>CM057834.1:57596940-58796940 GCA_030068075.1 Paguma larvata
TAGAAGAGTGGGCAAGAGAAGAAAGAGAAGCACAAAAAGGAGTCAGTGCCAAAGAGAAGAGACTCACCTAGACTGAAATTCCAACTGGGTAACAGCAAACCCATCAGTCAGGTGTGGGGGTTTTTTTGGTTTGCTTTAAGCTTTTAATTTATTTATTTATTTTTAAAGTTTATTTATTTTTGAGAGACATAGAGACAGAGCGTGAGCAGGGGAAGGGTAGAGAGAGAGGGAGAGGGAGACACAGAATCTGAAGCAGGCTCCAGGCTCTGAGCTGTCAACACAGAGGGCTCGAACTCACAGACCGTGAGATCGTGATCTGAGCTGAAGTCGGCCGCTTAACCGACTGAGCCACTCAGGCGCCCCTTAAGATTTTTATTTTTTTAAGTAATCTCTCTACCAGCTAAGCCAGCCGGTGCTCCGTCAGTCGGGTCTTTTCACTGACAAGCCCACAACTAGCTTATCTGCTCCAGTGTGGGTTTCTGGCCACCAATGTTATCCATGTGGTGCTTTACCAATTCCAACTAATTTTGAACCTCAAAAGCCGTGGGTCAAAGTATCACCACTTAACCATGTGAGGAGGAAGAAACATAGAGCCTATGAAAAAGCTTCAAAGGTTAGGACTTTTAAAGAGCTGGGGCTCTGTTCTCTTGAAGAGCCACTGAGGCATGAAAAGAACAGTTCTGATTGCATACAGGGAAGCATCATTTAGACCCGTGCGTCTCCAAACGCGGTCTGAGGTCGGGCGGCACCGGCTTCCCGGGGCTGCTCCTTAGAATGCCAGTTTTCGAGCCCAGCCCTGAGCTCGGGAATGAGAGTCACGGAGGGCGGGGCCTGGCAACCTGCTTTAACAAGATCTCTAGATGATTCCTTTGTGCACCGAAGCTTGCAAAGCACCGAGTAGGACCATCCTTAGTCAAACTGCAGATTACAACCCGTTAATGGGTTGTCAAATCAATTCCGGAGGCAGTGACTGGCATTTTACAGGAGCGGAATGGAATGCAACAGAAAATGGAGTGCATCCCAAGTTGCATGGGTATGAGCTCCTAAAACTTGTTCCCGTTCTAGACCTGTATGTATATCCATGCGTACCGATTTAGATGAAGCAGCGCTTGTAATTTTTGAAGAACTGGGAGGATATAATAAGAAGCTACACATTTTATATGAAGCCAGAACTGTTTGGTTGACGATAAAACACAGTGACAGCTTAATGTGGATTCCTGTTTGGAGGGAGATGGAGGAAGGGAGGAAGAGGGCCAAGGCAAGAACGGAGCAAGCCAAGGTTCTCTAACTCCACAGTCCTCAGGGGAAAGAATCAAAAAGGCCTACCCAGAGAGGAAATCTACCACAGAGGAGATATCAAGGAGGATAAGTATAATATAAGGTCACGCATGACCTTCAAGAAACAATCGTTGGGGCGCCTGGGTGGCTCAGTCGGGTGAGCCTCCAGTTTCGACTCACGTCATGGGCTCGAGGTCCGTGGGTTCAAGCCCCGCATCGGGCTCTGTGCTGACAGCTCAGAGCCTGGAGCTTGCTTCAGATTCTGTCTGCCTCTCTTTCTCTGCCCCTCCCCTGCTCTCTCTCTCTCTCTCTCAAAAATAAATAAACATTAAAAAAAATCATTTAAGTAGGAATATGCATTCACTCGTGTATTCATTCACGGATCATTTGCTGTCCATCAAAGGTGCCAGGCGCTGTGTTTGGCGCCGGGGGTATAGAATACATGGGAGGCCTATTGTTTAGTGCCAAGCCAGCAGGATCGACAGCATGATCAGTGCTGCGAAGGAAGTATTAACACAGCGCGGAGTGAGAAAACAGAAGCCCGGTGAGGTTGGGAGTGGGGTCACAGGGGACCATCCATATGGAGAGAGCATTTAATCTAAGTGATGATCGCATGTTAACGTGGTATTCTATTGTGAAACTGATCAGTGATTATCCAGAGCGGTGTTTCTCGGACATCAGTGTGCATCAGGATCACTGAGAGGACTTGCTTGAGCACTTTTGCCTTCAGTCCGTCTGGGGGGGGAGGGTCTAAAAATCTGCCTTTCTGACAAGTCCCAGGCAAGGCAGATCTTGTTAATCTGGAGACTGTTCTTTGAGGATCGCGGATCTGCATGGCTAATTTAAGAGTTGTGTCGGATGGTATTTTTACAAACACAATTTAAAGTAGATAGAATTTAGGGGCGCCTGGGTGGCTCAGTCGGTGAAGCGTCCGACTTCAGCTCAGGTCACGATCTCCCGGTCGCTGAGTTTGAGCCCTGTGTCCCTGCTCTGTGCTTAGAGCCAGCTTTGGATTCTGTGTCTCCCTCTGTCTCTGCCCCTCTCCCACTCATGCTCTCTGTCTCTGAAAAATGAATAAGCCTTAAAAAAATAAACAGAAGATAGAATTTAGCCGATCCACGTGCGGACACAAAAATTAGTTTTCTTTACTACATTTTGATGGCTTAATAACAGTAACTGTCGCTAGAAAATTTTCATGTAAATTAACTCTATTGTAAAATGTTTTACTAAGATTAAATACCTAGCTTAGATATTTGACAGAGAGGCAACTCAACTCACTGTTCTTGTTTGTGGCAAAGACATGCTTGCTCTGTACTTGCCAAAGTTATTTCCTTTTCTTTCTGGGCAACACACATAAAACCGCATTTCCTGACCCCTTTGCAGTTAGGTTTGACCACGTGACTGATTTCTGCCAGCATGGGTAGGGGGTAGGAGGGAGGCCAAACCTTCCGGCCTTGGCCAAAGTTCTTTCGATATCCGTCCATTTCCCTCGCCGGCCAGGTACACGGGATTTAGAGAAGGGGTCTCTGTGAGGGGTCTGAGGGCCTGCACAGCCATCAGATAAGAGCGTGCGTCTCTGAGTCACCACTTGTACTTTCTTGCGTCACAGCCCTCAAGTTCAGGGGCTTGATCCCACTGAGTACCTTAGCCTGTCCCGACTAATACGCTTCGCCGCTTCGCCTGGCGCTGAGTAACCAAAACACATATTTATGAGCTTAATAATCAATTTCACTTTCTGTTCTCTTCTATCCAACGTTCAGCCTGTCAGTGGCCTCCTAGCCACTCATCTGTTCAACAAATCCTTACCTAGAGGCTACTGTGTGCCAAGTGCTGCCAGCAGTGAGCAAAAAAACCACACGCTTTCCATGCTCGCATGGAATTTAGTCTTGGGAGAAAGAGACATAAATCAAACAGTTACTTGAACACGTGTAAGATTCCAGCTGTTATGCGTATGAACGTTGGCAACCTGGTACTATAAGGGGATTTTTTTTTCCTAGTTAGGAATAAATATTGAGCGCTTTCAGGTGTAATTACCATCCGAGTAAAAATGATTTAAAAATATAAGTTTGGATGTGATGATGCGAAATATAACTAAATCTGGATATAACTAAGAGTCATACATTTTTATGGTCAAATCGTTTCATTTAATAGTTTTAACAACTGAGTGGCATTTGCTCCGTATTATAGTTACCTAAACTTTTTAAGTTTATTTATTTATTTTGAAAAAGAGAGTGTGAGTGGGGGAGGGGCAGAGAGAGGGAGAGAGAGAATCCCAAGCAGGCTATTAGAGCAAAGTGCGACTCTGGGCTTGATCTCACCAATCACGTAAGATCATGACCTGAGCCGAGATCAAGAGTCAGATACTTAACCAACTGAGTCACCCTGGCGCCACTACCTACACTTTTAAAATGCATGTATAATGATGAATGTGAAATCCTTTAATTTATCAGTTGTTAGCTCCTCAGAGACTTGCAAAAGCCTTTTACTTTTTTTAAATCATAGTGTTTGCTACTTTTCTATATTCCTGCTGAGCCAGAGTTTTACACTGAAGGCCTCATCCAGTAGAAGTTAAATCAGATCAAATCACTAAATACCTTCTTGAACTAGAACTTATTCTGGTAACCACTTTAGCCTTTCAAAGTTTTCTTTGCTTCCCCAGTAAATAATGGCTTCAGTAAGCTCATACATAGGATGACAGAATTTTAGATTTGCATTGAATAGTTTTGTTTTTCCATTCTCAGATACATTGAGATATATACGTACATATACACACTGATATGGATAAATACACACACATATACATTCTCAGACATATATACATACACAATGCATCTGTCTCTATACATATATTCTTCACTTCTGTTTAAAAACTTGATTCTCATACTTAAATGATGAAAACAATTACATAAATGACATTACAAATATGGAAAAAAGATTTTATTTTATTTAATTTTATTAAAGTATTTATTTTTGCAGTTTGTACACAAACACTAGTTGCTATTATTTTCACAGAGAGGACATTTCAGCCATTTTCAAAACGGATTTCCAGACCATGCTCTGTCACCAAGACACTACATCACAGACAGGTATGAACTGAGAATTTTGCTAAATTCCATTTTAAAGAAATTATAGGATTTTATTATTTTTTTAAATTTATATATCTATTTAAGTCATCTCTACACCCAACGTGGGGCTTGAACTCACGAAGCCCGCACGCTCTGCTGACTGAGCCAGCCAGGTGCCCCTAAAGAAATTATTGGATTTTAAGACTGCGGGTGCCCTAGGGATTTAATCCCCGGTCAGGAAACTAATGTCCAAAATTTGCTTCCTACATGTAA
Source organism: Paguma larvata (assembly GCA_030068075.1). Taxonomy (NCBI): domain Eukaryota; kingdom Metazoa; phylum Chordata; class Mammalia; order Carnivora; family Viverridae; genus Paguma; species Paguma larvata. Next base: position 57,601,557 of record CM057834.1, read on the forward strand.
GTTACTTCTGGTCCCAGACCCAGACCCCGACCCCAGGTCTCTGCACCAGTTTTTGCTTTACAACGGAAGGTCAGGCTCGATTTCCTTTAGTTCTTCCGACTGCGCTTCCTCCACGGTCAGTTTTATGGGATAGTTCTAATTAAGATCGAGCCGGCTTCTGCCTTCTTGGTTATTTCTTTTGTTTTGGCTGTTCACAGTCTTACCAACAATATTGCCTAGCTTCTGTTTTATTTAAAAGAGATACTCTGAGTGATATCAAAGAGGAGGTTAACACCCACCCAAACTGAAGGTTCCTGACCCAGAACCCACCCATTCCCAGCCCCAGCTGGGAAAACGTGAAGTTCCTACAGCCGGCGTAACCCAGGGTCCTACAGCCACGTGCAAGAGGAGGGGCTGCTTTCTGGTTGGCGCCCCGAGGGGCTCCGTCCCTCCAATCCGTTTAGGCCCCGCGGTGGAGGAGGGGGCGCGCCCTGAAGGAGGGGGCGGGGCCAACGACCCGTCCATCACCGAGTCCACGGGTGGCAGCACCTACCACACCGCTGTACCTAGGCGAGGCGGGGCCGGGGCGGGAAGGCCGCGGCCGGGGGAGGCGGAGCCGGGCCGGCGGGAGCCAATCCGCCGGGCGGCGCGAGGGGGCGGGGGTGGGGCTAACGCCCTCGACCCAAACACCCGGCCCGGTGCACTTTGGAGCCGCGCTGCTCCTCGGCCTTCCGGTGGGAAGGCCGGGGAACCTCCTCCCCTACTGGGCCCCCTCCACCTTCGTGGCTCAGACCCCCCCCCCGCCCCTCCCTCGCGGGAGGAGTGCGGCGACGGTTGCCGGGAAGCGCGCGCCGCCCCTTCCACCCCTCCTTCGTCCTCCCCTCACGCGCCACCCGTTTTTCCTCTTTCTCCGTTAATAACAGCTGGGTGGCTGGGGGAGGAGGGAAGGTGGCCCCGGCGGAGTCTGGGCGGGCGCCTCCCACTCACCCGCGAGCCGCCGTGCTAGCGGGAGGATGGCGGCGGTAGTTGCGGCCGCCCGGGAGGAGGCGGTACCGAGGCCTGGGGCGCAGAGCGCGGCGGCGGCGGCGGCAGAGAGCGACAGCGGCCCGTCGCTGAGCACCAGAACCGAAAGCAGCGGCAGCCGCACAGCCACCTGAGCCGCCCCTCCCGCTGGAGCTAGCTAGCGAGCGGCGTCCGCCGCAGCCCGACCTCCTTCCTCTCCGCCTCTCCTCGTTTCCTGCGACCTCCCGCAGGCCGCCCGTCTCGCCCGCCGCCCCCGAGCACAAGAGCGCGCCGGGCGCCGACCGCCCTTCGGGGCGCGGGGCGGCGGTCCTGGACGTGCGGGCTTCTCCTTGCGCGGGTCGCGGCGCCTCGGCCCTTCCCGCTCGCTCCCGCCCTCCCGGCGCTCGGGGCGCCGCGCGCGGGCCCGGCCCGGGGCTGGGCGGACATGGGCGCCAAGCAGAGCGGCCCGGCCGCTGCTAACGGCCGCACCCGTGCCTATTCCGGCTCGGATCTACCTTCCAGCAGCAGCGGAGGGGCCAATGGGACCGCGGGCGGTGGCGGCGCTGGCGGCGGGCGGAGGGGCGCGGGCCGCGGCCCCGGGGAGGTTTCCGGCTCAGGTGTCCGGCGCGCACCAGCCCAGCGCCTCGGGCGGCGCCGCGGCGGCCTCGGCGGCCCCGCGCAGCCGCTCCCTCGGCGGGGCCGTGGGGAGCGTGGCGTCGACGGCCCGCGCGACGCAGTCCTCCTTCAACATCCCCAACAGCAGCAGCGGCCCGTACGGCTCGCAGGACTCGGTGCACAGCAGCCCCGAGGACGGCGGCGGCGGCGGCGGCAGGGACCGGCCGGCGGGCGGGGGCCCCGGCGGACCGCGCCTGGTGATCGGCTCCTTACCAGCTCACCTCTCGCCGCACATGTTTGGAGGTACGGCTCCCTCCCCTCTCCGGCTCCCCGGTTCCCTGCGCCCGCGGGCGGCACGTGGGCCGCGGCCGCGCTGCCTTGTACCCATCTCCTTTTTCTCCTTCAGCCTGAGCGCCGCGGCGTTGTCGCGCGGCCCGCTCACCCCTCTGGGGAGGAAAAGCGCCGCTTAACCCTGGCGCCGCCGCTCCCGCCGCTCCCTGGGCTCTGGTTTGCAGACACCGGCTGCACCCCCGCCTCAGAGTGGGTCCCCAGCCGAGGAAGCACATGTTTTCCCCTTGGGGTGAGCGGAGCGAAGATTGTGTTCGAAACAGACCGACGCAACGGCCCTCGTGCTTGTGGCTTTTAGTATCAGGAAGTGAGCCGGAGACCCATTGCCGAGCGTAGCGCTAACTGGGGACTCAAGCGGTGAGCATTTTCTAAAGGCCGAGAGTCACAAGGGTCTCAAAGGAACATAGGAGAACTTGAAGGAGGCAGTTCTCGCCTTTGGACTGATTGTTAATATAAAACTGTGATTCTTAAGTCTATGTAAATAGCCCCACCTACCGCGAACAGTTTAATTGGTGGAATGTGTGATGAAAAAAAATGTATTTTTGACCCCAGCGAACTGCTACCTTCGATAATGGTTAATGCGAGCGCCTCTTAATTTGGACAGGGCATTTTAAACATTGAAACCGGTTTCTTAAAGAGAAGCTGATTTATCAGGACTCTGCCCAAAAGATGCGGTAAAAGCCGAGGTGCTTCTGAAAAGCAGTGTCGACAAGAGTTAAGGAAAAGTCACTTGGGAGAAAGGGACATTTTTTTAAGAGCAAAGTGACATGCTTTTATGTAGAAACCGAAGGAAGGGTGCCCTTGATCTAAGGAAGCTGAATTTGGCCTCCTCGTATGTTCACTGGTGATTGACTTTACCTCCACACGGTTAATACAGTAAATGAATCAGGATACCCCTCCCTTCCCAGTTCATGAAAAGAAATGGAAGTTTAATCTGATTAGAGATACCGACTGTAGAAGACATTGCCATTGCGTTATGTTCACAAGTGAGCGCAGCTGGAGCAGTGAAAACACCATCCCTCCATTTTTACCTTTTTACCTTTTACTCATGTTTACAAACGGGAGAGATTCGAGTTGAGGAAGTGGCACGTTCCGTAATGTAATTTACCTGTCCTAATGGTCACGTTAGCACCAACTGAAAACGAGAATGTCATGTTTAGTTTTGTCCATGTTTTTCATGCCGCTTAGCGCATTCGGTATAGAGTAACTCTTTATCGTGCTTTAATTACCGGTAATAATTTTGATACGTAAATAGAAGTATTGACATTTCCTCAAATTGGGCCATTAAAGAAAGGCTTTTTGTTTTTTTGAGAAAAAGAACCAGTGCTGTCTTTACTGTGATTGGATCATAATTAACACAGTTAACACGGCTGTAGTCATTACTTTGAATAACAGAGTTTCTTGAGAATGGGAGATTAAGGGGCGCCTGGGTGGCACAGTTGTTTAAGAGTCTGACTCATGATTTCAGGTCAGGTCGTGATCTCATAGTTTGTGGGTTCCAGCCCCATGTCGGGCTCTGCTGATGGTGCGGAGCCTGCTTGGGATTCTCTCTCTCCCTGCCTGTCTGTCTCTCTTTCTCTTAAAATAGATAAACTTTAAAAAAAGAAAAAGTTAAAAAAATATTTTTAAAGTGAAAATTTGCACTTAGCAGTTATGATCATCAAAAGATGTATTTCCAAGCTTGATAGAGGAATAAGAAAAAAGCCTGTTAAATTAATAGCTCATTTCTTTAATCTACTGATTACTATCTCTGTTGTTTTTTATTTTAAAGGGCTGGTAATTTCCTTTAACAAAGAATTAGCATATGTGTATGGGTTTAGTTTCTCAAAAAAGACAAAAACAAACCCTTGCATTTAAAGCTCAGGAAAATAGTTGACACTCATGCTATTGCTGTTAATTCATAGTAAATTAGCAAATGAAAAAGAGAAGGAAAACAAATTTATCTTTTTTCTTATTGAAGTCGCTAGTTTTGTGCCCTTAGTTTTTTTTTGTTTGTTTGTTTTTTTTAATACTTTGGGGGTTAGGATGATTGGGACCTGGTAACACAGTGACCCTGGGACTTGCGGCAGCCTTTCTTAACCAGGTCTGTGTACAGAATGGAACTTAATGGCCTAAGGAATCTGAGGTATGCAGCTAATTCACTTCTTTCTCCTGTGCATTTAGAACGATTCTAGTTAGGTATCATCCTCGGGAGATTTGAGAAAACGGTCAGATAATTTGTGTTTGGTGGTTGAGATGAGGAACCCTGGCTGAGAGAGCCTGGAGAAGGGGATCAGAGAAATTACTTGTTTCTGTTGTATGGTAGGAACAAATCACACCAGTACCTTGGATCCTAGCGGAGACAGGCGGATGCGGCACACTCACGTGAAAACACATCTTCGTGGTGGCGTTTGCTTTAATGAGATTTTTGCTTCTATTTCAATGGGTGGGTTCATCAAGGAAACTTAGTAGAAGCAAGATTCTCCTCATCCTGAGATTTAGGAAACCAGATGAAGCTTTTTTTTTTTCTTATATATATTTTTCAGGTGACGAATCTTCTTTTAAAAACGAGACTTGATTTGGGGCACCTGGGTGGCTCAGTAGGTTGAGCGTTGACTTCGGCTCAGGTCATGATCTCGCTCATGGGTTCCAGCCCCGCGTCAGGCTCTGTGCTGACAGCTCAGAGCCTGGAGCCTGCTTCGGATTCTGTGTCTGCCTCTCTCTCTGCCCTTCCCTGCTCATGCGCGCCCTCTCTCTCTCTCTCTCTCTCTCTCTCTCAAAATAAATAAATGCCAAAAAAAAATTTTTTTTTAAATTAAAAAAAAATTAGACTTGATTTTACTTCCACTGACTTAATTTCTTAGTATGTCTATGGTATTAATAGGTTGTACGGATCTTTGGGTATATATAAAGTAAGGCCCTCTGAAAGTTGAGAAAAGGAATGTTTCTAAATTCGTGTACAGTTTTGCTGTAATTTTGTAAAACTTAGTTGATATTTGCACTATTATTTCCTAATAAGAAAATATGGTAGTAATAAGATTCAAAATTGTTGCTCTCTTTTAGGATGTCCTGCAATTTATGGAAAAGGAAAATCTAAACAGTACCATTTTTTTCCTTTTTTTTTTTCTTTTAAATAGTAGTCTAGCAGGTTGATTGTTACTAGTTTCGTCATAACGAATAACTAAATTGCATGAAGCTTTTTCTCTGTTGGTTTTACGTCTTGAATGTGTATTTTTGAATGCTGTGTATACATTCTTCTTTATTTCTCCCTGGAGAAAACCCGAAGAGAGGTGCTTCATCCAGATATTTTAGTTTACAGACGTTTCCTAGACCTGAAGGATGTTTCTTATTTTTATTTTTTTTCAGACTGCTGAGTTTAATACCATTAAAGTGAACAGAAGCCTTCTCTTGTCTATCATCTTTGTTTTAAAACAGGCCTTTCCTGATATGGAGGCTAATAATTTTAAAGCCTTGGTGGTATCTTGGGATTTTTTTTTTTTTTTTTTTGGCTTTTCATCTGCATTTTCCCCATTTTCAGGTTGCTAATGTTTATAAAATCCGTTATTATGGGGGCACCTGGGTGGCTCCGTGGGTTAAGCATCCGGCTTTTTATCTCTGCTCAAGTCATGGTCCCCAGGTTCCTGGGATCCAGCCTGGTGTCGGGCTGTGCGCTGACGGTGCATAGCCTGCTTGGGGTTCTCTGCCTGTCTCTCTCTCTCACTCATTCGCATAAAGTAAATAAACTTAAAAAAAATCAATTATTATGGGTGGTGGACTAGTAGTCTTTAACGATCCAGCAAGGTTGGGGAAGCAAAATTGGAATATAAAAATATACCAGCGAATGGAGATTCTTTCTAGAAAAATCACGTGGGCTTCTGTTAGAACCTATCCATGATCATGTAAAATGGATTAATCCGGACAATTAAGTGGTGGTACTCGATTGCTTTTGGCCTTCTAATTGGCTTGAGTTTGTGGCCTGAGTTGTGTCCTTGAGTATTTCAGTAGCCCGACTGTAATGCAGGCACCTCCTCTTACTGAGAAAACATGCTTCCTTATGTTGGAGGAGTGTACGTTATCTCTTAACATGGACTATGTTAAATAAAATCTGTATTTCTAGGCGGATTTATTTCTCTTATTCTTCAAGGTAGGTGCAGGTTTTTAAGGTAGTGGATTATCTTCATGAATTGTTACCGGATTGTTCTCAGTCATTACTTCTTACCAGTATCTAGTTCCAAAACGGTTTGAATTTGGCGTATTGTGATTAATCTACTTCCTATTTCTGAATTTTATTCAATTGAAAATCTTTGTGCTGTGTGGCAGAAGAGAAATACTTGCTTTTCCCTAAGAAAAATTACACTTCTAACAACCACCCCGTCCATTCCCAAAAGAACAAGAACTCTGGCGGTTAATATTTTTTCACCTTTTTTTAAGGATTTCTTTTTTTTAAATGTTTAATTTTGAGAGAGAGCGTGAGTGAGGGAGGGGCGGAGAGCGGGAGAGAGAATCCCAGACAGGCTGGGCACTGTCGGTGCAGAGCCTGACTGTAGGGCTTGATCTCACGTGAGATCATGACCTGAGCTGAAATCAAGAGTTGGAGGCTCAATCGACTGAGCTACCCAGGCGCCCCAGTGTGTCTCACTTGTAATGCCACCTGTCTTTAAACACTATGGAAGATACTTTGTGTTGTATGCTTTGTTACACTGAAGTGTGGACTCTGCTCTAGAAGTTTCTGCTTTGGGAATATTTTAAGTGTCATCCTTGTGGAGGGGCCTCTCTGTATTGTTCAATTTTAGTGTATGTGCTGCCGAAGCAAGCATGGGAATATTTTGAAAGTTCTCCCCCCCCCTTCTACCTCTACCTTTATTTTATTACCTTTTCCCGTGGAAAGTTCTCTTGACTGCAGGGTAGAAGGTGTGCTGGAGGGAGGAGTGGTTTGTGTTGCACGAGGCGTCATCTGACAGGAAAGCTGCCTGACCTAAGTACTTCCGATGTGTTGCTAACTGCAAAGCCACTTGTCTTACTTAGGATGGTGCCTCCGGCAAGTCCCCAGCCCCCTCCAATTTGATTGCTTTGCCTGGTCACTAGTAAGTGCGTTCTTGTTTTTTGGTTAGCAATGTCATGAATTAGATACCAGCTTTTTTTTTTTTTTTTTTTTTAAATGTTTACTTTTTAGAGGGGCTAGGGGCAGAGAGAGAGGGGGACAGAGAATCCCATGCAGGTATTTGTCCTGTGTTTATAAGGCTAATTGCCTTGACATTATACTTATTGGGTATACTGGGTATCTGTACAATTGGGTATATTAGTAAATGGGTTAAAAGAAATACAGGTTTGGGCGCCTGGGTGGCTCAGTCGGTTAAGCGGCCGACTTCGGCTCAGGTCATGATCTCATGGTCTGTGAGTTCGAGCCTCGCGTCGGGCTCTGTGCTGACAGCTCAGAGCCTGGAGCCTGCTTCAGATTCTGTGTCTCCCCCTCTCTCTGCTCCTCTCATGCTCATGCTTTGTCTCTCGATAATAAATAAAAACATTAAAAAAAATACAGGAACAGTTTTATGTAGCAAAGTATTTTAATTTAAAAATTAAATGTTTTAATTATGCATATACTTGAATGGTATTAATTAATGAATTAAATTTATTCTCGTTTAGAAATTGGGGAAAACATGTCTTTTGTGTAGACAACAAAGGGTTCTGAAATACCTTAGGTTCTCATTATATGTTTTCTATACTCCTTATTATTTTTTTTAATGTTTATTTTTATTTTTAAGAGACATAGAGACAGAGTATGAGCAGGGGAGGGGCAGAGAGAGAGGGAGATACAGAATCTGAAGCAGGCTCCAGGCTCTGAGCCGTCAGCACAGAGCCTGACGCGGGGCTCGAACTCACAGACCATGAGATCATGACCTGAGCCGAAGTCGGCCGCTTAACCAACTGAGCCACCCAGGCGCCCCTTCTATACTCCTTATTAACAAATTACTATGATTTCTTTATTTTTTTAATAAAAATTTTTTTAAACGTTTATTTATTTTTGAGAGACAGAGCATGAGCAGGGGAAGGGCAGAGAGAGAGAGGCAGATGCAGAATCTGAAGCAGGCTCCAGGCTCTGAGCCATCAGCACAGAGCCCGATGCGGGGCTCAGACTCACAGACTGTGAGATTATGACCTGAGCCGAAGTTGGCCGCTTAACCGACCGAGCCACCCAGGTGCACCTGGGTATTTTTTAATTTTAGAGTGCAAGCAGGGGAGAGGGGCAGAGGGAGAGTGAGAATCTTAAGGAGGCTCCACACTCAGCACAGAGCCTGACGAAGGGCTTCATCCCATGACCCTGGGATCATGACCTGAGCCAAAGTCAAGAGTCGGGTGTTTAGCCGCCTGAGCCAACCACATGCCCCAAATTACTGTAAATTTTGCTGTCCAAAACAATGCATATTTATTATCTCACAGTTTCTATGGGTCAGGAATCTGGGTTCAGTTTAGCGTGGGTCCTTTGCAAGACTGCGGTAAAGGTATGCTAGGACTGGGCTGTTATTTCAAGACCCGACTGGGATAGGGTCTGCTTTCCAGCCCCCTCCGGTTGGCAGAAGTGATTTCCTCATGGTTGCTAAGCTCATGGCACCTTGCTTCTTCGAAGCCAGCAGAGGAGAGAGTCTAGCGAGATGAGCTGGTGCTGTATGTACCCTTACATAAATTCGCACCTGTGATTGCGATCACATACAGCCCATCGTTCTACCGCCTCCCCTGGTTAGAAGGAAGTCATTGGCCCTGCTCAGACTCTAGAGGAGGGAGCGACAGGTAGACGTTTGAGAAGGCCGCAACCCTATGTGCCCATCCTACAGTGTAGCCGCCTTTTGTTATAGACTTTGGTGGGCCAGCTAAAGGTGCAACTGTTCTCACTTTATTTTTAAAGTCATTTTTTATTTTCTTTGGAAAAGTTATAAAAATGTGGTAAATGTTTTAGTACGTGAATTTTTTCTTTTTTCTTTTTAAGGGCTGGCATTGTAGTTGTCAGGGATACTAACCTGGCTTCTCCTGTGCTTGCTCAGGTCCTAGTTGAATTTGAGATTATTATACCTTGTAACCAGTGCCATAATAGGACATTACAAAATGCTTTGTAAGGTGTATTGTCTCAGGTAAGGAATACCTCACAGAGGAAGGTAACATTTGAACTGTATTTTGAAGGGTTTAGAAGTTATATGCAGAGGGGACGACACGCTGGACTAAAGAATCCACAAAAGCCTTGGATTTTGATAGGGTACACTGAAGGGTTTGGGTCGTAGTGTGTAAGGAGGACTGGTGGGAGCATGAAACTAGAAGGCTCCGTTTGGACCATTTGTGGAAGGATTTTATAGTGCCGTACCTTTGTTTCCCCCTAGCCAGGTGTTGAGGTAGCACCACTGCCGTCACAGTGGATGTGGGCGGCAGTGCAGCCCTCCCGAGTGCTGCAGCGTGCAGGCTGCGACGCTCTTGGTTGTTAGGAGGGGAGAGGTCGCAGGAAGGTAAGCTAGGACTCTTTTATTTTTATTTTTTTATTTTAGAGAGTATGCGAACAGGCGAGAGAGGCAGAGGGCTGAGTCACGACCTGAGCTGAAATCAAGAATTGAAAGCCCAACTGAGCCACCCCAGGGTGGGACTCTCTCAGAGTATAATTGGTGGAAGATGCCTGAATTGCAATTACGGTGTTGGCGAAGGAAAGGAAACGTTGGATTTGATGGAGATTTCTAAGGTAGAACTGACAGGATTGAGAGCCTGGGCACGGAAGATGCCATTAACCAATACCAACAATGGAAAAGGAAAGAATAAATTTTAGGAAATGATCAGTTCTTTGAGGCCTGTTAAATTTTGAGCGGTTATAGGATGTCCATCCAGAAGCATCCTTCAAGCAGTTGGAACATCACTAAGTTAGGACATTAAAAAAACTTGAAAAAGAATGAGAAGATTGTCATTGAAGCTGAAAAACGGATAAGATTACTAAGGGATGAATGTAAATTGAGGAGCAGCCGTGGGGTCCTGGGGAGCAGGAATTTTAAGAGACAAGCAGAGTAGGAGAGCAGTGATTAGAATTGAACCCAAGGAAAAGAAGTTGATTGAAATGTTTAGTATAAAAATATAATACATATTCATTAGAAAACAAAACAGAAAATACTGGAAAACACACAAAAGAAATAGCAAATCACTTGTAATCTTGCCACCAGAAATAACCAGAATAAGACGTTGATGTCTGCTTTTTCACATACATGTTTTAGATAAAAATTTGGAACATGCATCTATGTATTCTCATTTTAAACCTTTCTCATGTTCTAATAGAAGATTTTAAAGCTACAGATTTCCCTCTGAGCGTTGCTTTAGCTGAATCCCACAAATTGTGAAGTGGTTTTACCTTGAAGTTAAAAATGTTTAATTTCCCTTGTGATTTCTTCTTTGATATGTGGGTTTGGATATTCTTTGATAACACCCTCTTTCTACTCATCAGTTTCTTCCAGCACATTGAATTTTTTTATAACGTGGTTTTTAATGACTGCTCAGTGTTCCAGAATTCGAGCAGCAAACATTTACTGAGGACCTGCTTTGCCGTGCACTGTCCTAAGGATACAGAAGCGAAGACATAAAACACTTGTCCTTGCTTTCGTGGACCTTACATTCTCTCAGGGAGGCCGTAAACAAACAAGTAAAGACACGTAGTGTGTCAGAGGGTGTTGAATGCAGTGGGGAAACCTGGAGTGGGCAGGCGCACAGAGACTGTGGGGTGGAGGCTTGCCCCTGGTTGGGATGGTGTTTGGGAGATCCCCTCACTGATAAGGTTGACAGACAGGCAAGCGCACGGGAGGGAGCGAGCCATGAAGGGTGTCTGGGGGAAAAGCACACCCAGGCAGAAGGAACAGTGTCTAGAAAGGCCCTGAGGAATGAGTGTACCTGATGTGTCCTGGGAACAGCAGTGAAACCAGCATAGCTGGGAGTGTGGAGGGTTGTGGATGAGAGCAGAGAGGGGTCGGGTGGGGCAGAACCTCTGACCTGCTGTTTTGACTTGTTTTAGAGAGAGACGGGGAGGCTTTCGAGAGTTTTTTTGAGCAGAAGATTGACATAACTGGACTTGGGCTTAGAAGAAATTTTTTTAATGTTTATTTTTGAGAGAGAGAGCGTGCACTCGAGCGAGCACACGTGGGGGAGGGGCAGAGAGAGAGGGAGACACAGAATCTGAAGCAGGCACTGCACCGACGGCAGCAAACCTGACATGGGGCTCGAACTCCAAAACCATGAGATCATGACCTGAGCTGAAGTTAGACGCCTGAGCCTCACTGACTGGGCCCCCCAGCCCTTCCCCCCCACCAGCGTTCCCCCCCACCCCCCATTCAGAGGATTACTGTGGATGCAAGGCCGCAGTGTGAGAGCGGTGGCAAGAGTAAAGAAGGAATCCGAAAATCAGGGCAGACGGTAGCAGTGGCCCGGGCCCGGGCCGGGGTGGTGGCCCTGGAGGTGGCGCCGAATGGCCAGGTTCTTGATGTCCTGTTCTCACCCACTGGATGAGACGCAGAGGAGGGAGAGTGAAAGGGGAGCCGGGGTTCTGCGCGGTTGGTTTGCAGTTGGGCGCTGTCGCGTACTATCGCCTATTGCCGCCAGAATCCCGACTCACAAATGTTTATGTTTCTCCAGTCACTTCTTAAAAATTTATCAGAGGCATGGGGTCGTTAGAACCAAAGACCTGCGTTTGTTCAGGGCACTTGGTGTTTATTGCTGAATCGCCCTGTGGGAAGGGCCGCTGCTTCAAGCAAGGTATAATTTCAGGACTTTCTGACTTTTTTTTTCCTCCGCATGAAAACTCCACTGAGGTTTTTAATGCTTAGAGTGCATTTTGACTAATATCTGTCAGTCATTATTGTATTCGGTGCTTTTTTTTAACAGTAAATTTAATGTATCAAAAAAGAATAAGATCTTTCCATCATTTGAGTTTAATAAATTCTGACCATCTTACATATCTTAATTTTTGTTTGAATTCTGATTAGTCTGTGATAATTTTAAAATTCTATTTGTAGATAGATGAGCTGAGAAAAACTATATACTATACATAGTGGGTTATTACGTGTAATTCATTTCAAAGAACCATCTTTTGGTTTGAATAATAAATTTTACCACTTTTATTGAATTTTAAATTTCATTAGTACTGCTCTTTTATTTTCTTTCTCATTTTGCAAAGTTAATTTTGCCCTTTCTCCTAGCTTCTTGTTGTAAATTATTTTTTGATTTTTAATGTTTTATTTATATTTGAGAGAGAGACAATGTGAGCAGGGGAGGGACAGAGAGAGGGAGACACAATCCAAAGCAGGCTCTAAAGTAAGCTTTACACCCACCACGGGGCCTGAATCCACAACCTTGAGACGAAGGGTTGCATGCTCTACCAGCTGAACCACCCAAGCACCCAACCCTCTCGTAGCTTCTTAGTTCATTTTATTTTTCGTTTGTTCTTTTTTTAATGATAGAAGCATTAAAGCGATGATTACCCCTTGGTACATGTATGTAGTCACTTTGCATAGCTTTAGGGACTTCGTATTTTCATTGTCATTAAGTAAATGAACTCCCTTGAGGACTAATTTTGTTCACCACCTTTATTATTTTTTAAGTTTATTTATTTTGAGAAAGAGCATGCATGTGATAGTGGCAGAGAGAGGGGGAGAGAGAGTCTCAAACAGGTCCTGTGCTGTGAGCGCAGAGCCCGACAACACAGGACTCGATCTCACAAACCATGAGACGATGACCTGAGCCAAAAGTAAGAGTCCATCGCTTAACGACTGAGCCACCCAGGCGCCCCTTGTTCGTTGTATTTAGATTTTTTTTTTCTGTTACCTAGGAGTTAAAGTGCGGCTCTAACATCTTTTGGTGGTAAATTTACTGTGGTCCTTACTACCCTTTTGTTATTTCTAGTGTTCCCTAGAAGCGTTCCATTGTGGTCATAGCGTCTTAAGACTTTTTCAGTTGCAAATGATAGAAACACAATGCAAAATAACACTAAGTGGGAAAACCGCGTTACATGTGTTGGGATGGTTCTGTGTTCCTGCACCGCGTATTCGGTAGGCCCTTTCAATCTGCTAACTCTTTCCTTTTGGGTATGTTTAAAAAAAATTATCTTTGTGGGGCGCCTGGGTGGCTCAGTCGGTTGAGCGGCCGACCTCGGCTCAGGTCTGATCTCGCAGTTTGTGAGTTCGAGCCCCGCGTCGGGCTCTGTGCTGACAGCTCAGAGCCTGGAGCCTGCTTCTGATTCTGTGTCTCCCTCTCTCTCTGCCCTTCTGCTCACGTTCTGTCTCTAGGTCTCAAAAATAAATAAATGTTAAAAAAAAAAATTAAAAAAAAATTATCTTTGATTATTTCTTCTACCATTCTCTCTTCTCATTATTTCGGTGTCGAACACTTAGAGTGATCCTTTGCTTTATCTTTTTTATATCTTTTTGTCCTTTTGGTGGGTTTTTTTTTCTCTCCCAACTTTTATCTTCTACCCCTTTAGTTGATTTTTTGTCTATTTCGGTAATCTTTAAAAATTTCCAAGAGCTTTTTTTATCGTGAAACTTTTTATACATTTTGTTCTTGTTTTATAGCTACAAGGTCTTTTTCTGAGAATATTAATGACCCGGGTTTGTGTGTGCACATATGCGTTTTTTTACCCTCCCAATTATTCAGTTTCTTCCCAGTTGCTTTTTCTCTTTGTTTGGCTTCAGTGTTTCATTAGGTTCTTTCTTCAAAGGGTTGGTGATCGTTGGTTGGTTACTCACTCATTCTTTAAAGCACTAAAAATCTGCTTGGAAGCTGTCTGAGCATGTAGGGTTATCTGTTTGGGCCCTTTTTCTTAGGAATTAAGAAATTCCTAAGAATTATTGTTTTTTTTCTCTCAAATTGGTCATATTTTACCGAGTGGCTTTTATCTCTCTCTCTTTTTTTTTTTTTTTTGCCTGGAGGATGCACTTTTTTATACCTCTATTCTAGGAGCAGAGTAGAAGAAAGGAGTGTTAACACTCCATATGGTACTTTCCATTTAATTTTCATAGTATCAGTAGGGACCTCTGTCTGTCACTATTCCTGTTGTCCCCAAGTCCAGAAACTTTTCTCCCTCCAAATAACCACCCTCCAGTCTAAGGCCAGGGTTGGAGCGGAACAGCTGCCTAGTTGCTCCGAGTCAGGGAGGGTGACTGGAAAGAGACTTGCAGTAACTCTGTTTTTAGTCCTTTTCTCGTGCCTGCCACTTCCTCTGCCTGGTGTAAGGAAATCTGGTTACTGTCCTGCGTTCCCGGCTCTCCAGTGAGAGTTGCCACTCCTTTTCTTCGTGTAGTCTGCTGATAACCCTTTGATAGGCTTATTTCCTTTAAAACAAAACAAAACTTCAAGATTTTATTTAGTATGGCTGTTTGAACTGAGCAGAGGCTGATAAATGTGTTCAGGCAATTGTCTTTAACTGGAAGTCGTCTTTTTTTTTTAATTGTGGAAGAAATAAGAAGCCATTTCTATGAAATTTTGATGATTCAGATAAAATGAAAGTCACTTTCACTTCTCTGGTGACCCATTCACTCCCCAGATGTCACTCTTATCATTTTTTTGTGTGTGTACTTCCTTTTTGATAAATTGATTCACATACTTACGGAGAAAAACAGTTTCATTTGTATGAAATTTTGCGACAAGCCAGAAATTTGGCGACAGAGCTTATTATTGACAGGAACGGGGGCGTACTATCTTCTAAAACCTGTTTTTTTCTCTTTAATGGGTTTAGGAGTTTTTTCTTATGTGGGAGGACGTATAAGCATAAGTCTTCTGTAACAGCTGCAGACTTGCTATTCCATAATCTGCACACAGACCGTGGCTGCTTGAACCATTCTCCTGGCGGTCAGCATTAGGACGTTGACGCTTACCGGTGGTGTAAAACACATCTTTATGACTACGTGCATATGTATAGATCTTTCTCCGATGGATACTCTTGTGACACCAGCCCTCTGGAATCAATGTCAGACTCCCAAGTTTAAGCGCACTGTCCTGAGAAGACTGCCCTCACTTCAGATTCAGCTACATTTGGGGGTTCCCAGGCCACCGGCACTTCTGATCAACTGACTACCAATTTGGAGGAACCAGGGTGGCAGGGGAAGGTGCCATGACTGCTCAGGTTTGGGAATTCACTAGAAGAACTCATGGGACTCAGGGAAACGCTATACTTGGGTTTACAGTTTTATTATAATGGATATAAAGTAGGACCAGCCAAGTGAAGAGACCCAGGGTAGGGTCCGAGAGGATCCTGCACACAGTGCTTTCCTGCTTTCTCCTTACCCTCCTCGCACCACGATGTGTCCACAAGCCGGAAAGCTCTCCCCCAAACCTTTTTATCTGGGTTTTATTACGCAAGTGTGGCTGATTAAATATTGGCCATGTGATTAGACTCCGTCTCTGACACCCTTTCCTCCCTAGAGGTTGCCTGACTCCTCGCCCCTCAACCCTTCCCTCACAGGGTTGGTCTTTCTGGTGACCAGCCCCCGTTCCAGGGTTGTCTCAGTAGCGTAAAGTCACCTGTGATCCAGGGGGCTCATGACTAGTGAAGACCTTCTCATCACTTGGGGAATCCCAAGGGTTTTAGAAGCTCTGTGCCAGGCACCTAGGAACACAGACCACAAAGATACCCAGAAGTCAAATTTTCTGATCGAACGGTATACACACTTTAATTTTTAATAAATATTGAAACTCCCCCTCAGAGGCATTAGTAATCTGTTTTGCATCATATATGATAATACTAAGTTTTTCATAACTTTTCTGGTATTAGAGGTTATTTTTTTCCTCCATTTCACTTGATGAAAAATTTTGATTTGCATTTTCTGATTGCTAGTGAAAATGAGCATCTTTCCATATGTGTATTATTAGCCACATATATTTCTTTTTCGAATTGCTTACGCATTGACTTTGTTCATTTTTCTGTTATGTTGTCTTCTATTTTATATTGATTTGTAGTTCATGATATATTCTACAAATTAGTTTTTGGTTGTTTATATGTTTTAAATATTTCCTCCCAGGTTATTGACTTAGAGGATTAAATTTTTATGAATTAGATTTATTGTGTCAATTCTAATGGCACAGGGTTATGAATTTAAATTATTAAAATGCTACTTAAAAGTCTCATTTCCTATAAATGAAGAAGAAAGGGCCTTTAGTAATGGCAAGATTTTTGGGGGTGATTTTTAGCTACCTTAGATCTATTGGATCGGGTTTCATAGGGACTTAGGTTATATAGGCCCCCGTTTGTGTCTGTCCCATTATTTGGAAACATTTAAACTCTTTTAAAATGATGAAGAATGGAAAGAAGAGGAGAATATGTATTGTGGCAGCATGATGAGAGAAGGCCAAAGGTAAAAACCAGCTTTTAAAACATTCTGTGAAGGGTATTTATCCAGATCATTCCTCTTCTGTTTTATTAAAGGTGATTTAAAATTGACCGTAACTCTAAGTGACATAATTCTATAAATATTAAATTCTCTATTATAAAATTTATTATATGTATAGTGTCTTTATAAATTCCTATGTGATGTGTTCTTTATGGAATGTAGAAGTATGTAGTAGAAGACTTAGTTCTTAGCATTTAAAATTTTACCGTTGAGGGGCACCTGGGTGGCACTGTCGGTTGGGCATCTGACTTCTACTCGGGTCATGCATGATCTTGTGCTTCATGAGTTCGAGCCCCATGTCGGGATTTGTGCTGACAGTGTGGCTTCTGCTTAGGATTCTCTCCCCACCCTCCCCCAACTTGCGCTTTCTGAGTGAATAAACTTGGGGGGGAAAAATTAATTTTGCCCTCGAAGGGGCACCTGGCTGGCTTAGTCAGTAGAGCATGCGACTCTTTTTTAACTTTTTTAATATTTATTTACTTTTGAGAGAAAGAGAGAGAAACAGAGCATGAGCAGGGAAGGGGCAGAGAGAGAGAGAGAGAGGGACATAACAAAATCCGAAGTAGGCTCCAGGCTCTGAGCTGTCAGCATAGAACCCAACGCAGGGCTCAAATCCACGAACCACAAGATCATGACCTGAGCTGAAGTCAGATGTTTAACCGACCCAGGAGCCCTGGCGTGCGACTCTTGATCTTGGGGTCTCGAGTTGAAGCCACATGTTGGGTGCAGGGCTAACTGTTATTAATTAATTATTTAATTTATACCTTTGAAGAGATTTCTTACAAGTTTAAATGCTGATTTTTTTTGACTTAAAACTTTCAGAAATACATAGTTCCGTAAGTATCAACGAAGCCTTGTTTATAGAGCTCTTAATTGTATGTGTGTATACGATATATTGAATGTATCTTAATATCCCAGCGTGTTACCTTGTTCTTATTGATCTTGTATAATAATATTTACTAGCTCACATCCGTAGACATTTTATAGTTTTTTTTTTTTAAAACATTTACATATACTCATTTTTGCTGAGTAGGAGGCTTTATTTCATTGGAGGGGTGGGAGGGAGAATCTAGACACAGTGCAGCAGGCGGGGCGGGGGTCAGGGGATACTCTCTTCATCTTCAAGTGACACTTTGCAAGACACAGAGAACATAATTTCCCTGTTTTATAAATGAGAAAGCTGAGGCTCTGAGGTGTTGCGAAATCTGGCTTTTAGGCTGGATAAATCATGATGACTCTGGATCACATCAGTGCTTTTTTGCATTCTATCATATGTATTAGTTTCCTATGGATGTTGTGACAAATTACCACCGTCTAGGGTCTTGAAACCACACAAATTTATTACAGTTGTGGAGGTCAGAGGTACAAAATGGGTCTCACTGGGCTGAAATCACGGTGTTTGTAGGCCACTTCTGAGGGTTCTGAGGGAGTACCTGTTTCCTGGTCTCTCTCTAGCATCCAGAGACCACCTGCACTTCTTGGCTTATGACCCCTTCCTCAGTCTTCAAAGGGAGCAGTATTGGGCCGGGTTTTCTCACACTGACATCCCTCTGGTTTTGACTGTTCTGTCTCATTTCCACATTTTAAGGACCCTTGTGGTTGAGTTGGGCCTACCCAGAAAATCTAGGGTAATCTCTCTATTTTAAGATCAGTGATTAGCAACCTTAATTCCACTTTGCCATGTAACCTAACATGATTCCAGGGATAGCCCTGTTTGGAGGGCCATTATTCTGCGTACCGCACCATCATAACTCTTGAATGCCCTCATTGTTTAAGGAAAATGAAGTATTTTTGGTTTTATGATCAGTTATCATTAGGAGAGGAAGAAAAAGGACATCAAACTGTAAAAAGTATTTACAGTAATCTTTGAGTTAGCTATCATATCAAAAAGAAAGTTATAAGAAGTTCTTTTTGGGGGGCACCTGGCTGGCTCAGTTGGAAGAGCATGTGACTCTTGATGCCAGAGTCCTGAGTCTGAGCCCCACATTGGGGGGTAGAGTTTACTTAGAAACTTCTCTTTCTAAAAGATGGTTAAATGAGTATTTTTCTGATCTTCTACGAAGCAAAGAAAATGAATAGACTGGTAGAAATACAGAAGCTGATGGATGATCACTGCACTTGTGTGTGTGTGTGTGTGTGTGTGACTGTTCTTTTTGTATTTCTACCATATTTAAATATTAAATATTTTTGGAAGGGTCACAGGTACTGGTGAGAACAAGTTCTACCTGTAAGTCACTAAAACTAGCTTTAGGACCTTCATTTTTCATTTTCTTGGATTTCACCTTCCAAGATAAACTAAAGAATAACAAGGCTTTTAAATAATAATAATAAAAAAAGCCCATGTCCATGTTTCTGATTTGATTATACTGCTGCAGGCGATATTCTTTATTGCAGGTTCCACAAAGACAATTAAATGTGCGGTATCAGAACAGATGATTAAGTCAGCAGCCTAGAGACGCTGCCCACTCGCAGGCTAGCACACTGAAGGGAATCCTGATGGTACTCGTAGAAAGTTACCTGCTGTTGCTTGTTCAGAGAAGGAGGCGGTTTCACTTTTTTCAGAGGTGGTGGTGAACTTGTGCTCTCCGCATCATTTCCTTGGTGTTCCGAAAGCTGTTTTCCCCTGGGAGTCCAGAACTATAAAGGAACTTGAGAATTTGATAAGCTTATTACTCCACAAAAAGTTGAGATCTGTTGGGTACCAAATTGTCTACCATCCCCTCAACGTTATTCTTACTTTTGCTTTGTATGCACATGTTTAATATCTTAAGATACCTTAAAAAGTAGTGTCTAGTAGCGGGGACTAGAGAAAAATATCCCTTATGCTGTATGGAAAAATGTGAGAGCGGGCTTTACGAGCAGAAGTAGCAGAGGGCTTAGATACTCTTTTGTGCTTTAGCTGACTTTGAGACTGAGGGTGGGGGAAACGTGTTCTCTTACCATCGTACATACTCTCTCTGGTTTTTCTTTTTGCTTACTTACTTATTCAGTCATTAAATATTTATTTTTTTAAACTTAGTTTATTTTGAGAGAGAGAGACAGAACATGTAAGCAGGGGAGGGGCAGAGAGAGGAGTGAGAGAATCTCAAGCAAGCTCAGCACCATCCACGCAGAGCCCGATAATGGGGCTCGAACTCAGAAACCACAAGATCGTGACCAGAGCCGAAACTGAGAGTCATACACTTAACCAACTGAGCCATCCAGGCACTCCTCACTCATTAAATATTTAATACCTGCTGCATAGGCTGTATAGGTTTTCTTGTCCTGGGAATGCAAAGGTGAGAAATACTTTTGTTCCCTAAAAGCACATAGTCTAGTGGAGACCTAGCTTGGAAACAAGTGATCATAAAAACGGCATGGCGTTTGTTTTGGTAATTTTGTTACCAAGTGAGTGTGTGTATGTGTAATGAAGAAGAAAGACCTAGAAGAGTTACCTATAACTGAAAGTTGGTTATCTCTGGCAAGTAGGAATACTGTTTCCTATTTTCTTATATATTGCTGTGAATAGTAATACACCTGTAATTTTTATAAACAGAAAAGAATTGGTAGTGGTGTCACCATCACGGCTACTCTGTTCCAATTCTGTACTCCCATTGCTCGTACTTCCAGAGTTCCGATTCACACTCAAGTCTGTCTGACTCTGGGTAGTGCTGTTAGCACTCTGGCCCCAAGGAGCCATACCTACTTGGGACAGCATCCTCGATAGTTTCATCCTATTGAGCACTGCTCCTTAAGAGTCTCCTGGAAGGAAGAGCTCTGTAGATAGAAGTTTGTAACCTATTAAATGTCTGCAGTAAAGAACTATGAGTAACTCATCTTAATTCCTCATTTCTCAAATTAATTCCATAGTAACTCCCCCCCCCATAATCCTTTATTGATATTCTGTGGCTCTCACACGTCAGTGGGCCTGAGAATCTCTCCCCACCCCAGACTTCTGATTCAACTAAGTGTGGGATGGGACATGAGAATTGCACTTTTTCAGTGAGTTTCCAGGTGTTGCTGATGCTCCTGGTCCAGGAACTATACTTTGTGTTCACGTCTCTTATGTGATTTGGAATTCTATTTTGCCTTGATACATAAACTCAGAACTCTGCTACATTATGCTGTTGTTTTTCTGCTGAAAGAAAAGTATCTTAAAAGCAAGAAATGAGTTTAGCATAGAAAGAGCCTCCAAAGGGGGCTTCATTAACTAAATGACCCAGGGGGCATTATTTCCCTCTGTCGTCAGTATTTTTCTGCTGCCCTGTGAGCTTCAGCTTAGTCACTTGTAGATGGAAATGATTAAACCTGCTCCAGAAGGTTGTAATAAAGATTAAATGATGTAATATTTGCAAAAGTGCCTAGTATAAGGCCTGGCGCATTCCAGCTGCTTACCACCTTGTTAATCAGAGCTCATTCTCTGGACCATGGTATTAACCTTCTCTTGGGAGCCTGTTAGAAACAATTTCAGGCCCCACCTCAGACTTATGGAAGCAGAATCTGCATTATGAAAATGCCTAGGTGATGCGCATTCCTGCATGAGAAGCACTGATAGTAGCACGTACCTTCGGAAGAGCTTTCCTGGTGCATTAGGTGACTTACTCTCTACAAACTGACCACCCAGGGCTCTTTTTGTATAGATTGTATTGCCAGTTGGAATATTGTTTATTCCTGAGCCCAGAAATACTTTGCCCAAAGTGACAATATCTACCTTAGTGTTTCCTGACCCTAAAATAATCTATACTGGGGCGCCTGGCTGGCTCAGTTGGTAGAACATGTGACTCTTAATCTCAGAGTTGTGAGTTCAAGCCCCCTCCCCACACTCCACTCCCCGCCGCGAGCATGGAGCCTATTAAAAAGATAATAATGTATACTATTATTAAAACTTGAATAACACATTAAAAAAAACCTGTCTGGAAATCCACTCCCTATGATAGGTAAGTAAATCCCTGGCACTTCGTACGCTAGTCAGCGCGTGTCTTTGTCCGTGGGTCTGGGTGCACACCCAGTTTCGGGGAGCTTGCTTTCCCTTCCTTTTTCTTCCACACCCATATCTTTATCTGCAAGATAAACTAACCCAGTGCTTAGCTTCTGAAACTGTATGCTATCCATTGAGGTAATAAATACACATATATAGGGACTTTGTGATCGTTGTTTTACAAAAATGGGACTATGTGGGTGCTTATCTGCATCTTTTCTAACTGAAAATACTGTGAAAATTCCTCAAGTATTATCAAATTCTTTTTAATAACTGCTTTAGCCCATGGTGAGGATACTGGACAAATTATTCAGCTGTTTTTATTCGTCAGTTTTTGTTACTACAAACAGAAGAATCCTTTTTTGTTTATTCTTCATATACTGATTCCATGATTGTGCAGACAGTAGGCTTGGTTTTGAATATTTTGAATATTAATAGTCATTCTAAATATACATTGTGTATATATCACTTACGTTATTGTCTGTAGCTATAGCTTATTCCTCCTCTTTTATACATCATGTTCCATTGAATGAATACCACCATTTATCCATTTTTATTGTTGATGGAATTGGAGGTGTTTTTAGTTTTGCATTATTATGAACAGTGATGCCATGAACATTTTTATTTGTGATTCCTGGTGCACACGTGTGCTAGTACTACGGGTAGTGGTCTTAAAACTCTTTTGCTTTTTTATCCCTGGAATAATTTTTTTGAGCTGTCTACCTACTTCCTTGCACATTTTTAAGTTGACATCTGATTTTTTATCATGTTTAAATCGTTGCAATTATAATTTCAGACATATTAAAAATACCAATCTTTTAATTTTTTTTAACGTTTTATTTTATTTTTAAGACATAGAGACAGAGCGTGAGCAGGGAAAGGGCAGAGAGAGAGGGAGACACAGAATCCGAAGCAGGCTCCAGGCTCTGAGCTGTCAGCACAGAGCCCGACACGGGGCTCGAACTCACAGACCGCGAGATCATGACCTGAGCCGAAGTCGGCCGCTTAACCGACTGAGCCACCCAGGCGCCCCTAAAAATACCAATCTTTTAAAATATCACTTTTATTTTTCATTTTCAAATATTAATTCCAGTATAATTAACAGTGTTATATCAGTTTCAGATGTATAGTACGGTGATTCAACAATTCTGTACCCTACCTCGTGCTCCTCATTAGTGTACTCTTAATCCCCTTTACCTGTTTCACCCCACCCCCCATCTCCCCTCTGGTAACCATCAATTCTGCATAGTTAAGAAGTTGGTTTGTCTCTTTTTCCCTTTGTTCTTTTGTTTCTTAAATTCCACATGAGTGAAGTCATAGGGTATTTGTCTTTCTCTGACTGGCTCATCTCACTTAGCGTTGTGCCCTCTAGATCCATCCATGTCGCAAATGGCAAAATCTCATTCTTTTCTGTGACTGAATCATATTCCAGTGTGTGTGTGTGTCACGTCTTATCCATTCATCTATCAGTGACACTTGGGCTGCTTCCACAATTTGGCATTGTAAATAATGTGCAGTAAACACAGGGGTGCATGTATCTTTTCAAATTACTGTTTTCATAAACACTTCTTTGTATAAATAGTAGTGGAATTACTGGATCATGTGGTAGTTCTGTTTTTAATTTTTTAAGAAACCTCCATACTGTTTTCCACCGTGGCTGCACCACTTAGCTTTCCATCCATGCCAACACTTGTTTCTTGTGTATTTGATTTTAGCTATTCTGAGAGGTGTAAGGTGAGATCTCATTGTAGTTTTTTAAGTTTTTATTTTAATTCCAATTAACATATGCTGTTATGTTAGTGTTAGGTGTACAGTATGTGGAAATGTTAAATTGCTGTATTGTACATCACCCCGTGCTCATCACAATTGCACTCCTTAATCCCTGTCACCTGTTCAGCCATCCTCCCCCCACCCCCGTGTGGTAACCATCAGCTTGTTCTCTACAGTAAAAAGTCTGTTTCTTGGTTTGCCTCTTTTTTTTTCCCCCTCTTATTTGTTTTGTTTCTTTTTTAAGCTTATTTATTTTGAGGGGGCAGATGGGTGGTGTGTGAGTTAGAGAGAGGCAGAGAGAGAGGGAGAGAGAATCCCAAGCAGGCTCTGTGCTGTCAGCATGGAGCCCGACTTGGGGCTCCATCTCATGAACCAATTCTGGCCTAAGAATTGGTAGCTTTCTTTGCCAGCTCGTTAATGTTTTTAAGATTTTTTTTTTTAATCCTGGATTTGAAGTTGCTTCTATTAGGAGGGTTGATCTAAGTACGATTCTGCTCTTTTCTTGGAACAGCATTCTCTATTATTAAATTCGTTAGATTTTGCCTGACCGCTTTCTAGGGAAATACAAACAGGTCGTAATGCGATAGCACTTTATGCTGGTCAGATTGGCAGAAAGGAAAGTAATAGCATACCATTACAGGTGATACGGGTCCGTAAATGATACTCACAGAAATGTAAATTGCACTGGTCTTTTAGGAAACTTAAAAGCAGCTTATATGCAGGCAGAAATTGTCATGTCCACAAAGTAGATTGGGGGAAGTGTGTTGGCAGCAAGTGCATGGCCATGGCTTTCAGTTCTCTGTGGTGAAGACTGGAGAAAAATAGGACTGAGTGCTACCAGCCTCTCACGTTTAGGGGCAGAGAGGGGGGGCTTGCTTAACTGAACAGCGGGAATAGGCGGACTTAGGGGATATTCACATAGGCTTAGAAGAAATCATTGAGAGAGCTTGATTGATTAGAATATTATTACAAATTTCTTCCTTGGGAATCTGCCAAAGAAAGTGTAAAAGGAAAATGAGAAATAAAGGGTGAGTTAAAAAGGGAACTTTATGACAGTGGTATTCTGGAACGAGCTCTTCCTGGAAGAGACGGCTAAATCCAGGATTCTGGCCGCCATTGTTAAAGTGAAATTATGTAAACTTACAATTAAATAAATTATATTTAAAACTTAGGTAGTAAATTCTCAAAACGCCTTACCTCCTAGGTATTTTATTACATTTTACTCTTTTTTTCTTAATTTTTTTTTTTAATGTTTATTTTTGAGACAGAGACAGAGCATGAGTGGGGGAGGAGCAGAGAGAGAGGGAGACACAGAATCCGAAACAGGCTCCAGGCTCTGAGCTGTCAGCACAGAGCCCGACGCGGGGCTCGAACTCACAGACCGCGAGATCATGACCTGAGCCGAAGTCGGACACTCAACCGACTGAGCCACCCAGGCGCCCCTACATTTTACTCTTATTTGTGTGCTTGAGGTTGTTGACCCGGGTCGTTTCTGGATGGTGGAAACACCGTGCAGCAGTGTGCTGTTGCTCCCCTCTTCCCCGTTCTGTGTCCAGTGAGGACGCTTTGGAAGTTTTGAAATCGGTCATAGATTATGCCATGGAAATCAGTAAATACTGAAAGGATTTTTTCTCTTTTGGAGAGTAGTCGTTAAACAGCTACCAGAACACCACAGGGCAGAAATCAATTTTGCTGTTTGAGATTCTGATTGCCTTTCATCTTTGTAGAGGTACTTATTATCTGAAGTTTGGGGCCTTCAATCTCCTAGGTACAGTGTTAATCGGAAGTGCCTAGGTGGCTTAGTTGGTTAAGTGACCAGCTCTTGATTTTGGCTCAGGTCATGATCTGATCGGTAGTTGGATCGAGCCTCACGTCAGGCTCTGCGCTGACAGCGTCCAGCCTGCTTGGGATTCTCTCCCTCTCTCTCTGCTTCTCCCCTGTGCACGAATGCTTGCTTTGTCTTTGTCTCTCAAAGTAAATAAACATTAAAAAATAATAAATGTTAATTGTTCTTAGGGAAATGAGGAACTATTTATACTAGTTCTACTCAAATATATATATATATATTTAAATAATTTATTGTCAACTTGGTTTCCATAGAACACCCAGTGCTCATCCCAACAAGTGTCCTCCTCAGTGCCCATCACCCACTCTCCCCCCCCCACACCCCCTCACCCCCCTTCACCCCCCTCACCCCCCTCACCCTCAGTTTGTTCTTAAGTCTTTGAGAGTCTCTTATGTTTTTGTCTCCCTCCCTTTCTGCACTCAAATATTTTAAAAATTATCTTAAGCTGAGGAAGATATGCCTCTATTTAGCTTCTACTTGTATGTAGACTGTATTTTTTGCAGATTTGTCCTCCTAGTCTTTTCAAACAATGTTATTTAAAGATATCCTTGAAATATCTTTTTTTGTAACAACGACACAGAATTTATCTGCCTTGAAAGCCATTAGTTTCATTGAGTTTCTTGTAGCAAGAAGGAATATACTCTTTTTTGTTCTTTTTAACATGGACATGTTTGTGTGTATTGTGTGTGTACGTGATTTAATTCTTACAGCACTGTTCTAGATAAGGTTGATCAGTTAACATTAGGAAACATTACTTCTCTAGTATTTTTGCTTATGACTGGGTTTTGATTTTTTGTATGATTAAAATGTTGTTTTAGTTATTTCCTACTTATATATTTGGTGTCTTTATATTCTGGTACCTTAGAAAAATCCGTGAATTGGGAAATTTTTCATGAGACTTGCGGTTCACTGTACTTTTATCTATCATACGTATTTTTAGCACTTACAGAAATAAGAAAATTCTGAAACATTGTGAATATTATTCTAAGTTGTTTGTTTATTACCATCTATTTAGTGTAGTTGAAATTTTTGGATCTGTACTTGGACCTTTGTGACTTTGGCCAAATCATTTAAAGTCTCTCAGCCTCTTATTTCCTCATTATTAAAGTGGTGACAGTAACACCCCTACCACTTTACAGTGTTTTTGAAGATTAGATGATAATGTAGCATTTAGCAAATAACTTGGCTCATGGTAAAGTGCTCTGTAAATGTGAGCCAACGTCCTTATCCAAAGGATAAATTTCTCCCATCTACAAGTTGCCTTATGGTGGATGTGAGAGCTAGCGGTACGTCTAAGATTACATGAAATACTTAAAATAGCAAAAGCTATTGAAACAGAGTCACGAAGAGTAAAATTCAGTCTTTTGTGGCATATTATTAGGTGCATTTTAGTAAGGTGAGTAAGTGTTGTCACTTTCGTTTGTTCAGGATAATGGTTTGATATCAGTCATACCAGCAAATAATAAGACCATGTATTTTGTTTACTGAAATGCTAACTAGCTACTTTGATTCTATTTTGGATAAATGTAGATGATTTTCCTAAAATACCGGATAGCCCAGTTGCTACCGAATAGAGATTCTTCCTTCCATTAGTAATTTAAGCTGCATATTGACTTGTTGGCCATAATAAAAGTTACAGACTTTACCTTCTTTCCCTTCCCAAGCCTGCTTTTCAGAAGGACAGCCAGCTGTTAAGTAGCCCTGTGTCCAAATAATAAGCAAAACAGGAGTAAGTGGCAGAAGGGGGGCACTGATAACCCACCTCTTAATACTACTAGAACGTTGGCTGCCTAACCTGGTATTTTGTACTCATTTGCTATTCTAGGTGCCTAGAGTTGATATTGTGTTGCCACTTTTCATTCTTAGTATTGATTGGGTTTTCCCTCTTTTTTCTACTCTGCTACCTCTATTCCTTCTGGAACCAGTAGTTTAATGGTAAGTATTTAAATAAGATTTACAAAGTTTTTGACCTAGTGAGGAATTTTTACCCTCACCTGTCTTGGTGAAAACTTTGTAGACTCCAGATGGTCTCTGTGGTTTCCCAGGTTTTCATTGTTGCCTTGTTTGTGTGTAGACTGACAGAACTTTAGTTTCGAGGTACTCCTGTCCTTGCATGCTGTGTCAAATGGCATCCATCGTTTGTGTGTTTCATAGTGATATTTTTCTTGGAGCTTGCACTCTTTTTTCTCTTCTTTCTGCTGGTGGCTTTCGTTTTTGTTTGGTGGGTGGGGTTGGGATGGGAAAGAAAATCTCCCATCTGTACTTCATTTCTCCTGCGGTATTTGGAATCTATCCAAATTTTGCCAGTTAGATATTTGTAAGATGTGTCTTCTGTATCCATTAAATGTATAATTACTGTTATCGTTGGGCAGAATTATAGATTGAGTCCAAGTGTATTAAATGATACCGTTGTCATCCATTGACTCTTAACTGCTAAATTTTCTTTTTTTTTAATTTCTTTTTTTGGTAATTTTTGTTTATTTTTGAGAGAGAGACAGAGTGCGAGTGGGGGAGGAACAGAGAGAGAGGGAGTCACAGAATCTGAAGCAGGCTCCAGGCTCTGAGCTGTCAGCACAGAGCCCGACGTGGAGCCTGAACTCATGGTGAGATCATGACCTGAGCCGAAGTCGGCTGCTCAGCTGACTGAACCACCCAGGCGCCCCTTAACTGCTAAATTTTCTACCAAACTCTGTTGCTTTATTTCTAGTTTCAAATTTCAAGATGTTTGAGCCTTCGAGGTATTTTTGAAATATGATTTCTAGAATTTATCATAGCAGTATCTATTCATCATGCTGTTGCCTCAACACTTTGTGTTTTAATTTAATGAAATTTGTGTTTACCACCAAGCCTAATTAATGTTTTGAACTCAGCTTATGAAATAGAATTTTATTGTTTCAGAGGGTGAGGCTAGGTTTAGTGCACTAAGATTCAACTAGTAAACTTCAGGAAGTCACGTTCGTAACATTCTGTCATCAGAGGCAATCTCTTAAAAATTTTTGTGTTTGTACATGAGAAAAGTGCATAAAACAGAATACAGTTTTACAAAATGAATACCAGTGCCACTATCACCCGTCTCTCGAAGTCAATAGAACATTGCCGATACCTTAGAAATTGTCCCGTGTCTTCCCTGATTATAAAGCCTTTTCTTTCTTTTAAGATAACCATAATCTTTTATCATAATCATTTCCTTGTTTTTCTTTTATCATTTCTGTATGTAATTCTAAAGAATATCTTTGAATTTGTCAGCTCGATATAAGTGGAATCATGCTCTTGTTTCGGGTCTTCTTTCCCCGTAGTATTATTACTAGAAGATTTATTTATATTGTGTGTGGGAGAGGGGAGGAAACATAGTTTTCTCTCTACCTGTCTGAGGTCTTAGCTGAGACTCTGTGATAAAAGAATAACAAGAGAAAAAACAAGTGGATTAACATGTATGCTTCATTAATACATGGGAGAAACAGAGAAAAAAGGGTAGCTCTCCCATGGCTTAGATGACTTGGAATTCAGGCCTGAATATCATCTTAATAGAGAAAGGGAGGAGGAGGAGGAGTCCCCTCACAGGAGCGTAAATGATTTCTTAGGAAAGCCGAATGGACTGTTAGAAGGGTAGATGAGAGGTATGAATGTGACAGTTGGGTTGGATGCGGTGGCAACTTCTAGTCTCCTCTCCCGCGAGGATCGTCAGCCCTCCCTGGTTGATGAAACTCCCAGAGAGGGGATTTAAGGCAATGGGATATCGTTTCTTTACGTAACAGGACAGAATAAATAAGGGAGATAAATAAGGGAGTTCAGAGTAAGCCTCCCCCTGTATTTGCTGCTGTCAGCTGAGAGTAATGCGGAACAGGCCTGTTTCCCAGCGGCCGTTCTGCCGCCCTCCAGCAGCTGTGGCCCTCCACACCCGGCAGTCCGTGCGATGGATGCGTCCTGGTGTACTTAGCCATTCCATCAGGAGCACTGCTGCTGTATCTTGTTCACACGCGTTCTGGGGCACGTGTGCACAGCGTTCTTAGGACGGTATGAACTCGAAAGTGTGGTCCTCAGACCGGCAGCGTCGGTGGTGTCACCTGTGAGCTTGTTGGAAGTGCAGATTCTTGGGCTCCACCCTCACAGTCAGAGGGCCAGGGAACAAGCTCTCTGGATGAATCTTACACACGTTGAAGTTTGACAGTCACTGCTCTGGGATACGTACCTCGAAGTGGAATTGCTGAATCACAGCGTACGCATCCCTTCAGCTTATTTCCGTTTTCCGGCACAGCCGTATCAGCTTTTCCTTAGGCCGCTGGTGGCGGAGAGTCCGTCGTTGCGCCGCATCCTCTGCAACTTTTGGTTTTGCCAAAGTGGGGAGTTTTTAAATTAGAACTTTAGTATTTTCTGAGTTCACTTTAACCACAGTTGAATTTTGCCTTTTCATAATTTTTTGCAAAAATTAACTTTTTAGAATCATGGAAGACTTTCTAAAAAGTACTAGGAAAGTTTTCAAATATACTGAACGGTAGCGAGTAGTACAGGGACCTCCTCAATTCATACGCCCATCGTCCACATCTAGCAGCTGATGGTATTTTGCCATATTCGCTCCGTGTATCTCTTTTCTCTGAAATATTGTGAGGCGGATCACAGATGCCCTATCATTTTTCCCCCACGTATTTGTGCACATTTGAAATATATCCCATTTTCTTTGCATGATGACAGACGCGTGTCTCTCCTGATGAGGGCTTTTTTATTTTAAAAGGTTAGAGCAACATCGTATTAAAAACATGTAAAACTCAGAAATAATGATAAAGCACACTTCGTAAACTATTATCATTTTGGGATATCGTGAGTGAGAGATTTTGAGTGAACTTACGGTCTTTGAACATTCTCTACATTCTTCTAATGTATTCAGTTAAATAATCATACTGAATCCTTTATATTTCACCAGCAGAGTCAGAAATTCCGGTTTCCTAAAATGATTGATTATCCTAGGTTTTACTTTTAGGGACAAGAAAATGTTTTGAATGCTTGGAAATTTATTATTTCTCTAATAAAATCCGGCGTGTGTAATGATACCCGCCCTAGTCGATGCCTTGAACAGACTGTTAAAAGAGACTTTATTCTGACTCTTTATTCTTAGAAGCAACCTTTCGGGAGCCCAGGCCTACAGTCTTTCACATCTGCCACCGGTTTGCCGTCGAGTTGTGCTGAGTTCAGTGCCCTGAATCAGCACTTCCTAGTCTAAGCTTCCAGCAGAATTAAGAGCACATTCATGGCTTTATAACGAATCCAGCAGCAAGTAGTTTTTGTGTGGGACCGCTATGTTGGCTTTTGTCGGATAAAAGTAAAAGTATAGGTAACTTTCAGGGTAGTTAGGGAGGCAAAAATTAAATACTCTAACACGCGTGTTATTATGCAGTACAGAATATGTGCAGTGATTTTTTTTGTTGAATTTTGCATTTATGATTCAACTAAATACTAAATCATGCTGATAGGAAGCGACAGATATGTGGTATGTAACATATATCATTTTTTTAAAAGTCCGTTAGTGGTTGGAAGGGAAATGAAGCTGGAGTTGGGAGCGGAAGAGAAAATGCAAGGCCTTGTGTAATGAATAAAAAGGTGTGTGTGTGTGTGTGAGAGAGTTGACAAGATCAGATTTGTGTCTTGAAGATGGCCTATAAAAATAGTTTGCGGAATGGAAGGGCTAGGGCAGATGCATAGAGGTTACTGCAGTAGTCTAGGAGAAAATACAGTAGCCAGATAGAGTGGTGATGGATGTCTGGAGAAGTGGTAGAAGTTGATGGATACGTGGGAGGTAAAAATCCACCAGGTTGGGGACGGATCGAGAATAAACAGGTGTGGCTTCAGGGGAGTAGTGATCCTACCCTCCTGACTGGGACCTCATCGTTATTCCTTAACTCTTTTGTAGGTTAAACTTCTTAATCAAGTTCACCTGCAGTTTACAGAGTTTTTGTCGTGACCAAAATTTGTCAAAGGGGTTTTCTAGTTCCCCCTTTGAAAACAAATATTCCGACATTTTGAGCAATTCTTAACGACTTCAGAGATCAGCAAACTTTCAGTAAAGGGCTAGATAATAAATACTGTAGGCTTTGCAGGGCATTTGATTTGTGTCCCCATTTTGTAGTGTGAAGCCAGCCATAGAAAATATATAAAATCTATAAATGCATACGAGTCACTGTGTTCCAATGAAATGTTATTAGTGGAACTAAAATTTGAATTTCATGGAATTTTCATGTGTCCGAAAGTATTACCCCAGCCATTTAAACATCATTCTTGACTCAATAGCTGTACAAAAGCAGGTGGTCAAGCTGCATTTAGCGCATGCCCCCTGCCCCCCCAGTAGTTTGCCAGAATTTAAGGTAAATAGCAAATAGGCTGTACAATGTTAATTCCTTTCATTACCGAAGAGTTACAAATCCTTAAGTCTGTAATGCTGTCCTTTGATCTTTCCATTTGTGAGTTGGGGGGGCCCCAAGAGACAGGAATACACATAGAAACAAGGAACTCAGCAAACTCAGTATTGCTAGGGAAATATTCAATGCAGAATGAATTCCCTAAAGAACTGTAACTTTAAGAAGGTAATTAACAAGATACCGATGAGAAGTAGTTTCCAGAGGTCAGCACCTATGGGAAAGAAAGTCAGTAGCTTTTGTTAGACTAAATACAAATGGGTTAAAGTGGAGTTGGGGGGTGCCTGGGTGGCTCGGTCGGGCATCCGACTTAAGCTCAGGTCATGATCACACAACTCTCGAGTTCGAGCTCCGCGTCGGGTTCTGCGCTGACAGCTCAGAGCCTGGAGCTTGCCTCTGGTGTCTCCCTCTCTCTGCCCCTCCCCTGCTCATGCTCTCTCTCCCTCTCAAAAATAAACAAACATTAAAAAAAAAATTGGAGTTGGGTTACAGTGTAGAGAATTAATGTGAATTGGCATTTCTTTGAGTCTTTGCTCTTCTTGGAATATCATATACTAGTGATTTCACAGTTGTTAAAGTAGAAAACCCATATAGAACCAGCCCTTTCATTCTACATCAAATTTGATATGACAAGTCATAGGATTAAATTATGCATGCATGGTGTTAGTAAATACTGAAAACACTGAGCCTGCTTATTTGAGTGCACAGAGCGGGCCCAGTTTTATCTACGTAAAAGCGATACCGGTTACAGTCCTGTGCCCAGCTACTGCAGTTATTTGATTTTAATTGTGATACTAAACTGTTAATGGGAATTTAGCCTTCATAATTACCACTTCATTTGTCATGGTGGCTGTAAAAAAATTAGATTATTGACAAAACAATACTTTTAGCCAAATATATTTAATATTTTAAAGCTCCAGTTGCCAAAAGAGCTTTTCTAAAAATTCAATCAACTTTTGTTAGGTGCGTTTTACATTTGATTAGGTATATGAAAACAGTTATTTGGTAAAGAATGTAGTGTGTCTGCTAAATAGATTTATGTTAAATACACATTCTTGAGAATTGCTATATTAACGATAAGGAGTGTATACAACATCAAAGATGTTATTTTTAATGGAAAACAATAGAATATTTAATATTTAAAAAAATGATACCTGGTTATTTAAATTGTAGTTTTTTGTTTTAATTATTTTGTGCCATATTTCAAATTACAGTGCATTAGTATGTGGGGAAAGTAGGTTTGTTAACATAAGTGTGAGATACAAGTAGGATAGCGTGAATATGCCGTAACCCTAATTCTAAGAACTGCGAAAATGTAGATGTTCTGCAAACTAGTCCTTGTGTATTATCTGTGGTCCAGTGTTTTTTCTTTCAACATTGTTTTGCGTTTTCAATTAAGATATTTTTTTTTTTTCTTGGACAGTAGAGAGCACACTGGGCAGGAAGATCCAACTGTAGAAAAAGAGGATATAGTTTTTATTCTTTGCTCTGTGTTCCTGTTTTCCCACCTGTACCCTATGTACCCTAACAGCTCTGGTTTAGCCAGTACATCGGGGCTCTAGTACTTCATTTTGCTCTTGAAGCTTTCCTAGCTGGGTCTTTTTTTTTCTTTTGCTTCTTTGTTCTAAGTACCTGTTCTTGGAGCATCCTTTCTTTAATTTTCTAGTATCATGAGAGTGAATGGGTCAATAAAGATTCTAAGATTTAGTTGATCAGGATGAGTGATAAAAGATTACCTCCTTTAGAAACAAAGTACACACAAAAATTTTAGCGTTTTGTTAAAAAGTAAGTCCTCTAAGAATATAATATACATGTCATTCCCTGTTCCTTTAAAAAAAAAACATTTTTTGTGTCAGTTAGGGAGATTTTATACTGTGATTATTTATCAAGAGACTCGGTGCCTCATTATGTTGGCTTCTCTCTCATTTTCCTGTGGCTGTGAATGGAGCATTAAACCATTTGAATATCTTTTACCTGAGGGTCGTTTGGGTGGCTCAGTTGGTTTAAGTGTCAGACTTTGACTCAGGTCATAATCTCACGATTCATGAGTTCAAGCCCCGCATTGGGCTCTGTGCTGACAGCTCAGAGCCTGGAGCCTGCTCTGGATTCTGCGTCTCCCTCTCTCCCTGCCCCTCCCCTGCTCACACTCTATCTCTGTCTCTCTCTAAAATAAACATTAAAAAAAATTTTTTTTAAATATGTTTTACCTGAAACAACAGCAGAAAGGCACCAGCCATTGTCCACCAAATAACTAGTCCAGATTTATATTAAAAACAAAACAAAACAAAAACAAATCTTGGAATTTCTGTTTATTCAACCTTGTAGTCTCCACCCCATTTTCTACTTTTTAGAGAATTAAGTTTTAGGTATTTTGTCATCTTTGATTTAAGCTTAATTCTGACAGCTGACCAGCATGAGAAGGTGTGTGTGTGTGTGTGTGTGTGTGTGAGAGAGAGAGAGAGAGAGAGAGAGAGAGAGAGAGAGAGACATGTATATGCGTGAGAGGGAGAGGAGGTGTGGAGAGGAGGAGAGAAACCTAGTGAGCCATGCTTTAAAAATGTCGTTTAGCTGGCGTTCGGAGCTGCCGTTGTTAATTTGAGCACTTAGAGAATTGTGGAAAGAGAAGAAAGCTCTACACTTTATCCCCAGATTTAGGGGGAGAGGAAGGATCTTTCGGGGGGGAGGACATGGTTCATCCCTTCAGTGAAGTATTAACGCGCGCCTGCTCGGCCTTGGCGTGGCGCTGTGGGGCACATGGGTGTGTTGATGTGGAATGTGAAGATCTAGTTTCAAGTCCTTCCTCGTTTGCAGTTTCAGTGGAATATTTTGAATATTTCTTATTTTTATTTGAGAGTTCTGAGGTAATTTGACAGGAGTTTCATTGAGACTATAACTGTGCCTGTAGCTCTTGTATAAATTTTAAGTCTAACGAAGTCTGGTTACTGTACAATTAGAGCAATAATTTTGTGTTTACATTTTTTTCAAATATTTATGAGAGAGCGAGTGGAGGAGGGACAGAGAGAGGGAGACAGAGAATCTCAAGCAGGTACCACGCTGTCAGCGCAGATGTGAGACTTGAACCCCTGACCTGTGAGATCATGACCTGAGGTGAAACCAAGAGTTGCAGGTTGCCTAACCAACTGAGCCACCCAGGTGCCCTTTCACTTACATTTTATCTTTTCTTTCTTTTTTTTTTTTTTTAGCTTTTTTTTTTTTTTTAATTTTATTTTTGAGAGACATAGAGACAGAGTATGAGCAGGGGAAGGGCAGAGGGAGAGGGAGATACAGAATCTGAGGCAGGCACCAGGCTCTGAGCCGTCATCACAGAGCCCGACGC
This sequence comes from Paguma larvata, assembly GCA_030068075.1. Lineage (NCBI taxonomy): Eukaryota > Metazoa > Chordata > Mammalia > Carnivora > Viverridae > Paguma > Paguma larvata. The sequence goes on from CM057834.1 coordinate 57,636,184, forward strand.
GGGGCTCGAACTCACAGACCATGAGATCATGACCTGAGCCGAAGTCGGCCGCTTAACCGACTGAGCCACCCAGGCGCCCTACATTTTAAAGAGACTAGAGAACTTCAGTAGAATCCATCTGAACCTTTAGTAAATAGTTTCTAGAGTCTCTAAAACACGGTAAGACAACAAGTACAAATAGGGCGGGAGCACCATGTAGATCTTATACACCCTGAAATGAAACTGATGATAAACATTTGTAAGCCAGGTGGGCTGTACCCAAGCTGATCCTTTCTCAGGCTCATCATCAAACTTTGATCATGTGTTTCCTGCAAGTCAGGGAGTTTGGAAACATGTATGGTTAGAAGCAGGCTATTTTGGGAATTTTAGCTGTGGCCTGTATAGGTTTATCATAGTGTATAAGCCTACAGAATGTAAACGGTTGTTCACCGTAGTGGTTAGAGTTCATTGTGATAATAATTCTGAAATCTGTACTTTAAATTTTTTTCTTTTGGTTTGACATATGTGTATCCAGGGACATGGCAAAACGCACCTGTCGCTCATGTTACGTATGATCCCATAAGCCAGTGGGCAGGATACGGATGCACTGTGTCTTGGAGAAAAAGCTGTGGCTCCAAGGTGCATTTTTTCGTCTACTGTGTGAATTCCTAGAGCAAATACCATTACTCCATCCTCTGCCTCCCACCCCCACCTCCAGCCGAGAGAATATTCCAGAGCAGTGGCTATTGTCCTATTTATGAAAATAAGCAAATAGCCTCTGATTATGGTTGAAGGTCAAGCTCTGTTGCAGTAGTGCTTTGCATACTGCTGCGGTTTAATGTTTGCGTTCCACCCAGATCCTTAGACTGGGAACCTGATGCCCAGGGCGATGGCATGAGGAGATGGCGCCTTCGGGAGGCGGTCAGGTCGTGAGGGTAGAACCCTCATGGGTGAGATTGGTGCCGTTATACAGGAGGCTCCAGAGAGCTCCCTAACACCCTTGGTCTCGTGAGGTTACAGTGAGGATTCTGTGACCAGGAGGACCTCATCCGATGGTCGTGGCACCTTATCTCCGGAACCGTGAGAAGTAAATTCTGTTGTTTATGAGCTCCCTGGTCTCTGATGTTTTGTTATAGAAATGGACTGAGACACATATGTAGTCAAGTGTCTACAATTGCCCCCAAGATGCAGAGACTAAATTACCCTTGGCGCTGAGGCCTTCTCCTCCTTTTCTAAGAGTGATAAAAACTGCTTACCTCCCTTTGTCTGTGCTCTGCTTCCGTAGCTTCCAACCCCAGTGAGGGGGTGTGGCCATTTCGAGGTTCATTGATGACAGAAGCTATCCAATGTATTGAATTTTACAGGACTCACTTGTAGTAAAGTCCCTGATCCCTAGGTCCTTAGACAGTTACTGACATACTCCTTAATTACAAATTAAAGACACCTTGTTTATATTGCCACGTGGAATTTGGTTAGTTTTCCATGGGAGCTGACCTGCCTCATATTACCGTCATTTAAGTTTACTTGTGTACCATTCTGACTAGCCATTCTGAGTAACTGCCGCTTCTGTTCCCCTTTTCCAGCTGTTTAATAAGAGCAACCACATCGTATCCTATTTAGTATTCTTATGTAAGATGGGTTAATTTCTTTGTTTTTAAGGTTTATTTTTGAGAGAGAGACAGAGCGTGAACAGGAGAGAGGCAGAGAGAGAGGGAGACACAGGTTCTGAAGCAGGCTCCAGGCTCTGAGCTGTCAGCACACAGCCCAACGTGGGTATCAAACTCAAGAACCATGAGATCATGACCTGAGCCAGAGTCAAACACTTAACTGACTGAACCACCCAGGTGCCCCTAAATGGGTTAATTTCTTAATTCATTCAAAAAGATGATTTTTTTTTGTTTTTTTTGAAGTTTATTTGAGAGAGTGGGGGATGGTAGAGAGAGTCAGAGACAGAATCCCAAGCAGGCTCCGTGATGTCAGCGCAAAGCCCGATGCAGGGCTTGAACCCACAATCCCTGAGATGACCTGAGCCGAGATCAAGAGTCGGACACTCCATTAACTGAGCCACTCTGTGCCTGTAAAACAGATTTAACTAAAATATTTGTTCTCCAAGGGAAAATACCCATGTTGCTGAAGATCTTTATTTTCTAATAAAGCTTTGAATTTCAGTATCAGAATTATTTTCTACGTATGATGTGCTCACAGAAATCACAGTGACAGAGAAGTGCTCTGTCAGTTGTGGCCCACCCTTAGGATCTTTCATAATTAATTGATCAGATTTGTAGGTTGTATGTATTTAAAATAACCTAGACAATAAAAAAAACAGAATACAGAATGAGAAATAAAGCTAATGTATTTTGAGGAGTGGAGTTGAGGAGACAAAAAGTTGATGGGAAGTGGTTGATAGGGTATAAAAAAAATAAAAAGAATAATACAATAATGGAAAAAAGTAAAATAAGTGGGAAACGAAAGCCAAAAGGTGGGCATCTTTGCTGCGTGTGTGTGTTTTTTAAGGTTATGAGTATGCCAGAGACATGAACATTTATGCAAGTTAAGCTTGCATTTTATGACTTTCACAATGCAAAATTTTTTTCACTTGGATGGAGGAAGCTTATTGAATCTCCAATACTTCATCTCTCTGGGTTTCCTAGCCATTCATTTTGTACAATTTTGCCCTGTTCACAAGGAATAAAAACAAGGTCAGAATGGATCCCTTGTCATGGTTTCATGGTTATAACATTTTTATGGGTAAGGTTTTGCCAGTTGTGAGTTTAATTGGTTATAAATGCATATGAGAGAGGTCTGGTCGCTGAGCAGCCCGCAGAGTGTATGGAAACAGCCCTAGTTCTGGCCATCCCACTAACTTGTTTTATGACTTTTGGCAAACAATTCTACTTCACTGGGTTTTCTTATCTCTAAAAGATGAGAGTAGATGTTCCCTTAGGGTCCTGAATGGCGTGAGAGTGATTACAGTAACATGGAGAAGCAGCTGTTTTTAAACAACACTGAGGGCGTTGTTAGGGGCACCCGGTGTCAAGCGTAGGACAATATCCAATCCCGTAGGGTTGTTGTTGTTGTTGTTGTTTTTAATCAGGAAGCAAAAGAGGGAAAAGAAATCATCACATCCCCCATCTCCACCCCCGGTTCTAAACTACCAAGAAACCTTCAGGGCATATTTAAAGAACTCTGGTAGAACATTTTATGAATCATTTCAGTGTGCTGATATTTAACGTTAAAACATTACCCTTCTTTGCATAAGCTTTTCACTCATTTCGATATTTGAACGTCTACTGTGTCTCACGATAGTCATAACTAATAATGGATTTGGGGTACAAAAAATAAATTAGATCCTAATTTTCGCTTAAAATGGTTTCATTAGTTTTCTCTTTCCGTTCTCACCAGAAATAGTTCTTTTAAAACTATAGTATATGAAAACAGAGTAAAGTGATAAAATTGTCACAAATCGGTAGATAGTAGAAAATAAGGACTTTCTCTAATGGACTTAAAATACGGTCCTGTTACAAACTAAGCTTTTCAGGAGTGTTTATTATGCAAATTGATGTGTATGGATGTTAGTTTTGTGGGTTCATCAAGGCTTGGTTTTGATGATTCATAGAATTCGATATTTAAACATTTAATCTGGTTAATGTGCTTGTTGAGCAAGGTTAGAATGTATTCTGTATTGTGTTGTGGGAACATTTGCTATCCTGCCGTTTTTATTTTGCTAGATATTTGCCCCTGTCATTTTGTCCCCATCGTTTGTAGCTGTCGTTATTAAACAGTGCAGGTTTTGCTTAAGTGTTTTCTTTTGGCGTCTTGAGCGTCTTTAATCATATAGCAGGAGTTTCACTTATTAGACAATCATAATAGTTAGAAAATAGGTAGCCTGCAGTTGATTCTGCTGCTGCTTACTTAGGTTACTTGGCTTACATTTTCTGGGGAATTTTTTTTCTTTTAAAGAGAGAGAGAGAAAGCCTGCATGTGTGCATGAGGGAGGGGCAGAGAGAGGGGGAGAGAAAGAATCCTAAGCAGGCTCCACGCTGTCAGCCCAGAGCCTGACTCAGGGCTCGATGTCATGAACCATGAGATCATGGCCTCAGCCGAGATCAAGAGTCGGACACTTAACCGACTGAGCCACCCAGGCGCCCTCTGAGGAAATGTTTCATTACGTCTGTAATCCTATATTTACTGAACTCTGAACAGGTCCTACTGACAAATGCAATGTCTTTCTCCTCAGTTTACGCTCCAGACCTTTTGTTTCATAGCATGTGTTCTATAAACTATAAAACTTTGCTTACGGAAGTTGATTTATTTACCTTTCTTTTTATTGACATGTTTAGAAATTTTACCTTTTAAGCTGAATTTTGAAAAATGCCTTTCTCTCCTGAAAGGAATGGTTAGGACTCTATTTAAACTGCAGGTAAAGTTCCCAATAATTAGAATTCCCTAGTCTGCCTTTAATTCTGCAACTCTCGCGTCTACAGAACTAAGTCCAACTATGCAGTTCATTCATGAATGCATTTAGATATTTATTGAGTCAGCTATGGGTCTAGCTGGATGCTGGGGTAGGGTGGTTGAATAGAATATGTAGAAGAATATGTCATTTCTGTCCCCACAGATGTTAATCCAATTTGGGAGATAGAATCTAAACAGAAGAAATGTTGTAAATGATATATATATCAAATGACTTAACCACTAAAAGGAATGTAGTAAGACAGAGAAGGACATTATGGTTTTGAGTTCTCTTAAAAGGTTTCATTGCAGTGGTGATACTTGATCGGGGCTTAAACAGAAGCAGATTTTTAATAAAATAAGAGAAAAGCGAGGCATATCGGCTTAAGAGCAAGGGCATAGAGGTGTGAATGGGTGTATTGTGTTGGAGGAAAGATTACATTGGCTACACCAAATAGCGATTATGTGAAAAACTCAGTATAGAGAAAACAGGGTATGTGTGTGCGCGCAGTAACGCCCAAGATGATCCAGAGCCGGGAGCTGTGGTGAAAACTCGATAGTGTAGGAATCTGAAGAGCTGAGTTCTGCCACTTTTGATTTTTTGCACCGTAGGTTGCTATTCTCTTTAAGTGAGCAGGTTTTTTTTTTTTTTTTTTAATGTTTGTTTATTTTTGAGACAGAGACAGAGCATGAGCGGGGAGGGGCAGAGAGAGAGGGAGACACAGAATCAGAAGCAGGCTCCAGACTCTGAGCTGTCAGCACAGAGCCCGACGCGGGGCTCGAACTCACAGACCGCAAGATCGTGACCTGAGCCGAAGTCGGACGCTCTACCGACTGAGCCACCCAGGCGCCCCTAAGTGAGCAGTTTTAACAAGAGTCCTTTTGCTTAAATATTCCTCAATTCCGTTATTGAAGATAGGAAATGGCATCTGCTGTTTTGTATTACCTGGGGGGTTTGGTGTAGCAGATGGAAGTCTCCTCTGTCACCGGTCTGTTCCATTTGTCATATTCAGTGCGCATGTACCTAAATTTTAAATTTATTAGTCATTTTCTTCATAATTCTGTTAGTCATTTAAATTACCTGAGTGTAGAAGAATAGTTTTAATTTTAGGAGCGTTTGGAGTACCAGCTTTGAGTAGAGAACATTGGTAACCAGTGGGGATAACAATAGGTTGACAGCATCTGGGGGAGGGACTTAAGTGCCATCCCCAAGGTCACATAGTTTGCATATAGTAGAACTGGATTTGCACCCAGGTCTTTTGGACTTCAGAGTCTGTATTTTCGAGGTACCTGGGTGGCTCAGTCGTTTGAGCATCTGACTTTGGCTCAGATCTTGATCTCCTGCTCCGTGAGTTCAAGCTCCACATCGGGTTCATTGCTGTCAGTGCCGAGCCCACTTCGGATTCTCTGCCGCTCCCCCGTTTGTGCTCTCTCCAAAATAAATAAAACATTAGAAAAAAATTTTTCTTCAGTCCGTATTTTCCTAGCCCTCTTAAGATAATAAGGAAGATAGAAACATAAATAAGTAATTACAGTTCCATGTGCTACACTGTAGTATTGGAAGAATCATAAAAGCATAGAAGAAATAGGGAATAGTTAAATCAGCTTTCCGATGGCGCATTTAGAGAAAGATTCGTTCCTGGAGCAGGACGATACCTCAGTAGGGCTTTGAGGACAACCTGAGAGCTGTGTAGGGTAAAACAGCATAGCTCGTCCATTCCTGGATTCTTTATCAAACTCTTGGTTGAGTTTTGAGTCTTGAGTCCCACTTTTTTCCCCTTCTAAGTGTTCCGAAGACACCCCCCTCCCTCCAGGCATGCACAAAAATGTGTCCACAGTCATATCCGTGTATTCTGTAGATAATTCTGGGACTACTAAGAGTTCCACCACTCTCGCCCTTCAGTTGTAGACCTCTTATATTTTCTGTTTAGGTGGTCGCTAGGATCCTCCTCCTCCTCCTCCTCCTCCTCCTCCCTTTTTTTTTTTTTTTTTTTTTTTAAACTGTCTTTGACAATTTTGATCTGTTCTTTTGATCCCATTCTCATGTTTGGGAAAAGCAGTTAGCCTTTGTTTTCCATGATTTTGTCTTTTTTCAGATCCCGTCGTTTCTTTTTTATTTTCCAAACTCTATGTCACTGATGTTGTCACTAGCTATTTTTTTAATTTTTATTTTTTATTATAATAGTTTATTTTCAAATTGGTTTACATATAACACCCAGTGTTCATCCCAACAGGTGCCCTCTTTAATATCCGTCACCCCCTCTCCCCCCTCTCCCCCCTCTCCCCCTCTCCCCCCTCCCTCACCTCCCTCACCTCCCTCACCTCCCTCACCTCCCTCACCTCCCTCACCTCCCTCACCTCCCTCACCCTCAGATTGTTCTTAGTCTTTGAGAGTCTCTTATGTTTTATCTCCCTCCCGCTCTGTGTCTTTTTTTCCTTTCCCCTCTAGCCCTCCCCCTGGTTTTTGCTTGTCACTAGCTATTTCTATTTCTTTGTTTCTTCTATGGTTTTTATTTCTGTTACAGGTTTATTGTTATATTTAATTTATTTGCTGAACTATGACAGCTGTTTCCTGAGTTAATTTTCTAAATTGTCTCATTCATCTGCCTTTTTCAGGTTCTCGTCTTCCTTATGTGGTGAATTCATACAATGCTTACTTTATTTATGTCCCATGTTGAATCTTCTTATTATTATTCATGAGAGAATGAAGTCACTCCGAGTGGGGACTGCTGTAAAGTGACAGCCAGTGGGGAAAGGGCCGAGGAAGTGGTTCAGAGAGAGCAGCATCTTGGGCTGAGATACGTGCTTGCGGAATGCTTCTTTACTAGGCTAACATGCCCTGTGCTCTGTAGACACTTCTTCCTTAACGATAGTTTTAATTAAATTAAAACTTAATTAAAATTAAATCAAGATAATATATGTCTATGTTTTGAAAAAAGAACTGGTCTTATAATAAAAATCTTATGCTCCTGCCCCAACTACCAGTTTTTATTTTCCTGAGACAACTATTTTCAGTGCTTGTAGCTGTCGCTTACAACATTTAATTCCTTATTTATAAGTAATATGCTTATTTAATTTTTTACATGCTATTAACTGCTTATTTTGGGAGATTAGGATTCGTGTGTTAAATTTTATGCATCTACCTTTTTAAAATTTTTATTTATTTAATTTATTCTTAAATTTACAACCAAGTTAACATATAGTGCTATAATGATTTCAGGAGTAGATTCCAGTGATTCATCCCCTGTGCAAAAAAAAAATTTTTTTTAATGTTTGTTTATATTTGAGGAGAGAGACAGAATCTAAAGCAGGCTCCAGGCTTTTGTTTTTTAAATAATTTATTGTCAAATTAGTTTCCATATAACACCCAGTGCTCATCCCAACAACTGCCCTCCTCTGCGCCCATCACCCACTCTCCCCACTCCCACACCCCCCTCCCACACACCCCCTACCCATTAGTTTGTTTTTAGTCTTTGAGAGTCTCTTATGTCTTGTCTCCCTCCCTCTGTGTCCTTTTTCCTTTCCCCTCTTCCCCTCCCCCATAGTTTTCTGCTAAGTCTCTCAAAATCCACCTATGCGTGGAAACATATGGTATCTGTCTTTCTCTGACTTATTTCACTTAGCATAATACCCTCCGGTTCCATCCATGTTGCTACGCATGGCCAGATTTCATTCTTTCTCATTGCTGCGTAGTATTCCATTATATATATATATATATATATATATATATATATATATATATATATATATATATCACATCTTTATCCACTCATCAGTTGATGGACACTTAGTCTCTTTTCCATGATTTGGCTATTGTCAAAAGTGCTGCTGTGAACATTGGGGTACACGTGCCCCTGTGCGTCAGCACTCCTGTGTCTCTTGGGTAGATTCCTAGCAGTGCTATTGCTGGGTCATAGGGTAGCTCTATTTTCATTTTTTTGAGGAACCTCCACACCGTTTACCAGAGTGGCTGCACTAGTTTGCATTCCCACCAACAGTGTAGGAGGGTGTCTGCTTCTCCACATCCTCGCCAGCATCTATAGTTTCCTGATTTGTTCATTTTAGCCACTCTAACCGGTGTGAGGTGGTATCTCAGTGTGGTTTTGATTTGTATTTCCCTGATGATGAGTGACATTGAGCATCGTTTCATGTGTCTGTTGCCATTTGGATGTCATTTTTGGAGAAGTGTCTATTCATATCTTCCGCCCATTTCTTCACTGGATTATTTGTTTTTTGGGTGTGGAGTTTGGTTAAGTTCTTTGTAGATTTTAGATACTAGTCCTTTATCCGATATGTCATTTCCAGTTATCCTTTCCCATTCCATTGGTTGTCTATAAGTTTTGTTAGTTGTTTCCTTTGCCGTGCAGAAACTTTTTATCTTGATGAGGTCCCAGTAGTTCATTTTTGCTTTTAATTCCCTCGCCTTTGGAGTTGTGTTGCGTAGGAAATTGCTGGGGCTCAGGTCATAAAGGTTTTTTCCTGCTTTCTCCTCTAGGATTTTGATGGTTTCATGTCTCGTTCAGGTCCTTCATCCATTTTGAGTTTATTTTTGTGAGTGGTGAAAGAAAGTGGTCTAGTTTCATTCTTCTGCATGTTGGCTGTCCACTTCTCCCAGCACCATTTGTTAAAGAGCCTGTCTTTTTTCCAGTGGATACTCTTTCCTGCTTTCTCAAAGGTTAGTCGGCCATATGCTTGTGGGTCCATTTCTGGGTTCTCTATTCTATTCCATTGGTCTATGTGTCTGTTCTTGTGCCAATACCATGCTGTCTTGATTATTACCGCTTTGTAGTAGAGGTTAAAATGTGGGATTGTGACGCTTCCCGCCTTGGTTTTCTTCTTCAATAGTACTTTGGCTATTCGGGGTCTTTTGTGGTTCCATATAAATTTTAGGATTGTTTGCTCTAGCTTTGAGAAGAATGCTGGTGCAATTTTGATTGGGAGTTCATTGAATGTGTAGATTGCTTTGGGTAATATTGACATTTTAACAATATTTATTCTTTCAATCCATGAGCTTGGGATGTTTTTCCATTTCCCTGTGTCTTCCTCAATTTCCTTCATAAGTTTTTTTTTATAGTTTTCATTATAGAGATATTTTACATCTTTGGTTAGGTTTATTCCTAGGTATTTTATGGTTTTTGGTGCAATTGTGAAGGGAATCGCTTCTTTATTTCTGTTTCTATTGCTTCTATTGCTTCATAGGAATGCAACCGATTTTCCGTACATTGATTTTGTACCCTGCAACTTTGCTGAATTTATGGATCAGTTCTAGTAGGCTTTCGGTGGATTCCGTCGGGTTTTCCATGTAAAGTATCATGTCGTCTGTGAAAAGTGAAAGTTTGATTTCATCCTTGCCTATCCTAATGCCTTTTATTTTGTTTTGTTGTCTGATTGCTGATGCTAGGACCTCCAACACTATGTTAAGTAGCAGTGGTGAGAGTGGACACCCCTGTCGTGTTCCTGATCTCATGGGGAAGGCTCTCAATTTTTCCCCGTTGAGGATGATATTAGCTATGGGCTTTTCATAAATGGCTTTTATGATGCCTAAGTATGTTCCTTCTATCCCGACTTTCTTGAGAGTTTTTATTAGGAAAGGATGCTGTATTTTGTCAAATGCTTTCCCTGCATCCATTGACAGGATCATGTGGTTCTTTTCTTTTGTTAATGTGATGTATCACGTTGATTAATTTGCAACCCAGGGATGAATCCTACTTCATCATGGTGGATAATTCTTTTTATATGCTGTTGGATTCGATTTGCTAATATCTTGTTAAGAATTTTTGCATCCATATTCATCAAGGATATTGGCCTGTGGTTCTCTTTTGCTGGGTCTCTATCTGGTTTGGGAATCAAAGTGATGCTGGCTTCATAGAATCAGTCCAAGAGTTTTCCTTCCATCTCAAATTTTTGGAACAGCTTGAGGAGGATAGGTGTTAACTCTGTTTTAAACATCCGGTAAAATTTCCCAGGGAAGCCATCTGGTCCTGGACTTTTATTTGTTAGGAGATTTTTGATAACTGATTCAATTTCTTCACTAGTTATGGGTCTGTTCAAGTTTTCTATTTCTTCCCATTTGAGTTTGGTAGTGTGTGGTTGTTTAAGAATTTGTCTATTTCTTCCAGGTTGTGCACTTTGATGGCATATAGTTTTTCATAGTGTTCTCTGATAATTGCTTGTATTTCTGACGGATTGGTTGTAATCACTCCCTTTTCATTCGTGATTTTATCGATTTTCTTTTTGAGAAGCCTGGCTAGAGGTTTGTCAGTTTTGTTTATTTTTTCAAAGAACCAGCTCTTGGTTTCATTGATCTGTTCCACTACTTTTTCTGTTTCCATATGATTAATATCTGCCCTGATCTTTAATGTTTGCTTATATTTGAGAAGAGAGAGATAGACAGAATCTAAAGCAGGCTCCAGGCTTTGAGCTGCCAGCACAGAGCCCACTGCGAGGCTCGAACTCATGAGCTATGAAGTCATGACCTGAGCTGAGGTCAGATGCTTAACCCAGGCACCCCTCCATCTACCTTTAAAAAAAAATGTTATTTTTGAGAGAGAGCAAGTAAGGGGCAGAGCAGGGGGTGGGGGTGGGGGCAGAGAGAATCCCAGGCAGCTCCACACTGTCAACCCAGAGTCCAGTGCAGGGTTTGAATTCACTAACCGCGAGATCCTGACCTGAGCTGAAATCAAGAAGTCTTCCCAGGTGCCCCAGCCACCTTTGAACATCTTTTTAAATGATGGTCTGCTAAGATTGATACTCACTGTTTATGACTCTGGATTGCATTTGTTGTGTATCTGTTTACCTGATTTTCTAAGTTCCTGTCAGTTCTTCCCAAACTTGCAAAAGAATTGTAAAACTGTCTGAACTAATACTGATTTCCACCTTATCTGCTCACTCCCTACCGCTCCACCCTCTTCCTCTGCTCCTTGGATCCGCCACTTCCTCTTTTCCAGTCTGAACCACGTTCCTTCTAGACCACAATTATCCAAGGATTTCCCTGTACCTCTCTCCTATGAGAGATCTTATTTCCTCTTTCTTGGTGTCTTTCTCTTTGTTTTTGTTTTTGTTTTTTCTTTTCTATTTGCTCCTTTGTTTTATTGTGCCACGTGTTCAAGATATTTCTCCAGGTACATAGGAAGGAAGGTTTTTGATACTTTGCCTATGTTTGAATGAAATGTATTGATCAGTCCAGTGTGAAGACATAGTAGCTTTGGGTATATAATGTCTAAGTGAAATAATTTTCAGAATTTTGAAGTTACTCATTTGTCTTCTTCTAAGTGTTGCTATTAAGACCAATGCCATTCTGATTCTAAAAAGCAGTTGAACCAGACTCTCAAAATACTAATATCATGAAAGACCAAAAAACAACAACAACAACAAAAAACCAACATTAAAAATCTGGAAAATTGTTCTAGATGTTTTTCATTGATCTTTTTTCTTTTTGAAAACTTTTAGACTTTGTTCTTATCCCTGAGGCCCTGAAGCTCTGTTATTTCACAGTACCATGCTTTGATATGGCTATTTATTTTCATTTGTTACGTGGGTACATTCTTTCAGTCTGCATAGTCATGAACTTCAGTTTGGGAAATTATGTCTGTGGTAGTTCCTTCTACTTCTCAAGTCTGTTTGTAGTTGCTTGGATGATCTTCTGGTTTTATTACTTACTCTTCTATTTGACTTTTGGTTCTACTTCCTGCAAGGTTAAAAAAAAAAGATGTGTAGAATGACAGTTAAGGACTTAGGCTCTTAAGCCAGAAGCCTGGTTTGATTTCTGGCATTGCCAGTTTTTAGCTGTGTGACCTTATGTAAGTTACTTACCCTTTTTGTTTTTCATGTGTAAAATAGGGTTTTTATTAGTACCTAACTCAAGGATGTGGAAATAAATGAGTTAATTCACCCAAAGTGCTTAATAATTTCTTGGTACGCAGTAAACATTCATTGTTCTTCTCCTTTGACATCATTGTTACCTCAAGTTGATATTCCAGCTGTCTATTCGAATTCTTAATTTCATCAGAAGTTTATTTCAAGAGCTTTTGTTTGCCTCTCAGCTCCTAGTTTATAGTCTCTAGAGTATAGTTTATAGTCTCTCGTGGATGCAATATCGTCTTGAATTATTGGGACAGTTGAGGAATTTTGGAAAAAACTTCCAGCATATAAGATGGACACCAAAACTAAATAGAAACAGAATCAAATAAATATAGAGAAACAGAAATAAATAGAAATTGTACAAGATTTTTGGGATTTGGCAGTACCGAAGTTTTCTTCTGTTTTCTGTGTCAGTAGTTTTATCATACTTCTGCTGTTTATTTGGTGTACATCTTATATGTTGGAGACTCTTAAAAAATTTCCTCATAATGAGGATCTGACTGTATTTGGTGGAAATATATAGAAGTATCGTGTCCTTACTGAGTCACATCAGGGAGCACAGATGTCAGCTTGCCCTTTTGTTGGTACTAAGTTCGAACATGTAAGGTGATGGCAGGTAGTTTCTTCGTCTTAAAAGTACTTTTTTATCTTTGTTCATTAAGTGACCTTGGGTTTATATTTTCAGAATGTATATTATTTATATATACTTTTGCATTCTTTTTAAATTACTATAATCTATTAAGTCATTATCTATTTGGCTTGTCAGATTGTCCAAATCTGGCCAGAAGAAGCCCTTTGAGGCTGGTTTCTTTTACCTTTTTATGTGTTCATGTCAGTTTTTAGCATTCCTTAGTCTGTCATAAGAAGATATTCTAGGCTCACCTTGTACTTTCCCTGCCCCAGATCTAGAACCAGATATTTCTCCAGAGAGCTCTTGTTCCTCTTGATGGGGGAGTAATATTAAGAAACTTAAAATCTGAAGGCTGAGTCTGCTTTTTGAGAGGGATCCTTACTTCTACGTCCTTTTAATGGACTGAACTCTGTGTGTGTGAGTGTGTATGTGTGCCCATGCATGTGTATATTTTCTTTGTATCTGATACACAGTTACATTCATTTGTTTCCATTTATATTTAATTTTAGTAGGGATTTTCCCTTAATTCTCAGTTATTTTTGAATATGTATATCATTAACATTTTTCAGAAGTCAAGAACTTTATTAAAAGGTATACTCAGTAAAAGGAGTACCCCTTTCCTTTTTTTTTTTGCCACATTTTCACTGCCCTAAGGCAACATGTGTGTAAGCCTTAGTTTGAAGTTCCTTATTTTTCTATTTGCAGATACATAGGTGTACATGGATTCTTATTTGCCCTCTTTTGTTGCACAGTAGTTTGCATAACATGCCTCTTTTTTCACATTGCTTTTTTCATTTAGTATAGCCTGATAGATCTCCATTTCTGTTCATAGAGACCTTCCTCATTTCCTTTTCATAACTGCCTAGTATTCCATTGTGTAGACACATAATGGTTTCTTCACTATGTCTCTTATGTGTTTACAGTATTGTGCTGTTCCGAAGAGAGTCATAGTAAATTACTGTGTATGTGTGTGTTCTAATTAAAACATATGTTTATTATCTCTTGAAGCTCTATGAGCAGAATGGAATCAGTTGATGGGGCTCTCACTTGGAGTCTCTCAGGCAGTTGCAGATGGAAGTTGGGGCTAGAGTCATCTGAAGGTTCAAAGTAACTTAACATCCAAGGTAGCTCACTCACTACACCTGGCAGTCCGTGCTGGTTTCAGCTCAGGCTCTCAGCTGGCATGCCTATCTGTGACCTCTCTCTGTGATTGGAACTTCCTGGAGCATGTATGTCAACTGGGCTCAGAGAGGGAGTATTCCAAAAGTGAGCATTCCTACAGGTCCAGATGGGAGCTGTGAGGTTTCTTAAGATTTATGAGAGATTCCGAACATCACTTCCATACTCTCATGATTGACCAAAGCATTTAAGGGCTGGCCCAGATTTAAGGAAAGGAGAATTAGGCTTCTTGTCTTAATGTGCAGAGCAGGATGCATGAAATTTAAAGCAACTATCTTTGGAGGCTAAACACCATAGTTGCCTTCTAGCCATCACAGTTCCCATTCCTCCCATATGTAAAGTGTATCCCCTTCCTTTCCGGTACTCACACAGTCTCCTCCCATTAAGGCATCGATTCGAAGTCCAGGATCTTGTTACCTGAGTCAGGTCCAGATATGGATAATGCTTCTCAGGTGCAATTCCTCCAGTACAGTTCCTCGAAAACAGTTCCCCTTGACCTGAATACCTTTACTGAGATCTTTATTTCTCCTTATGGCTTTGAGTTACTGTCTAGTGTTCTTTCATTTCACTCTGTAGGACTCCATTTCTTCGAGGACGGGTTTAGTGGTAATGAACTTCCTCCACTTTTGTGTATCTGGGGATTCTATAATTTCTCCCTTACTTTTGAAGGAATTTTGCTGGATATAGGATTCTTAGTTGACATTTTTTTTCTTTGAGCCCTTAAAATCATCAGCCCACTGCCTCTGGACCCCAAAATTTCCCATGAGAAATCTGCTTATAATCGTAGGATCCCTTAATATGATGATCACCTTTATTTTGCTGTTTTCAGAATTCTCTCTTTGTCTTTTCAAACAAAGTTTGATTATAATGTATCCTGGTGTGGATGTCTTTGAGTTCGTCTTACAAGGAGGTTGTGGAGCTTCTTAGATGTTTATATTCATGTTTATATTAATTCATCCATCAAATTTATGAAGTTTTCAGCCATTATTTCTTCAAATATTCTCCCCCCTTCTCACTTCTCCTTCCGGGACTCCCCCAATGCATATGTTGGTATGCTTGTTAGTATCCCACAGGCCCCTTAAGCTCTGTTCACCTTAATTCAGTCTTTTTTTTCTTTCTGTTCCTCAGACATGATAATTTCCATTGTCTTATCATCAGCTTCACCGATTATTTCTTCCTGCCCAAATCTGCCTTTGAATTCCTCTAGTGAATTTTTAATGTTCAGTTATTATACTTTTCAGCACCAGAGTTTCTTTGTGGTTCCTATTTAGTTTTTTGCATATGTTGATGTTTCCATTTTTCATATTCATATTTTCTTGACCGTCTCTACATTGTCCCTTAGTTCTTTGAGCATCTTTAAGACGTAGACATTTAAAAATCTTTGTCTAGTGTATCTGTCATCAGATCTTTTTCAGGGACAAAAAATTTTCCTCTAAAGGGACCATGCTTTCCTGTTTTTATTTTGTTTTTGGTATGCTTTGTGGTGGTGGTGTTGAAAGCTGGATATTTGAATCTAATAATGCGGTAACTCTGGAAATCAGATGGTCCCCCTTCCCCAGTGTCTGCTATTTTTTAAGTGTCTGCTGTTTTTTTTGTTTTTTTGTTTTGTTTTGTTTTTTGGAGGGTGTTATAGCCGATCTCTGATGAGGGTCATTAGCCCGAGGTGTAAACCCAAGGTCTTCTCTGAGGCGTGCCCTGGGCATGTACAGTCCCTTTCTAATTTCCCATGTGTATATAGTTGTCTTTGAATGTCCTAGTCTTTAATGTCTGGCTCCCAAAAAGTGAAAAAGAGAAAAATAAATGAGGAGAAAGGGGTGTAGGTCCTTTAAATCTAACCTTGCAGTTTCTTTAGCCAGAACAAGAAGGGCTTACAATGGGGAAGGTCCATCAACAATGATACCCTTCTCTTTGTATCTCCTGGATCAGAAGCAGCGATCAGAATGCAGAGTTCCAGTTTTTGGAGGACAGGGTCCTTTACGCCCACCCTGAGTTCCAGCAGGGTGTGTGTAAGCTGCTCCGAGAACACGCGCCCTGCTGCCTGCCATGTAGCTGGGGTGGGGGTAGGGGAGTGGGCCGGGCTGGGAAGGGAAGGGTGACTGCTACTGTGCTGAGAGCTGAAATTAGCCACAGTGTATGTCCAAGTTTTCCCCCTCGAAGTTGCAAGCTCTCAGTAGTCTCCAGAGTTCCAGAATAGTTCCTCAGACAGATTCCGTCAGTGCAGGGATTTAGGTGGGGAGGCTGGTTCTGCCAGTGCTTCCTACTCGGCTGTCTTCCCAGAATCCTCTGTCTGTGCCCTTAGTTGTGTTTTTTTTTTTGTTTTTTTTTTTGTATTTTGGGGCCATACCTTCAGGGTGAAATCCTAGAAATGGGATTGCTGGATCAGAAGATAAATACATCTGTAGCTGAGTGAGATCTTGCCAGACCGCCCTCTCTAGAGGTTGAATTTGCACTCCTGCTAGCAGTGTATGGGAAGTGCTTGTTCCCTCAGGCCTCACCAGTAGTGTGTTGTCCAGCTTTTGAGTTTCCGCCAGTCTCGAGTAAGCAGAGATATCTTAATGTAGAGATAAAGTAAAGCCTAAGGAGAGAAAACAGTTATGCACAAAGAACTAACCTGGATTTCTAGTTAAAGAAAGTGAATTAAACACAGGTGTTATTTTTCCCTCCTAAAACACACTAAAATGAGAATAAAGAAAAAACTTAAGAGGAAAGTGGTTCTTGGGGCGCCTGGGTGGCTCAGTCAGTTAAGCATCCAGCTGTTGGTTTTGGCTCACGTCACAGGTCTCTGGTTTGTGAGTTTGGGCTCTGCTCTGACAATGCAGAGGCTGCTTCGGATTCTCTCTCTCTCTCATCCTCTCTGCCCCTTCCTTGCTCCTGCTCTATCTCTCAAATAAACTTAAGAAGGGGAGGGTATTTTTTATTCTGACACTGTGCAGTTTTTCATTTACTTAAAAAAAATTTTTTTAATGTTTATTTTTGAGAGAGAGAGAGAGAGACACAGAGTGTGAGTGGGGGAGGGGCAGGGAGAGAGGGAGACACAGAATCCAAAGCAGGCTCCAGGCTCTGAGCCGTCAGCACAGAGCCTGACACGGGGCTTGAGCTCACGAACCGCAAGATCATGCCCTGAGCTGAAGTTGGACCCTTAACCAACTGAGCCACCTAGGCACCCCAGTTTTTCATTTGTTTCAAGGTCAGATGAAAATATCTTTTTGGTGAAATATTGGTTTAAAACGTTTGCCCGGTTTTCTGATACTTGGTTTTCCACAAATTTTAAGAGTTCTTTATATATTAAGGGTATTGTGTTTTTTGTGGTACATGTACATGTTTTTGTCTTTTGAATTTGCTTCTGTGTATTGTTTTTCAATCATACTAATAAATGTTTTCTTTTGTTGAATTATGTTTGAGAGAGGCCCTGAAAAGCTAATTAGAAGCCTTGCATATAAGGCTAGTGCTTACCAACAGACCACGGGTCTTGATGTTTCATTCTGTGGGACCTTTGATTTAAGAGAAGAATCTACCAGGTCAGGCAGCTGGGTGGCTCAGTTGGCTAAGCGGCCGACTTCAGCTCAGATCACGTTCTCACGGTTTGTGAGTTTGGGCCTGTGTAGGGCTCTGTGCTGACAGCTCAAGAGCCTGCAGCCTGCTTCGGATTCTGTGTCTCCCCTCTCTCTCTGCCCCTCCCTCACTCGCTCTCCGTCTCTCTCTGCCTCTCAAAAGTAAATTAAAAATTTTTTTTAGAAAAGGGCAGAATCTACCAAGTTCTTGGTAAAGATTGAGTAAAGGAAATTGCAAAGGAGCCCTTTTCTGTGCTTAGGTCTTCATTCCTTTGTTTTCTTTCCTTCCCATTGCTGTGTCCGGTGTCCTCAAGTCACTCTATTTTGGGTCTTTTATTCTAGACGTTAGTTAGCCTTCGTTCTCCTACTGTAGTTGGGAAACTGTAGTTTCTTAGAGTTGCTGTGTGTCATGGTTTGGAGACCTAGGGAATTTTTTTCCCCCAGTATTTGAATCCATCTAGATTTTATTGTCTTGCAAAGTCATCTGGAGGAGTGGGTTTTGGAGTCCTTTGAGAACGAGGTAGTGAGAGTGGACTTCTGCAGACGCTTAGGGTGTCTGTGTTCTCGGTCCTGGTAGTTTCTTTATCTGTCTTCATTTGCTGTCTCCGCTCAAGTCTTTATCTTATTTTTGTTTTATTCTCATTTCAGTGGATTTTAGATGGGAGGAGAAAGAACCTCATGAATTTCTAGTATTTAATTAGAAATCCAGGTGGTTCTTTGGACATAGAGTTTTCTCTCCTTGGGCTCTACTTTGGGGCTCGGATGGCTCTCAGCAGTTCACAGTATTGTACTTTGATAATTGAGAGTTTATGTGCCTGTACTCAAATGGTTCTCATCAATAGTTAAAAAACTGGTTGCCTCTTGCCCTCTTTTATGTCCTGTTTAACTTCAAGTGAAGAAAGTTTTTACGGTTCCAAGTGAAAGATAGTTGGTCCTTGAAATATGAAAGCTACTTGAGAGTCTCTGTCTTCTCCCCATTTGATCTAAATGTCCTTGTATTGGTGTGGTCTGTATCTGGGGATTATAGCCATTTTGCAGTTTCTTATTTATTTAGTGGAAGCAGGGGACGGGGCAAAGGGAAAGAGAATCTTAAGCGGCTTCCACGCCCCGTGTGGGGCTTGATCTCATGACTGTGAAATCGTGACCTGAGCCGAAATCAAGAGTCAGATGCTTAAATGGCTGAGCCACTGCTCCTGCTGTTTCATTTTAGACGAATTTTTTTCCTCTTTTTCATTTCGGTGGTTTTCAAGAAGGGGAAGTCAGCATACATTTACATACATTTTTTCACATTGTATTAAATGCATTTTAATAAAAGAAAGGAATAAATATATGTTCTTAGAAAACGCATTTAATACGGTGTGGAAAACAGTGTTCAAAAGCATTTACTTCATTTGGGAAGTGGAATACCTGGATTAAGTACCCAGGCCAAAACCTTTCCTGATTTGTGTAAAGTTCCGCACGAGGTGTGATTCTGGTCTGACACATTTGGTCACAGTGAGTTTCGAGTCACGACGAAGGGAGGAGAGTGCCTCTAAGAACACGCGTGTGCCAGAAGAACGGAGCTGTCAGACTCCGCGGCAGCTTTAGGGGCTGGTTTCTTTCACTGCCCTGCTTACTAGCTTTTGTCTGTCACACGCTTAACGCTGCCCTCTCCACATCTGCTCTGAGATCTCCATGCAAACCATTTTCCTTTGCTGGCTGGTAGTTTCTATTCTCTCGTAAGCTCAGCTCACACACGAGCCACTGGGCTCTCTTTTACCTACTTGTGACCTTTCTGCTTCAGCTCTTCACACCTGACCAGTGTGTACTCTCTTGCCATTTCTCGTCATATTTCCAAGAAAAACAGTTGGCCCAGACCATCTTTTTGTGCCGTTTCTGGTTTGCCGTTCCTAGCCAAAGTATTAATTGGCTGTCTTGAATCAGGTGTCCAGTGCCGCTCAAGCAGCTTAGGGATGTCGGGAGGGAGCGGGAGGGCAGCGGGGGAGCAGCACGGAACCACAGATGGGCTAGTCCCCTGGGAGGCGAGGGAGCAGGGTAGAACTGAATACATGACATAGTCTTTCTTCAGTATCCGTTTATTTTTGATAGACTACTTTAGGCAAATACTTAGTAGTGCAGATGGAATATTGTAGGAAACAAGCTAATATTCAAGTGTTGAAGTGGACTAGGAAATCTGCCCTGTTTGGTGCGATTTTCTGTTTGCATGGTGACTTGAGTAGCATGGTGTGACTGATCACTATACTGGAAGACAGGAGTCTTAGGTTCTAGACCTGCTTTTGCTGATTTTTGACTTTCTTCATCAGAATACTTTTTAAAAGGTCAAGTGCAGTAGAATAGTTTCTAAGGTACTATCTAGCCATAAAACCTGGGGATTCAGCTGCTCTGTCAAGCTGGGAAAGGTCATTTCCATGAAATGAGAAGTTCAGGTTAAAGTAAAAAATTAGAAACAAAAATGTTTGGACCCATATGTTAGAAAAAGCTATGGGAGTTTTGTAGTGAGCCCAGTTCTTCTCATTTGTACTTGTTTTATTTGAAATGAGATGGTCTTTGTAAAGTGATTTAAGTCAGATATTACAGTTACGAACTCTTTTCCCAACCTAACTTGCAGTTAAGTAGTGTATTACTGTAAGTGTAGTATTGACATTTGAAATGCTTTTTCTCTTCCGTGCTTTTTTAAAAAAACAGATTTGGATATTCAGAATAATTAAGTAAAATGGATTTCTTTTACTTTTTAGGATTTAAGTGCCCTGTATGCTCAAAATTTGTACCTTCAGATGAAATGGACTTGCATCTCGTGATGTGTTTGACAAAGCCAAGAATAACCTATAATGGTAAGTCCAGGCTTTAAGACTCTCTTTAGAATCGCCTTAGATTTTATGATTTTTATGTTTCAGATAAAATTTAAGAGGCGAAGGAACGACCATCTACGAGCCCTGGGGCTAACTGGTGTTTCAGGTATAGGTCTGGCGCTCTGGCATTGCCGTTCTCTCCTGACCACGATCTCGAGACCCTCCAGATCCTGGGGAAGATTTTTCAATGCAGCCTTGGTACATTTTGAAGTAGACTTAAAAAATGATCACACGGTTCGTTCCTAATTTTAAGAAAATGGAATGAAATAAAGGAAGAGCGAGAGCTTTTTAAAAATTTTCATAAATGGGCAAACTTCAAATGCCTACAAGAAATTTTCAGGAATTTTAAAAATGTAATATTTGGTTTGAAACAGAACGAGTAGGAAGAGTACCAGTAAACTGTGAAGCCAGTGAAAGGTTGACTGCATTCAGCAAAGGTCCTTCGAGAACCTGTGGGAGCGTGAGGTGTGGTGTTAGGAACTTGGGGTACAGCAGTGAATGAAACCGAAGTGGGTCGCTACAGCCCAGCATCGGCCAGAGTTAAAGTGTAGCAGCACTGAGTCAAGAATCTGAGGTTTCTTGTCAGATTATAAAAGTGTTGGGGCGGGGAGTAGACTCTGAAGTTGAAGTGAACGTGCTACCCGGACTAGCTTTTTTGCGGACTGATTTAGGAATCTCGAATAAGGTAGTGCTTCAGCCACACTATTATTGTAGTGACAGTAGAACTCTTTTTCCCATTTATTTTCCAATGAATAAGTAAAAAGAGATTGTGGCAATTCCTTTGAATAGTAAATGTACCTGTTGATTGTATTTGGACCTTCCTGCGTTGTGAAATTGAATGGGCTCCTTTGTGTAATATAGTTGAAATTCAGTTACTTAAAAAATAGAGTTCTCGTTGAGGTTCAGAATTTGAGGTAAAATGACGGGGCTTGTTTCTCACTTGTACTCCATTATCTTATCATTACCCTCCAAAATTATTATGTTTATTACAAGTGTCTTAAAAATAAATACCCTTAAATGTTAAGAGTCCGGTCTTGAATTTTGAAAGCACAAATATATTTCCTTTGACCCCATATTTGCACACAAACTTAGTATTCTGTACGTTTACTTTTCGTGTAATGTATGTACAGTATGTCTTTGTGAATGTTGATATTTGGCAGGTTTTAATTTCCTGATTTAACTATGCTCAAGTCATTAAAGTTTTTTACTAGATCATGTATTTGGTGTCTTAAAGATGTCTTCAAGAACCAGGATGTAACCTTCTGCCTGGGCATCTGTTGTTAAAAAGGAACCCACAGGTCTAAAATGGTGTCGTTAGGTTAAAGCACCAAGTCAGTAAACCAAGACTTAATACCTAACCTAACTGCAGTTTCAGCCCCCCAGAAATGTAACCTTTAACCAGTCGGCATGAGAATTTCCTGATCAGCACTAGGAATTTGATAGACAGTTCCCCTAAAAAGGGTGACCTTGCCTAAAACAATGGATTCTTTCCTAATAATTTTCTTTTTTCCCCCTCCTTAAAAACCTTTCCTTTCCTATAGCCCTTTGGAGCTCCCCTCTACTTGCTAGAGAGGATGCTGCCTAATTCATGAATTGAATAATAAAGCCAATTAGATCTTTAAAATTTACTTAGTTGAATTTTTGTTATTGAACACTGTAAATCAAGGATTTAGTTTCCAAATATTTGACAGTATTCCAGTTCAGAAGTCAGTATACTTAATGCAAATAGCAAATAAAGTTGCAAAAACTTTAAGAATGGCTGCCTATTTCACAGTTGGTAGATCTGAAATGTTATGTGTTTTAAATTGTTAAATACATATTAACTGTCTATAAACATTCAAAACAAAAAGCAAAAACAGCTTCTTCATTAAAATAATACAGAGCTCTTGAAGTTTTAAACTTGGACAGTGGCCAGCTGTGGGAAAGGAAGGTGGCGTTTCAGTTGGCTGATTTAGGGTGAGGGTGGTGGGTGATTGATAATCTGGCTCCCCATCAGTCTGTGGGAATTCTCGCTGTTTGGAGGGCAGAGCCCTGTAGGGAAGGAAAAAATAATCCTCTACCCTTCTGAGCTCTTGGCTGAGACCTCTAATAAAAGACAGATTAATGAGAGAAAAACAAACAAAAATGTAACATGCTTAAGTCTTGGTATATATGGGAGACACCCAGGGAGAAATGAGCCTGGTTTAGAACGTGGGTTTAAATACCATCTTCAGCTGAACACAAAGTGAGGGTGGAGTTGGGAGCAGCTCTCTCTGGGAGGTTGCCAGGAAAATCCTAGAAACAGGTAGTTCGTTGTGCATCTATAAGTCCTGTGCCTCCTCCATTGATAAGATTCTCTTGTAATATTCTTATGATTTGGCTTCATTCTTTTCTTCCTGCTGCCGAAAGGAAGACACTCGTATGAACAGGAGATTTCCCTTATAAATGTGAATTTCCCTTACAAAAGGGATACCTTTTACTCTGTTTATAGCGCCTCTCCTGTATCTGTTGTTTTTCAGTCATCTTAAAATAATCCTTATGCCAAAGAGGCTTATTTTGTCGTGGCCTATTTTGTCACCCTTTAGTCTCCTAAGTCTCCTCTATCTCAGGCGATGACTCTGTACGAAAATTGGCCTCTTGAACACCGAAGCTAGGCGTCTAGGATTACTATAAAGTTTAGAGCAAGATGAATCTGAGAATCAATGAAACGGAATCCTCTTAGTCACCTGGGCTTCTTAACACTTCATATGTGAATTCCTAAACAATTGATTCTGTAGGGAGAAGGGGCATCAGAGAGATGGGGCCTGTAAATTTGTTGATACTCAAGTGAGAATTTTATTCAGCCTAGTGCATATTAATTTATATCTTTTACAGCCTTTCCTAAAGTAGTGTCATCTGAAATTTTGCAATTTATTTCTTAAATGTATGCCAATTTAACTGTCTCTAGATAGTCACAGCAAGGAGATTAGTTGGGCTTGTTTTTCAGGCTGGATATATTTATAGTCAAACTCTAGAATAGGATGACTTTCAGAGATTTGAATATAAGCTGGCGATTTGGAGTTCCAGATTTATATTCCCAGAGATGGTATTCTGAATGTTGATTTGGTTTCACAGGGATTCTCCCCCTCCCCCTCCCCTCCCCCTCCCCTCTCTCCCTCCCCCCTCCCCCTCTCTCTCCCCCTTTTAATCTGTAATACTATATCCAAATTCCTAAGTCTTGGGAACTTAAGAAGAAAATTGGCTAGGTGGAAGCTCTCGGTTTAAGCAGCTGTCTCAGCAGAGGTTCAGGCAGGAGGCCCAAGGCAGTGTGGCGGGGAACGATTCGGAATGATGTGAGCGGTTATGTACTGCAGGTGGTGTTTCTGCAGGATGGGGGGAAACTCATAATGCCACAGTGAGTGTTAGTCTCTGTAGATTGCCCATAAGTCAGGGACTGGTCGTCGGGATCATCGAGTGCGCTGTGCCTGTGAGAAAGCATTCTTGAGACATGCAGCTTCTTACAGTGCAACTTAGTACGTTGACTTAGGTGGCACAGGGACAGGACCTATGGGCAGAAAGAGCTGCACTCTGCTGTATGAAGCTGGTTCTACATGGTTCTTTGCTTAGTCTTCAAGGGGGAGGGAACATGCAGGAAGCATTCGATCGTAAATGTTTTCCTTGAATTTCTACTTGTAAAACTGCTTTTGCAAGATTTCTCTGGTGCTTCTAATTGGCTGGATATTAACTACCGGTGAGCTATACTGGCAGTCATGAGACCCTTTAAGAATGTAGCAGCCAGTATGCATTTGATCCTTATCAGAACTCGCTAGTCTGTAGGTCAGTCTTCTGGGCTAGAGGTGAACGTTTTTCCTGCTGCTGTCCCTCATCACCGCCTGTCTCCTATACTGTCCCCTTTATTCATGTGCTTCATTGTTTAGTTTATGGAACTAGTAATTCATTGTGTAGTCTGTGAACCTAATACAGATTTTATGAGCATAGTAGAGTCTCTTTTATTTTTTATTTTTTTTATGTTTATTTTTGAGAGAGAGAAAGTGTGAGAGTAGGGGCAGAAAAAGGGAGACAGAGGATCCAAAGCAGGCTCCACGCCACGAGCGCAGAGCCTGATGTGGGGCTTGAACTCAGGAACCCTGAGACCATGACCTGAGCCGAAATCAAGAGTCAGCCGCTTAACCCACTGAGCCACCCAGGCGACCCGGTAGAGTCTCTTTTCATTTTCTTTATCCTCATCTTCTAAAGAGTTTCAGAACCAAAACCAAAAAATGACATAAATACTGTTAGCAAATTCTTAGTCTTGACTTCATTGGTCTTTAAAGTTCACTAGATAGTAGCATGTTTTGTGTCCTATAAAGTTCAGTTTTTATTTTAGTGTCCTGTAAGTGAGGGTAGTAGGTTCATATTTAAGAAATCTTTGTTTTATTGGTAAACAGCGTGTGCACATGTGTACCTGGAGGAGATGGAACTTGAAGAGTTACTCTTCTGAGAGTTAAAAATAAACTTCTGCAGTGAGTGTATCAGAGCAGAGCTTCTCAGAATCATCAGGAATATAAACCGGACTCTGTGGACAGAGTAAGATGTGGCTGTTATTCTGTTAAAGTAAACATACTTGAAGAAAGATGGAGTCGGGTGGGAGGAAACTTGTTCTGTAATGAAAGGGAGGAGCAAGGCTCCCGGCTCCTGTGCAGTCCGCGGCCGTCCGCGGGGGGATGTAACTCAGACTTGGACTCGGATGCCGAAGGTTACACCAGGCAGTCAGCCCTTGGATTCCAGGGTGACAGGCAGCCTTCTAAGGGCCTGGCTTTCCGTGTAAGAAAAAAATATATACTTTCTTCTTTTGTAGATACTGTGACTTTTCAGGTGGTTGTGGTGCCCGTTTTAAGTTATAAACTTGCTCTCGGCCTTACGTACTACATTTTTTTGGTTTTAAGATCCCCCGCCCCCCGCCATATTTTAATCTTTCTGAATTCAGGATGCTGTCTGAAAATGGCATATCTCTCATTACTGAGGTAAAAAAAGAAAATTGCCAACCACGAAGCAGGATTTTAAATAAGGAGGTGGTTATCAATGGTCTTTGTGTGAACTTTGCCTTTGGCGGAATTTCTGTTAGGTGTGACTCAACATCTCTTCATTTATTTGCACCAGTGTTCTGTGGTTGAGTTTTAACTTAAATGTGGATTCCTAATAGTTTTAAATGACTTTGTAAAGATTACATTTTGCGACAGCATTGAAGTAAAGTTATTTTTGTATCTTAACTTGACTCTCTTGCAAGGCAGCGAAATTAAAGGCAATAGGAAGTGTCAAACCCGTTACACTGTGTTACAGAAGTTCAGAGTAGATGATATCCCAGAAGAGGTTAGCGAATCTTTTTAAAACCCAGATGGGATTCCTGTAGAAAAATATAGTCAGTATCTATTAAAGGTGAACTTGTGATTAAAAAGATTTTAGGGGCACCTGGGTGGCTCAGGTTAAGTGTCCAACTTTGGCTCAGGTCATGATCTTGTGGTTCGTGAGACCGGGCCCTGCATCAGGCTCTGTGCCAACAGCTCAGAGGCTGCAGCCTGCTTCGAATTCTGCGTCTCCCTCTCTGTCTGCCCGTCCCCTGCTTGTGCTCTCTCTCTGCCTCTCAAAAAATGAATAAACGTTAAAAAAATATTCAAAAAAAATTTTTTTCTAGATGCATAAAGAGCAGATGTAATCAGAATTACCACCCCCAAGAACTTTAGAACCATAAATTATTTTCAAATCATTACAATCATAAAAGGATGAAGAGGAAATAAGTAATAAAAAACAAAAAAAGACACATCATGAATAAGACAGAAATTGAGCTCTTTAGATTTTAGTCACTGAAGTTAAAAATCTCAACAAGTAGATTAAACAGCAAATTAGAGCTGCAAGGAGAATTTGTGAGGTGTAAGATGGATGTGGGGAAATTAAGCGGAGTGTAATAAAGTGACGGGGAATACGAGAGAGGGGCATGGCACGGCGCCTGGACAAGAGCACCTACCATTCATGAGAGAGTCTCAGAAGAAGATGGAATTGACTTCTGCGTTCTCGTTCCACATGTAAGAAATTGAGAAGTAGTCCCTCCGTCCTAACAACAAGGGAAAAGCTGAACAGACTGGAAACTCAATGACTTTTCTTGGATCCATAAGAGATGGGAGGACACAGGGCAAACATCCAGCCCCTGCGACTGCTGAGACGGGCAGATAGGGCCACTGTCAGGTTTTGGTTTATTGCAGCAGAGGCTCAGTGGTGGGAACCAGTGCCAAGTTGTGTAGACCTGGACTGTGATTGATGAACTGCTGAGGAGTGCAGACGAGTCTGAGAGTTGAAAACTCCAGGGAGAACTGGTCACGGCGGAGCCCCCACAATTTTGTAAGATTTTCTTCCAGGAGCTTGATGAGGTTCCCATCGTAAACATGGGAGAAAAATCCCCTCCCGCTTCTGGTAAGGGGAGGGACAAGGAACCATCTTGAAGTATGCCAGAGGATTCTATTTTAACAAGACCTGCCTCAGAGAAACTAGTTAACCAGAGCCTAACTGACCTGGGAGGAGGGAGATACTCCAGTGCACTCTAGCCTTCCTGTCCAGCTAACGACGGAGGAAAAAACAGAAATATTTATGAAGTTTATAGTCCAAAGGCATAGGCTCACTAAGACCATGGGACAAAAGGTATAACATGTTATGCAAAAGGTACAACTTCCGCATAATGGGAGATGGAATCGGCGAGAGGCAGTATTTGAAGGGAAATTCCTTCTAGAATTGCTGAAAGATAGGAATTCTCCGATTGCAGAAGCATCGTGATACTATACAGTATAAATAAAAGTAAATTCATACCTAGAGACACTGTAAACCAAGTCCAAATAAAGAGAGTAGAATGTTAAAGTAACCTGAAAAATACTTAACCTCATTCCTCTTGTGTTAGCATTTCTAAAATGCTTTTTGTTCTGTGTAGTAATTTACAGTTTAGTGTGTGTTTACTTTATAAAGGCAAGGGATCAGTAATGGTCATACAAGAAACTTAAACATGGTTACAGTCTTACCCACTTATGAAAATTGTATGCCTCTTTTATAAGACACCAAATTCAGTTTTACTGCCCTACTTTTTAATGTATAGCTGCTCCAAAGCAGCACCTGTTTGCATTTGAAATATTATAAGAAACAGCAGTACTTTGAACAAAGTACTAACTTTGAATTCAGCTTGCTGAGTTCAGATCTTTATTCTGCCACTTAATAGCTATATAATCTTGGTCTTGGTTTTCTCTTTCGGAAACTGAGGACTAGAAGTAGTGCATCTTAATAGACTTATTGTAAGAATCAAGTGGGAAACCACGCATAGTTCTTTGCAGGTACTTTATTTTAAAAGCCCATAGTTACTTAATTCCAAATTAGATACCTGAAAAGCTCGCACAGCAGTAATAGTTCTATAATATATGGAGCAGCAGGGGGTGGGCGGGAGGGTAATTAGAAAGCTGCCTGCTGTCCTGTAATGTGACAACTTAAAGCTGCAATTTAATGAGAATATAGTTCCTACTCTTTATTGAGCAGCATGGTGGCCTACGCAGCTAAAATCCGAAGTCTGAATTTGATAGGCAGACTGCTTCATCTTGTGGAAGCCTAGATCCTTTCATACTCCCTGTGGAAGGAGGATACTGTCGAAAGGAGGCTATCCATGGGTAATTGTCTTGAGATAGATTCCTTCCTTGTGGTACATCGTTAACAGAAGATCCACAGAACAGAAACTGAACTAAAGTACATAGTTCAGTGAGAAGGAAGTTCTGATAGATTTCTAAAGGATGAAGTAGGTTTCAGATTTCATTAATAAAATTTGAGAAGGATGATGCTGTTTCTTTATAACTGATTCTTGATTTGTCTCATTTCATAGATCTTTCATATCGTTTATAAATAGTCTTGCTTCTTTCGTGTTGTGTTCTCCTTTATTATCACTTTCATAATGTTGATTTAAAAAAAAATCATTCTAGAGGCGCCTGGGTGACTCAGTGGGTTAAGCATCCAACTCTTGATCTCAGCTCAGGTCTTGATCTCAGGGTTGTGAGTTCAGGCCCTGCTTTGGGCTTTGCCCTGGATGTGGAGACCTACTTGAAAGAAAAAATTCTAACATTCAAAGTAAGCTTTCCTGGTTTTAAGAAACCGAAGAAACAAAACAAAGACCTTAAAAGGATCAGGCGAACTGACATATCTGTCCTCAAAGGGAAAAAGGTTTTGTTCCCTGGTCACAGTTTTTGTTAAGGTGTGTGATATTGACAAAGTCTCAATTCCAAGGAATTCTAATACAAATATGAATAAAGTGCATTTTCCAGTTTATCTTATTTTTTATGTTTCCTCTATATAACTACAAAGCTAGGACTCAGCCCCCATCTGTCAACAGTTTTACCCTTTCACAAAATAGTTTATTTGTATAGTGAAGTGCATAGTAAAAGTTGTAGTCTATTTAGATATTTAGTCTAGACCTTGAAAGTATTAATAAGATTTGGAGAGAAATGCAGCACGTGTTTAGAAATAATAAGTAGGCAGGTAGAGTTGGTAGCAAGGGAGACCGATGAAAGAGAATTCAAAGTGAAAAGATAGGGCTAGATAATAAAGTTTTTAAAATAAATTATTTCAAACTTGGATTCTTCATATGCAAAAATGTTTGTAAGGAAAAAGAATTTCTTTAAAGACCAGTTTAGAGAATGGTGTGGTACTTGATGTGGAAGTGGTTGGCTGAAACCTGGGGAGGAGGAGGAGACCCAGGAGAGAGGATGACTGGGCTGAGCGAGTGCTAGAAAAGAGGAGAGAAGAGTGTTCCTTCCTGAGCTCCTTCTAGGGATTTCCCAGCTGTGATCTGAAACTCCCCCTCTGTGCAGAGGGCAGGGAGAGACCAGAGACCAAAAGAAGAGATAGACCACTCCAGATTGAGAGATGACAAGTTTTTTTTTTTATGTTTTGTTTTGTTTTTTACAATATTTATTTATTTAAGTAATCTTTGCACCTAACATGGGACTCGAACTCAGGACCCTGGGATCAAGAGTTGCATGCTCCTCTGACTGAGCCAGCCACGTGCCCCAATAGGGGACAGGTTTTATTTTTCTTTTTTTAATGTTTATTTAATTTGATAGAGTGAGTGAGGCAGCCGGAGAGAGGAAGAGAGAGAGTCCCAAGCAGGCTCCACGTGGGCAGCGTGGAGTCGATGCTGGTCTCCATCTCATGAACTGTGAGATCGTGACCTGAGTGGAAATCAAGAGCCAGACGCTTAAACGACTGTGAGCCACCCAGGTGCTCTGGGAACAGTTTTAATAAGCAAGGGAACTTAACTAAGAGGCTTGTCTCCGGGCGGCAACGATATGAGTAGGTCTCCACCTGCCAAATCTTGTAGAGAGGCCCTAACTTAGGTTCAGCCTCCTGCCAAATCTTGTAGAGAGGCCCTAACTTAGGTTCAGCCTCGTATGTTGTCTAGACATTCTCTACACCACCTAACTATCTCAAGGCTGTATTCTTGGGGCAGCTTCAGGGACTGGGGAAGGGAAGCAGGACGCACATTTTAAGGACAGAGGAGGGGGCGAGGAGCTTCCAGGTTGCCTGGGTCCAGCTAGTGAGTCAGCCTGCGTTCGGACTCCTTAATAACCTTCTCCAACGAGGAGTCTCAGGTGACTTGGGGGTCGGATGTGGAGGGACTCAGTTTGGGGTAAGGAGATAGTAAGACGTCCCTGCTTACTCTAAACACAGTGCCAGGGGTGTTGATCTTTGCAAGCTGTGAAAATTATGAAATGTGATTTTTTTCTTCCCCCAAAAGGGAGGAGTAAGGATCTGGCAGAGAGTCAGAACATTTTGTTGAGTTCAAGAAAGATTTTAGGGAGGACTCAAAGAAATGCTTGTGAATATTTTTTTCAGTTATTCAAGTAATAAATGACTTTTTCTTAAATAACTTTTTTCTAATGCTTTTTCTCCCCCTCTTTAAGTCATGTTAGTCTTGCTAATTCAAAATACTTTTCTGGATTTGCCTCAGAGATGGCCTTGAGAAGTCTCTTCTCAGCCACTGTGTGGTTTGGTTTCAGGGAAGGCGATATCGATGTGGTGGCTCTGCGTTTTGGGGGAGTTGTATTTTTAACACTTTAACAGTGCATTAAGTTAATAGAACAATAAAAGTAATAATATATTCTAGCTGGTCCTACTCACTTTGCCATCTAAATATCTAATAAGATTTATGATTTGCTTGTTTTCTTCCATTTTCTGCTAGGCCGATTTTGGAGTCTCCAGGCTTCTTGAGACCTCTCAGCACCTCTAGATATGTTACTTAGGTGTCCTTTTATCCTAATCACTTTAAACTATACTCAGCATTTAACTTAATCCTAGGCCTTTCCTTGTAATGCTTTTTGGTACGAGCTACCTTTTTATAATGCAGAAAATCTCTGGCACCCAGCATCCAGGTCTTGGTTTCTAAATATTTAGCAGTAAATCTCCAGGAAAAAGGAAGCAGGGCCCGCTTGGCAAAATGGCTGATTCTGGGGCTGGAGCAGAGAAAATAGAGAAAAGCCTGGAGATTTTGTATTGTCTGAGAGCAAGGAATTGTTCAAAAACCAAAAAGATAAGGTTATATCAGAGGGACATGGGAGCCAGCCTCCAAGAGCTCCCAGTGAACAATTCAAGCAACAGAATTAGTGTAACATAATACTGAATTACACCCAAAAGTATAAAATAAATATATCAGTTAATCAGTAAATGCATACAGAATTGTAAAAGTTTAACCTGGAGACTTAATCCTGAGACGCAAACCATACATTTCTTTTAAAAAACAAAAAAATTGGTGATGTGCCAAAAATTTTCTCATGTGCCATATATGCTCTCTGATTTTAAGTACTCCTGAGATACACTGAAACATACTCTATGTGGCACGTGCATAGTTTGAAATACGTGAGCTTAGTTTATTATGAACATTACAGTGTGCCCGAGAGAGATTTAGGGGAATGAGAGCTACTGTTAAAAGCCCAGCAACAAAAGACTTTATCATTTTTTAGAGGGAAAATGTGAGTTAAGTTTTAATATTGTGTTAGGTTTTATACTATGGAATTCTCACAATGAGGGCTTCTATCATGAAGTCCTATTTTCTAACTTTAAACATATTATGTTTATTATATATAGGGAACAGAGGAGTTGGATATTCACTAACAAGACTCTCCTGGACTCTGCGTGTGTTACCGCTTTTTAAATCACTGAGAAAGGTGTATGCTGTCTCTTTTTAAATTGAGGTAGAATTGGTATATAACATTATATTTAAGTTTCAGGGGTACCTACTGTCTTTGCTCAATGCTGTTCTTTAATAAAATTTTTCAGTTTACTAATCAAACAACATGGTTTATCTCTATATTTTGATTCGTTGAGAACCTATATATTTAACGTTAAACTTGTTAAGTTTATACCTAGTATTTTATAGTTTTGTTATTGTTATGAATGGCATTTGTTTTTACCATTTGAATTTCAAACTGGTTTTGCTGGAATAAAGAGAAGCTATTGCTTATCGGTGAATCCTTGGATTTTCTAGATTTACAACCATCATCTGCGAATGAAGATGATGTTTTCAAGTGTTATGTACAGGTTTTGTTTCTTTGTCTTATTGCATTAGTATGAAGCTTAGAAACAATGTAGATAATAATGGTGCCAGTGGACATGCTTGTTTCATTCATTTAGCATTTCACTGTTTAATAGATGCTTTGAGTTATGGTAAATTAATTTTATTGCATATATATCATTTTTTCTCTTTTTTATTTAAAGCCAAAACAGCTTAATTTTATTAAATGCTTTTTTCTCTTTTTTATTTGTTGATAAATTATGTTGATTTTTCTAATGTTTTAGTTGAGTTCTGTTGATTTTTAATGTGGCTGGACTTAACTCTTTTTGACCATGTGTTATTGCTCCATTGAAACACTGCTACCACTTATGTATCGTCTTTGCAAGACAAAGACTATGCTTGCGAAATGAATTAGAAGGCTTTCCATCTTTGGGAAAATTAACCCAGGAAGTACTGCTCTTTTTTATCAGATAGTGTTCAACTATAAAACCATCTATGTTTTTAAGTTTTTTTTTTACGTTTTTATTTTTTAGTTTTGAGAGACATAGAGACAGAGCATGAGGAAGGGAAGGGCAGGGGAGAAGGGGGACACAGAATCTGAAGCAGGCTCCAGGCTCTGAGCCATCAGCACAGAGCCCAACGCGGGGCTCGAACCCACAGACCGTGAGATCATGACCTGAGCTGAAGTCGGCCTGCTTAACTGACTGAGCCACCCAGGCGCCCCCCATCTATGTTTTTAAAGGTAGATCTTTGGCAGTCTTTCTGACTTCTGTGACCATTACTATATTCAGATTTTTCCACTTCCTGAGTCAATTTAGGAAATTTGTATTCTGCTAGAAAATAATCCTTAACCTCTAAATTTCCTAAAAATTGCCATAGCGTTGCACATATATATTTTTACAGTTGTTTTAATCTTCTAAATATCGTTTATATTGCCTTTTTTATTCAAATGTACTTTTTGTGCCTTATGCTAGCTAAATAGGGCATATATTTCATTGCTATTTTCAAAGAAGCTACTTTAGAGTTGTAAAGGTACTACTAACTTATTAATAATACAAAGGAAAGCTGCTTCATTTTTTTCAGTCTTTCCATTTTATTAATAAAGGTATTTTAGAAATAGAAATACTTTTCTTATAAGAGGGTTAGTTATATCTGAGGTTTTCATATAAAATATTCCTTTTGTTATTTTCTAGAAAACTTCTTTCAGTTTTTAATCTGCTTGATTCAGAGGTTAACTAAAAAAAAAAACAAAACCTTTTTTTTTCTTAATGTTCATTTTTGAGAGAGAGAGAGAAAACAGAGGTTCTGAAGCAGGCTCTGTTGATACCAACAGTGAGCCTGATGCTGCTCAAACTCATGAAGTGTGAAGTCATGACCTCAGCTGAAGCTGGGCGCTCAACTGACTGAGCCACCGAGGTGTCCCTTAAAAAAAAAAAAAAGTCTTCTTAATTTCAAAGATGCATTTTTTTGTGGAAGGGATGTGTGTAATGAGCAGTCATTTTTATCTTGATATTAGAGAATGCTGCTCATAATATCTATGTGATTAAAATTTATGTTTTCTATGTGGCCAAGCACATCGTTGAGCTCGGTAAATCGTGAATGTATGAGAAGCATGTACATCTTATGTAGAGTAAAAAGTTTACGTGTTATTTCTTTTAAATGTTTATTTTGAGGGGAAAGGAGCGCGCGTGAGCAGGGCGGGGCAGAGAGGGAGGACAGACAGTCTCAAGCAGGCTCTGTGCTGTTAGGTGCAGAGCCCTATGCAGGGCTCGAACCCATGAACCACAAGATCATTACCTGAGCCAAAGTAAGAGTCCGATGCTGAAATGACTGAGACACCCAGGCGCCCCTACTTGTTCTTTTTTTAATTGCATATGTATATGTGTACTTTGAATAAATTGAGGTTGATTGCATTATTGAAATAGTCTGTATCCTTGCTTATGTCTGGTCTGCGTAGTCTGACAGATTTAGGAAGAAGTTTGTTACAGTATCCCTCTATGGCTGTAATGTTATCAATTTTTTTCTTTTATTTAAAGTGTCTAGTTCTTTTGGTGATTTTTCCCTTGCCCGGCTTTATTCATTTCATAGCTATATTATTTGCCCAAATATTTATGATTTATTTTCCTTTTGGATTGAATCTTTTTGTATTATATACTTCTCTCTTCTCCTTTACCTAATAATCTGCTTAATCTCATAATATGTTGACTACTCGTTATCAAAAATTATGAAGGGCCTGAGATTTTGCCCTTTCTGCAAGCTGACAAGTTAGCTTGCTACAGTTTCATGGATTCTGGCAGAAACCGGAATCAAAGGACCTTATTATTATTACTCACAGCAATAGCCAAGACTCAGCATTTTCTCGTGCTGCTTCCTCTGGCCCCAGTTCTGTGTGAGAAGAGTCGGGTGATACCTGCACGTTCATTGAGTTGCTTTGCAGAAGAGGAGCCCCGAGCGTGGTTAGGAAACCGGAATGTTTTATTACGGGAACTAAGCAGGTCTGCCCTTGGCTCTGGAGAGGACACTGTATCTCTCCCATGGCTGTTTGCTCTAGAAGGATCGTTGAAAAGACAGTCCAAAACATGCTGAAATGTGAAAGACCTGTGGAGAATCATCTCCCAACAGTTTCTTTTTATTTGCGTTTGCCTGATCTCTTTTTGCTCATCCCTCTCTTGTAACTGATTTTAACTTTGTGTTTGAATAGGTAACATGTCCACAGTGGTTCCAAAGCAAAGAGATGCAAAGGATAACCCCGTGAAGTCTCCCTCTCACCTCAGTCCCTTAGTCACCCTTTCCAGAGGCAGCCAAGACTGTCAGTTCTTGGTGATTGCGTATGCAAATATATACACGTATTCCGCCCTCAAACTTTTTACATGGTGATATCATGCTGTCGTCGGTTCTGAACCTTAGGTTGGTTTGTTTGTTTTTTCATAATACAGTATATCCTGGAAATTATTCCAAATGAGCATTGTTCTTTACAATTACCTAATATTTTTAGATGGATGAGTCACAGTTTATTAACTAGCCCTTGTTGGTGGATGTTAAATTGTTCCTCGTATTTCGTGTGGGTATGAGTAGGTCTATGGGATATAGT
Source organism: Paguma larvata (assembly GCA_030068075.1). Classification (NCBI taxonomy): domain Eukaryota; kingdom Metazoa; phylum Chordata; class Mammalia; order Carnivora; family Viverridae; genus Paguma; species Paguma larvata. The sequence goes on from CM057834.1 coordinate 57,671,318, forward strand.
CCCGGAAGCCTTGCTTGGTCAGGGATGTGTGTGAATTTGTTATTTCTGATAATACTTTTTTAATTAAAAAAATTTTTTTTAATTTATTTTAGAGAGAGAGAGAGAGAGAGCACCAGCAGGGAAGGGACAGAGAGAGAAATATGGAGACATAGAATCCGAAGCAGGCTCCAAGCTCCCAACTGACAGCACAGAGCCCCACACAGGGCTCAAACCCACAAACTGCGAGACCGTGACCTGGGCCGAAGTCGGTGCTGAACCGACCGAGCCACCCAGGCGCCTCTATTTCTGATGATACTTCTAGTTTTAACTTTAGTGTAGAGCTGGAGTGATTTTGCTAGTATTCTATTTAGGATTTTTGCAAAAATGAGGTTGGACCAATTTAAGGGTAGTCTTTTTTGAGTCTTAGAATCAATGTTATGCTTGCTTCAGAAGAAATAATTTAGATTTCTGTTTTCTATGCTCTGCAGCTGTATAAATTGCACTCAGATCATCCGAACTTCAGAGGTTTGGTGTAACTCCGTATGAAGGGTCTGGGCCTCACTCGTAGACGGCTGTCTCCGATTTCTACAGAAACTGATCTGTTTGGATTTCTGCCTTTGCTGCTTGAAAGTAGAAGTGGAAAGTTCTATGTTTTATTGCTGCATATTGTTATTAGCAAATTTAGTCTCTTATGGATTGTTTATTTTCTGCCCAAATGTTCCTGTTTTCCCATTTTTTTCTCGTGTATCTGTGTTTACTCTCTTTCACCCTTTTTGTTATTGCCCTTAGAGTCCTTTGGGTCTGTTGTTTTTTTCCTGTGTTAAGACTTTTTCCTGTTCTCAGGCTTTTTAAAATCTTACTTATTTCTCTGGTTTCCTTAGATGTACTTGCCCTCGTCTGCCATATTGGGAGTATTAATTCATTTCTTTTCTTTCATCCTGCCCGTCTTCCTTCCCTTCCTTTTTCAGCATAAATATGCAAGGGCATGGGTTTTTCTCTGATAGTATTTTAGCTCTGTTCCATAGATTCTGATATACAGTATTTTTATCACTGTTAGTTTCTTGGTGTTGTGTAGATATTGTGTGTTTGGGGGATCTCTTCTTTAACTCAAAAGTTACTTGAGAGCCTTTGCAAGTTCCCAGGTACTGAGTGCCTTTTCCCTCTGCTTTTGCTATTGTCTAGTTTTACTGTATTGTGATCAGAGGAGGTTACCTGTCCTATTTCTGTATTTTAATTTACTAAGTTTTTCTTTGTGGTCTTTTCTTTGTGGTTTTTCTGTGTGGTCATTTTTGGCAAATGTTGCATATTCGTGTTCAATTTAAAAAGTCTTTTATATCCATCTTGTTTTTCAATCGATTTGTCATGGACTGAGGTGAATCAGAGTTCCCTTCTGTTGATGTTTCTATTTTTCTTTGTTTTGCCTATTATTTTTTGCTTCATAAAATGTTGATGCTAGGTTATTTGTTTGATGCTATGATTTGTTATTTATAATTACTATACCTCAGGTACGAATTGCATCTTTTAGTATTTAAAGGGTCCTGTGTCTCCTTTAGTGCTTTTTGCACTATATAACCTTGTCTGAATTAGGAGTATAATAATCCTTTTTCTTTTTTTTTTGTTTCTATTTGCCTCATAAGTGTTTTTCCTTTTTATTTTCATCTTTCATCTTTCTGTTTCAGATATGCTTCTTGTGTACAATACAAAGGGTTAATTTATCTGCGATCCGGTCTAATCTTTTTTTTTTTTTTAAACTATGTTGGGTTAGTCCATTTACATTTAGTAATCTAGCTAGTTTTAATCCTGTCATTATATTATACTTCCTGTTTTTATAGCTTTTTAAGAACATTTCACCAAGTGGCCAGTTTTTCTTCGCTTCACGTTTCTTCTTTTAATTGGGAACAACTGTATTTATTTTTTTAGAGATTAATTTTGTAATTTTGTAACTATAGAATAACCTCAATGCTCATATTTTTATACTCTGTTAATTTATTTCTATGTGCATGATGAAGTAGGATGAATGAAATAATAAAATTTCTTTATTCTATATCCTGATTTTGGTTATTATTATCTCTTGTTTACTCATATGGTATTAAATATATACTTCTATTATTCACCTTGTCAGCTTTAAGTGATACTTGACACCAGTTATTAAAGATAATAATTAGCTCTTTTAACTTTACTTAGATATTCAGTTTATACACTGTCTTATCATGATTCCCACTTTTTTTTGAACTTACAGTTAAATAGATTTACTTAATTTATTTAATTTTACTTAATTAGTTAATTCTCTCTGCCAGTCATTTTGCTTGGACTTTTCTAGGCATCTCTTGGTTAGCTGAAGTTCATCCTCCTGTGAATCCTTTTAGAAGGGCTCATGGGAAGTGGTTCCCTACACTTCTTGCTTAGGGCGAAATCTCTGGGTTACACTTTCTCTGCTGAAGGATGTTTTAAGTGTTCTTCTGGTCTCGTGTAAAATGCTGCTCCAAAGAAGTCTGACATGAGCCAGCTTTCTCCTCCTCTTAGCATCGACAGGCGTTTTCGCCAGGGTACTCAGAGAACTTTTATTTTTCGTGATCCGTACCTGCTGTAGGGTGTACTTTAAATAGTGTTGAGTCTTCATGGCTCGTTGTTTTCTAGGACTCCACGTGCCCTTCACATTCGCAGCTCTGGTCATATTTTCATTTTCGTAATGTTTTCTTGCATTTTATCTTTTTGGCTGTAGATAGCGGTTGGATCTCTTATTTTCAGTGGATACGTTTTTTTCCTTCAATTCTTAATAGTTTCTTCATTTCCAGTTTGTTTTTCTTGTTTCTAATGCCCTCTGTCCCTGTAATTTCAGGAATTTTCCTTGTGCCTCTTAGGGTTTTCATGTTCATTTTGTGAGTTGTTTTTCCCTTCTTTTTCATTTTCACTCCTGAGCTGTAATACCGTTGCGTGTGCTCGAGGACAGTTGCTTCCCTGTGTTTTTGTTTGTTTGTTTGAATTCATGGCAAATAAAATCTGATTTGTCGAGGCTGGGTAGTAAGTAGCTATATGATCTGTTACGCTGTCCAGTACACATATGTTATGAAGCTGGAAATTTGGTGGTGTTCCGCCACTTACTTTGCATTGTTTATTTTACTTTGTTCCTGCCCATCCTTCCCTCTACCGATCAGGCTGCTTTCCTTTCCCTCCAAGTTAGTTAACACCTCGTACTATGCATCTCGTTTTTCCTGTGTTGATTACTTTAATATGTATCTTTGAACATATATTTCTATTTTATTCTATCAACATTAAGGGTTTTCTTTGTGCTTTCTCCCATTCTTGTTCACTTTCGTCTCCCCGACTTCTCTCCCTTTGTATCTTCCAGCTCCTAGATGTCGTGAAATAGTTTACATTCTGCACCAAGTTTGCATTAGTGAAATACTGTTTTTATTTCAAAAATCTGTGGTTACATTACAGTTTCAGTCACAGTATTCTCTCTATAAAATTTCTCAAGAGTGGCATGTACGTCTGACTGAGCCAGCCAAGGGCCCCTCTTTCTGTTATCTCTGGAATTTCAGTAGTAGAGCTGGATTTGTCTTTTGTGTCTTATATTTTCGTTCATGACATTTTAGGTTTTTCTGGAATGACATGATATTTATTCTAGATTGCTAATACAGTGACGTTTCTTTTCCTCTTTCTCTGAAATTTTAAAAAATTTTGGGTTTTGGTTCTAGGAACTTGTACTTATAAAGTGGTCGTCCCTACCTCACGCCCTCGGTCCCTCCATCCCTTCCTTGCTTCCTTCCATTCATTCTTTCTGACAGTGTTGTAAGCGTCCATTTCAGTTCTTCCGCTTGGTTCACCTTCATCCACATTACTGTGTGTACTTAGATAGCTATGACCCTTCTCTGTTACATCATGTTAGCATGCATGTCGATCTCAGTGTTACTTCCTTCTCTGATAGAAGAGCCTGGTGATCATTAACTTGGCGCACACTAAGCCCTTTTTGTTGGAAGGTGTGAGGAAAGAAGTTTCCCTCTTCTTGGGTACAAGGAGAGTGTTATCCTCAGCTCAACTCTGTGGCTTTTTTCTGGTTTCTCATTGTTGAGGCAACCTGGTTCCCTTGTCCCCGTGAGAGTCACTCAGATACCGCTGACTGTCTGGGCACCTTAAGATTGGTCGACTTTGAGCAGATCTGGTGAAAAGAAATAAACCTTCCAGATCAGTGTGTTTTCCCTATCCTTAGAAAGATTTTTTTAAAACCCTTTTCATACTTTCTCTTTCTTGATTTTCATGTGCTTTCATTACCTGAGGTTCAGATGAATCTAGGTTTAGATTCTCCAGGATCCATCAGGTAGTCACCGTTATTTTCGTAATTTAGTAGCAGGATAAGAGGGGATCAAGGAAGAAGTCGGAGTTGTCAGTGTTTCATGACTATTACTGTCAGAGCAAGGGTTCTCCCCTGCTTGCTGTCTCCAGATACTTTGGAGTTTCACACTTTGTTTTCTCAGGAGTGGACATTTTAAATAGCTTTCCTGTGCATACGTACTTTTAATGCTTTACTGTAAGTATTTGTTGGCAGACTCAGCATACGTCCAGTACTTTCTCGTTGATTGGCTGATAACCTCGTGGGTAAAGAAGCCAGTACACTTAACAAGAAATAGATCTGAGCTCATCTGAGTCACCAGGCTGCAAACAAAGTCACTGAAACAACAGCCTCTGGGCTTTGGGGCATTTTCTCTGTTCATTGGCTGTTTACTTGTCACTTGGTGTATTCTGTAGTCTCCTGAGATCTTTTGGTTCATTAGTTACTCAGAATATTTATTTTTATGTACGTATATTTTTGAGAGAGACAGAGCAGGAGCAGGGGAGGGACAGAGTGAGAGGGAGACACAGAATCGAAGCAGGCTCCAGGCTCTGAGCTGTCAGCACAGAGCCTGATGCGGGGCTCGAACCCACAAACAGTGAGATCATGACCTGAGCCGAAGTCGGATGCTCAACCAACGGAGCCACCCAGGCGCCGCGACACACGCATTGTTAATATGCTCTCAAATTCATTCTAACAAAAAGATAGAATCCTAGTTCATAAATCTAAAAAGGGGAGGATACCTGGCTGGCTCAGTCGGTTAAGCATCCAGCTCTTAATAATGGCTCAGGCCCTGCTGAGTGGAAGCCTGCTTTGGATTCTGTCTCCCTCTCTGCCCCTCCCCCACGTGCAAGTACGCGCATGCTCTCTTGCTCGCTCGAATAAACTTTAAAAAAAAATCTGATGATAGTTCTGACTTAATACGTGTTTTTGCATGCTGTAATACCATTTGAGGTGACATTTTTCATTTTACTTAAGTAATGCTGCAGTAAAATGGTATTTATATTCAGCGAACATTTAGTTAAAGCCTTATAAGTATTTTCGCATTCATTAGCTCTTTTGCTTTTAATCATCAATATAAAATATCATGCGAGATACAGGTATCGTGCCTTGCAGTGTAGCATTGTAGTCGAAGACGAACCAGGCTCAAAGAGGTTTGCACGTTGTCCAGAGTTGCCACCTGTTCTTTTTCCATGAGACTGCCTTCCATTTGCATTGTCTCATTAGGTCTTCACAGCAGTCTTAAGAGACAGGTGGAGCAGGTTTCATCATTTCTTAGATTGGAGAAGACAAACTCAGAGGAAGAGTCCTTTCTTGGCAGTTACCGCATAGCTAGCATTCACAACATGCCTGCTACTTCGAAGCTACCCTGCTGGACATTACAGGTCTCCTGTAATTCTTACCACTCCCCTATGAGGGAGGTATTGTTGTCCTCATTATCTTCCCAGATAAGTTGACGGTTGGGACTGAACCTAGAACTGTCTGTAAGCAACACGTTTGTTTTTTGTTTTGTTCTGTTTTTTAGCTATGTCATATTACCGACGTTGCTTGACTCTTTTTTATTGCCATTAATAGCCTACATTTTAGAAGTACACAGTGATAATGAAGCTTGAAAATCAACTTTTTGTATTTTTAGGACTGGTGTTTTCTCTGCAGTGATTCAGAGTAAAACTGGACCAAACTTATGTTTAATTCAAAGTAGATTTTATTCTGTGTGTATATGTATGCATACACACTCAGCTGTTTTAAAATATTCTCTTGCTTTTTAATGTGGATAACTTATTTAGGAAAATACTTCTTTAGAGTTTAGCAAATCAGTGTATTGGTTGTGAACTTGGGTTTATTGTTGATTTGTAACAGAGAGGGGCGTAGGGAAGTTAACTTGAAGACTGGTGAATAATTTGGTACCCTAACAATTTCTTAGGTGACTTGTATGACTTTTGGCAACTCGTTACATATCTAATTTTATATAATACTCAACTCTAGCTAGCCTTCATTTAAAGTAAGTTAAGAACAAAAGGCCCAAGAAAACTAAATCTATTAAATATTGAGTTTATGTTCCATTTGTATATTTTACCCTTTAGAGTTTGGGTTCCATTTTGTTTTACTTACATTTTCTGGGAGAAGGTACCAAACGTCTATTTCCAAAAATATTCCCAAGAATATACATTTTCATCAGAAGAGTCACAGGTTCCATCTATCCACTTCTACAGAATTAGTCCTAATATTAAATTGTTTCCAACAATGCAGATGAAGAGTAGCTATATGCTTAGTCAATTCTCAGTTACATTTGAAGAAAGCATTGATGAAGTAATTGTCCGTGGCACTGAGGCAGAGGAAGCCAGTGATTTCAAGTTGAACGAGGAGAAAAGCAGAGGCTGACCATGACTTTGAGTTTTAGACACTTTAATAAAGGCCATTCCCCTGTTTTCATTTACATAATTGTTCATAGTGAAAATGGCAGTTTCCCTCTGTTAAGTGTCATCTCTAGTTCCTCTTAGGGTGTTTGAGTACAGCCATAGCTCACAGATGTATAATCTAGAATACTAATGTTAACTTCGTAAATCCATTAGAGATAAATTTATATCTGGAAGTATTTATTAGTAAACCTTGTTGAGGCCCTGTTTTTCATTCTTTGAGTAATTGCTTCTTACTAACGTTATGAATTTTTTTAATTCTTGATTTTTCTAGGGATTATTTCACATTTCAGCTGCTTTTGTTTTCTACTGCTATCATTGAGGGTTCAAGAACAAAAAATAAGTCTTCAGGTAAAATGCCTGATCCATAATAGTGCTTGGCATTGTATTCGGCTGAAAAGGTCATAGAGCTGTTTGGATGCTTGATCTGAAAATACAGTTGTGATGATTATGAAATTTCCGCATGGAGTTTTCTTGGCTGCCTCTAACAGAGTTGGTCTCATTTGTTCGTTTCTTTCTCTCCCTTCCTTCCTTTCTTTCTTTCTTTCTTTCTTTCTTTCTTTCATTCTTTCTTTCTTTCTTTCTTTCTCTTTTCAGAAGGATTTTGGCTGTCTGCTTTTTTTTGTGTTGTCTTGATCTGCAGTAACTACATGGATATGTGCTTGTATTTGCTAAATATTTTAATTTTGCATTTTGGCTGCTTGAGTTTTAAGTAATTTTGTTGGGCGATGCAAATTAAGAGCTTGAGGCTATAAGTGAAAGAGTAATCTACAGAAGTTTTTAATTAGCTTATAAATGTATATTCCTTACCTGTTATATATTTTCAGGTTTGATATTTTACTAAAATTAAAATTTTAAATTCAGTTTCTCAGTTGCACTGACCACATTTCAAGTGCTGCTTTCAGGCCATATGTGGCTTGTAGCTACCAGACAGCACAGATAAAGGACCGTTTCTGTCATCATAGAAAGTTCTAATTGGACAGGGCTATTTTCCTGTCCAGTAGAAGGAAAGAAGCAGTACAGTGTGAGCTCATTTCTGATACCAGTTTTTATAGCAGTTTGATAACTCTAGAAGCTAAAGCGTATGATCAGTCTTGAGCATACGTCCTCTAAATATGTACCTGGCTCCAGCTCGAGTGTTTCATACTTAAGGTTGTCTGAAATCGCTCATTTGCTTCACTGTTTATGCTCTTTTAAAGTGAAATTATTTCTTGTAACAAAATTCTTGTAGTAAACAGGCCAACGACTTAGGCTAATTTTGAATCCTGACCCCTGACTGACTTAGGTTAAGTAACTTCTGATAAGTTACTTAACTTCTTTGAGCCTCAGTTTCCTTATCTATAAAATGGAGGTGACATTAGTTACCTCATAGGATTAATAAATAATATTAACTATATGTAAAGATAGGTAATGGAGTGGACATTTATGGAAAATGCTTTTTAAATATAGAATGAAGCCAAGACATTTAAAAACAAGGTGATGTCATTTGCATGGACTTGTGTTCCAAGCCTTGAAATTATAATAGGTCTCTGGAAATGGTTAAGTCGAGTGTCCTATAGAAGTTTCTGGTGGCCGTGGGATTATGACACCGTGTGAAGTTAAAACAACTAGAATACCAGAGTGAGGGGAAAAAGAGATAGAAAAATGAACAACTTTGTTTTTGGAGAAGTTCATAAAGTATTTTCTGATAACAATGGCAATAAAAATGAATATTTTATATAATGTTTCCATAACTTACAAAATTTTTCACATAATTCTTTAAATTTCATCTCCATACTATTTTGGGTACCTTTATTGTATTAATATTAAAGAATAAAAGGAAAACTCAAAGTTGACCAACATTTTGGAGGTGACATAGCTAACTGTGGGGATGGAAATTCATATGAAGTTTTCAACTTTAAATCTTATACTCTTTCTACTTCAGCATGCTGTTCCATGGATAGCAGTTGTGTTTCTGAGGCAGGGGTGTATTTCAGAATCTCTAGGGACGGGCCCAGGTATATGTAATTCATTTTCTTTAGTGTTGAAACAGTGTATACCCAAGTGATTCCGGTGGCCACCTCTGGTTAGAAATTATTGGTTTTTTCCTGGTTTAATTCTTCTCTCCTGTATCAGTACATCTGAATTAATGCTTGCATCATATGAATAAGACAGAAGAATTAGAGTGATAAGCATTACACCGGTTTAACTTTCGGTGTTCTACATGTTTAGGCAGGACATCGGCAACGATTGAAAAGCGGCACAAATTTACTTTCCGGTTCACTGTCTTTGGTTCTTGTCCGCTCATAAATGCTTGTGGAGAGCAGAATCCAGCCCAGCTCGCCGTGAAAATTCAGTCTGTCCGCGTTTCCTCCTCTGACAGCAACTCTGGCTACTTAGTGGCCTGCCCTCAATGTATTGCAGTCGTAAAGTGTTGACTCCTTATTGCTTATAGTAGGAAAACATTTGTGACTGTTTTCAATTGACTGAAGATTTTTAACCATCTTTTCCCAGCCGTCTTGAAGATGCTTCAGTATCCTGGATTTAGTGGTTTTTCCCAGCCATATCTAACTCTGAATGTTTCACAACTTTCCTCTGAATGAGAGGACAGTGTCCTAATGATGAAGGAAAAGGGAATATTCTAGCAAACTCCATGTAGGCAAAAATAAATCCTGTTGCATAGTGAATTTTCAAAAATGAAAAACATTTTTGAGCATAAAAAGACAGATTTTATGGGAAGTAGCATTTTGAAATTTGAAAATTAGGCATTGGCTATTTGAGACAGTAAATGAGGTTTTTCAGTGAGTGAACTGTCTTGTCACTCAGAGTTGCCTATCAAAATGCAGTTAGATAGCGGCTTTGTTAACGTTAGCTTTTAATATTTTCTGAGCAGAGATCATTGCACTAGAAGCTATTTACAGTGGATGTTGGCTGCTTCTGCCTCGAAATTTGTTTGCGATGTTCTTGTGTATAGATGTGCCTTTCTTAACGCAGAAAGTATGGGTCTGATTATTTTTCATTACTAGGGTGTCAGGAGCTTATGATTAAATGGCTGACTTTAATATGGCAGTTTAGATTAAAATGATTTTCCTAACTTAGTACTTGCAAAGCATAACATTATATTCTTAAATACCAACGTTAATCATATGCAGATTATGTTTCTCCTTGTTGCACCATAAATAAATTTACCTAAAAACAGGATAAAACCAAGGCCTTCAAGCTATTAAAATTTTCTCAACTCAAAGATTTCTAAAAACCTATCGTAATAAAGAATTGAGACTTGGTCCTAAGTCACCACAAACGTATTGTTAAGACAGTTATTTCTCCGTGAACAATGCATTCAGAAGCTTGTACTTATGGATTTCCCATTCTTTTCACTCGGTGTTGACAATCTGTTACATGGTAGTATTCGACAAAAAGAAGGTAATACTCTTTCTTTAATTTTTAAAAGCTGGCCTGTCTCATTGTCTTCATTTAAGATAAATGAGATTATCTTATCATTTTGACTTAAATCTGGATGCAATGTTAACATATTCCAAAAGATAGAAAACGTGATACCGTATTTCACCAATTCTAAGACATACTTCCTTTTCTTTGACAGCTCTGGAAAATGAGGTATATCTTAAAATTGATTCGTGTCTTTTTAACGGTGGTATTTTTTTTTCTTACTTGCTCATGTGTAAACGAATGGTACATGTTATAACCATTGATGTCTTCGGCGTGGTAAAAAGTGATCGTTGGCGTTCCGAGGGACAGAACTCAGATGCACTGTGGTTGCGGTGTGGCACGCCTTCGTAGTGAAAGAAATCTGGGCCGGGACGGCACCGTATCACGCGGAGTCACAGACCTTTACTAAGGTCTCTTCCTGTTCCCTCACGTCCTCTCACTGCTGTCATCCTAGTGGCAAATGGCACAAGTGAGACAGCTGGTGATGAGTTTGGTGTACTTTATCCAAGAGAAAAAAACGCATGGATTGAGGGAGCACGGTGCACTGCGAGCACTGCCCAAGGGGCTTTCTCACAGGATGCTGGAGGAGGCGGCACTGAAACGGGGTACCACCGGCCGACGGGGCCCCCGGCCTGGGGGTGATGTAAGCTGGCTGAAGCCAAGTCGGAGGACCATGACTGGCGTTGGGTTGCCGTGACAGTGAGGTGTTTTCCACAAGTGCAGGATGACGTAGGTTTCGATTTGTGACCTGGGTAGGGCCAACTGGAGTGGCCTCGTTTTGTGTGTCCCAGGGGCACCGATTAACCACTAGTTAGGTTTTTTACATCAAACGGGTTTCCCATCTGTGGGAAGCTATCCGAACAATAATGGAAAAATGGAGATCAAGAAAAGGAAGAAAGACTTGGGGTCAGGGCTGGGTAGGTGGAGTGGAGGTAGGGATGGGACCGCCAGAGTGAAGAAGAGAAAAATGGGGCTAGCACACCGAGGGGCGTGTTAACCAGTGAGCGGCATTTTCCAGTTCCCTAGTTTGACTTCTCCTGGTCAAGTCTCTGATTGTGACACATTAGCTTGTGAACTGCCCAGCAGCTCGCTAAACTCCTCCCAGTAGCCTCCCCTGGATTCGAACACCTGAACTCTTCTCGCCAAGGCCTTTTTCCGCAGAAGTTGCCCTGTTACCCCTCCAGCTTGACGGGTAAATCATCGGCTGGTATAGACCCCAATAAAGTCGTGTTTCCTCCTAATGGGTTGTCTCAAAATGAATGAGCAAAGGGGGAACTACTTCTTATGGAATGAATTTCTCTGCGAGGGATGACTACAGATCCACGCACAGTTGAATTCGTTGTTTTTTATAAGAGGTATGGGACGGCCAGACAAATACTTAATTTTAGGAACTTTCCTACCTTGCTCTGTCATGTAGCATTTAGAGAGAGATTGGTGTGGTCTTTTAAACTCCTTATCCTATTTTGTTTTCATTTCTAAAAACAGTAATTTGTTTCTTTGTGGCATAAATGCGCACCGCGTGCTCCTGCTTTGCCTCTCCGTTCTCCGTGCTCGCTGGGCGCCCATTCTCATCCGTGGAGCAGCTTCTCCACGCTCCTCAGTAGCGGCGTGTTTTACTTCTTCCTCGGTTAAAACAAAGAGTTACAAAGCATATCTGGTTAACATACTCTATTTTAGGCAAGATCCTTTTAAAAAACAAGCTTTACCATTAATAAAGGATTTAAATTTCCAGTATAAAACATAAAATTAAGGGAAACATTTTTTCCAAAAGGAATTTTTGCTTCGTAAAGGGCTTTATTTGCCATACACGTATTTTAAACATTCTGCAGGGCCCTCCGGAAGCCACTCTAATTGCTGCCTGGCGTAGGCTTTGCATTGTCCCTGCAAGGGATTAAGAAGAATTGTTGCATGTCTGAAATCCTCAGGTCTCCAAAAGTATCTTTCAGAATCTTTGGATTTTCGTGAGTTAAGCAGAGCTTGTATAAAGTACCGGATCCAGCGTGATTTCTTTAACTTCATCCAGTTTTGCTAGTTTAGAATTTTATAAGGCACTTTTTTTTTTAAGTTTATTTGCTTTGAAAGACAGCGTGAGTGGAGGAAGAGCAGAGAGAGGGAAAGAGAGAGAATCCCAAGCAGGCTCGACACTGTCAGCACAGAGCCCGATGCGGGGCTAGAACTCACAAAATTGTGAGATCATGACCTGAGCCTGAGCTGAAACCAATAGTTGGACGCTTAACTGACTTAGCCACCCAGGTGCCCCTATTATTTTAGAATTTTAAAAATTACAATAGTTTTTCATGTCTCCTCAGCCACATTACACTCTAAATTTTTTTTGAACTATCTTAGGCAATAATTAATATTGATTAGTAAGAGAAGGAAAATGGATTCCAAATTGCAAGTAACTGACTTGATGCTAAAGTTTTGTAGCAAAATCCTGTGCAAGTTGGAGGATTCTGTACTACTGTTCTTGCTTACTGAAATGCCTCAGTGAGATGGAAGTAAGAGACACTGTCTGTAAGCAAAGGTAAATATTTCTCACGGACTCACGAATAATCTTTCAAATACGGGTGCTGAGTTTTATGTATTTCGGACAAAATATGGCAGTCACCACTCGGTGAAACTAACCATTCCCATAATTCTTCTTTCAATTTTATTGTCCTGAATTCACTTTTCTCTCTCCTCAGAGGATGTACTGAGTAAAGATGCTGGGGAATGTGCAATATGCCTTGAAGAATTGCAGCAGGGAGATACTATAGCACGACTGCCTTGTCTATGCATATATCATAAAGGGTAAGTTTATTTTTACGTTGACCAAGTTGTAGTAGAGTAAAAGATGCTTCTCCAAGTTTCAGACGTTGTTGTTAGAGCTGAAAAGTTTTCTTATTAATTGAAACTCCTCTCCCCCCCATTTCTTAAAAAATAACAGCCTTTTTTTCCTTCTAGAACGAAGACTTAAGCCCAAATATGTTTGTATCCAAAAATCTACCATTTGTTAAATGTTTACTGTTACCCAGGCATTGTCCATAATGACTTAGCTAGGCTCGCTCATGTACACCTTGTAATAATCTCATTTTACAATTGAGGGAATAAGCCAAGGGACCATAGGAAATCTCTCCATGGCCCCATGGCTAGGAAATGAAAGAGCTGAGATTTTAGCCATGTCTATTTGACTCCAACACCCATCTGAATTCTCATGAAGTATTCTTGGTTTCGGAGCAACACAGGAAAATTTTGGGGTAAAAAATTATTTAAAGTAAACACAAAAATATAGAAAACTGTAACTTTCAAACCAATTAAAAGAATAAGGTAGAATTTTATTTAAAGGCAGGGGCTAGAGAAAAGCATAGAGGCTTTTAATAAATAATCCAAAAGAAAGAGGCAAGAATAAATGTAATATCAGTCATCATAAGAAGTCTAAATGAAACAAGCTCACCAGTTGAAAGGAGATTGAAAAATCAGGATCTGCTCTTGATGAGCAACACACTTAATGTAAGGATATAGAAAAATATGAAAGTGAGGGGATAGAAAACTACGTCAGGCAAATATTAACTATAAGAAAACTGACAAAGCTAGATTAATATCAGATAAAATACATTTTGGCAAAAATATTAGTATGATATGATAAAAGTATATTAAATTCAATTTTTGGTGAACCTAAGAACTGAGTCTCAAGATAAAATATTTATAGAACTGTCAGAAGAAAATTGACAAATATGTCACGATAATGGGAGATTTCAGCCCAGGTCTCATTGTGTGGAGCAGACACACACAAAATGAGTCAAGACCTAGAAGAATCTAGCAATACACTTGACAGGTTTGTCTAATGGATGTGTGTGTATCTGCACCTAGCAGTTAGCACCTTTACTTTGCAGGCACACGTCACGTGCTCAGAAATTGATGGTGTACTAGGCCATAGAGCGAATTTTAGCAAACTATGAAAGATTGCTACCATCCAGAAAGCGGTTCTCCGGCCACTGTTAGACGTCAGTAATAAAAGACGAATTATCTTCACACATACATTTAAGTAACTTGTGGACTAAAGAAGAAATCATAATGGAACTTAGACACACTTGGAACTGAATAATAATGAAAACTCTTGACGTTTTTCTAGAGTGATCCTTGGAAGGCTTGTGTTGCGGTGGGGAGAGAAAACGGAAATCATTAAACTAAAGTTCTTAAGAATTTAGAAAAATGAATTAACACAGAATAGAGCAAGAAAATAATAAAGGTTAGAGAAGGAAAAAAAGAGCAAAATTACACACTAGACACCAACAAAGCCAAAGTTTGTTTTTTTGAAGACTAATGATATAGATAAGCCTCTGGCAGGATTATCTCTAGGAGGAAAAAATGAACAGTATAGGAGTGACACATTAGACATGGTAGAAATTAAAAACTAATGGAAAATTCTGTGAGAAATTTATTTACTCTTTGATTTAAAGAAAACAAGCAATTTCCTTACGAATGTTATTTTATTATGTATTATTAATTCATTACATATTATTTTATATAATATATATACTTATGTTACTAATTCTGTTTCAGTCTATAGTAATTACCAAAATAATTCAAAAGGAAATAGAAAACCCAAATTGACTGTAATAACTGTTATAAGTAGTTATTAAGACAAACCTTAAAATGCAACAGAGATTAAAAAATAAAACCCCGAAACCTGAAAACAGGCCTACAAAGATGGTTTGATAGCAGGTTCTACCAGACATCAAAAGACCATCATGTTCAGAATTGTTAAACTTCCCCCAAAGTAGGAAAATATGGTAGATTCTCCTACTTATTTTATGAAAATAGTATAAACTTGATATCAAAATCAGACAAGGAGAGTATAAGAGGGAAAATTAGAAGGTCCTCATTTGTGAACATAAATGCACAAATCCGAAAACCTGTTAGCAAACCAATTTCATCAACGTATATCTGAAGTAATGCCTCATGACTAAATTATATTTATGCTAGAAATATAAAGACATAAGATTAGGAAATTTATATATGCTATATACTGTGTTAATGAAGGAGAAAATAAATGTGAGAAAACATTCAGTAAAATTCTATACTTGTGTATTAATGATTTCAAAACAAAAGCAAAGAATACATGTTAGATAAGCTGTTAAAATTAATGACAACTGACCAGCGTTGTCAGGTAAAATCTCAACATGAATATTCGTTTCATTCATATCTCAGTAAGAAAGAAAAACTTTTTTCTTAGGATAATAACATTAACGGCCACAGAAACTACAATAGCAGTAAACTATGTTAAGAATACATCCTACACAAGATACAAGGATTTTAAACCTTTACTGAAAGATATAGATGATCCAAAATGTGGAGATATATCGTCTTGTGGATAGGAAGACTCAGTGTCATAAAGATGTCACTTAATCCCGTATTAATCCGTGTGGTTAATAGTATCCCATTCAAATCTCGACTGGTTTTTTCACGTAACTTGACAAGTTGACTCTAAAATACACATGGACCTAAGAGTCCATGTGGCAAGCACAGTCATATTCACAAAGAAGAAAACTGTTGGGGTGGGTGGTCCGCTATGCAGATTTTTTGAGACTGTTAATTAATAAGACGTGTGGAAAGGACAGAGGAATAGAGCCCATAAACACTCATGCATAGTATATGAGAGACAGCAGAGCACAGGGGTTAAGAGTCAAGCCCTCCTCCCAGGATTCAAATCCCAGCCCCTCCAGTAATGCGCTGTGTGGTCTTGATCAAGTTACTTAGTTTTTCCCTCCCTCAATCTGTAAAATAAGGCAACAGTACCAACTTCATAGAGTAGTTACGAGGTTTGAAATGAGTTACATTTTAGAAAGTCTGGCACATAATGGATATGATGTAAATATTTATTAAGTAAATGAAAAAATTAAGAAATTGACTTGGCAGAGGTGGTGTGACGGCAGTAGAGAAAGAGTGAACCATTCAATGAATGGTACCAAGATCAATTGATTATCAATGTAGAAAAACAGTTGACTCTTTATATTTGAAATAAGAATCAATTCGTTGTTGACTGAACATATGCCTGTGGAAACCAAAATCTTCAAAGTGTTGGAGAGAAATGGAGAAATGTTCTTGGCCTCTTGGTAAGGAATATTTTGGGGGCTATGATACCCCCCTCCCACCCTCGTAAAAACTCTAAAGAACAGTTGATCAGTGATCCGGAGCCGAACCCCCATATGTGAAATGCGCCTGTCGTTTTAAGGATACCATCCACTGAATGATTTTACACCCAGTTCAGTTAGGCCACTAACAAGCAAGGACTTGCTTGCTTCATTCATGGTTCTCAGATTTTTGACCATATCAACATTTTGAAACTTTTTTTGCATCATGATACTGTGAAAAAGTAAAAGAAAACTAGATCTCAGGCTGAGTTTTTAAATACAAGAACAAGTTTGTTGGTAAAATATCTGAAACAGTATTCTCCTTCGGCAACTTTCTGTAATGCAGTTAGTGCGTTGCAGTCGGTAAGTAGAAGAAATGGGGACAGTGTAATGAGACGATCTCCCTGGTTCATCCGTAGTATTTCTCAGCACATTAATGTTTTGCTCCGCAAATAAAAGCGGATGAAAGCATGTGTGGAAGCCAGCCATGGGAGAACACAGTGCAGGAATACCTCGTTTCCTTGTCCTTCGTTTTCCTGCGCTTCACAAACACTGCGTTTGCCCCCGCCGAGAGCAAGTCGGTTGGCACCATTTTTCCGTCAGCATTTGTATACTTCGTGTCTCTGTGTCACGTTTTGGTAATTCTCACAGCATTTCAAACTTCCGTTATTTATTTGTAACGGTGAGCTGTGATCAGTGATTATGACTCGATAAAAACTCAGATGGTGCTTAGCCTTTTTTAGCAATAAAGTATTTTTTAATTAAAGTACGTACATTTTTTTTTTAAGACCTAATGCTTTTGCACACTTAACAGTAGAGTGCGGACATAACTTTGATATGTACTGGGAAACCAAAAAAACTATTTGACTGCTTTTAATGTGATGCTCGCTGCATTGCAGTGGTCTGGAACTGAACCCCCGTATGTGAAGTGTGCCTGCTATTGTAAGCATACCTTCCACGGAATGTTTTTACCCCCAGCTCAGTTGGGCACAGGCTTTATTTTGGAAGTACTTGCTTACTTCATTCATAGTTCTCAAGTTTTGTCTGTTGGGCTTTTGTCTCCATATTCATATTAATCCCTCCTTAGTCCTCTTTAGGTCAAGGTTTATACCTTAGGGGGAAAATGCTATATTTATAGTGGTATTTTAATTATCTGGAACAAAAAACAAAGATGGAACATCTTTGTTCTGGTTACCAGGTTGTATTGTTTGAGTGGTGTAAAAGTGTATGATTTTGTAGAAAGCAAGGATCATCAAAAATGTGTATACTGTATCATAGCTGAAGTGTCTGGAGAATAACTTTCTGCAAACCTATAAGGAAAAGACAAAACAGAAAATTTGGCAAAAGTTAACAGTCGGTCCAGAAAAAATAGAAGCCCAAACGCCAGTAAACATCCAGACATAAGTCGGTGTGCTTGGTGGACAGCTCTGTAACAGTTCCGTGTTGTATACATCCTAACAACTCCGTGATCCCGCTCCTGCGAGTAGGCCTCCAGGGTGTCCATCAGCGACAGGACGGAGACGTGCACATACAATATGCTTATGTTCATGGAATATTATACACAACAAAAATGTAAAACCCAGAGCCTTACTTCTTAACAGTTGTAAATCTCAGGTTGAAAAAAAGCAGTTAGGAAAAGCATACTTTATGGTAGCATGTATATAAAATTTAGAACACAGAAACAGTACTCTATGTCGTTTCGGAATACATACATCTGTAGCTGTAGGTTAAGAAAATGTCCAAGAATGAAAAACACCAAATTCAGAGTAGTGGTTTCCTGCTGGAGTCGGGAGAAGGGATTATAGTATTTCGAACAACGTGGGTTGATAGCAACTTACGCGGGAAGGACCCTGGGTTCTAAATGATTAATTTCTCAGTCTGAGCCAAAATTACATGGCAGTAAAATAAGAAGTGCCCGTTTGAAATCACATGGGTACTGTGAATTGGTAATTCACATGGAGTATTTTATTGAGTACTTCGTTTAAAGGAGTATTCCAGTAGACCAGGGGGTCACTAGAGCCCTAAGTAAGTAGCATGGAAAGCAGGCCGAAAACCATGTCAGCAGCCAATTTGGGCCTGGTTATTTAGACAGCATAAGTCTTAATGGCAACAGAAATTATTTTAGATCTTTGAAAGAACATTATGTGGATGAGATACTTTATTTTGTTTTCCATTTAATTTTGGCCATTATTTTTACTTACCAACCTGTCCTGTCAGGATATGAGAGTGATGAATACTAAATTCACCTGGAAGCACATGAACCAAGCCTACTAGCTTCGCGGCCTGTGCAGGTTTGATACGTCCGTGGGAGTGTTGAGCAGTCCGAATTCTACTTGGGTAACTTCCTAGCTGTGGGCAAGTTTACTTAGCCTTATCGAGGCTTTACCAGTGATCACTATGAAAAAGAACTTTCGGCAGTGATGAAAATGTTTTGTATCTGTGCTAACAGAGGAGCAAATACCCATGTGGCTTTTGAGCACTTGAAATGTGGTAGTGTGACTGAGGGACTGCATTTTTCCTTAATCATAATGAATTTAAATAGCCGCATGGGGCTGTGGCTACGACATGGAACGGTGCAGATCTGCAACGAGGATCATTATATGCACTCTAGTATTTAACTTCCAATAAAGTCATGAAATACTTTATAAATTCAAATGGACGATAGTATATGTTTTTGTGTATGTGTGTGTATTGTAGGGTGGGATAGAATTAAAATAAGTATTCAGTACTCACATATAAATACAGTCTTTTAAAAGGTGATGCAGGGCACCTGGGTGACTCAGTCGGTTGAGCCTCTGACTTCGGCTCGGGTCATGGTCTCAGGGTTCACAAGTTCGAGCCCTGCACCACGGTCTGTTCTTACAGCCCAGAGCCTGGAGCCTGCTTCAGATTCTGTGTCTCCCTCTCTCTGCCCCTTCCCCGCTTGCGTGCGCACGCTCTCTCTCTCTCTCTCTCTCTCTCAAAAATGAATAAACATTGAAAAAAGATGTAAAAAGTGATGCAGTATGGTCAGGAATTAGAATTTAAAAGCTGCTTTTGAGTACATGGATAGGCGGCATGAACAGCTTGATATTTGCATGAATGACTATTTTGGAGAGAGACATATCTGTCCAGATTTGTCACTTAATTTTGAATCCTGGTGAAGTAGTAGTTCTTCAGATTTGCTCTTGGTCTAATGGTTCTATTTAAACTTTAAAGTACTTTATAGCATAATTTTGCAAAGATTATTTCCTTAACTTCTTTGAATAATTAAAATGGGGGCTGCCTGGCTGGGTCGGCATGCCACTCTTGATCTCAGGGTCATGTGGTTGAGCCCCACGTTGGGTGTAGAGATTACTAAAATTTATAAATACATAAATAAACCTAAAAGATAAGATTAAAAGATTATTATGGCTGTCATGATAGAAGTACTTAAGCATATGTGTTTAAGCATAAATGTTTCAGTTTTTCTGGTTTTGTTCTTTTCTAGCTGCATAGATGAATGGTTTGAAGTAAATAGATCTTGCCCGGAGCACCCTTCAGATTAAGCATCAGCTTCCTGTTTTATAGGTAATTCTCCCTTTTTCTGTTCTAATTGCTTTTTAAATGGTTACCTGAGGTATACATTCTCTGCCACCATTTTTACTCATTCATTCATTGAAGCTTGTGTGTGTAGGTGTGTGTGGGGAGGGTTAGGGGGGTGGTGTGTAGCCCAGACTTTGTGTTCGGCTACTATATAGAAAACTCACATGAAAAGATACGTAGAAAACAACTCGGCTCATTCCTGAAGAAAGTCATATATTGAGTAACTTCCCCATTCTCGGGACTTGAAAACACAGTGGCTTATTTAATTTTAGTTTAGTGCTTGAACCCAGGAACTAGATGGTCGGTATATTACTTCATACATGTACTACATATTAGCACATATTACCCCATTTTCCCACTGAGAAGCCTGAAGGCCTAGTAATTAATTCCCTGACTTTAAGAAGCAGTACGCACCATAGTCCAAGGTCCTGCATTTAGCCAATAGAATCAAATTCTGACTCTTATCCCTTACTTTACAAGTATATTCTTAGGTAATGCAGTATATTATTAGTATTATTGTTATTTTACTCATAATAATTAGTTAGCATTTATGTTGCATTATTATGTGCCAGGCATTGTGCTAAGCATTTTACGTGTATTAATAACTCATCTAATTGTTGTAACAACCCTTTTGAACTCTTGCTATTCCCATTATATAGATGAGGAAACAGTTACAGAGAGGTTAAGAGACCTGACCTGTCAAGCCTCGTTCCCTGGTAGAACTAGGATTTGAACCCAGGCATATCGTCTCCAAAGATTGTGTTCTTAGCTATTTTGCTATTATTAGGTAGGGGCATTTTCTTCAAAAAGTTGCATCATGCATTCATTCATTCAGTTGCATCTTTCCCCTTAGTATCCTCAGCATGTAATCAAATTTTAAACCAAATACAGGATTTGTTTTAGTCTGCTCATTTAGCTTATTCATTATTCAGCCTTATCAAAAATGTTCGGTGAATTGAAGGATAACCTCACTGGACTGTTGCTTTTTTCCATATTCCATGAAGTGAGTTCATTTGATTTTGAAAAAAATAGTTAACCTGAATGATACATTCATATATGTTAAAAGCTTTTTGTGAGAAGACTTGGAGAAATGACACGAAGCCTTGGAGATTGTACATCAACGCCTAACATTTTAGCGAATCCTCGAGTTGTTTCCGGAGCTAGAGCCTCTGTGTTCAGAGGCTTAAGGTAGTAACCGACAAGTCTCTTCTGAGTGGCTAAGCCCGGAGACAGGAAACTGGAGCAGAGAGTTGCTCTTAATGAAGATAATTTAATAATAGATTAGAATAGTGACAAGAGATTTGAGGTAACTTAGAAGCCACCATAGCAACCAAAATAAGAACCGCAGCATTAAGGGAGGCCTCTGTCACAATTACAGTAGGTTCTGCGTGTGAAATGCAGAAGCCTCGGTGAACTGTGGGGTATTGGAGGACCATCAGCTTCTGAACCTTTTACTGTGAGCTGATTCAGACCACACTTTGACACATTTGAAGTATGAATTGGGATAAGATTGCCGTGTGAAGAAAGTGTGGCGATGGAGTGATATTTTGAGTATATGCACATATATGTTTTTATTTGGCTGTGAAGAGGTGTTTTCAAGAGGAGGATGCTTTGAAATATCGCCAGTGTGACCTATGTCTAGGCCAATAAACTAAAACTGTAGCTAAAATTATAGAAGCATTTTAAGAGAAGTACCAAGAATCAGTGCTAATAAAATGAAATTTTTATCTTAGTATCTTTTACATACCAAGGTAGTATGTCTGAATTTTTCACCTGTAGGCAGAATTAGTCTTCTGTAAGCAATAAACTTTTCTGTGTGAGGTGGAATTTTATGGTTTAAAATTTTATTTTATAAAAAAGTTTTGGGGCGCCTCGGCTCAGTTGGTTAAGCAATTAACTCTTGATTTTGGCTCAGGTCACGATCTCAGAGTTCATGAGATCGAATCCTCATCAGGCTCTGCACTGATAGCATTCTCTCTCTCCTTTTCTCTCTCTGCGCCTCCCCTGCATGCACGCACACACTCTCTCAAAATAAATAAACTCTAAAATAAAATTATAAAGTTAATCATCTGATTAGCTAAATTCCATTAGTGTCACAGTGAGTGTGTGGGGTATAAGGAACATGCATCTCGTCTCATGGTCATTATGCATATTGGTCTTAAACTGCATTTCAGTTTCTGTACCTATGTATCATTGTTATCTTTTCATTGTTTTTTTTTTTCTTTTTCTATATAGAACCTGAGTTTGGTAGCAGCTGCCTTAGAACCTTTAGAAATCAATGAAATCTATCTCTATGGGTCTTGAAGAGTCATTTTTAAGAATGTATAGACTAATGGAATGTCTTGACTCTTTTATATTTTTGCTCCTATACTAACAACTCTTATTTGTCAAGTGATAAATTCCTCCTATCCCTTTTGTTGTCGCAGATTAAACATACGGGTTTTATTTAAATATTTGTTTAAGTTTATTTATTTATTTCTAGTGAGAGAGAGAAAGGGAGAGAGAAAATCCCAGGCAGGCTATGTGCTGTCAGTGCGGAGCTGGACACAGGCGTTGAACTCACGAACCGTGGGAATGTGACCTGAGCTGAAACCAAGAGTTGGATGCTCAACCGACTAAACCACCCAGGAGACCCTAAATGTGTGGGTTTGAGGAGTATTTCTTGTTAAAACATTTTTAAAAATGTAGCAACACTTGCAACATTTCTGATATTTTTCAGCAGAAGAATTTAATGGATGGCCCAAAAGAGAGATACAGGACCGTCTATGGTTTTGATTAGTCAGGAAATTGTTTACCATTTTATTTGATGTTTTTAATTATTTGGGGAAAGATTAATAGGTGCATAGTGTGTGTGTGTGTGTGTGTGTGTGTGTGTGTGTCTGTGTGTGTGTCTGTGTGTGTGTGTGTCTGTGTGTTCATTCTGTACTCTGGTGTGGTCTTCATTGTGGAGGGGACTGACAGTTATGTGGTGGATATTTTTTGCGACTGTTTTAAGCTTTAACTGGTCCTGCTGTGTCCTTTATCCATTCTTTTGCAGAACACTAATTTTATGGGTTTTTAGAACAGTAAGTAATTGTCTGAAAATTCATAGCAACTAAAACAGCGTTCCTGGGGAAACGGATGTTGTATTTTGATTTGTATTAGTATTATGAACCACTGCTTGAACTTCGTGTGTCTTGCTTCTCCACAGGTTTTCTTGTCTTTTCAAGATGCTTGAAAAACTGAGAGGAGATGAGGATCTGTCTCTGGAAAAAGAAAAACAAAACTGCAGGCGCGCTCCGCCGGCCGTCTGAGTTCTGTGAGACTTGGTGTAGCGGAGACGGACAGTCACACGGGGGGAAGCCCTGCCGCAGGGAGGGCGGTTGCCACAGAACTCAGTGCACCAGACATGCGTATAGAGGACACACAGGGGTTTCGACAATGCTGCACATCCCTTACTAGTCATCTGCGTAGGTAATACCGATACACATTTTGTATTCAGACGCCAAAGTTAACTGATCTCGAGGTTGATTTTATTAAGTTCTCTAGAGCTGCGCAACTAGTTGTGTTTGACTTGTTTGTTTGGGGTCGCTTCGTTTTCCCCAACACGATGCTTCTGTATCATCTGTTCTTCAACTGAAGACCACATAATGTACTTCCTATAAATTAAAGTCTTAAATGTGAAACCAAGAAATGTAATCAAGCAGTAAAACATTCTCTGAATGTAGACCATGATCTCCAGTTCTTCTGTTTTTCTCCCCCACGAGTGGAAAACAGACTTCTGCATGGGAGAGCTAAACTACGTTGGTGTTCGAAGTTCAAGGGTTAACATAATCAGAATGCAGTCCAAAGAGTAAATCAAGTCGCATAATTACATTTTAATGAACTAAGCCTAAGATTGTCTATTGAATATTTCCTCTTAAGTCAAACTGCTCAGTAGTTAATCAGTAATGAATCATCTTGCAGCTATGCAACTTTTTAAAAATACGAATTACCAATTTTAAGTGCTGCCAGCTATAATAACTTTGTTTTAACGGGTATTTGTGTTTGTTCTTTTCATGTAATTGTTTTACTGTGCTTTGCAGCTCCAGACAGTTTTCCCACATTTGGGTAGAATGTTTAGCAGGTTGTAAACTTAGTAACTTATGAAAAGGGTAAAATAGAATTTTCTTGAGTGGAACTTGGAACAATTTGAGGGACATTTTATATACTTTTAAAAATCAGAATTTAATTGGGATGCCAGATTTATAGCAATTTGCATTTTTCATTTTCCAGATAATCTGGAAGTTAGTGTTTGATAAATGATTTTTTAAAGCAAATACGAAGATTTTGTTAATTTATAATTTATTAATGTGTTATTACTGTAATTGAAAATGTTATAGAGACTTTTAAATTCAGTCTTGTGTAGAAAGAAATGTATTAAGCAAAATTATGTGAATAAATATTCCCACAAAATACATCTGAATGGTTAAAAAATACTGGAAGAGAGCTATCAGGGCTACAATAGTGAACGTCTTTTTTTTTTTTTTTTTTAATCTAAAAAGATACCAAGAAGTAGATTTCATATTTTCAACATACAGGGAAAATGTCGTCAGCGAACATGTAAGCAGTGCACTTTACTTGGTATACCTGAAAGTTGCACAGTACTGTTTCTTATTTTAGGCTTTCCTTAATGTATTTAAGTATTTGCTTTTCTATTTAATGCTGCTACTCTTACTCTCAAATTTTTTCCCTATTCTGCTTCTGTTTCATATTTGTTGAAAGGGCACGGACAGGAACGACTGCTGCTCCCCAGAAAAATGGGTGTTTTAGAAACAATTGAAAGAGTTTTTCGTGCTTTCCGTGTGATTCCAGACCAGATAACATTTTCCCTAACGTCATGCTGTGAAATGCCTTTTGTTATGCTGCAGTTGACAAAAGCGTCCCAAACCGCCGATGTGACCGCTGACAGCACGGTTTCTTAGGTGCTCTTGAAACCAGTTACGGGAAGTACTCTTCCCTCACAGAAAATCTCCTTTCCTTCCATTTTCTTCTGTTATCATGAAATCTTAGTACGAATCCATTTTGTTTCACATTTTTAATTTTGTAAGCTTCCACACATAACCCACGTACCTGCTAAACCCAGGAAAGACCTCTTAGAATATTCTGTGAATGATTCATTTTTTTTTCTACACCTGGTGTATTGTTATGGTAAGAATTGTTTTGTTTGTCTTCCATTCTTACAGGCAAAGGTTACCTCTGGCTGTGGTGGTGACGTACTAATATTCTCCTGGAAGTTGATTTTCTGGTCTGATTTACTCATTGGCTTTTTCATTTTATAGACTTTAGTTCTTTTCTTCTGTGTCCTGTCCCATATCCGCCTCCCTCCCTCAGCCTCTGGCTGCCCTGCGGTTCTGTGCTGCAGCCGCTGCAGCAGGAGAAAGCTCAGTGTTTGTTAGTGTCAAGTGCTACTTGATCATTGTATTTGTCTAGAACAGTATTTGCTTAAAATCTGTTTATAGTAGTCCCTTTTGTGTTAAAATTGACAGAGGTTAGCTTTTCCTTTAGGTTCAGTCTCCGTCAGTGACTCCCGAGAAGGAAGAGAGTTTAGAAACTGCAAAGAAAATGTAGCCCAGATGCTCTAGTTCTTATTCAAAGTCAAAGAAAGTCGCTACTCTGGAAAATATTATAACATTCTACACGACGTCACTTCCGATATTTGTATATCTGTATGTGGACACTGGATTGTGTAAGTAGGATATAAAAATCACGTTAGATATTTAAATATGTTGCTTGAAACTACTGACGACTGAATATTACGGAGACAAAATAAAGATTGAAAACCCAGTTACCAAGTTGGTGATAGCCTTCGAGAATCCTTGTAAATACATGTTTTCAAATGAGATCGCACTTGCGTGTATAGAAAGCAATATGTTGGGAAATTTCACTTTAGTGCCACTCTTCGTAGTGGGTTTATTGCCAATTTTGACACATTTTACTTTGATCTAGCATTCTGAATTTTGTTATTGTTATTGCCAGAATGTAGAAGAGACAGTAAAATTACTCTGTCTTTTGGCTTTTTGCCAGAGAAATTAGCTACACCTAGTCTTAATCTATGTTTTTCAGGTCTGGTTAGAAATCCACTCTAGATGGTGCTTGAAGAGCAGTGTTTGTGACTGAAATATAAATAATGGACTCTGTAACTGATTTATTTGTGGTAGCTGAACAGATTTAAAAGGCCATGTTGTTAACTGTTGCACGCTATGTGGGTTTTGGTTTCTTTGTGAAGATCTTCTATTTCTTTTAAGGGATATAGAGTTATTTCGGTTCTCACCCACTAAACACTTCCTTAGAATGTAGCCCAAAATGCCTGAGGATCCCCGTCAGCATATTTTCAATATGTGTTTCGAAAAGATTTCAGGTTAACAAACGTATTGGCGAAAATGGCCGATTCCTTTCCAAAGCTTACTTTACTTTCTCAGTTCGGGTACAGTGAAGTTTAAGAACAATCGTTTAAATTAACATCCTATAGCCAGACCAAGAGAAATGTCTTTAAATGATAAAGACAGCAAATGAAATGTAAATATTACCTGATTTTATTTACCTACGGTGGGGGGGGGGAGTTGAAGAAGGGGGATTTCCTGACAATAAGCTACATTCGAAGGAAGCTTGAAACTCTTCAAAAATTCAAGAATAATTGAATTTACTGATTGGCATCCCTGTTATGCATCGATAATAATATCCAAATCATCCTATGTTTTCACAGAGGGAGTTTCCCTATAACCCAGGTTATTGGGAACTTTGTAAGACTTCATAGAGGCAAATGTTGCCTATTAATTGTGAGTACAGTCTGTGAGCTGCGGGAAATCTTCTACTTCGTTTAGGCCATTTTCTTGTAGTTCGATTTATCCTGAGATGAACTCAATGCATATTGACAGTGTGTTAAATGTGATGTGTCCCCTGTTCTTGTACAGATATTTTCTAAGTTAAAAAAAAAAATTCTAGCATGCCAATATTTGATCTTTGACCCATCACCCCCCCCTTTTTTTAAAGCGTGTAACTTCTGATTTTTTTCTTTTCTCTGTTGCGAATGACAATAATTAAATTATGTTTTACCACTCCAGTTCCCTCTCTGCAGACCTTTGCATTCTGAAACTAAATTGCTACCTGTTTTTTTTGTTTTGTTTTGTTTTTTTTAGAGGAAATTGCTACTTGGTATACTCCCTAGTAATGATTCTTACTCATGAACAGCTGAATAGGTAAAACTTTCGGTAATAATTTATTCAGGCAATACTTTGAGTGCCATATCCTGGGAATGCCGTGTTTACGCTGGGAAACTGAATGTTCTTTTTAAATCACAGAATTCCTGAATCGAATGGGAAATACCTGGTCTTTGAAGTTCAGCTGATTCTCTGGAAACAACTAAAGGCATTGAAGAAAACCAGATATGTTAATAATAAGTTTTAGCTAAAAATGCAATATTATACTTAGGGGAGTTGGTGTATTTTCAGATATTAAGCCATCATTAATTTTAGACCAATGGCTAATAATAAGATAAATTATTGGTTGTTTGTGGAGAAGCAAAGAGCAGTATGGCCTAAACTCACATCTCAGAAATGAAACATTTTAAAGTAATATTGCAGTATTTTATTAACCAACATTGCGCTTCTTAGCTGCCCCCTAGACTGGGAGCCCCTGTCAGGACCGCAGGTCTTAGAATCAGAAGTAACTGCTATCTCCTAGCGTTAAATTCTCATGCCTTCCTTTTCGATTCGATACACCGAGATGGACAGATACTGATGGTTTATGTTTATAAACTTAAGTTTTGCCCGTGCCCTGTTGCCAGGGACCCTGGTGCTAGCGTCCTGAAAAGCTTATGTTAGTCATTAGCATTTTGGGCACGTGTTTGCGTATAATACGGTTAACAGCCCCTAGAGAGAGGTGGAAAGAGATTCTGGAATTTGATGATGATACTGGCCTTTACTACAGAAGTCCGTTACATTTTCTTTCTTTCCAGTGATTATATGAGTATCATTTTTTTTTTTAGAACACCACAGTAAGAATAGATACTTCCGTTGGTTTGTTCATGGCTTCAACGACTCTTCTGTAATCCCTCTCAGTTTCCTCTATTAGAAAGTATATTCCTGTTAAATAAGGTATCAAAAGCATCCATCACAAAGAAATCTAGAAAATGTATTAGGAACAACTTGTATTAGTATGTTCTGAACTAAAATGGAACAATTCATGATTGATATTTTAATAAATAAAACTTCTAAATGATCTTGGCCAAATTATCCTGTTATTTAAAAGTATAAAATAAGAGAATGCTTTCAAGGAATTTGTCATATCCACTGTAATGTCTAGAAGTTGGCAGTATATTATAATAAAACCGAGAATCACCTGATTGCTGAAAGGTTACCACGAATTAACTGATGTCACAGTTTCTTTATGTTTGTATCCCCATTAAGTTAAAATTCTATAATAGTTTGAGAAATTACGTAGTGGTAATGAACAAAGAAAGAGGTCTTCTTTACCTTAACCGTGAGTAAAAATGTACTTTGAAATTTCTACCGTGAAACCTATTTGTAAATTTTTTAATTGAAATATGATTGTAGTACTTTTGGGAGGGGCGGTCTGTCAGTGTGTAACCATACTTTAAAAATCTAGGTGGTGTTTAGTAACCTTCCAGTAGGTTTTTGGAAAAGGAGTAAGTAATTGATCTTTCGAAGCACAGTTTTCACGACGTGCAAGAGGTATTGAGCTTTTAGCAGAGTGGTTAAGGACATGGGCTCTGGGGCCAGACCGCCTAGTTTTGCTCTCTTTGTGACACTGGGCGAGACGCTTGCTTCTCTGTGCCTTGCCTTTGCCTATAAAAAGAGGCAAAACTACTGCCTACCTCCGGGTCGTTGTGAGGGTTCATGAGGAAGGTCCGTGCACCAGACACACAGCTAGCACTTAATAATGTTAGTGGTTATTAAAGATGATAAAAATATTCGTGCCCATCTATAAATAAATAATTTTTGTTATTTTCTTCAGTCATAAAGTGTAGGAGTAACGTCTTAGACTTTAGCTGATGCGTTTAAGAAACCTATGCATATAATAGAGGACATCGTAGATTCTGTTCTTCTCGCTAAAAGATTGACTCTTTCAGCACGTATGTTTGAAGCATACGGTTTTATGGACTGTTACGGACCAAGAATACAGAAATCCAAGAAAGCTGGCCTCTGAGACCTTAGTTAAGCATTAGTGGGTGAAGCAAATAAGTAAGCAAGCATATAGTATTGTAATAATTGTGTTTATAGACATATACAGTAGGTGTATATGGTCATTAGACCATAGGTCATGAGACTAGGCAAGAGAATGATTAAACTAAGTCTTTAAGAACAAATAGATCGTACATGGCTCCAGGGGATATGGACGAAAGGACTTGCGGAGTGGGAAGTACGCATCAGGCAGAAAGCATAGCACACACAAGCAGGGTATTCTTGGAGAGTTGCTGTGTCTAGAGAGGTAAGCAGGCGGCAGACCACAGAGGGATATACGTCCCAGGCTGCAGATCAAGGGTTTTAAGCAGGAAAAAGACAGATTTACCCATACGGAAGAGTGAAACTAAAGGCAGAGAGACTTCGTTGGAAAATTTATAGCAGTTCAAGCAAGATAATGAGGGGCAAAACTAAATGAATGACAATAGGAAAAAGGAAGATGGAAAAACTTAAAATGAACTCTTCTTGGTAGTCATTTAGATGTGCGAGATGAAGGACAAGACGAGGACAACTCCCATCTGTACTTTTTCTGCATCTTGAAGCGTTGACTCTTAAGGACCGAATATTTCCACTTAGGGAATGCTGATTATGCCAGAAATATTTCCTGGAGAACCAGAGATCAAGATGACCAACTCTAACATAAAGAAATTGGATCTGAAGTGGGAGGCAGAACCTTGAGAGAGAAGCCAGACAGGAATAGTTGGCAAGTTTTGAGAAAGAGAGACAGTGTGTGTGGGTGTGTGTGTGTGTGAGAGAGAGAGAGTGAGTGAGAGAGAGAGAGTTTAGGAGTTGTCTAGACACAAATGTTGCCAGCACTGTTAGAAGGGTCAGGAAGTGCATGAAAAGTAGGGTACACCGAGCTAGTTGCAGTGACCTCTAGGTTGGTTGAGTCGGGCCTCTCCCAACAACTCCCTGCCCCCCTCCCTCAGATTCCCCTTCACATCAGATACCTGTTGGAATAGGGCCACGCTTTCCCAGCTTTGTGTAGTGAAATGCTGAACTGCATTCTGAAGCATTCATGAGGTTTTCTCTCTCGTTCATTTGTCCCAGACTTTCTCTTATGCCAGTCTTCTCAGACATTCACAACAGAAGTGAGCTCTTGTCAGAAGTAGAGTATTCCAAAAGAGGCTTATCATTAGTTCCTGGAAGGCTGGGGTTGCCAGTGGGTGCAGCGTGCTTACCTGTGTTTAGCAGACAGAAAAAGAGGACCGATAAGCTTACATTCAGTTCCTGGAGAAGCAGCAGAAACCTTGGGACATCCTTGTATTCTGTTAGGTCAAGAAGTCCGTTCTCCCCGCAGATTCCTTAATCTAACAGCATATCTGTAGGAACACCAAACTTTCACAGGTTTCTCCAAATTGGTTCAAAGATGCACCTGTAGATAACTTGGAACTTCTAGACCAAGAATTCCTACAAAGCAAGATCTGTGAGAATAATGGAAACTTAATACCTTAGAGGGAATTGTCCTAAAATGTAAAAATAAATAAATAAATAAATATCACTGCATGACTTAAGATTTGATTGATTTCTCACATAAAATGAAAACAGTTTTTCTGCATTACCTTCCTGATGCTGTAATTGTAAGACCATTCCGCCATACAGTGCCTTATTTCTCTGGTTCTTTTCCATTAATTTATGAATTCAAGTTCATTATTTTATGAGAGTCAAAAAGTACTTGACCAAAAAATACAATAAAGTCAGTTTAAGACTTAAATCCCTTAGGTGCCTGGGTGGCTGAGTCGGTTAAGTCACTGACTTCGGCTCAGGTCATGATCTCACAGTTCGTGAGTTCAAGCCCCGAGGGCTCTCTGCTGTCAGCCCGGAGCCCACTTTGGATCCTTTGCTCCCTCTCTCTGCCCCTCCCCTACTTGTGCTCTCCCTCTCTCGCTCGCACTCTGTCTCAAAAATAAATGAACGTACAAAATAAAAGACTTTAAGCCTTTCTGATTGGCTTGATAATTTAGTGTCTGGATAACTGAAAACAAACTGTTTAGTTGTGAATGCAAATTTATATTTCAGAAAAATACCAAATAACTCGTAACCTTAAAGTAGCTTGTTTATAATTGAAATGTTACTAAATCTGTAAATGTTAAGGATATTCATTATCCAAATATTCCGAGAATATCCATCAAGGAAGTCAAATGGCATACAGTTCATCATTTTTGGAGCTCAAATATTGTGAAGGCTAAAGGCTTTAGTGTATTTAAACATCCAGACTGTTGTCATTTTACATGTAATCAGTATAGAAATTATCAGATTTTTTTAGATATTTTTTCAGTCTTTGAAGTCTGATGTGTATTTTATATTCTGCCATATCTGTATTTGGAAATAGTGGCATTTAAGTGCTCACCAGTCGTATGTAACCAATGGCTGATAGGTCTTATATGAGCCTGGGAGTTGGGTTTTCCATTCCAATCTATCCTCGCCTAAATAATTTTAAAGGTCTTATAAGTCCAACTTGCTAAAGAGCTGGGTCTCAGAAAGTGAATCAAGGACTGTGCCTAAGCAGAGCTAGTCCTGTGTTGTTGCTAAATGGAGTCAGAGTTCCATTTTTTCAGTGAAAGAGGCTGGAAGTACCTTGAAAAGGTTGATGGTCGAAGGAATCTCTGCTTTCCCAGAGGCCGCTAACCCTCGTTAATGACTACGGTGCTCAGGTAAGAAGGCTCAAGCTCTGAATGCCTGAGTTGGTGTGTGTGCGAATTGTGAGCCGTGCTGATGAATAGCTCTAGTCCGACTTGTGCCCCGTGTTGAGCTCTGTGGGGACAGTTGCGTGAGTTTCCGGCCTTCTAGCGGTGGTTGGCTCTGTACCACATCCATGCTTAAACTGCAAAACTCGTCCACCAAACACTCATTCACAAAACGGACTCTTCAAGGTCTAGCTTTGAGAGTCCCCAGTAGTGAAGTGCGAGCTGCGTTCACTAAGCCGCTCCCTGGTTTGCGTGGGCATTCTGTGCTCCCGCGCCCTGTCCAGAGGAGTCGTGGGGGAAGTGCCAGGGAGCATATGCCCGTGGGAAGACAGGCGCTGCACTCTTCAGCTCTGGGATCCCCGTCTGTCACTCATCCTTAACACCTGGCTAGACATTAGATCAACTCAGGAGGTAGGAAGGGAAGACAGTTTCTTAAAAAGAAATTATTAAGGCTTTGGGGCGCCCGGGTGGCTCATTTGGCTCAGTGCCTGACTCTGGATTCCAGCTCAGGTCATGGTTTCGAGATTTGGGAGACTTTACATTGATAACAGGGAGCCTGCTTGGAATTCGGTCTCTGTCTCTTTCTCTCTCTCTCTCTCTCTCTGCCCCTCCCCTCCTTGTTCTCTCTCTCTCTCTCTCTCTCTCTCCCTCCTATTATTAAAAAATAATAAGGCCTGCCCCCACAGCAGAGATTCTGTGTGATCCTGTGGTACAGCCAGCATGCCACTTTACCCGGGTTTCTCACACAGTCCCCAGAATGTCGCCGTTGGAGAGGAAAAGGCCAGACCTCTGCAGCCAAGACCTGGCCGCATCACTTCCAGTTCTCTTAGGAAAGAGATTGGATCAAACTTCTGGGGTTTTTTTGAAGGAGAAAACTAATCTCTATCATAGCATATGCTTCCCATCTCGGTGGTTCACAGAATAAACTGCCTGATGGAGACAGCCTGAGGTCCCGGCTTTTTTTTTTTTTTTTTCATATTGCACACCAAGTTTGCTAATTGCCAAAAGCTGTTTCTGCCTCCAGAATGTGGCTCTGACAAATCAAAAGTTAGCTTTCAGGTCCATCTTTCTTCCTTTGGCGTTAAAAAAAAAAAACTTGGGCATCAAAATTGAGCAACGATGTCTTTGTTTTATGCTTCCTGTCTCTCCCTATTGAAGCAGCAGCTGCCAGCGATTCACCGAGTTGCCACAAGCAACCAGGAACGAACGCGAGGCGTGAAAACTGCGGCAGTTAATAATTCAGAAATAGCATTCTGCCGCACAGACCTCAATCACTGGGAAGCCCCTGTAGGTCACCGGATGTGAGCACGTGAGCAGCCGGAGTCTGATTTTCATTCTTAGAGTTGTGTCTATAATCTCGAAGTCTGCTCTGCCTCGAGAAGAATGTGTGGGTGACGGGCATTAAAGAGGGCACATATTGGGATGAACACTGGGTGTTATATGTAAAGCAATTTGAAAATAAACTATTATAATGAAAAAAATAGTAAAGTCTAAAAAAAAAATGTGTGGGAGTCGCTTGAACTGGAATGCAGGGTGGACGAAGTGCTGGTTCATTCGTTCAGCACGTGTTTATTGAGTATGTGATAGATGTAAGATGCCGTGTGAGACACCGCATGTTCACCGACGGGGAAAGAGAGAGTTTCTGCCCTTACGGAGCTTATGGTTCCGCATCTTTAGCAAAAGCTGGTGATCGGGCGTGGCGTAGCAAATATGTAAATAACACGGGTTTGTGAAACCTAGTTCTTGAATAAGCATTTGTCGTCCTGTCTTTCCAGGAGTACGATTGTTAAAGTCCCTGGAAAATACTGTATCTGAGTGTGCGTCTGTTAACAGTTTTATGCTGGTGCCAGACCTGGTACGTGTCAGCGCTGCTGAAACAGGTGAAAACCGGTGAAAGTACTGCACACGCTAGGATTGCAGTGGAGGCAGCCAGACAGATGAGTTAGCGCGTTTCTGTTTTGTAGAGACAATGAGAATGGTGATTTTATTTATTCCTAATCAGATTTTTTTTCTTCACAGCTTTTTAAAAGCAACCCCAGTAAGTTATAATTTCCATACAGCAAAAACGTTCACTGTAAGTGTCCAGTGAGCCTGGACACATGTGTACACCTGTGCTGTCATCGTAACCAAGATAACATTTCCATCACCCCTCAGAAGGTACCATTAGCCCCTCTACCCCCTGTTCCCACCCATCCGCCCTCACCTCCTTGGCAGCCATCAATCTGTTATGTCCCTGGATTAGACGAAAACAGTCGGTATGTACTTTATTCGTGTAAGGCTGCTTTTCCTCAGCATATCTGTGAGGGCCACCAGCATTCTTGCTTGAGCCGATTCTTTTTTACTGCTGAGTACTATCCCATTGTATGTATATACTATAGCTTGTTACCCACCAACCCATTGGTGGACACTTGGGCTGTTTGTGGTTTGGGCTGTTACGAACAAAGTGACCGTGAACGTTGATCTATAAATCTTGATGTCAACATGCGATTTCGTTTATCTTGAATAAACATCTAGGAGTGGAATAATGGAGTCACATGGTAAATATTTGTTTCGGTTTCTAAGATACTGCCAAACTGGTTTCCAAAGTGGCCGTACCTTTCTACATTCCCGTGAGTGCTCTGCGATGTTCTCCCCTACATTATTGCAAACACTTGGTCTTGTCAGTATTTTGAATTTTGGCCATTCTGGTGGGTATACAGTGGTATCTCATGATTTAATTTGAATTTACCTAACCACTAATGATATTAACATCTTAACATTTGTTGTTCCTGTATATATATATATATATATATATTTAGGTGAAAGATCTAACCCAATCTTTATCCCATTACTTTTAACAGGTTGATTGTGGTGTAATTTCCATGCCAGAGAATCCAGTCATTTAACGCGTTCTAATAAGGTTCATCCGTGTTTAGCATGTGGTAGTAATTCTATTTTTCTTCTAAGTTTTTATTTAAATTCTAGCTAGTTCACCTACAGTGTAACATTAGTTTCGGGTGTACGACGTAATGATTCGACACTTCATATACCCCCTGCCGCGCCTCACAAGTGCCCTCCTTAGTCCCTGTCACCTATTTCACCCATCTGCCCCCCCACTTCCCCTCCGGTAACCATCAGTTTGTTCTCAGTAGTTAAGAGTCTATTTCTTGCTTTGCCTCCCTCTCTCTCTCACTCTTTTTCTCTCTCTCTTCCCTTTTGCTCTTTTTGTTGTCGCTGTTATTTCTTAAACTCGACATATGAGTGAATCATAACGGTGTCTGTCTTCTCT
Organism: Paguma larvata; assembly: GCA_030068075.1. Lineage (NCBI taxonomy): Eukaryota > Metazoa > Chordata > Mammalia > Carnivora > Viverridae > Paguma > Paguma larvata. Next base: position 57,706,323 of record CM057834.1, read on the forward strand.
GACCACCTAATACTTAGCATTCTGCTCTCTGGCTCTATCCCTGTCATTGCAAATGGTGTGTCAGTAATTCTTATTTTTGCCAGACGGTATTCTGTTGGATGGATATACCACATTTGTTCATTCACCAGGTGATGGAAATTGGGATTGTGGCCACTTTTTTGGCCGCTGTGAATGACGCTACTATGAACATTCGCCTCTTTGAGTCTTTGTGTGGACGTTTGTTTCTCGTTTGTCTTGGGTGAGTACCTAGAGGTAGAATGGCCAGGTTATATGCACGCATCCGTCCATTCCTCCCCATCCTGGGATGTGGCGGAGGCTTACTCACTGTCAGCCCCAGATCACTGCGTGAAATTTCCACGGTCCGGCTCATCTGTTGCTTGCCGCAGCCAGGATCTTAACCTCGGGCTCGCTGCCGTGGTGGCCTTCCATGACTGCCACTAGCATCGATGTTTCCAGCAACACCCCTGAACATGAGTTTTCCCCACATTTTGCTCCAAATCAGTTGAGCCCCCTCCAGCAAGGAGGCTGCAGGTCCTCCCAGCCTGCTCCCTCCGGTGGAACTTGGGAGGCTGTGGGGGGATATGTGTGGGGCAGAAGAGCGGGGAATCTGCTCTGGGCTAAGATGCCGGATTCCCACTGTTTCTACTAAGGCTCAGTAGGCCTTCTGGGGGAAACGTTTCTCAGTTTGTTGCATGCCTTTGGTCATCTCCCAGAGTTCTAAAATCACCGTCTCAACCCTTTGGTCAGTTTTTTTTATCACTTTTTGGGGAGAAACATGCGCCAGAGTCCTTACCCAGTTATTCCTGAAGTCTCGTGGGGCTCCTCGTTTTTAAATTGGGTTGTGCATCATCTCGAGACTACTGTAGGAGTTCTCTCTATGCTCTGCGTACGGAGATTTTATCAGGTCCACGATTTGCAAATACCTTCAGTCCGAGGCTTGCCTCTTCATTTTCTTAACAGTGTCTTCGGAAAGAGCAGGAGTTGTAAATTTTGCTGAAGTCGAGTTTATTTTTTGTTTTCCTGTTTATGCTTTTAGTCCTCTTAAGAAATTCCTGCCAAATACAAAGTCACAGAGATTTTCTCTGTCCCGCTGATATGTAAATCCGTGATCCAGCTCAAGTTAATTCTTATGTAATATCCTGTGAAGGTACGTATTGATGTTCGTGTTTATCCATAGGACTCTCTGGGTTGTTCCAGATTGTTTGTTGGAACGAACATTGAATTAACTGGGTATCTTTGTTGAAAATGAAAAAGCTTTGTATGCGTGGGCCTATTTCTGGCTCACTTTTGTTCCATTGACCTGTATATGTTACACAATCTTCATTGCTGTATATTTATAAAAGTTTTGAAAGCCTTGTTTTCAGTTTTGAAAGAAATTTTTTCTGGGCCTAGAATTCTAGATCATCAATTTTTTTGTTTTTATTTTCTTTTAGTTCTGTAAAGATATTGTCCCATTGTCTTCTGTCATACAAGAGCTTCAGGCAAAGGTTGCCATCATTCTTTGTAAAAAAAATTTCTTTTTTATGGTGTTTTGTTCTGCTTTGAGAGAGAGCGTGAGCAGGGGAGGGGCAGAGGAAGAGGGAAAGAGAATCTTAAGCAGGCTTTGCACTGGGTGTGGGATCATGACCTGAACCGAAACTGAGAGTTGGGCGGTTAACTGACTGAGCCACCCAGGTACCCCTATAAAAGTTTTTTTTCTTCTTTTTTTTTTAAAGCTTATTTATTTTGAGAGAGAGAGTGTGTGTGAGAGAGTGGGGGAGAGGCAGGGTGAGAGGGAGAGAGAGAATCCCAAACAGGCTCCACACTGTCAGCATGGAGCCCAGTGCGGGGCTCAGACCCACAAACCATGAGATCATGACCTGAGCTGAGATCAAGAGTCAAACGCTTAACCAACGGAGCCAGCCAGGAGTTCTCCCTGCCCCGTGTGAAAACTTACTAGTCGAGACCCGTTTACATACTATAGAATCCACCACTTTGAAGTGTACAATCCAGTGTTTTTAGAATATTCACAAGGTCGTACAATCACCACTAATTTTAGAATATACAGCAGTCCAAGAAGAAACCCATGTCCTCAGTAGTCAAGCTCCATCCCCCATCCCCCATCCCCCCCCCCCCCCCCCCCCCCCCCCCCCCCCCCCCCGGCCCACCAACCTTGCTCTTGGCGATCACTAACGTACTTTGTCTCTCTTTGGACCTGCCTATTGTGGACACTTCATTAAATGGAATCCTACAATCCGTGTCCTGTTGGGTCTGGTCTCTCTCACTTAGTGTGATATTCTCAAGGTTCATCCGCGCCGTACTATGTAGCAGCACTTAATGTTTTTAGATAGCCGAATAATACTGTATGGATACATCGCACTTTGTTGATGGACATTTGGGTCGTTTCCGCTTTCCGGCTGTCCTCCGTAATGCTGCAATGAGCGTTTATTGTGCACACGTCTTTTCGTGGACACATCTTCAGTTACCGTGGGCATGTACCCAGTAGAATTGCCGGCTCACGCGCATGGCCGCTTTGTGTTTCACTTTATGAAAACTGCCGAGCTTTTTCCAAAGTGGCTTCATCCTTTAACATTCCCCCCAACAAATAAGTAAAGGTTTTAATGTCTCCACGTCCTCCCACTTGGTATTGTCCATCTTTTTTAACATAGCTAACCGGGTGGCTCTGAAGTGCTGTCTCATGGCTTTGATTTGCATCTCCGTGACTAATGATGTTCGGTGTCTTTTCATGTGCTTATTGGCCATTTGTGGATATTCTTTGGAGAAATGTCTGTTCAGATTCTTTCCCCACTTGAAAATTATTTGTCCTTTTCTTCCTGAGTTTTAAGAATTTTTTTAGTATGTTCTTGATTCTAGACATTTGTCAGGATTTGCAACCTTTTTCTCCCATTCTCTGCATTGTCTTTCCACTTTTTTTTGGTAGTGGCCTTTGCAAGCACAAAAGTTTTTAATTTCGAGGAAGTCCAGCGGATCTAAATTTTTGTCTTTAGCTGCTCGCGCTTTAGGGTGGCGTCTAAAAAACCATCGCCTAATCCCAGCTTACAAAGATTGACGCTAATGTTTTCTTCTAAGAGTTTTGTAATTTTAACCCTTACGTCAGGTCTTTGGTCCATTCGGAATTAAGTTTCGTGTATAATGTGAGGTGTAATAGTCCAACCTCATTCTTTTCCCTGTGGACGTCTGGTTGGTCCAACACCATTTTTCGAAAAGACTATCATTCTTCACCCCATTGAACTGTCTTGCCTCCCTTGTTGAAATTCAATGGAAGATAAATGTATGATTTATGTCACAACTCTTCATTTCATTCCGCTGATCTGTGTCTATCCTTATGCTAGTACCAAACTGTAATCTTGGTAACTGTATATTCGTAATATGTTTTAGAACGGGGAACGTGTTTTCGGCTTAGAAGTGGAAGTTTTTTCATGTCTTTTGAACTAAAGATTAGGTAATGGCAGTTTGTCAAGTATTAGGTAGCTTTACGTTTTTGCATGTAAGTAAATGATGTCATACAAAGGATAGGAAAGATCTTGACTGAGCGTTTTCCCCTTCTTTGAGTTGACCATGATCTTGGCTAGCTAGATCTTTACAAATACTCGCCGCCCTATCCCTTGTGTGGCAGGGTAAAAACTCGAAGCATATTAATGGTTGCTGGTAAGTATGTGACATGGTTAGCGGACCGTCCAGTTGGTATAGCTTTCTAAAACTCCTTCTTTGGGACAGCTCCAGAAGCTAATCTGTAAGTACTTACACAAAGAAAAAGTAACATTACTTCAAATCCCAGTGTAGGTAGATAATCCCCATTAGTTTTGGTGACTATACTTCTGGTTATCAATCTGTATAAACTTAATTTAAATATGTAATGTCACACCAAACAGGCGATCTTTCGGGCACATTCAACAGTATATCATAAATGTTTTTGTCATTAAGTACAAATCTTCATAATTTTGATGACAGCATCACAGTACTATTGAAATATTTATTATTTCATTTATGTTTTTATTGTTAAAATTTTGAGCTGTTTATGTGTTCACTCTTAACAGGACCTAGGAGTTCAAGTTTCTCTGTACTTTGAGCAAAACTGAATTTTATAGCTATTTTTCCATCTATGCTATTCTGATAAGCACAAAATCAGTTTTCATTACATTTCTTTCTTTATGACTGTAGTTGAACATTTTTTCGTTAGTACTGGCCATTTGTGTTTCCTTGCAATTATTTGTGTATGGCTATTGCTGGTTGTTTTGGGTTTTTTTTCCTTAGTGGTTTAAGATATTCGTAAGTGTTAAGACTATTACTTTTTAATATACATTATGAATGTGTTTATTAGCTTCTCATTTCACTTTGAATCTGATTTATGGTGGTGTTTTTTCTTATGGTTTTTTGTTTTACTTTCTTCTGTTCAACATTTTTACCTTCATAAAACTAGTCACATTTAATTGTTATTTATTTATTTGAGAGAGAGAGTTGGGAAGGGATAGAGAGAGGCAGGGAGAGAGAGAGAATCCCAAGCAGGCTCCCCACTGTCATCGCAGAGCTCGATGTGAGATTTGAACCCACAAACCATGAGGTCATGACCTGAGCCAAAGTGAGATATTTAACCAACTGAGCCACCCTGCTGTCCCCTTTTATGTTTTTGACTTTCGTGGTCATGTTTAAAAGGATTTTACCCATCTACCCTCCCCAGCTTGTGCTCTGTCTCTCTCTCATTCTCTCACTCAAACATAAATAAACATTAAAGAAAATTGTTTTAAAAGGGGGCGCTTGGGTGGCTCAGTCAGTTAAGTGTTCGACTTCGACTTAGGTCACGATCTTGGCAGTTTGTGAGTTTGAGCTCTGGGTCAGGCTCTGTGCTGACAGCTCAGAGCCTGGAGCCTCCTTCAGAGTCTGTCTTCATCCCTCTCTTTCTCTGCCCCTCCCCTGCTCATGCTCTGTGTGTGTGTGTGTGTGTGTGTGTCTCAAAAATAAACATTAAATTTTTTTTTAAATAAAAGAATTTTACCCATCTTAAGCTTATATAAGTATTTGCTTGTATTTTCTTCTGATGCTTTTATATATAATTTCCTGTTTAAATATATTTCTATAATCTATTAAAATGCAAATCTAAAAAATGTATAGAACTTTTTGGCTCAATGTATTTGAAGAATAAGTGTCTTCATAGGTGGATTTTTGCATTATTTTTGGAAAAACACGTGCTTAAGCTTTTAAAGCCCGATGTGCCAGTCCGTGCTGGAATACAAATTAATGGTGAGATAGCAGTGTTTTATATATAATATTTATGCTCTTCTCAATATTCTGATCTTTGCCTAAATGTCAATTCCTCAGATAGGCTGTCTGTGACTACCCCCGTCTTCATAACGTACCATCTCTCATCACTCCGTCTCCTGAAGACCACAGTCCCCTTCCCTGTTTAATTTTTTTCAGAGCACTTAGGACCATCTGAGCTCATCGCGTTTTGTTTGCTTATTATCTCTCCCATTGGAATGTAGATTCCGTAAAAGCAAGGATCTTTCCGTTTTGTTCATTGCTGTATCCCCAGCACCTAGGACCGATTCTGGTGCATAGTAGCCACTCCATAAATATTTGACAGTGACAGTGATTTAAAGTAGACCCTTGTGATAATTTTTTAATGTATCAACTTTTGTTGAAATGTGTGAAAGAGGGGCGCCTGGGTGGCTCAGTTGGTTAAGTGTCTGACTTCAGCTCAGGTCAAGATCTCGCAGTTTGTGGGTTTCAAGCCCCGCGTCGGGCTCTGTGCTGACAGCTCAGAGCCTGGAGCCTGCTTCAGATTCTGTGTCTCCCTCTCTCTCTGCCCCTCCCTTGCTCATGCTCTCTCTCAAAAATAAACATTAAAAAATTAAATAAATAAATGTTTAAAAATGTGTGAAAGTTAGCCACCAGTATCTCTGAAATTAGAAACCACAAGGCAATAGAGGAATATAATTCGATGTAAGATGAAACCGCAGTCCTCTCACGCTGGGGGCATAGGTTGAGCGCACCTAATGATGATGAAAAATAAAACTGTTAAGCTATTCACATCTGCCTTTTGTTCTTTTTTCAGGGTTTTGTGTTAGGACATTATGCTAATGAGAGTGATCACTCGTATTTTGGAGCATTCGCTGGGTGCCAGCCCTTGTGCTCAGCACAAGTATCTCATTTAATCCTTACAACAACCCTATCAGGAAGGTATTTTCGTCCTCATCTTCACAGATGAGGAAACTTGAGGAGGTTAAGTGATTTGCCCAAGACCAAACCAGTGGTAGGCGACTGACCTTGACATCGCTAATAGGACTATCCGGATTCCTGGCTCCAGGAATTTGAGCGGACCCGCAGAAGTTTGTAGAGAAGTCAGAAAGGCCAAGCTCACCGATCTGCCCTTGCCCCCATGTTCCCGATTTTCCTTACCCTGCTTTTTTTAGGTTTACTTATTGTCGCTCTTTGTCGTTCTAGAATTTAAGTGCTGTAAAGTCAGATTAGCCCATTAGTTTCGTTCACTCTTGCATCCATGGGTCTACAACACTACCCGGTATACAGTGGGCTCTCGATAGGCTAAATAATAAGACTCACATACTGGACGTGTGACAAGGAGGCAAATCTAGTGTCAGGGTTATTATCTTTCTACACTGGAGTTTATGTACCAAGAAGCAGAGAGAAGAGGATATTTGTTGAGATGGAGGTCATGACTATCAGAAGAACTAAAATCAGACTGTTGAGTATTAGGACTTCTAAGGAGTAGGTTTGAGTGGGACTAGAGTCAGGTGCATGGGGCCGTGGAGAGGCTTTTTTCTTGTACGCTTCGGTAAGGGTTGAATTTTTACCATATACATCCGTTACTTCAATAATAAAAGCATTTCGGGGCTTCAATTGCTGGTGCTGACTGAGTAAAAATAGTCATAAAACGTTGGACTTAAAAAAGAATGAAGGAATGAAAAAATAGGAACTGCCAGGTCAGTTTTCGGATGAAAGTCTGTAGCCAAGGAAGAAAATGGAACATTGGAACCACAAAGCCCCGACAGTTGTGAGCTGTAGAGACGGCCGTCTTGCTGCTCTCTCGGAGCAGGTGAGGAGGAGAAATAGAAACAGCAGTTTCCCTGGGAGATTGGTGCAGGTGTGCTTTCCCGAAGCTTGCTCCTCAAGTACGCATAGCTGGACAGACCAAGATTCTCCGAATCTGAACTTGACAGCAGCACAAGGTCTCTGGAAGAAGGCTCATCCCAAGCCATTGCTTTTTCAAGGTTAATATCCAGCAAGCAATAAAGATTATTGCAAGTTCTGCAAACAACCCGATGGTGAACGAGAATCAACCGAAAGGACAGACTGCATAGACCAGTTACTGTAATTGTCATTTTTTTCAAGTTTAAGGAGATATCATTTACATAAAGTTCACCGTTTTGAGTGTGCAGTTGGATGAATTTTGATAAATGTGTGTTCTCACGTACCCACCAACACAACGTATTAAACAGTTCCATTGCCCCCAAAATTCCATGTGCTCCCCAAGCCCCTGGCAACAACTGGTCCATTTTCTTCCGTAGAGATTCGTGTTTTAGACAAGGGCCCATAACTGAAGTCACATATGATAATGTAGATTTCGAGCCCACTTCTTTCACTTAGCATAGTCGTTTGAGATTTAGCCATGTTGTATGTATCGGTAGTTTGGTCCTCTTAATTGGTGAGTAGTAATCCACTGTATGAATGTATCATGTTTTGTTCATCCATTTACTAGGTGAAGGAGATTTGAGTTGTTTCCAATTCTTACTGATGGCAAATAAAGCTGCTGTTGACTTTTCACCAAAAGGTTTTTGTGTGCGAACAGATTTCGTTTCTCTTGGGTGTATTTCTAGGAGCGGGGTCGCTGGGTTGTATGATAATCATATGTTCACTTTCTAAGGAACTGCCAAACAGTCTTTTCAAAGAGGCAATAATACCATTTTGCACTCCCACCACAATGTATAGGAGTTCCATAGCCTCACCAGAACTCCGTGCTGTTGGGGGGGAGCTGATTGTTGTTTTTATGTTTTTGCTTTGCTTTTTGTTTATTTTTTGGTTTGTTTTTGTTGTTACTGGGTGTATGGGTTATCTCCTTGTTTTTCATTTTCATTTCCCTAATGACAAATGATGTTGAGTATTTTCATGTTCTTATTTGCTGTCTGTAGATCTTTAAAAGCAAAGTGGGAAAGTCATGCATTTTTTAAAATGTTCTTTTTAATTAGTGAATCTTGAGAATTATTTTTTTAATGTTTATTTTTGAGAGAGAGGGAGATACAGAATCCAAAACAGGCTTCAGGCTCTGAGCTGTCAACATAGAGCCCGATGTGGGGCTCAAACATATGAACCACAAGACCATGACCTGAACTGAAGTTGGGACGCTCAACCCGACTGAGCCACCCTGGCGCCCCTCTATATAAATTTTAGAATTAGTCTGTCAGTTACTACAAAAACTCTTCCTGGGATTTTCACTGGAATTCCATTGAATCTACAAGTCAGTTGTTACTGTCTTAATAGTACCGACTCTTCTAGCAACTGAACACTTCTCTCTCCATTTAGTTCAGTTTTTTAAGATGTCAGTAACTTAGAGTTTTCGACATAAAGATTTTGCATATAATTTGATGGATTTATACCTACGGATTTCATGGTTTTTAGTGTTACTCCAATGTTACTGTTCTCCCATTTACTGCTATTATATAAAAACAATATTTGTACATTGACTTTGCATCCTGTGATCTTAAACTCTAGTAGCTTTTTTTGTAGATTCTTTATTTTCTGTACACATAGTCATATGCTGTCCACAAATAGAAGTTATTTCTTCCTTTCTAAACTGTGTTGTCTTTTATTTACTTCCTGTTTTCTTTATTGTTTGTTCTTCTCTCCCTTCCTCCTCCCTTCCTTCCTTTTCTCTTACTGCGTTGCCCAAGGTCTGGAAGCCCTAAAAGCTGAGAATCTTCTTGCTTGTTCTTGAACTTCAAGGGAAAGCATTCAGCCTTTCACCATTAGGTTTGTGGTAAATGCCCTTTATAATATTGAGGAAGTTGCCTCCTGTTCCTCTTTCCCAAAAAGATTGATCACAAATGGACATTGAATTTTATCAAATGCTTTTTATCTACTGAAATGATCATGTAGATCATTTTTTATTCTACCAATCTACCAATGTGATGAATTTCATTGATTTTTTTATAATGTTGGACACACTTTTATATATTTCTGGGTTCAATTTGCTAATATTTAGTTACAGGTTTGTTTGCATCTATGTCCGTGAGAGATATACCATGCAGTATCTTTGGTTTGGGTACCAGAGTAATGGAGGGCTCATTAAAAGAGTTGGGGAATATTTCTTCCTCTTTTATTTTCTGAAAGAGTTTGTATAAAAGGCTATAAATACTCCTCTCTGCCCTGCTTTTGCTGTATACAACAGATATACATTGGTTGAAAAGAATGGTGAAAATCAGATTGGCTTAAAACAAAGATGAGGGTAGACTATACTGTGAGTGTAAAGAAACTTGATAACATTAGGTAAATAAGATTGATCACTTTAGGGACAACTACTTGTCCTTTGAGGCAGGCAGATTCTTCCAAATGAAGCTGAAGAGTCTCTGAGAACACACTGAGCATCACCACCAGGAGAGCCCCAAATTTGTTCCCACCTCTAATGAACTTATAAAGCCTGTACAATAATCATTTCAGCAAAAGTGTTTTGTTGACTTGACGTTGGGTTCGCATTTTTAAAAGACTGGAAGTTGGGGTTAATAAACATGAGGAAAATTCACATATCAGAAGGGACCCGAGGTATATACAAAGTAACAAGTGTTGAATTTTTGTTGTCTCTGAGTTCAGGTCAGGGATGAAAATAATCCGGAAGTCCATTAGACTTAGAGCAGTAGTGATGGTCAGGAATACGCAAGAGTTTTGCCTTTTTCTTTCGTCACAAGGAAGATGGGAGAATGAACGTACAGCAGTGCGCATGTATAAAAACATTCTGCGAAACTATCAGGTGATTGCTAGAGGGCACCAAAGCACAGTAGTATGATTCGGAGTAAAGCAAAAAAGAAAAGCTCTCAGAAAATTCATCTTCCGCCATGCTGGGTGGACGTTGCCCGCTTTGTGTCATCACATCTTGGATCTGAAGGGCTCGAGTTAGCAAACCTCATCCGAAGACCATCTCCTAGAGGATTTTTAGGATTTGGGACCTCCAGATCTCCCAGAAAGACCTCTTTCTTCAAAATCGGAAGGTACTTTTTCTCCGATGTTTCCATCACTTTTAAAAATTTCTCCCAGGAGTTGTCGGTTTTTGTTCCTGTAGCCTATGTTTGGAAAACTAAAAAGAACTCTCATGAGAGTTTCGAGCAGTTAAAATCCGAAGTACCAAACAAATTTCAGTTCATTCTAGTATTCTTCCTTTTATAAGGTAAAGAAGCAAAACCCTGGTTACCTTGTAGCAAGCCCCGGATGTCCAAAGAACGTTTCGTTTTAAAAGACACATTGGCAGTCTTATTCTCAAATTGGGGAAGGCAAAATGAAGAGTTGGCCAGGGGACAAAATATCGACCTAATTCAGTATCTAAATGCAGGAAAGTTTTTTTTCTTCCAAGTTTTTATTTAAATTCCAGCTAGTTAACATACAGTGTAATATTGGTTTCAGGTGTAGAGTGTAGTGATTCAGCACTTAGATAACAACACCCAGTGCGCGTCACAAGTGCCCTCCTTAGTCCCCATCAGCTATTTCACCCATCCCCCTGCCCGCCTCCCTCCAGTAACCATCAGTTTGGTGGCTATAGTTAAGAGTCTGTCTCTTGGTTTGCCTTTTCCCCACTATGTTCATTTGTTTCTTAAATTCCACATATGAGTGAAATCATGGCATTTGTCTTTCTCTGACTTATTTTGCTTAGAATAATACTCTCTAGCTCTATCCACGTCATTGCAAATGGCAAGATTTCATTTTTGATGGCTGAGTAATACATACATATGTGTGTGTGTTTTTGTTCTTCTAGCCTATACATACACACACATATACTCCACTATATGCATGTAACATATATTGTGTGTATATATAGGAGTAATACTCCATTATATATGTGTGTGTGTGTGTGTGTGTGTGTGTGTGTGTGTGTGTATAGTCGGATGCTTAACCGACTGAGCCACCCAGGCACTCCTCTCACAGTATGTTTGAAAAGAAACTGTAGGGGCGCGAGGGTGGCTCAATAAGTTGAGGCTCTGACTTCGGCTCAGGTCATGATCTTGCGGTTCGGGAGTTCAAGCCCCACATCAGGCTCACAGCTGTCAGCCTGTCGGCCTGTCAGCTCAAGAGCCTGCTTCAGATCTTCCGTCTCCCTCTCTCTGTTCCTCCCCTACTCACATTCTCTCAAACATAAATATTAAAAAAATAAAAACTATCTGAGCACAGAATGAGTGGGGTCATTTTACAGAAAGAAAATCCTAATTTTAATGACTCTGGTTCTATCAGGCGATGACTTGCAGTGAAGGCTTGTATGCCTTTGATTTTTTAAAAATTTTTTAATGTTTGTTTGATTTTGAGACACAAAAACCAAAGCAGTGGTTTTCACTTGCAGTGAAGTGTTTGTATGCCTTTTTTTTTTTTTTAATGTTTATTTATTTATTTTTGAGACGCAAAACTAAAGCAGGCTCCAGGCTCAGAGCTGTCAGCACAGAACCCCATGCCTGGCTCGAGCCCATGAACCCTGAGGTCATGACCCCAGCCAAAGTCAGACGCTTAACCGACTGAGCCATCTGGGTGCGCTTGTATGCCTTCCATTAATGCACCTTCCGCAAGCCCTCCCAAATATTTGTTTAGACGCGTGGAAACATATAGTCAATTTACAGTTTTAATTCAGCTCTGAAATAGTGACCTTGATGAACATATTAAATAAACATATGTAACATACTGAAATTACCCTCCTCATAAAATTGACAGTTCCCTTAACAAATAGATAAACCAAAACAATAATCCCATATGTATGAGAATTATCATTTTATAACTGTGCTCTAGTGTAGTCTCAAACATTTCACTAGTTACTGCCTTAACCGAAATAACACATTTTGTTTCCTCCAAACACAGAACTAGAAAACACATAACCAAAGGCTTAATTTTTTTTTCACTCCAGAGCTATACATTTTTATATCTTTTCTTGGTTTTCTGATATCCAGTGAACCTGTGTATTCATAAGCCACAAATTTACATCATGTCAAAAGTTTTAACTTTCCTGCTTTTTGGATCTGATAACCTAATAACCAGGCTTATCATTCAAACAGCTTTTTCTTCAGTATTGGTTTTAGCAAGAAAAATTTAGAGAACCAGTATGTGTGAAGCTTGAGACTTAAAAAAAAAAACTGGGGGTGAGGCGGAGCAGCTGGGTGACTCAGTTGGTTAAGCGTCCAGCTCTTGGTTTCAACTCAGGTCATGATCTCACGGTCATGAGATCGAGTCCCGCGTCTGGCTTCTGTGCTGGGCGTGGAGTCTGCTTGGGATTCTCTCCCCTCTGCCTCTCTCTCTCTCAAAATAAATAAACAAACAATACTTAAAACATTTTTTCGAGTCTTATCTGGGCTGCATGAATACGCGAATAACAACAGAATACTTTTTGATCCATTTTTAAATTTTTTTATTCCTGAAGTCTTTCCAAGGAGAAGGGGAGGTGGAGAGGAAATGAGAGGGGGCCGGCCTAGGCAGACCAGACAAGGACAGAGTTAACCCACCACCTGATAATTTTGTAATTCTGAAAAATACACTTTTGTGATTATAGAAACAGCTGTAGGATTTATAGTATAAGCCGTGTCCCTTTAAAAGGTTTGTTTCTGTCCTCGCATCAAAAATAATTCACCTTAGGGGCACCTGGGTGGCTCCATCAGTTTAAGGGTCTGACTTCAGCTCATGTCATGCTCTCATGGTTTATGAGTTCAAGCCCCGCATCAGGCTCTGTGCCGACAGTGCAGAGCCTGCTTCAAATCCTGTCTCCCTCTTTCTGTGCCCCTCCCCCACTCATATTCATTTTCTCTCTCTCTCTCTTTCTGAAGAATAAACATTAAAAAAATAATAATTCACCTTAGGGCTCCTGGCTGGCTCAGTCAGTATAGCATGGGACTCTTAATCTCAGGATTGTGTGTTCAAGCCCCATGTTGGGTGTGGAGTCCATTAAAAATTTTTTTTCACCTCGTTAGGCTGAGGGAGCCTTTGGGATTCACATGCTACCGTTTCCCTTGGATCTCCTTTTATAATCACTCAAAAGATTCTGGTTGTTCTTGGCTAGAATGGGGCAATTGTCCAGAGAACTTTTTGTTTATATTATCATGTTTCCGCATCTCCTGGACCCACCAGAAGAGGACCGGCTGGATGGCGGTGAAGAAGGCTCGGAGTATATGGGCCAAGACAGGATTTGGGAAGGCCTTCACGGCGGCACGAGGATCTGAACGGGACGTGTTAGGAAATACCAGGGACCTCTTTGTATGGAGGTTGCAGTTTTAAGGGACTTTGAATATGGATAGCTCTGGATGGAAGACGAAGGAAGAGCAAAAGGAAACACAAACAGGAGAGTGTGGAGCAGGGTTTTAGATGGACACAAATGAGGCAGATCTAAAATGTTTCATATCTCCTTGGCCTAGGTAGAGTTTTAGGAACTTTTGGAATCTGGATTATACCTCTCTGTTTCCCACCTGTATTTTAAAATAATTTTATACTCACAAGGAATTACAAAAAATAATACCAAGCATTCATGCCACATTTCCCAGGTGCCTCAGTGGTGATACCTTATGTCAGCCTGTTTTGTTATCAAAACCATGAAATTGACGTTAGTACAATACTTTTAATGAAAGACCTTATTCGAATTTTTGTACACATTTTATCACATATATACTTTTTTAAAGTTTTAACGTTTTGTTTTTTTTTTTTTTGAGAGACAGAGAGAGCGCGCGAGCAGGGGAGGGGCAGAAAGAGGGAGACACAGAGTCTGAAGCCGGCTCCAGGCTCTGAGCTGTCAGCACAGAGCCCGATGTGGGACTCGAGCCCACAAACAGGAGATCATGACCTGAGTTGAAGCTGGACGCTCAACCGACTGAGCCCGTAAAGATTTTTTTTTTTAACGTTTTTTTATTTGAAAGAGAAAGGGCAAACATGTGCGAGTTGGGGAGGGGCAGAGAAAGGGAGAGAGAGAGAATCCCAAGCAGGCTCCATGCTGTCAGGGTAGAGCCCGACATGGGGTCCAATTCGACAAACTGTGCGATCATGGCCTAGGCTGAAATCAGGAGTCGGACGTTTAACCGAGTAACCCACCCAGGCATCCTGTAAGATTTTTATTTTTAAGTAATTTCTCCACCCACCGTGGGGCTCCCACTCCCAACCCTGAGATCAAGAGTCCCACACTTCACTGCCCGAGCCAGCCAGGGACCCCCACTCACCTATACAGATTCCGATAACTACTCTAACAATCAAGATATAGAACTTCAACATCACCACAAAGAAACTCTCTCACGACCTTTTTATAATCTCCATATTTTTAACCACGGGCAACCACCGATCTATCCTTCATCCGTATAATTGTCATTTCAAGAATTTTCTAGAAGTTGGGGCGCCTGGGTGGCTCGGTTGAGCGGCCGACTTCGGCTCGGGTCGTGATCTCGAGGTCTGTGGGTTCGAGCCCCGCATCGGGCTCTGTGCTGACAGCCCGGAGCCTGGAGCCTGCTTCGGATTCTGTGTCTCCCTCTCTCTCTGACCTGCTCAAACTCTGTCTCTATGTCTCTCAAAAATAAATAAACGCTAAAAAAAAAAAAAAAAAAGAATTTTCTAGAAGTGGAATTAGAAAGCATGTAACCTTTTGAAATTGGCTTTTTTTTTTTTTTACTCCGCATGATGGCCGTGAGAGCCCTTCCTGCATCACCAGTTTGTTGCATGTATCATGTTGTTCCTTTTCGTGGCTGAGTAGTATTCTACCGTATGAGCGTACTCCAGTATATCCACTCACCTTTTATAGGACATTTTGATTGTTTCCACTTTCCAGCTGTACAAATAGAGCTACTGCTATACACATTCATGCACAGATTTTTTATGTGGATGTGTGTTTTCATTTCTCTAGGGTAAATACCCAGGAGTATCATTGCTAAATCTCACAGTAAGTCTGTGTTTAACTTAAGAAGGAACTGTCAAACTCTCTCCAGAATAGCTGTACTGTTTTATATTCCTACCAACGATGTATGAGGGATCTAATTGCTCTATTATCCTCACCAGCAGGTGATATTATGGAATTTTTTTATGCCATTCTAGTTGGTATATAGTGGTGTATCATCATGGCTTTGATTTGCATTTTTTCAGTGGGCAGTGATGTTGAATATCTTTTCATATGCTTATATATGCCAGTAAATACTATTTACCGTTTGAATATGTCTAAGTCTTGCATGTTTTCTTTCTTTTTTTATATATAGATAATTTATTGTCAAATTGGTTTCCATACAACACCCAGTGCTCATCCCAACAAGTGCCCTCCTCAATCTTGCATGTTTTCTAATTGAATTTTTTGTTTTCTTCCTGTTGCATTTAGAGCGTTCTTTATATAATCTGACTATAGATCCTTATCCGAATTAATGCATTGCAAATATTTCTCCCAGTCGGTATCTTTCTCTTAACAGGGTCCTGTTCAGAGCAAAAGGATTTGGTTTTGATAAAGTCCAATTTGTTGGTATTTTCTTTTATGGATCATGAGTTTGGAGTCATGTCTAAGAATTCTGTATCACTCATAAGATTCTCTCCTAGGTTGTCTTCTAAAAGATTTATGGTTTCACTTTACATGTAGACTTATGATCCATTTTGGGTTAATTTTTATGTCAGGTGTGAGGTCTAAGTCAAGGTTCATGGTATGCCTAGGAATGGACAGTTACTCTAATACCACTTGTTGAAAAAAACCATCCTTTCTCCTTTGAATTACTTTTGCCTTTTTGTCCACGTCAGTTGGCTGTGTTGTGTGGGCTTATTTCTGACACTCCTTTCTTTCCATTGATCTGCGTAGTCACATGGCTACGTTGTCATGATTACTGTAGCTATATAGTAACTGAAAATTAGGTAGTGTGATCCTACCAACTTTTCCTTATTTTTCCCTTTTTGCTTTATTTTCTGTTTGTGTATTTCCCTATAAATGGAGAAACAGTTTCTCTAGATCTACAAAAAAAAACAACAAACCAAAAAGCCTTGAGATTTCATAAAAATTGCAATAAACCTATATAATTCAGTTGGGGGAAATTGATATCTTTAGTCTGTTGAATCACTTTTTCAGTATATAAACATAGTAAGTTTCTCTATTTATTTAGGTCTTTCAAAATGTTTGTATCTGGGGCGCTGGGTGGCTCAGTCGGTTAAGCAGCCAACGTCAGCTCAGGTCATGATCTCGCGGTCTGTGAGTTCGAGCCCCAAGTCAGGCTCTGTGCTGACGGCTCAGAGCCTGGAGCCTGCTTTGGATTCTGTGTCTCCCTGTCTCTTTGCCCTTCCCCTGCTCACGCGCTGTCTCTATGTCTCTCAAAAATAAACAAACGTTAAAAAAAAAGTATAAAAAAAAGTTTTTATCAGAGTTGTAGTTTTCTCTACACAGATTCTCTTCATGTTTTGTTAGATTTAGACTGCAGTATTTTTCTTTTGGGGGGAACAATTATAAGTGGTTTTGCATTTTTCATTTCAGTTTTGACATGTTCATTGCTGATATAAGAAATACAATTGATTTTTGTATGTGAATCTTGTACTTGGAAAACTCAATTGTAAGTGTTTCCTTTTCTTCTGTTTCCTGGAAGAAACGGTGTAAAATTGCTGTTATCTATTCTTTTAATATTTGGTACAATTAATTCAGCAGTGAAACCATCTGGCCTCGAAATATCTTTATCAAAAAGTTTTGAAGTGTTGATTAAATTTCTTTAGTAGTTATGAGACTATTCAGTGTATCTATTTTATTTGGGGTAAGTTTTGATAGTTTGTTGCTTTTGAGGAATTGGTCAGTTGCATCTAAGTTGTCGAATGTATATGCATAGAGTTGTTTGTAGTAAGTATTCCCTTATTATCCTTTTACCATCTGCTAGGCCTGTAATATCTGCTGATATCTCCTTTTTCATTCCAGATGTTGGTAATTTGTCTCGTCTCTTTCTCGTAGGTGCGAAAATGCTTTTTCATTCATTGTGCCCATCTCTTTTATTTCATATGTATAAACTGTTTACGTTTAATGTAATTATTGGTATGTTAGGATTAAGTCTGCTGTTTTATTTTTCTGTTTCTTCCCTCTGTTCTTCATTGATCTTTGCTGTCTTCCTGTGAGTCACCTGAAGACTTTTTAGTATTCCATTTAGATTGATTCATAGTGTTGGTAAGTCTGTTTCTTTGTATAGTTTTGTTAGTGATTACTGTCTATTTGCATATGTAACTTATCACAGTCCAGCAGTATCAGTGCTACACCACTTCCGATGGAATGTAGAAACATACCATTGGATAGTTGGGATTTTGTTTCCTTTTTGTGCTAAGGTACCTGTCAAATGAACAATTTGCCCATGTCAGATTTCCCCAAAGTGACCCCTGTGATACCTAATTGTCCTTGATGCCGTTGTGCAACTTTGAAAGTTATATGCAGGATTTAGCAACATAACAGTATATCAGGAAGGAAAAATTGTTTGGTCTGAAGTTGAATGCAGGCTTAGACTAAAAATACCTCATGAGGATCATCACACTGGTAATATGTTTGTGCAGCTATATGCCTCCAAGAATCTGGCCAAGGACCAGCCACCTGAGAACTCATTTAAAAACAAAACAAAAACAGCTCTAGGAACATAAAACTAAAAAGAGTAATTCTTTTTTTAATTTTTTAAATTTAAATTTTAGTTGACATACAGTGCAATAGAGGTTTGGTTTCAGGCGTACAGCTGCGTGACTTGTCACAACACCCAGTGCTCATCACAAGTGCCCTACTTAATACCCATCACCCATCTAGCCCATCTCCCACCCGCCTCCCTCCATCAAGTTTGTTCTCTATGGTTAAGAGTCTTTTGTGGGTTGTTTCCCTCTCTCCTCCCCCCCTCACCCCATATATTCCTGTTTTTGTTCCTTAAATTCCACATATGAATGAAATCATATGGTATTTGTCTTTCTCTGATTGACTTATTTCACTTAGCAGAATACATTCTAGCTCCATCCATGTCATTGCAAATTGCAACATTTCTTATTTATTTATTTATTTATTTATTTATTTATTTATTGTCGAGTTAGCTAACATACAGCGTATATGGTGTGCGCTTGGCTTCGGGAGTAGATTCCTGTGATTCATTCTTTTTGATGGCTGAATAATATCCCATTGCGTATACGTACACCACATCTTCTGTATCCACTCATTAGTCAGTGGATATTTGGGCTCTCTCCATAGTTTAGCTATTGTTGATAATCCTGCTGTCAACATCGGGGTGCGTGTGCCCTTCCAAAACTATTTTTTGTGTCCTTTGGGTAAATACCTAATAGTGCAATTGCTGGATCACAGGGTAGTTCTATTTTTAGTTTTTTGAGAAACCAACAGACTGTTTTCCAGAGTGACTGCACCAGTGTGCATCCCCACCAACAGTGCAAGAGGGTTCCCCGTTTTCCACATCCTTGCCGACACTCATTGTTTCTTGTGTTATTAATTTTAGCCATTCTGACAGATGTGAGGTGGTAGCGCATCATGGTTTTGATTTGCATTTCCCTGATGATGAGTGCTTTGAAGATCTTTTCATGTATCTAGTATCCATCTGGAGGCCTTCTTTGGAAAAGTGTCTATTCATGTCTTCCGCCCATTTCTTCACTGGGTAATTTGTATTTTGGGTGTTGACTTTGATAAGCTCTGCATAGATTTTGGATACTACCTTTTTATCAGATATGTTGTTTGCAGATGTCTTCTCCCATTATATAGGCTGCCTTTTTGTTTGGTTGATTGTTTCCTTTGTTGTGCAGAAGCTTTTTATCTTGATGAAGTCCCAGTAGTTCATGTTTGCTTTTGTTTTCCTTGCCTTCGGCAACATGTTTAGTAAGAAGTTGCTCCAGCTGAGGTCAAAGAGGTTGCTGCCTATGTTCTCCTCTAGGATTTTGATGGTTTCCTGTCTCACATTTAGGTCTTTCATCCATTTTGAATTTATTTTTGTGTCCGGTATAAGAAAGTGGCCCTGGTTCATTCTTCTGCATGGGCCATCCAATTTTCCCAACACGATTTATTGGAGAGACTTTTTTTCCATTGGATATTCTTTCCTGCTTTGTTGAAGATTAGTTGACCATATACTTGTGGGTCCATATCTGGGTTCTCTATTCTGTTCCATTGATCTGAGTGTCTGTTTTTGTGCCAGTACCATACTATCTTGATGACTACAGCTTTGTAATACAGCTTGAATTCTGGAATCATGATGCCTCCAGTTTTGCTTCTCTTTTTCAGGAGTGTTTTGTCTATTCAGGGTCTTTTGTAGTTCCATACAAATTTTAGGAGTGTTTGTTCTAGCTCTGTGAAAAATGCTGGTGGTATTTTAATAGGGATTGCATTAAATGTGTAGATTGCTTTGGATAGTGTAGACATTTTAACAGTGTTTCTTCTTCCAATCCACAGACATGGAATACTTTTCATTTCTTCGTGTCATCTTCAGTTTCTTTCATGAGTGTTCTGTAGTTTTCAGAGTATTATATCTTTTACTGGTTAATTCCTGGGTATCTTACTGGTTTGGGTGCAATTGCAAATGGAATTGATTCCTTGATTTCTT
This sequence comes from Paguma larvata, assembly GCA_030068075.1. Classification (NCBI taxonomy): domain Eukaryota; kingdom Metazoa; phylum Chordata; class Mammalia; order Carnivora; family Viverridae; genus Paguma; species Paguma larvata. Next base: position 57,726,047 of record CM057834.1, read on the forward strand.
TTTCTGCTGCTTCATCATTGGTGTATAGAAATGCAAGAGATTTCTGCATGTTGATTTTATATGCTGCAACTTTGCTGAATTCATGTATCAGTTCTAGCAATTTTTTGGTGGAGTCTTTTGGGGTTTTGTCATAGAGTATCAGGTCATCTGTAAATTTTGACAGTTTGACATCTTCCTTGCTGATTTGGATGCCTTTTATTTCATTTTGTTGTCCGATTGCTGAGGCTAAGACTGCTAGTACTGTGTTAAATAGTGATGGTGAGAGTGGACATCCTTGGCTTGTTCCTGACGCTGGGGGAAAGGCTCTCAGTTTTTCCCCACTGAGGATGATATTAACTATGGGTCTTTTGTATATGGCCTTTATGATGTAGAAGTATGTTCCATCTTTCTCTACCTTGTTGAGAGTTTTTATCAAGAATGGACGCATCTATTGAGAGGATCATATGGTTCTTATCCTTTCTTTTATTAATGGCTGTCACGTTGATTGATTTGCAAATATTGAACCAGTCCTACAGCCCCGGAATAAATCCCTTTCGATCATGGTGAATAATTCTTTTAATGTAATAAAGAGTAATTTTTAAAATATCTTGAAAAGTGATCGTTGTGGGTCGAATTGTTTTTCCAAAATGTTATGTTGAAGTCCAAACCCCAGGGACCTGTGAATGGGACATTATTTGGAAATAGGGTCAAGTTAAGATGAGGTCATCTTGGATCATGGGGGCCCTCACTGCCATGACTGGGGTCTTAGGAGAGGGAGGTTTGGAGATGCAGAGACCACAAAGAGGGAAGTAGGCTATGTGATGACAGCAGCAGAGAGTGGAGCACTGCTGGTACAAGGCAAGGAGCACCAAGGATTCAAGTAATTACCAGAAGCCAGGAAGGATTTTCCCCTACAGCCTTCAAAGTGAGCATGGCCCTGCTGCCACCTGAATTTGAGACTTCTCAACTTCAGAACCGTGAGGGAATCAGAATCTATTGTTTCAAGCGACCTAGTTTGTGATAATTTGCTGTGGCAAGCCTAGCAAACTCATAGTGACCCAAGGCAAAGTCTAGTCCAAAGGTGCACGGCTGAGGAGATGAGACGTTCTGAACGCATTAGCCATCAGGAGCAGCCTCACGAACAGTTTATCTGGTCTGTGTCCCTCGCTATAGGCATTTCTCTTATAGACAAGTGACAGTTAAGACAACAAACAGATGGATAATAGGAATGCTGAGTTAAATGCTTAGAAGCAAAATTTCACCAAAGAACAGTACAAACTGATCAGAACTCAAAAGCCCTAAGAACGAGATATAGACCAAACCGCGAAGGACTCAACAGGTTATTTGGAGTTCATGTTCAGCTACTGCTTTCTTGGAAAGAGTAGTCTTGAGAATATGGAGATTCAAGGAGTTCAAGGTATGAATACCATTTTCAGGTCAAGGGTCATAGTTTGGGTGGGAGTGGGTCGAAGCCAGATCCCTGGAGCCTCCACTTCTGTCAGAGCTCACCCGCCAGAGACCACCCTGCACGCAATGGAGGTCAAACAAGGTGAGGTTTCTTGAGCTAACTGAGGAACCGAGGGGTGTCTTTGTAAGAAAATTGGACAGGCTTGTAGGTTTGGACTTGTCCTGGGTGATTCAAAGGATTAAAGGAAGTGGAGACCAGTAGCGATTTGGGTTCCGCTGGGGCCGTTTGATTGTGTACCTGGGTAATTTTATCTAAGAGGCAGTAGGGGGTATAATTACGTTTGGAGTGGCAGCCTTTCTGTCGTTCTCTTTGTTCAGCTCACAGAGTGGTTGTGTTCTGTCTTGGTTCATTTTGGTCACGGAGCCGCTGTCTCCGATCATTGTTTATGTTCGGAATGTTACAGTCTATTAGCTGCCAAGGCCATGTTTGGCTTTCTAAGGGCCTGGCCTGGAGAGACCATATAGCACTAACGCCTACACTCCCTTAGTTAAAATGCAATCGTCTGGCTAATTAAATGCACAGGAGGCTGGAAAGCAGACTGTAGCTGTGTGCTCAGAAGAAAATGTGAATCCAGTTTTATAATTACATAACAATACTCGTTGTTTTGGGTTTTTCATTGTTGTCCCTTTTAATTTTTTTTTTGCCTTTGTCCCCATTCCCACTCCCAGAGACCTATATCTTCGTATATTTAACATATGCCCTTCTAATATACCGTCTATATGTTAATTTGATTTCACGAATCTCTGAAAAATCTATATGATTGCTTTGAATACATTTTTTAAATGCATAGAAGTGTTGTCTATATATATTCCGATTATTCATTTTTTTGTTTTTTTAAAATTTTTTTAAAATGTTTATTTATTTTTGAGAGACATAAAGACAGAGCGTGAGCAGGGGAAGGGCAGAGAGAGAGGGAGATACAGAATCCGAAGCAGGCTCCAGGCTCTGATGAGCCATCAGCACAGAGCCCGACGTGGGGTTCGAACTCACAGACATGAGATCATGACCTGAGCCGAAGTCGGCCGCTTAACCAACTGAGCCACCCAGGCTCCCCTTCACTATGTTTTTGAGATCTATTTATGCTGATACCTAGAAATCTAATTCATCCCTCCTGATTGCTTCAAAATACTCCATTTATTCATACTCATTCAACATTTAATTCTGCCATGAACAAAAAAAAGTTTTACTAATTTAATAATCATATTTACTCTTATTTTTTATTTAAAAACCTTTTTAGGTGTTTTTTATTTTTATTTTTTGAGAGAGAGAGAGAGCGAGCGCGAGAGAGCAGGGGAGGGGCAGAGAGGGAGGGAGACACAGAATCCGAAGCAGGCTTCAGCTGTCAGCAAAGAGCCCAACACTGGGCTGTAACAGACAAACTGCGAGATCATGACCTGAGCCGAAGTCGGACACTGGGATTGCAGGGACAGCTCATCTCTGCTCCACGCATGATCAGCCGGAGCTGGCAATGGCTCAGTGGGTTGGGGTCAGAATTAGCTGAAGGCTCCATCTCTCACACGTTGCGGTCAGTGTTGGCTGTTGGTTGGGGCCTCAGCTGGGGTTTTTGCTGGCACACCTGTACGTGACATGTCCGTGTAGCTGCATGACTTCCCCGTAGTGCAGCGGCTCAATTCCAAGAACAGTTGTCCCAAGAGGGCAACGCAGAAGTGCGTGACTTTCTTGTGACCTTGTCTTAAAGTCACATGGAGTCACTTCCATTGAACCCTGTTGGTTGAGGGGGACACAGGGTCTTCCCAGGTCCACAGGGAGAAGACAGAGACCCCACCACCCCATGGGAGGAACGTCACTGTTACATGGTTTAAAAAAACCCAAACAAACATGTGGGAATGTGGGATGGAATATGTTGTGGTATCTATCTTTGGAAAGGACAGTCTGCCACATTTGTGAAAATAAAAAATCCCATTTGGATACAACAGCATGATTTGAATATCAAGACTGATTAGCAAAGATTTCTAATTATAAAAGTTACATTCCAGTATGCTCTTTCCTTTTGCACAGAGTATTAGGTTGTAGTCAATACTTGCTTGCTTCCTATATCCTTAGACTTTTGTTCCAAGATTATCCATATCTTTCCCCTCAGTCCTTATTTTTTATGTGATCAATAGAATGAGATCAACCAGTTCATAGGACATGATTATGAAGAATGTAATACAGAGAAATTGATTTCTTTTTAAAAATACATCCTAGAGTGAAACGATGGCAGTCATCTTTCGGGACTTACCTGTGATGAAGAGAATACTCATTGCCCATTACTTGGTAATGGAGGGGGGGGATCTTAGAAGAAAGGGTAGTAGCTAATTCTCAATGTCTTTTCTTTCTTTCTTTCTTTTTTTAATTTTCTGCAACTGAGGATCTCTTATGTACTGGATATTCTGATTAGATACCCTTAATGCACACGTGACTATTCTGAGCTTATGGTCTCCGTCACTAGAAAGTCAGTCTGTCGTTTTTGTAGTTCTGCTTTTTTTCTGGTCTGTTGTCTCCTGAGACTCTATCAAATATGATGGTGCTTAAGGAAGACACTGCCAAGATCGCTCTGCCTTTCTTAAGGAGATACAGTGTGCGGAGAGGGGGGAAGTGTTCTGGCAATCAGCAAGGCCAAGAAAAGGATAGAATTGAATTCATCCAACCCCATCAGTACTGATTTCTGTATGTCACTCAAGCCCTTTCTCTCATTCCAGAAAAACCACAGCCAAACACATGACAGTGGCGATCATGGCAGCGTTTCCCATCGGGTGCATAGAGTTTTCGCCAACGCAGAAAATCGCTGCTTAAAAAATGCGATGTATGGTGGGCCGGTCAAGTCTGTCCCTCCTCCTCCTTGATTCTCTAGGTCAAGATGAGATCAGTCTTGGGCTTTTGTTTTATTTTGTTTGTTTGTTTAGTGGAAACTTCCAAATGTGTGCAAAAGTAGTATGGTGAACTCCCATGTACCCATCTCCTAACGTCAGCAGCTACCAACTCATGGCCACTAGGACACGCTTGAAAAATATGCCCACGATAATATTATCCTACACTTGAGAGTTAGCAATTCTGGAGGCTGTTGAAACGTGCAAAGGTGTGCCATTGGAGAGAATGAATCCAAGACATATATAAGTGGCGTATAGCGTGACAAAGGAAAAGAGCTCCCATCCCTAAAGTCTTGGAGGAGGCTCCAGTTCGGCAGGTCTCCCTTTGATGTGAAGAGCTACACCCTGTCATTGGTTTGAGTTGGACTTTCATGACTACACTTGGACATGTCATGACTAATGTTGCTGCTATCTAGATAGCGTAGTGTTACTCCTCTCCATGTTCTTTGATTTCTAGCCCCACTCAACTTAGTTTAGCGATAATAGTGCTAACAGCTACCATTTATTGAATGCCTGCCGTGTGCCTGACACTCTTACCAAGTACCTTTAATCCTTCTGACAACCCAGCAAAAACAATTATTTCCCTGTATTGTTGATGAAGAAAAGAAGATTTCCATGGATTGGGTAGTCTGTGCTCCGGGTACACGGTTAGTAAGTGCGGAACCAAAATCCTGCTCAGAACTTTCTAACCCTCAGTCTGTGTTCTCACTGTGCCATGCTGGACCTGACAGACGTGATTTTCATTTTCTAAAAAGCTAATCTAAGTCTGAGGCATTAAACCGTGAGGCCATCAAACTGTTGCCTCCTCTTCCTAGTACACAACTAGACTCCTTCATTGTGTTTAGGGTTGGCCATGCGATTGGGTTCTACCTTTGAAATGTGAATAGGAGAGATGTGCCCTGTTTCATGACCACGCCCATAAAACTTCCTGTTGGCTGCCCTCTGTGCTCTCTCTGCTTCTGCCATCTAGTTTACGCCACCGATGGTAACTCTGGCAACTATACGATGGCAAAAACTGGCAGCCTGGGTCCCTGAGTGACTATGCAACAGAGCCTTCTACCACCAATCTGAAACCTTCTTGATCTGTTTATGTGAATGATAAATTCCTACTGTATTTAAGCCATTGTATCTTTAGGCGTCATTTCTTAACAGGTAGCCTTCCTTAATTTTTATGTACTGTTTCGGTGATTCAGTATTTATCTGTAAGAGAGAGGGAGGGAGAAATGGATGGATGGATGGATGGACGGAGAATGGATGGATAGGATTTCTCAGTTCTACTTAAGACATTGCAGAGATCAAGCCCTTCCAAAAGAGCCAACTGTGTCCTGGAATTACTCTGGCATCGTGAAGGAGATACATGAGCAGGATGTTGATGGGGGAGGTAGGCGCCCTGGGGTGAGGCTTGATTCTGTTTCAAAAGAGGAATCTTGGACATGTGTGGGTCCCTTGGAGGGGTTGTGTGGGTGGGGGAATCAGGAAGTGAGAAAGGGAAGTGGGAGAACAGCAAAGGCTGTGTTGGCCAGCCTCAGGCTCTGCCCAAAGGCCTAGTAACGGTCACGGAAATTCAGCTCCGAAGCCACGGGCGCCAGAATGCTTCAGATAGGAATGGCTCCCTGTTTAAGAGACTGTTCCCCTTTTACTGTTAGCACTTTTAAAAGCAAACGCAAGCAATGTTTTTCCACAATGATTAAAATGGTTGTAGGACAGATAAAAAAGCGACCAGAAAGAGTGAGAATGTTAGAGTTGTAAGTACGAAAATGTATTGAATTGGAAGACAAATAATGGGTGTAAAGGCAATCAGTATTTAGGGCGGTGGTGGGGTTCTTGGAGAGGGCAAGGGTAGCGAGACTCATCTAGGGTTTGACTGGATTAAGCATTCTCACCTGGGAGGACATCCCCCCTAAGAGGATGAAAATTGGTTCATGGGGGAACGAAAAGAACTTGGATATTCAGTGGTTTGTGGTCCTTCGGAGGGCCATAAATACATCTGTGGTGTTGGAATTTCATGGTGGGATGGGGGATCAGAGAGAAAAAATGTCTGAAAAGTCTCCTTAAAGGGGCGATGATGAAATAAAGGTTGAGAAACACTGGACTAGATGATTCAAATGGAAAAATTTTGTTGACCATCCACGGGCCCTCCTGGGAAAATGAATTAGAAATGAGTGCATTATCTTGATGGAAGGAAAAAGACTTTACTCATTGCCTGGGAATGTGGGGAATATAAAATAAAATCCACGGGGACATATAAAAGCAGCCGTGGGCAGCTGCCCCCCCTCCCCCCACCAGCCGCTCAGTCGATGAGGAACGGTTGCCTCCGTCAGTGTCAGTGCCCAGGACACCAGGCTGAGGGCCTGAGACACATGGGGCCGATTCCCAGACCAGGCAATAGGAGGGGACAAGGCAGGGTGCGAGTCAGGGTTCAGGGGTTAACCTGCCCTCCTCCCCCCCTCCCGAGTCGTTTTGTTTTATTCCCTTGCCCTCTACCCCTTTCCCTGGTCTCTCAAGACTCCCATCATTCATTTCTTCTACAGGCCGGGAAAATCAGTAGCAATGCTAATGAGCGAAAGAAAAGAATGCTAGAAACAGAGAGCCGCACGCTAACATCAAAGAAATGAACTTCAGCCGTGTGATTGTCGTGTGGAAGGCTTGGAAATACACCTGTGAAATCAAATCGAAATGCAGACAGGTTTTTGGGCTCCCTATTTCAAATATGACATGGATATGCAGTTCCTTAACCAAAGAAAAATGAAAGACCATGTCAAGGAGAGAGAATGGTTCTTATCCCACGGGTATTCAGCCTTGGTAATGGCTTCTGGCCAAGACTGAAAAGTCTTGAGTTGGCTATCAGTCTGAAAATGGCGATGTTGTCTTAGAGGGGCCTCCGAGGGAGAGGAAGGAGGGCCCAGCACGGGCCAGTCTTTCCTCTCGCCTTATCCCTGGTGCTCATTAAGCCAGTGCTGGAGGAAAAGGTTCTGATCAAACCTTTACTCCGAGTACTACTCCCGGAGCCCTTTCTGCATGTCGGGTAGTTTTAAGTGCTTTACGGATATTAATTTACTCCTTTAACCAAACAACCCTGTGAGAGGCGGACTATTATTACAATGGGAAACTCAAGCCCAGAGAAACTAACTTCCTTATCCAGCGTCACACAACTCCTGGTACCACTGAGATCTGAACCTAAATCCTCGGCACCCAGAAACTTGCAGGACTGCTCTTTACGGGGGCCTCGGGACCAATGCTCTATTTACCAATAATGTCTTTGAACACAAGAGCGAATGGGCGTACACTAAAATTGCTTTTAACGTTATGTACTTGGTATAGAGTCTTATTTAAAGAACAATGCGTCAATCAGCAGGCCTCTGGCTTGGTTGAATCCCTGGGGGCCACTGACATAATGGATTAATTGCGTACTGGACGCATATGCCCTCCTGTGATGAAAAGTATTCAAACAGGATCTTCTCCAGGTCTCTGGAATGCACCTACTTTCTTTCTTTGGTCTAGTTCCATGGTTGGAGGCTGGAAGATGGGGAGCCAGTGAGGGAGCTGTTGGCTCTGTCGAGTCAGACTCCTGCCTCACCCAACCTTCTCCAAGGCATTCCTAGCCTTCTGACTCTCAGTGAGGCTTCTAAATGTGACTCCAGAGCCCTGTAACTTTTAGCACACCAGGGATAAGGGGGAAAGTTTAGGCTTCCCGAAGAAACCCGGGGACACCAATGAGACCCCATCTGTGTACCAAGGGGGAGAGTTTATTTTGTTTAAGTTGCCCTAGTGGATGAGGACCAGCTTTACAAGACTGGGCAGTAAGATGGTCAATTGCAGAATGAACCGAAGGTCACAAACAGAAAACAGAAGCAGATAGGCCTGTGTTCTAGTCCGTGCTCTGCCTGTAATCCACTGTGCGACCTTGGGCAAGTAGCTTTTGTTCCGACACCAGTTTCCTGAGTGGTGGAGTGAGGGAACTGAACGACATGAGCTCAGAGTCTCAGGTGTAGCCACGTGTGGCTTTCCACATTCGCCAAAATCCCTTTCGTGATGGGCTCCCCATCACACACACCTTTTTATGCCCATTGCGATTAGTAAGACAAGATCTACGCCCACAGTCATGGGTTCTTGAGCCTCCTCATTCATGAAGTAACTCCTTCTTCGTTGGGTTGTTGGGAAGAAGTAGCTTCCATTTGATGCAGTGTCAGTGGGTCCCGTCGGACTAGGTTTGTTTGGGCAAAGCAAGGATGCATACACACATCTATATATTTTTTTAAGTAAGGAAAACTGATTTTGAAAATACCGATGCCTATACTGATGAATTATTATCTCGCACGGTACCAGTTTCAAACAGATGCTGATTTAGGGATTATGCATTCTCCCTGAAATTGTACTGATGACCAGTGCCAGCCTGTTGCTCTCATCCGTAGGGCAGGGCAGTGCCCAAAGACTGTCTAGGGTGAGGGTGCAGGACAGGATCAAAGGAGACCTTACTGGCTCACATTACATTACAGATTATGTTCTGCAACTTCCATCTGCTTCCAAACCATTTAGTACACCCCTAGACTTTATGGGATGACATAGGTTAAAAAAAGAAAGAAAATTTCATAGCAAAAATCTTTGACTTGATAATCCTACCCCCAAGAAACAACCCTAAAGAATCTTCTACATCTGCAGAAATGTTATGTGAAATAATCGCCACCATGACCAATCGGAAGACTAGATCTGTAACATTTGGAACATAGTGAAGCAAATTCTCTCATCAAGAGAATTCAGATGATAATGATGAAGCCTATGTAACCATGTGGGAAAATGTTTGATGGAAAGAAACCGCAAACGTCCACTGTGATCATAACCACCTAATTTTCCAAAAGGAAATTCTGGTACATGACTCCAGCGTGGATGAACCTGAGGACATCATGCTAAGCGAAATGAGCCAGTTACACAAAAAGAAATACTGTGCGATTCTACTTAACACGAGGTACTTAGAATAGTCAAAATCCTAGGGATGGAAAGGGTGGTTACCAGGGACTGGGAAGAGGGGAGAGGGGGGAGTTCTTTCATGGGTCGAGTTTCAGTGTTCTAAGAAGATAATTCTAGAGCTGGATGGTGGTGATGATTGCATCGTATACTTAAAAATAGTTAAGATGGTAAATTTTATGTAGATTTGACCACAATAAAAACAATTGGGAAAAAATGTCATGAAGTACGTAAAACAGGAAGATGGCCGCAAAATTTAACTGTTACTATTGTGTCATGAATAAGCATTGCTTTTAAAATTTCCCTCAATACAGCGACACTACTGCTTTTGTAACATAAAGCACTGACAGAAAAAAAAAATCAGGGGAAAAAAAGTCAAGATCTTCGGATAGCTGCTTTTTGCCCCCAAGAAGCACCCAAGTAGTCACGGGAGAAATTTAACATCCTCGCACTTCCTTTAAAATTTATTAGTGTTTTAAAAAATGTTTACTACAGATCATTGGGGGCCCATAACCTGAAAGTGCTTAATGCTTAATGCCTCTAAAAGTTTTAGGCTAGTCTTGGGTGCAGTTGATTCAGTTTTCGGGCTGAGAGACGGGTGCTGGGATGGCCCCCGGGGCCCGGCAGCTCTGCGAGGACATCTGTGTGGTCGCGGGAGCCCCGCCTCCTCACCGGCTAATTCCATTTTCATTAAAATTCCTCTCTGTGGATTTGGGATAATGGTCCTGGTTTTGCTTTCAACTCTGGGGCAAGGTGGTGGTGGTGGTTTCTTTTTCTGTACGTGAGCAATTAGTCACCAGAAATAGACACGTGGTACACCTGGACGTGGACCAAAGTCTCCGTGAGCCAAATGTGTCCAGTTGGGAGCAGAAGGGGACACCTGGCGAAGGCTCGTGCGTGGCGTGGGCTCCTGCTCCGGTCTCTACTGTGTGAGGAAGCAGTACTGCGTGTGCCTCCCGCTGTTCGGTGAGTGACACTTAAATGGTAGGGCCATTTGGTGATAATGATGAAAACTAACGGCTATGCTTTTCACTGACAGAGCTAGGCTGTTCCAAGAAGCTTGAGGTGGACTAGGTTTGGACTTGACTTTGAGAACTCCCAGGCCCATATTTGACCTTGTTGGGACGTTCCCGAAGCCTCAGGGTTGAGAAGACGTTCCATCGTGAGCTGAAATGAGTACCGTCGGTTTTCCGGTAACTGGCATAGACCGAGCGGGAACCCTGTGCTGGCCATTGCCGTACTGCTTCCCACACAGCGGCAGGGCTGGTCGTCACGGTCACCCTGTGAGTCAGTACTCTAGGATTCCCATTTTTCAAAAAGCAAATTGAGATTCTCGATAGTCTCAGGTGCTGGCCCAAAGTCACCTAGTGACCTGATGTGGCTTTTTTTTTTTTTTTTACAAGTTCCAAATCACAGACATGCTAGAAATGCAGGTCTGAAATACGAGAACTGTCATTTCTTTCCCTAAACCAACTCAAATGTCCTGTGGGAAGAAACGGTCCTATCCTAAGTTTGTGGAATTTTTTTTTTTTTTTTCAATTTTCAACGGTCTTCTTTTCTATTAGGAAAAGTCTCCACTTCTTGTACAAAAACTCACCAGGGAGTAATGGAACCTTTCCAGCAAATTAGGAGACTGAGAAATAGAAAATCCTTCATTCGCCATCTAGAAGACCAGAAGTGTTTCCAAAGAGAATCTAAGCCAACGCTACGTAAACCGTAATTTCCTCAGAGGCGGCAGCGATTTTCATTTTGAAAATCTCTAAAAGCAATACCATTGGGTAGTTTCTGAGTAAAACTCGAGGCTCTCAAAAGTTTAGTTTTAGTGGTTTAATAAAACCTGAATCTGTATAGTTCTTTTACTCAGGAAGTCTGGAGTCGAAGCACCCTGGGCCATCAGCTCATCATGCTCGTTCCAGACCTGTCTGGTATAGAGAGCTGCTGCCTCATGGGGTGACTATTAGGTGAGTACTGAGATCCGGGGTGAGGGCAGGGTGGGTAGGAGCTACCAAAGCAGCGCCTTGGGGGACAGCCGCCATGTGGCTGAATGGCCGTGTGGCATTTTCAGAGCTAACTTTCTAACTTGTCCAGGGACTGCTGTACAGAGTTAGAACGAAGTCAGACCAGGCCTCCGAGAACTCAAAGGTACTGCCGGAAGGCACCCCCATCCCTTCCCCTCTCCTGTTTGATCCTTATCGTGCCACAGGGGATGACAGGTCCACCTGGGTCTTCCACGCAGCAGTGAACAGCCACAGAAGGGAGGGGACGTGGAACCTGGCCCGCCAGGCGCACCGTAGCACAGGGGCCAGGGCCCAGGGGCCAGATCCTGGCCTCAGTCACCCCTGACAAAGTCTGTTCCTCTGAGAGTGCAGCTGTGTGGATTCGGAGGTCAGATGGAGGGAGGCCTCAGCTGCTTTTTTTTTTTGGTCCCTGGATAGGTGGAGGGGCCTGTGAAGGACCATACCGGTGACTGCTCTGGCCACCCTCCCCAGGCTCTTCACAGCACCCAGGCCCCCACCCAAGGCAGTGAGCGTCTCTGAAGGGAGTCAGGCAAGCAGTTCGGGGACCCCAGCATGCTGCCTACCAGGCTGAATCCCTTCTAAGAACCCCACTCGGGCAACTCGAAAGTGTTTTCAGTATTTTATTAACAAATACATTGGCAGAAGAACGAGTTATCTGGTGATATCATCCCCCCCACCCCGTTTAACGTCCAGCTGTCCAGGACTGTCCGGGTCTAACCTGTTCGGCTAGCTGGGGTCTCAGCAGCCCCCTCAGCCTTCGGTCCAGTTCAGTCATCCTCCCGACAACTCCCGGGCAGGGAGAGAACTCCCCTCCTCAGGCGGGCGAGAGAGAGACGGAAGCTTCTGTGTGGCTGCCAGGGCCACAAAGGCAAGCCAGGCCTTATTCCTTTTGGAGGAGGGGCTTGGGTTCTTCTTCCTGGGGCAGAGCACCTGTGCCCACCCTCATCAGCCTTCCCGGGGAGGTGAGCCCAGCGTGAGAAAGCCCTGAGCGGCAACTCAGCATGACAAAGACACCGCTCTTTTCTCTTAGGCCTGCTAAGAGGGCACCCAGCGATCTCGGTCAGCAGACGGTGACACTCGAGGACTAAAACCAAAGCCTACGAGGAGCCCTTGTCTTGGCGAAACCTTGGATGCATCAAATCCCAACCCTGCACAGACCTCAGTGTCTATAGTGCTGAAGTGAGCAGACCGTCAACCTGCGGGGAAGTACGGGGGAGGAAGAGAATATTCCAGGTAAAACACTTGGTTGGTGAGCACCTTTTCTCCAAGAAGCTTGGCACTAACTCTACACCACGTCCTCAACCCTTCCACGAAGGCGGCGTGGCCAACTCATTTCCCTGGTCCTCAGGACAGGCGTTTGCGCTCAGTCTTATGCCTTTAACGTCCGGTAGAATTAATCCTACGTGTGCGTCATGTCCCTTCATAGGGTATTTACAGGAAGTAAAATGGCGGCCCGCCGGGCCCACTCATGCCCTGCACAATTGTAACAGCTGCTCAGGGAAGCTCGTGCCCGGCTTCGAGGCAGCAGGGTCCTCTGAGACTCCGGGGGGGGGGTGGGGAGGGCGCACGGGGCGGCTGGCTCTGTAGCGCGCCTCCCAGGGCCCACGCCCCGCACACGGCAGCGGCCTCTCAGAAGCAGACGATCCGCTTCTCGTCTTCGAAGACTTTGGCCTCCTCCGGCTTTATCAGGTTTCCGTTTAGGCTGGCGGGGAGACACAAAGAACCCCAAACGTTAGCAATTTGTAGAGCCTTCCCAGCATGCTCCTGTTCTTCGAGTGGCCCTGTGGCCAAGGAACGTGCTCTATGCGGACGCTTGTCTGGTACTATTACTCCCTTCCGGCTACCGTCGTTCTATGAACTGGGTCTCACTCAGGGCGCCAATAGCCTCTATGAACCTGAACTTAGTGGCATTGCTCAGGCCTCGTCCGTCCCGTCCTTCCCGGGCATTTGGCTGTCCTGCCCCTGCCTCCTTGAACCAGCACATTCTCTGGGCTTGATTTTATCCTCTCTGGCTTCCTCCTCTGTCTGCCACTCCCTCTCAGTGTCCTCGCCCATGCTGTCCTGCACGTGGCCTCTAACTACCGCATTTCCTCTAGGCCGGGGCGCTCGGGCCTCCTCCCCAGCCGACCTCCTCCCACCTGAGCGGACCTGCAGCCTCGACCTCTCCTGTGTGGCTCCACTCGCCTGACGTCCTCACTCGGAGGCCTCCCGGGCACCTCGAGGCGGCCACACCTGCCCAGGGGCCCCCTCTTCATCCACCTGTGCAAGTTGGTGACCTGGGGGTCGGCCCTGACGCCTTCCTCATCTTCATATTCCATCTATCACAGAGTTCTATCTTATCCCCTAAACATCCCCAGAGTGCCTCCTGGAACCTTCCGTATCTCCACCACCACCATGGTGCTCTGAGCGCCATCGTCTCTTCTCTGGATCACCGCAGTGTCCTCCTGTCCCTTTCCATGTACTCTTCTGGCCTCCTCAACTCCATCTTCCCGGGGAAGCCAGAATGGTCTTTATAATGCAAATCTGGTCACATCCCTCTTTGCTTCAAACCCCTCCAGGACTTTCCATTACTTTTAGGATATAGACCCGAATACGCACCATGACCCACAGAGCTCTTATGGTCTAGTCTACCCCCTCTCCTCTGTCCCATTGCCCCTTCTTCTACACCCTCTGAACCCCAGGGCACACCGCCAGCTTGCTGTTCTTCAGGGACACCATGAGCCTTTGCATATGCTATTCCCTCTACGTGGAACACCTTCTCCTCCCCCCTCAGCTGACTAACTCCTATTCATTCTTCAGGGCTTGGCTTACATGCCACCTCCTTAGGGAGAAGTTCCCCGAAACCTCATGTGTATGAGGTTTCCTTCTTAGTTTTCTGCTTTATAGCACTCACAGTTAATGACTTGAATGGTATTTTCCTTTACTGGGCGTCTCCCTGACTAGGTGGTGAGCTCATGAGGGGAGGTCCGTTCTGTTCCCCGCTGGACGGTGCTAGCACATGGCCGCCCCTCCAGATGCAGCACTAATCCCTGGGGACACAGCCGTGACCACTGTTTAAAAAAAAAGCCAAGAAACAACAAAAAAACCCCACAGGCCCAAAGTGGTGTCACTGGGGTTAAGAACTCAAGTCAGCAAGCTAGGACTTAGCACCTAACCTCACTGCAGTCCCAGCTCCCTGGGAATACCACCTTCAGCCAGTCAACAGGGCCAGGAAATTCACTGGGAGATGCCTTCTGCTCCCCTTAGGAGGGCAGCCTTGCCTAAATGATGCATGACTGGCTACTAAATTCCCTTCTTGAAATGCCCTCTGTGCCTTTAAAAAGCCTTCTCGGCAGAGCTCCCCTGTCCTTGCTCGACAGGGTGCTGCTGCTCCGTGAACCCCTTTAATCGAGCCGATCAGACCTGCGCCTTTCCTCAGCTGAATCTTATGGCACAGACTTGGTGGCAGCGTTGGGATCTGAAGCGAACTTCTGCCAGCATTCGGGGGCCAAGGAGACACACGGGCAGGGAGGGCGCCCTGCCGACGCTTCTGAGTTCAAGGTCAGCCTCGCGGTTTCAGGCGGTTTCCGGGGTGCTGCCGGGGAGTCCTCTCCACTCGCACTCTCCTCTTTGCTCTGGAGCTACCGCCCTAACAGGCTTTCCGGTCCAGGGTTAACGGGTCGGCCCGCCAGGTGACGCTGGAATCCCTCCCCAGCTCCCATCCACAGTCCCCGGTTACTGGGGTTTGCTGCTTCAGTCCTTTCCCCGATTCCGGTCTCCGTGGTGGAGACCACTGGTGAGCCCACGCTGGGGGTGGCTGGCGGTGTGCACAGCCTTCTCTCCGCCAGTCCCGTCCACGGTGGCACGTTCAGGTTACTGCTGGTATGCGAAGGTGCGCCTTTGTCTCGTTTTGTGTGAACAAAGGCTTAGCTACCGGGATCCTTAAAGCCTACAAACATGCCACCTACCTGCCCATTTTATGTCTGAATGCGATGGAGCCGGAAATATCTACACAAATGGCAAAATTTTACTAAGAACGACGTAGAAGTACAATGGCCGCCCTGGGGAATGTTCCCGTCAGACGAGGGCATTGAGGAAGTGCATCTGAGAGCACGGCGTTCCCGAATTAAACCGCATGGATACCTGCGTAAACTGGCGAGCAGAAGCCCCAAAAGGTTTCAAAATGCCAAAAATGGTTTCATTAAATGATTTAGCAAAAGACTAAATATGACACCACAAATATCAGTAACTGTAGGGTCTTTGCGTCTGCGTGTTCGTATGCACGTTATAAACATGAGATACTGTTCTACCTCTGGGTGGTACTGCTAACAAAACATTAATTTGTAAAAGGGCTCTAGTTAGTTGGCTTTGTAGGGACCAAGGACAGGCTGCTTCAAAATGTGCCCCTCTGGTGTACTGAACATTTTTTAGAGTGGTTTTATTTATTTTTGAGCAAGAGAAAGAACAGAATCCAAAGCAGGCTCCTGGCTCTGAGTTGTCAGCCCAGAGCCCGATGTGGGGCTCGAACCCACAAACCATGAGATCATGACCTGAGCCTAAGTGGGTCACTTACCCTGAGCCACCCAGGCGCCCCTGTCCTGTCGGTTCTTCATGGATTCATTTATTGTCTCTTTGTCTAAAAACTGCCCGCCTTGGGCATTTCTTAATACCTCAATTTCATTATTGGCCAACTGCGCACTCGTAATTAAACTTTGTGGGGTTTTTTTTCCTCTGGTTAATCTGCTTTATGCAAATTTAACTCTTAGACCAGCTGGAAGACCTCGAAGGGTAGAGGAAGAGTTTTTCCTTTCCTTTGGTTAGCACGGTCAGCAGGATCCTAGCTCACGGGACAGGTGCTTGCCCGCTCGTGCTGCGGCCGAGATCCTGGGACATCCGACGTACAGCCAGCAGAAGGTGGGATTTCTGACCGTGTCAGCCTCCTGGACCTCTGTCTGCGGGGTCTGGTGGAACGACAGGGGTAAGAATCTTCCTTTCTCCAATTTAGTTAGCAGGAGAAAATACTGCAGAACTGGTTGGGTTTAGCAACTTCTGGTAAAAAAAAAAGAAAAAAGTGGTAGAATGCTCTTTGGTTACCAATCTTTTCCTCCCAGAGATGGTCACCGTTTTCTTTTGTCTGTGTCTCTTGTGTCGAGTGTCACAGAAAGGAATTAGCATAGGGCAGAATGCAGGCCTGGGCCCTGTACTCCCGCTGCTGGGGCCGGCCTCACGGACTGGTGGGGTCCCGGTTTGCGTCGGACCGGTGGCCGTTTCGATAAACTTTGCTGTGGTTAACGTGCACCCGAGGGTCAGGCTGTTGCTAGGAGACATCTTAGAAGCCCAAGCCACAAAACTGGTCGTCACAGGTCAAGCACCTGAAAGCTGTCAGAGGGCTTGTCGTCTAACTCCAAGAATTCCCATTAGGAGAAGGTGGTCTTGGAAGGGGTTAGCTTGACACCGTGTCACCCGCCCCCCCTCAAGAAAACGTCCACGTGGCGAGGTGCGCCGTAAGACACCACACAGTCCCCCGCCTCAAGGCACATCCCTCCTACATATTAGTTTGGACTCTCGAGACTCAAGGCGTAGGCAGGGCTGTTAAGGTGAATATAAGAGATTTTTGCTTTTGCTTTTATCGTGTTCTGTGTCCTAAGAGCTTGGCTTTGTGACCAGTGAGAGCATTTCCTCTGGTTTCTGTCACGTGGAGGGTGCACTGCGGTGGCCAGTCCAATAGACTGGGGACCCAGAAACACAGTCATGAGCAGCGCGCTCTGTCTGGCCGTGCCGCCCCCCGGGAAAGTTGGTCATGAGAGGTCCGAGCCCATAGGGCCTCCATTGCCTCAACCGCTTGCCTGTCAGGGCTGGGAAATCCCACTCCACTAGCGTCTGCCTGTCACAGATGGGCCTGGAGGGGTCTCCCATTCACGGAAGTCAGCTTTTGGATCACGGGGGCTGCCTCCTGTCTGCCCTGGCTAGGGACATCTCTTTGGAGTTTCCGGTTAAGCCACTAAAAGGCTTATGGTTTTGAGTTGCTGCTGAAATTAATAAGATCCTGTTTGTCAATGGCCAGACACTAGATCCTTCAAATTGGCTATTTGAAAAAAAAAAAAAAATCTCTGCAAAAAGCTCTCAGTTGTCTTAGAACGGCTAGCCTTAGGGATTCCCTGGACAACATAAAAGAAAATTCGACTTAGGACAGGTAAGTGTCCACCTCCGATGAAACTTCCCCTTCTTAACCTACAGCCCAACCTCTAGGTTCAAAGTACGCAGGCCACCCTTGTCAATGCTGAAAGCCAGACAGTGACTTGAGAGAAGCACTAAGCGCCCGGGATGACGCGGGAGGGCTTGGTTTACTGTGATCAGCCTCTGTCGGCCTCAGACATGTTTGTGCGATCACGTTTGCAGGTGGATCCAAGACCCTGCCCCAATTCAGGCCCCCCAAATGGCAGCAAATCTTTTATAAAGCCCTTTTCCCCCCACTTTCAGAAGATCCTACCAAATTCAGAGAAGCATTAAAAAGATCTGACTATTCACCAACCTCCCCTTCCCAGAGGAAAAGAAATGACCAATAAAATTTCTGCTCGGCCCTCTGACAAATGGTGAGGAAGGCTCGTGTCCGCAGGCTGATAGAAGCCAAGGTTGACGTGTGTAACCACGAAGAAGGCTTCTGTTAAAATGCTTTGTACAGACAGTACCATTCTTTTCATTCCCATGAAGCCCCCTGACCTAAAGAAGCAAATTTAGGGGCATCTGGGTGGCTCAGTCGGTTAAGCGTCCAACTCTGGATTTCAGCTCATGATCTCACTGGTCGTGGGATTGAACCCCGAGTTGGGCTCTGTGCTGACAGTGCAGAAAGGCTGCTTGGGAATCTTTCTCCCTGCCCCTTCCTTGCTCTCTCTCAAAATAAACAAACATTTTTTAAAAATTAAAAAAAAAGAAACTTTTGAATAATAGGTATGTACCCCATAACCCAGCACCCTCCATGTTTTCCAAAGTGAAGAATATTCTAGTGCAAGTCAGATTCTGATGCCTATTAAATGTGACAGCTTTGCCAATAAACAAGAATATCTCTTCCATGGCTAGGGAGACTGCCGTGGCTGACAGGTAAAAAAAAAAAAAAAGGTAAATTTTAAGTCACGATTACCCCAAAACCCTTAGAGAAAAAGAAGTCTTTGCATTCTGTCTCTGTCCCTTTAAATCATAAATTTTCTTATTAGGTCTTTGAAATGTAAACACAGCCCACGGTTGCCTGAGGCTGAAGGAAAAATGGGAAGGGAAGAGGCCTTTTTAAAATACAAACCGCTCACAGGGCTCTTGTGCCCAGACCCCAGCGCCTCTGGTGACAGGCAGACAGTCCAAATCACCTCAGACAACACTTAGATACTTTCTCTATAAATTTTCTACCCCTGCCTTCTCTAGGACCTAAGAGCCATGCTTTGAAGTGCAAACGTTAGAGGGAAGTTTTTCATCCAAAAAAGAGAGGGAGGTATTTGGAAATTGGGCCCATGATCTCCCCATAAACCTTAGTAAATCCAAAAGCGAGAAGATTTTGTTTGCATCTGTTCTGTGTATTTGTATGTGTGTCCACGTACGTTGTTAATGCGTGATGTTTTCTCTACCTCTGGATGGCATGGTTGTAATTAATGTGTAAAAAGAGCAATATTTAGTTTGTCTGAAGGGAAGCACCTAAAACTCAGAAAGCTAGACAGTAACCCAAATGTTTTTTTTAGGTTCACACGATCTGGGAAAATATTTGGCATTAAAGCTAATTTAAGGTTATTGGTTTAATGAACATGGACCTGTCTTTAGAGTTATCAGCATTTAAAAATTTTTTCTAATGTTTATTTATTTGAGAGAGAGAGAGGGAGACACAGAATCTGAAGCAGGCTCCAGGCTCTGAGCTGTCAGCACGGAGCCAAAGGCGGGGCCTGAACCCACAAACTGTGAGATCATGACCTGAGCTGACGTCGGCCACTTAACCAACTGAGCCACCCAGGTGCCCCTAGAGTTATCAGCATTATATAGAAAACTTAGATTCTGCCTGTGTTTACTGAAAGTCAAATTAGTTTCATGATCTCTCTTGAAAAATCTGTCAGAAAAAAAAACTAAACAGAATAATGGTTGAGTTTGTCTATGAAGTTTAACGAGGAGTGTGCATATAATTGCTAACAAGTAAATTAAATTGATGTAAATAAGATTTAAAAAGTCTGTAAGTAAACTTTTAAATAGCTTCCAAATTCTTTTTGGTGGGAACCCAAAACGTTAAAGTTTTGCTAAGTTAAATGGTAAGTTAAATTCATTGAATATCTAGATCATTTCCAAGTAAGAAAAAAATAATAAAACATTAAGTATTAACATAGGCTTATCCACTTTTTAGTTTCTTGGTATAAGACAAATTTAGATATGTTAGCAAAACCTGTTTTGTGCTATTGTATGATGAAAAAACACATTGCTAGTTATGAAATGTAAATTCTCCAGTCTAGGGGCGCCTGACTGGCTCAATCAATGCACCATGTGACTCTTGATCTCAGGGTTGTGCATTTAAAAAAATTTTTTTTAACGTTTAATTTTTTTTTAACGTTTATTTATTTTTGAGAGACATAGAGACAGAGCGTGTGCAGGGGAAGGGCAGAGGGAGAGGGAGACACAGAAACTGAAGCAGGCTCCAGGCTCTGATGAGCTATCAGCACAGAGCCCAACGTGGGGCTCGAACTCACAGACCATGAGATCATGACCTGATCTGAAGTTGGCCGCTCAACCAACTGAGCCACCCAGGCGCCCCTCAGGGTTGTGCATTTAAGCCCCATGTTGGGCATAGAGGTTGCTTTAAAAAATTAAAATATAAGGGCACCTGGGTGGCTCAGTCGGTTAAGTGTCCAACTCTGGCTCAGGTTATGATCTCATGGTTTGTGGGTTCGAGCCCCATGTCAGGCTCTGTGCTGCCAGCTGGGAGCCTCGAGCCTGCTTCGGATTCTCCCTCTCTCTGCCCCTCCCCATTCTCACTCAGACTGTCTATCTCTCTCAAAAATAAATAAACATTTAAAAAAAAAAGCCATCTGGGATCCCAATTAAAAGGGCCCTGTTGGTCACAGAGCCTGGTGGTGATTAGGTATTTTGGAAACCTCACCAGAGAAAAACAGCTCTTGAGCCCCACTGGAAAGCACCTTGCAAAGCACTCCTGACCACGGACACGGCTGCACGACCAGTAGGCACTGAGCCTTGAGTCCACATCGCACGCCTCAGGAAGGCTCCACCTGAGCCCTGGTCCCATACAGACGCTGGAGACCCACCTTTCAAACTGACAAGGAAAAGAAACAGCCACCCCCAAGGCCGGCGGCTTCTGCTCAGGACGCCCAGTCAAGACCTCCTACACGAACTGAACATGACACGCTTTCTCCTCTTTTCCTTACCTTCACTCTGGCGCCAGCTAGGAAAGGGAACGCCCTTATCTTTACTTCCCAGGCCATTGCTCAGGGGGTACCCTCTGGAATTTAGAGCAGGCTTTTATTTCAGGCCAGGAGAAAAGTCTTTCATCATTGGTCGACTCCTGGGAATTGACACCGTGAGTCGGAAAGGACCTACCAGGAGGCTTTCATGCTTCAGGACTCTCCGTTTGGCCGAACCCCTACTTCTCTGTTTAGGGATAAATACAAACGAAGCTATGATCAGGGACTTCTCGTTAATTCTTGAAATTCTTGCCACATGGCCACTCAAGCAATAACTCCCCAGCAATGATCCTTAGAGTCTCTGGCCAATGTTGTTCTTGAGGATAGAACAGAATAGCCTTTGACTATCGTTTAGCTGAGCAAGGAGGTGCCCCCTGGCTTCACGCTCCTGGGAAAGCTGAACTCTCTATTACGTCAAATCCCCAAACAAGGCACTTGCCTTAAGAAGACAGCTCCTTCCACAGGGTCTTTCTTTGATTTATCTGATTTTGATGGCACTGGGTCGTGGAGACCATGGTTCCCAAGTACCCTGCCAACACTGGGGCGGGCCCTGCTTATGCTAATCAAGAATCTCCTTGATGTGTTACGTTTTCTTAAATGCTTTAAATGCATGTTTGCAGCCGCCAACCACCAAGCAAATGGTCTCCCTCAGACCGGACCATCCAAACAGGTACAAAGAGAACAAGTGACTTGACCCAACCTAAAGCTGAAGTCGTAGCCCGTGACTGTCCCGGAGATAAAGTGAAAACATCATGAGCAGAGAATGCCACGCACAGGATCACCCAAGGCTTCGAGAACGACAGGGCAGCGGCTGGGAGTGGCGCTAATGCCCTACAGTTTGGTCACCTCTCTCGGTTAAGCTGAGAGTCCGGTTCGTTGTTACACACACAGGCCCCAAAATAGCATCGCGGAGGTTAAGGGCCCAGAGCGGTAGACCAATTAAATCGGGTAATACCTAACCTAATTTTAACACCCCAGGAATGAACGGAGCCTTTAATCAGTCAGCATAGAGTTTCCTGGTCAATACTGGGAAATTTGCCGTCACACCTTCCCGCTGCCCCTAGGAGGGCAACCTTGCTTACAACAATGCACTCCCTGCTGGTAAGTTCTCCCTTGTTGATGCCTTCTGATTTCTCTGGTTTCTCCCGTCTGCCCTGTACTTTTTGGATGGGATGCCGCCCAACTCGTGAACTTTTAATAGAGCCCCTCAGACCTTCCCATTACTCAGTTGAATTTCGTTGTCATTTGTTTTGTAACCCCATGAGCCAGGCCCCGGCCTGGAAGAGCTCACAGTCGGGAACAGACAGCCTCCCAGGAAGCGGAATGATAAACGCCTCGCAACATCAGGGCACTGGACACCCTGCCGCCCGTCTCTGCGGCGGAATGCGCTGTGGGGCATCAGATGGCAAGTTCTCTCGGGACAGGGGTGAGGTAGAAGCCAGCGTCAGCATAAACGACGAGGCCCTGTGTCACTGGCGACTGCGGACAGAGCTGCTCCCTTACCCCCACGGCGCCGGACAGGGCCTACGCGACAGGACGTCACGGAGCCGGGTTCCGGGACATCGCACACGGACGACAAGCCAGCGACTGGCGTGAAGACGCTCCCAGGTCAGCGCCCGCGCCCTCCCTCTCTGTGAACACACACACACGCCTCCTTCAGGCTCTGGGTAGCACGCCTTCGAGCTAAAGACACCTGGCCCCCACACGTAGTTCCTTGTGTAGGAACGGCGGTCCTTCTGAGGCAACAAGTGTACATTTTCCAGCCTGACAGAGTGACAGCAGCTCCGTGTTGTTAAAACTGTCCTAATCCGACGGCTGTCTGCCAACTTCTGCGGCCCAGCCTGCCCCCTCCTCCCCCTGCTGTCCGCGAACCACGGAATCAGCAAGAATTGACGTGCTTCTAGGGAAGGGGCCGCAGGCAGGAGGGGGGCTGGCGATGAATGCAAACCAACGTTCCGTCAGCCCCCACACGTCTCCTGGGCTGGGGACTGGGCATGGCGTCCCAGGCCCCGGCGTCCCTCACCACGCTGGCGGGAGCCGGGCTCTCTCCTCGAGGACAGCATCTTCCAAGCGTTTTTTTCGAGCGTGACCCAGACGAGATTTACATCTTCCATCGCGAACCGGCATCAGTGCAGGCACACGTACCCACGTCGGACACAAGACTATTTAACATAGCACTTCCTGCCATGCACAGGGACTTCTGGGCTCCTGCTCGATCCTGTTTTCCACATGACGCTGGTTGCCACCCGCCAAACTGATTTTATGATCCTCTAACAAGTTCCAAAGCAAAGTTTAAAAAACACGGTGCTCGGGTCAAGGAGCTGTACCTGGATGTACTTGTTTTGGCTGGGAAACTCTCTCCCGTCATGACGGAATAAACTCGTTAATGAGTAACTACCCCCTGAGCTGAGGGTTTGAGTTCACGGGGAGAGCGTGAACCCCTCCTGTGGCCCGGGTCCTCCTGGGAAACGTGGCCGTGGCCCGCATGGTCACGCTGCAGGGCAGGCTGAGGCGCACGTCACACTCTAGAGCACCGGGGAGTCAGCTCGGGGCCCCCCGTCCACCTAAATGCCACATCCCCGGCACCCAGGCCACTGCCGCACCTGGCACTGAGGGGAACTCCCCTACCCTGCCCACACAGTCCACAGGCCCGGGCCCACCCGGGGGACGATGTATGTGTCTCAGGAGGCGATAACGAAGTGGAATGGGGCTCAGTGTTGTAGAAGCCAACGACCTGGCCCCTCCCGCTACCATAAGCAACTCCTCCAGGCAGAAATAGGAAGAAAAAGCACAAGTCAGCACAAATCCAGCATGGATAGGTCTCCTCAGGCCCGGCAAAGCCCAGAAGAGGAGAAGAAAGGGCCCCCAAACACCCGCTAGCACATCCACGGCTCAGCCTCACGAGTGCCCGAGGGAGTCCCTTTCGGTGGGATCCCTTTCCTGCGCCGTCTGCCTCACACACAGTAGGGACGTCGAGGAGGGGAGCCCCGGCCAGAGTCAGGCAGTGTGGACCAGATCCCGGCTTCCCCTCTTAGGTGGCACCTCGGGCAAGTTCTCCTTCACTGCTCTGGGCCTCAGTTTCTACCTCTGCGAAATGGAGATACCACCAAGCCGCTTTACAGGACTACTGGAAGGAAACCTGAGGAATAAGGGGAGCGGGCTCCACACTGCGGCCGGCACACGGTGCCGAGTGAACAGTCACTGTTATCATCATCACGACGAGTGGCCTGATATGCTGACAAATCATCGTTACGATGTGTGTCTTACCAAACCTCCATCAGGCCCGTGTTTTCCTGTAACGCGTCTGCCAGCTGGGCAATCCCCTTGGCTGTGATCTGGTTCTGGATAAGCCTGAAAGAAGAACATACCTTGTATCGGGTACAGAATACTGGATTAAATCTGCGCCCTCCGTGAGGGAGCGGTGGGAATGAGACGGGGTCCAGGACGCACCGTGTCCACGCGACGTTTAGTCTGGCTGAGGCTGTCCAGGTCAGATCTACCAGAATAAAGGACATCTTTTAACAGGTTTCATTTTTTCGTCTATTTCTAGAGTGAGCCCAGTGTATCTGTGCACTCACACACAGATCATTTAATACACAAACACAGATAATGTGTGTGTCGCCATTTTCCCCAAAAATGTTAGGAGGCTCCCGATCTGAACAGCAAGTTCGGAGAACACCCAGGAGACAGGCAGTCCGGCGGCTCCTTCCAGCTGGCTAGGGCAAGGCAAGGCGGTTTTTAAAGTTAAGTAGCTGCCAACCAGCTGGTCTCTTCTCTGGGGAAACAAAGGCTTCCAAGAACTCACCGTGTCTTCTCCGACATCTGCAGGGAGGGAAGAACGAGTCCCCTGGTTCCACTCACGGGTCCCAGTGGGAAAGCATCGATAACGGGGCCTCCAAGAGTGCACCCCATTATGTCGAGTAGCAGCGATCCAAATGGAACCAAAGGTTCCAATAGAGCTGGGGAGCCCGGGCGGTCTCAGGAGTGCTCCCCTGAGCAGCTATGCCTCCACCCCAAGAAAATTCACCTCTGCTTCATCACAGGCCCACTCCTCGCTCCTGGCTATTGGTAGAAGAAAAGCCTACTGCTCAACTTGACCCTAAGAAATCCCAGCCACTGACCCAAGAACGCAGCCCTACCAGGAAGACAGGGCTGCGTGATCGTGACTGATGAGATTGCAGAAATGAGGCGACAATGCCTCGGTTGCCTGATCTGTAAAACGGGGAGTCAGTGAGGTTTCCGTGGGAGGATGCACGTGCGGGAAGTAGTCCTCGCAGTCTCCGCCACAGCACCTGATGGCAGGGAGTTCCTGTCCCCATTACTGCCCAAGTGCACGGGACTGTGGCCCCAATCTCCCAGCCACATCCCCCAAAGTGGGGCCCCTGCGCTCAGTGGCAGAGGTAACGACCCCCCTGGTAAGTAGGACCACAATGGAACTCGGACATTTTTGCAAAAGGAGCAGAGAGAGAACCTGGAAGTGGGCGGAGAACGGTGCAGCCAGCTAAACTCTGCTGCTTCCTAACCCCCTCCTTCATGGTCGCTACCACCGGCACCACCTACACTTTGCCTCGTGAGATGCTTCCAGCCGAGACCTGGCAAGAGGCTGGGCAGGAAGGGAGCCAACAAGTGTGGCGGTGCTCAGGCACACACGTCCCCTGGGGCCACCTTCACCAGGGCCGGTGTGGTCTGTGCCCTCACGGAGCAGCCAAGACTCACTCGCTAGCCCTCTTCTGGCTCCGTTCTCCCCCCAGGGGCTGGCTGGGCCCCAAGGGAAGGAGATAAAAGAAAGTCTACAGGCCGGAAAAACAACAGCAAAACAGATGTAAAAGTGGCACAGTCTGGCTGTTTTTTACAGAAAATGACAAGGTGATATAAAATTCATACAGAAGCACAAGGGACCCAGAATAGCCCAGACGACCTGGAGAAAGGAGAACTGGGCTGGAAGACTCACACTGCCTGATTTCAACACTTACTGCATAGTTACGGCAATCGGGACAGTGTGATCCTGGCAGAGGGATACACAAATGCATCAACGAACTAGAATAGAATGTCCAGAAATACACCCACACATTTATGGTCAATTGATTTTGGGCAAAAGTGTCAGGGCCATTTAAAAGGGAAAGACAGTCTCTGCGACAAGCAAGTGCTGGGACTGCTGGACAGCCACACGCCAGGGAGTGAATTTGGACCCTCTGCCTCCTATCATGCACAACAATCGACTCCGGAAATTAACGTTTAGGATCAAAGACCTCAATGCAAGAGCAAAACTGTAACACTTAAGGGAAAACTTAGGTGTTAATCTTTGACCTTGGATTACCCAGCAGTCTCTGAGTAAGATACCTACAGCACAAACAACCGGAGAAAAATTAATTGGATTTCCACCAAAATGAAAAACGTTTGTGCTTTAAAGTCACTAACAAGAAAGTGAAAAACACCACGGAGGAAATACTTGCAAGTCATCTATCTAGTAAATATCTAATATGCAGAATACATAAAGAACTCCAACAACTCAGTAATAAAAACGCAGACAACCCAACTCAGGGTGGGTCCGTCGGGTAAGCATCTAACTTTTGATTTTTGGCTCAGGTCATGATCTCACGGTTTGTGGGTTCGAGCCCCAGGTCAGGCTCTGTGCTGACAGTGCCCCAGCCTGCTTGGGATTCTCTGCCCCTCTCTCCGCCCTTCCTCTATTTGCATGCACGTGTCTGCTCTCTCCCCCCCGCCACCTCAAAATAAATAAACGAACTTAAAAAAAAAAAAAACGCAAACAAGCAAAATTAAAAATGGACAAAGGATGTGGAGACATTTCTCCAACGGAGACACACAAACGCCAGTAGGCACATGAAAAGATGCCCAACGTTAGTCATCAGGGAAATGCAAATCGAAGCCACAATGAGATACCGCTTCACACCCGCTAGGATGGCAAGATTCAAAAAGACGGATAATAACAAGTGCTGGTGAGGATGCGGAGAAACGGGAACCCTTCCCGCATTAGGGTGCAGGATATAAAGTGGGGATATAAAGTCAGAGAAGTCACTCTGGAAAACACTTCGGCAGTTCCTCAAAAAGTTCAACACAGAGTGATATGACCTGGCAATTCTATCCTGAAGTAAGCACCCAAGAGAAGTGAAAACATATGTCCACACACAAACGTGCACATGAAGGTCAAGGGCGGCATTTTTCCCAACAATCAAACAGCAGAAACAACCCAAAGGTCTACCAACCGATGAACAGACAAAACGTGGAATATCCACATAGCAGAGCATCAGCCATACAGAGCAACGACGTTCTGACACATTCTAGAATGTAGATGGGCCTTGAGAACCCATGTAGGTGAAAGAACGCAGACGAAAAGTTGCACACCGTAGGAGTCCATTTCTAGGAAGTGCCCAGAAGAGGCAAATCCACAGAGACAAAAGCAGATCAGGACCGGGGGCGAAGGATGGGGAGGCTTACTGCACGCTGGTGGATTCCGGGCGGGGGAGAGGTAAAACTCTCCTACGGTTAGATCGTGGTGATGGTTGCGCAACTCTGTCAATATCCTAAACACCACTGACCTATACGTTTTATTTTTAAGATTTCATTTTTTTAAATAATCTCTACACCCAACGTGGGACCTGAACTTACAACCTGGAGATCAAGAATCAGGGGTGCCTGGGTGGCTCAGTTGGTTAAGCATCTGACTTCACCTGAGGTCATGATCTCATGGTCCATGAGTTTGAGCCCCGCATTGGGCTCTGTGCTGACGGCTCGGAGCCTGGAGCCTGCCTTGGATTCTGTGTCTCCCTCTCTCTCTGCCCCTCCCCCAGTCATGCTCTGTCTCTCTGTCTCTCTCTCAAAAATAAATAAACATTAAAAAAAAAAAAAAAAGAATCACGCACTCCACGGACTAAGCCAACCAGGAGCCCCTGACCTGTACATTTGAAAAGGGTGAATTTTATGCATGTGCATTTTATCTTCAAAAATATTTTTCTTGGGGCACCCGGGTGGCACAGTTGGTTAAGCATCTGACTTAAGCTCAGGTCATGATCTCACGGTTCGTGAGTTTGAGCCCCGCATTGGGCTCTCTGCCGTCAGCACAGAGTTCACTTCGGACTTTCTGTCCCCCTCTCTTTCTGCCCCTTCTCTGCTCTCATTCAGGCGCGCTCTCTCGAAAATAAGTAAACTTTAAAATACATTAAAGAGAGAGAAATATCACTGAGAGAATGAGCGCATGCACAAACGCAAGCATGAGCTGGGGAGAGGCAGAGAGAGAGGGAGAGAACACAAGCAGGCTCCATGTGAGAGCGCAGAGCCCGACATGGAGCTCGATCTCACAAAAATTGGGAGATCATGACCTGAGCCCAAATCAAAAGTCGGGTTCACCTGACTGAGCCACCCAGGCACCCCTCAAAATATATTTTTTCTTTTAAGATTTTTAATTTTTAAAAAATATTTATTTTTGAGAGAAAGCACGCAAGCAGAGGAGGGGCAGAGAGAGACACACATACAGAATCTGAAGCAGGCTTCAGGCTCCGAGCTGTCAGTATAAAGCCCAATGCAGGGCTCAAACCCACAACCTGTGAGATCGTGACCTGAGCTGAAGTCAGACGCTTAACCGACTGAGCCACCCGGGCACCCCTTAAGATTTTATTTTTAAATAATCTCTATACCTAACATGGGGCTCAAACTTCCAAAGCCAAGATCAAGAGTCTCATGCTCTACTGACTAAGCCAGCCAGGCACCCCATCTCAAAAAGTATTTTTTAAAAGTAGAACAGGAGCATTACAGGCCAAAAGCTCTCATGAAACTAGATGCAAAAATTCTCAACAAGATACTAGCAAATCAAATTCAACCGTACATTAAAAGAATTATTCACCTTGATCAAGTGAGATTCATTCCTGGACTGCAGGGCTGGTTCAATATCCACAAATCAATCTATGTGATACATCGCATTAATAAAAGAGAAGAAACATATGATCCTGTCGATAAGTGCAGAAAAGCATTTGACAAAATACAGCATCCTTTCTTGATAAAAACCCTCAAGAAAGTTGAGATAGAAGGAACATACATTAACATCATAAAAGCCATATATGAAAAGCCAACAACTAATATCACCCCCAATGGGGAAAAATTGAGAGCTTCCCCCTGAGATCAGGAACACGACAGGGGCGTCCACTCTCACTACGTGTTGGAAGTCTTAGCATCAGCAATCAGATAACAAAATGATATAAAAGGCATCCAAATTGGCAACG
This sequence comes from Paguma larvata, assembly GCA_030068075.1. Taxonomy (NCBI): domain Eukaryota; kingdom Metazoa; phylum Chordata; class Mammalia; order Carnivora; family Viverridae; genus Paguma; species Paguma larvata. Next base: position 57,754,997 of record CM057834.1, read on the forward strand.
AAGTCAAACATTCACTCTTTGCAGATGACATGATACTTTACATGGAAAACCCAAAAGACTCCACCAAAAAAACTGTGAGAGCTGATACATGAATTCGGCAAAGTCGCAGGATATAAAATCAATGTACGGAAATCGGTTGCATTTCTATACACCAATAATGAAGCAACAGAAAGAGAAATCAAGGAATTGCTCCCAGTTACAACTGCACGAAAAACCATAAATACCTAGGAATAAGCCTAACCAAAGAGGTAAAATATCTGTATGCTGAAAACTATAGAAAGCTTATGAAAGAAACTGAAGAAGACATAAAGAAATGGGAAAAACATTCCATGCTTACGGGTTGGAAGAACAAATATTGTTAAAATGTCGATACTACTCAAACTGATCTACACGTTCAATGCAATCTCTATCAAAACAGCACGAACGGTCTTCACAGAACTAGAACAAACAATCCTATAATTTGTATGGACCCACAAAAGACCCCGAAGAACCAAAGTAATGTTGAAAAAGAAAACCAAAGCTGGAGGCATCACAATCCCAGGCTTTAACCTATATTACAAAGCTGTAATCATCAAGACGGTATGGTATTGGTACAAAAACAGACACATAGATCAATGGAATAGAGAACCCAGAAATGGACTGACAAATACATGGCCAACTAATCTTTGACAATCAGGAAAGAATATCCTAATGGACAAAAGAGAGTCTCTTTAGCAAATGGTGCTGGGAGAGCTGGACAGCAACATGCAGAAGAATGAGACAGGCCAGGTGGGGGATGGACCACTTTCTTACACAAAAATAAATTCAAAATGGGTGAAAGACCTACATGTGAGACAGGAAACCATCAAAATCCTATAGGAGAAAACAAGCAGCAACCCCTTTGATCTTGGCCGCAGCAACTTCTTACTTGTCTCAGGAGGCAAGGGAAATGAAAGCAAAAATGAACTACTGGGACCTCATCAAGATAAAAAAGCTTCTATACAGCAAACAATCAACAAAACTAAAAGGCAACCGACAGAATGGGAGAAGATATTTGCAAATGACATATCAGATAAAGGGTTAGTATCCAAAATCTGTAAAGAACTTAGCAAACTCAACACACGAAAAACAAATAATCTGGTGAAGAAATGGGAAAAAAACATGAATAGGCACTTTTCCAAAGAAGACATCCTGATGGCTAACGGACATATGGAAAAGATGCTCAACCTCACTCAGCATCAGAGAAATGTAAATCAAAACCACAATGAGATCCCGCCTCCCACCTGTCAGAACGGCTAAATTAACAACTCAGGCAACAACAGATGTTGGCGACGATGTGGAGAAAGGGGAGCCCTTTTGCACTGTGGTGGGAATGCAAACTGGTGCAGTCACTCTGGAAAACAGTGTGGAGGTTCCTCAAAAAATAAAAAATAGAACTACCCTACAACACAGCAATTGCATTACTAGGAATTTATCCAAAGGATACAAAAATGCTGATTCAAAGGGGCACATGCACCCCAATGTTTATAGCAGTGCTATCAACAGCAGCCAAATTATGGAAAGAACCCAAATGTCCACTGACTGATGAATGGATCAAGAAGATATGGTACATATGTAAAATGAAATACAACTCAGCAATGAAAAAGAAGGAAATCTTGCCATTTATAACGATGTGGATGGAACTGGAGGGTATTATGCTAAGTGAAATAAGTCAGTCAGAGAAAGACAGATATATGATTTCAGTCGTATGTGGAATTTAAGAAACACAACAGATGAACATAGGGGAAGGGAAGGAAAAACAAGATAAAAACAGAGAGGAAGGCAAACTGTAAGAGACTCTTAAAGACCGAGAACAAACAGGATTGCTGGAACGGGTGGGGCAGGGGGGGTTGGGTTAAATGGGTGACAGGCATTAAGGAGGGCACTTGCAGCGATGAGCACCTGTTGTCCTATATAAGAGATGAATCACTGGGTTCTACTCCTGAAGCCAAGACTACACTCTACGTCAGTTAACTTGAATATAAATAAAATAAAAAATAAGAAAGAAAGAAGGAAAGGAAGGAAGGAAGGAAATGATTCAAAAAAAAGAAAAGAAAAAGAAACAAAAACAAAACAGATGAACATTTGGGGGGGGGGAGGAGAAAGAGGGAAGTAAAACATAAGAGACTCTTAACCATAGAGAACAAACTGAGTGTTGATGGGGGGAGGCGGGTGGGAGACAGGCCAGGTGGGTGATGGGCATTAAGGAGGACACTTGTTGTGATGAGCACTGGGTGTTGTAGGTAATGAATCGCTGAATTCTCCTAAAACCAATATTGCACTGTATGTTAACTAACTAGAATTAAAAAACTTTTTGGAAAAGAAAAGTAATAAATAAAAGTAGCACAGCCTGAAAGTCTCGGGTTTTCTGAGTTACCATAAATGCTTCAACGTCTGGTTGACTTTCAACATCTCTGCCAAGCTCTCTGCCACTTCGTCATCGAGTTCGTTTTTGGTGAGCCTGGAAAAGAAAGCAAGGGTTTACTCAGGAGAGCCCTGCCTGGCACACGGTTTTAAATGAGTTCTCAGAAGCGGGAGCCCAGCCCGGAACTCTCCGGCTCAGGCTGCTCGTCGCTTGCTGAACTGAGCAAACAGCCAGGCCCCAATCCCAGCCTCTGAGCCCTGCGGACAATAAATAGGGCTCATTTCTAGGGCAAATCCTGTCCCCAAGCTCCTACTTCCTAGTCCTGCTGCCACAGAGGAGCCCAGGCTCCCTCCCCATCTCTGCTGCACCCTCAGATGTCACTGAGGCTAGGGGCCGAAGCCCGCTTCCGCCAGCCCTCCAGCTTCAAGGCTCACACCCCTGACAGTGTGTTACCAAAGTCTGTCACATGAAGACCTAGAAAAGCCTGCCAACTACACAGTTAAAATGTGCTCAACGCTTTGCTCTGAGGCCGGTTGCGAAGGACCCCAGTTCAGCGAGTCAAGGTTCGGGAAGTCTCTCGGTTGCTCCTAAAACCAGCGGTGGTCTGGATAAAGCCCCGAGCCCTAGGAGCTCCTGCTGTAAACAGGATCGGACCCTGTCGTGCCCGTGGATGAAAGAATAAAGAAGAAGAATGACGCAGAACATTCAACAATCATTCCTCAGAGGGCAATTTGGTAGCATCTGGCTGAATTTTAAATGTGCGCTACTTTGAGTCAACGGTCACGCTTCTGGATGACACTTCTGTGTGCAAGGGTCTACACGCGCAGGACCGATCGCAGTGTCAGCGGGTGTTCTGTGAAGTGTGAACACATGTGAGCAGCAGCAGAGGCTACTGAGAAACTAAACTGCAAACACCCATCCCATGGGTCGTCACGCAGCCCTCAGAGGGAACGAGGGGTAGAGAGAACAAGGCAGAACAAGGCTACGCAACAGTGCTCTGGAGCCAGACATGCCAGGTGTGTGCCGCTTACTAGCACGACCGCCTCAGGCAGGTGGCTTACCTTCTCTGGGCCTGAGTTTTGTCACCAGAGAAATAAGGGTGACTAGTCACGGTACAGACATTATGGGGTGGCCGAGAGGCTGAGTTACCACATATAAAAGGCTGAGAATAAGGCATGGCGTGCAGGCGGCACTGGAGAAACGCTGGGGATTGGCACTATTATTATCCTTGTAGAGCAGCGGTCCTCGGCGGGGTGCTTTCCCCTCCAGGGGACATCTGTCAACGTCCGGAGACAGTTTTGATCATCACAGTTGGGGGGGGGGTTCCTGCTAATGGGTAGATGCCCGGGATTCTGCTAAACATCCTACACTGAACAGGACGGCCTCTCAAGAGAAAGACGATTTGGACCCAAATGTTGACAGCGTTGCCATGGAGAAATCCTGACATAAAAGGACATGTGAAATACGGACAATACTCAGTTAAGGTATTTTTTTAAGGGCACGTGCTAAATGCCACTCTATTCTGTAAGAAAAGGGACACACCTACAAGCATGCATTCCAGTGCTAGAAGCCTAGAAGAGAAAGGTTGTCTCTGGAAAACACGAGAGGAAGTACTTTCACTTCCTACTTTTTGGGTTCCTTACCATTGTTTTTAGATACTACTTTTTAAAATATTTTTAAGGATTTTTTTTTTTTTTTAGAGGAAAAGAATTGAAAATGCATTTAGTGGCCAGCAGGTCTAGTATCGGAACTCTCAACACGATGACACTGTCATGATTAACCGACTTAGCTGAGAGCTCACGCGCCCTGGGCCCAAATACAGTTCCCTCCCTTGTAAGGAATTTATGATACAAGCAAGTAAATAAAGTACAAAGAAATACAATTAAAATAGAGTAAAGGACACGAAGAAAAACAAAACCCCAAAAGCACCGTGGGCAGCATACACTAAGTGAGTACAGAGAGGGGTGAGGAACAGGGGCTTCCGATGACAGGTGGGCTGGGACCTGAAGACCGAATCGTGACGTGGCCACCGGGGAAAGGAGGAAGCAGCATGAGGAGGAAGACAGGTTTAAGAGGAGATAGGGAGAAAAGTCTGAGGCAAGTGCAGGAAAGCTGGTCTCTGCAAGGCGTATCTGAGGGTGTTCTGAGCATAATCCTGACAGAATGGCCAGCCTGCGGGGTTTCCTGAGGCTGGGGCTGGCACGGGAGACTGAGGTGGAAACCAGGCTCCTGGGGCCACCCTCCCCCTGCCGTACACCTGTTTGTGCATCTAGGAATGGCTGCTTTCCTCTCTAGGAAGAAATTAAATCGTCAACCCAACACTGGAGAAAGGCCTAGAGCCTTTTCAATTAAAAGGCGGCTGTTCGGTTCAGATTCCAGGCCGCGCAGTCTCTGGAATAGCCCCTGAGACCCAGCCTTTCGAACTGACTTTGGTTATTACCAGAATATTCTCAGAGAGGTGTTCCGCTGCAGGGCCTCGGCGAGGCTCTTCCCTCCTTCCGTAGAGATGCCGTTGAACGCAAGACTAGGAAGGAAAACACGCGGGGTCCATTATTAGAGACACGTCTACACTCGGCTTTGGCTTCGGTGACCGAAACGGCCAGAAGATGCTGCTGGGAGGTGGCTCCTTCCCAGGCTGACTCGAGGCCCGAAGCAGAAGTGCTCGGCCTTGCCAGCTGCTGCTCAGGCTCTGTGGCTCCAGAGCCCACGCCCCGAGCAGGAGGACAGGCACACACCAGTCAAGAAGGGTCCGGACAGGACATGAACATCGGTGAGACCTGGTCACAGGCAGACTGGGGGCTGAAGGCTTTGCCTCGTGTAGCTGACGTTTTCAGGTGCCCATCCTTGAGACCTGGAGAAGTTTCCTCTGTTCTCATAAAGAGGAAAGTCTGCTACTGCCCCCGCGACCTTGGACTCTTCTCAGTGTCAGGAAGGACCCGAGCAACAGGGAGAATGCCCGAGGCTCTGAGATTGAGCCCGAGGCCTCCAGGAAGGCCAGGGAGGAGGGTGTCTTTACAGAGATGCAGGCTCCCCCTCTGTCTCAGCACTGTCCTCTGAATGAGGAAAGGACAGCTTCCCTTTCAGTTTAATCTGGACTTGAGAATTCCTCGCCACCTCCCCCTCCCAAGGGGCCTGGGGAGACTGCTGAGAGGTCTTCTGCCCGCTGTGGCGATGCCCTAGGTCTTCATCTGGGTGGTGGTTACACTGGTGTGTTCATATGTCAAGTCGCCAAGCTCAACACTTAACAGTCATGCCTCTTACATGTCCATAAAAATTCACACACACGCACACGCAAATACCTTCTCTGTCAGCAAAGCCAACCACCTGCTTCCCCTCAGCTCCTCCCTGGCAAACCATGAGGTACACGGAGTGACCCCCAGGGTGGGACCCTGGGGACAGCGGGTCTCGGAAGGCAGCACTCACCTCAGGTTGGTCAGGCTAGGGTGGTTCCTCAGAGCCTCTGCGAAGGCCTTTGCTCCCTCATCACCGATTCTGTTGCCCCACATCCTGAGGGCAGAGGCAAGATGGCAAACTTTAGTTAGCCCGCGCTCACCACTTTCTTCCTGCTGGGGGCTACGTCCGGCTGGGCACTCACTCACAGGCGTCTGTCTGGGCTTTAGCCCTGGAGCCGTGGCCTGGAGAAGATTCCCGCACCAGCCCCTTGGTGAGCTGCTCTCTGTTTCCAATTCAAAGAGGAATGTAAGGGTAAGAGCCGCAGAAGCCTTGGGGACAGACAGAAGCCCATCAGGCAGTTGCACAGAGACTAAGTGCATGCTGGGTTTCCGAGAGCCGCTGGGGGAGGAGGGGGCCTGAGCACATAGCCCCCCCTCAGAGGATACAGGTTTGCAGCAGCCTAAAAGGGAGGCCTGCGGTGGTGTCAACTCCCAGCACCCATTTGACTTGGTTCAGGGGTCTGAGACATTGGTGAAGACACGGTCAGTCTTCCAAGAAGCAGAAAGATCAGGAAGCACCCTCGGAAACCTCGCGGCGACACTGCTTTCCTGGGAAGGGGACCCTACTACAGCGTGCTGGCGGACCGACGTGGTCTGAGGGGGAGCTGCAATAAGGAAGCCCTGTCCCCTCCCTCCCCACAGCGGATGACCCGCGAGGGTCTGCGTGGCAGGATGCCGGGCTCCAGGCCCAGACCGCTGGCCTCCCGTTTTAACGGGATCTTTATCTGGATTTAAGGTTCACTTGGGCGAATTCTATAAGCTCTTGGCTCTTCGTCTCCTCATCTGTACAGTGGGGCTAATAAGAACATTCCCTCTCGAGTTGTTGTGAGGATTAAGTTAGTAAACATATATAAAGCACTTAGAACAGCGTCTGGCCTATGGTAGGGGACAGTTATTTTTATCAGGCCGAGGGCACTGTCTGCGCAGCCCATGCACAGCGGACCTGGGGCTGCCTGCGACCTGCCACCATCCCTCCTGGGGACGCGGAAGCCCTGGAACGAATTCTCAGTATTTTGTATAGAAAGTATGTGTGCAGGCGGAGGAAGTGGAGAAAGAACCTCTTACCCTGTTGGTGGGAATGCAGACTGCTGCAGCCGCTGTGGAGAACAGCATGGAGGTTCCTCAAAAAGGTAAAAATAGAACTACCCTATGAGCCAGCAATTACACCACTATTTACCCAAAGGATACAAAAATACAGATTCAAAAGGGCCCATGCACCCCAATGTTGACAGCAATGCGGTAACAGCCAAAGTGTCGAAAGAGTCCAAATGTCCACTGACAGATGAACGGGTACAGAAGACGTGGTACGTATATACAATGGAATATCAGTCATTCCAAAGAATGAAATCTTGCCACTTATAACGATTGGGTGGAGCTAGAGTATATCATGCGAAGCGAACTCAGTCAATCGGACGAGGTCAGAGGTGGCGCGGTCGGTTAAGCGTTCAACTCTTGATTGCAGCTCGGGTCATGAGCTCCCAGTGTGCGGGTTCCAGCCCCACGCTGGGCTCGGCTGCTTACAGTGCAGAGCCTGCTTGGGAGTTTGTCTCTCCCTCTCTCTGCCCCTCCCCCACTGTCTTTCTCAAAAATAAACTTAAATAAATGAGTTAATTAAAATAAAATAGGCACTGGTTGGGATGCGCACTGGGTGTTATATGTAAGTGATGAATCACTAAATTCTACTCCTGAAACTAATATTACACTGTATGTTAACTAACTGGCATTTAAATAAAAACTTGAAACTACAAAAAAAAAAATGTGTACTATACAATTGAACAGTATCAAATTTTTCATGAAGGGGAAAGCTACTCATGTGATGAGATTAAGTGAAAAGGAATAAAATTCTATACAGAGTCTGACCTCTACTAGACTTAAAAAAATAGTGGCGAGCGCACACCTGCATGAGAGGACAAGAAAGCTTAACTGACCTCGAATGTTGACAATATTTCTGAGGTGATTTTTATTATCTTTTTTGTATTCTTCATAGTTTACCGATAAAAACCATCTGTGTTTCTTTTATCATAGGATAAAAATTATAACAATGTAAAAAGCTTTAAAAAGCCTCTGGAGTCAAAACCATGAGATACCACCTTGTACCTGTGAGGGTGGCGACCATCAAAAAGAACAGAGAATAACAAGGGTTGGGGAGGACACAGAAAACCCAGATGGGAAACAGTGTGGCGGGCCCTCAAAAATTAGGAGATAGAATTACCAGGGGCGCCTGGGTGGCTGAGTCGGTTAAGCGTCTGACTTTGGCTCAGGTCACGATCTCATGGTTTGTGGGTTCAAGCCCCACATTGGGCTCTGTGCTGACAGCTCAGAGCCTGGAGCCTGCCTCCGATTCTGCGTCTCCCTCTCTCTCTGCCCCTCCCCCACTCATGCTCTGTCTCTCTCTCTCTCAAAAATAAATAAACGTTAAAAAATTTTAAAAAAAATAGAACGACCAGCTGATCCAACAACTCCACTTCTGGGGATATGCCCCCAAAAATTGAAGAGACATTTGTACGCCCACGTTCATAGCAGAATTACTCACGGTAGCTAAAATGCGGAAGCCACCCAAGTGTCCAGATGAATGGACAAGATGTGGCACATACATCCAATGGACTGCTACTCAGCCTTAAAAAGGAAGGAAATTCCTGCCACATGCTACAGCATGGATGAACCTCGAGGACAATGGGCTGAGGGGAGGAAGCACACTGTATGACTCCACTTAGGTGGCATACCCGCGGCAGTCCAATTCATAGGGACGCAGAGCAGGAGGGTGGTGCCCGGGGGCTGGAGGAAGGGAGCATGGGGAGTTAGCGTTTAATGGGTGGAGAGTTGCTTTTTTGCAAGATGGAAAGAGTTCTGGAGACGGCTGGTGGTGATGGTTGCACATCTGTGAGTGTACGTAACATCCCTGCACTGTACACCAAAAAATAGTTAAGAAGATACCTCTTATGTTCTATGTATTTTAACACAATAAAAAAAACCTGAAAACAAAACAAAACAAAGAGCCCTCCAGGGGCGCCTGGGTGGCTCAACTGGTTAAGCGTCAGACTTCAGCTCAGGTCATGATCTCACGGTTCATGAGTTCAAGCCCCACCTCGGGCTTACTGCCATCAGCGCTGAGCCTGCCTGGGTCCTCTTTCTCCTCCTCTCTCTGCGCCTCCTCTGCTCCCATACACACTTGCTCGCTCTCTCAAAGGTAATAAACATTTAAAAAAGCTTCCAGGGCATACAGAGCGATCCCAAGCTGAAGAACGGCGGCCTGCAGGAGCTTCCCACATAGGGTAGAACAGCCCCCTCCATTCGCTGGCAGTGATAATGGACTTGCCCGGGAATGAAATAAAAGTCCGTGCAGCTGAAGTTGCAGGCAATCCTGGGACTTCTCACAACGGTTCCCAGTTCCTGGGCAGAAGGCCAGCGGGGTTCCGGCGACGCCCCAGGGAGGACACCCTCTGCGGCCCCCCCACAGCCACCACAGCGGCCCTCTGGGTGTATTTATGTACAAGAACCCCAGCAGGCGCTCTCGAACCCGGGACGGGTTGTATCTCACACACGGGTGCCTTGGCCTCTACTTACCCAACTTCAAAGATCGATTTGCTGTTCTTCACGGCCAGGGCGAGGCACTTTCCTCCTTCACTCGTTATTTTGTTCTCTCCCAGTCTGCAGAGAGAGAGAGCCGTGCACGCGTCAGCTCCGGATGTGGGAGGGCCGCACAGCACAGGGCCCCTCTCGGGAGGTGTGGTCTTTCTCCTGGCACCTGTGGCACCCACGCCCTGGGCTCCCTCGCAAGGAAGGACCCAAAGCCCTAGAGCCACTGGATTCCTCTCTGGGAGGTGGTCAATGTCTCTGCCGAAACTTAAGGCACCCGTAAATGACCTTCTTTCAATGTCACTCATTTCCGTCAGCAGGCCAGGGAGGCCCCCCTTTCAACTGCAAGTGGCCGACGCGTGTGTTCCCGTCACCAGTGCCACACCTGGGGCTCCTCTGAGCCTGGTGCTCTGTCACCTTCGGCAGAGCAATTCTGTGACGGGACCGAGGCTCAAGCTCCTACTTGCAACTAGAGGGGTGCTGAGTACTCCCCAAATCCATATGCTGAAACCCTAACCCCTAAGGTGATGGTATTAGGTGGCGAGGCCCTTGGGAGGTGATTAGGTCACGAGGGTGGAGCCGTCACGAATGGGATCGGTGATTTGTTACAAAAGCCCCCACAGAGCTCCCTGGCCAAGATTCCCCCCAAGGTAGGTGGCCCTGCGGAAATCAGGTCGAGATTCCTCCCTGCAGCCAGCCCTCCTTCCACCCACGGGACTCCTCACTGGACCCGTGTGGCCCTGGGGCAAGCAGATGGCTGTAGGGCGAGTGCGCCTTCTGCTGACTTATATTCTGTGTTCGAACCATGAACGGGTGGCCCGCGGAGGCTACTGAATACGGCGCCCCGCCCGCCCCACTCACTTCAGGTGCGTGAGACCTTTGCACTCGTCCAGGATTCTGGCGACGTACCGGGCTCCGACATCAGTGATCTGGTTGTTATACAGGCTTGGAGAGAAAGCACAGCATGAGACTTTAGGCCTCCAAGGGTCAGCCTTTTTTGTTTGTTTGTTTGTTTTTCTGGTATAGTCGACACAGCGTTAGTTTCAGGCGTAGGACACAGTGACTCCACAAGTTTACAAGTTACTCTATGTTCACTACAAGTGTAGCTACCATCTGTTGCCATATGATGCCCTTACAATATCACTATGTCCCTTGCGCTGTCTCTTTTCTTCCTGTGTCCCCAGGTCATCTAAATGAGCCCATTTTTTAAGCGGGTACGTGCTGGCTGCTGATGTCTGAAGTTGGGGCCGAAAGGAGAGAGGAAGGGCGCCCAGAGAGCAGTTCTGGGCTCCAGGGAATCGAAGGCCTGGTTCGGAGCCGGCTCCGCCCCTTTCCCAGCCTCTGAGATGAGGCGTGGGAATCACAGCGCCCCCACAGGGTCATTAGGACTATTACATGCGACCAGACAAGCGGCCGGTGATGAGTGTTTTTGGATTAGCGTTACAAGCAGCATCTTGAGGGGAAAATGAGTGTCGGAACCTCCGGTCTCCCTGTTCGGTGTTTTACCACCTGCGACCAATTCAACAATAAGGCAGAAAACAGCCGAGAGTGGTAAAGACAGGATTGCTGTGCTCCGCGGTCCCGCAAAACTCCGGGGCGGGAAGGCAGCCTGGGATCGCGTGCTTCGAGGGCCTCGTTCCACAGCCAGGGTAGCGGGGGCGGGGCGGGGCAGGGAGGGGCGGCCGGCGACGGGCTCACGGTCAACAGTGGCCAGGGGCGCAATCCCAAATGCTCTGAAAACCCACAGCTTACTGTTATGGCGACTGATGTGGAGCCTTGGGTGGCCTTTCTCCCAACTGCTTTGACTATTCACACATTTCGCTGCAGGAATATCAAATCACTTGAAACCACGGTGATGCCCTTGACCTCACTGGCCACCTCACTGCTATAGAGCATGTATACTGAACTCTGATTCATGTGCCCTCGGGGCTCTGGACAAGGGATCGCGGACCCACAGTGGGGAATCTAATATGTAAACAGTATCTCGTGCTTACAAAACGTAGCCCTAGCTACTCCCTCAGCAGCCCTCAGTCACTACTTGTAAACTAGTTGCCTATGTCAGGATCCCAACAGGCGAGTGAAAGACATTTCCGGCTTGCTCGCAGAGTGGGCTGCTGGCCAGGCCAAGAGCAGAACCCAAGACTCCCGGCCCCCAGCCCGGGGCTCTTCCTGGTGCCTTGGCCACCATTCCAGCCCTCCCGTGACCCGCACCAATGGCAGTCCCCGCTCCTCTGCGTTATTACTACGTAACTGACCTGGCGCTGGTGAGGAATACATACCCTAAAAAGGTCAGAATTTTGTATTTGGTCAGCTCTTCATATAACACCTTCACCCCGCTGTCGGTGATCTGGTTCACGCTGAGTCTGAAACCAAACGGCAAAGGAAGTTGACAATCACGGCGGCTGCTCGCTACAGAGGAGCATGAATGCCACAAGGATCCAGAAGCCTGTAGGTCCTGGAGTTTTCTGAGCTATAAACGCCCCCTGAGACACTGGCCACGGCAGCAGCCACATAGCTCCTAAAGAGCCCGGGCGTCGTGGGGCCGACAGACCCACGCGGATCTGGCTGGGCTACGGCACAGCCCTGACTCGACACAACGGCTACCAGAGACACGTAAAGGACACTTGAGGCCGGCCACCTCTGACAGCCTGCATTTGTGGGGGGCCTACGTGCCAGCCAGGCCTCTGTGGTTCTCAGGGCACAGCGGGGGCCTTGGATTTGGAAACGTGTGGAGATGCTTGTAGCAATGGCAAGGCTGGAGGATGAAAGCCCCTCCACCTGGCGTGGGGGGGGGGGGCAAAGCCATCGGGTGCCCTGCGAAAGGCTGGACAGTCCCCACAAGAACTGTCTCACCTGCAGTGCCAACAGCGTCTCCATCTGGAGGTCACGTTTACAGAGGGGGGCAGGAAAAGAGGGCCTGCACAAGGGGCAGCCACTCGCGGGAACTGTTCCCTACACTAATGGGGTGTTTGGATGTGGTTAATATGTGAAATATGGGCGGCACCGTCGGTTAAGTGGCCGACTTTGGCTCAGCTCGTGATCTCGTTCGGATTCCGTGTGTCTCTCTGCCCCTCCCTCACTCACACTCTCAAAACCAAATCAACATTAAAAAAATTTTTTATAGTGTGAAGCAACTGATATGTAAACCTATGGGTGTGGCTGTGTTCCAATAAAACTTTATTCACAAACACAAACCCTGGGACAAACCGGGCCAACAAGCCGAACTCTCTAATAAGTGAAAGGCTGAACAAGTTTGATTTTTAGGCGATATCAAAATTATCTGTTCAGTAACTCAGACCGCCCCCCCTCCTCCCATGGTGCCCACCTTGGTGCTGGGGCACAGTGTATACACGCACTGCGTGGCCATGCCAGGGTGGCAGAGGTTGCTAGTCACTTTCGTATCTGTGCTTTCTTAGAAATAGAATCCCCCATTTTTTGAACTGGGCACATGTGATTAAGTTTGCCCCCGTGAAATCTAAGCCATAGCTGACAAGTTCTCAAAAGAATGAGGTGTGTCCTTCTTTTCCCCTTCTTCTTCGTCGAGGCTAGAATGTCAACGGAATGGCTGGAACTGGGAAGCCATCTTGGGCCAGGAGGTGGAAATCAGGTAGTGAGGGCAGCAAGGCCACTGTTAAGGCCGAAGGGAGCCTGGGCTCCTGACGGTCATGGAGGCACCATGGCAGCCCTGACCTGCCCCCCTCTGGGCTTCTCTAAGACAGACAAGCTTGTAACCTATCTAAGCCACCAGTATTTTGCCTTTTCACTAACTCTCTGCCAAAATTACCCCTAATTTGCGGTCTCAGGGAGCTCAAAATGCTTCTCTGAAATTGCCCATTTCCTCTCACTCCCTCCTTCGCCGGTGTGGAGGAAAACTTCACCCAAACACAGCTGCCTGGGGCAGGAGCACCACCTTGGCGCACTGCATCTTAGGAGATGAGCACTGGAGGCCCCGGTGTGTGACAGTGCCCTGGGCTGCGAGCGCAGAGAACAAGGCTGGCCTGGCCTGGGCTCCCTCCATCCCACTGTCACCACGTAACCAGAATCCGTCCCAAAGCCCCTCTGCTCTCCTGAAACGCACGAGCCTCGTGGGGGAGAACTGAAACCGTCACAGAGGTTTAGGAGCTGTGTTTTATACCGGAAATGCTAACAGGAGAGAGCAGACTGGCCTCTTTCCTCCAAACCATCAAACAGGAAGCCACTCAAGAGTGGGCATCTGTGCTAAGATCCCCGGCAGCCCAGGGCAGCCGGCTCTGATCGTGGGAAGGGCCGGAGGCCAGCAGGCACACCGTCTGCTGTTTCTGCGATCACGAAAGCCCCCACGCGCCAGAACCGTTCAATGGCCACCTTTGAGCCTCCAGTGAAACTCCACAGGTTGGGTCTTTAGGATTCTGCCTCTACCGTGACCCTGCTGTGTGACCTTGAGAACACCTCTGCGCCCCCACACCCTCCTTTGCCAGAGTGAAGGTAAGAGTCCCTACCACCTTAGAGGGTTGGTGAGAGGATTAAATCAGATAATGTTTGTAATGCGCTTCACCCCTTCTCAATAAATGCCGGCTGTTATTACTGTAATTGCTAGGATACCGGCGTCTCCTTTTTTCAGATGAGGACTCAGAGAGGCTAAGCGACTCACTCGGAGATGCCCAGCTGGGGCCGCCCCAGGTCTGCCTGCTGCGGAGGCTTCTCTCCCTGCCCTGTGCCACCCAGGGATAGAACAGGCTTGGGTGTTCCAACACCAAGGTCACGAGTGGCAGGGTAACTCAGGCGCTCCTACCCCACATGCGCGTCCTGGGGTCTCCCGAGTTCGGCCCGCCCCGGCCCGCCGGCGGCTCCCCAGCGCCTGGCGGCCTCACCTGATGACGGTGAGGCGACTGAAGCAGGGCTGCAGCTCCCGCACGCCGTAGTCGTTGAGGTTGTTGTTGTCCAGGTCCAGGGCGAGCCGCCTGCGGAAGTGGTGCAGGACGAAGGAGAGGGCGCTGCAGTCGGCCGAGCAGGCGTTGCAGTAGGTCAGCTTGAGGTAGTTGGCGCAGATGCCCCTGGCCGCCCGCCGCCCCACCTTCTCGCTCTGCGTCTCGTAGATGCAGCGCAGCATCCAGATGAAGGTGGGCATGGCCTGCACCTGGTTGTAGCCCTCGGACCGGAGCCGCGGCAGGCTCTTCAGGTAGGCCCGCACGCTGGCGAACAGGTGCGCCCACAGGGCCTTGCGCTTCCTCCGCAGGACGGCCGCGGGCACCAGGTGCCGCAGGAGCTTCTGCTTGGCCTTGGACAACAGCCCGCACAGGAAGAGGTTGGTGAACTGAAAGTGGTCCTTGTTCCTGAAGGGGTCCTCCCCCGCCAGGCCGCTGCCCCGCAGGCACCGGCCGCGGAGAGAGGAGGGGTAGCAGGACTCCGTGGCCGCCTCGCCGGGAGGCGCACACTCCTGGAAGAAGCTGAGCAGCTGCCGCGCGCCCACTTTGTCGTCCGCCACGAGAAAGAAGGCGGTGAAGAAGGCCTGGAGGGTGACGTGGAAGAACTCATAGGCCTGCTGGTCGCCCCCGAGGCCCTGCTCCGGCACGGCCCGCAGGAAGCCCAGCTGCAGCTCTGCGTCCTGCACCTCGGCGGCGCGCACGTCCTCCTGGCCGAAGACGAAGAGGTTCTTCTCCATGCCGCGGTGGGCCACCCGCCCCAGCGAGCGCAAGGTGTCCCGGCCGGCGCGGAAGGTCTCCGTCTGGCTGCGCGTGTTGCGCTGGACCAGGCTGGTGGGCTGCGTCCTGTTCAGGTGGACCTCGGTGACCAGCAGGAAGACGTCGGTCAGGGTCACCGTGCAGTCGGGCAGCTGCGTGGAGCTGTCCGCAACACTGTGGAAGTGCCGGAAGCAGCGGAAGATGATCCAGCAGAAGAGCGGCACGGCGCACAGGCTGCAGAGGTTGGGGTTGGCCTCCAGCTGGGCCAGCAGGCGGTCCCGCACGGCCGGGTCGGGGAACACCCTCTGGGTGTAGGCCCGCAGGTGGCTGGGCGAGAAGCCCCGCAGGAACACCTTCTTGCGGAGGAGCGGGCGCGGGATCTCGATGCCCGTGCGGGCCGTGAGCAGCTTGGCGGCGCCCTTGAGCAGCTTCCCGCTGAGCAGGTTGGCCAGCAGGGCCAGGGGGTGGGCGGGCTCCCAGGGGGAGGAGGTGTCAGGCGTCCCGCTCAGGTCGAAGTCTGAGTGCAGCTCGTCCAGGCCGTCGAAGGTGAAGAGGGCCGTGTGGGGGAAGTGCAGCAGGAAGGCGAACACCTCATCCGGGTCCTGCTCCGGGTAGCAGTAATGCTTGAAGAGCAGGTCCTGCAGGCGCAGCGTGTCGTCCTCCTTGAAGCAGCTGAACACGCGGCAGCGGAAGTGGAAGAAGAACTTGAACTCGCCGTCCAGCAGCCCCGCGGCCCACAGGCCCTGCAGCCGCTGCAGCAGCATGGACTTGCCCACGCCGGCGTCCCCGAAGATGAAGATGGTCTCGCCCTGCTCGCTGAGGACGCCGGTGGCGTGGTCCAGCAGGCTGGCCAGGCTGTCCAGCCGGCCCAGGCTCTCGTTCCTGAAGCCCACCAGCTCCACGATGGTGTCCGTGTACATCTCCTCCAGCAGCAGCTCCTCCTTCTGGGCGTAGCACAGGATGAACTTGGAGTCGAGGCCCAGTTGCTGTCGCAGCTTCTGGGTGTACCTGCTCACTGGAGGGGGGGTGGGGGGGAGAAGCCAGTTCCGCTGAAACTTTTTTTAAGTGTATTTAAGTAATCTCTACACCCGACATGGGGCTCGAGGTCATGACCCAGAGATCAAGAGCCATATGGCCCTCTGACTGGCCCAGCCGGGCACCCCCCGAAACTCCTACGATTGGGGAAGAAATCGCTTTGACCCACTCTTTGGCTTATCAGACTGCTCTGAAAACAAGCGGCAGGCTCACAAAACTAAAGGCCGGCACTTTTGGAGAGAAAATGCAACATTCAACATTAATCTGGATTATAAAGGAGCTGTTCCAAATCACCAGCATGGAGTAAACTAAGATGAAAACTAGCCTTATTCAACCTGGGGGGCACTGACTTTACCACCTGCCCGCAAGGGAGCAGACAGTAACGTGTTCTCATGGGCGTGGAGTTTGGCAAACCTGAGCTAGACATGGGCTCTTACGTGGAGAGGGAGGCGTCCTTCCCCAGACAAAAGGCTGTTCAAGAACTTCCTTGCAAATACTTTGCCCGGGGGCGGGGGGGCGGGGGGAGTGCTGGGTGGTTCAGTGAGTCAAGCATCCAACTTGGGTTCAGGTTATGACCTCACAGTGCGTGAGTTCAAGCCCCGCATCAGGCTCCTGGCTGGTGGCACGGAGCCTGCCTGGGATTCTCTCTCTCTCCCCCTCTCTCTCTGCCCCTCCCCCACTCGTGCATGAGCGCTCTTTCTTTCAAAATAAATAAACCTAAAAAATACTTTGGGATTTTCATTATAATTCAGTTACAAAAATGAGACATACGTGCCCATTTCCAAATTCATCTGTCACTTGTTCCCATCAACTTAGTCCAACTTGGTTGTCTGCTTAAGAATTTGTGAATTTTTAATAGCTTCAGTAAGGCAGAACTTAGATACTATACACTCACATATTTTACAATAGGCCTTATACGTATACTACTCAATGATTTTTCACTTGATTTGCAAAGTTATGCGAACATCACCACAATCCAGTTCTAAAACATCTCCGTCATAAGCCCACTCCTAGCCAGTCTCTGCCCCTGGCCCTCGGCGACCACCAGTCTGCTTTCCGTCTCCATTAATTTGCCTTTACTGGACATTTCCTATAAATAGAATCACACAATATGCGGTCCTTCACATCTGGCTCTGCAGAGTGACTTATACTTTAAAAGCAATACTGAAGTAGCTGGTTAAAGGAACCAGTGGAGGCATCTTTTGAAAGAATGATTCATCACAGGCAGGAACATTTTTCTTTGCTCCCACGGAAGGAAACAGAATGAAGCGGGAAGGAGCGGTAAGAGTAAGAAACCGCCAACGGCCACAGGCGTCTCTCAGAGCTTGGCCCTGACGTTGCCGGTTGGCCTGCTTTCCCCTAAACACACACCTGATCGTCTGGGACACTGTCCTTTTTTTCTGTGTTCAAGGTCAAACTAGAGTCTTTAAACATCAGAGGCTGGGACCTCCGTGTTCTCAACAAGTGTCTCAAACGAGAGAGAGGCATGGAAAGAAGGCTCCCTGGCTCCCAGACCAGACCGTGGCCCCGATTACGTGGGCTCACTGCGGCCTGAACTGCTCTTGTCCTTATCACCACGTGCAAAAACACATTTATGTGATTACTGTTGGGGCTCCTGCACTGGCCTCCGGGCTCCCTGAGAACAAGCACCGTCTCTGGTCTGCTCTACCCTGAACCCCTGGCACCCAGCACAATGCCTTTGCCCACAGTGGGTACATCATTAATAGCTGTTGGACTACCTGATTAGCTAATGCAGTACCACTGTGCTTTGGAAATAAGGACTGGCAACTAGAGGTGATGGAAGAATACTTTGCCTAGAGCAAGAATCCCAGTGAGTAAGAATCCTGGGCCAGATGTCTTCCCAGGGGAATGCTACCAGACAGTTGAAGAAGAGTTAATACCTATTCTCCTCAAACTGTTCCAAAACAAAAATAGAAATAGAAGGAAAACTTCCAAACTCATTCTACGGAGCCAGCGTTACCTCGATTCCAAAACTAGACAAATACCCCATTAAAAAGGAGTATAGGCCAATGCCCCGGATGAACGTGGCTGCAAACATTCTCAACAAAATACTGGCAAATCCAATCCAACAGTACATTAAAAGGATTATTCACTGGGGCACCTGGGTGGCTCAGCCGGTTAAACGGTTAAACGTCTGACTCTTGATTTCAGCTCAGGTCATGATCTCACAGTTTGTGAGTTTGACTGCCGCATCAGGTTCTGCGCTGACAGCACCAAGCTTGCTTCGGATTCTCTCTCTCTCTCTTCCTTTCTCTCTGCCCCTCCCCTGCTTGTGGTCTATCTCTCTCTCTCAAAAATAAATAAACTTAAAAAAAGAGAATTATTCACCATGATCAAGCGGGATTTATTCCTGGGCTGCAGGGCTGGTTCAATATTCACAAATCAATCACTGTGACAGACTACATTAATAAAAGAAAGGATAAGAACGATACGATCCTCTCAATAGATACAGGAAAAGCATTTGACAAAATACGGCATCCATTCTTGATAAAAACCCTCAACCTGGAAGGGATGCGTGGAACACACCTCAACATCATAAAGGTCGTATATGAAAGACCCCAGCTAATATCATCCTCAATGGGGAAAAACTGAGAACCTTTAGGGAGAATATAAAAAAATCAACGGGCAGAAATCTGTTGCGTTTCTATACACCAATAACGAAGCAGCGGAAAAAGAAATCAAGGAATCAATCCCATTTGCGATCGTGCCAAAAATAAGATACCCAGGAATAAACCTGACTAAAGGGGTTCTCTTTGGAAAGATTTTTAAAGAGGAAACAAATTCATCCTTGAATTTGTGCTACCAGTAAAATGTCTAGATATGTCAGAACGGGAAGTAACCAAGAGGTCGCCAGCGGGGCCATTCCCACACTCGGACAGGGCTCTCTACGGATCAGACCAGCGACACGCGCTTCGTTCACAGTCCCCAGGCCGCGCTTGGACAAGAGAACACAGCACTGGGCCTACTGCCTGAGGCGGAGGCCAGGGCCGACCGGGGTGGACCGCGCTCTCCTGTGCTGCTGAGCCCACACCCCCCACAATGGTTCCAAACCCCAGGGCCTCTCTTGCTTCGCGCCCCCTGGGGCGGACTCGTACCTGGGTCGGTGTTGACGACAACTTTGCTCTGAATGAGCTCGGAGGGGGAGAAGCCGGTCTCCGCCAGCCAGGGCCTGAGATCCACGTAAGCGTCCGCCAGCTGCTGCAGCACGTACAGGAAGAACTCGGACACCTCCTCGCCCTTGCTCTGAACCAGGTCCAGAAGCTTGCGCACCTGGCGGCGGCGCAAACACAAGGGGGTGAGCTGGCGCCTGGGGAGCCCTCCCGCCAGAAAGGCCCACCTGCAGGGATCCAAGCTCTTTCTACGGCCTCGAGCTGGCCTGTCCCCACAGCGGTATGAGATGCTGCACACTGAAGGCCTAGAATCTGTGAAGGGGACCCACTTCAGTAAGAGATTAAACCACACAGCTCTAAGAAACCGGGAGGCTTCCGTGCACCCAAAAATAAAAAGGTCAGACTCACCCAAGAGCTGTGCCCACCCCTGAAATCCTTCCCGCGTCTCCTTGTCCCTCTTAACCTAACACTACTACCGGCCAGGAGTGAGCGTGGCAGGGAGACAGCGACTGCCGAGGCGTAATGAGGCGGGTGCTGGGCCGCACGCCCAGGGGCTAACAGACTCCCATGTAAGTTACACCCTAAAAAAGGCTTTTTGTATTATTAAAAATGCGTGCAAAACATCACACAAGTCAGTTACTGTGCTTCCCCCAGAAACCCTCTGGGGTCCTCAGAGCCTGGCGGGATCACGTTAGAAACAAGTTCTGTCACTCCTTCACCCAAAGAGTTTGCGGTCTTGCAATTCTATTTCTCAGGAGGGGACACGAAGCTAAAATGAAACCGAGGGTGGTTCAGACCTCCTGCGGTGGAGTGTGGAAAAGTCTTCCCTGGGGACTCGGCCTGGGACACGGCTGTTCCCAAATCAGAGGCAAGGCCATTGTCAGAGCCCCGCCCAGCAGTGAGCAGCTCTCTGGAGTTTCAAGGCGCTATGGGAATATCGCTGCTAAGGTCTGAGATGGTCTTTTTCTTTTTCCCGCCTCCCCCTCGAAAGCGGATTGAAAACAACCGGTTTGGGAAGCGGCGCACAGAGCGAGGGAAGCAGAGGCATAAGAGGAGTCTGCTCTCAATGCGTCCGCAGAAGCCAAATGTGCGATTGTGTAATAAGCTGGTAGAACTCGGGCGTTTCTGTTTTATAAACGACCCCGATGGGAAATTCCGCCAGCCCTCTAGACTTCCAGAGGTCCTCACTCAGATCGGCGGGAGAAGCCCCTTCTGGCCACCAGCCCCCGTCCCCGGCACCTTGTCAGGCTGCGTGGGGCAGGCACACACGATCTCGGCATCTTCAGAGGAGAAGTAGTCATTCTTCAGCAAGTTGTCCACCAGACACTGGGTGTTGCGGATGTGGGTCACCAGAAGCTCCCGGTTGACTTTCAGCAATTTAACGTGCGAGCGAGTCTCTGATGGAGTGACTCCCGTCTCACCGTGGCCCTGCTTGTCCATGGCTAAAGGAGCAAGCGGCTACTTTGCCCAAATTCATCTTTGGCTACATGTATCTTCCTGGCAGAAGGGCAATCAGGGTGCAGGGCGCCCGCCTCTCTCTCAGTGCTGCTCCTGAAGAGACCGAGGGAAGCACCAATGAAACAAAAGCCACGGGAAAGGTCCCTCCCTGCCCTCTGGTCCTGGAATTTCTCTACTTCAAGCAGGAGGAGTCATGCTTAAGGTGGTAATCTGAGATGTATTAAAGAAAGAATCCTGGGGCTCCTGGGTGGCTCAGTCGGTTGGGCGACCGACTTCGGCCCAGGTCGTGATCTCGTGGTCTGTGAGTTCGAGCCCCGCGTTGGGCTCTGCGCTGACAGCTCAGAGTCCGGAGCCTGCTTTGGATTCTGTCTCCCTCTCTCTCTCTGCCCCTCCCCTGCTCACACTCTGTCTCTCTCTCTCAAAAAAAAAATAAAAATTAAAAAAAAAATAAAAAATTAAAAAAAAAAGAAAGAATCCTAATTGAATTGCTTCTGCATGTGGGTTACATGCCTAGAGATGGTGACCAGAAATATATAGCAAATATACAGCAAAACCTGTTTATTTCCTTTTAAATAAAGCAAAAGAGTGCTTCAGTCCTAGCCTGGAATAGAGATAGGAAGATATAGTATTTTCCATAAAAAGGTTAACCAGGCCTGGAGGTTTCCACATACCCTAAGAGGGGAGCACCCAGAATTGGGAGCAAAGGAACCACGGGGTGGGAGGGGCTATTGTGGGGGGAAGGGTCTGAGCGCAAAATGGCCTGAGGATGGAGACAGCCAGCATGAAGTCTCCTGTGCTAGCGAGAGCCCAGGAACCTGGGCACAGGGACGTCTCGGTCACTACCGCCCATTCTGGGTTGGGCCGTAGCCCTCCTGGAGCCAGCTATCTGGTCACCTCCACAAAGCCTGCCTTATACAACACCTCAGGGAACGAAGGAGGAGCAATGGCCGTGTGTGGAGTGAAGCAGGGCAGCGCAAGAGGGGAGGTGACAGGACTTCCAAGTCCATCTCCCGGGAAACCCCTGAAAACCTTGTGCAGCTGCTGAACTTCCTGTCTGGGTAGAAACAGGGACCCAAGCCATTTTATGTGGGTGTTAAAAACTAGCTTGGGGGCACCTGAGTGGCTCAGGGCATGATCCTATGGTTTGCGGGTTTGAGCCCCACGTCGGGCTCTGTGCTGACAGTGTGGAGCCTGCTTGGGATTATCTGTCTCCCTCTCTCTGCCCCTCCCTGTTCACGCTCTCTCAAAAACGAACATTAAAAAATTAAAAACAAAAAACAAAAAACAAAAAACTAACTTGGGTTCATCAGAGCTACCCCAAATTGCACTGATTTCCTTTCTTGTTTCATAAGACCCTACAACCACTTCTCGGCTCTTCCCTGGGTATATAAAATGGGTCATTATCTTGGAAGTAGAAAGGCCTTGGCCTGGTCACTCATTCCCTCATCTAGGTAGGAAAACTCACAGATTTCAGAGAGAGAGTTTTTATTTATTTTTTCTATTTTTTTTTACATTTTTTTTTTTTTTACATTTATTTATTTTTGAAAGACAGAGACAGAATGTGCCCCAGGGAGGGGCAGAGAGAGAGAAGGAAACCCAGAATCCGAAGCAGGCTCCAGGCTCTGAGCTGTTGGCACTGAGCCGACGCAGGGCTCGAATCCATGAACCGTGAGATTGTGACCTGAGCCAAAGTCGGATGCTTAACCGACTGAGCCACCCAGGAGCCCCCAGAGAGAGAGTTTTTAAACTTCTTTGTTGAGCCCTGCCCTCCCGCCACCCCCACAAATGACAGACCTGTAAACATAACATCCTTCATGTTTTACGAGCCCACATCTGTTAACATTCGAGTCCAGTGGTTCTCGACTTTCCACCCCCCCACCCCGAGTCACACATGGGTCTCCTGGTCTTTGACACACCTCTAGTTTTCCTATTTTATGTACAATTTGCTAAGCATTGCAAGCCTTCCAGAGAGCTCTCGGTGGGACCCCGCGCAATAACTTTCCTTTCATAACCCGAATGACTGAGCAAGAGACAGTACACATGAACATTCTAAGCAGCCAGAGGGCAAGACATCTTTACCAAAAAACAAAAAAAAACAAAAACAAAAAAAACAAAAAAAAACTTTCAGGGATGGAAATGATTGCTTAGTTACTGTTGTACTAGAAGTATGCTCACCTCTTAGATGTTAATTCGGCCTTTTTCACTGAGGTCAACCGTATGCCCCATTTTAGGATCCACAGCTTTGAAAAACTGGTTCCCTAAAGGGACACTGGGTGGGTGATAATATTAAATTTAAATTAGGGGTTAATGATACCTTTTTAAGTGTCTAGCATTATTCTTTGAAGTCAGAGTATTTTAGAACAACATTCTCTCCTCCAATCTTCAATTTACAATTTCTTTCTGGAATCTGCAAAATCAAAGAAAAAAGTTTTCTTTGAAAATACTATTGTAATGAACGGAGAACAAACAAATGAAATTGATGACTAGATAGTTTTAAATCTGGAACTCAAGGATCTGGGGTACCATGTGTAGGGGCTTCCTCAGGACAGTGCTTTCTACATGTCATTCAGACAACACATTCACATTTTGGGGGGGAGTTTTTGGCCATAATTGAGTCCTACCTATACTTTATTTGCTTAACTTTGTGCTTTAAATGGACTGTTTTATTCTGTCGTTTTAGTTCTAGTATAGTTAACACACAGTGTAACATTCGTTTTGGGTGTACCGTAGAGTGATTCAACACTTCCATGCGTCACCCATCACCCGGTGCTCATCACAGCAAGCGCACTCCTTAATCCTCATAAATAAACTATTTTAAAACCCAGATTAATTTAACTTTTTTTAAAAGTAGGCTTCACGCCCAGCACAGAGCCCAATGCGGGGCTTGAACTCATGACCCTGGGGTCAAGGCCTGAGCTGAGATCACTAAGCCGCCCAGGAGCCTCGAAACTCAGATTCATCTTGAAAGAAATTTTACATCACCATCGTAAATGAAAACTATCACTTTCGACCAATAGGAAGTTACACAAAAATAAATTCGTCGGAATTAAAACCATGCTGTTGGATTCCAGCTCAACCGGGCTGCCTGGGAAGATCCAGGGATCTGAGGCCTGTTTGCTCTCAGAAGCATCTGAGGGCATTAAAGACACAGTAGCATGAAACGGAGCCTTTTGTTTTGGAGATAATCCTGAACGTGAGAGAACTGGAAAGGGCACTGCCTTCCCATGTCACGATGCAGTATTTTGCCAGCTGCAGCTCCCGCGGAAGAAGGCTTGAAATGGGGGTTACGTCTCAGCTATCTGTTCAAAACCTAATCTGTGTCTGTCTGCAGCGAGGGTCCCGTTTTACTCGCGGC
Source organism: Paguma larvata (assembly GCA_030068075.1). Classification (NCBI taxonomy): domain Eukaryota; kingdom Metazoa; phylum Chordata; class Mammalia; order Carnivora; family Viverridae; genus Paguma; species Paguma larvata. The sequence continues at coordinate 57,779,047 of CM057834.1, forward strand.
TCTTGCCTCTTCCGAGCCTGTGATTCCCACAAAACCAATGACCTCTCCCCTCGGCCTGTCCCATGATCACCCCAAAGACATTTATTTCCACCGCTTGCCATTGAAGGCGGAAACTTCAGTCTCCTGATTTACGGCCACCCAAGCAAAGCAACAGGTGACGTGCCAGCCAGCTGGTGAGGAGGCTGTTGTACTATAATTTCCAAAGCCCTGGTTTGAGACTTAATCAGATTTGCAGAATGAGCTCCACTGGGCAGGAACTTAAGGTGAAGAAAGCCGAACCTGCCCTGGGAAACAGAATCCAAGGGTAAACCAAATGTATACCATGGGACACCGTAGAGAAATTCAGTTCATGGCCGTTTGGAATACCAAGCAGAGCCAGGGATTCCCTGGCCCCAGTGGGGGATCCGTGACTACCTTCGCCTGGTAAAAAAGGTGGGTCTGGCTAGTGAGGCCGGTCTAGCTGTCACCTGCAGGCAAACAGAAGACCGAGGGTGGCCAGGGTCAGGTGTGGTGAGCTGGGCCTGCTCCGATAGGTGGGGCTCTCCCGGGCAGTGGTGCGGAGCCAAGAAGACGGAAGGTGGAGATTCTGGTGATGCGTGTCCAAGAAACAACCAAAGAAGACATTGAGCCAATGGAGGTGGCCAGAAAACTAGACAGACCTACAGCAGAATAAAAGAGGAAGATGAGGCAGAGAAATGAAGCAGAAAAGGCCAGGGAAGGGCCAGTCTGCCACCTGAAGCCATCTCTTGTGACAAAGGCAAGTGGGGGTAGAGCCTATTGGTGGGGAGGAAGCCTCTTGGGAGCTGAGGGGTTAGATGGCACCCCCACCCCCTCCTCTTCATCCTGGCTTTCTGATCTGCCCTCAGAGAGGTTTAGTTCCCAGGGAACAGAATTCCAGGGTCCATCCACCACCCTAGGCTCCTTATGGAAATCTGTGTCCAAGTCCCATCTTGCAATTTCATCTTCTAAACTAAATACAAAGTCTGCAGAGCCTCCAAGAAAATAAAAGAAAAAGGCTCGGGGAAACTTTTCTGAAGAAAATAAAGCAAATATTGGGGAAGGTCAGGCATCCAAAGGAAAAAAAGAGGTAGAGACAGGAGAGAGAACCCTGTATGACTATAGAGCAGACTGTTGACTAGAAATGCAAGCCACATGTGTCATCTAAGATTTTCTAGGAGCTACATTACTAAATGTGAAAAGAAGTCAATTTTAATAATGTTTTCTTTAACCCAATATATTAAATACATTATTGCAATGCATAATCACTATAGAACTAAGGAAATTATCTTACATTCATTTTTTTCATACTAAGTCTCTGAAATCTATGTGCATTTTATGCTTAGACCACTTCTCAGTTTGCACCAGCCACACATCAAGTGTTCACCAGTTATGGGTGGCCAGTAGCTACTGTGTTGGGTGGCACAGCTGTAGAGGAACCACTGCAAGCCGGTGTAGGAAGACATCAGAGCTCCTGCCCTGCCCCTGTTCCATTTTAAATGCCGACGCCAGGAATAACTGAACTGGCTTTTCAGATTAGTTTCTCAGAAAGTCAGTGAGGCAGGTAGTTAAAAAAAGTGGGGTCACTGACAGTTGACAGAAAGGAAATAAGTACTGATTTATAGACCTACTGGTTTATAGTCAGCGTACAATTCCTCTCAACTATTATATACAAACTTACAGCTTTGTATGCTTCCAAAGATTAAAAATAGGAACTATTTTTTATCAAAGCATTTTGAGGGGCGCCTGGGTGGCTCTGTCAGTTAAACTTCTAACTTCAGCTCAGGTCATGATCTCACAATTTGTGAGTTTGAGGCCCCCATGTCAGGCTCTGTGCTGACAGCTCAGGGCCTGGAGCCTGCTTCAGATTCTGTGTCTCCCTCTCTCTCTGCCCTTCCCTGCTCATGTACTCTCTCTCTCAAAAATAAATAAATCCAAAAACAATTTTTAAGTGCTATTGAGAGTATAATGAGACGTTCATACACCATGGGTAGGAATGTGCCCTGGTGGAGACCATCTGGGAACCCATTTAACAGTATGTACCAAGAGCCTGTGAAAAGCTCAGTTGAGTAATTTCCCATTCTAGAAATCTGTCTCCTGCAAATATTTCCAATTCTAGAAATCTGCCTTCTGAAAAGATTCAGAGGCTCTGACAATTTTTGTTTGAAAAAAACAAAAACAAAAACAAAGGCAGTTTTCTTTGGCTTCTAGCTGGGACATAGTAGCTTATGACTCCCACAGAGGTCAACTGTAGGTGAAGTGGTCAACAAATTGGGGTACATTCATACAGTAGAGCGCTATTCAGTGATAAATATGAATAAAATATAATACAAATATCACAGATATTATGCTGAGTAAGAGGAGCCAGACTCAAAAGAGTACATAATACATGGTTCCATTCATACAATTCCAGAAATCTGACCTAGAAATCAGAGCAGTGATTTCCTGGAGTTGGGGGTGGGGGGGGCAGGGTGGGAAGACAGGAGAAACTGACTGCATAGAGAAACAAGAGAAATTTCTGGGGAGATAGAAATGTCCTTTATTTTTTTTTAAGTTTTTAAAAAAATGTTTACTTATTTTTTGAGAAAGAGAGACACACAGAGCTCTGCAGCTCTGTGAAGGGTAGGGAGCCATTTTTGCGAAGAGAGGACAGAGAGAGAAAGGGAGAAAGTGCAGTGCATTGGGATTGTGCAAGAAAAGCACTCCTCCCTCAAAGTAGCTGGAGAGAAAGAGTGAAAACACTTGCAGGGGCTTGACAAGAAATCTGTTCCCCAAAACCACTGACAGGTAGAAAGGGGAGGGTTTTAATATCACCAGGATTCTATAAACAGTGGAGGCCAAAGTCTGAAGGTTCAGAGCTCAGTAACTGGTAGTACTCCAGTGATGGAGTAGGGCAAAACCCCAGGAGCGGGCAGCACAATCTGAGGGTTCCCTGTGCCACGTGGGGACAGCAGTTCCCCTGCTTGGAGTACATTTCGCAGGTGAAGGTTCCAGCGGACCCTGGAGAGAAGCCACATTTGCTGGTATTGGGACAAAGACACCAGAGTGTGGTGAAACTTGGTGCTGGCTGGGTGTTATGATTTGCCATAAACTTTTTCTTTTTTTTTCCTCTTTTTTTCCTATTCTATCAAGCTTCTTTCAACAAGCAGACTGAAACAGACCTAGGATCAAGCTTCCTTTATTTGATTTTGTTTTGTTTTTAATTTTTAAATTTTTTATTTTATTAACTTTTCTTCCTCCAAAATGACAAGATGGAAGAATTCACCCCAAAAGAAAGAACAGGAATAAATGACAGCCAGTGATTTAATCAACACAGATGTAAGATGTCTGAACTAGAACTTAAAACCATGATTATAGGAATACTACCTAGGGTTGAATAAAGCATAGAAGACACCAGAGAATCCCTTTCAGCAGAGATAAAAGAACTAAAATATAGTCAGGCTGAAATAAAAAATGCTATAACTGAGATGCAATCTTGAATGAATGCCATGATGGCAAGGATGGATGAAGCAGAGCGGTGAATCATCGATAGAGAAGATAAAGTTATGGAAAATACCGAAGCAGAAAAAAAAGGGGGGAAACGAAGGCAGAAGAGCACAATACAAAACTTAGAGAACTCAGCGACTTATTAAAAATTAATAACATTTGAATCATGGGAGTCCCAGAAGATGAAGAGAGACAGAAAAGGGGGCAAAAGGTTTATGTGAGCCAAGTATAGTGTAAAACTTTTCTAATCTGGGGAAAGACACAGTCATCAAAATCCAAGAAGCACAGAGAATTCCCATGAGATTCAACAAAAACTGATCATCACCAAGGGACATTATAGTCAAATTCACAAAACACACAGAGAAGGAAACAATTATGAAACCAGAAAGGGAAAAAAGTCCTTAACCTACAAGGGAAGACAGATCAGGTTTGCACCAGATCTGTCCACAGAAACTTGGCAGGACAGAAGGGAGTGGCAAGATACAGTCAACATGCTGACTCGGAAAAATATTCAGCCAAGAATTCTTTATCCAGCAAGGCTGTCATTCAAAACAGAAGGAGAGATAAAGAGTTTCCCAGACAAACAAAAACTAAAGGAGTTTATGACCATTAAACCAGTCTTGCAAGAAGTTTTAAGAGAGACTTTCTGAATGGAGAAAAAAATGAAACAGACCAAAAGCAACAAAGACAAGAAAGGACCAGAGAACATGACCAGAAATACCAACTCTACAGGCAACACAATGGCACTAAATTCATCTTTCAGTACTCACTCTAAAAGTAAATGGATTAAATGCTTCAATCAAAAGACACAAGATGTCAAAATGGATAAGAAAACAAGACGCATCTATATGCTGCCCACAAGAGACTCATTTTAGACCTAAAGACACCTGCAGATTGAAACTAAGGGGATGCAGAACTATCTATCATGTTAATGGACATCAAAAGAAACCTGGAGTAGCCATACTTTTATCAGACAAACTAGATTTTAAAACAAAGACTGTAACAAAAGATGAACAAAGGCATATCATAATTAAGGGGTCTATCCACCAAGAAGATCTAACAATTATAAATATGTATGCCCCCAACTTGATAGCACCCAAATATATAAGTCAGTTAATCACAAATATAAAGAAACTCATTCATAATAATACCATAATAGTTAGGGACTTGACACTCCCACTTATATCTAAGCAGAAAATCAACAAGAAAACAATGGCTTTGAATGACACACTGGACAAGATGGACTTAACAGATATATTCAGAACATTTCATCCTATAGCAACAAAATACAGATTCTTTTCAAGTGCACATGGAACATTCTCCAGAATAGATCGCAAATCAGCCCTCAACAAGTACAAAAAGATTGATATCACACCATACATATTTTCAGACTACAGTGCTATGAAACTAGAAATCGACCGCAAGAAAAAATTTGGAAAGACCACGAATACTTGGATATTAAAGAACATTCTATTAAAGAATAAATGGGTTAATCAAGAAATTAAAGAGGAAATTAAAAACTATATGGAAGCTAATGAAAATAAAAACACAACAGTCCAAAACATCTGGGATGCAGCAAAGACAGGTCACAAGTGGGAAGTATCTAGCAATCCGGGCCTTCCTAAAGAAGGAAGAAAGTATCAAATATACAGCCTAACCTTATATCTAAAGGAGCTGGAAAAAGAACAGCAAATAAAGCCCCAAACCAGCAGAAGAAGGGAAACAATAAAGATTAGAGCAGAAATCAACGATATTAAAATCAAAGAAACAGTAGAAGAGATCGACAAAACCAGGAGCTGGTTCTTTGAAAGAATTAACAAAATTGATAAGCCCCTAGCCAAAAAGGAAAAAGGACCCAAATAAATAAAATCATGAGTGAAAGAGGAGAGTTCACAACCAACACCAAAGAAATACAAACAGTAATAAGAGAATATTATGAGCTTTTACATGCCAATAAATTGGGCACTTTGGAAGAAATGGAAAAATTCCTAGAAATATATAAACTTACCAAAACTTAGGAAGAAATAGAAAATTTGAACAGACCCATACCCAGTAAAGAAATCGAATCAGTAATTAAAAATCTCCCAATAAACAAGAGTCCAGGCCTGGAAGGCTTTCCAGGGGAATTCTACCAAACATCTAAAGAAGAGTTAACACCTATTCTTGTGAATAGGTTGACTTCAAAACAATAGAAATAGAAGGAAAACTTCCAAACTCATTCTATGAGGCCAGCAGTACCTTGATTCCAAGCCAGACAAAGACAGCACTGAAAAGAAGAACTATAGACCTATTTCCCTGATGAACATGAAGGCAAAATTCTCAACAAGATACTAGCAAACCAAATCCAATATTAAAAGAATTATTTACCACAATCAGGTGGGATTTATTCCTGGGCTGCAGGGCTGGTTCCATATCTGCAAACCAATCAACTTGATGCATCACATTAATGAAAGAAAGGATAAGGACCACATAATCCTCCCAATAGATGCAGAAAAAGCATTTGACAAAATACAGCATCCTTTCTTGATAAAAACCTCAACAAAGTGGGGAATAGATAGAACATATCGCAACATCATAAAGGCCATATACGAAAGACCCGCAGCTAATATCATCCTCAATGGGGAAAAACTGAGCACTTTCCCGCTAAGGTCAGGAACACAACAGGGATTCTACTGTCACCCCTGTTGTACAACATAGTGTTGGAAATCGTAGCCTCAGCAATTGGACAACAAAAAGAGATAAAAAGGCATTCGAATTGGCAAGGAAGAAGTCAAACTTTCACTCTTTGTGAACGAAATGATACTCTACGTGGTCAACCCAAAAGACTCTGCCAACAAACTGCTAAAACTGATACATAGATTCAGCAAAGTCTCAGGATATAAAATCAATGTACAGAAATCGGTGGCATTTCTGTACACCAATAATGAAGCAGCAGAAAGAGAAAGCAAGGAACCGATCCCATTTACAATTGCACCAAAAACCATAAAATATCTAGGAATAAATGTAACCAAAGAGGTAAAAGATATTTATGCTGAAAACTATAGAAAGCTCATGAAAGAAACTGAAGACACAAAGAAATGGAAAAACATTTCAAGCTCATGGCTTGAAAGAACAAATATTGTTAAAATGTCCACACTACCCAAACCAATCTACACATTCAATGCAATTCCTATCAAAATAACACCAGCATGCCTCATAGAGTAGAACGAACAATGCTAAAATTTGTATGGAACTGGAAAAGACCCCAAATAGCCAACCTAATTAATTTCCCCAAACAGGAAAAGAAAAATTAGGTATACCCTCACCAAAAAAAGAGCTGGCATAGCTATATTAAAATTAAATAAGGGAAGAAATGTTACTACAGGTAGAAAAACATTTCATAATGATAAAAATGACCAATTTTAAAGGATGATACAAAGATTTTAATTTGTATGCACCTAGTAACATATTTTCACAATAATAAAGCAAAACTTGAGGCACTGGGTGGCTCAGTCAGTTGAGCCTCTGCCTTCAGCTCAGGTCATGATCATGGTTTGTGAGTTTAAGCCCCACATGAGGCTCTCTGCTGTCAGTGCAGAACCTACTTCAGATCCTCTGTCCTCTACCCCCCTCTGCCCCTCCCACCCCTGTACTCTCTCAAAAATAAACATTAAAAAATAATAATAATAAAGCAATAACAGACAACCCTAAAAGGAGAAATAGATAAACCCACAATCACAATGGAGGACTCTTTTTTTTTTTAGATTTATGTATTTATTATTGAGACAGAGAGAGAGAGAGCACAAGCTGGGGAGAGGCAGAGAGAGAGGGAGACACAGAATCTGAGGCAGGCTCCAGGCTCTGAGCTGTCAGCACGGAGCCTATGTGGGACTTGAATTCATGAAAGGTGAGATCATGACCTAAGCCAAAGTCAGACACTTAACCGGCTGAGCCACCCAGGCGCCCCACAATGGAGGACTTTAATACATGCCTCAGAGTAACTGAAAGAACAAAAACCATGAAAATTAACAACCAGTCAGGATATGGAGAATCTGAATGGAATAACAAGTCTTCTAACACGCACCCAACAGCAACAGAATGCCTCATATTAAACTGACATGTCATAAAGCAAGTTCTTAACACGTTTTTAAAAGTGTATTCATTTATTTTTGAGAGCGAGAATCCCAAACGGGCTCTGAACTGCTCCAATGCGGAGCTCAAACTCAGGAACTGTGAATCACGATCTGAGGTGAAGTTAAGAGCCAGACGTTTAGCGGACTGAGCCACCCAGGTGCCCCGTAACACAATCTAAAGGACTGAAATCATTCGGAATACATCCTCTGACCGTAGTGGAATCAAGCTAGAAATCAAAAATAAAAAGATACCTAGAAAATCCCCAAATCAAGTGGTCAAAGAAGAAATAGAAATTAGAAAATATTTTGAACTGCATAATGAAAATACAACATACCGAAGCAAAGTACAACATACCAAAAATACAACGCTTGTGGGATACAATTAAAGAACTCATAGAAATGGATAGACTTACATGCATATATTAGAAGAGAAAAACAGAAATTCTCTCAACCACGTGGGTTTAGAGGGAGCACATGTCAACATAATAAAGGCCATATATGACAAACTCACTGTGAACACGTACTCTACGTGCAAAACCGAGAGCTTTCCCTTTAAGACCAGGAATTTATTCAGAGCAACGAGCAGATGAGGACAAACACAGGGTCAATGCAGGTCGCTGTGTTCTCTAGCTGCCCCTACACCCTCCTTCTCCGGAGGGCTGCCAGGAGAAGCTGGAGGGGAAGTAGGGTCTGGAGTGGCAGAAAGCTACGCCTTCCAGAGAGTGCTACTGTAAGCCAGCCTTCTTGCAGAAGGGTCAGCAGTGGCGCCTTCCCAGCTGAGGAGCACGGTGGGAGTGAGCGGGCCTCCGGGAGAGTGGAGACCTCCGTTCATTCATTTGTTCATTTCCGCTCATCTCGCACAGAGGCGATTGGACCCCTGCCCTCGAGGGGGCTCACAGACAGGAGAAACAGCGCAACCGACAGAAATCTAGCCGTTCACCAAATGCGAAGAAAACAAACTAATAGAAGAACGGTGGAAGCAAAGCGAAGACTTTTGCCTGAGATAAACTTGGAGCCCTAGGACGGAGTGAGGTCTGTGTTAGCCAAAGGTCTGGGGAAGGCAAGTGAGGCCCGGGGTGGGGGGAGGCGGGCAGAGTTTAGAAGGGCCCTGTGGCTGAAGGCAAGTGATGAGGTCACAGGAACACACTGGAGAAAGGATCAGTTAGAAAGGAGCCCCACTTGGGGCGCCTGGGAGGCTCAGTCGGTTAAGCACCTGACTTCGGCTGAGGTCATGATCTCCTGGTCTTCTCCGGGTCTGTGAGTTTGAGCCCCGCGTCGGGCTCTGTGCTGACAGCTCAAAGCCTGTTCGGATTCTATGTCTCCCTCTCTCTCTGCTCCTCCCCTGCTCACTCTCTTTCTCTTTCTCTCAAAAATAAATGAACATTAAAAAAAATTTTTTTTAAAAAAGAAAAGAAAGGAGTCCCACCTGGGGAAAGAGCAAATGGGACTCACGTGCAGAGACTGAGTGACTTCTGTTTGCCTTTCATCCAGGAATCAGGGGGAGGCCCTTCCCCCATATTCAGTTTCACTTTCTAAAGAGGGATTTTTGCCCAGTCCTGCGGCTTTCTTCCTTCTCTACCATCCCAAGGGACCCTGAAAGGAAATGTGCGCTCTTTGTGACTAAGATAAAAAATGTTTTACAAGAGGGCTCATCTCTATAGATGACCCTTTTTATGTGTTAATAACTTTCCCCTTAGTCTACAAGCAATTTATCTGCTCACTGTGGAAACGCTGGGAAATGCAATCAGTCAATCAACCAACCAATAAGAGAAAAAACCAAATCACCTACACCCGGTTAACATCCTGGAGTATTCTCTTTCTGCTTTGCTCTATATGCGGTTAATCTTCTAATGTGGGTATCGCACTATGTATATCTGCTGTATGTGTACCATTATTTTCTTGTGTAACCACCGAGGCCCTCTTTTGAGCTGCAGAAGCTAGTTTCTGACAGATGCTTGACTTCCCTGGTGTTTTATAAAGAAAAGTAAGAGCCACCACCTGCCGCTCTTTGATCTTTTAAAGCCCGTAACTGAGAAATTCCACGTGCCAAACAAAGGGTCAAAGATGACGCCCGGTGGTAACACCTTCGCTGGCCTGGCCCTGCCTGCCTGAACCGCCCCCCCCTCCCCCAGCAAATCCAGAAGCCTCCATCTGCGGCCAATCGCAAGACAACACGCTATCACCAACAGGACCGCCAGAAGGGCCGCCAGGGAACAGGCGGGGGAGGGGCACTGGAAAGATTCCAGGATGCCAGCCTCCTGTGTCCTTCGCAGAGGTCAGGTGTCAAGTGCTGCACTGCGGGATGGCCCCAGCAGGCACAGAAGGACCATCACTAACACTGGGTAAGCACTTTACTAGGGGCCCAGCATCCAGCCAAGGCTTTCCAGTGCCTCCAAGGGATACAAGAACACAGGCTAGACGTGGTCTCTGAAGCCAGCCGGGCTGAGGGACTGACTTCAAACCCTGTTCCCCCACTCATCAGCACATTAGTCACAGCTTGTCTGTGCCTCAGCTTCCTCAGTGACAGCCCCTGCCTCAAAGCGTTGCCGTAAAGACTGAGTTATGATTCGAAGTGTCTAGACCAGGCATCAAGTAATACTCAGTAATTATCACCTCATTTAATCTTCTCTATAATCTCACTCAAGTCTTAGGACAACCCTAGGTGGCGGAGGTCATCGGTACCGCCGATTTACAGATGAGGAAGCTGAGGCACACGGAGACTAACTATCTTCCCAAAGTCACAGAGTGTATAACCGGGCAGGGCAGACAGACCGAACACGAGACTTCTAGTGTGGTGAGGACACCGAATGAGAAATGAACCAAGAGTGCCAGCGCAGTGTGCGGCTCCCCGCAGGGCTTCCGTGGGCCCCCCTGGTGCCCTCTGTAGTGGCGGGTGACCAGGAGACACGCTCAGAGCCCCTGTCTCTTAGGAGTGTGAACGTGAGACACAGTCCCAGTAAACCCCCAGCACAGGAGTACTGGGTCAAAGCTGAACGCCACTGACGGACATGGTCTCTGTGGCCACCCAGGGATACCACCTCCTGTCCCGAGTATCTTTATCATAAACCTCCATGAACAGAGAGGACCTTGGGGTTATCTCGTGAGTGAGCGCGTGAGTTAGATGCGCCAGAATCACCGCACAGAGCCCGGCTGCCAAGGTCGCCCTGCCCACGGCCTAACCGTGCATGTCCGCTACCGAATCTGGCTTCCATCCCGACTGACAGGGCCTCCATCGAGAACAGAAACCTCAAGGAAATCCTCTCCCGTAACCTACCCGGAGCCCATGATTTCACTCTGCTTCGACACCCAGTTGCTGGGAATTCATCCCGGGCCTGGAATATATTTATTTCAAAATAAACGACACGGCGTTCCACAAATTGGTGTTGCAACACCAGGTAAGATCAACAGATCTGAGGCCTGTTCCTTCCACCATTCTTTAACAAGGCAGCAGACGCCAACTTGAGTGTTACAACCTGAGTATCAGGCCATTCTACAGGCATTTCTGCCGCTGGGGCTTTCTGTAGGGAGGCTGGAAACACATACTAACAGAAGCAAAACCAGCTGCTGCAGAAAATGGCCAGGGCTATGAGCCCCAGCACCTATGCTGACCCTATCGCCACCTGCGTCCCTCATTGCCCCCCGGCCCCAGTTCTGTTCATTTCTCTAACATTTATTTTTGAGAAAGAGAGAATGACCGTGAGCTCATGACCTGAGCGGAAACCGAGAGGCGGCCGCTTAACCCACTGAGCCGCCCAGGTGCCCCTGTTCACATCTCTAAATGTGAGTTCCCAAAGAGGCTGCTGCTCCTTGAAAAAAGGCCACAGCGATAGAAGTAGGTGGCTCATTAAATAGTTTGGATTCTTGGGGCACTTGGCTGGCTCAGCCGGTAGAGCGTGTGACTTTTGATTTCGGGGTCGTGAGTTCGAGCCCCACGTTGGGTACAGAGCATTATTTAAAAATAAAATATTTAAAATACATAAATAAGTAGTTTAGACTCTCTTCCTAGGTACCAGGGAGGGTTACCCTTCCCTCCTCATTTGCTTTGACTCTTGAAATGTGACCAGAAGTGGAAGGAGTTCCTCCCGGCAGGATGTTTCGGGCCTCCGTGCGGCCCGCATCCATGGGCGGCTCTTTTACCTCTGGCGCTCTGACCAGCACCTTCAGGGTGGCGGCTGCTCCATCCGCTTGGGCCCACGAACACGGACAACGGGGACCGCCGCCTGCCGAGCGCAGTATGAGCAAGACACGAGCCTGTCGTTCGAGCTGCTGAGATTTTGCAATGATCTGTAACGCAGCCCAGCCTGAGGGATACCACGAAAGCATTCAGCACATTGGGAAACTGAGGCCCAGACGGGGAAGTGAGTTGACGAAGTCCAGACAGCTGGGCAGGGCGGGATGCACGCCACGGCCCCTGCCCTTCCTTCACCAGACGGCAGCTTCTCGAGGACAGAGCCCCCCGACATTAAAGGACACCCCGTGGTAAAGAGAAGCCGCTACAATTTTTTTTTCAGATACCATAAAACCGACCGTATTTATTGGGTTCAGAGTTCAATTAAAATAAAACACCATTCTCTGCCTCCCTGTGACGGCCGTCCACAAAAGAAGACACTACTGTCTGAGAAAGGGACACAGGCACACGAGGAAGTCATGCCTAGCCTTGATTTCTACTGAGGCGGCCGCAGCTGCCTGCCGCGGTCCCACATCCTGTCATGTCACCCAGCTACCTGCTGCGCGCCAGAACCGCTGGGCCTCAGCCCAGTCCACGGTCACCACACCCCATCGGGACAAACCACTGCCAGTGACAAAGCTCTAGGTACTGACACAGAAAGATCTTCAAGACCTGTCATCCCCTGAAAAATGCACGGTGCTGGGGCGCCGGGGTGGCTCAGTCGGTTAAGCATCTGACTTTGGCTCAGGTCGTGATCTCGCAGTTCACGGGTTCAAACCCCGCGTCGGGGTCTGTGCCGACGGCTCAGAGCCTGGAGCCCGCTTCCAGTTCTGTGTCTCCCTCTCTCTCTGCCCCTCCCTGACTTGCACCCTAAGTCTCTCTCGAAAATAAACATTCAAAAAGTCTTTTTAAAACGAAAAGCGCGTGGCGAAAAGAAACAGAGTATAACACGTGTATAACTTGCTCGTATCGCCTGCCGTATATGCTCGTATCGCCTGCCGTATAAACACACAAAACACTGTATATTTTCTACAGCGTACTCCACAGACATAAATGCAAAGAAAAATGTCTGGAAGAAGGCACGCTCTATGAGAATAGAGATTCTTTCTAGACAGGGAAGGAGGCCACCAGGAGTGGCACAGTACTTTTAATTTTTCAGAAAAAGAATATATACCTGTATCATTTAAAGTTATTTCAGGGGGCGCCTGGGTGGCTCAGTCGGTTAAGCATCCGACTGACTTCAGCTCAGGTCATGATCTCTTGTGAGTTTGAGCCCCGCGTTGGGCTCTGTGCTGACAGCTCAGAGCCTGGAGCCTGCTTCGGATTCTGTGTCTCCCTCTCTCTCTGCCCCTCCCCACTCATTCTCTCTCTCTCTCTCTCTCTCTCACAAAATTGAATAAATATTTAAAAAAATTTTTTAAGTTATTTCAGAACCTCTTTAATCATCGAGGCATCCTAGGCTGTTCAGAGGCAGGTCCATGAAACACCCTTAGCTATCACTTCGTCGTAAGGAACTTTAACTTTCAACTTAAAGAGCCCATGCCCCTAGAAAAAAGGCCCAGTCCCCATTAAATGAAATGGCAGATCATTGAAACTAAAGAAACTCAGATGAGATGTTACAACTCTTTCTGTGCACCTGCAAATAAACAAAATGCTCTTTCTGGCTAGGTGAAATATCACAGTCAAGCTGACAGGTTTGTGGGCGGGAACGTTATTTTGTCTTCGATCTAGTAGGAGGCCGTCCACTCGTGGTATCGCCACTAAATCTGGTCTGAAAAAAAGGAATTGAAAGTGAAAATATCAGTTCTCGCCAAGAAATGACACAGCAAAAGAATCAACGAAACTGACTTGTAAGTAGATTTTTTTCAATCTTCAGACTGCAAGTAATACCCTATTGAAGAAAGGCTCCATGATTACCAAAAATTTCATTTCCTTTTGTATTTTCCCCTCCCTTTCATGTAACACGAGGTCTTCACCGTTGGCTCATATTGGCTCAATTGTCTTCTGGGAAACATTTTGTCCCCGAGCGATGTTTTCACTTTGATAGATGATTGCCACAGGAAGGTCACATTTTCCCACCCAATATCCGCTCCCCACCCGAAAGGTCTGTTACCAATGAAACCATTTTGGATTCTTTCCCCTCTCTGCTAAAGGCACATCCTAGGTGATGAAGGTCAAACCAGCAAATACCATCTCTGCCAATGTCACAAGCTGCCACACACGCTATGGGTTTCCAAAACATTCTCGCTCCCACAGCCCTGAACAACAGAAATCCATCACTGATACCAGGTAATAGATAACTGGTGTTTATGTATCGAATTCAGATTTAAGAGGAGTTCAATAAAGCCACCATTTCCTGCCTACCTCAGAGACATTGCCCAGATTACAAAACATCAATGAGAATGGACTCTGCCAGGGGTGCCTCTCTCTCCATCTCTTGAAAATGAATAAACATTAAAAAAAAAAAAAAAGAACGGACTCTGCCAACCTGATCATCACAAACCCCAGGCAAAACCCACGGGCCCATGAGTATCGAGGATCACGGCTGGACTCTCCTCCGGGAAATGTCTCCTCTCTTGAGCAAGATTCCTTTTGGTGAATGGGACCCACAGCCTGCTCAGACCAGTTTTAAGATGATGAAGATCATTATGCCGGGTTTGTTGACACGAACTGGCTGAGGCGAGGATTTTTTTTTTTTTTTTAATGTTTATTTTTGAGACAGAGAGAGACAGAGCATAAGTGGGGGAGGGGCAGAGAGAGAGGGAGACACAGAATCTGAAGCAGGCTCCAGGCTCTGAGCTGTCAGCACAGAGCCCGACACGGGGCTCGAACCCACGAACCGTGAGATCATGACCTGAGCCGAAGTCGGATGCCCAACCGACTGAGCCACCCAGGCGCCCCTGAGGCAAGGAATTGAACAGCATGGCCCCACCGTTCTTCAAGATGCCCAACAGTGGGGTGGGTGGACTAACCCATCCCAACGGCAGGCTCACAGAAAGCGAGCGCCTAGCGCCTGTTGACCCAGGATCCTTAGAGCCGTGCGGAGAACACACGCAATGGGGCGACTCCTGTGGGCTCCGCTCTCCCTGCTGTGTCGTCCGCAGAAACATTAGCTCAGTTATGCTCCCGGGCTTCTGACGTTAGATCGACGCAAGCTGCCGTGCTTTCATGGGTCTGCACGGAACTCTCCCTCCCTCGCGGATTTGCTGTTGTTGTTCTATTAATTTTTCTCCGTTTTCGATTTCTTATCCTAGAAAACAAGCCCATTCCTGCAGGCCTCTGTCGGGCCGGAAGACTACGGACGGTTTCCTCTGGAGAAAATGTAGCAGACGGAGGAAGCTACAAGTATTGTCTGAAGGTTTTAAACTCCATTAACACTCATTCACTTCAGTGTCTGAAAGCCCTTAATCCCTCAGAATTTCAAAGCAGATACAGCAGTCAGTCTCCCTCTGTGCCGCTGCCCCCGCCCCCTCTCCTTCCACCCATCTCTGTTTTTCCTTTCTTTTCTGTCTCCCTTTCTTGGCAAAGTGCCACAGAACTCCAGATGAAGACGCCGCCTGCCACCCTGCCTACGAGGGAAGGAATGCTGCCCCAGCTGATGGAAGCGCCGGGATGGGATGGAAGCTGACGGAATGCAGACGTCCTGTCACAGGTGCCGGGGCCTTCTGGGAAGTCCAATGTCTGCCTCCACGTCACTCAGAGTCAAGCCTTCTGGTTGAGAAACGCTGCGTATAATGCAGGCAGAACCAGCCCCTTGCTTCTCTGCTGGAACCCTGGACTTGTTTTTTTTTTTTATTTTTTTTTTAACATTTATTTATTATTGAGAGACAGAGACAGAGCATGAGTAGGGGAGGGGCAGAGAAAGAGAGAGAGAGACACAGAATCTGAAGCAGGCTCCAGGCTCTGAGCTGTCAGCCCACAGCCCGACGTGGGGCTCGAACTCACAAACCGTGAGTCAAACCTGAGCCAAAGTTGGACGCTCAACCGACTGAGCCACCCAGGCACCGCCGGAACCCTGGACTTCTTGAGTGGAACAGAAAATGTTGTCCAACGCCCCCATTTTAGAGGTGAGGAAACTGAGGCCCTGGGCAGTATAGATCAACCAGGACTAGAACCCAGGTCTCCTGGCACTGAGCCAAAGGCTTCTTTCGTTTACTTGTGGTTAGAATGGCTGCCTGGGCCGCAGCAGCACCCCTCCCCCGCAAGCAGTGATGGACAGACACCTATTCTTCCCCTCAGCCCTTCTCTCCCCACTGGGAACTCCCACTTCTCTCAGAGGATAAGGTCCTTCACCTCCTTTCTTAACTCCTCCCTTCACCCTGATTAATGGTGGCCATCAAGGGCCAAAGCAAGACTCTTAACACCAGGTTCCCTGGTTCCAACCACAGCTGTGTGATCCGGACAAATGACACCACCCCACCCCTCTGTGCTTCAGTGTTCTTACCTGTAAAAAGCAGACAATAATAGTGCCTGCCTCAGAAGCCCGCCGTGAGGGCTCAAAGAGTTAATACACATGCAGTGGTGAGAGCAGCGCTGGCCACACTGTAAGCACGTACCACGCTCGAGAAGGCAGACTAGGCCAGGACTTCTGCCTCGTTCATCCTCGAAGCCCAGCATTTGACTGTGAGCAGGGATGTCTCTATGAGGTCTGTCTGGCTAGTCAGTGTACTCTAGAACACAGAGGATGCTAGATCAAAAATTATTGAGGGGCGCCTGGGTTGCTCTGTTGGTTGAACGTCTGACTTCGGCTCAGGTCATGATCTCACCGTTTGTGAGTTCAAGCCCTGCATCGGGCTCTGTGCTGACAGTGCGGAGCCTGCTTGGGATTCTCTCTCTCTCTCTCTCTCTCTCAAAAATAAACACTTAAAAAAGGTGTCGAATGAATGAATCTGGCACAACCCTCTGCTTATAGCAGGTGTTTCATTACTGTGTGCTGAATGAATATGCAAATTTCCAGAGTTCATGCACTCAGGGAAAGTCACTTGCTAAGATGACTGGTGGATAAATTCAGATCTGCAGGGCACCAGTATTTTTTATGGCTCTCAGGCATTTATAATCGCTGCTGCATTAAAAAGTTCAACCAGAGCCCAGCTCTCAACTTCTAGGACATTGTCTATACATGCACCTGGGACAAAATCACCTGTGCTTTGTGATGATGCCCCCCCCCCCACAGTGCCTAGTGGGGGTTGATGTGCAATTATTGATTGACGTTTCCTGGTGTCATCCAGGCTTTGAAAAACCAAGTGCCAAAAACACCCTGCTTGGTATTCACCCCTGAGGGGCCGGCGAATAAAAAAATCTCTCAAGAGGCGCCTGGCTGGCTCAGTCGGTTAAGCGTCCAACTTCAGCTCAGGTCATGATCTCACGGTCTGTGAGTTTGAGCCCCGCGTCGGGATCTGTGTTGATGGCTCAGAGCCTGGAGCCTGCTTCTGATTCTGTGTCTCCCTCTCTCGCCCCTCCCCTGCTCACGTTCTGTCTCTATGTCTCTCAAAAATAAATAAACGTTAAAAAAAAATTAAAAAAAAAAATCTCTCAATAAGGAAAGCCAACAGAAGACAGGAGAGCCTCGAATCAGAAACCCGCATCTGGAACCCTGTAAGTGGGTTTAAGCGCTTAGGTGGAAGAAAGCTCCAGAAGCAACAGGCCTGGGACACCTGGAGATGGCACTTAGAACCAACGCAGGAAATGTCTGGGGCCTCTCAAAGGAAAGGCACTCTGCAAGAGCAGAATATGTTTGTCCCCTCAGAGGCTTGAGTTGAAACTTGACCTTGAGTAAACGCTGCTGACTGCTGGCCAAAACACTGAGCCGGAGACTTTTATTCACCCCACCTGAACACGCGGCCACAGTCAGAACCACCTGGGACCCAAATCTGCCCGGGAGCTCGGCCACAGGGCGTCTTGGATGGGAGTAGAGTGACCCTGAGGGGTGCTGAGAGGTGGCGAGGATGCCAAGTTCCCCCAGAGGCAGCCACACGCTGGGCCTGGGCCCTCCAGAGCCCTCGGCCAGCGTGGGCCTGTCTTAGGGAGCAGGCCTCCCACCGGCCGAAACACACCCGACCTGCCGTGGCCTCTCACTCTAGCACCTCATGACAGTGTCACAGAAGTATGGAGAAAGGGGCAGCGTGACACCCCCCCCCCCCCCCGCCCGAAGCAAGCTGGCATGCCCTGGTGAGGTCTCAGCCCCCTATGGTGTGGAGGCTTTTTCTGTGATGTGAAAGCTCCAAATAAAGAATTTCTTTTCTTTCCCCCCCCCCAAACCCTGTGCCTTTTAAGGGTATGCAGCTTCCCTGGCTGATGGGCAGGGCGGAGGAAGCACCCCTTCCAGGGCTTTTGGGCAAAGCCAGACGACAGCAGACTAGTACGAAAAACTGTGCCACGCCCCTTCCCTTGGCCGGGGAGGCAGGGTTCCCAGGATTTTGAGCCCGCGGACCCTGACAAGCTGACACCCGCACTCCGGTGGGGGTGCCCACACGCATTTACCATCTGCCCCAGAGAACCCCGGAGCCGGCGCTGTGGTTGGGCGGGCGAGGCTCCGATGCCTGCTTCTGCCACTCGTGCTTTATTCCGGGCTTCTGCTGCTTCATCTAGAAACTGAAAACCGAAATTTCTATCTCCAGAACTGTCTCACACGTTAAGACAAGGTTTATAGAGCTTAATGAAGACGGGTTGTTACTTATCTTTTCCTTGTACATTACTGACAGAAAAGGCAGGGGTCGGGATGGGGAGGGGGAAGGGGAGGAGGGATCTCTTCAAGGCCCCCCACTGCCTTTTCCAATAAAATCCCAGCTCCTTCCCAGCCCAGGAGGCTGGGCTCGGCCTGAGTTTGGCTCATTCTTCGGCTCTCTCTGCACCTTCCCCAGCACACCCGGTTGCTTTCCCCCCTCCGAGCCTTCAAACACGCTGGTCCCTGGGTCTGGCTGCTCTAACTCCTTCTCATCCCAAGTCCTAGTTGAAAAGGCTCATTCCTGGAAAGGTCGATCTCGGACTGCCTTATTCCTGGTGCAGCGCTCACAGTGCGTCTCACGACACACTGTTGTTCTCGCTTGCGGCGCTTACCACAGTCGAGAGCTATGTGTTTGTGTGTTCCACCCTTTCCTCCTCCCCGTAGCCTGTAAACTCCCTCTGGCCAGACGCTGGGTCTGCTTCGTTCACTGCCGTGTCCCAATGACACAGATGGAAGCCTGGCACTAGCAAGGCCTTCTGATCATATTTGGTGAATTCATGTGTTGAAGAATTGAAGCTCCAATGAGCCAGGAGGAACCAGGAGCTACAAATAGCTTTCTACCAGCCCTCCACACCCGGCTGGGGAAGCACTTCACACTCTCTGGGTTTCCAGGAAAACAATCGCCACCTCATTATCTGAAAGGCTGAAGCATCCACCATTGACTCAGTGGAGCTTCTCTGGGCCCGAGTGCCACTGGCTCTTGGAAGATTGCCAGATCTCCCAAAGAGGCAAAAGCTACTGAGGTGTAAAGAAGAGGGAAGGTGAGTAAGAAATTTTTGAAAAGGCAATCACCTTGGAACAGGCACTGCGCTTTCGATGGCATGTTGTCTGAATACTGTGGTGCCCTCCCCACCCCCCCCGAGCCCCATCTGGAACTTCCAGGCCTGTTCTTCTGTCTCCCCAAGGACCTCGCACACCCATCTGGGTGAAGGTAGGTTTTATTACACCCAGGCTAACTGGCTCAGTGCACGGAGATGACATTTCTCGCAAAATAAACATCATAACCCACTCTAAAAATATGAGTCAATAGGAGTCTCGGGGCTCCCCCAGCCCCACCACACCCAGTGGATATTATTAGATCAGCCAGAGGAAGCAATGGTTGAGATTTAAAAGCTGCAAGTCTGGGGTGGGGGATGGAGTCCCACTTTATAAGCAGGCAATTCTTTGGCAGCTGGGGCCCTGTGTCCAGAAATATAGGTCTTCAAAAAGCATAAGCACAGCTCTTGGCCAATTACACAAGGCAGGCATGGGAAAGTGGGGGAGGTGAGAAGAGGGAGGGGCACCCGCAGAGTGCTGGTTCAGTGGTTGATAATGGGGTTCCGCTTCAAATCCTGGGTGCAGCCTTTACTATCTGTTCACTTTGGACTAGTTTTTCATCTCACTGGGCCTCGGTTGTCTCATCTGTAAAATGTAATAACTAGCACAGAGGGTTGTTGGGAAGATTAAATGAGCTAAAAAAAAAAAAGGCAACAACAACCAAAAAAAATCCCAAAACCCTAAAGCCTTTAGGGGTTACACACAGTTAAATCTATGTAAGTGTTTGCTATTCCACGGGTAGAGTTATCCCCATTTTGCAGATCCAAAAACTGAGACTCATGAGTGTTAAGTACATTACCCAAAGCCACATAGCTCAAGGGATAGCAAGACCAGCACTCCAACCCAAGTAATCTTCCTAGTTATTATCACAATAATTAGCATTTCCTGAAAGCCAGGTGGCTTATATCAATTACCTCATCAAATACTCAAAACCACTCAGTAAAGAAAGAATTCTTATAACTATTTGACAAAGGAGGAAGAGGTTAAATATCGTGGCCGAGGTCACACAGTTAAGGAAAAAGTATGAGTTTGAGTTCAATTCTGACCCTGAAACCACAATTTTTCATTTACATCCTGCCTGTCTGTATTTGCTTACAGATCTTATGTGTCCACTTGAAACCATCGATGTGCCTGAATTTATGTATTTTTTTTATTTTTTTTTAACGTTTATTTATTTTGAGACATAGAGACAGAGCGTGAGCAGGAGAAGGGCAGAGAGAGAGGGAGACACAGAATCCGAAGCAGGCTCCAGGCTCTGAGCCATCAGCACAGAGCCCAACGCAGGGCTCAAACTCACAGACCGTGAGATCATGACCTGAGCTGAAGTCGGCGGCTTAACCAACTGAGCTACCCAGGCACCCCCTGAATTTATATTAAATGTAAAACACTTCCTTGTTAAATAGGGTCCATGAGTGGCCCCATCCCAATGCAGGAGCCCACTGTCATGAACTGTAAGAAATAAGGATATCCTTATTTCTTACAACAGCAGCCTAGCTTTCCACCAAGTTCCTTCTAGAAGGTTTGGTTTGGAGTCATAGATAACAATTGGGGAATGTGTTAATACGGAGCGCGGGAAGTTCTTAGTCATTTGGCTTTAAACTTTTGGGAATTAGAACAACACAAATATTTTCTTGAGTCGATCATCATCTGCACAGCTCTTCTGCCACGGAAGGGTTTTCCCTAGCAACACACGACTGTCCTACCCAGTTGCATGTGCCTCTGAAAATATCTATAACCTCCCAACTCTTTTCTGCCCTTAACCTGCCCGACACGTAAAGAGTGCAACTACCAACATCCTGAAACAAACAGAACCGTGGCGACTTTTCATGTTTTATTAAAATACCGACCTACTAAAACCTGACAGCAGGGGAGGGGCAGAGAGAAGGAGAGACAGAATCCCAAGCAGGCTCCGTGCTGTCAGCACAGAGCCCGATGTAGGGCTCAAACCCACGAACCTTGAGATCATGACCTGAGCCGCGATCAAGTGTTGGATGCTTAACTGACTGAGCCGCGCAGGCGCCTGTTTTTTTTGTTTGTTTGTTTGTTTTAAATTTTTAACATTTTTTATTTATTTTTTGAGAGACAGAGAGTGAGCAGGGGAAGGGCAGAGAGAGAGGCAGACACAGAATCTGAAGCAGGCTCCAGGCTCTGAGCCATCAGCACAGAGCCCAACGCGGGGCTCGAACTCAAACTAACAGACCGTGAGATCATGACCTGAGCCGAAGTCGGCCGCTTAACCGACTGAGCCACCCAGGCGCCCCCTACCCTTCTGTTTTTAATGAAGCACAGCACCAAACTGCCTTGCTGGCTCTAGAGCAGCCCACCCCTTGCTAGGGCACTGTGCCCCAGGAGAGGGCCAGGACGCCTTTGGAGTGACCGAACTCCAGGCCCGCCTGACACAATGGCTCCAGAGGCTGGGGGGGGGGGGATTGACGAAGGTGGGGGTGCGGTGGGGGTGGGGGTGAGCTTGGCTTGGCCAACTCTGCAAAGTGATCTCTGCCCCTGGTTTGGTCTGCAGCAGTTCTAAATAAAACAGGGATCAAAATTCAAGCCAGGAAGTCTGGCTTCGACGCACTTTCGGTGCTGGTAAAAACCATAAATTAACTGAAACAGCAGTAATTGCTCATTTCTTACTCAAGAGGCCTTGCCCTCAACGAGCATTATTTGATGCACCGAAGACTTCTCAAAACAAGTGCGGACTTGGTGGCTGGGTAGAAGGAGGCTCTTTGAGAGGGACACCACGGACGCTGCCCAGACGATAAAAGAAAACAGGGCCTCTAGAAACGGGCAAAATATCTACAGCTTCTGCATGACAAAAATTTGGCACAAGTACAAATTTTAGCTTTTCTAATTTCATCTTGCCCCAAATCCTCCCCAAAAAGAACTGCAAAGAAAACGGGTAACTTCAAACCTCAAATCCTAGGCTTACGTCTTAGAGTTGGAAGAAATATTGAACTCTTTGGCTATAAAGAGACGAGAATTCGATATTCTCATTTAAGCAGAAATCAGCGATTGCCCATATGCTGTAAAAACACTTGGTCCTAGTTTTTACACGACATCGCCGTTTGTGATGCAATGGTCCAGTCTAAACAGTGCTCCCGTGACTACAAGCGGTCGTCCGGGACACTCACAGCGGGCCCCAGGGTGAGAGGTTCATCTGGGACGGGGCATTGTCAAGTGTAGGATCTGGGTCCCCCTTACCCGAACTCCTGACTGTTCTCGGTCACTGAAGAACGATTCATTGTCCCTAGGCCAAGAGTCAGAGGCAAAACAGGAGCGGTCTGGGTGTAGTCTGGGGATGCTGCCAGTATTTGCCCACGTCCATTCTGAGACCCTACAAGACAGCCCAGCTTTCTTAGGAGCCCATTTTTTATAGATGTGGCAGCGGGGTGGAGAAGTCTTAAGATTAAGGACTGCTTTCCTTTGTCAAGAAATTCATTCCCATCACAGGGAGTAAAGCTGCACTCCAGAGCTGTCAATAAGCCCCGGGGGAGGGGGCGGAGGGAACCGGTGGCTTGAGATTCCAGACCTCAAAGCACCCGGAGGCCCAAGGGTGAAGGAGCCTTCCTCTTAGCAGGACTGGACAAGAGCAGGGAGATGGAGTGTTGAGGGAGACAGTTTCTAGACAAACGCACCCCCAGCCCCCATCACAGCTGGGCTAAGTAAACAGCGGCGACAGCTGTCGGACAGAAAACACAACCACCGTGCCTCTTAACCACCACTCACGGAGCACCTGCCATGTGTCACCTGCCCTGCCGGGCATTTGCTACACGTTATCTCGCTTAACTCTATTAGTCCTAACGCAGAGTTACTATTTTACCCCCCCGTTTTCAGGTAACTTACCTATGGTCACATATCACCGAAGTGGCAGAATCTGAATCTGGGCCCAGGTTTGATGGACTCCGAAGCGCTGAACTTATGTCTCCATTCCACAAAAGTTAAACGTACTTGCCTTAAACCTTTCAGAGTCCCTTCTTCTACCTCTTCCAGGCTGTTGTTTGTTTTATGAATTTTTTTTTAACATTTATTTATTTTTGAGAGATAGAGCATGAGCAGGGGAAGGGCAAAGAGAGAGAGAGAGAGAGAGAGGCAGATGCAGAATCTGAAGCAGGCTTCAGGCTCTGAGCCATCAGCACAGAGCCCGATGGAGGGCTCGAACTCACAGAGGGTGAGATCATGACCTGAGCTCAAGTCTGCCGCTTAACCTGACTGAGCCACCCAGGCGCCCCTCTTTGTTTTAAACCCACCTCTTAAAGGCGCCCTGCTCGCCTGGTGGAAGTGTGTGCCTTGCCCAATGGCCCTACTTCTGGATTACAGCTACTTGCCCGTCAGCACCTCCCCCAGGGTGAGGAAGGGTCCATCCTGTGAAATCTACTCCTCTCGGAAATCCGCAGTAGAGTTACCCCTCCCTGGGCCTGGGAGAACTCAGACACCGGCTTTTAGAAGGACGGACAAGCCCAACGCTGTGGCAACACCTGGCTTCATCATTCAAGCACATCCCCCAGAAGCTGTGGAGGCCACGGGGTTGACTGGTTTCCCCCCAACTTCGTTTCAAACGCAACAGTGGGGTAATTTCCCAGACGCAGAGCCAAGCGGGGATCATAACCGGGCCCTCCTTCTGTTTTTCACAATGTGCCAAGTCTCATTCCCCTTTTTGCGGCTCACATGGCCTTCGAGAAGCCCGCCGCGGGTCCCCGAGACCACGCAGGTCACTGGGTGCAGCTGGACTCCATCAAGGTCCCTGTGCGCCTTTCCACCTTCCTCCGCAGCCACGCTTTCTTCGGTCACTGGCTCCCAACCCTGGCTGCAAACTGGAATCACCTGGGGAGTTTAAACGCTATTGAGGCCTGGGTCCCAGCCGCAGGGCTTCTGGTGTAATTGGTCCAGGATAGGGCCGGGCCAACTGGATTTTAAAAGCGCCCAGGCTATTCTAAGGTGCAGGCAAGGATTGAGAAACCCTAAGGAGGGATCAGTGATTCTGCAGACGTTCAAGTTCATCCCTCTAACTTGCTCTGCATTCCTCAAACTGCAACTTCCCTAATTTCACCTGTAGCTCTTCCAGGGGAAGCTTTGCATACCGCCCACAAACAGCACCCCTCCAAGCTGAGCCTCCTCGCTCAAGGCGTGCAAGACCTCAGGAAACTTCCCCGCGCGAAGCACCCCCAGTCGCGGGAACTTACCTGGGCCTCACGTGTACAGACCTCACAGCACCTGGGAACCGGAGCAAGAGCCAGGTGCGCGGAGGAGCGCCGAGGCCCGGGAGCCACTAGCGCGGAGAGCGCGGAAACCCGGGAGCCGCGAGCAGAGGGGTAGCTTGGAGACCCGGGAGCCGCGAGGCCGGGAAGAGGGGGAGGGGGCGCGGAGACCCCGGAGCGGCGAGGCCGGGTCGGAGGGGCGGGCGTGGAGACCCGGGAGCGGGCAGGCCGTGGGGCGGGCTTGGAGACCAGGGAGGGGAGAGGCCGGGGCGGGCGCGGAGACCCGGGAGCGCCGGGCAGCTCGCGGCACCAGCAGCTGCGGGAAGCGCTGGGCGGCGCAGCCGCTCCCCGGCCCGGAAAGGGAACTGGCCGGGAAGGCACTTGCGGCCGCGCCCGCCTGCCTTGGCTGGCAGAGCTGAGGGGCGGAGGCGGTGCCGGCCGGACGGGGCGGGGTCCGCTCTGGGGCCGCTCGCTCGCGGGAAGTCTGGAGACCCCGCGCACAGAAAGTGGCCTCCGGTCGCCCCAAGGGGCGCTCCGCGCCGGACCGGAGCTGCCGACCGCCGCGCAGGGCCCAGTGGGCCGGCGGGAGAGTTGGCCCGGGGGCGACACGCCTGGGAACTCCTTGCGCCAGCTCGACCACGGTGTCCGCGAGTCCAGACCCTTCCCCTCAATAGTACCAACCCAGATCTTGTAACCAGAGGCGAATCCTGGGCAAGACGGTGAAACGCTCGTTAAAATGGGACACGTGCTCCTGGATGAAAACTAGCTCAGAGGACTCAAACTTGTTTTACAACAGAGCATATACTTAGATTTATACTCTAAAAAAATTATTTATTTATTTAATGTTTTCTTTATTTTTGGGCGAGACGGAGCATGAGCTGGGTAGGGGCAAAGAGAGGGAGACAGAGGATCCGAAGTAGGCAACCTGCTGACAGCAACGAGCCCCGCGCGGGCTGGAACTTACCAATGAGATCATGACATCAGCGAGTCCCGGTGCGCAAACGACTGAGCCACCCAGGCGCCTCTAGATTTATACTTTTTAAAATCTAAGTCTTTCTTTCTGTTCTTAAATCTTTTCTCAGCGGTGTACCTTTTGTACTGTCTACCTTACTTATAAAGGAGTTTTTAAACACACCACTAAGTTTCCCCAATATTTTTAAACGTTTTAAACGGAGGTCTACATAAAGCATACCGATTCTATAAAAGTGGCCATTCACACGAAAATACATTCGGTCACGTGACCGCAAATGTACATGAATATTCAAGTTCCTATCAAAAGACCGCCTTCTGAGAAAAGTATGTTCATCACTCAAAAGTAAAACTTTGCAAGGGTGCCAGGTTGGCTCAGTCGGTTGGGCCTACGACTTGGGCTGAGATTATGATTTCCCAGCGGGTTTGCTTGGCCCCCAGGCGGGCTCTGTGCTGATGGCTGGGAGCCTGGAGCCTGCTTCAGATTCTGTGTCTCCCTCTCTCTCTGCCCCTCCCCCACTCACCCGGTCTCTCAAAAATGAATAGATGTTAGAAAAGAAAAGAAAACTTTGCAAATGTAAAATCGATGGGATACAAAGTGCAACTTGTAAGGACTGACGTGAAGACAATAAAGATACTAATTTCTTTCAGTTTACCCTTATACTACCCTCCGGTAGAAAATCAAAAGATTTTCTAATAGGATTCTGATACTCATCTTCCATGGCTTTTAAACGCTCATATTTCCCATATACTGCTTCTCTGGCTGCATTCTGAGTAACTGCGTTTTTGTCTTTCCATTCACCAATTATTTTGCAGGTGTTTTGCAGAGGTGTGCAGACCTCACTGCAGCTGGGAACCCTCTGCTCTTTAACCCATCTGTGATAGACAGAATAGTGCAGGTCCCCCACCCCCATAATGTCCCTGTCCTACACCTGGAAACCGAATATGAAAAGCAGAGTTAAGCTAGCAGATGGAATTTAGGGTGCTAATCAGCTAACCTTGAGCTGGGAACATTATGGTGGATTATCCAGGTAAGCCCAACGTAGTCATAGCGGTCCATAAAAATGGAAGAGGGAGGCAGGAAAAGGAGACTCAGAGAGATGGTAACCAGAGAGGATTTGGCCTAATGTTGCTGGCTTTGAATATGGAGGAATAGGGTTCCGAGTTAAGGACTATGGTGGTTTCTAGAAGCTGAAAAGGCAACACAATGGATTCTTCCATTGAGCTTCTGAAGGAACAGTCTTGCTGACACTTTGATTTGGCACAATGAGACCCATTTCAGACTTCTGACTTCCAGAACTGTAAAAAAATAAATCTGTGTTGTTTTAAGCCACTAAAGCTGTGGTAACTTGTTACAGCAGCAATAGAAAACCAATACACCATCCACCTAAGTTCTTAATTTTAACAGCGTATTTACTTTCTAAACATTATGGTTCTATTTCTAGTATTCTTGGTCATTTTTTTTAACTTTTTTAACATTTATTCATTTTTGAGAGACAGAGACAGAGCTTGAGTGGGGGAGGGGCAGAGAGAGAGGGAGACACAGAATCTGAAGCAGGCTCCAGGCTCTGAGCTGTCAGCACAGAGCCCAATTAAAGGGCTTAAACCCACGAACTGGGAGATCACGACCTGAGCAGAAGTCAGACACTCGACAGACTGAGCCACCCAGACACCCCTCTAGTTTTATAATAGTCTCCTGTTCTTTGCTAATTCCATCACTTTTCTCCTTTCTTTCTTTCTTTCTTTCTTTCTTTCTTTCTTTCTTTCTTTCTTTCTTTCTTTCTTTCTTTCTTTCTTTCTTTTTCTTTCCTTTCTTCCTCCCTTCCTCCCTCCCTCTCTCCCTTCCTTCCTTCCTTCCTTCCTTTTTTTTCTTTCTTTTTAAAGAGAGTGGTGGGTTGGGCAGAGGAGGAGAAAGAATCCCAGGCAGTCCCAATGTGGCTCTCCATCCCACAACTGTGAGATCATGACCTGAGTGGAAATCAGAAGTTGGGCGCTTAACTGACTGAGCCAACCCAGGTGCCTCAAATGTCATCACTTTAAAAAATACAGTTATTTTTTGTTGGTTTTTCATTAAACTCTTTCTTTTGAGATAATTACAAATTCACGTGCAGCTGGAAGAAATAATGCAGACAGATCCATTTACCCTTAACCCAATTTCTCCCAGTGGTAGTATATTCCAGAATTACAGTGCAAGATCACAACCAAGGCATTGGCACTGATTTAGTCAAGATACAGAACATTTCCATCATTACAAATATGCCTCGTGTTGTGCTTTTATACCCCACCACTTCCTCTTTAGCCACTGGCAACCGCTAATCTGTTCTCCATTTCTCTCATTTGTCATTTCAAGCATGTCCTATAAATAAAAGCATAGAGTATGTAACATTTGGGGATTGGTTTTGTTTACTCAGCTTAAGTGTCTGGAGATCCAACGTCATTGCATGTATCAATAGTTCTTTCCCTTCTAATGTTGAGTAGTGTTCCACTCTATCCCCACGCAGATTACCACACTTTGTTTAACCATTCACATGCTGAAAGACGTCTGGGTTATTTTCGGTTTGGAACTATTCAGAAGAAAGCGGACATCGACACGCGGGTTTCTACGTGAACATCATGTCTGGGAGTGCAGCTGCTGGGTTGTGGGATAGCCGCATGTTTAGTTTCTTAAGAAACTGCCAAATTGTTTTCCAGACCGCCTGTGTCATTTTACCTTCCCGGCAGCAATGTGTAAGTGATCTACGTCATAGCATCCTCATCAGCATTTGATGCCGTCACAATGTTTTATTTCGGCCACTCTGATACATGCGCGGTGATAGTGATATTTTATTGTGGTTTTAATGTGCTAATGATGTTGGACACCTTTTCATGTCTTGTCTGCCATCTGTATCTCCTCTTGGGTGAAATGTCTCTTCGTATCTCTTGTTCATTCTCTGTGTTGTTTGCTTTTGTACTATTGACTTTTGAGAGTTCTTTATATATTCTAGATACTAGTCCTTTGTTAAATGTGTGGTTTGCAAATATTGTCTTCCATTCCTACCTCGTCTTTTCTTTCTCTTAGCAGGATCTTTCCCAGAGCTGAGGGTTTTAGGTTTTATGAAGTCCAGTTTTTCAATCTTTCCTTGTATGAATCATGCCTTTTACATGAAGTCTAAGAACTCTCTGACAAGCCCTAGATGTCAAAGATTTTTCTTTTTTCCCCCTTAAAGATAGTTTTATATCAGACATTTAAGCCCATGATCCATTTCATGGTTAAATTTTGTATGAGACTTGAGCTAAGGTTTTCTTTCTTTCTTTCTTTCTCATTCTTTCTTGTTTCCTTTCCTTTTCTTTTTTCTTTCTTTTCTTTCTTTGTCAGCCTGTGGATGTCCAGTTGCTGTTCCAGCACCATTTGTTAAGGGTTATTTTCCCTCTGTTCCTCCATTAAATCACCTTTGTACGTTTGTGTGGGTTTGGTTCTGGGTTCTGGGTTCTGTTCCATTGATCTGTGTGTTTATCCCTTTGCCAGTACCATATAGTCTTGAAATTGGGCAGATTCTTCCCATTTTATTCTTATTTTTCAAAATTGCTTTACCTATTTTAAGTCCTTTGACTTTCGACATAATTTTTTGTTTTATTTTTAATTTTTTTTTATTTTAGAGAGGGAGTAGGGGCAGAGGGAGACAGAGTCTCAAGCAGCTCCATGCCCATCACAGAGCCCGACAACCATGAGATCATGACCTGGGCCGAAATCTAGAGTCGGACACTTAACTGACTGAGCCACCCAGGTGCTTCATAATGAATTTTGGAAAAATAATCCGGCTAGGACTTTAATGGGAACTGTTTCAAACCTGTACCAGGGAGAATTGACATCTTCGCTGTATTGAACCTTCCGATCCATGAATACGGTATCTGTTCCATTCATTTAGATCTTTGATTTCTTTCATCAGTGTTTAATAGTCTTTAGCATATAAGGCTTACGTATGCTTTGTACGATTTACACGTAAGTATTTCATTTGTTAAAAAAAAAAAGCAATTGTATATGTCTCAGGGAGGAACGTAAAACGGTTCAGCCAATGTGGGAAACAGTTTGGTGGTTCCTCAAAAGGTTAAACATAGAATTACCATGTGATCCAGCAATTCCACTCCTGGAAAGAACCCCAAAATAACTGAAAAGAGATACTCAAGTTCTTGGAAAATAGTGGGCTAAGTGAGATCCTAAGCTCACCTTGTCCCGTGGGCACACCCAGGTAACAGCCACGTCAGTGCATCCAATCCAGAAAATGACCCGAAGACTGGGAGAACAGACGTTCCACAGTTAATTGTAGAGATGACACATCGAAAAGGAAAGGAGGGGCAGAGACAGGCTTGAGAACCAAAGTCCCAGGGAAACTAACCTAAGCCTAGATATGGGGGACCGGCACTTAGAAGGTGAGTCCTCATAACGTTTGACTTTGAAAAACCAGTGGTGCTTAACTTCATGAGCTTTTATAACCAGAGGGGCTTAACTCCGATTACTTTAAAAATCAACAGGCTAGAGGGTGATAGGAAACAGGAGTGCTCACTCTTAAAGAGACAGCATAACAAAGAACCCCAATGAGACACAACATAGAGACAGCAATTTAAAAACCACCTGGGGTGTGCCTGAAGGAGATTGATTTACTAATCCCAGAATGTGTGCTGGAGAGGCAGGGGTCATTTGGAGACTTCTCTAAGAACGAAAGAGCTCACGGAACCATTTCTCTCCCCCTTCCCTTTAGTCTCGATAGCCAGACACCAGCAGGAAACAGCACCAGCACTCTCCATCTACCTTGCTCATACTACATGGCTCACGCCTACAATCTCCTGCAGATCTGCCCCATCCAACCTGCCCCATTAGGAGGAAGTCCCTCCAAAGCAGCTCTGCTACATCTCATCCAGAAAGCGGCCCCTGCAAGAGCATCGTCACTCCAAACTGACTCCTGCCCAGGGAGAAAGGGAGATAACAACACACACCAGAACACTCAGAATCCCAGCAGCCTAACGTTATAACTGGCAGTACAGAGAGAGTGCCCTATTGATCAGCGTATCTGCAGCCCCAGCAGGCATCTGGCCCGATGCCAGGCCCACCCACCAACAAAAGCCTCTCATGAGATGAGGCAAGAAGAGCACCTTGCAGTTTGGTGCTACTGCAGCCCCAGAAAATGGGCTGAGGACAGGCGTCTGGTCTGATTGCGGCCACCACCCCACCAGAAGCCCATGATAGTCTCAGACTGACCCCTTAACAGCACAGTGATCAAACCTGGCCCACAAAAGACAAAGTGAGCCATTGCAACCAACCGGGCTGAAGGCAAACAAGGCTCAGCCACAGTGGTAGAGCACACAAAACCCACACGGGAGATACTCTGAAGTGCTTGGTTGTGGTGAAGAGGGGGCATTGTGCTATACAGCACTACAGAAACTCTTCTTCATAAGGTCACTACTTTCAAGATCAGGAGATGTAACTGACTTTCCTAATACAAGAAAACAAACATGAGAGTTAGAAAAAATGAAGAGACAGAGGAATATGTCCCAAAGGAAAGAAAAGGACAAAACCATAGCAAAAGAGCTAAATGAAATGGAGATAAGCAATATGCCTGATTAAGGATTCAAAGTAATGGTCATAAAGAAACCTGCGAGACTTGGGGATCCTGGGTGGCTCGGTTGGTTAGGTGTCTGACTTTGCCTTGGGTCACGATCTCATGATTCATGAGCTCAAGTCCTGTGATGCAGCACGGAGCCTGTTCGGATTCTCTGTCTCCTTCTCTCTCTGCCCCTCCCCTGCTCACACATTCTCTCTCAAAAATAAATAAATACACATTAAAAAATAATATAAGCTTAAAAAAAGAAAACAATCGGGGGCACCTGGGTGCCTCAGTCAGTTAAGCATCTGACTCCTGATTTTGGCTCAGGTCATGATCTCACGGTTTGTGAGATCAAGCTCCACGTCAGGTTCTGTGCTGATAGCATGGAGTCTGCTTGGGATTCTCTCTCTCTCTCTCTCTCTCTCTCTCTCTCTGCGCCTCCCCTGCTCTTTCTCTCTCAAAATAAATAGACATTAAAAAAAAAAGAAAACAATCCCATTTATGATTGTACCAAAAGGAATGAATTACCATAGAAAAAAACATAACCAAGGAAGTGAAAGATTGTACTCCAAAAACTATAAAACACTGATGAAAGAAAGTGAAGATGATTCAAACAAATGGAAATATATTCCATGCTCGTGAACTGGAAGAATGAATATTATTAAAATGTCCATCCTACCCAAAGCAATCTACAGACTTAATGCATTCCCTACCAAACTACCAACAGCATTTTTCACAGAAATAGAATAAATAATTTTAAAATTTGTATGGAACCACAAAAGATCATGAACAGCCAAAGCAATCTTGAGAAGGAGGAACAAAACTGAAGGTATCACGATCCCAGATTTCAAGATATACTACAAAGTTGTAGTAGTCAAAACAGTATGGTACTGGCACAAAAATAGACACATAGATCCACAGAACAGAAATAAAGCCAGAAATAAATCCACATTTCTATCATCAATTATTCTATACAGTGGGAATACACTATGAAAGACATTATCTTCAATAAATGGAGTTGGGGAAACTGGACAGCTATATGCAAATGAAACTGGTCCACTTTCTTACACCATATGCAAAAATAAACTCAAAATAGATTAAAGACCTAGATGTGAGACCCAGCAGCATAAAATTCCTAGAAGATAACATAGGGAGTTATTTCTTCGTCACTGGTTATCGAAATATTTTTCTAAATATTTCTCCTCAAAGGAAATGAAAGCAAAATTAAACTACCAGGACTACATTGAAATAAAAAGCTCTTGCACAGTGAAACAACAAAACAAAAAGCAACCTACTGAATGGTAGAAGATATTTGCAAATGATTTATCTAATAAGAAGTTAATTTTCAAAATATATGAAGAACTGATACAACTCAGGACGCCTGGGTGGCTCAGTTGGTTAAGCGTCTGACTTCGGCTCAGGTCATGATCTCCTGGTTCATGAGTTAGAGCCCTGTGTGGGGCTCTGTGCTGACAGCTCGGAGCCTGGAGCCTGCTTTGGATTCTGCGTCTCCCTCTCTCTCTCTGCCCCTCCTCTACTTGCACTCTCTCTCTCAAAAGTAAATAAATGTTTTAAAAAATTAAAAAATAAATGCAATCATCTATACATTAAAAAAAAAACAACTGCTATAACTCAACACCAAAGAAATAAGTAATCTGATTAAAAAATAGGCAAAAGACCTCAAGAGACATTTTTCCAAAGAAGACAATCTCCGAGAGACACATCAAAAGATGCTCAACATCACTAATCATTAGGGCAATATAAATAAAACCACAATGAGATATAACTTTACCACTGTCAGAATGGGAGTGGCAAAATAAGAAGATAAGACATAATAAGCGTTGGCGAGGATGTGGAGAAAAGGGAACATTTGTGCTCTGTTGGTGAGAACGCGAATTGGTGCCGCCACTGTGGAAAACAGTATGGAGGTTCCTTAAAAAATTAAAAACACAATTACCATATGATCTAGTAATTCCATTACTTGCTATTTGTACAAAGGAAACAAAAATACTAATTCAAAAAGGTATATGCACCCCTATGTTTATTTCAGCATTACTTATGATAGTCAAGATAGATGATAGATACCAATATAATATATATTATATACATAAATAATACAGTGGAATATTACTCTTTCTCTGGTTTTGGTACCAGGATAATACTAGCTTCAGAAAATTAGTTGGTAAGGGCTACCATAATGCTCCCTGTCTCTGATCATTTTCTTTGCTTCAAAATCTACTTTATCTGATATTAATATATAGCCTCTTATTCTTTCCCTTGATTAATGTTTGTAGCATATATATCTTTCCATCCCTTTACTTTCAAACTGCTTATATTGTTATAGTTGAAGTGAGTTTCTTGTAGACAGCATAAGGTTAGGTCATATTTTTAATCCACTCTACCAATTTCTGTGTTTTAATTGGTGTATTGAGATTTATCGACTTTAATTATTGATATGTTAAGGTTTAAGTGTGCTATTTTATTTTTTGTTTTCTGTTTGGTTTTCATTTCTGTTTTATATGACCTTCTGTTGGTTGCTTGAACATTTTTTTGAATTCCATTAAAATATTTATTTATTTTGAGAGAGAGAGTACGCACACAAGCAGGGAAGAGGCAGAGAGGAGAGACAAAATCCCAAGCGGGCTTCGAACCATCAGCGCAGAGCTTGATGTGGGGCTTGAACTCCCGAACCGTGAGATCATGACCTGAGCCAAGATCAAGAGTTAGGCACTTAACCAACTGTGCCACCCAGATACCCCGATGAATTCCATTTTTAATTATCTATAGTGTTTTTAAGTGTATCAGCTTGTATAACTTGTTTTAGCTGTTTCTCTAGTATTACTATATATATATGTATATATATACACACACATATATATGTATATATATATATATATACACACACACTGGTGTCATTTTACCAGTTCAAAGGAAGTATAGAAACCTTACTTCCCTCCTATTTTAAATATTATTTCTACATATATTTAGAACCACATTATAACTTTGCTTCAACCATTATTTCAGAAACTCAAGAGAAGTCTATTGTATTTACTCATATTTTTGCTTACCATGTCACTTTTTTCCTTTCTGATGTTCAGTTTCTTTTTAAAATTTCTTCCTTTCTCCTTAGAAAACACTCTTCAGCTATTCTTTTAGGGTAGGTCTTCTAGCAACAAATGTTTCTAGTTTTCCTTCATCTGAGAATGTCTTAATTTTCTCCTTTACTCACCCAAGCTATTTTCACCAGATTCTGATTTGACAGTTTTCTTTCAGCACTTGAACGATGTGCTGCTTCCTTTGGGCTTTCATGGTTTCTGATGAGAAATCTGGTGTCATTTGAATGGTTTCTTCCGTAGGTGAGGTGTCATCTCTCATTCGCTGCCCTTGAGAATTTCTGTAGTTAGTTTTTGCAAGCTTGACTATAAATTGTCTGGTGTGGTTTCTTTGGGCTTGTTCGGGTTCGTTCGGCTCCTCCTCCACCTCCTAAGGTTAACTACTGCTTACTAAGCAACAGCTGTATATCAGACGATGTGCTGGGCATCTTATGTACACTATTGCTAATTCCACCCACAAACTTGGGAGATAGGTGAGTTACGTTAAACCACATGAAACTGTCATGGCTTCACTCCGCTTCCTGAACGTATAGGTTTATATCTTTTGCCAAATTTAGTACATGTAAGACATTATTTCTGTGGGTACTTTTTCAGCCTGCCCTTTCTCCTGTCCTTTTTTTTCTTTTTTTTCCTCTCCTTCCGAGACTCCCATGACACACGTTAGATCATGTTATAGCCCCATAAGTCCTTGAGGCTGTTATTTTTGTCTGTTTTTTTTCTCTGCTAGATAGTATAATTTCTATTGTTCTATCTTCCAGTTCACTGCTTCTTTCCTCTCACATAATTGTTTGGGCATCTACTGATGATCTTTTCTCAATAGTTTAAGATCTTCCTGGCTCTTAGAATGAGCGGTTTTCAATAAAAACCTGGGCATTGTGGAAATTATAAGCCTCTGGATCTTATTGAGATCTACTTTAGCTAGTTTAATCTGAAACCACTCCAGCAGAAGGCAAGGGTCATTGCCTTGATATTGCTAAATGGAGGTAGAAGTTCAGGTTCCCACTTAGCTGCTGTTGTCACTGAAGGGTGTACCTTGTTACTGCTGAGTGCAAGTAGGAGTTCCAACTCCCCAGTAAGCCTCCACTGGTAGCTTCCAGCTCCTAGGAGTAGGCATGCCTCCTTACTGCCCTCTATATGGCTTCACTAATGTGACAGGGTAGGGTGGCTTTCTTACCACTGGGTGGTGATGATGGAAGTCCTGAGCTACCACTTGGCCTCTGACACCAGCGCAGCAGAAAGCGAGGCACCTTTGACTGCCAGATGGACAAGTTGAAGTCCAGGCTCCCTGCATGGTCTCCACTAACACAATGGAGGGTGGGTGAAGAGGGAGGGCCTGTTATTGCTGGGTGGCTTCCTACTCAGCCTTTTCTGACACTCCCCTGGTAGTCGTGGTAGGGGACAATGTTAGGGTGCCCCGTTAGAGCCTGGTGGGGGTGTAAGTCTAGGCTCCCCTCTTGACTTTTCCTGGCATGGGCAGAGATGGGGAAGATCCATAACTTTTCTTTGTGGTGTTTGGCTGGAGAACATTTATTCTCTGAATGTTTTGTTTCGCTAGATTGTCTGTTTGCTAGTCCTTTGACTACAGAGTAGGTTTTTCTGGTTTTGCCTGTCTGAACTCATTGGTGCCTTCAGATTGCTGGCTTCTTCAGCCACAAGCCTGACAAAGCCCAGTATCATGTTGTCTTGGGTCCTGGGGTCCCTGGCTAATCTTTCTCTTCCTCTTTTGGAGTCTTGTTTTATTAGTTGTATGTAACTAACGGAATAAGGAAGAGTATGTTTACTCCATCTTTTCAGAAGTCAAAAATCTATATACTTGTGCTGTTTTTAATCAGTATCTCAAAACCCTGGGGGATCTAGATGTTTTTCTGTTCTCACTCACATCATTTTCCTTATCTTAAATTTTTTAGGTGGACATTCTGAGGACTTAAATTAGAATTGCTTTCTTCAGAGAGGATTTGCATTCACCTCTGCTGGGAGCCACGAATCTTACTAATTAGGGACCATTTTAGTTCTCTTCAAGCGTCCTAATTTCACACAGAATTCAGGTTGTTTTCCTGTCCTCCAGCAGGACTGCTCAAGGGTTCATAGTCAAATTCCAGGGCTGTTATTGGCATTTGTACCCAAGATGTTGGGTACAGTGCTAGAAAACAGTTTATCTTCTTTCTTTTTGTGGGAAAGGGATTGGTATCCCTTGAAGATTTTCCTTATTTTCTTGCAAGCCCAGAAATGCTTTTCAAAATCTGCTATAGTTTATCCAGGAGTTGGTTGCATCACTGGTAGAAACGCAAATCCCTTGTTTATGACATTTGGTAGTACTACCTTGAAAACAACTGGAAAAGCAGTATCCCTCATGATTACCAGATTTTTGTCAAAAGGGCAGACATGAAGGTTTTATCATGCGTGTTTTAAATTCCTTAATGAAAGTTGTCATTTTAGCTGGGTGAGATAGATTACTAGAGTAATACTCTATTTTTACATCAAAACTGAGCCTTGCTCACTATATCACCATAACTGAGTTCTGGGTACTGACAAACTTGGTCCTCTTGGGAGGAGTTAAGAACTGGAGAAAACTACAATATTGGAGGGTATATTTGAAAACAGTGAGGTGTAACAGCTAGAAAACACGATCGAACCTGAAGTCTATGGTTCAGTTCCACTACGGCAGCTGTACCTCAAAAGTTCTTTGGTTATTTTTCCCAAGAGAACAAACCAAATCTTTATTTTATGTTCCTGCAGCTAGCTCACTTCGTTCCAATAATCTGTTTCAAAAGTCCAGCTCACTGCATTCCAGAGATCTGATTTTTTTGATAACCCGTGCTGTTTTATTCATGACTCTTCTTTCCTCCACCTTTCAGTAAATAAATTTAAGAAGCCAAGAGTCAAACTGGAGCTTCCATGAAACATTTTCCCTCATAATCTTGACTCCTCTACTTTAAAATACTGTTCCTAGGATGGCTCTGTGTAAACTTAATTCTTTAATAAGAACGTTAGTGATTTCTAATATTTATTATGTGTCAGGGTGTGTTCTAAGCTCATTACATATATTTACTTCTCAAAACAATCCTAAGACATAGGTGTTTCACCTGCCCTTACTCTATAGATGAGGAAAAACTGAGGCAGAAAGTAAAAAAACCCAGTCTTTCAGATAGAACATGGTGGAACTGTTAATTGATCCTAGGCTGTTTGGTTCTAGAGTCTATGCAATTATCCTCTAATATGGACTGTGTAGAGCCAACACCAGACCCAGTATGTGTGATGATATGAGTCTCTAACAAAGTGAAATATAGTACTTTAGTAGGGAATACAGGTTAAACCACAAATACATTTATTTCTCTAAGAACAGTATGCCATTTTTAAATTAAAAAAAATTATTATCAGCTGTCTCTTCAGTTTGTGTGCTCTTATTAAGCTGATAAAAAAAAAAATCCCAGAGCAGAGCAAGTCACCAGCACGATCATTAAGTTGCTAATCTCTCCTTTGTCATAGAGCAAGAATACACTCAAATCCAGAAAATACCTTTAAGTGTTACAGGAGTACCTACGTCCATTTGTCATGCATTCCGGTGCCTGATGGCCCCCTTTCCAATTGTCTAATCCCTAACCTAGTTTCTTTTTATAGTCTGAAAACAAGGAATCGCCTTAGTAAGATAGTCCTTCGGAGCACTGTTGAGGATGTATTAAACAGAGATACCTCAGATCCCTGTTCTAAATGTTAAAAATATATTAGCCCAGACAGAAAATATCTGTAGATATATTCTATTATGTTCCAGTGAGCTTTTTTTCTCCCTTTTTGATAATGTCTTCGATTTCTTCCGACACTTCTCCTTTGTAGTTATTTGGTTCTATTGCATTTAACGTCTTTTGATACTCCAGGGGCAAGCCATTTTCTTTTGCACCCAGGCAAATGACCTAGAAATGGTTAAATAAATAAAAAAACCCTTTTGTTAGGAACATCATTTAATATACCACAGCTTCATGTGCAGTATCAAGTATGAAATATTAGCTTTCAGATAACTCTAGAATAAATAACTCTAGGACAAAACACAGAGACAGAGTCATTCCTGTCAAAGTGAGCACGCATGTGCCGGGAGTTTTCAAAGCCACACAACACGACCTCATGGAATATCAATTTTACTCAATAAGGTGACTAAAAATATTTTTAAAAACTGAAGTATAATTAACATACAGCGTTATAAGTTTCAGATACACAATATAATGATTCAATGGTTCTTTACTTACTCCGTGCTCATCATGAGAAGTGTGCTCTTAACTCCCTTCACCTGATTCACCCATCACCTCATCCACCTCCATCCTGGCAAGCGCCAGTTTGTTCTCTGTGTTTAAGAGTCTGGGTATTTTTTGTTTGTTCATTTGTTTTGTTTCACAAATTCTACATATGAATGAAATCATACGGCATTTGTCTTTCTGTCTGACTTATTGCACTTAGCATTATACCCTCTAGATCCATCTATGTTGTTCCAAATAGCAAGATCTCATTCTTTTTTATGGCTGAGTAATATTCCATTGTGTGTGTGTGTGTGTGTGTGTGTGTGTGTAGGGTACACACACGCACGTGTGCACACAGACACACATCTCATTTATCCTTAATTATTGACTACTGATGGTCACTTGGGTACTTGGGTAGCATCCATAATTTGGCTACTGTAAATAATGCTGTGATAAACATAGGGGTGTATATATCTTTTCAAATTAATGTTTCTGTTTTCTTTGGGTAAATATCCAGTCGTGAAATTACTGGATGATATGAAAGTTCTATTTTTAATGTTTTAAGGAACCTCCATACTGGTTTCCACAGCGGCCGCAGCAATTTGCATTCCCACCGGCAGTGTATCAGGGTTCCTTTTTCTCCACATCCTTACTAACATTTGTTATTTCTTATGTTTTTGATTCTAGTCATTCCAACTAATTTAAAATATTTTTATGTTAAGACAAAAAATTATTGTATAAAATTGGCATGATTTATTAAGAAAAAAAAAAAAAACACCATTCTTCAAAAAAATTTATGGTTTGGGACTCTTGGGTGGCTCAGTCAGTTGAGTGTCTGACTTCGGCCTCAGGTCATGATCCTATGGTTTGTTGAGTTCGAGCCCTGTATCGGCTCTGTGCTGACAGCTCAGAGCCTGGAGCCTGCTTTGGATTCTGTGTCTCCCTCTCTCTCTGCCCTTCCCCTGCTCACGCTCTCTCTCTCTCTCTCAAAAATAAGTAAACATTTAAAAAAATTTTTAATTTATGGTTTATAGGGAGCAGTTTTAGTTTAATCCTGGAGTCTACTCTACCTGTGAATTACACACGAGAGAAAAAAAGGCAATTGTGGTCAGTGGTACTTCCCAGATCCATATAAGGCTAATTCACCTAGCTAGGCTCCATACTAGACAATTCTAGGTTAGGCCCAGGAACTGGGTCATCCACTCCAGATGCTATGTCTTGATTGGGACTTTCAATAGGACCTAAGTTTGGGTTTCTAACAAGGAATGGTGGGGTTTTTATCCCACATTCTTTTTCTATGCTTGTGGGAGTGGTTTCTCTGATTTTGAAAGACGGTGTGACTTTTTTCCTTCCATTCAGGGATGGAAACATTTCAGCAGTAGGAAATAACTTTTTTCTCCATAAAAATAAACCTTGGTGCTATGAAATACTGTTTTGTGGAAGAAAAAAATGATTACAAAAGTCTATGTATACAACAAATCTGTATGTGTGTGTTATTTTGTACTTTAGGAAATACATGTCTAGAATATGGCTCATGTATATTTCTAAAAGTTTTTTTTAAATAAATACATGTTAGGAACATGGTTCTATCATTACAAATAAATCTGAACATTTTTCAATTTGCATTTACATGGTAGGTAAATATCATATTTGTATTAAAATACTTTGATTAAAATGAAGTGTTCATGTAGAATTTAACACACACAACGTCTTTTGTCAAAACAAGATATTTTTTAGCTTAGCTCAGTGAAAATTAAAAAGGAATTGCCAAAAGTCTTTGTAAGTAGCTTACCTTTTTATACTGGGGAGACGGGGGAGCACTCTCATAATTTTTCATCTGATAACTTCGACAGGTTATTTCTTTTCCTTCTTGAGTATAAACAGTAACTTCTATTGGGACATATGTTCCACTTTTAACTCCTTCTTGCCTGAAACCAGAACAGCCAAATTTTAACCATATGCGACTTAGCCAAGTTAGTTTACGGAATTAAAAATTTAACTGTGTATGGATGTACGTCCTCCCTATGTACTGGAGGATATAGTAGAACATTTTATAGATATTAGCACATCAAAAGTAAACTTAGCAATTCAATTACAAAACCTCAGACTTACTATTACTTGGTATACTTCTAACAGATCTCTATATTCTATCTGAAAAGAAGCTTGAGTGTAGTTACTTCAGTCTTTATATCCCTAAACACTGTTCTCTAGGCTACAAAAAACAACTGTGTTCTGACAGCAAGAGAATATCCACGCAGAGAAAAGGAGAGAGAATGGTTCACTCTCATTCACCAGTGATGTAAAGTAGGAAGCATGTCAGATAATCTGTTCTTATCAAGTCCTACTCTATTCTGCCAACTTTCTTTGTATACATGCTTTCCATACAACTCTTGAGAGTTCTAGTTATAAAAAAAAGTATCAAAGCATTTCTAATATGTTGTCAGAGTTTTTAATTATTATTACTTCTTTGCTGATTCAACTGTTACCTGTCACCTTAAAGAATTGTTTTCTAAAAACTGACTCTAATAAAAACTGAACTGCTTTGAAACCAATAAAAAGATGTAATAATTACAAACATCTTTGTGCCTTTTCACATGAAACTACAAGGAGATTTTTTTTAAAAAGATAAAAACAACAAAAATAAGGACTTCCATTTTTTACAGAAGAGATTATACACTTCCCCCCCCAAATCTCAATCAGAATGTGTGAGCCCTAGGGCACCTGGATGGCTCAGCTAGTTAAGTGTCCAACTCTTGATCTCAGGGTCATGAGTTCAAGCCCTGCATTGGGCTCTATGCTGGGCATGAAGCCTACTTACAAAGAAAGAGTGTGGCCCTTTTAGGCTTTTTTTTTTTTTTTTTTTTTTTTAAATGTAAGCTCTATGCCCAACATGGGGCTGAACTCACAGCCCTGCGATCAAGAATTGCATGCTCTATGGACAGAGCCAGTCAGGCATCCCTAGGCTTTTCTTTTTAGGAAATGCATGCAAAATATACCTTTTACATTAACTCTAAAGTGTAAAGAATGTAGTATATGGTTTGAAAAACCAACATATATATACACATCTTTGCATATAATCCACTTTCTGAATTAGTTATTATTTAACTTATAATTAGAAGCCACCTACTCATCCAGAGAACTTAAATTGCTTTTGTTCATTTTCCACACTACTCCCCATACTTCATCGCCAGGACTTTGAAAAATGGTGGCTATACCTCCATGCCAAGTTTCACTTGTTTTGCCTTGGGAATTGCCAAAGTCAAGCTTAAAATCCTACAAAGGAAACCAAAAAGATATGATCAATATCCACTTGAACCAAAATTTTCCTCCTCAAAAAAAAATTTTACCTTCACCTCCATGCAATTAAAACATAAACTTTGAGTTCCTTCTCTGCATAAGAAACTGTAAAAAATACAAACATAAACAAAGACCCAGATCTCGACTTTAGTTTTTCATATTCGTCTTTAAAAACGAAACATATGCTAAGTATATTAATGTGTACATATCTTACCATAAAGAGGTTTAAAGTTTTAAAAAACCCTGTAATCCCAATGCCTTAACACAACTATTTTCATTTTTGAAAATTACTTCCCAGTCTACTACATATGCATAGATTTTAACTTTGAGGCAACCACAGTAAACATAACTGTGAAGACGGGTGGCTACGTAGGGGTTATAACCTCTTCTCTACTTTTATGTATGTAGAGAGTACCCTAATAGCATATATCACTACATTTGCCCTCAAGGGGCTGGCATTTGAGGGTGATTCGTATACTTATTAATCTAACATTCATGAACTGTATTATCATATCTATAATAATCATAAGAGCAGCTAACACGAAAACATTACTAGCTTATACACACTGTGCTCTGAGCTTTATGTGAACTCTCATTTTTATCCTGCCAACAACTTTATCTTACTCCTTTAACAGCAAGAAAAACTGTAGTTTATGAAGATCGAGCAACTTGTCCAAGGTCTCACAACTAAGAAGTAATGGAGCCATGTTTCTAGTTTTGCTTCTTCCCTCTTAGGGATGGGTAATCAGAGGAGATAATCCTGGGAAAGATTAAAAACCCTTCCTTGGCTGTTTGGTGTAGGAAAATTTCTTTCCATCTTTCTAGACCTTAGTTTCCTCAATAATAAAATAAAGTTGGACTAGATACTAAATCTCAGGTTAATAATTTATCTTTGTCACCCTTATTTTCTTAAAAACGTCAGACACTCGGGACTGGTGTGAGTACCTTCAGTTGGTATACTGGATGTTCCAGGACTAGGCAGCCCTGGCAAGACGTCAGGAGAGCGGACAAGTTACCACCACACTAGGTACTGGCTGTCTATTACTAAGTCCGATAGACAATTTTCACTCCTCCTCTGGCTCCACTTTTCTGCTGCTTCTGACATAGGTAAGCACCCTGTCTTGACCTGCCTCTTCCTGACCTTCAGACTGTTCCCTGATCTCAATGTCCTTTGCTAAGTCCTCCTCCATAGAGTTTCTAGGGCTCAGTTTAGGCCCCTTTCTCTGTTCAGTAATTTGCTCAAGATGATCTATCCCTTCCGATGACTTCAAATACCATCTAGCATTCCAATCCTCTTTTAATCCAGCCCAGATCCCTCTTCTAAACTTCAAAAGTGCTTAGAACAGGGCCTACCCGACAGTGAATACTTAATAAATGCTCACTAATATTTTTCTGCTCCTTTGGATGTGTAACAAGCATCTCAAACTCAGTATGTTCAAATTGAGCTTAACTTTCCCTCCAAAACTGATGCTCCTCTTAATAAACATTACCATCATCCACCCTGTTGCACCCAAAACCTCAGTCACCCCTGTTACCCCCTCCTCCCTTCACAGTCACCGAGGCTTAACACTGTTACCTCCTAAATATCTCCCGGCCCGTCTACCCTCCACTGCTACCACTCCAGTTCAGCATGAATGCTTCAAAATCTAACTGGGCTTCCCACGTTCACTGTTGTCCCCGCTTCCAATCCATTTTCCATAGCAACCAGAATGAGCTTCCGACCTTGTGAATCTGATTGCTCATTTGCTGAAGTTCTGCAATAGGCCTTTTCATTGCTCTCAAGATAAAAACCAAAGTCTTCGGCGGTCCTTCATGTGGCCTTTTCCCTACCTCTCCAGTCATCATTCTCTACCCTCCTCACACACTGAACTCCCGCTGGGTGATCTAGCTTCTTGTTTCCTCAGGACATTTGTACATGCTGTTCCTTCTATTTTCTTTGCCTCCCCCCTGTCCAATCATTCAGTGTCAGCTTAAAAGTTGTATTTTCAGGAAGAGCTTTACTGAGCTCTTAGGTCAGGACCCCAAGTCATACATTCTGATAGCACCTAGTACATGTCCCTTTTTTTTTTTTAAGATCAGTTTTAAGGTCACAGCAAAACTGAGAGGAAGGTACAACATGTCTCCTATATAAGCATCTGAACTTCCTGTCCACATTTGGGCAATTCCCTACCTTGTGAGTCTGGGGGGGGGCGGTGGTGGGTAGAAAGTTCTATAGCCGACCTCCCATTTTTGAAGCTTCAAATGCCAGAAGTTGGTTCTCCCAGCTTTGCTT
Organism: Paguma larvata; assembly: GCA_030068075.1. Taxonomy (NCBI): domain Eukaryota; kingdom Metazoa; phylum Chordata; class Mammalia; order Carnivora; family Viverridae; genus Paguma; species Paguma larvata. Next base: position 57,823,001 of record CM057834.1, read on the forward strand.
GTAGTCAGGGCATGGGTATGTGGCTGAAGTAAGCCAGTGGGACACCCATGTGGGGCTGTGACTCAGAAGCCTGTCCTAGTGCCCAAGGACGGCGGAAACCACACCCTGGAGGTGGTGGCCACATCTAGGTCTCAGGAACTGCAGGGGTGTAGTGACGGCAGCCCAGGCAGGGTCCTGAGCAGGTGGTGTCAGTGATGCACCCTGCAGTGTCTGTTTACCAAGTTCAGCAGTGGTGCACCAGGGGCCTCCGGGCTGGTTCTGTCTGTGATACTGACCGTGTTGTGGTCCCTGTGTGGTCCTTTATGCCTGCCTGTGGGTGTGTGTGCCTGCGAGCGCGCCCACCCACGCTTCTAAGTAGGCTCCACAACCCAAACTGGGGCTTGAACTCACCACCCTGCGATCAAGAGCTGCATGCTCCACCTGCTGAGTCAGCCGGGCGCCCGTATGCCTGCCTGTGTTGTCAGCTCTGGAGTCCTACCTTCCTGGTCATTCCGTGAGCCCTCCAACAGCCTTTCAACACATTCTTTTTCTGCTTAAATCAGCCACTTTCTGTTGCTTGCAACTAAGAACCCTGACAACAACGGCAGACACCATGCTTGTCTAATATCAACAGTGTCAAAAGGTTTCGCGCAGGGTTTTTGTTTTTCTTTTTTACTCGATCAACTTTGTATCTGCAGGGAAGAGTATCTACCAAAGGAACGGACGGACCGTAGTGAAGGGCAATGATTTTCACCAGGGTGGGTTATGGTTCATCCAGGTACTGGACTTAGCTGAGCTCAGCCCTCACTACGGATGAGGCACGGGGCCAGCTTTCAGGACCTCTCCGATCAGGAGCCGAAGGCGGTGAGTGGGGTTTTACAACGGCAGGTGACAAGTCCTGCAACGAAGGTGTGGGAAGAAACAGAAAGCAACTGATTCCCTGCCTTGGGGTCGGAGAGGGCGTCTCAGAGGCACCCAGCGAATGGATCATGTGAGCGTGCCCCTTCAGCTGGTGGGCACGAGAGGGGCGGCCGGCCCTGGACAGAACGAGCCGCCTAGGGAAAGTCAGGAGGGGACTCTGGGGACCCAGGCGGTCTTGCCCAGGTGGGCAGGACCCAGCCGGCGAAGAGAGTCCCGACGTACTCTCAGCAAGAGGTGGATTCCCGGCCCAGAGAAAGCGACTTCTCGAAATCCTGCCCCCTCGTCCGCAGGGTGGGCACGACGCTGCAGGGGCCGCCCGCAGCACTGACCTGTAGGCGGGCCACGCAGCAGAACGCGGCTGACGGGTTTCGGAGGTGGATCCGCTCGGTCAGCAGATTGCTACCGTAGGCGAAGTACAGAAAACTCTCCCCCTCCTGGCCCCGGAGGTCCTTACAGCCCGAGTTCGCCATGTTCCACCTAGACACCTGCGCCGCAGCAGTGTCTGCGGTAAGACCGTGAGAAGAGGACAGCGAACGTCCCAACTTCAGTGGCCCACGCGCCGGCGACTCTGGAGTTAGGGGAAAGGCGGGAAGCGTAGGCCGGGAGAGTCGGATGCGACCGCTCTTCTGATTGGCTGTCGGTCACAAATGTTGAGTCGCCCCCCTTGATTGGCCAAGCCCACGGCCTCCTCTCCATTCTCCTGTTAGGATTCTGAAATGCTCAGTCCGGAGGACCGGGAGCCGATTCCTCATTGGACATGATTCTCTGTTGTCCCGCCCCGGTGCCCAAGGTTCCCTCTGATTGGTGAGTGAGCGGGCGCTACAAGGAGGTGGGTCAGGGCCAGTGGGTTCGGTTTGGGGGGTCGCACTGCGAGCGTCCCAGCTTTGCTTTTTTCCCTTTCAGGTGGCGCAAGTGTGGTTCCCTGGCTATGGGTGCTTTTTAGGGAGCTCTGGGCACCCCTGAAGCGAAATAACTGCCCTGGTCGCACCCCCGACGGTTCCCTCACCTGGCAGCTCGCTCGCGTCCCTCCTTCCCGGTTTGGAGCAGTCGGTCACAACGGGTCTATTCACCCCACAGGCTGGTTCCAGCTTCCCCAGCCCTGATCATCTGCGTGGAGATGCCCCTCGGGTTCAAATCCCGATGCTGCCATTTACTGGCCACGTACGCTTGGGCATCTCTCATCAGTTTCCTCCTTTTAAAATAGAGATTGTAATGTAAAGTAGATCACAGATAACTCATGATCCCCTCTCTCGCAGGGTTGGTTTAAGTACTTAAAGAATAGTTAATGTTATTAGGTGCAAAAACCCCAGTGTAAAATAAGATATAAAAGTATAAGAACAATGAAATAAAACCTTATATTCTTAAACTTTGAAATGAAAATATTAATTTGAACTCAGGGCAATGGCTATCCTTGGTGCCCAGATTCTGATTTCTAAATACCACTCTCCAGTAAGGTTCCAGGGATCGTTAGGGAAATGGTTTATGCCAGGTCAAAAGCTGGGAATGAATAGGAGCGCTTGGAACATCTTGTGACAGGAAGTCTGGAAGTATCCAAGAAAAACGAGGTTCTTTCACAAAGACGTGGGAGCCCGCCCGAAGGAATGCCCACTGGCCAAAAGTAGAACAATTTGAGTACCAAAAATAATGACTGCAACTGATTGAAAATATCAAACATGAAAGTCCCACCAAGAGAGTAAACCAAATATAAAAAACAATTTTTAAAAACCTCACTTGCCATCGTGACTATTACAGCAGTTCTTTACTCTGAAAAATGGTAATTTAAGAAAACAAATTAAACATTTATCCTGCCCTTCTACTTGCAGCCGTGTTTCAGGGGTAACCAAATAGTTCCAGTTAATGAGGAAACAGTTCTCTTTACAGAAGTCTGCCAGCTAAATAGTGGAAAATGAATGAGAGAATGAGAAAATCACCATTTTGTAGCCTCTAATGAAATAACTGATTTAGGCCAGGATCATCAATGAAACCATTTGGTGAGAGGGTTATAGGGAACAGAATATTCACAGAGGGCCAAATTATCCCCCAAGGATTACTCGCTGGAGTCAGAAGAAAAACATAATGACAGTGAAGAAATCTGGTCCCTCCCCCTGTAACCTAGATCAATCTTATAATCACTAAGAGTGTACCAACCTGACATTACGTCTCTCCTGACGTGACGCAAGATGAAGCCCCAGTATGGTCTGTGAAGTCCTGTTTCCCAGACTCTTTCACTTCTATATAGTCAAGCAGAAGCAGGAACTACAAGGATAGAAGAATAGAAATGACGCTGAGAGGAAACAATCAGAAAAACCCTGAACAAATCCTGCCGAACAAATGAACAAATGACTGTCTCTTAAATGAAGTCAGTGTAATTTAAAAAAAAAAAAAAAAAAAACCGGCTGCTCTAGGTTAAAAGAAACTAAAAGACATGGTAACTACAGGCAATGGCTTGTCCTTGGTTCTGGTTCAATAAACCAGATCTAAAAGATATTTTGGAGACAAAGAAATCTGAATACAAAGTAGGGGATGAGATGATATAAATGATTGCTTTTTTTATTAGGTATGATAATAGCCTTGTGTTATGTGGAAAGATATCGCTATTTTTAGATATACATACTAATGGATTTAGGGGTAAAATGTTCGATATCTATTAAATATAGATATGTAAATTTAAAATAATTTATTTTAAAATAATTTAGAAAAATTGGAATGTGCCAAGTGTTAGATGTTGAATTAACTGATGTGTATATAGATGTTCATTTTCTTATTCTAGCTATTCTTTTCTATATATTTGAACATTTTCATGTTAAAAAGTCAAAAAAGAAAAATGATATTTGTTTTTTTTTAATTTTTTAAATATATTTTTGAGAGAGAGAGAGCACAAGCAGGAATGGGGGAAGGACAGAGAGAGAGGAGAACAGAAGCTCTAAAGCAGGTTCTGTGCTGACAGTAGGGAGCCCGATGTGGGGTTTGAACTCACAAACCATGAGATCATGACCTGAGCCGGTTGGATGCTCAAGCAACTGAGCCACCCAGGCACCCTCCAAAATGGTGATATGTGTAAAACACTGGGCAGATAGTGAGCACTCGATAAGCAGTAACACTGTTGTTACATAATCGGAAAATAGGAAGGTTGAGCCCCTCTCCCATCCCCCTGACATCAAGGTAGAACTTGAAATGCGTACTCGATAACTTCAGTGAGCAAGTTGCTCTTGCTGGCAAAATGGCGCTCTATTGCCTCAGAATTCTCAAGGCCTCTGCTTTGGAGCCTTCCCACTTAAAATGTCCTTCTGCATTTTAAATGCCTTTTAGACATTCTAAATATATTTATTTTTTAATGATTTTCTAAGATCTTTGAATTTTTTTCTCACCCTATATTTCTCACTAATTGCTTAATTTTATGGTTACTGCTTTTTCTTAATACCCTTTTACAAAAATTTTCTGAAGCACCGGTGTTTCCTCAAACACTGAAAAATCTCTTACGCCCATTAAGCATTTTATTTAGCTTCCCCATGTAGATTGCTGTGTACTGACCCCTGTTGGCTGAGGCGGTAGGTAGCAAGTTTTTTTGTTTTCCCAAATTTAACCAAAGCTTGGTTAATAATATTTATTAACATTCATCGAGCACTTATCAAATGCCAGCCGCTAACCTAAACTCATTTGTATTAACTGATTTATTACTGATAATAGCCCCATGCAGAAAGTGCTAATATTATTCTCATTTTACAGTTGAGGACGCTGAGGTACGTTAACTAACCTGCCCCAGTCTGTAGCTAGAAACGACTGGCACATAGTTTAATAGTCAAGCACTCTGATTCTAGAGTCATTACTGGGTTCTGCTTCCCAAATTTCTCAAACTGAAAAGCCCCGGTAGTCTAGAAAAAAACTGGTTATTAATAACCCTCGTTCAAGTGCAACCTCTGCCTTATCTATAAGGATATTATGAAATAATAATTCTAGCTTTCAATCACTTGATAATGAGTTAATGAGGTCAGATTTCTTCCAAGTGCCATTATTCAATCTAGTGGTCTTCAAAGTTTATTATATTAGTAAGATTTTTGAACACACACACACACACACACACACACACACAATGTATGTGGTATACTACCTACAACACGACAATTTAACAATACCTATTTAACTGTCATGTTAATGCAAAACATATATTTAGGGTCAAGTTAATTATAAATAAATGTGGCTAGAAATCCATATTTCAAATAGTCCTCTTGCAAATTTCCATTTTTTGGCTGACCTTGTCAGATCTTATTAGATCATCATTATTTTTATGCCATAATGTAGGTGATAAAGAGCTTATACCAGAAGTCGGAAATGTGAGCGTGGTCCCTTTCTATTTTACTTGTGCTTGCAATTTTAGTAAGAGCTTTAGTCCAGTTTTTTACAGAAATCGTTTGTTGTGAGAATTAGTTAGTTCTCTGTGAATCCACTTAAGCAAACACCAGTGAGTTGCAGTAAGTCACAAGACACAGAAAATGAATGAATGAGAGCCAGTGCCACCATCACCCCCTCCTCAGGAAGACAAGTCCCACTTGTCCTCCAGGATTCCGCACCTCTCATGAGACATAATGACTGTCTGACTGAGTCTGGGGTCTAGTGTCAGAGTAAAGCTAAATTCCTATATTAGGATATCAGCACATATACTAAATATAGTAAAATACACTAAAAATTATAATCTGTTAGCTCACAAAATAGAATTTTGTTTTCATACCTCAGTAGATCAACTTGCTCACCCAATTGAATAATTGATTTTAGCATTATCATTTTATTTATTTTTTTTTGAGAGAGAAAACGTGAGTGTGAACAGGGGAGGGGCAGAAAGAGAGGGAGAGAGAGAGAATCTCAAACAGGCTCCACGCAATACGGGGCTCCATCTCGTGACCACAAGATCATGACCTGAGCCTAAATCAAGAGTTGGACGCTCAAATGACTGAGCCACCCAAGTGCCCCTATCACTTTTTTATTTATTTACTTATTTATTTTAGAGAGAGAGTGGGAGTGGGAGAGAGGGGCAGAAGGAGAGAGAGAGAGAATCTGAAGCAGGTTCCACTCTCAGCATGGAGTCTGACCCGGAGCTAGATCCCACGATCCTGGGATCATGACCTCAAGAGTTAGACACTCAACTGAGCCACCCAGGCGCCCTTAGCATTATTGTTTAAAAAATAACACTTCAAGGTAAAACATTTGCACATTATGGCACATTTGAAGAGTTGTATAGTAAGTAAGAAGGCTGTGTGTCTCCCAAGTAAGGCCAAGCTGGCTGCTTAGGCAAGGCCATTCAGGGCAGTAGTACTATAGTGGGACAGATAGGACTGGTTCTCATGAATCTGTTTTTTTGGCTCTGTGGATTGGAAAATTCAGTCTTGGCTCTGGGAGCAGACACACACTAACTAGACTTATAAGAGATGGACGTACACAACTGAATGCCAATTAGTTGATATACAATGAGAGCTGTAACAAATAAACCAGATTTGGGTGTTCACTGATGAATGCATTTTCTGAGGCACCTGGGTGGCTCAGTCGGTTGAGCGTCTGACTTCAGTTGGGTCATGATCTCACGGTTCATGAGTTCAAGCCCCGCGTCGGGCTCTGTGCTGACAGCTCAGAGCCTGGAGCTAGCTTCAGGTTCTGTGTCTCCCTCTCTCTCTCTGACCCACCTCTGCTCAGACTCTGTCTCTCTCTCTCTCCAAAAAAAAAAAAAAATAGTAATAATAATAATAAACATTAAAAAAATTTGAATGCATTTTCTCCCACTAGGAAAATCAATACACAAGAGAAGTCTCCAGACACAAGGTTAGCATATTTTAGGAACTACAGGTCAGGTGGTTAAAGAAGAAGGAATAAGAGGAAGGGTGACAGGAGATGAGGCTGAGAGACAGGCAAGGGCCAGCTCATGCAACACTTCGAAGGCCATGTTAAGGAATCTGGATTTTATTCTAAGAAATGAAAAGCTATTAGGGTGTTTGGGCGGACATACGATCTGACTTACTTTTCAATAGAATTCTAAGTGCTGAGTGGAGAATCGAATCCAAGGGGAGACAGACGATATTTAAGAGACACGTAAAGAAGCTGTTGCAGAAGTTTTGACAAGAGTGGATGGCGGCCTTGGACTAGGGTAGTGAGAGGGAAGGGAGAGAGAGGAGAGGACGGATTTGGGGTGCTATTTATGGTAGAGAAGATCGGACCCGCCGAAGATTAGAGGGGTGATTCTGTGCCAAACGACTTTCCAATTCTAGTCTGTCTCATTCATAGATTCTCCTTCTAGAAGGAAGCACTGATCAGAGATCACAGGGAGGTGATTTTCCTGCTAAGTCCAGTTTTCTTTCCTGAGAATTTGAACTCGAGCCTGCAAAGGTTAGGTTACTCGCTGGGCCCCGAGACTGCAGCTTGTGATGCTCTGAGCTGCACGGACGGGACGGGAAGAGGAGGAAGGTGGCCTGAGTGACAGAAAAGAGAGCAGACCACACCTCAGGAGAAAATGGAGCTAGAGAAATCCGAGTCCTGAGCTCACCGACGGGTCTGGCTCCAACGGTTACCAGACCCAGCTGAATTTCTCACTTTGTTTTTCCCAAGATAGTCTCATAAGCCTTATTCTCCACACTGGTAATTAAATGATTCTATTAAATGCACATAAGTTATGAGGACTACAGCATATTTAATCCCACCACAATTTACTTTACTTTACTTTAATTTAATTGTATTGTATTGTATTGTATTGTATTGTATTTTAAGGGGGAAGGGAGGGAATAGAGGGAAAGAAAGAATCCTAAGCAGGCTCCATGTTCAGTGTGGAGTCTGACATGGGGCTCGATCCCATGAAATCATGGGAATCATGACCTGAGCTGAAATCAAGAGTCGGATGCTGAATCAACTGAGTCCCCGAAGGTGCGCCCCCACACCAATTTTTTAGAGTGTGTCTTAAAGATTTCTAGCTCCCAAAGTATTTTGCTATGCCCATATTCTTTTAAATATGTATTAGTGACCTAAAGTATAGAGAAATCATTAATCATACGTGGTCCCAGGTTACACGGGCCGTATGAAATAATTATGAACCTCCAACAACTGCAAGGATGTGGAATAAGCAGTTATGGAGAGAGAAATTGTATTTGTTGCCTAAAACCTAAAGTGAGTTACCTTTCTAAAATGAGTCATCTTTCTTTCAAACCCTATATCCTATGTGTCAGTAAGATCTGCTGTCATCAGCTATCCTCTGCTTTCTCACACTTGTCGCCCTCTCCCTGGTGGCCTCAGCTCACACCTGGATTACGGCCACAGCTGCCTGGCTGTTTCCCCTGACTCTGCTTTTCTCCGGAGATGGGGTAATCACATGAGGGCAGCGCGGAAGGGGTTTGGCGAATGGGAAGTTGTTCAATTTCAGTAGAGCAAGAAGTTCATATTAGGGCGTGGGAGACAAGTCTGGAAGGAGACTAGCATAATTTATGGGAAGGTCTTGAATTTTGCACTAAAAAGCTCAGACTATTTGGTGCTCAAAGGGGAGACATTTTTGACTTTTGAGCAGAGAGGGGCCCTCCTGCTCCTTTGGGACTCATTTTTGTGGCTGAGTGTAGGATGGCCTGGGAGGGAGTAGGACAGGGGAATGGTTGAGTGCTGGACACAAGTTCATTGCAATAGTCAGAGCTAGGACAGTGATTACAGAATGGAAATGAAGAGATGGAAAGGAGTGAAGACCTATTCTTTTAATTTGCTTTTATCATATCGCTCCTTTGTGCAGAAACCTTGTGAGGCTGTCTGTTGTCTATTGTTTTATCAAGTTCAAGCTCTTGTGCAAGATTTTTGTTATCTGATTCCATTCTGCTTGGCCAGTCTGATTTCTCAGCTGATGGTAAACCGTCAAATAGAAGGCCACACCTTATGTTTCTGTACACCTACAGTGCTTATTACCACAGCATAGATGAATAATAAATATATGCTAATTAATCGAGCCGGAGTCAAAACCTCCCCTAGCCTTCACACAGACTCCCAAAGCCTTTTTTCTCTATGATTTTTTCCAGCTTTCCTTGACTTACTGGGAGGCATTTGTCCTTTACCTCTGATTTAAGATTTAAAAATTTATACTGATGCTTTAGCACACAGGATTCTGCATACATTTTATTAGCCATAGTGGTATTTATAGCTCCTCTCAGCTTATGGCCACATGACTGGGAAGCATGCCAGAATATATTAAACCAGAAATGTTCTGGAAGATAAAAAGAGCAAAATTCTGGTAGGCAGTAATTTCTCGGGATGTTTGACAGATAATCTGTATTCTCGTTTTGAGATTAGCCCTGGAAAGTAGTTCCAATACAGTTTTTTAGTGCTTAGTAAATGGTCTCCTTTGTTATCTCTGTATTTATATGTATTTATATCTATAACCATACACTTTGGAAAGTCACAAACCGCTAACAGTGCTTACCTGTGGGAAGGGAAATGGAGTTGGAAGGGTGGGGAATAGGAGAGAAGGTTGGACAAAAAGCTTTCATGGTTTTCATTTTGTATTCTCCAGTATTTTTTGCATGTTTGAGCATGTATTCTTGTATTACTTTTATTACTTAAAGATACATTATTAAATTCATATCCTATGGAATTTTAACTCTGCATCTAGAGATCTAGTGTCAGAAGGGTAAAAAGAGGGTGATGCCTAAATTAATTGTTCCAAATAAAAACAGATGCAGCAAACACATTCCCAAGTAGGCCTGCCTTTCAGCACATCAGATAATTAGGCCAGAGTAGGTCAGTCTTGCTCCGTGGAAGGATACAACCCCATTGCGAGAGGCCCGTGGCTGCAGAATCTCAGTGTGTCAATCGGGGTGTGCCCTCTTTGCCCTGTGAGATCACAGTGGACACAAGACCCTGAATGTTTCCCCAGTCTGGTGTAGGAGAAGGCCACGCATATAGTCTAGGACAATGGCCTGCTATATCCTACTGCCAACCTTAGGTCACTTCCAGAAGCTTCTGGAAATACAGCAATTCAGCTATCTCCATGTCATTTACCATAGTTATATTCAATCGAGACATACCAATTCCAAGATTTACTAGCATTAATGTTAAGGTCGCACAAACTGCTTCATAATTAATATATTCATCCCCTCATTTTATATGTCCATGTCATTTGTAACACCTTAAGTTCAACTGAAATTAAAATATAAAGGAAGAATGTTGCTGCATGTTTCTACTGCCAATAATAGCAGTAATATAAGCAATAACACTTTAGAATGTAGATTTACTTAAGCGAGAATCTCAATGTTTCCCTTGGTGATAGACCTCATTCTTTTCTCCTAGAAATTTAAACTCAGTAAATTCTAACTATCGTGTACAATAATTAGATGAGAGCCGAGGTTTTCTCAATGTCCCCATAGGAAGCATGGCTTTGGAATAAGGCCTAGTTTTAGCATTTGGAAGCATTTATGGAAAGCGAGAACTATGCTTGGATTCTCTGCTTAATTAATGTGCTTGGATTTCGTGTTTTCAGTCTATTCAACAATATTTAATCAACAATTAACACTTCTCAGAGACATACACTCAGATGAAGCGTTTTACTTGACTGTCAAACAACTCTGGATGTTTGGAAATCTTTCCAGAATAGCTGATCTAGTGCTGGTGTCAACCTTTTTTCTTCTTCATGATTTTCTGCTTTCACACGAATACAACACATCCCAATAATAGAGCTCCCAAAAGGCATCTCTACTTATTGTCCTTGTTAAATGCTTATTGGCTGAGAAGACAACAGAAACTCTAGATAGCTGAGTAACAGAAACTCAGATGGCTCACTGAAAATGACAGTCATTCATGGGAGAAATAGGTATGTTTTGTGTGTGGAGAAGAAACTTGCTTCAGTAAGTCATTCTCTAAGCTTTCTGAGGGTAGTGCATTTTGTACGCATCTTTTTTAGGTGCCTTAAAAACTGTGTCTCGAGCTAGCCGAATCGTCTGAATTTTATTAGCATTCAAATGCTTTAGAATTTTATTTCCATGATCCAACAATTCCACTCTTACCTATATACCCAAACAAATTGAAAACTGGTACTCAAATACTTGTGCGTGAATATTCGCAGCAGCACTATTCACAATAGCTAAAAGGTGGGAATAACCCAAAGTCCGTCAGCTGATGAATGGATACATATAAGGTAGGATATCCATACAATGGAATATTATTCAGCCATAAAAAGGAATGAACTACTGATACATGCTACAACATGGATAAACTTAAAAAAAAAATTATGGTAACTGAAAGAAGCCAGACATAAAAGGTCACAGATAGTATGACTCCATCTATATGGAATATCCAGAACTGATAAACTTTTTTTTTTATTTTTTGAGAGACATAGAGGCACAGCGTGAACAGGGGAAGGGCAGAGAGAGAGGGAGACACAGAATAGGAAGCAGTCTATGAGCCATCAGCACAGAGCCCAACGCGGGGCTCGAACTCACAGACCGCGAGATCATGACCTGAGCTGAAGTCAGCCGCCCAACCGACTGAGCCACCCAGGCGCCCCAGAACTGATAAACTTATAGAAACAGAAAGTTAACCGGTGGTTACCAGGGGCTGGGGGAGGAGTAACTACTTAATGCATACAGGGTTGTTTTTTGGGGTGATGAAAGTATCTTGGAACTAGAAAAAGGTGGTGAATGTACTACACGACACTTGGTTGTTCACTTTGGCATGTGAATTTCACCTTAATAATAATAATAATAATAATAATAATAAAAGCCCCAAACCTTTATTTCCCAGGGTTTCTCATTAGCAGTATGAGAAATGGCACTGGTCATTTGTTGGTCAAATGTTGGTGGATAACTTGGATATCAAGTTCCTCCGATTTGAAGCGAGGGTGAGGAGTTTTACTGACTGGACATGTCTCCCTGACAGGTCACTCCCGTTCCCATATACACTACGCTGCAGGAATGTGATGCCCTTACTATTCTTAAGGGATGATGGCAGAACCTTTGCTCCCTGTGGGTGTTTGGTGGATGCTGTGGGAAGGGAAAATCGATCATTACTAATATGCTCCTCCTTCCCTGGCGTGTCCCTATAGTGTCGGGGGCTCCGTTAACAATAGGGGGATGTTCAAGAATAAAAATTCTACTTGAACAGCAATACTTTTGAAGGTATGATTCTTGGTAGACATGGGCCCCGCTAGATGGTCCGATCCATCCAGAAACATCTCTGTAGTCAAATGGGCTGGAGAACAGTATATTCTGTATCTCCTCTTCGAGAGTCACCATATCTATTACCACCTGAAGGAACTGGAGAATGCCTGTAGTGAAGAAAACTGGCCAGCTGTTTGTCCTGACTTTCCCAGACCTTTTTGGTCATAGTGCCCCTGCGATGTGGAAAGCATGTTACTCAGAGTGGAAAATGCTGCTCCCTATTGAGAGGCTAACCTTGATTTGTTTAGAATGGCTGTTCAGTTCTTGAAGAATCATATTCAACAAAACCCTAAATTATCTAGAAAATGGCAGACAAGCAATGGTGTGTTAGTGAGAAAGGGAGGATTCTAAGGGACTTGGGGGATAACCTTTTATCCCAGATTGACCCGGTAAAATGTTGCATGGCTCTGTTGGCTAAATACCTGATCACCAGAAACTGCAGAGGTATGCGTAAAATTGGCCCTCAACCATCAGCTTCTGTGAAATTCAATAATGGGTGCAAGCTGGCGAAAATAAGAATTTGATTGCAAGGCTGAGAGTAAAAGTGATAGAGTCCAAAATTATCAAACTGCAAAAGGATTTGGCTCCTTGGCTCTATTTCCTACGCTTCTTATTTTGTTCCTTCTTAGTTCCTTTAAGATTGTCAAAGAAGTTTACAGGCTTAATGAAACAGGTTAGACAACTTCATGAAATGTACCTAATTACTGTTGGTAACAGTGGCAGATCTTGTTAGGCCAGTAGCTTCTTGAAACAAAATGCTAGAGCTTACTCATTAAAACATTTTAGTAAGTGTCAGTATTGATTCATGTTTCCTGCTGCAAATTAGAGTTCTTTCTAAATTCCCATTTGGAGGAATCTGTTGGCTTAGCAAGTTCTACTCCCTGGTGTAATACGATTTTCCAAGCTGTCAGGCAATTAAGAATTTTTTCAATATCTATAATCACTAATGAATTGATAATGACAAACTAGATTTACTGCATTTGGCTGTTGAAGTCCTGCCAATCTGGTTTGGTGTGTTCAATATCTGATGTTCTCCAAAGTGAGCAAGTAACAGTAAACAGTGGTGTGGCATGGGACAGGGTGTTTTCTGGGTCCTCAGCCGGGTGTCAGGAAGGTTTGGAAATAACAGGAAGACCATTTGAAAGAAGCATATCTTCCATCTGGCTTAGAAGTTAAGATATTTCTCAGGAAGAAACTTAGAATATATCCTTCTTTTCTTGAATTAATTTCATCCACTCTGTCAAAATCAATCACTTTTGGAGAATTGTTTTTTTTTTTTTAATGTTTATTTATTTTTGAGACAGAGAGAGACAGAGCATGAGTGGGGTAGGGGCAGAGAGAGAGGGAGACACAGAATCCGAAACAGGCTCCAGGCTCTAAGCTGTCAGCACAGAGCCCGACGCGGGGCTCGAACTCACAGACCGCGAGATCATGACCTGAGCTGAAGTCGGACGCTCAACCGACTGAGCCACCCAGGCGCCCCTGGAGAATTGTTTTGAATCTTACTTTGCCAAGCTATCACTGCCTAGGGAACAGAAGCAAAAATAAACTCGAATGACTGAAACCCAGCAAAATATTGGTTAATATTTACATTAGCAAAGTAGGATTGGACTGGAGTGAAAGAATCCTGCTAAAAATAAGCCATGGGGCACTTGGGTAACTCGGTGGGTTAAGCACCCAACTCTTGACTTCAGCCGAGGTCATGATCTCACGGTTCGTGGGTTTGAGCCCTGCATCAGGCTTGGCGCCGACAGTGCAGAGCCTCCTTAGGATTCTCTCTCTCTGCCTCTCCCTGAATCGTGCTCTCTCTCTCACACAAGAAATAAATAAACTTAAAAAAAAAAAAAAAAAGCTGTGCACATGGTTTCATCCTACTTGCAAAGATTTTTCCTACTTTCCTGGAAAACTCTTATTTGTTCTTTAAGATCAAACTAATGTCTCCTGTATCACACCATTCTTAACTTCTAGCTAGCTAGTCTTCAATATTTATAATACTTGATTTATTCCTTTACTCTTCCACTAAAACCACTTTAATTATTTGTTAACATGCTTCCTTCCCTTTCTAGACTAGATGCCTAAAGAGGGCAAGAATCATTACTCGCTCAGCATATATTTATAGAGTACTTAGTTTGGGCCAGCGGGCCATTTTGCTACTCCTTAAAACCACAACATTCATCTTTATTCCCAACACTGAGTACATGCCTGTCCCATTATTGAGTAGGCACTCAGCAATGGGTTGCTAAATAATTAAATAACTGAGCGAGTGAAAGGCTGAATGAATAAATGAATGGATGGACTCAACTGTATAAGGTAGAAAAGGCACCACTTTTCGCAGAGAAGTTTTAGTTTCCCAACTTGCAAACGGAATCAGTGCAGAGAGAAGTCGAGCTCCAGGACCTATCGTTCTGCAAGGAGACCAGTGACTCCATTCCTAGGGGACCTGAGAGGTTTAAAAACACCAGGGATATCAAGTGGTATGACTTTAGGGGGCAGCAGTCCTAGCCAGGTGTCTTCTACGTGCTATATTCGTTCTGAGGTAAGATGGAAGGCTGGCTAAATCAGGAGAATTCCTAGGGCTCCCCTGCAAATGGCCAGAGTTGAGAGAAAGAGAGCGGTAGGGGCACCGGACTAAGGAAGAGAGAATAAGGCGCAAAAGACATTTAAAAGACTGTGGGTTTCCCCCCTTACTGCAATACGCTTGTTGCAGAGTACGTAACGCTTGCTGATTTTCTCTTACGATACTTCCCTCTGATATTCTCTCTCTCTTCGTAAATAATGTGCTAGGCCCTATATAGCTGCTGCAAATCATTTTTGACAGCAGGGAGTACTTTTCCAAGATGAGCCTGAGCCATGCGGAGCCTCGAATTTGCTCATCAGCAGTTTGCCCACACGGCAGTCTCTGGGGCTGGCCCAGACAGGCTACGATGCCTCTGAATTTCACACTTGAGATGAAGGGTCATTATGTGGAGTCTGATCTAGTTCCAGTAGCAGGTGTGATTTCTGTGGTTGGGTTTGGCATAAAGGAAGACAAGCACAAAAGAAAGCCATCAATCTTACATGTGTTCCTAGGTAATTTCCTTTCTGGCTTTCTGCACGGCTTTCAGCCTCCTGCCAGTCTTGTCAAGCCACTGTATGCTCAGGAAGTAGCACACCTCATATTTCAATTTACAGAGAAAAAAAAAACCAGACCACCTGGCATCTAGTTTCTCTCCTTTTCTGTGTCAGGCATGTCTTCACCTGTCCTTCACCAATTTCCTTCTGACTCAGAAAAAGAGGTGGTAACAAAGTGTGTAACAATGGCTGTGTAGAGCTTAAAAGAACAAACTAAACTCCATGAGTCAGGAGTTTAGAAGCAGCTTAGTCGGGAGGCTCTGGCTTAGGTCTTTCATGAGGTTGCAGTCACGCCCCTGTGTGGACCTGTAATCTCTACCTCTCTATCAGCTTCTCCTTAGTTTTCAAACAGGCTCCATTCTTCCTCGTACAAACATTACCTTCTTTTAAACCCTGCCGCATCTCCAGCTTCACCACATCTTCCCGTCACCACAAATTTCTCAAAATAGTGGTCGGCACGCTGTCCCTACTTCCACACCTCCCGTTGGCCCCAGCTCACAGCCATCAGTTCTGCGCTTACCAATTTCGTGAAAGGGGTTTCTCTAAGTAAGGCCAATGCCTCCCTAATTTCCAAACCCAGTGCTTGCTTCTCAGCTCACATTCTGCTGTATTTCATCAATTCTATCACACGCAATTTTCGCATTTCTGAAATCGGGATGCCTTAAAATCAATGGCACTTTGTATTTGGTAAATTCAAGTTCTTTAGTCTTCTTTACATTTCATAGCACCCTTGTTCCTTTCTCCTGGAAGCTCTCTGCACCTGTGCCATAGACATCCCTGTGAACGAGCTTCCCTCCGTCCCCTCTGATAGCTCTATGCAGTTTTCCTTATTGGTTCCTCTTCCTCAGACAAACCCTTAGATGATGGTATAGATAATTTGGTGGTGATTCACTCTTTTTCCTTCTGCACTGTGGGTAATCTACTTTAAAATATCTTCCATACCACTTTTGTGTTACTAACTCCCAATTTCTGTCCCAACCTCCATCTCCCTTTTTAATTAATTACTTATTTCCTGTATGTCTTACAAATACCACAAACTCTGCATGTGCTAATCCTTAACCCCTTTCCAGACTATCTGCCCTGCTTTTTTTTTTTTTTAATTTTTAAATTTACATCCTAGTTAGCATAGAGTGCAAGAATGATTTCAGGAGTAGATTCCTTCATGCCCCTTACCTATTTAGCCCATCGCCCCTCCCACAACCCCTCCAGTGACCCTCTGTTGGTTCTTCATATTTAAGAGTCTCTTATGTTTTGTCCCCCTCCCTGTTTTTATATTATTTTTGCTTCTCTTCCCCTATGTTCATTTGTTTTGTATCTTAAAGTCCTCATATGAGTGAAGTCATATTTGTCTTTCTCTGACTAATTTTGCTCAGCGTAATACCCTCTAGTTCCATCCACGTAGTTGCAAATGGCAAGATTTCATTCTTTTTGATTGCCGAGTAATACTCCATTGTATATATCTACCACATCTTCTTTATCCATTCATCCATCGATGGATATTTGGTATCTGCCCTGCTTTTAATGCTTATCTTGGATGTTGACATTACCACTGTCAAAGCATATCTCACAGATATTAATTTGAAGCACAGCTGATGTTTACTTATATTTAGGGGAGATCTAGTCAAATATAGGTTGTCACCAAAGAGGCACCCACGCTTGGTCGGTGGGACAAGGACAAAGCTTTTTGTTTTGTTTTGAACTTTAGCATGCTAATTGGCTGAAAACTATCGAGGGGCAAGTTGTGCCCAAGCAGACTGCATTATTACCAGGATAAACAATTTCAGTTATTTGTGATTTCCGCCCCCCCCCCCTGAAATCCTGTGATTTCATCTGTGGAACAGGTAGGAAGTATATTCATTTTTGGTATTGGCTGCTGATATCCTTCCTTTGGTATCTATGCCATAGTTAATCTAGGACTGCCCCATTTCATTACAACTACTCACTCCCTGCTAGTGGTCAAACTCATACCCAGGACTGTGGTTGACCGTGAAGACTTTAGTATCTTCCAGATGCAGTATCATCCACTAGATGTTGCCTTGAGATAATAGATTATAGTAATATTTAAGTAGCTGGAGAATCAGACAGAGGAACTCGTGAAGTATGAAAACAATCACAAATATAATAAAAAAAACACTTGGAACCCCATTTGCATCCAAGTTTCCTAGTTGGCCTAGACCAAACCAGGAGACAAAGTCTCATATCTTTTTTTTTCTTTCCCTCATATTCCTTGAATTCATTTAGGTGTATGTAGGTTTAAGTAACAGCAGCTAGTGGTTAAGAGGCCAAGGGTCCAGCTAAGACATATAGATATATTAGGGAGTCTTATTAGAAGGATCTAAAGCCATTGGCAAACCCATCCATTGGAAAAATTGGCAGCCATTGCAATTGTCTGAGACCCATGATTTAGGAAGTTCAGCTGACAGAAAGGCAAACAGGACTATGGCAGTCATTTTACGATCTCATCCTTTGACCAAAGTATATAAGTAATAAAAGGAGGAGACAAATAACAAAATAGAAATCCTAATCACAGATCTTAATCTGAAAGTCTTAGGTAGAAATTGTTTACACCTCATATCATCCTTTTGATTCATACATCTTGGAGTAGCTCTCAATTTCCAGAGCTGTGTGCTTCTAAAAGCTTTTTACTAAGTATCAAGGTTATGTATCTCCAGTGGGACTGGATGTTCAGGTGGTAGAGCCCTCAGAATGTTTACACTGGGAATCGTGAATCCATGAGTATATCCCCTACAGTTTAAGAGCCACATTGGCAGTTCAAAGTCTGTGATGTGACCTTTCCAAGGCTGATGTCTTGGGGTACTTCTAGGTATACCCAGTTTCCTGGTTTTATATCATGTAGGAAAGTGTTTGATGTCACTTTCAAAGTGCAGTTTGCACCTGCTGGACTTGTGACTGAGTACATGATATTAGTTTTGACAACACTCGACAAGATTGGAATGGCAATACTTGACAAGATTGGAATGTAACAAGGTAAAGTCTGCTGGAGAAGGAGTAAATCTGAACCTCATCAGTTTCTTCTTCATTGTCTTCTTTTTTTAAGCAAACTATGCCCAACGTAGGGCTTGAACTCACAACTCTGAGATCAAGAGTCACATGCTCTACTGACTGAGCCAGCCAGGTGCCCCCTCAATGGTCTTCTTATATGGATTTCCCATGGTTAGAGTTTCAGATTTTGTGGTATAAATCACATTATCATTAGGGCAAAGGGTAGATCTTTAGGCCAAAAGAGTTTAGGCTCTTCTAGAAATTTGGACAGTTTTGATTTAAAAATATCATTAGTTAGTTTTACCCTTCTAGAACTTTAGGGATAAAGTGGACAATACAGTTTCTATTTTATGTGAAGATTCTACATAGTTCCTTAAAAATTGAGACTGTAAGCTCCTTCTTCCAGGCAGACAAAACAAAATCCCAAGTTTGTTTTCTTAAATCAGGTAAAGCATTATCCTTTTATCAGAAGAATGTTTTTGTTCCAGTAAGAAAAACTGTAAAAAAAAAAGTCTATTACTGAAATATGTTTAAATTTTTATCATTTGGGCAATAGAATGAATCTACTTGTAAATGCTTAAATGAATCTTGAGGTGGGATTCTGAGCTTCGCCCTTTCTTTATAGTTTTTCCTGGATTTTGATACTTATAGATAAAGGAAGTTTTAGTTGCCTATTGGGCCTCAGGCAAAACTTCCCAACCAAATTTCTGTATTTTGGATCTTTTCATCCTGGGCATCACAGAGGCTTCCCTGTAGCCAATGTAATAAAGGTTTGCAGGTGTACTTGGGAGCTGCCAGGTGGCCATCGTGGGAAGTCCAAAACCGAATGCCCTGCACGAGAGTTTAAATACATGTATTTACTATCTTTTTCCCTCCTGTAGGGCAGTTCATTATATTCAAATAAATCCTTCTGGGTTGATGAAATCCTACTAAGTAACTCTCCTTATAATAACAATTGTGGGAAAATCAGTAAGGGCTGTTTGTTTTACATAGTAGATGTCTACGGCACTTTCTTTAGCTTCAAAAGTATTATTAGTATTCATTTACAGCAGTATTTAAGTAGTATTTTTAATAGTATTTTAAAAATAATATTTCTCTCAGGTGTTGTCTCTAATTAATTTTTGTTAATTTAGTTTTTTAGAGAGAGAGTGTATGTGGGTGAAAGGGGCAGAGAGAGAGAGAGAGAGAGAGAGAGAGAGAGTCTTAAGCAGGCTCCACATTTAGTGCAGAGCCCAATGTAGGGCTTGATCCCATGACGCTGGATCATGACCTGAACTGAAATGAGGAGTTGGTTGCTTAACTGACTGAACTGCCCTGGCACCCTTCTAATTAGTTATTAATTCATTTTCCATTTTTGTGTCAGGTGCCCAAGGAAGTTAGAAAACCCATTTGCTTTTAAATCATGCCAAGATCTTGAACGATCCAAAGGCATATCTACTATCAGGTGGGGTTTTGAATTCTTACATCTTTAAAAGGACGGAATGTTCTCGTTAAGAGGCAGAGAGTTCTGAAGTTACAGTTTATGCACCACAGAATGTACGTTGATTGTTTTTAAAATAAGAACTATGAAAAGATAACACAACGGCATTGGCCAAGGGAGTATGTCGGGACAGGAAACGCTGAGAGTTTGAAGAGCTATCCAGAACTCATGGGGCTCACTTTTATTAAGAGGGGGAGCTGTTAGATTGGTTTTTTGGGCTGGATGACTGAGGTCGGAGTGGTGTTTGACAATTACATGGGAAGAGGACAATGAAAAAAAAATGTCACGTATGAAATGCAAATAACTATTGTGCATTGTTAGAAGCAATTAGGTGTGAACGGCAAATTTCATGAGGCCAGTGGGTGAGAAGGGGAGCCAGAATAATTCCTACTGAGGTTAACTGTCTCAGTCACAGCAAGAAACAAGTTACCGAAACCTATCCAAGGTAGGCCATGGGCTTGTGCTGCGTTTTTAGCTTTTGCATAGCACTTTAAAAGCACAAGTTGCGGAGCGAATGGGTGGCTCAGTTGCTTCAGCATAGATTCTTGGTTTCACCTCGGGCCATGATCTTGTGGTTCATGAGTTCAAGCCCCACACTGGGCTCTGGGCTGATGGTGCAGAGCCTACTTGGGATTCTCTCTCTCTCTGCCCCTCCTGCTGTCATTCACTCTCTCTCAAAATAAATAAATAAACTTCAAAAAAAAGTACGACTTGTCTTTTCTGTAGAAACAATGCAAAGGATTTAGCATGATCAGGTTGCCTAACGTCAGGACTTGCTCTGATGTGTGCTAAGGAAAGGAAAAGGCCTGTCTAACATCTGACTCCCAGGAGAGTGGCTCAGGAACATGTGTGTTTGGTAGCTCGTGTAGTGCCCCTGGATTCACCATCTTAATAAAACTACAGCAATTTCCTTGAAAACCAATAAAACATATCCTTCACCTTAATATTTGTATCTCTTTGCAAATACTATTTAAGCACTGATTTTATGACAGCTTTTAACCAAAGAAACTAACTTTTGTCCCCTCTCAGGGGCAGAGAAAACTGGGAGGGGAAGTAACTGAGCACTATCTGCTACATTCAAGTACCTTAGCAGACTAGCACTCTACAAGGACGCCTGGTTGTGTACTGTAAACACACATTCCACATTCATTCATTCTGCATGTCTTTAGTGTGGAAAATGGTATAATCCACACTAACAAAAGCAAAATTAAACTATTGGGACTGCACCAAATACATCAGTACATCACTTACCAATCTATTAACTGATAGTCACTCTCTAAAGAATAAAAGTAGGAGGCAATGGCAGATGTATTACAACTATGTTTACTTGTTTTATATTCTCGACTTTTTTTTTTTTCCAAATGTTTATTTTCGAGAGACCGAGAGAGACAGAGTGCAAGCTGGGGAGGGACAAACAGAGGGAGACAGAGAATCTGAAGCAGGCTCCAGGCTCTGAGCTATCAGCACAGAGCCTGACATGGGGCTTGAACTCATGCTGTGAAATCATGACCTGAGCTGAAGTCAGACGCTTAACTGACTGAGCCACCCAGGTGCCCCTATATTCTCAACTTTTTGGAATTTTGATATACTAAGAAATTGGGCATCCAAAGGTTACTTATTAACTAACTCAATTAGCCCAAGTTCACAAAGTCAATTTAGAATCTTGGTATTATGATTTAAGCTGAGACTATAGAATAATGCAATCACGGTCGACATCAGAAATATTGTCAAGGAAGCGATATTATAAATTTTATGTAGAAGTGGAGTAACTGATTCTAAATAGGTTTTAACACTGTTTTGGAATTCTTAAAAGTAAATCTTTTAAAAAGATATAATTATAACAGTGTATTTGGACATATGCATTTCTTAACATTTTCATATTATTGAATAATTAGTAATGGAAGTTTATCTGAAAAGCAAGACTAGTCAAAGATTTAGGAATTTCAGATTAGTAAGACTTTCCATGAATAAATAAATCCAAGTCTTGCAAAAGCTAGAATATTAGTTACCATTATTTTTAATTTTTTCCTTGTTAAAAACAGAGAAAACATATTACTGTTTTTATTTTTTTAATGTCTATTTATTTATTTTGAGAACGGGATAGAGAGTGTGTGTGTGTGAGTGGGAGAGGGGCAGAGAGAGAGGGAGAGAGAGAATCCCAAGCTGACAGGGCAGAGCCAGACACGGGCTTAATCTCACAAACCATGAGATCATGACCTGAGCTGAAATCAAGAGTTGGATGCTTAACCAACTGAGCCACCCAGGCACCCCCATATTACTGTTTTTAAATCAAAATAGTCAAACCAGTAGATCTACAGCATATGGAATTAAATATTTTTCTTTTCTTGAATTCTCCTATATTTATATGAAAGATTATTAGTTTCTGGCTTTATGCTTATGGATTGGAACAAAAATGTTAAAATGTCTATACTATGCAGATTTAATGCAATCCCTATCAAAATACCAACAGCATTTTTCACAGAATTAAAACAAGTAATCCTAAAATTTGTATGGAATCACAAAAGACCCAAATAGCTAAAATAATCTTGAGAGAGAAGAACAAAACCAAATGTATCATAATGCCAGATTTCAAGTTATACTACAAACTGTAGTAATCAAAACAGTACGGCACTGGCATAAAAATGGACACACAGATCAGTGGAACAGAATATAGAGCCCCAAAATAAACCCATGCTCATATGGTCAATTATCTATGGCAAAGGAGGCAAGAATATACAATGGAGAAAAGATAGTCTCTTCAATAAATGATACTGAGAAAATTTAACAGCTACATGCAAAATAATGAAACTAGAGCACTTCCTTATGCCATAAACAAAAATAAACTCAAAATGGATTAAAGATCTAAATCCTACAAGGAATTCCATAAAATTCCTACAAGAAAATATAGGCAGTAATTTCTCTGACATTGGCTATAGAAACATTTTTCTGGTTGTGTCTCCTCAGCCAAGGGAAATAAAAGCAAAATTAAACTATTGGGACTACACCACAATAAGAAGCTTTTGCACAGTGCAGGAAACCATCAACGAAATAGAAGGCAACCTACCGAATGGGAGAAGACATTTGCAAATAATATAATCCAAGAAGGGGTTAATATCCAAAAATACATAAAGAACTCATAAACTTAACACCAAGAAAATAAACAATATGATATAAAAATGGGCAGAGGATCCAAATAGACATACAAAGAAGACATACAAATAGGCAGTGGACTCATGAAAAGATGCTCAACATCACTGATCATCAGAGAAATACAAATCAAAACTACAATGAGATATTACCTCACACCTGTCAGAATGGCTAGAATAAAAAGGACAAGAGCTAACAAGCATTGGTGCATCCACTATGGAAAACAGTACGGAGATTCCTCAAAAAATTAAAAATGGAATTACCATATGATCGAGTAATTCCCCTAGTGGATATTTATTCAGAGAAAATCAAAATACTAATTTGAAAAGATATACACACCCTTATGTTCACTGCAGCATTTACAACAGCCAAGATATGGAAGAAACCCAAGTATCCATCAATAGATAAATAGATAAAGATGTGGTATATATACACAACGGAATATTAGCCATAAGAAAGAATGAAATCTTGCCATTTGCAAAAATATGGATAGACCTGAGGGTATTTTGCTAAGTGAAATAGGTCAGAGAAAGACAAATACCATATGATTCACTCACATGTAGAATTTATGAAACAAAACAAAGAAAAAAAGAGACAAACAAAAAACCAGACTCTTAAATACAGAGAATAAACTGATGGTTTCCAGAGGGGGGACTAGTGGGGAGATGCGTGAACTAGATAAAGGGGATTAAGAGCATAATTATCAAAAGGGATGAACAATGAGTAATGTATAGAACTGCTGAATCATTATATTATATACCTGAGACTAAAATAACGTGCTACGTCAATTATACTTGAATAAAAAAAGATTATTAGTTTCTTTAAGTTGATCAAAATAGAGGCACCTTCAATTTTAAGGTTTTATAATGCAATTTATAAGTTCTCTCTGGAGGTAGGCAAAAATACCTCCATTTGTTTAGAAATTATTTATACTCTGTATTCATTAGAGTTCTCCAGAGAAACAAACCATCGGGATGCATACATATAGAGAGAGACTTATTATAAGGAATTGGCTTACACTATTATGGAAGCTGGCAAGTCTGAATCTTCAGTGTGGGCCAGAAGGCTTGAGACCCAGGAGAGTCAATGGTGCAGATGAAATCCAAAGACAGTCTGCTGGTGAATTCCTTCTTGCTCAGGGAGGCTGGTGTTTTCATTCTATTCAGTTCTTTAACTGAATGGAAAAGGCCCACCCACATTTGGGAGGGTAATCCAGATTTAAATATTAATTTCAACCCCAACACCCTGTAAATTGACACATAATGAACCATCATATACCCAGACATTGAAAATACCTTATCAAATTGTCAGGAAAGCTAGGTAACTGTGGATGAGTTTAGAGATGAACTTCTCTCTATTTTATTATATGGTATTTTTTCTATACTTGTTGAGTTAGAATGAGTTGAACTAAGGGTTCAGCTTTAAGATTAACACCTTGCTGTTGGCAATACTACGCGGCAATGAGAAAGAATGAAATCTGGCCATGTGTAGCAACATGGATGGAACTGGAGGGTATTATGTTAAGTGAAATAAGTCAGTCAGAAAAAGACAGATACCATATGTTTCCACGAATAGGTGGACTTTGTGGGACTAAGCAAAAACCAAGGGGAGGGGGGAAAGAAAAAAAAATACACAGTGAGTCACAGATTTTAATGGCCACTGAAAGAGACCCGCCCAAGGGACCGAGGGAAGATGATTCAGAATTCAAGGTGTCCAGAAGACTTGCCACATATAGACGCCAATGAGGGAACTAAGGGGCTGATCTCCATGGAGACTCCAGAAGTAACTATCGAAGAACAACTTTGAGACATTTGTCACAGCTGAGGATTACTCACATATGCGGGGGACCAATCCAGCACAGACCATCAGAATAAAGGCAGGGCACGGTTTATAAATGCAGACATCACACAGTATGCCAAACAGTGAGCCTTCCCTTTTGCCTTTTGGCAAGCTGACTTCCTGAAAACTACCAGGGAGAGCAGTTTACCCCAGAGAAGCAGAAAGAACTTTCAGTGATTTACAGATTTTCGGAGAAACCTTGTGATTTTGTCTATGGAGTGCATATGGTGTTCTCTCCTCTGTGCAATGGCCCCTGGTGCCCTTCCCTGGGCATGTCCGCTGTAAGCCAGGACGAAACCTGTCTGTTATAATTCCTTACCACGAATCTAGTTGTCTAAGCTAAAAGCCTAGCACCCCCAATTCCTCCGTTTCACTCTGTCCTGACATATGAGGCTCCCAAGTCCCACTAACTCTGCTTCCTTAATATCTCTTAAGCCCACTCTTTCCCTCCCTTTCCCCCAACCCCCACCATTTGTCTAGTTAGATCCTTACAATCTGTGGTCTCTTAAACTGGGCGTCCTCATTGATCTGCCACATCGATGCCAAAATTATAATAACACCCAGATGTTTGACATTCCTCTGCTTAGCAGCCTGCATTGACTCCATGTTGCCACTAGAATGAAATCCGAATGCCTTGTAAAAATGGCAAACGATCTTCACGATCTGGTCCCTGTGGACAGTGGCAGCTGCCTCTCCACCAGCCTCCTCCACCCGCCTGTCCTCCCCTGGATGCCGTCACCTGAGCTCCTCTGCATTCTGTCACAGCTCCCTCCACCGGGAGGTTTTACTCCTCAGGCAAAACCTCCGCTCATCCTTCAACGGTTACCTCATTCCGTGAAGCCAGATTTGCCCATCAAAGCAAGTCACTTCCTCATTTGTGTTCCCAAGGTACTTTGTACTTACTTTTATTCCTTTACTTAGCGCTTACCACATCGTATTTAATTACTTGGCCGCTTTTCTCATGCCCTGAGGCCAGTGGGCAGTGGCTGTCTCCTCTTTGTGTCCTCCACCGTGGCTTTGGCAGGGACGCCCTTCTCAGTAAGTACTGGGAGGATGAATGTGTCATTCTTCACAGAGACGCCGCTCAGCCAGTGTTTTCTCAATGCCTGTACCTGCCCCGCAGGAGATAAAACAAAGACAGCCTACAGCCTATTGGAGGTTAAGAGAAGGAAGTGTGAAGACAACAAACTATACTGCAATCTAAAAGCCATAGGAGAATCATAAACCAAAAGCTAATGGGTTCAAGTGGGGGAGAATAATTCTCAGAGACAATACTAAGGATTTCTAGCTAGAACTGATGGTAGGAGAAGGGCAGCAAAGCTGTTTACAAATTTGACACTAGGACATGTTGACAGACAGGCATCAATTTCAATGGCAAACTCTACTTCCGAAATAAAAACTCAGGGATGTTGGGGATTTCATCAGAGGGCTGTGCTCCCTGGGAATTCCTAATCTTACACAGTGTAACTGGAGTGCGACCTTCAGCCATCAAGATGACCTTCCTCATACAGATTTGGGAAAGGGTTCTCACTGTGACTCCTGAGTGGGTCCATACTGCGGTGGTGGCTTCCGTGTTTTTACCTGCCTCTCCTCATTTTCAGCTTTGGTAGTGGCCACGCCTGGAACTTCTGGACCATTGTCCCCTTGATCTAGCACTGCTATTACCACACTGGCCTGAGCAGAGGGGAAGCGAAGAAAGCTGACCTTCCCTTGGTTGCTCCATTCTTTTGTACTCCTGCAATCCGCCCTCACAGGACATTCAGGCTGAAACACGTCCAGGTTTGGTAGTGAGAGACTAACTACACAAACGGACAATGGCCAGGCCACATACACAGAGTGAACTCCAACCTACGCTCTGAAGCAATCAAGGGAGCTGATCTGTAAGTCAGAAGCGTAGGGAGTCAGACCTCTCTCTCTACCCATGTGTCCAGGAAGTCAAGCAATAACTCCTGTAACAATCAGACCCAAATGGTCAGCCCTTTATTAATAACTGACAGCCTCCCTAAATCTTGCCCCTATTTTTTCCAGAGAAAGCAAATATACACTCTTGTCCAACCCCATAGAATACCCCACTTCTAGTTGGCCAGCCTACAGCTTGCACACACCAACAGCCTCCAAACGGGGCACAGCCACAGCCTTCCCCTCTTTCCATGATGAAGTTTTCCTACTCCTCCGTCTGCTTCTGAGTCTCTGCCAAAATGTGTGTTGATGGCTGACTCCTTTGCTATAGCAAACCCTGAATAAATGATCTCATCTGGTTGTTCCTTATTGACTTTCACAGCAGAAAAAGCTTCTTAAAACGAGATGCTAAATATGGTTCCTAGAATCAAAAGGAGAAGATGTTAAATACTGTATAAGAGTCCTCTTGTGGGCATAATGAGTTCTCGCCTCACTTTGCGCTTCTCAAATTTAACCCTCCTCTTCTGTAGGCTGTACAGGGAGACATACACAGCCTAGAATCTGTACCTCTGCCCTGAACAGCGCAGTGGAACACAGTAAACCCCAGCCATCCCTTTCCCTGAGGGTGAGTGTAGTTTAGAATCCTGTCCCCAAAGAGCTGCTACAGAGGAGCCCAGGATGGGTGTTGTTCCTGACCATGCTAGCTCTCTCCCCCAGGGCAAGGTGACGTCACCATCTGTCTTTCCCCTGGGATTCTCCAGCTCCCCCGAGGGTGACTCTTGGACAGAAATCCACAAAGCAGCTCACATGATAGACACTCCTCAGAGACCGCACAGTGGGGATCCATGTCAACAAAGAACATTTTTCTACAGCAGTTTAAATGGAAATCACGTCCTCTTCCTTCTACCTTACTAGGCAGAGAAGTTTTACTTCCAATGTTCTCTTCCTCCTCTATGCGGCCCCGCCCCAGGTTGTCCCATCTACAACGGAGTCCTTGCCGGCTTTCTTCTGGACAGTTGAGCCCCTCACTCTGGACACCTGCAATGACCACACAGAGAATCAGCAGGAGCCTGCGAAGTTTTTCTTTTCCAGTTAGTTCATGTTCTTAGGCCCAATGGGGTCTTCCCACCAGGCCAGATTGAGAAGAAAGGAAGATGATACGATTTGCTCTCCCAGTATCCAGAACAAGCCCTGGGTCTGGGGCAGGAGGAAGGCTGAGGGGGCACTTCTTCTTGTCAAATGCATGCATGAAGGTACAATTTGAAATATTAAAATATTCCTGCTTTAAAAATGTTTTTAAACTGCACTTAAAATCATAAAATACCTAAGAATCAATCTAACCAAAAAGGTGAAAAATCTATACACTGAAAACTATAAAAAGCTTATGTAAGAAATCAAAGATACAAAAAAATGGAAAAATATTCATGCTCCTGGATAGGAAGAACAAATATTGTTAAAATGTCAACACTACCCAAAGCAATCTACATATTCAATGCAGTACCTACCGAAATAACACCGGCATTCTTCACAGAGCTAGAACAACCAATCCTAAAATTTGTATGGAACCGGAAAAGACCCCGAATAGCCAAAGCAATCTTGAAAAAGAAAACCAAAACAAGAGGCATCACAGTCTTGGACTTCAAGCTGTATTACAAAGCTGTAATCATCAAGACGGTATGGTGCTGGCACAAGAACAGACACTCAGATCAATGGAACAGAATAGAGAACCCAGAAATGGACCCACAAATGTATGGCCAACTCATCTTTGACAAAGGAAAGAATATTCAATGGAATGAACATAGTCTCTTCAGCAAGTGGTGCTGGGAAAACTGGACAGCGACATGCAGAAAAATGAACCTGGACTACTTTCTTACACCATACACAAAAATAAACTTAAAATGGATGAAAGATCTAAACAAGACCAAAAGCCATCAAAATCCTCGAGGAGAAAGCAGGCAAGAATCTCTTTGACCTTGGCCACAGCAACTTCTTACTCAATAAGTCTCCGGAGGCAAGGGAAACAAAAGCAAAAATGAACTATTGGGACCTCATCAAAATAAAAAGCTTCTGCACAGCGAAGGAAACGATCAGAAAAACTAAAAGGCAACCGACAGAATGGGAAAAGATATTTGCAAATGACATATCAGATAAAGGGTTAGTATCCAAAATCTATAAAGAACTTATCAAACTCAACATCCAAAAAACAAACCCAGTGAAAAAATGGGCAAAGACATGAACAGACATTTCTCCAAAGAAGACATCCAGATGGCCAACAGATGCAAGAAATGATGCTCAACATCACTCATCATCAGGGAAATACAAATCAAAACTACAATGAGATACCACCTCACACCCGTCAGAATGGCTAACATTAACAACAACTCAGGCAACAACAGATGCTGGCGAGGATGTGGAGAAAGAGGATCTCTTTTGTACTGCCGGTGGGAATGCAAACTGGTGCAGCCACTCTGGAAAACAGGATGGAGATTCCTCAAAAAATTAAAAATAGAACTAGTCTACAACCCAGCAATTGCACTACTAAGTATTTATCCAAGGGATACAGGTGTGCTGTTTCAAAGGTACACATGCACCCCAGTGTTTATAGCAGCACTATGGACAACAGCCAAAGTATGGAAAGAGTCCAAATGTCTACTGATGGCTGAATGGATAAAGAAGATATGGCATTTATGCCGAGTATTACTCAGCAACCAAAAAGAACAAAATCTTGCCATTTGCAACTATGTGGATGGAACTAGAGGGTATCATGCTAAGGGAAATTAGTCAGTCAGAGAAAGACAAATATCATATGACTTCACTCATATGAGGACTTTAAGATACAAAACAGATGAACATAAGGGAAGGGAAGCAAAAATAATATAAAAACAGGGAGTAGGACAAAAATATAAGAGACTCTTAGATATAGAGAACAAACAGAGGGTTACTGGGTGGGTTGTGAGAGGGGGGAATGGGCTAAATGGGTAAGGGACCTTAAGGAATCTACTCTTGAAATCATTATTGCCCTATATGCTAAGTTGGATGTAAATTTTAAAAAATAAATAAAAATTAAAAAATTTTTAAATAAAAAATAAAAAAAAGAAAGAAAATTAATCTCTTTGGAATGTAAAGACAGTTATTTTCTGGAAAAAAAATGGCCCAGTTAATAAAGAATGTTTACTAATAGGAAAAAAATATTTAAAAAAAATTTTTTTAATGTTTATTTATTTTTGAGAGACATAGAGGCACAGCATGAACAGGGGAAGGGCAGAGAGAGAGGGAGACACAGAATTGGAAGCAGGCTCCAGGCTCTGAGCCATCAGCACAGAGCCCGACGCGGGGCTCGAACTCACAGACCGCGAGATCATGACCTGAGCCGAAGTCGGTCGCTCAACCAACCTGGCCCATCCGACCAGGTGCCCCGGAAAAAAATATTTTTAAACTGTGGTAACATACAAATAAAATTTACCATCCTAACCATTTTTATGTGTACAGTTCAGTGATTTTTAAAAAATTTATTATTTTTTTTAATGTTTATTTATTATTTTTGAGAGACAAAGAGCACAAGTGGGGGAGGGGCAGAGAGAGAGGGAGACACAGAATCTGAAGCAGGGTCCAGGTTCTGAGCTGTCAGGAACCCAATGCGGGGCTCGAACCCATGAACTGTGAGATCATGACCTGAGCCAAAGTTGGACACTTAACCAACTGAGCCACCCAGACACCCCCAGTTCAGTGGTGTTAAAATACGTCACTGTGCAACTAATCTTTAGAACTCTTTTCATCTTACAAAACTGAAACTCTATGCCCACTAAACAATTCCCCAGTCTCTCCTCTGTTCAGCCCCCAGCCCCCACCCTTCTACTTTCTGTCCCTATGAATTTGGCTACCCTAAGTCCCTTGTGTAAGTGGAGTCATATAGCATTTGTCGTTTTGTGGTTGGCTAATTTCACTTAGCATGGTGTTCTCAAGGTTCATCCATATTGTAGCATGTGTCAGAATCTCCTTCCTTTTTAAGGCTGAGTAGTATTCTATCAATGTACACATCAAATCCTGCTTATCCATTTACCTGTCAGTGGACTCTTGGGTTGTTTCCACCTTTTGGTTTCTATGAATAATGCTGCTCTGAAATATAGATGTTGCTTTTCTCTATTCCCTTGTTGGTGGCTCTGGTCTAGCCAGAGATACTGACAATACCCCCAAGTAGGGTTATTAGTGTGGACTTAATCAATGCCGAGCTTTTAAATCGAATTATTTTACTCCGAATTATTCCAAATTAATTATTCTGAAATCCATTTTGAAAGGAATGTCTAAGGACAACAGATCTCCAAGTTTAGGCTAAAACAACAGATTTTGATAGAAAACAGAGCAGAGCTTCTAGGCTCGGGCTGTAAATGGGGAACTTCAAAAAAGTACCCAGTCCTACACCCTTCAGAGTCTGAAATAATTGATCTGGGCCTGCTGGAGTCACCTGAGAGCTTTTAGGATTTGTTGTTGTTGTTGCTGTTGTTTGTTTTTGTTTTTTAAGTAGGCTTCATCCCCAGCATGGAGCATGAAGCCATGACCCCCAAGATCAAGACCTGAGCCTACATCAAGAGTCAGACGCTTAACTGACTGAGCCACACAGGCACCTCTCACTTGAGAGTTTTTAAACAACACCAATCCCCAAGCTTCGCCTGAGACCCTTTAAGTTAGAACTTCTAGGGGAGAGGCCCACACACTGATGTATTTCAAAGGTTCCCCAGGTAAGTTTATTGCTAGCTGGGATGGTGAACCATTGGCATAGCTCACAACTCCACCCCCAGAAGGACTAAAGATGGGCCGCCTGAACTGGAGTGGAGTAGGGAGAGGGCTGGGGCATACACTTACACAAAGGGGGTCACCTTGGTGGGGTCCAGGTGGAGGGAAGCCATCCCCTGGACCTGTTCACACTTCTGTAAATGGTCCTTTCATTAAATCCTCCTCAGTTACCTTGTTTGGGTAAGTCATTTGCCTGCCAGATCCTGACTTACGTAACTGTCCTCCCCTAGGTAAGGGTAGTAGGTTAAGCACCTCGTTACAGAAATCAGAGCTGTTCAGTTTACCAGGAGCAGATGCTATAAGGCTACATGTGAAGAAGACCTTTTTGAGACTGGCTTATCTCACTTAGCATGATGTCTTAAGGCACAGGACTTCCTTTCTTTTTAAGGCTGAATAATATCCCATTGTATTCAAATTTTTTAAATATGAGATTTAAATTCAATGAAATGAAAAAAAAATCTTAAGTGCATATCCACTAAGTTTTGACAAATGTATAACCCCCAAATCACCCCCAAATGTTGACTCCTTCCCAGCAAATCCTCGCTCTCACCCCTTCCTCCCAGAGGCAATCACCATTCTTCTAATTTTCCAGTGTAGATTAAATTTGCTTTTTCTAGAACTTCATTTAAACCCAATAATCCTTAAGTGTTTTTTTTTTTTCATCAGATGTGCGGCAGTTTGGAAAGCAAAGAAAAAAAAAATGAAAAATGCTAAATGAGAAGTGTCTGCTAATCGATAATCAATCAGAAATTCAGTTGGAAAGGAAAGACATAGGGGCTCCTAATTTTAGACTTAATTTAAATCAATAGGAAATCTTACTAGGTCATCCAAGTTCAATTTAAACACAACTTTTTCGCAAAATCTTCTTTAAGGATGTTAGTTACCTTTTCACATATCGATTCAATGATTCGCATGATTATACAGAGACAGCCATTTTCAAACTGTGCTCCTTGGAGCCCCTAGGGCTTTCAGGTTGAAATCAAATCATTGGCGTGGCGCCAGAAACCTAGGAGGGGGTTATTAAAGCTTAAAAAGTTTGAGAGCCATTCCCCTAAATCATTGAATTTTAATAATGCAAAAGAACGTAAACATTATATCATCAAATGCTTTTACCTCTCAGGTAAGGAAAATGAGAACGTGGGCCGTGAAGTACCCAAAGCCCCAAGCTTTTATGGGCAGAGCCAAACTTGGGGGGCCCCCTTGTTGTTGCCCGGGCCCTTCCACACAGACTCTAGTTACCTTTAGTTTGGTCTGCAGGTCTAAAAGAGAAAAGGACGAAAGTCGTCCTGATCCGCATCATCGCTTATTTATTTAAAGCTAATCATTTTAATAATAATTCCTAACAGTAGTGCCTGTGGTGATCAACATTAGAGAACCCCATGACTTGAAGGACCTTCCAAGGGGTCCCCGGCAATGATTGGGAAACTTCTCTTTGGGTATGTATCATTGTCAGAAGCTGATGAAAGCTCTTGCTCCTCTCCCCAGGAATAAAACACATTTTCAGACAGATTCTGTTTTGCCTAAAACTTCAGGGGGTATGCTGACTCCTTGAAGTCTGGCCTTGAACTGGAGATTAAGTGCTTGCGTTCTACAGCGTATATCTAATCCCACAGACATCCTGCACAGGACTTTTCACCTCTCTTTTTTAAGTAGGCTTCATGTCCAGCACGGAGCCTGATGCAGGGCTTGAACTCATGACCCCAAGATCATGACCTTAGCTGAGATCAAGAGTCGGACGTTCAGCCTACTGAGTCACCCAGGTTCCCCTTCATCTGTCTCTGACAGAGGAGCAAGATAACCAAAACTTTTCGGGTTTTGACATACATCTCTTTATTTTAAACTTACTTTGTCTAATGAACGGAGAAGTAAAACGAAGCTCATAACCTCTCAAATTATGTTAGAAAAGGAATAACAAGGTGAGTCAGGTAGTCAATATAAATGGGTGCTTGGGCAGGAGGGTGTTTGCTGTCATTAGTACTGCAATGATTGAGAGCTTCTCATCCTAGGCAGAGTGAAACAGACAAACCCAACAGATGGCACTGTTTTGTTTTTTACATGTTTCATTTATTTATTTATTTTAGAGAAAGAGAGAGAGAGAGAGCAGGGAGAGGGGCAAAGGGAGAGAGAGAGAGAGAGAGAATACTATGCAGACTCCATGCTCAGCACAGAACCTGAGGCAGGGCTCAATCCCATGACCCCGGGATCACGACTGAGCTGAAATCAAGAGTTGGATGCTCCACTGACCAAGCCACCCAGGTTCCCCTGTTTTTTTTTTTTTCTTAATCTCTATACCCAACGTGGTGCTCAAACTCACAAACCTAAGTCAAGCATCCCATGCTCTATCTACCAAATGAGCCAGCTAGGCACCCCCAGACGGCACTTTCGATCAATTACTCTGCGCTGTCCATTAGATGCCAGTCAACCAACTCCTGAAAATGACCTAGTAGATCTACTAAGTATTTAAGGTGTGTGAACATCAGAAGTAATTTCATTATAATAAAATATAGAAGACATTTTTTAGGATTATAAAAAATATACATAATCGGAATTTCTTCAAGCCTTATCAGGATATGGGGAGAGTTAGGGGGTGACATTAGCAGTTAGTTCTAACTCTTGTCCCTATCCACTAATGCAGGACTTCTAACTTCTTGTAAATTTCTCTCCAAGTATTTCTCCTCTTGCCAGGGAAGGAGTGTTTCAGAGCTGGTCTTATGTTGTATACAACCAGTTCCACCAGGTGGCAGCATTTCATTTGCAAAGGCACAGCCACTTCAATTCATGGCGCCCTCCTCCCAGAGTGTGACAAAGAATTCTTTTCTGCCCCTTGCATTGTTATTAAAGAGTTCTCGAAGAGACCTTGGTTTTTTTTGTTTTTTGTTTTTTGTTTTTTTTTGCTTTGTTTTCATTTTTAGAGAGTACTGCTAGATCAGTTCTTGTCTCTTCAGGGGAACTGGGCATTAGTCCCCTGGAAACCAGATCTGAGTTGCAGCCATGGGGCTGTATTCAGAATTGCCTTGCCCCTCTAATGACAAAGCCTTGGCTGGTGCCTCCTTCTGGTCCCTGGGCTGCTTGAGAGCTTGAAAATAAGACACTGTGAATCTTGGATTATTTCCACCTCTGCCAATTTCTAGCCATGAAAATTTGAGATTATCCTCAAAACCTGTTTCCTCATCAGTACAATGATGGTACCCACTTCATAGGGCTAATGATGAAATGAGAGTCCAACACATGGAATGCATCTAATCAATGTCAGTGCTTCTTATAAACTCATATACCTACAAAAAACATTAACTGATTATTTCTGCTGGCAGCATCAGAGACAACTTTTAATTTCTTCTTTGTTTTCCCAATTCTCTTTAATAAGCATGCATTGTTTTTATAATCAGGGGGAAAAAGGCAATTGAAATATAATAGATCGTTGATCCCAGTTCCTGATGATTCTTGCGAAAACATTCAAATACTTTCTCTACTGCTCAATGAGCTCTGGAGGGCTGGGCGTAGGTCTTACCTATCTTGGCACCATCAGCATGAAATACATCATTTGGCACCCAGTAGGTAATCGATACTTATTTCCTGAGCAAAAAATCTCAATGGTAATTGCTTCAGGTTTTAATTTCTCTGTGTAATGAAAAAGCTTTTTCTTCTTCATGTATTCCTTTTTCTTACGTAGGTCCAATTTCCAATCCTTTTATCAATTTAATTGAATCCACCCCAAATTTAGTCTGTTCCAAATTCTTCCCATCGGAATTCCTCTTAGATTGTGGAGTTGGGTTTTGGCAGGTTTTCAGAAAGCAGTTCACCTAAGCTCCACACGACTCATGCCGATAGGGGATATGGATAGGACTGAGTTGAGATAGAATCTTTTTCGCAGCTAAATGAAGATGGACCCTGGTAACCTAGATGATACAAAGATTATAAAAGGAAACAGACATTTCCAAAGACGTCTCATATCTTAACTTGAAACCCATCGTGAAGAGAGTAGTTGGTTGGTTTTTACCCATGGTAAAGAGTACGGGGTACTGATGATTAAGTTTGGCTGTTGCTATCATTTGGTTCTTTGATCTTAACTGAATAAATGAAATGGTCAGGCAGATCTCTAGCGAGGATGGGCTCAAGAATGATACTGCACTGGCATTTCTCCTATGAAAGCAAAAGCAAAAAAGATGACATTCGCTCTTGGCAGCTGATCTGTTTTAGTTCTTTTCTTATAGTGTTCATACACATAAGACTCTCTCTTTGGGAATTCGAATCTGAAGGTGAGCCCAAAGTTGATTATGGCTGAGCCACCTGAGGTAGGGCCCCTGAGAGACATGGGAACTCCAGAAGGGCCCCATCTATACAGAAGCTGATTTTTAATTCTTCCTTTGATCTTGCAATCTTTAATATTAAGATATTCAGACACTTAGACTCCTAATTAGGTCTTAAAAGGTTCTAGGTCAAGCTTGGATCCAGAGCCAAGAGGTGGCCGGAGGGGGGGGGCAAGATGTGGGGAGGGTGGTCCTATTCTTGATGGCCGCACTGGGCACAGAAGGTGGAAGGAGAAAGGAAAGCTGGGTGCTTGCACATGTTGTTAGGCTGGCTTCTGTCTTCTATAACCTAAGATTTCAGTTGACGTGATGCCAAAGCAGGGCTGTGTTCCTTTTGGCCCCTGCTCCTGAGCCCCCCGCTCCTGGCAGGAGTGGGGAGAAGCTCTTGCCCTCTCCGTCATGCTGTGAGCCCTTATGTGAGCATCAGGGCCTGAAGCAGAAGAGCTCTGTCTTCCGCTGCCTGCAGCAACCCTCTCCAGACTGCCCAGACCTGGTCCTTGTGAGGCTGACGACAGACACTCTGGCTTTCTACCTTCTCTCTGCCCCCAGGCACTGGGTCATAAACTTCCTCTCTCATCATTCATGCAACGAATGAGTAAATAAATGAAAATCAAATCATGCAAGCCTCCTTGGCAGAGGCCAGCATCTCTGGGTTGCCAGACTTGCCCAGACTTGCCCAAGCTGAGACGTGAAGGTTGATCAGGCTCACGTGTAAACCCTGGGTCATGAGGAAAATTCCGGCCAACAGGGGACATTGCTCTGACCCCTCCCACGTGACACTTCGGAAAAGAGCTGGTCCAGGAAAAACTCCACTTGCTCACGCTTGTTCAAAGATGAATCATCAGAAAGGAAAATGTCCCACGCATGGGAAAGGGACAGGAAAAGCAAGTGGCAGGTGTGCAACCCTTACCAGGAAAATGCTGCCATAGGGCAGACAACAGCTATAACCCACAGTTGTCAGGCATTTAGAAAACTTAATGAAGCGATTGCCTCTAAGAAGAAAGAGTGCAGGCAAAAGATGGTAAGACATCAGGGGGCGAAACAAGAGCTCAGGAAGAAAGGGGAAAAAGAAAATAAAGACAAACGGAAAATAGCCCAAGGGAGATTTAAAAAAATACTGCTGAAAATATTAAGGACGCAGAGGCAGGAATGGCAAAAACTCAACAAAATAAAATGGAAGCAAAAGTGTTTAAAAGAATTAGATAGGCAAAGAAGTCCGGTGACTATAAATTAATTGAGTAGCTGGGATGTGCCAGGCACTGTTGCAGGCACTAAGCAGCCACAGAGCCGACAGGCACCCTTAGGGCCCTTGAAATAAAACTGCATTTTGTTTTCAGCTTCCCGTACCACCTACAGTGGACAATGCAAAGGCCACCCTAGAAAGGGCCCCTTGTCCCGGTCCATCAAGGACTTGTCATGTTCTCCATCTACAGGCAAGTGGCATTATCTGGCATTGGAATAGTCTCCTCCAAACTTAACTTAAAAGACACCTATGTTTATTGCTGTCACCGCCTCCTTAGCTGGGTTACTGTTATGGCTGAATTGTGTGCCCCCCCAAACTCATAGGTTGAAACTCTAACCCCCAATGTGATTGTATTAGGAGATAGGCCTTTAGGGGTGTAATTAAGGTCAAATGAGGTCATTAGTGTGGGGCCCTGATCCAACAGAACTGGTGTCCGTATAAGAAGAGGAAGAGATGCCATGGATAATACCGAAGGCCACGTGAACACATGGTGAGAGAGCCAGGAAGAGGGCTCTTATCAGAGCATGAATTTGCCAGCATCGTGGGCTTCTAGCCTCCAGAAGGGTGAGGAAGTGAGTGTCTACTGGCATTTAATCGACCCAGGGTTTACACGTTTAAGGCACTCGGCCTGTGGTATTTTGATGTGGCAGCTCCAGCTGCCTAACAGAGTCACTGAACGTGGGAGCACGGGGTCATTGCTCCTTGGTGCTTCCTGAGTAATGATCAGGACAAAAGGGGTGACGAGCTATAGAAGCCTGTTTTGAAACTCTGGGATTCTGCCCTGACCATTCCTGGCCATGATGCTCTTTTCTTTCCCCAGAAGCAATAAAGGGACCCAAACGTGGACCGAAAATGGTGTGTGCCAATTTCGTGCTGGTGGAGGGAGAGCAATAACCCCAGCATCTCGGGAGGGCAGGGGAAAGATGGACCCTGGAGGTGCTGAGCTGAGAGGGCAGAGGTACGATCATTGTATTCCTTGTCCACTGAAACTCGGCGCCGTCAAGGTCTGCCTGGGTCGGGTGACAGCTATTGCTACAGCCTGCCCTTCTGTGGGGTTTGTCGTCCTTGTCTATATGCTGTGGAAATAGGAAAACTCGCAAGATCATGGCCATGTCCGAAGGATTGCTCTGTGCCTGATGCTCCGATAGTACCCCCAAACACGCCTCCGAACATCCCCTCATACCTTCCGAACACCCGACAGGTTCAACCTTGCTTCTACCACCTGACTGATGCAAACTCACCTGCTTCTCCTGATGCCTGAGTGAGTGACGCTATGTATGGCAATCGGAGATCTGTTCATGTTCCCAAGCAAACTGAAGTGACGGAGATTCAAATCCAGCTCGACAACAAAGCTGAGAGACAGAATGTCTCTCCAGTGGGTTCTGAATCTCAGCGGTGGGAAGGGCTTTCCCAAGTTGGTTTCTTCCATGGGTATTCTGTGTCAGTGCCAGGGGTAGTGCCAGCTACTAAATCCACTATGCCTGCATACTTTTTAAAATCAGGGTAAAATCTCCATAAATAAAATTTATCTTTGAAATCATGTTTCAGTGTATAATTCAGTGGGATTAAGTACACTCAAAACGTTGGGTAACCATCACCACTATCTATTTCCAGAACTTCTCCATCATCCCAAACTGAAACTCTATACCCATTAAACAAGAAGTCCCCATTCCCTGTCCCTAGCCCCAGGGAACCTCTATTCTACTTTCCGTCTCCATGAACTTGCCTTTTCCAAGTACCTCATGTAAGTGAAGGCTACAGTGTTTATCCTTTTGTATCTTTATTTCACTTGGCATACTGTTTTCAAAGTTCATCCATGTTATGGCATGTCAGAATTTCCTTCCTTTTATGGTGGAATAGTATTCTATAGTATGTATATACCACATTCTGTTCATCCATTCATCTCTTCCTGTATTTTTTAGGGCTTTCTTTACCCCTTAGTGATTAAGCCTCCGTTATCAGTTAATAATCATTTATATTCAACTCTATTAACACTGTGTAGTTTCTGTCTCCTGACCGGAATTGTAACGGACACAGTTGCCTTTGGAAGCTGCCTTTCTCTCACTCCACGTGACTCTGAGGGGGCCAAGCAAGGAATCATAAGCCATACTGCCACACTATTATACTGAGAATCCTATTATCATAGCGATAGGTCCTAGGGCAGGCATAGGACCCAACCAATGCCAGTCAGAGACATTCTCCAGGATCGATAGATGGGTATGGAGGAAACATCTTTCCATACGATCTGTCACGCTGGGGTTCTCGCAGACACAGTCCCAGACACGTGTAAAGGGCTAACTTGTGGTAGGAGAAACATAGACCAAGATGCAAAGGGAAAGAGAGATGGAAAGGAAAGATGGAGAGGTTTCTAATATATCCAGAGGCAGTGTTGCCTGAGAAGAAGGTCAGAATTTAAGGAAAGGACACGTGAGAAAGGAAGGCCAGAACAGAAGAATCATCAGGAGAAGATGGTGCCATGCTATCGTGATCATTGTGATATCAAGAGAGAATTGCTTTTAAGTTTATATTTATTTTTGAGAGAGACAGAGCGAGTAGGGGAGGGACAGAGAGAGGGAGAACCCCAAGCCACCCAGGTGCCCAAGAGAGGATTTTTTTTTTAGGTTTATTTATTTTGAGAGAGAGAGAGAAAGAGAGGGAGGGGGAAAAACAGTGGGGGAGGGGCAGAGTGAGGGAGACAGAGGATCCAAGTGGGCTCTGTACTGTCAGCACAGAGCCCGACGCGGGTCTCGAACTCATGAACTGTGAGATCATGACCTGAGCCTAAGTTGGACACCTAACCAACTGAGCCACCCAGGTGCCCCCCAAGAGAAGATTTTTTAAAAGAAAGGAGGGGGTAGAAAAATAATGGGCTGGGAAATGGCCCCCGGATTGGGCACTAGATGGTGGCTGACCGGAGGGAGAGCAAGGGTAGCAGAGTGCTCTGCTTCAGCACCTGTGCGCCTCTCCCTATCTGTCTCCGGCACCCTCAAGAGCCCTGGGCTCGGACCATGCTGGCCATTCCCCAAAGGTGCCCCAGCTCGTGGGCTCGGGCCATGTCCTTCCCTTGCGTTACTTAGTATGCTGCTGGCTGTGCACATCTGTCTCCCCTGCCAGCCTGCGGAACCCTTTAAAGCAGAAGCTTCGGTTTTTGCACTTGGAGTGCATCTTTGCACTCCAACCGCTCAGCCCAGGGCCTGGCCTTGAAAGGAGCTTCCTGCACGCTAATAATGGATCGTGCCTGCAGGGATGCACTCGCCAATGCTCCTGCTACAGGGCAACGGGCTCTGGTTGCCATGGTGCCGAGAGAGCGATTCCTCCACCTGCTGTTTTCTGGAGGAACAAATCACAGCGAGCTGAATGCATGTTGGCACCTGGCCAGCAGGACGGATGCCAGGCCAACCCTGACATGGCAGAGACACCTTTCCGGCTAAACAGACCTTTTCACCCTTTTCTTCCAGGCAGGTGAACTGTCGAGTAGCATCAGAGAGCTGCTCTTCTGTCCCTGGAAGATTTAAAGGGCTCCTCTGCTGCCAGTCTCCTCCTCTCTCTCACGCTCGCTTTCTCTCCTCCCTCCTGCCTCCAGCACTGTGCTTCCTGTCTCCTCCTCTGAGGCTAAGACAGAGGCTTCCGAACTGAAGCCGGTCGGCCTAATGCTCAGAGGACCTCGGTCTTTTTCTACGGGCCTTTAATGGATCGGGTGAGGTGTACCCACATTAGGGAGGTTTACTTTACTGATCTATTGACTGAAGTGTTATTCTCATCTAAAAACCCCTTTACAGCAACATCCTGATGTGTTTGACCAAGCATCTGAATACTGTGGCCTCGCCAAGGTGACACTTAAAATGAGCCCATCACAGCGTATGACCCAGTTCCTGTCACTGAGATGTCACAAGTTGTCGCACATGGCTTCTGGGAGGGCTTCTGAGAAGGGAGGCAGCTGTGCCGGCCCACGTCCTGGTCCCTCTTCCTTATCCTTTCTGTCCTAAGAAGTGGGCCTAACACTTGACACTTCATTGACCATCAGAGGAGCCGGCTGCAACATCTTCAAGCCTCGAGCCTGCCCTGGACTTCTCATCTTTGTGCTTCTCTTTAGAACACTGAGTACGGTTCTACATGCTTTTCACGTCTCTGTGAACTGCAGTTAAGTGCAACTCCTGATACGCCAGCCTCTGCTTCTTGGCCATTCAGCACTGTTTCATTCCTGAGCTGGTCTCCAGGCCCCTGTTGACCCTGTGAGTCATCTTGCTATCCCCTTAATACATGTTTTGTCGTTTGGGATAGCCTGAATGGAATCTTGTTTATAACCAAGAACCCTCCCCGGTATAAGGCATATGCTAGGTGGGAGGGACTGAGGAAATTAGGGGTGTGAGGCCAAAGGCAACGACTACTCATCTTGAAGTTAGTAAGGCTGGATCGTAGAGTGCGCGTGGAGTGAGGCTGGGGGGCAGGCCTTGGTGAGACTGGACTTTATCCTGAAAACAGGGGGTTGGTGGGTAGGCTCTGTGTAGGTCACGTGACCACAGTTCCAAATCAGGAATCTCACTGTAAGCGTATCAAGGAGAGAAGGTTGCTGGGAGTCAGTCTGGAGACAGGGAAACTTGCTCTAGGGATCCAGATAAGAGACGATGGAGCAGTGGGGAAAGGAGAAACAAACTTTAGAAAGACTGAGAGACAAATAAAAGGCAAGAACTGTATTTGACAGGTAAAGGAGAGAAAGAGGTCAAGTTCAGAAGCGAGAATTCTGGCTTGAGCACCCGGATAGACACCATCCTTTCCTCTGGCAGGTGGCTTATCATCCTCACGCCATACTCCTGTACCTGTGGAAGTGTTGGTGGACGTGGAACTGTCATCTCTCATCCCTCTCCTGAAATCATAATAGCTATAGTCTTTCAGGTGATCTTAGGCTGCATCATCAAAGGTCGTGAGTTCAGAACCAGGGAGGTGATGCTCTTACCCCTTGACTCTGGCTAGAACATACACTAGGTAGATCATGTCTAATCTTGGTCCCTGACTATAAGGTGGAGTTTAACAACTGAACTGTCTACGTAAGGGGGTCATCAGGAAACCACACCAATGAGGAAGTTCTAAGGGATCTGGGACTAGACAATTTTTAAGGGTATAATGCTCCTGTGCGCAAAAGTTGAAAGGCAGAGGGTATAGAGAGTTCCTTGTGGCCCTAGAGTACACAGCAAGGACTGGTGGACCGAAGCTGTAGGGAGGCGTATCTTTGTCCAACATAAAGAATCTTCTCTGGATCAGAGTTTCCCTGTGTGGACAGGAAGCCCAGGGAGGGAATGAACCACCCATCTGAGAGGTATTTGCGAGGAGGCTCCCAATTCGCCCCACGGAAACATGGAGCAGGGACCACAGCTCAAATAGCCACAGGAGCCAGGTGAGGCATTAGTGGGAGCAGTCCAGCTAACGGTGCACAAATTCGAAATTAAAACCAACAGCAGCAACCACTGCTGTGCAGCCCGACAAATCCTGCGCAGAGGTGGGATGAGGTCAGTGCACAAGTTCTGCCCTGGAAGGTGGGGGGTGGAGTGAGCTAGTTGGCTGGGGCTGGTCTAACACGGTACCCCAAACCGGGTGACTTACATAACAGAAATTTACAAGGAATCACAAGTGTTGGCAGGGCCGTGCTCCTTCCGAAACTTCTAGGGGAGGTTGTTCAGCTTCTGGCGGCTCCAGGTTTTACTCGGCTTCCAGCAGCACGATTCCAATCTCTGCCTCCACCTTCACGTGGCCACCTGCCCTCTGTGTCTGCGTCCAGATTTCCCTCATTTATAAGGACGCCAGTCATATCGGATTAAGGATCCATTTGCCTCCTATATGAGCTCAACTAATTCTATCTGCACGGACCCCATTCCAAATAAGGGCACATTCTGAGGTGGCCTGATCTTTTCAGGGGCACGATTCGAACCACACCCCGAAGTCTGCAGTCCCGTTCAGCAGGAGACTTGTCGATCCAGGAGTCACACCTAGCTTTGGTGAGACTTTTGTTTGTCTGTTTTGCCTGTCTTGTCTTTCTAGCTTACAGAAGCTTCTTCCTTCCCATCAAACTGGCAAAGCCAGAGCCCCACTAATGTCCAGGGACTGTCGCACCCTCTCTTTGCAGGAGAGGCATAGCGGGCCGGGCTGAGGGCTTGAAGGCCTTCCCTGGGCTCACGGTCTTGGGGCAGGGTCTCTAGTGGTCTCAACTCTGGTGCAGAGGCTGCTTTCTGCTCTGAGAACCTCGGAAGGCCAGGCCTGCAAGTGCCTGACCAGCCCACTCTCTGCCTAGGTGCTGGTTTGTGGGGAACTGCTCCCCTCTGCTGGACAGAGGGAAACCTGCTCTCCTTCCATTTCTGAGGGATTTGTTTCCCTAAGTCACAAGCCCATAAATCCATAGTAAGAGCAGGAAGGGGCCAGAGGTCAGCAGGTCCAGTCTCCTTCATTGTTCAGAGAGGGAGACTGAGGCGAGAAAGGGGAAAGGCCACAGAGAGTTAGAGGAGGGGCTGAGAAGCATCCCTCAGGATCCTAGTGGCATGAGCTGGACGGAAACCAAGGGGCTCCTGGGAATCCCGCACGTACCTTAGCTTGGAGGGCAAATGGCAGAAGAAGGCAAAAGAGAAGGAGTGGGTACCTCACTTCGAGTAGAGGCATCAGAAAGCTAGAGAGAGATCGGGCCAGAGAAGTGTACCAGGACCATCAGGTTGCTCGCTCTAGAGAATTCCCCATCAGCCTGTGTGAGTGAGCCCAGCACAGCCTACCTCCACGCTCCTAAAAAGTCATGTATCAACAGAACTTCTGCAAATCAGATGCTCTCTTCACTCTCTCCTTCCTTCTCCTGCGTCCCAGATACCCTTACCGTCTTTTTCATGCCTGGGCCACTGGCAGCAAGCTTACTGCTCTCGCAAGTAGACCAGAA
Organism: Paguma larvata; assembly: GCA_030068075.1. Taxonomy (NCBI): domain Eukaryota; kingdom Metazoa; phylum Chordata; class Mammalia; order Carnivora; family Viverridae; genus Paguma; species Paguma larvata. Next base: position 57,866,790 of record CM057834.1, read on the forward strand.
GGTATCACAGCTCAAATGCAACAGAAATTTACATTTCGCTCATGTCAACAGTTCAAAGAGCTTATTAGAAAAAAGGTGCAACAGGCTTTGTTCACGTAGTCGCTCAGGGACCAGGCTCTGCCATAACAGGTGGACATCAACAGCTGCCAGCGGAAAGGGAAGGGCACAGAGGATGGCACGCGGGAGTTCTCCCGGGCATAAGCTCCTTGTGAACAGGAAGTTCGTCAGTTTTGTTCATTGCCGTTCCTCCAGTCCCTAGAACAATGCTTGCCACACCGTATGTGCCTGGTAAATGTTTATCGAGTGGCTATGTGACAGGTGCCAGGGCTCCAAAGCAGCACAGAAGTTCCAGGGAGGACACTATCTCACCACTGTGACACTCCCAATTCCTAACAGGGGCCTTGAAGGCCAACAGTTTGGTCACTTGTGTGCCAAGCTGGAACACAGGAATCCTTTCAAAGACTAGGAGCCCCAGCATTTGGATCCAGCCTCCTTGGGTGCCGCATTAACCGACCCTCACCGAGACCCTGGCACTGTGACCAGATGGTGTTTGGGAACAGTTGCTTGTGTCCATTTCTTCCGGACCCACAGACCTCTACACCTTGTCTCAGAGAAAATCTTGCTACTCTAGACCCTTGTGCTTCTCACTTTACAAGCCCCTGAGTGGGTATTTCTCCCTGACTCTTTTTTTATAACTAAAAAAAATTTTTTTTAATGTTTATTTATTGTTGAGAGACGTAGAGACAAAACGTGAGCAGGGGACGGGCAGAGAGAGAGGGAGATACAGAAACTGAAGCAGGCTCCAGGCTCTGATGAGCCATCAGCACAGAGCCTGATGTTGGGCTCGAACTCACAGACTGTGAGGTCATGACCTGAGCTGAAGTCGGCCGCTTAACCGACTGAGCCACCGAAGCACCCCTCCCTGACTTTTAATTAAACGGTTTTAGACGATAAAATCTTTCCTTACCTATGCCCTGGGAATCAAGGAGGGAGGGAAGGGAAGCAGTTCACTTTCTTCTTGATGCTTCTACACCAGTAAAATCAAAACAGAAATTAATCTTACATTAAACGACCCTGCCTCAGCCACTGACATTATCATTAAGGTTTCAAGGGACCTTACCTTGTTGTTTTTGGAGGACAGAGTCTGAAACAGATCTTTGCTAAGGGAGGTGGAAATTGAGGCAAAATGTTGTTAATGGTTCAGGGGCCAGAAGAGACTTATAGAAGCCAGATCATCTAGGCCGCGGGCCAGGTTCACACACCCTGTACTTAGAAGCTTCTTCAGAGCACCTCTCTGCTTCAGCCTCTGCTGTAGCTACCTGCACCCAAGGGGAAAAGCAGCAGAAAATCAAGCCTTGGAGTTTTCTGCTTCTTAAGTAAAGGGCTAAGGGTTTATGAATATGACAGGTGCCTGGTGTTTCTGTAGTAAGGAGATTCAGGGAGGACATTATTCTCACTGCAGTGACAATCACAAAGGTCCCTTGAAGGCCAACAGTTTGGTCACTCGCATCTCAAGAAAAGGGATTGTACACCAGTTCAGGGAAGAATCCACCATCGTGTAACAAATTACCCCTAAACCTAGGAGCTTAAAAAGCCACAAACATTTATTATCTCACGGCTTCCGTGGCTCAGAAATTTGGGAGCAGCCAGCTAGGTGGATCTGGACCAGGGCCTGCCTTAAGGTTAGATGCAAGATGTCTCGACAAGGCCTGTAGTCATCTGAAGGATGGACTGTGGCTGGAAGGCATGGTCCTAGATGGTGCACTCACAGGGCTTCTGGCAGGAGGACTCAGCTTCTCATTGGCCATTGGCACTGATCATAAAAGAAGATTTAAGACGAAGGTGAATATTACATCATAACAAAAGTGTCATTCAGAAAAAGGATGTAACAATTATAAATGTGTATATGCCTAATAAAGTCAAGAAACCTGAAGCAAACATGACAGAATGAAAGGGAGAAATAGACAAATTCACAAGCACAGAGATCTTTTAAAATGTTTATTTATTTATTTTGAGAGAGAGAATGACAGAGTGTGAGCGAGTGGGGGAGAAGCAGAGCGAGAAGGAGAGAGAAAATCCCAAGCAAGCTCCACGCTTGGTGCAGAGCCCAACGTGGGGCTTGATTCCACGACCACGAGATCACGACCTGAACTGATATCAAGAGTCAGACGCTTAACCAACTGAGTCACCGAGGTACCCCAATTAGAGATTTTAATATCCTCTCTCAGTTATTGATAGAACTAGACAAAAAGATAGTAATGACACAGGAGATCTGAACACTATCACCCACCTTGTCTAACGGACCTTTATAAAACACTACACACAACAGCTGCATAATGCACATTCTTTTTAAGTGTACATGGAACATTCACCAAGGTATTGCCATAAGCTGGGTCACAAAATGTACTGAAGTTGATAAATTTCAAATGTTTTTCTCACACCACATGGGAATTAAAGTAGAAAGCAACAATAAAAATAATAGTATATGTTTAAAAGCCTCAAATATTTGGAAGTTAAACAACATTCTTCTTGATAATTAATGGGTCAAAGAAGACATCATAATGGGAATTAGAAAGCATTTTAAACTAAGTGAAAATGAAAACACAATGTATCAAAAATTTTGGGAGTCAACTAAGGCAGTACTTAGAGGCAAATCTGTAACTTTAAATGTTTATTTAAGAAAAGAAAAAAAAAGCTTACAATAAATTACCTAAGTTGCTACCTTGAGGAGCTAGAAAAAGAAGAGCAATTTAAACACAAATTAAGTAAAAGAAAACAATTATAAAGTAGAAACCAATGAAATAGAACATGGACAAAACAACAGTGAATATTTAAAAAGCCAAAAGTTAGATGTTTGAAAAATTGATAAATTGGTAAACATGTAGCAAGACTGCTTAAGGAAAAAAGAGAAGGAAAAAAAACTAATTATTTATATCAGGAATGAAATAGGGTATGGGATTTTACTCCAGATGTTACATGCACTTAAAGGATAATATTGGAATGTTATGAGCAACTTTACACCAATAAACCTGACAACTTATATGAAACAGCCTGATTTCCTGAAAAACAAAATTTACCAAAAAAAGACAAAAGAGGAAATAGAAGACATGGATAACTTCATTTCTATGAAAGGATCTATTCAAAAATTTACTGGTAAAGTCTACCAAACAGTTATGGAAGAAATAATACCAATCCTACAAAGATGGATATTTCAGGAAACAGGAGAAACTCTTCCCAATTCATTTTATTTTTTTTAATGTTTATTTATTTTTGAGAGACATAGAGACAGAGTATGAGCAGGGGAAGGGCAGAGAGAGAGGGAGATACAGAATCTGAAGCAGGCTCCAGGCTCTGAGCCGCCAGCACAGAGCCCGACGCGGGGCTCGAACTCACAGACCGTGAGATCATGACCTGAGCCGAAGTCGGCCGCTTAACCAACTGAGCCACCCAGGCGCCCCCCAACTCATTTTATAAAGCCAGCATAACCTTGATAGAAAGACTTCACAAAAATATTGCAAGGAAAGAAAATTATAGGCTAAAATTGCTCATGAACATAGAAGCAAACATCCTTATCAACATCTTAGCAAATCAAATCCAAAAAAAATGTAAGAAGATAAAACCAAGTGGGGTTTCTCCCAGCAATGCAAGGTTGATATCACATTTGAAAAATTCAACAACGTAGTTTAGTACATTAAGAGAATCAAGGAGAAACACCCTACAGTCATCTCAGTAGAAGCATAAAAACATTTTACAGAATTCAGCACCTATCCATGACAAAATCTTAAGCAGAGTAGGAATAGTCAGGAACTTCATTAAAATGATAAAGGCATCTACTAAAAATTCTACATCTAACACGATACTTAAAGAAACACTGAACACTTTGCCTCTATGATCAGAGGCACATTTTTCCCTTTAAGCACTTTGAATACATCATGCCACTCCCTTCTGGCCCGCAGAGTTTCTGCAAATAAAGCCACTGATAGCCTTACTATGTTTTCCTTATAAGTAACTGCCTTTTCTCTTGTTGCTTTTACATTTTTTTCTTTAACACTACTTTTTGCCATTGTTACCATGTGTCTTGGTGTGGACCTGCTTGGGTTGAATTTTGGGAGGATCTCTGTGTCTCCTGGACCTAGATATCTGTTTCCTTCCCCAGATACAAAGAAGGATGTTCCCCTAAAAAGGCAGGTTGTTCATCCTCACCACTTCTTTTCAATACTGTACAAGATGACCTAGACTATATGGCTCGGCAAGTAAAAAAAAAAAAAAAGGCAAAAGCTTAATGATCAGAAGGAAGAAGTAAAACTGATTCTATATACTAATGACATGATTATTAATGTAGAAAACCCCAAGGAACCTACCGAAAAAAAAAAAAAAACAACTACTGAAATTAGTAAAGGAAAGATCACTATACAAAATCCATTATGTTTCTGTACATTAGCAACAAACCATTGGAAAACAAAATCATGCTCAGAGTCAATGAGTAAAATACTTAAAAATAAATTTAACAAAAGACATCCAAAGTCTGTATTGCTAAGATGTCAATTCTCCTGAAATTGACCTATGGATTCACAATCCTAGCAAGTATTTTTTTTTTACTTGACAAGCCAATTCTAAAATTTATATGGAAATGGAAAGGACCTGGAATAGTCAAAAACAATTTTGAAAAAGAAGGAAAGGTGGAAAATGTACATTATTTGACTTCGAGACTTACTATAAAGCAACAGTAATCAAGAAAGTGTGATATTGGCATAAAGGTTGATAGCCAGATAGAATGCTAGAACAGACATAGACTCACACTTATATAGTCTATTTATTTTTGACAAAGACACCATATCTGATCAGTGGTGAAATAAATATTGTGAGCTTTTTTCTTTGAACAATTGGTGTTTGGAAAGATGGCGGAGTAGGAGGACCCTAAGCTTGCCTCGCCCCACGGATCCATCTAGGTAACTCACGGCACTCACAGCACCGTAAATAACCCAGAAAACAATCTGAAGACTGGCAGAACAAATTCCACCACCAAAGTGTGAGAAGAGGCCACATGGAAAAAGGTAGGAAGGGTGAAGATGCAGTCTGGGAACAAAAGAGACCACGGCCCTGTGGGAGGGGGGAGGGAGCCAGTGGAACGGAGAAGGGCGGAAAACAGATCATCACACCAGAGAGCCCACAAACAGGGGGATGCATCCCCACAATATTTACCTTTGAAAGCCAAGGGGGCTGATTCCATGAGTTCTCACAACAAGCAGGATTTAAAGCCTGAAATATTAAAAATCGGTGGGCTCACCTCTGGGAGAGCCTGGGTTAGGAAGTAGAGTCCTTGTCCTTAAAGAGAGAGCATGACAAACAGCCTATGCACATATGGCATAGAACCAGAAGTCTGAAAAATGCCAGGGGCAGAAGTGAGGGAGAGTGACTTGCTTATCTCAGAGTGTGGCGGGGAGAGACAGGGATCATGGGGAGACCTCTCTAGGAACAAAGGAGCTGGCAGGCACCATTTCCCTCCCCCATCCCTGGCACAAACAATGGCCACATGCAGGAAGCAGCACCTCAATAAAACTCATTACTTAACTTGCTTGCACCAAGCCCTGCTCCCTACTTTGCAGTCAATCTCACCTCAGCCCTGGCGCTGGGGGACCCTTCCCCCGAAGGCGCTGCAAATCCGGCCAGCACCGCATCTCTTGGACTTGTGCATTTTGCAGGACCTCAGTTCCAGCACCATAGGGGCAGGTCTCATTTCACAAGCAGACCACTGCACACCTTGGTAAAATGTACCCCACCCCTGCTGGGGACCAAACACAGCCCACAACAGGTAAAGAGAGCCTCTACAAACAACTGGACAGAAGGAAAAAGAAGCCAAGACCCAACAGCAGAGAAAATGCAGCACTCACAGGAGACACTCTCTGAAGCACCAGGCCCTGGGGAACAGGGGACACTGCACTGCAGGGCACTGTAGGGCTTCTTCTTCATAAGGCTGTGTTGTTAAGAGCAAGAGAAGTAGCTGACTTCCTAACACACAGAAACAGACACAGAAAGTCAGACAAAATGAGGAGACAGAGAAATATCTCCCAAATGAAAGAACAGGACCAAACCATAGCAAGAGACCAAAGCTAAATGGATATAAGTAATATGCCTGATAGAGATTTTAAAGCAATGATCATAATAAAGATACTCGCTGGACTTGAGAAAAAAGTGGGAGACATCAGTAAGACCCTTAACACAGAGATAAAAAAGAACCAATCAGAGATCAAGAACACAATAAACGAAAGTTAAAAATACACTTGATGGAATAAAGAGCAGGCTAGAAGAAACAGAGGAATGAATTAATGAACTGGAAGACAGAGTAATGGAAAGTAACCAAGCTGAATAAAGGAAAGAAAATCATGCAAACTGGGACTAGTCTTAGGAAACTTGGTGATTCCATCAAGAGTAATAACATTCATATTACAGGGATCTCAGAAGAAGACAAGAGAGAAAAGGGGGCAGAAAATGTATTTGAGGAAACAATATCTGAAAACCTTCCCAATCTGGGGAAGGAAACAGATATCTAGGTCCAAGAGACACAGAGATCCTCCCAAAATTCAACCCAAGCAGGTCCACACCAAGACACATGGCAAAAATGGCGAAAAGCAGTGTTAAAGAAAAAAATGTAAAAGCAGCAAGAGAAAAGGCAGTTACTTCTAAGGAAAACCCCGTAAGGCTATCAGTGGCTTCTTAGCAGAAACTCTGCAGGCCAGAAGGGAGTGGCATGATGTACGCAAAGTGCTTAAAGCGAAAGCAAGAATACCCTATCCGGCAAGGCCTGTCATTTAGAATAGAAGGAGAGATAAAGAGTTTCTCAGACAAACAAAAACTAAAGGGGTTCATGACCATTAAACTAGCCCTACAAGAAATATTAAAGGAGATTCTTTGAGTGGAAAGGAAAGACCATAAGTGAGAATATGAAAAGTTAAGAAACGAAAGCATTAAAAATAAATATTTCTGTAAAAAGCAGTCAAGGGAGTCATAAAATAAAAGGATGTACAATATGACACCATATACCTAAAACATGGGGAGAAGTGGAGTAAAGAATGGGTTTGAACTTAAGCACCAGCCACTTAATATCAATTGCTATAAGCAAAAGATGTTACATACAAATCTAACGATAACCACAAATCAAAAACCAGTAATAGATATGCAAAGATTAAGGAGAAAGAAATCCAAATGTATTACTAAAGAAAGCCAACAAACCATGAAGGAGAGTCGGAGCAGAAAGGATCTGAGAAAATCTATAGCAACAACAACAAAACAAGTTATAAAATGGCAAAAAATACATATCTATTGATAATTATTTTGGATGTAAATGGACTAAACGTTCCAATCAAAAGACATAGAGTTACAGAGTAGATAAAAAATCAAGACCCATCTGTGTGTTACCTATAAGAGATGCATCTGAAATGCAAGACACCTGCAGATTGAAAGTCAGGGGATGGAGAAACATACAAATGGATGTCAAAAGAAAGCCAGGGTAGCAATACTTATATCAGACAAAATAGACTTTATTTTTTTAAGTTTATTATTTTGAGAGACAGAGAGAAAGAGGGAAGGACAGAGAGAGGGGGAGAGAGAAAATCCCAAGCAGGCTCCACGCTGTCAGCACAGAGCCTGACATGGGCCTCAAATCCACAAACTGTGGGATCATGACCTGAAACAAAGTCAAGAATTGGGTGCTTAACTGACTGAGCCACCCATGTGTCCAGACAAAGTAGACTTAAAACAAAGACTGTAACAAGAGACAAAGAAGAACACTATATAGTAATAAAGGGGACTATACAAGAGGATATAACAATTGTAAATATTTATGTACCTAAGATGGAAGCACCTAAATACAAAAAACATTTAAAAACAAACATAAGGAAATAATTAACAGTAATACAATAACAGTAGGGAACATTAACACCCCACTTACCTCAAGGGACAGGTCATCCAAACAGAAAATCAAGGAAACAGTGGCTTTGAATGGCACACCCGACTAGATGGATTTAACAGACATATTCAGAACATTCTATCCTAAAACAGTAGAAATATACATTATTTTTAAATGCACATGGAACATTCTCCAGAATAGATTACATGTTAGGCCACAAAAAAAGTTCTCAACAAATACAAAAAAATTAAAGCCTACCATGTATCTTTTCTGATTAAAGTGCTATATCTAACTGGAAATTAACAACAAGAAAAAAATCTAGAAAGAGCACAAATACATGGAGGTTAAACAACATGCTACGAAACAATGAATGGGTCAACCAAGAAATCAAGGAAGAAATCAAAATTACATGAAACGAATGAAAGGAAAACACAATGGTCCAAAAGCTTTGGGATGAAGCAAAAGTTCTAAGAGGGAAGTTTATAGCAATACAGACCTATCTCAAGAAGCAAGAAAAATCTCAAATAAACAACCTAACTTTACACTTAAAGGAGCTAGAAAAAGAAGAATGAAACCTAAACCCAGCAAAAAGAAGGAAATAACAAAGATTAGAACAAAAATCAATGACAAAGAAACTTAAAACACAATAGAGCAGGCCAATGAAACCAGGAGCTGTTTCTTTGAAAAGATCAACAAAATGGATAAACCTCTACCAAGACTCATAAGGGGTAAAAAAAAACCAGACCCAAATAAGCAAAATCACTAATGAAAGAGAAATAACAACTGATACCACAAAAATACAGTTATAAACAGTTGTAACAGAGTATTATGAAAACCTATATGCCAAAAAATTGGATAACTTAGAAGAAAAGAAAGAATTCCTAGACACATATAACCTACCAAAATGAAGCCAGGAAGAAATAGAAAATTTGAATACACCAATTATCAGCAATGAATTTGAATCAATAATCACTAATCAAAAAACTCCCAAAAAACAAAAGTCCAGGACCAAATGGTTCACAGGCCAATTCTACAAAACATTTAAAGAAGAGTTAATACCTATTTTTCTCAAAGTGTTCCAAGTGATACAAATTAATTCTATGAGGCCAATATCACCCTTATGCCAAAACTAGATAAAGACCCACAAAAAAGGGAACTACAGGCCCATATCTCTCATAAATATAGATGCATAAATCCTCAACAAAATATTAGTAAATTAAATCTAACGATACATTAAAAAAATCATACATCATAGTCAAGTGGGATTTATTCCCGGGATAAAGGGTGGTTTAATATTTGCAAAAACAATCAAATTAACACATCACATCAATAAAGAAAGAATAAAAACTATATAATTATTTCAATAGATGCAGAGAAAGCATTTGACAAAGTACAACACCTATTTGTGATAACAATCCTTTGCAAATTAGGTCTGAAGGGAACATAGCTCAACATAATAAAGTCCTTACATGAAAAACTCACAGCGAACATCATATTCAATAGTGAAAAACTGAGAGCTTTTCCCTTAAGATAAGGTCAAGAACAAGGCAAGGATGTCCACTCTTACCATTTTTATTTAACATAGTACTAGAACTCCTAGCCATAACAATTAGACAGCATAAAGAAATAAAAGGCATCCAAATTAATAAGGACGCAGTAAAACCCCCAATTGCAGATGACATGATACTATATAGAGGGAACCTAAAGACTCTACCGAAAAGCTACTGAAACTGATAAATGAATTCAGTAAAGTTGCAGAATATAAAATCAATGTACAGAAATCTGTTGCATTCCTATACACTAATAATGAAGCAGGAGAAAGTGCAATCAAGAAAACAGTCGCGCCTGGGTGGCTCAGTCGGTTAAACATCCAACTTTAGCTCAGGTCATGGTCTCACAGCTCGGGGGTTTGAGCCCGGTGTCAGGCTCTGTGCTGACAGCTTGGAGCCTGGAGCCTGCTTCAGATTCTGTGTCTCCCTCTCTCTCTGCCCTTCCCCTGCTCATGCTCTGTCTCTCTCTCTCTCAAAAATAAACATTAAAAAATTAATAAAAAAAGAAAGAAAATAGTCTCATTGACAATTGCACTAAAACCAACAAAATATCTAGGAATAAGTTTAACCAAAGAGGTGAAAGACCTGTATGTTAAAAATTATAAAACACTGAGGAAAGAAATTCAAGACAATACAAAGAAATGGAAAGACATTCCATGCTCAAGGGTTGGAAGAACACATTAAAAAAAAAAAAAGAAAGAAAGAAAAACAAAAAAAAAGGGGCGCCTGGGTGGCTCAGTCGGTTGAGCGTCCGACTTCGGCTCAGGTCATGATCTCGCGGTCCGTGGGTTCAAGCCCCGTGTGGGGCTCTGTGCTGACGGCTCAGAGCCTGGAGCCTGCTTCGGATTCCGTGTCTCCCTCTCTCTCTGCCCCTCCCCCACTCAAGCTCTGTCTCTCTCTGTCTCAAAAATAAACAAACATTTAAAAAAAAAAAAAAAGAAAAGGGTTGGAAGAACAAATACTGTGAAAATGTCCATAATGCCCAAAGCAATATACACATTTGATGCAATCCCTTTCAGAATACCAATAGCGTTTTTCACATAACTAGAATAAACAATCCTCAAATTTGTACAGAACCACAAAAACAAACAAACAAAAACCCAAATCGCCAAAGTAATCTTGAAAAAGAAAAGCAACGCTGGAGGCATCACAATTCTGGGCTTCAAGTTATATTACGAAGTGGTGGTAATCAAAACAGTATGGTACTGGCATAAAAATAAGCACATAAATCAATAGAGTAGAACAGAAAACGCAGAAATACACCCACAATTATATGGTCAATTAATCTTTGACAAAGTAGAAATGAATATACAATGGGAAAAAAGATAGTCTCTTCAACAAATGGTGTTGGGAAAACTGGACTGCTACATGCAAAAGAATGAAACTGGACCACTTTCTTCCACCATACACAAAAATAAACTCAAAATAGATTGAAGACCTAAATGTGAGACCTGAAACCATAAAGATCCCAGAAGAGAGCACAGGCAGTAATCTCTTACTGCTCGTCGGACGTAGCAACCTCTTTCTAGATGTCAAAGGCAAAGGAAATAAATGCGAGAAATAAACTATTAGGAGTACGTCAAAATAAATAGTTTCTGCACAGTGAAGGAAACAGTCAACAAAACTAAAAGGCAACCTACTGAATGGGAGAAGATATTTGCAAATGACATATCCAATAAAAGGTTAGTATCCAAAATACATAAAGAACTGATACAACTTAATACCTAACGCCCAAATAATCAAATTTAAAAAAATGGGCAGAAGACACAAACAGACATCTCTCCAAAGAACACATACAGCTGGCCAACAGACACATGAAAAGATGCTCAACATCATCATTCATCATCAGATAAATGCAAATCAAAACTACAACGAGAAACTACAGGTGCTGGCAAGATGTGAAGAAAAAGAAACCCTCTTGCACTGTTGGTGGGGAGGCAAACTGGTGCAACCGCTGTGGAACAGGGTATAGAAATTCCTCAAAAAGTTAAAAATAGAACTACCCTATCATCCAGTAATCACGCTATTGGGTATTTACCCCCAAAACACAAACACACGAATTCAATGGGATACACGCACCCCTGTGTTTACTTCAGCATTATTTACAAAAGCTAAATCATGGAAGTAGCCCACGTGTCCATCAATAGACAAACGGATAAAGAAGAGGTGGTATATTTATACAACGGGATGTAATTCAGCCACAAAAAATGAAATCTTGCCATTTGCAACAACGTGGATGGAACGACGCATGGAGAATACAATGCTAAGTAAAAGAAGTCAAAGACAAACGCCGTATAATCTCACTCATGATTGGAATTGAAGAAACAATACAAATGAGCAAAGGAAAAAAAGGGAGACAAACCGAGCTTCATTAAGTTACAGGTTGAAAGTGCCTCTTCTTCCAGCTCACATTCTGGCCCCTCACTCACTTAGTAGTTGTGTGGCCATAGACAAGTTGTTTATAACTTAGTGCCCTAAATCCTGAACCCATAAAATGGGAATTATTATAGAGTCTATCTCATTGTACTGTGAATAAAATGCGAGAGATAATTTAGAATGCCAACCAGGTAACATAGAAGCCTTCAATGAATATAATCTATTATTACTGACTTGTAGATACAGTTTTTAAGCGAAACCCTTAGGACATTCTACTAAGGGCCATGTGGACCTATTGAAGATGCAAAAGATTGCCTTTAGAAATAATCGCTGAGGCAGCAGTGGGGAGGATGAACTGGAGATGGGAAAAATGGATTTGGAGACTAGAGCTGAGACGATCCACACATGAAAATCGATGAGCCATTATTGATCTAAAGAACTTTTTTAAATGTATATAAATGTATATATGTATAATTGTTTTCAAAGCACACAGAATTTGAATTGTTAATAAAAATTTTTAATAAAATCTGAAGTTTTAATAAAAATTCAAATGAAAGTATATGTAAAATTGAAATTGGTTTTCATGTTTAAATTTTTTTTTTTAACGTTTATTTATTTTTGAGAGACATAGAGACAGAGTATGAGCAGGGGAAGGGCAGAGAGAGAGGGAGATACAGAATCCGAAGCAGGCTCCAGGCTCTGAGCCGTCAGCACAGAGCCCGACGCGGGGCTCGAACTCACAGACCGTGAGATCATGACCTGAGCCGAAGTCCGCCGCTTAACCAACTGAGCCACCCAGGCGCCCCTGGTTTTCATGTTTAAAAATATTAAGATAAATCCCAAGTTACCTATTAAAATGAAGCCAAATAAAATTGTAATTAATATCAAACCTTGAAAGAAAAGTTTTTAAAACACAAGTTGTTTAATATTGCAGAAGCTTCTTCTGCACTTGACCTGCTTATGCTAAACTGTGAGTACTTTTCCAGAACCACAAATTGGGAATGGGAAGAAAAGAGTAAGCACTTCCATAGTCCTGGGAGACGCAACTTCATTCTGCCTCCTGTCTGTCTACTCTCCTAAACTCGTGGGGTGGAACTGTGGGTCACAGGGAAGGTGTGTGTGGCTGGCGTTAGCAGGCACCCCCAAACAGTTCTTAAAAGTGGCTGTACTAGTTGACACTCCTCTCAGCAGTGTGGGACAGTCCTAAAGCCTTATTTGGCATTTTCCATAATTTACATTTGGACATTCTGGTGGGTGTATGCAATGATGCTTCTATAACCAATACTTCATCTTTTTAAAAAATTTTTTTAAATGTTTTATTTATTTTTGAGAGCAGGCAAGACAAAGCATGAGCAGGGGAGAGGCAGAGACAGAGGGAGACAGAATCTGAAGCAGGCTCCAGGCTCTGAGCTGTCAGCATAGAGCCCGACGCGGGGCTCGAACTCACAGACCGTGAGATCATGACCTGAGCTGAAGTCGGACACTTAACCGACTGAGCCACCCAGGCGCCCCCAATACTTTATCTTTAACACTTTATTAATATCCATCCCCTCTCTGGAAAGAGGATCCAGCTTTGCCAGCCGACCCACCTTTGGGGCAGAAGGGAGGTAGGGAGTCTTCTCTGGTAGGTCGTTAGCTGGGGTCCAAGCACAAGTGGGCAGGTGGGGTGAGGCGAGGCCACGCAGAAGGATTCTCAGCTCCACTCTGCATTATCTTGTTTCCTTGTCTTTCCTCCTCTATCTGCCTCTAGTTTTTCCTCATCTCTGCTGGTCCGACCCTGCTCATTCTGCAAAGGTTGCTCAGAACTGACCTTCCCCAAAAAGCTCTTGACCTCTGCTCCGCCTTTCCCCAGCTATTTTCTTGAGGTCGGCAAGGCAAGAGCGTGTTAAGACTGCCAAATCATTAACCAAGTCTTTAGTTTCCTCATGTGAGGAAAAGGAGAGCTAGAGCGACATTGAGGCTACGTCCCTGAGTCAATGTTTTATGAACCTTTAAGGCGCTGGGGGCGCAAGAACACAAACAGAAGCATGTATTCCAGTGGGCGAGCCCGTGTCGGTGCCCAAAGCCTATGCTTTGAAGGTCCTCGGGCGTCTCAGTCTGCAGGTCTCGGGTGCGGCTGCGTCTTGGGCCGTCCACTCTATTGGGGGATGACCTGACGCATGTTTGTGCAAGTCGGCTGGCGGGGTGTTACCTGAGGTCCCGCAGCCTTCCCACGCGCTGGAGGTGGAGCGAGCCCTCTCCAGTCCCTGAAGGATTGAGGGTTCTGTGTCGAATCTGCTGGCCGTCACCCGGCGCGGCGACGCGGGGTTGGGGAATGTGCGGCTGCGCGCGCGCCGCGGCGTTTACGCGGCGATTTCATCATGCTCCGGGCCGGGCCGCGCGCGCCGCTTCCGCCGCCGCCCGCCCCGGACCGCCCAGGCTCGCCGGCTCATGCCCTGTCTGCGCCCGGCGCTGCTTAGAGCCGTCCGCGCCGTGCTGCTGCTGTCGCTGCCGTCCCGGCTCCCGGCCCAGCCTCTGCTCCGGCCCTGCCGGCTCCTCCGCACGCCCGCCCGCACCCCGATCTCATTCCCCGCCGCAGCCTCCCGGAGCAGCATGGACGGCACCGGGGCTGAGGAGGTGCTCGCCCCTCTCAGGCTCGCAGTGCGCCAGCAGGTACCGGCAATCTGCGCCTCCCCTCGGCTCCGGGTTCTTCTCCCCCCTGATCTGCTCTCCGTCATCGTCTCTCCTTCTCGGGCACCCGTCCACCTTGCGGTTGCTCCTCTCCTTCATCCGCTGGAAGCCCTTGGTTTCCTGGCATCTTCCTCGCCTCCTCCAATTTGGACTCAAGTCCCCGCGTGCGTCGGCCACCTTCCGTGTCGTGGACACGAGTCCTAGCCTCTCCTTGGGTGACTCTCTCGGATCCCCTTCGACATCCTGCGTCTCTCCCCTCGCGATCTGCTCCCCTTTCCCGATCCTTGTTAATGTCTGCGCCTCTCCTCTCTCCGATGGGGCTGGGATCTGTGACCTTTAGTACTTCTCCTGGCCTAGTTCAATAACCTCAACTTCAGTTTTCCAGTCTCTGCGGTGTTCTTTGTGCCACCCGGGTGGCGAGGTTCCCAATTCTTTCCCGGTCAGAGGCGAAGCTGTCGGTTCTGTCTTCTTTAGGGTCGGACTCTTTTTTTTTTTTAATCTTCAGGATGTTTTGAATAGTGTTTCCTCCTTGACACCTTCCTTCATTCAGCGCTTAGTTTGCCGAATGGTCGGCTGAGAAAATAAAAAGTTGAAGCGTGGATGTGAGGAGGTATTGAACTTCTTTTTCTAATCATGATATGACTTCATCATCCTTAGCTCCTCGTCCTTCGCTTCTGTCATCTTCCCTGGGTTCCAAAAAGACTATTTGGAGTGAGTGGCTTTCAGATCGTAAACCTGGGAGACTGTAAATAGTGTTGGATTACTGGTGAAGTCAGCCATCTCCTTGTATGGAACACTTTGAAATTTGATTTTGCGGGAAAGGAGCGATGTTACATGGAATGGAGTGGTTGGTAACTTAATACGGGCCTCTTTTTCCTAGGGTACTGCGTGAATATTAGAATTTAGAAAGGACAAGGAAAAGATTAGTTCAGGTGGATTCCTACATCCAGTCAGGCAGAGCCAAAAGCAATAGGACCCCAGAATCATGACTTAGGAGTAAACCCCAAATAGATTTCTCCTGCAAGGGTGCCTGATGCAATAACTTCCCTTAGCTCCGGAGAGTGGAACCCTTTCGGAAATAATTCATTGGGGCACAGTTGCCAAAAATTCAGCAAATTTTGCCACTTTGTAATGTCTGCTTCTCTCTGGTTTGAGCCTGACTGATTCAATAGTAGTTTCTTTTTAAATGTCACTATAGGCTTAATTTTTTCTTATTCTTGGTATCAGAAGTCTGGGTATGCTTATTTTCTGACTCCCTCCACCCACCCTACCCAAATAAATTAGGTGTGGTTCTTTTGTCTTCCCTGTACCTCACAATTTTTTTTTTCCGTATCTTTTACTGGAAGAGGGAGAATCCATCTAATTTGGGAAAACACACACCCAAACCCCTCCCTCTGCCACGTTAGCCTGAAACTGCAGTGCAAATGATCCATGTATAGGAAGACTGTGGAACTAGTTTAACAGAAGTAAACTTCGATCATGGAACAACTTTCCGATGCAATTACTATTTAGTGTGTTGTTTATGTTAGCTTGGGTTTTGTTGTGTTATGTTTTGGTTTTGATTTGTTTAAGATTTTTTTCTAAGGATGTAAGTTAGTTTATGTAAGTTAGTTCGAGTTCTTTTTCCATTTCTCCAGGACCACCCATGTGTCAGTTCGCTACCCGGAACCTTGAATCACACAGATTCCGGTGTCAGCTGGAAGGGAATTTAAAGATCACTTACTTAAAGGCTTTTTTAAATTTTTTAATTTTTTATTTTTTTTTTGGCTTGTGAGGCGATAAGACACACCATCACATCTATCCATTTGACATATTTCCATTGTGAAGTTTGTGCAGTTGAAGACCTACTCAGAGTGGGATTTTGAAGGCGCTTAATAGCCGGTCTTGTTAGTGGCGTGTGTTTTATATAAATTTGCTAATCTGCTAGACTGCATGGATGCTGTTGCTTTTTCGTTTGTCGATTGACTGAAATGCCTTTTCTCGTGGCATATTCTTAGTCATTTCCTGGAGAATTAGTTACGGAACTTTAGAAGGGCTTCAGAGCATCTAGAAAATGCACTAGGTGTTTGATCAAGGTCGCCATAGGCAGTTGAAGTTTTGAAAATTTTTATTATTATTTTTAGTAATCTCTACCCCCAACTTTGGGCTCAGATTCACATATTCCCCGAACTGAGCCAGCCAGGCACTCCAGGGCCATTGAGTTTAAAAAAAAGTTGGGTATCAGCACTGAATGGCCAACCTTCATTTTGCCAAATAAAAGTAATTAAAACATCAGTATAATCCTCAGACTACCATCTGCTTTACCCTTTCATTTTATAAAAGAAAGTATATTGTAATACAGAAAAGCACATTACAACTCAAAGAGCAGTCTTTTTTTTTTAAGATTTTTACTTATTATTATCATTATTTTTTTAATGTTTGTTTATTTTGAGAAAGAGAGAGAACTTCAGCAGGGGAGGGGCAGAGAGAGAAGGAGACAGAGAGAATCCCAAGCAGGCTCCGTGCTGCCAGCGCAGAGCCCAACGTGGGGCTCAAACCCACAAGCTGTGAGATCCTGACCTGAGCCGAAACCAAGATTTTATTTTTTAAGTAATCTCTGTACCCAGGGTGAGGCTCAAACTCATAACCTGGAGATCAAGAGTCACATGATCTACTGACAGAGCCAATGAGGCACCCCATTTTTAAGCATTTAATGATTTATTATTTTTAATATTTTATATTTAATATTTTAGTTAACATACGGTGCACTATTGGTTCCAGAAGCGGAATTCAGTGATTCATCCCTTACGTACAGCACCCAGTGTCATCACAGGCGCTCTTCTTAGTTACCCATCACCCATCTAGCCATGCCCCACCCACGTCCCTCATCAGCTCTCAGTGATTTCTTTATCATTGATCTCTTGTTAGTTTGTTTCCCTTTATTCTTTCCCTCCTTCCCATATGTTCATCTGTTTTGTCTCTTAAATTCCACATATGAGTGAAATCATATATTTGTCTTTTTCTGAATGACTTCTTTAGCTTAGCATAATACACTCTATTTCCATCCACGCTGCAAATGGCAAGATTTCGTTCTTTTCGATGGCTGAGGAATATTCCACTGTGTATGTTGCATCCATTCATTAGTTGGTGGTCGATTGGGCTCTCTTCCTAGTTTGGCTGTTGTTGATAATGCTGCTATAAATATGGGGATGCATGTACCCCTTCGAATCTGTATTTTTATATCGTTTGGGTAAATACCTAATAGGGCAATTGCTGGATTGGAGGGTAGTTCTATTTTTAGTTTTCTGAGGACGTTGCTTACTGGTCTCCAGAGTGGCTGCACCAGCACGCATTCCCACCAGCAGCGCCAGAGGGTTCCCCTTTCTCCGTAGCCCCATTTTTAAAGCAGCCTTTTATATATTTGTTATTAATTAATATTTTTAATTAAATATTTATTTTATTTTATTAAGCTTTTAAAAATATTTAATAGGTTTAGGTTTGGAAAACAAAAGATCTAATACATTGTCCTTTTTAATTTTTTTTCTTTTTACTAAAACCGTGTCTTGGAGTGTCTCGTTTGGGAACTATTGCTCTAGAGCAGTGGCTCTCTGGTCTGCACACTCTGGGTGGTCCTCAAGGTCAAAGCCATTTTCATAATAAAATTGAGATGTTATTTTAGCTTTTTACTGTGTTGTTATTTGCCCTGAAGTCGCGAAAACAGCGGTGGGTAAAACTGCCTGTCCTTACTGCTAATCAGATGACACCAAACCAAGTCATCTTCTCTGTCGTACTCTGACAGTTAAAAAAAAAAACAGTCACTTTTGCTTTAGAGTGCCCTTGATGGAGCGGTAAAAATTATTAATTTTACGAAATCTAGGCCTTCATATATCTTTTTAATGTTCTGTATGACAGAGTGGGAACTGCACATAAATAAAGCCTACTAAAATATGATGGTTGTCTCAGGAAGGACACTTGTATGGTTGAGTTGCAGACTGAACTGTCTGCTTATTTTCATGGAATGCTCTTTGCAAAATTCAGTTTGGGTAAGGAGCATTTGTTTCCTGGAAAACGAGTGCAGTGAGCCTGTCATTTCAAGAAAACAACCGATAGTATATGCAGCCAATAATAAAAATCAGGTTTTCGGTAAATTTTAGAGTTTTGGAAATCTTACCTGCTGCATGAACTTGGCAGCGTCCCCGTTCTTACAGACTAAGATACGTTAACGAGTTGCATGTAACAATATGAAAAGTTCCTTGTTATAGTTTCCAAGTCCACATTGCTACTCACCTTTAAGAAACCACCACTTGTCAGAATTTTGGTATAGTCCGAAAGAATCGTCACAATTATTTGAAAAGACTTTTAAAATTCTCCCTTAACTTATGATATTCTTTATATACTTGACCATTAAAACGTTATTTTGCAAGATAGGCAGATATGCAAATCTGGCTATCTTCCATTAAGCTAGAAATGAAAGGATTTGCAAAATTATAAAACTCATTCTCACTATTTTTCATTCTGTTTTGGCAAATACAGTCATTTTTACAAAAATGTTATTTTTATTCACATTAGCACATATTGGGCTTTTATTATTACTTTAAATGGATTAATAAATATTTTTCAATTTGCACTTTAATTTCTTTTTTTTTTTTCAAATTGAGCCCCGTTCAGCTTTTGACTTTTTTAAATTTAATTTTATTTAAATCCAAGTTAGTTAACACGTAGTGTAATAATGGTTTTAGGAATAGAATTTAGTTATTCGTCACTTATGTATAACACCCAGTGCTCATCCCAACAAGTGCCCTCCTTAATGCCCATCGCCCATGTAGCCCATCATGCATTTTAATTTCTAATATAGTACAAATAGGGTAGAAATAACCACAGTAACAAAAGCTGTTTGGGAGCCTCAGTATTTTTTTTAAAGTTGTTATTTTGTGAAGGAGGGAAAGAGAGAGAGAGAGAGAGAGGGAGAGAGAATTGCAGGCAGGCTCTGCACTGTCAGTGCTCGAACTCATGAACCATGAGATCATGACTTGAGCTGAAACCAGGAGCTGGCCACTTAACTCACTGTGCCACCCAGGTGCCCTGGGATCCTCAGTAATTTTTAACAATTAAAGGGGTTCTAAGACCAAGAAGTTGTAGAACCGATGGGTTAGGGGAATGGAAGTATCTGGTTTATATAAGGATAGATTTGGGCTCTTATCTGGAATGCAGCCCCCCAGAGGCTCCCATTCCCCCGGCCTATTTTTCCCTTTATAGCTAAATATTTTCTCCTATCTTCTCATTGTCTCCACTTTCTCGTTTCTTTAAATTTTTTTTTTTTAACATTTATTCAGTTTTGAGAGACAGATAGGGAGGGGGAGGGGCAGAGACAGAGGGAGACACAGAACCTGAAGCAGGCTCCAGGCTCTGAGCTGTCAGCGCAAGGGGCTCCAACTCATGAACCACTCATGAACTGTGAGATCATGACCTGAGCTGAAGTCTGCCGCTTAACCGACTGAGCCACCCACACGCCCCTCCACATTCTCATTTCTCATTCATTCGTGTATCCACTGCACTGTGCCCTTGGCCTCTACTCCACTATGGCCCTAGCTCGGTACCCGAAAGGGTACTCTACTGTGGTCATCATTCTACCTGCCTTCAGCGTTTAATTGTGTTGATCACATTGTCCTGTCAAGAATGGTCACTCCCCCCGCCCCAATCTTGTCTAAACATTACATGAGGTTCTGTAGCTGAAGAAATATATTTCTCAAGGTCTCAGTGCAAACAGAACCTGTTGAGATGACTTTCACTTGATATGGAGGTTTAGGGAAGAACTGGTATAGAGATTTGGTGATGTATTTTCAGTATCATTGCTTGGACTTAAGAGGTCACTCTGAGATGGTTTCAGTGGCTATAGCTTAATGCTCTAACAAAATAATTAGTATGGAGAAAAATAACCAAGAAGGACTTTTTTTAAACCTGTAGTAAAAGTTAATAATTGTCAAGATAGGAGAGGTTTTGAAGAATTGCTAGATGGGTTTTCTTTATATCTTTGCATTTTTGTGTTGATGCGCCTAGTAATAAAAGCATAGGCTCTGTAGTTGTATTTCCAAAGTTTGGATCTGACACCACTGCCTCCTAACTGGTGATGTTCAGCACATTATTTAACCTTTCTGTAGCCAGGCTTCTTCATCTCTAATATGGGAATGCAGTTATAAACCTTGAAATGAGTGAGTTCACGTAAAGTGCCGAGAATGCTGCCCACACTGCGTAGTACACTCTTGGTAAAGTGTTAGGTACTGTTCTGAAAGGATTGCGGCTTATTGGAGCACTAGCGTTACCGAACAAACCACTGCCGCATGGAGCTCACGTTTTCTTGGGATTGCCAGTGTGATAACATTTTGTACCTTTACAAGAGGATCCATGTCTTCTGAATTTGGTGAGATAGGATGGTAGAAAAACCTTTTTAGTGCTTTCTTGGGAGGTCTTTCATAATGATCTGCTGTCTGAACTGCTAATGGTTGGAATAGATATGTGAATAACATTGCTTGTGTTTCAGTATTTCACGTTTTCTTTTGCTGTGATGGGGAAGACACAGATGAAACTCACATCTCAGTAGTAGGAAGAAGTCTTAGGGTAAAAGAGCCCCGGATTTTTCTCTGCTTTGATTTTCTGGCCTGAGAGTGTACATTAAAGCTCTTGCTTAATCCACAAAGGGCAAGTGAAAAGTTGATGAAGTTTTTGTCACTAATTATAAAACACTTGGGAATCTGAGATGAACTCAGCAAGAGTCCTCTACCTACATATATGTAAGCCAACATCTTGCAAGGCGAGGTTTTTCTTGGCCAGCTGAATATGCACCATGAAATATATGAAGGAACCATGAAGAAGATGCCTTGGAATGATTTCTCATTTAATAGCTACTCTGCTGTGTAATCGGAGGCTCTTAGTTCTTAATATATGTCTTAATGGTGGGAATTTACTGAGAAACTAAGCTTCTTAAGGATAATTTAGAGATGTTGATGATATTTCATGTCAGTTTCATTCAGGACACACATAACATGCATGCAAGCACAACCCAAAATATAGTGAATTAGTGAACAAAAAAGGAAGAAAAATAATTAGAAATTAGGACTCCTTAAGTACCTTCATTCCATGTTTAGGTCACCTCCAGTTCTTTTGTTTTCAGGATCGGATCATTATAAATCATGGTTTAATTATTCTATTTTTCAGAATAAACGTGATTATTTCCTTTCTTCACTGCATTTTACAGGTGATTAACTCAGTGTGGGAATCCTCACTCACATACTGCTTCTTTTTAATAGCTGCACTTTCTTTGATGTATGTACTCAAAGCCTGAACCTTAAGAAGACAAAAAAAGTGCTTCAGGGGAATTTATTTTAAATTCTTCCTACCTTTACCTTTATTTGTGGCCTCGCTTGCTAGTGTTCTAGGAGAAGCTCCATTTGCCAACCTCTTTTCAAAACGGAGATTTTCAGAGTTCTTATCCTCATCAAAAAGCATTGCTAGTGAATGTTGATGAGATAGGTGTTCCGGGAGGGAGAGGAAGGGAAAAGAACCACTGAGTGGAGAATAAGTCAGTAGATATTGACTGAATACTCAGTGCTTTGCACTGTGCTAGGTTTAGTTTGTATCAGTCAGCAAACATTTGAGTGCCAGAAGTGACATGCCAGAACTCTCATCTTAAAGAGTCTCGTTTAGGGGCGCCCGGGTGGCTCAGTCGGTTAAGCGTCCGGCTTCGGCTCAGGTCATGATCTTGCAGTTCGTGAGTTCGAGCCCCGCATCAGGCTGTGTGCTGACAGCTCAGAACCTGGAGCCTGCTTCGGATTCTGTATCTCCCTCCTCTCTGCCCCTTCCCTGCTCACACTCTGTCTCTCTCACTCAAAATAAATAAACATTAAAAAAAAAAAAGAGCCTAGTTTATGCTGACAGGGACAAATAAAGTGTGTGTAAATAAATGAGGCACTGCCTTGATAGGGTGACTTCAATTGATTGTAAGTGAAATGAAGCTAAAGTTAGAAGATGACTGAAGATGTGGCTTTTGCTGGAGAGGCCAGGACAATAGAACGAAGACGAGTATAATCACGCTCCAGACGCATTTACATCTCATAAAAGAATAAGGGGCATAACTAAATCAGTGGCTCTCAACTTTCAGACCCAGTGTCCCCTTTTACACCAGATGTTTTGGAATTTCCCATTACCGTCCAATAATGAAATTCATACAAAGCATCTGTAAAATGTAGTTAGAGAAAAGTATGTGCACACGTAATGTTTTAAGTGTAATGCAAATAAATAAAGTAATTTATAATAAAATAATTTCTTATTTCTTTTTTTAAAAATGTGTATTTATTTTGAGAGAGCACACAGCATGTCAGGGAGGGCCAGAGAGAGAGAAGGGGGGAGAGAGAATCCTAAGCAGGCTCTGTGCAGAGCCCGACTTGGAGCTCAATCCCACGAATCATGAGATCATGACCTGAGCCAAAATCAAGAGTTGGATGCTTAATGGACTGAGCCACCCAGGCGCCCCTAAAATAATTTTCAATATCTTTCATTGTGTAAATTGGTGGGTATGAATCCCCTGGAAGTTATGCAGAAGTAAGTGGATGCTTATAGCTGTACATAGATTTACAGAGAGTGTAATTGTAATGGATACACATAGATAAAGGTATATCCTGTTGATTGCTCGGACACCATGACAACATTGCCATTAGTATCAGGTTGTTGTTTGTTTCAAATAATAACTGTTTGTAAACTTGTGAACAAAACAATGTATAATTTATATGGTCTTCTTTTAAATTATATTTTCCTGGCATTCCCGAAAAACTCACTGTATATTAAAACTGGGAGAATACTTCTTATTATAGGTAAGCAGAGTTAGGTTCTAGGTTCAGATAGAGAGACAGAGCGTGAGCAGGGGAAGGGCAGAGAGAGAGAGGGAGACACAGAATCCGAAGCAGGCTCCAGACTCTGAGCTGTCAGCACAGAGCCAACGCGGGACTCGAAATCACACACTGTGAGATCATGACCTGAGCCGAAGTCGGACGCTTAAGCGACTGAGCCACCCAGGCGCCCCATAAAGTGCTTTTGGATAAGAGGATAAACATTATTGAAAGCATGGGGATAGGAACAGTCACCAAAATAAGAATACTATGTTTGTGTGTTTGTGAAAAGTTTGCAAAGGTGGGAGAGAAATGACACGAAATAGGGTAGTTTGGTGTGAGTGTTTCTCCGTGTAGGCACCTTTGGATGAAACCCCCAAACTAGTCATCTCTTTTAGCAATCTAGGCAACGAAGTGTGAAAGGGTGAAAGTAGATTGAGAAATTTGAAACTGACCATATACTCGAGGTAAAGAAGGATAACTTGATGTTTCTTGTTTGGAAAGTGGTAGATGTTGTTAACAAATAGAGAGCAATATATAGGAGAAGGAACAAGTTTAGGGCAGAGAACAACAATTCAGTTATAAACAAGTTGGATTTGAAGTATTTGAAAATAACTCAGCCACAACCGAGTTCGGGTGTTTTATAGCATGATAACAGCTATCAGTTTTTGTGTGTCTGCTGTTCGTTAGGTACTGTTGAAAATATTCTACTTGAATTGTTTCATTTACTCTTTTTAACAGTTCAGTGAGGTATTGTCATCCTGATTTTATAGTCGAGGAAACAAGCTCAAAGACGTTTCGGCTTGCTCAAGGTTTCACAGTTAGCTGATCAGCGACGAAGATCCAGGTCTTCAATCCCCCATAAGTTCTGTGTTCTGCAGACTTGTCTACAGATGTGGATTTTTGTTTTGTATGTCGTTTGGATTTCATCGTGCTTCCTAAATCTGAGAATTCATGTCTTTGAGCAATTACAGAAAAATTCATAATCATTATCTTTTCAAATAGAACCTCTTACAGATTTTCTTTATTTTCTTTGAGAATTCTGGTGGGAAGAATGCTAGACTCTCTTTTTTCTGGGTCTCGTTACCCCGTTTATATTTTTCACTCTTCGTCTCGCTGCTCCGTTCCACGGATTACTCACGGATAATTTATTTAGGTCTACACTCTTCAGTCACTGATTCTCCCTTCAACTCTGATCTGCTGTTGAACGTGTGCAGTTGCCAAGGGCAAAGACCTTCCGTTATTTATAATGACCTCTCGCATAATAAACATTTGAATCCCCTTCTTCTTACACAGATACTTTTTAAAAGGCATGCTTAAAAATACATTCACAACTTTTCTTGACTTCTGAAACCAGTCCTGAATATACATTCTTTTTGTTGGTCAGGGAGATCTTGTGCGAAAACTGAAAGAAGATAAAGCACCCCAAGTAGATGTAGACAAAGCCGTAGCCGAACTCAAAGCCCGGAAGAGGGTCCTGGAAGCAAAGGTGAGTCTTGGGATCCTAAAATAGGAATGTAGGTAGGTCTAGGATTGTTAATTTAATCTGTCTGGGTGGGAAAGACCTAGAAAAGTTTCTGAACGAGTATCGTTTGCTGTATCTCTATCCAGAACACCTTCTCCTCTCCTGCTACCCAGCAGACTTCTCGTCCTTTCAGATTGCATCTCAAAATGTCACCTTTTCTATGAAGCCTCCCTGACTTCGGACCAGCCCCTCCCCCAAATGCTAGACTCAATAGCATTGAATGGAATAGCTCCATGAATTTCCCTGGAAGCCTTTGTGCTTGCACTTCTTTGTGAATTCTTCTATGCCTGGAAATAGTGGCTTTGTGTTACATTTTTTCTTTTAAGGAAAAGGTATATCCATCTGATACCTGCTCCCAAATCTTTCAAACAAGACCTTTCCCATCACCAAACTGAAATCACTTGGAGTTCTAATTCATGATCTCACTCCAGTAACCCACTGAAAATTCAGATATTTGCTTATCAGTATCTGCATCTAAGAAAGCTTAGTCTTGCAGTCTTGGGAACGATCATATACTTTCCTAATAATTAAGTAAAGGTATACTTTCTGTAACTCAAAGGGGGAAAAAAACCCTAAGGTTTCTTTTTTTTTTTTAAGGTATCAAAATCTTGTCCAATAAATTTTATATAGGATTTTGCTGAGGAATAAACTGAATTCACGTATGGAAATTTTTATCCAATCACACGTTTTCTATTGAAAAATCTCTTACAGGAGCTAGCGTTACAGCCCAAAGATGACATTGTAGACAGAGCAAAGATGGAAGACACCCTGAAGAGGAGGTTTTTCTACGATCAAGCTTTTGCTATCTATGGAGGTAGGGGGTTCATGAGAGAAGAGCAGTTATGTTGTTGGTGGCTTTAATATGTGCTTAAATAAAAAACATGGCTTTTCAATTGATATCTAATTGTATCAGGTCCCATAAAACAGAGAATATTTTGCTTTTGTACCTTTAAAGTTGGCTGTTTGGTGTAAAATCTGTTTATTTCTTTCCACCCTAGTTATTCTTGAAGACTGCTTTTTTTTCCATTAGGATGTAGGGAATTCTTAGGGGCCTGGGTATTAAGCACTTACTATGTCCATGTACCCGTCAGATAGACTCTTCTATGGAGCACTTGAGGGCCATGGTAACACTGGCCAGCTGTGCTGGGCACCTCCACACAGGGGCAGGGGTAAGCCAGGGGCCCCAGATTATTCTTCGTGGCAACTGGGAAGAGAAAACACTCTTCACGGGTGGGTAGATAAATCTCTATCGTTACATTTGCCTATATGCCTGTATGTAGGCAAATACAATTTACCGATTAAACGAAATGTACAATGGTATTCTTCAGTTAGCGGAGATCATTGCAATAGTATTAGACTTTTAATACTTTGTCACCGAAACTTGATTCGAGTTTGGCTAAGCAGATCTCTAAATGTTTAACTTCTTGAGGTTTAAATATAGTGGCTCATATACCCCAGATTGAATATAGTGACTCACATACGCAAGAATAATTTAGAGAATTGGGCGCTAAAATTTTAGGTCCTTGTTATCAGCTGCTGCAACAAATTCTATCTGTGGCCCAAAACTGTAATCTGCTTTTTCATTCTGTTTCTCAGATGTGGAGGAACATCTCTGCTTTTAGGTTTTTTCGAAACCTTCTTGAAATTCTTAATGTGGAAATAATAAATGGGAGTAAGAGCTTTTAAATTTTACTGCTGTCAGCTAGCCGGAAGTAAGGCTCTTCAGTATCGAGGGATTTGAAGTGTCGACTTTAATACCTTTTTAGGGAGTATGTGAAGTCTTACAGTTTCTCATGTCTTTTTGCTTTCATTTGCTCAGAGCCTCAAGTCCACGTCTTCCTGGTTCCTATTTTACAGGTGTTAGTGGTCTGTATGATTTTGGGCCGGTTGGATGCGCTTTGAAGAACAATATTATTCAGACCTGGAGGCAGCACTTTATCCAAGAGGAACAGATCCTAGAGATCGATTGCACCATGCTCACCCCCGAGCCAGTTTTAAAGTAAGGTCTCTACTTTGGGGGCTGAGATTGTTCAATACGCGTATTTAAGTAACTTCTCCTGATAACCAAACTACCCATATTCGTTATAAAAATCTGGAAAATAAAGAAAAACAAAGGAAGTATATACCTAATGTCCATAGATAGGCGTGTTCAAATTACTGTATTTATCCTGAAAGCTGTGGCTTTCTCTGGAAGGCCGTGTGTATACATCAGTGTTCGCAGCACACTGCTTTTTTCATGTGATGTAGGCGAACATTTACGTCTATCGTTTTTCTTCCAAGGCATTTTTTTTTAATGTTTTTTTTCTTTTTATTTATTTTTGAGAGCAGGAGAGACAAAGCATGAGTGGCGAAGGGTCAGAGAGAGAGAGGGAGACACAGAATCTGAAGCAGGCTCCAGGCTCTGAGCTATTAGCACAGAGCCTGACGTGGGGCTCGAACTCACCGACTGTGAGATCGTGACCTGAGCTGAAGTTGGCCACTTAACCGACCGAGACACCCAGGCGCCCCCCCCCAAGGAATTTTTGATGACAGCATAGTATTCTCTTCCGATGTGCCATAATTTATTTGGTTAGTGCCATATTGTAGGCATTTAAATTTTCCTCATTTTTGAGTCTGCCGAACATCCCGATAGATGGATTTTTGTGAAGATCTATGATTATTTCCTTCCTCTAAGTTTTTAGAAGTTCTGGGCAAAGGTGTGTATCCATTGAAAATTGAATACTGCTATTTGCGTTGAAGTTTTAGTGCAGAAATTCAGATTATCCCTACTAACATTGTTGAAAGCAGGGCAGGATTTCTCGAATATAAAACGGAAAGAAGAATTCTTACCATTTTGTCTCTCATCACCTCATTCATTTCACGTTGCCTGGTAAGGAGTTAATTTTCACTGTTTGCATCCTTAGGGCTGTCTCAATAATTTCAGCCAATTAGGAGAAAAACACTCGTGATGGGTCTAAAAGATCAGGACAGCCTGTTCTTCAGCCACTTGCTCCACTAACAGGGACTGTGTAAGAGAGAATTCCAGCGTCCGTTCAGGTTTCCGTGGCAGAAAACTCTTTCCTTAAGATTCAGGATCTACGCCGAGTTATCAGGAATTCTTGCCCAAGCTCCCCATGGCTTTGGCCTTTGCTTAGATCGTTAACAATGGTAGTCAGGGATTAATTGATTCTGCAAAGTAGCACAGGCTTTATAACAACTCGTGAAAAAGTATAATCTAGTCCATGTCTTTTTCCCATGGTAAGACAGAACTCAGGGAAAGGGTGGGGATATATTTGAGGTAGAATTTTCTCTGGCATACATTATTACCTACCATAGATACATCATTATATGTATATGGGAGCTTCCGTCTTTCAGATACATAGATACAAGCTTGATGCACTCCATATAGAAGGAGGATTGTCTTATAAGTTAAAGTCTATGTTTTAATTTGTATGAAAGTGACAGATTGTCTTGGCATTTTTTAATGTAGGACCTCTGGCCACGTAGATAAATTTGCTGACTTCATGGTGAAAGATGTAAAAAATGGAGAGTGTTTTCGTGCCGACCATCTGTTAAAAGGTATGATTTTTCATCCCAGATAAATATTCTTCGAAGTTGAATTCATCAACGCAAAGGGTTTAGATTAAACTTTTCTCATGTTTTTTCCCTTAAGAACTTTTTGGTACACCTGAAACCAATTTTACCATGTATGTTAACTAAGTCGAATTTAAATAAAAATTTGAAATAAAAAAAAATCGGGGGGCATAACATGCAAAGAGTAAAACGCACAGGTCTTAAATATACAGGCACACCTCATTTTATTGCCTTCTACCTCATCGTGCTTGGCAGATACTGCATCTTTTTACAAATGGAAGGTTTGTGGCAACCCTGTATCAAGCGAGTCTATCAGCGCTGTTTTTCCTAACGCTTTTGTCCACTTTGTGTCTCTGTCACATTTTGGTAATTCCCGCAGTCTTTCAAACGTTTTCATTATTATTATGTTTGTCGTAGTGATCAGTGATTAGCACGCGCTGAGAGCTCCGATGATGGTTGGCATTTTAGTAATAAAATATTTTTTAATAAAGTATGTACTTTTTTTCTCTTTTAGATATGATGCTATTGCGTATTTAACCGTACAATATAATGCAGACATAACTTTTATGCGTACCGGGAAACCAAAACATTCATTTGACTTGCTTTATTGCAATATTTGCTATATCGTGGTTTGGAACCGAACCCACAGTATCACTGAGGTTTGCCCGTGTAGATCAAGTCCCTTCGTTAACAAGAAGAAGTTATACACGATAATTAGAAATTCTAAGTCCCGCCAAAGAATCAAGACAGGATCATGGTTCTCCCTGTAAACTCATCCACGGGGTTTATATAAAGTGAGAACGTTATCCTTGGATTCATTTTCTCACCACTCCAGCACTGAAACGCGAAGCGCATTGTCCTTTTCCCAGTGATCGAAATTGACACGTACCCATTCTCGTAGCCCATTTACAGAAACTGATGTCTGATAAGAAGTGCTCTGCTGAGAAGAAATCAGAGATGGAAAGTGTCCTGGCTCAGGTGAGTCCTGGAGAGGTGTTACCACGCAGGTGCTGTCTTTCTTCCAGTGTTTGGTGACTGTCGGATTTCACAGTGCGCTGACCCTGGCCACAATTTTGTAAAGAAGTATTACCTTCTGTCTCTCTTTGCATTGTATTTTTATTTTCTTCTCTCTCTACCTTTTGTGGGTAATACTATATGTTAGCCCAGACTTGCAATTCAGCGTAAATAGGCATGAAATTTGTTCTGTCTCCTTGGAAACCAATTTTCTGGATTTAATAGCAAAAACCAGAGGAGTGACCGAAGACGAATAGTGTTCAGTCTTGCCGTAGAGATTTGGGGGAAGATACCTGCATGAGCACTGTCTCATCAGCCATTGCTGCTCTCATGGGACCGTCCCTTGACTACATGCTGTTATTCTTAAAACCCAGTGAGCAGGCACCTGCTTTTCTATAGACCGAAAGTTTTATAATTTCTATTTAAGTCGGCAAAGTTGAAGGGAGACAAAAGAGACCATAAAGGTAGTCCATTCTTTTACCCAGTGCAGGGATACCTTCTATATCAGAACTAGTTCTTATCCTCCTTTCGGGTCACAGATCACTTTAAGAATACTTGGAAGACTGCACCTCTTTGCCCCAGGAAGACGCACATGCCCGTGTGTGTATGTTGCTGATTTCTCACGTCGTGTGTTCATTTAAACAAAGTACATTTCTCCACCACCATGTTTGATCATGAGTTCCATCAAAGTTTACCTCTTAAACGTTCTGTACTTCCTTGGGTAAAAATACATACATGCACACACACAAACCACTGCTATATTTATACATATTTTCTTTATATTGGCCTATATATATGTGAGACTGAATGTAGGAATCCTTACCTCTTTGCTTTTTACTCATGAGAATTTATTGGATACTTTAACACTGTTGCCTTATTTTCTAAAAATATGCTGATTTTTCCCTGTGATATCTAGCTTTCTAACAGTAGCTGAGAAATTTTCTCCTTTCTCATTTAAATTGAAAGAAAATCTTAATTTGGCTGTTGACTCATCTGCCAATTTATTTTAGTCCTTGTGAGGTATATTTTATGCTTTGCTTGAAGCTCATTACTTTGGTACTGTGTCTCATGGGTTAGTAAATCAGTTCTTGGGTTCTGACCCTGTTGTAGCCACACATTCATTTCTCATTTCCTTCATTTTCCAAAGGCACGACCTTTAATAGAAAGAAGAAATGAAAAGCACTTCTAGTTAACCATAAATTACTGTTTTCCATTTAGTATGTTAGACTTACTAAGCTTTTGTATGTGTCTTTGATCTTAGCAGTTTCATTCATTTCCAAGTCAAGTGTCAGATCAGGAAGTAATTAGCATATTCGTTAAGTCATAATTTGTAGTTTGAAATCTGACTTTCTGTTCCATCTCACATCCATGGTCTTAAGAGAGCAGTCTGTTTTTTGATTTGCCGTATCAGATACACATACAAGCTGTCAATGTAATGTTCAGTGAGAAGTTGGGGACTGTGGTCTAGTACTTAGAAGTGGCCACGGTGGATTCACAGCCAAAGGCCCATGTGTTTGCTTGAGCAAGTAATAACATTTCCTCCACCCGGCAGGGCCTGTGATTCCTTTTCAGCTTCATGAAGCATGATAGTTTCTTTAAAAGGCACTGATTCGCCCTCTGAGTTAGGATGAGCTTTATTCCTGTTATGTGGATTCAGGAGCTCAGAATTAATTGTTTTTCTTCTGTATCCATTTTTTGCTGACCCATTTCTGAATGTACCAGTTTTTAAAGTCATTTTTTAACTTTTTGTTACGAACAATTCCAAACGTATACAAATAGAAAATAGTATAATAAATCATATTATTCTAATATTAATATTAATGAGCCTGCTACAATGTTATCAAATTTGCTTGACTCCATTCCTGCTTTTCTGTCCTCTTCTCTGGAAGTATTTTGAAGCATATCTCAAACATCATTTTATTCCATTGTCTTCAGTGTTAACCGGTTTTTTGTTTGAACTGGGATCCAGATAAAGTCCATACTTTGAGAGTGGTTGATATATTTCTTAAATTTATTTCAATCTATAAATTATCTAATTTTTCTTGTATTTTAATTTTTAAAAATTATTAGTATATTTTTAAATGTATATTTATTTTTGAGAGAGAGAGAGCATGAGCGGGAGACGTGCAGAGAGGGGGGAGACAGAAGATCCGAAGTGGGCTCCACATTGACCGTAGAGAGCCCGACGCGGGGCTCAAACTCAAACTGCAAGATCATGGCCTGAGCTGAAATCAGATGCTTAACCGACTGAGCCACCCAGACGCCCCTTAGAAAATTACTTTTTAAAGTTGAGACATTTGTTCCTTAGTGTTTTCTACTATCTGGATTTGACTGATTGGGTCATTTTAGTGATGTTTTACATGTTCCTCTGTTTCTGTATCTCTTATAATTTGGTAGTCAGATCTAGAGGCCTGATCAGATATCTTTGTCAAGACACTAGTAAGTGGTATAAGGTATGCTGTGTGCCAGGCCCTGTGCTAAGCACTTTAGATAATTTTTTTTTTAAGTTTATTTATTTCGAGAGAGAGAGCACAAAAAGGAGGGGGGCAGAGAAAGAGAGAGAGGGGGAGAGAGAGAGAGAAAGAGAATCCCAAGCAGGCTCCACACTGTCAGCACAGAGCCTGACACGGGGCTAGAACTCATGAAGTGCAAGATCATGACTTGAGCTGAAATCAAGAGTTGGACACTTAACTGACTGAGCCGCCCAGGCGCCCCTATGTAGTTAATGTTCATAGTAGTCCTTCATAGTGAAGTCAGTTCTGTTTCCCCATTTTACAGAGAAGCAAAATGAGGCTCAGAGAGGTTAGGTAAGAACTTACTTCTGAGTCACACAGCCCATTAGTGGTAGAGTTGGGCAGTTTATCTAGGGTTTTCTGACTCCAGAGCCTCATTCTTACGGCTATAAGTTGATTTATCTAATTATTTTGTTTCTCTTAGGAGGGTTTTTTTTTTGTTTTGAATATTCTTTAGTATTAGATGGTTTGTCATAGTCATTTGAAATTTTTGAATTGGAGGGTCATCCATCATTTTAGAGGGTTTGGCATTGTTTATCGGTGTATAAAATGTGCAGTACACTGCAACAAGCAGCCATGAATAAGAAACCGCTTCTGCCTTCAAGATCTTAATACTTAGTGGGAAAGAAAAGGCATATGCACATTTAATGAGTAGACAGGGAAGTGAACCTGACTGAATATGCACGGAGTGGTAAAATTCAACTTTGCACACTTATTTATGATTTCAGATGCTTGCCGGTCAGTAACTCTTACAATTGAGCCAGAGATACTTTTGCTTTGTCTTTCATTGTGAAATGGTGAATGTGTGAGTTTTAGGTCAGTCCCAGAAAGATATTCCATTTTTCTAGAATGGGAAATGGGAAATTGATACATGGAAGGTGTGCAAACTGGTTACAGTTTTAATTCGGATATCTTGGGGTTAGGTTAATTCTGCTGTTCTTATTTTGGGTGACTTTTAATGATGGTTGGGTTTTATATATAACCCTCTTATCTTATGCCCTGTTTTTTTCCTCAGTCTTTTACAGTAATTATTTTCTTGACCTATCTTTTAGCTTGATAACTATGGACAGCAAGAACTTGGGGATCTTTTCGTGAACTATAATGTAAAGTCCCCCATTACTGGAAACGATCTGTCCCCTCCAGTATCTTTTAACTTAATGTTCAAGACCTTCATTGGGCCTGGAGGAAACATGCCTGGGTATGTATCACTTACTCTTTATGTAAAATGAAGTTATTAAAATTGCTCATAATAAAAAGTAAACAACAAGATCAGCCATGAAGGAAAATTTTGGTAAGTGATATGTAGAAAGTGCAGATAAATCTATTAAGGAGAAATAATGACAGGCATATTCTTGTTTATGCTAATTCTTTCTGAGTGTAAGTTTTTTTTTTGCCGCAAAATAAACAGAAGTCTGTAATCATCATATCTTGTGATTATAGCTGTATAGGGCAAGAGAGATAGCTGAAGAATGATTTTGAAAGTCACTGAATTTGTTGCTGAAGGAGACTTTAGGAACACTTTTGTCTAGATCAGCACTGTCCAATAGAACTTTCTGCAGTGGTGGGAATGTTCTGGAATTCGTGCTATCCACGAATCTGTCTATTGAGTTAGTGTTTGAGAGGAACTGAATTTTGAAATATATTTAGTTTTAATTCATTTAAATTTAAATAGGCATTTGACTAGTGGCCTACCATATCGAACAACCTAGGTTTAGCTTTTATTTTATAAGATGTGATTTTCACAGTAGAGAAAGCCGAACAGTTTACAGTACGATCCAGAACTAGAATCCGTATTTACAGATTCCTTCTCCATGTTAACAAACTTAGCCAAAGGATTCCGCTTCGTAGCTTCAGATATTTTTCTTATGGTCTTATTGTAGGATAATGGAGGGTAGGCATTGGCTGAGCTAAATAGATCATGTTTTCTGGAATAGAAGCTTAAAGAACAATGAAAATCAGTTGTGACAGATATGTTACTGGAATTATTTTAGTCACACACTGTGTTGATTTGAGATATTTTATGGAGCGAGGCCAAAGGCAAGCCTTTCATTTTGACAGTACATACAGAGAGCCATTAAATGGGCCAAACCCTCTGACCTGTCATCCCACTCCTGGGAATTTATCTTAGAAAATTATTCAAAAGGAACAGAAGCTATATTTATCAAGAGTACATAAATTAAAAGTAGAAATAATCTATCTAATAATATCTATTATCTAATAATTTGAGATGGTTATTACAGTAAAATAGTTCATTTTAGTAGAATATGCTGCAACTATTAAATATGTTAAAATTTTATGATTATTTAGAAAATGGAAATCTAAAGAATACATCATTTTACACATTCTAATTATAAATAATACATATAGGGGCGCCTGACTGGTCCAGTCAGTAGAGCATGTGACTCTTGATCTTGGGGTCGTGAGTTTGAGCCCCATGTTGGGTGTGGAGCTTACCTAAAATCAGTCAATCAATCAATCAATTTTACAGCTTTAAAAAAATGCATATAAACTGTAGTTCTGCTTATGTCTGGATTAAAGCTGGAAAGCACCACCAAGATGAGTTGGTGTGTTAGATTGAGAGAAAGGTGAAATTATATTTTATTTTTTCTTTGTTTTTTTTTTTTCAAGTTTATTTAGTTTTGAGAGAGAGAAGGCGTGTGCTGGGGAGGGACGGAGAGAGAGGGGGACAGAGGGTCTGAAACAGGCCCTATACTGACATTAGAGAGCCCGATGTGGGCCTTGATCCCATACCATGAGATGATGGCCTCAGCCGAAGTTGGATGCTTAACCTACTGAGCCACCCAGGCGCCCCTTTTCTTTGTTTTAAAGTTCTTTTCATAAAATATTTATTGTGAAGCAGGCTGTAGGGAAAGCTTTCTTGGTCGATGCTTTTGCACAGACTACTTCCTGTAAAATAGAGGACAGTGGCGATCCTGGGGTAGTTGGTTGGTTGTATCTTTAAAACATGGAGGGAAAGAGAAGAAGTCTCTGACTGGAAATATAGAACTCCACAGGAAAGAAAATGATGGGGGAGCACCCGGAAGATTGCCTGGCTGCTTATAATGATCATGCTGAGTGAGCTCTAATGTTAGGTGTTAGCCCGTAATGGGTTCTTTGTAGCCACTAAGCAGCGCTCTCCTGGGTGGGTTCGCAGAGGTACACTTAGGCACGGTCTTATTCTCAGAAGGATCCAAAATCATTGTCTGCCTCCATGTAAATGATCAGCCAGGTTCTAGGGACCCTGAGAGGTGGTATTTGACTCACTAGAGGGATAAAATAAAATGACATTTCTAATAGTATTACTATACCAACTGCTTGATACGGTCTCCAACACACGCTTGAGAATGTTTGCTGCCCAAAAAAATGCGTATTCCAAAAACTTTTCTTTCGGACATGTATGTACAGTTTTGTGCAAAAATAGTATAGTATTTAGGACTTTGAGGATTTGTATCTAGAGTTTCGGATCTTTGGAAAACAGTTTCTTTCCTTCTAACCAACTGATTTATTTAAACTAATAGGTACTTGAGACCAGAAACTGCACAGGGGATTTTCCTGAATTTCAAGAGGCTTTTGGAATTCAACCAAGGAAAGTTGCCTTTTGCTGCTGCCCAGATTGGAAATTCTTTTAGAAACGAGATCTCGCCTCGATCTGGACTGATCAGAGTCAGGTACTGCCCATATTATCCAGCTGGTAAAAATCGCGAATGACTTGGCATTGAATGGGAAAAAGGAAAGCTTGTTCTGTTGAAATAATTCTGCTTCATTTTCACATGGGCAAGAATTTATTTTTGTCCTCCAAAAGGTGATGTTGTATATTTGTAATCTCTGGGACATCAGGTAGTTTGGAGTGACTAGTGTGAACCGAAGGGAAAGGAAGGGAGAGGTGAAGAATAGATCCCGTTTCTCACCGGTTCCAAAATGATCTTTCCCCCTTGTTCATCAGGTGTTTAGAGAATGGCAGGCTCTTGACGGGTAAACCAAGGCATTTTCTGGCAGTGGTGATCTACGGAAGTGTAGGGTGAAGTGGGGATGAGGTGACAGGAGAGGAGAGTCCTTCTCAGTGTCCAGGGCAAGCCACAGTGCTGGACTTGGGCCCAGAGTGTTTCCATGACTACTTGACATCCCTCCAGGTACTTGAGGCATCTGTGACAGACAGGCCAGCTAGCAGGCTCACTTCTGTGTAGTCTGCTCACTTGCTTCTGTTCTAATAACCTCCCGTGCCAGATGTATCCAGGAGCGGGTGGGACGGCATATTAGCACTTAGTCACTTCTTTCTTTAGGAGCGTACTGTGACTTAGCTGTTTGTGACTTAAGCTTTTTGTGATTTCTGTACATTTTTCTTACTAATATCTCTTGGGGTGATAAATTCCATATAAAAAACAGGATACATAGGTAGGTAAACTGACTATCTTAGTCTCCAAATGATTTTCCGCAGCCCCACCACCCCCTCCTTCTCCTCTCTTTTCTCATTCACTGTAATTACAGACTTCAGTAATAGCACAGCCCAGCCACCGACTCTACATCAAAGCACCCAAACCACCTGCCTGATCTTGTTAGTCCCCATGACACCCACCGAGGAAACACCCCCGTGTATTGCCCGAACTGTATCTTCAGGCCTGTGACTCCTTCAGCCTTCTGGTCTAGAAGGGGAAGCCTGCGCAGAGGAAGGGGCTTCAAGACTTAGAAAAATGGGGTGGGAGGAACCCCTTTGGGCCTTTGTGCAGAAAAAAGAGGTGGTCAGAAACTTTAGCCAGCTAGGATAACAGTGCAAAACTTGTCAGGTTTGAGTCTGTTTTATTTTCCTGCTTTTTTTTTTTCTGTCTCTCTTTCTTTTCCCTTTGGTTCTTTGGCTTTCTGTCTGCTCCAGTAGTGTCTGCAAGCATGCTTTCAAAACACCGAGGAAGCTGGGAAAGACTAACTTTGTCTAAAGCCCGTGTTTTAGAGAGGACTTCCATCACGTAGAGTAGCTCTTTGAAGTTATGAAGGATCACAACGTAAGGCCTATGGAGTAAAAGGCGGTAGATTGGAAAACCAGCTCAGAACTGAGGAGTCTTTCCAGGAGTTAACCGTTAAAGGCATTTGGGACTTCCTGACCTTTTATTCCGTGGTCATTTTCATTTTGTTATTTAAAAAAAAATTATAAATGTTTAAAATAATTTTTGAGAGAGAGAGAGCTCAGGCACGGGAGGGGCAGAAAGAAAGGGAGACACAGAATCCAAAACAGGCTCCAGCAGGCTGTCAGCACAGAGCCCAATGTGGGGCTTGAACCCACGAACTGCGAGACCATGACCTGAGATGAAGTTGGATGCTTAACCGACTAAGCCACTGAGGCTCCCTGGTCATTTTCACTTTAAAGCATCCTGTCTGGAGTTTGGCTGGTTTTTGGTATATGTCCCTGTAAGATCCTGAGTAGAAGTCTGTTCATTCTTCAATGAGCCAGGAACCCTGTGGTTTTTGTTACATGGGTTGGGTAGGGCTAGGATTTGTTTAGTGTTATGATTTCTTCTTGATGACATAGAGTTATCAGGTGATTAGTCTTTGCATGGCTGTGATTTCTTTAGGTTGGGAGTATTAGACTGTTCATATGTAATTTTTAAAAATTTCTATTTATTTATTTATTTATTCTAAGTTTATTTATTTATGTTTGAGAGAGAGAAAGAGAGAATCCCAAGCAGGCTCCAGGCTCTCTACCATGCCTGATGCGAGGCTTAGTCCCACCACCCTGGGATCATGACCCGAGCTAAAATCAAGAGTTGGATTTTTTTTTTTTAATTTATGTATTTGTTTTACACATGAGCAAGAGAGCATGAGTGAGAGAGGAGCAGAGAGAGAGGGAGACAGAGAATCCCAGGCAGGCTCCACCACGAACCATGAGGTCGTGACGTGAGCTGAAATCAAGAGTCAGAAGATGCTTAATCGACTGAGCCACTGAGACGCCCCTAAAAATGTATTTTTACTTTGATTAGCTGGTTCTGTCTTCTAGACCTATATGTATTTTAGTTCTCCACAGTTCCAGGTACAGTCTCTGAACTCAAAGACAAGAGACTGCTGGTAAAATCAGGGTTTGGTGTTGATTTCCATCTCTCGTCTGTGAGCTGACAGATGGAAAGGCTTCGGCGGCAGATTATTTTGGGATCCTGGGCAGGGCCCTTATTTTGATATGCTCTGCATTTAGATGTTCTATCGCTGGCAGCCCAGCTCTAAGCTCTGTGAGGACAGACATTGTCCTTCTCTGTCGTGTTTCAATGCACACAGATGTTTGATAGCGGTTGAGAGACAGGATATAGGTGCTGTGGGGCCAAATAAATACTACTAAAAAGTAAAATTTCAAAATCAGAGCTCTTTTGCAATGCATTCATGTATTTTTAGAACGCATTTAAGCAATTTTTCTTTACTTCTAAAACATCCGAGATCATCATGAAAGAGCACTAGTAAATTGGGGGGTGAGTGTGTTTAAAGAAAAGAGATTTGATTTTGACTCATAGCTTAAAACGCTTTTCGCCCCAATAGCTGCTTAATTGCCATTCAGAGAAATCTCTTTGGGAAACCGTTACTATATGCATATTTATTTCAGCATTATGCAGTTAGCTTAGTGTTAGCCTGTTCAATTTATACCCTATGTCCTCAGCCTTGAATAACAGTTTATGCAGGAAGCTGTTACTCTAAAGAGGCCAGCCGTATGGTGCCGTTCGCTGTCAATTACTTGTTCAGAGCAAGAGAAAGGAAGAAACCAAATTGCTATAAAAGCTAAAGAACAATTTCACTTCACTTTTAATTTCTCATTGGAACTTCATTTAGTGTGTATTTATAAAGACTTGCCAGTGCTTTAAGGAAAACCATTTTATTTGGAAGTCACTATTAAGTATCTCATTTCTTTTTTGTGTCTGACTTTTGTAAGTTTTCCTAATATTAAAATCTGTTCTTTGAAAATTATTTTCCATTGAAAGTTAGACTCTTTTGTTGTGGTTAGTATCAAAGGCTGGATAGAAATTAAAGTGGTAGAAACAGATTTTGTGCAAGATTATTGTGGTAGGGGAGAAGAGATCTCCGTAGAGAACAGGGCTCAAGTTTGAATAAATCATGGGCAAGAGAGGGTTTATAGCAAAGGAGCATGGTGGGGGTCAGTGGTTCGAAAATGACTACAAGGGAACATCAGGAGAAAGGGGGATTCTGGCTACACCAGCCTAACAGGATCTTGCTGAAGACAGGCCAGGGTGATCAGGTACCACCTGGCGGGGGTAGAGGATGACAAATCCAAAAAGATACCAGAAGCGATCACAGTAGAAGCAGGGAGGGGTTCTGGTTAAACTGACTCAGCAGGGTTCTCGCTAAAACTGGATTTTACAAGGAAGTATGCAGATGGGCCCAGGAAGAGTTTCAGGAGGCCGATTAAAATTTGGCCAAGCAAAGAATCTTTGTCATTCGATAGGAGTTAATATTTGAGAGAAGTTTGATTGTATTCATTTATTTAAAATACTATTTAAGCAAGTAGTAACGTTTTCATTAATGTGTTTAAAAATAACCACTATCTAGACAAACTTAATCTAACTTTTTCTTTTCATGCCATTCCCTTAGGAAACAATTTTCTTGTGTAGTGATAAGACATTCTGTAGTGCAAGGGTCTAGCTCATTGTAGAATAAAGTCGAAAATAAGGGCCTCATTTGTTTTTGACAGTTAAGCATGGAACCTTTATGTTTTTGCTTCCAGAGAATTCACAATGGCAGAAATTGAGCACTTTGTAGATCCCAGTGAGAAGGACCATCCCAAGTTCCAGAATGTGGCAGACCTCCACCTTTATTTGTATTCCGCAAAAGCCCAGGTCAGCGGACAGTCCGCTAGGAAAATGCGCCTGGGAGATGCTGTCGAACAGGTAAGGTTCTGCAGGTAACTGCGTTAGGCTGTTCCTCTCCAGGGTCTCTGGCACTCAACAAATTCTGTGTCCTGAATGACAAAATACTTATTTTAGCAGTCAGTGTATTATTTTATTATCTTTTAATGTTTATTTATTTTTGAGAGAGACAGGGCATGAGCGGGGGACGGGCAGAGAGAGGTGGGGACAGAGGATCTGAAGTGGGCTCTTGCTGACAGAAGAGGGGCCAGTGCAGGGCTGAAACTGAAGAACTGCGAGATCATGACCTGAGCTGAAGTCAGGGGCTTAACCGACCGAGCCGCCCGGGCGCCCCGGTCATTTTCTTTTTTTATCTAGTGTTTGATTTCATACAGTATTTATTCTATACTGTTGTTGTAGTGGGAGGAAATTACCCGAACATGCCAATTTGTGGGCCAATTGGGGCGAATGTGAAAAAAGTATTTAGCAGAGCACTTGGAAAAAAGATCTTGGTTTGAATTATGCTTTTTCAATCCAACTTTTTTTCAATATATACATTGATTTTTAAATCTCTTCTGTATTACCCATGGCAGTTGGGATAAAGTCTACAGAGAGTAGAATTTCTCCAATCATTCGTCTGGAGAGATGAGTGAGTGAAAACTTCCTAATAGCAGCGTGGCCTGATAGTGGAGTCAATTGCCTCAGGAAACTTCCTGCCCCCGAGAATACCCCAGTGGAGGCTGAGTGATAAGCTGGGAGCTATTTTGTAGAGAAGCGCCCTGCGGCACATTGGAGATGGGGCTAGATGATTTCTAAGGTCCTTCTGGCACTGGGATCATAAGAAGACATGTACAATGTGGGGCGTACAAACTCCAGTGAATAAGGATTATTAAAATCCCCGCAACATGTCTCACTACTTTTGTTAATTCAGAAGAAATATATCTGCCGCTCTATAGGGTCATTATTGTGAATGTTATTTTTACTACTGTTGATTTAGAAGGTTCACGGTATTGGGCTGAATTTTTGCTGATCCGGTGAGTATGGCCGAAAGATTCTGAATAACTGTTATCATCAGCTTGTTAACTTGACATTAACCCCTTTAAAAATAGCCACAAGCACTTTCTCGGTATTGGAGATTGTTCTGAAAGCTGGATAAGTTAGCTTACTTTGTGTTTCGAATGTTTTTCAGTCGATTATGAATAAATTGAAAATAGTACGTTGGCCTTTGAAAGAATGTGCATGTTTTTTCCTTCCTCTGTGCTTGCTGGCATGTTTGCTTGCTTATTTATTTACTTGTTTATTCGTTGATTTTTTTTAGGGTGTGATCAACAACTCAGTATTAGGCTACTTCATTGGCCGCATCTACCTCTACCTCACGAAGGTTGGAGTATCTCCAGATAAACTCCGCTTCCGACAGCACATGGAGAACGAGATGGCCCACTATGCCTGTGACTGTTGGGATGCCGAATCTAAGACATCATATGTAAGGAGAGTGGAAGGGTTGTTAGCATGTGTCTGTCACGCTGTTAACTCAGCAGCATGGATATCAAAATTGCCTCTTGTGTGCTTTATGTCAGAGTGGGACAAAGAGAAAAGAGGTTTTATTTGAAGAAAAATGGAAAAAGCAGTTGCCTCCTGCCCCCTTATAAAGAAGATTTCTTTCTTGTGTCCCAAGAGCCCTTTGTAGACTTAGATGGCTTTTACAGAGACAGAGGGTAAGAGAGACAAACAGAGGGAGAGACGGAGAGAGACTGAAGGTCTATAATGGGGCAGTGTTGGTGTGTACATTCCTGGGGTGGCCAGTATTTTTGGTGTTATCCCTGGGTACACCTAAAATGGGGTGGCCTCCTTCCTGACGAGGACCCCGGCAAGTGTTGGGAATGGTGGTAGGGCTGAGGAAAGAAAGACATGGTGGTCTTTGTTTAGAGAGCTATTCGGTAGGTTTTGATCTCTTGTTTAGGAACTACCTTTCCTCAAATTCCGTGTGTTTAATAATTATTTAGAGAAAACCTCCTGGTTACTGTTTCACTGTACCATCCCACCCCCACCTCCCAAACATGAACATTCATACCGGAGCTTAGAAGTGACAAACATTTGGGCACAGGAGGGGTGCCTGGTTGGCTCAGTCAGAAGAGCATGCGACTCTTGATCTCAGGGTCATGAGTTTGAGTTCCACATTGGATGTAGACGTTGCTAAAAGTAAACATTTTAAAAAAATAGTTATTTGGATATAGGCAATGCTTTCTACTCGGGTGGCAGTGAGAACAAGGTGTCATCGAGAACAAGGAGGTTGAGAGCCTTCTGTCGTTTCCCTTAGTTGGTGCTAGAGAGGCTTCTCCGTGACTTTTGACAGTCATTGGTTCCCATCTGCCCTTAGTTTCACTCTTTACTTTTCAGAATGACTTTCTTTTAATAGATTCATTTTTAAGAATTAAAAATAAAAATTAGTTATTAAAAAAAGTCATTTTTGTACAATGAAAAAGTAGTTCTGAAGAATATTATGCAGAAAGTGAAACTTCCAATTATGTATATCTCCCCAGAAGTGTTTTGGATTGGAGATCAGCCAGCGTTTTCTATAGTAAATGTAAAAATATTTTACACTTTGCAGATTTGCATTACGTATCTTCTTTGTTGTTGTTTCTTGTCTTTTTTTTTTTAATGTTTATTTTTGAGAGAAAAAGACAGAGCACAAGCAGGGAGGGGCAGAGAGAAAGGGAGACACAGAATCAGAGGGTGGCTCCAGACTCTGAGCTGTCAGCACAGAGACCAGCAAGGGGCTCGAACTCATGAACTGTGAGATCATGACCTGAGCCGAAGTTGGACGCTTAACCGACTGAGCCACCCAGGCGCCCCTTACTCTTTTTTCAATAACCCTTAAAAAATGTAAAAACCATTCTTAGCCCCATAGGTTTTTCAGTCACTGTTTTAGATGACTTTATATGCATTGCAAACATACACCCATGTATACTTGCATAATGGTGTGCAAA
Source organism: Paguma larvata (assembly GCA_030068075.1). Classification (NCBI taxonomy): domain Eukaryota; kingdom Metazoa; phylum Chordata; class Mammalia; order Carnivora; family Viverridae; genus Paguma; species Paguma larvata. Next base: position 57,909,591 of record CM057834.1, read on the forward strand.
TATCTGTAGTGGCTGTCACTGATGTTACTTTAAATATATTCTTTTTCTTTTGTGGATTTAGGAAAGAATTTCTGTAATCTGTTAAGATTTTCTTGTTACTTTCTTTTCCTCAAAGACTTGCATGACAGACATATGCCAAAATGCTATTAGTCATTATTTTTGGATTACAGGTGAATATTCGCTTCTTCACGTGTTTTAGATTTTCTGGAATTTCTTATTTGCAGATCAAACCAACAAAATATTTCCTGTTTGGTGTGAGAAAAGAGCTTCCCTCCCTGTCTGAAGCACTCTGTCAGCAGAGTCTGTGCCTTCAAGAAAAGACTTTAACACTTTCTTTTTGCGTGCTTCATATTGTAATATTTTTTTGATTAAAAAAAAAAAGTTACCAAGACAGCTAATGCTCCACCCTTTTCTTCTGCTTCCTCAGAGCTAAGCACTATCCCAGAATTGTTGCTTGCCATTCCCAGGCGTGGTTTGTAATTTTCCCTTTTAGTGTAGAACTATGCCGGCATCTTCTGTGATTGTCAGATGATCAAGTTACATGCTTTTAGGGCTCGTTCTTCTCTTTAACTCCTGTTTCGTTGTCGTGGTTCTGTATTGGGGTTTCCGAGCTTGCGAGGTTTGTGTTTGCCCTCTTTGGTCCCCACGCCCCAGGTGGTAACACGTGCTTGGAAAGCTTAGAAATTGTGATGGTTGCATTTTTCCATTCTCTTTGGATCAAAGGCAAAAAATAAATATGAGAAGGACTAACTAGATACCTACTAAAATAAGCCTTTTACTGCTTTAGTTCTTACTCAAATAACAGGTTATTAAGGGTCTTTGAAAACAATTTAGATTGTGCTTTTGAAAAGTATCATAGGTTATTAACAAGAAACGGCCCTGACATCTCTACGGTGGCAATGCCGTGAAGTTTGATTCTGTGACTTAAATGTCACCTGCCCGTTACCGAGATTTCTTTAGTCGGGTAGGAAACTGAACACTCATGCCCACGTTCGCGGTCAGCCGAGGTGTGTGTTTAGCACAGCCACGTCATGCCAGGTTGGGACAGCAACGGACGCTTCATCCTAAGAGAGTAGTAGTTTCTGCCAGATTTATTTTGAATCCTGGTCACAAATTTGAAACACGTCCAGCGGTTTTGTCTAGGTCCACATTTTATTTCCATAATTAAATCCTAGAATATATTAGTTTACCCCACATTCACAATATGGCAGAATTAATCTGTCCATAAAATAAGACAACTTTGTGTACACATGTGAGTTATATTTTATAGGCTTGTTAGCTGCCCGATATATAAAACTATTCCCATTCCAAACATTTATAAAAGTTGAGTGAAGATGCTATAATTGAATTATCTTTGGGTATGTAAAAGAGTTACGTATGATACGCATGCATCTGTGAATGAGTGCAGCACAAGCGATACGTGTTTTTATCCGTTATGTCTTCTTAGGGCTGGATCGAGATTGTTGGATGTGCCGATCGTTCCTGTTATGACCTTTCTTGTCACGCTCGAGCCACCAAAGTCCCACTTGTAGCTGAGAAACCTCTGAAAGAGCCTATATCCTTTCTGGTCACTTTAAACTCCAGACTCAAGTGTAAACATCCCGAAAATGGGTGAGTCCATTTCTGTACACTCCGTGGATAAACCAATGTTTTGGATGTTGTGGTAACACTTGTTTAAAACTATTCTACCCCTCTCATTGCTTCTTTCCTAGTCTCATTTTTGCAATCTGACACAGCCATTCGATGTTTGGTCTTTAAAGGAACATATTCATATGGAAACCAATTTGACAATAAAAAAAATATATAATAATATTTGTAATTACATTAAAAATAAATTATATAAAAAAATAAAAGAAGCATGTTCAGAAAAATGCTCTGAACATCTTTCATAGAATTGGCCAACTTTTCTCGGCTCTTTTCAAAATGCATTTCCCCACACCTGCACCACCTACATGCTCTTTAAGTAAAGGGCACCTGGTGAATATTTCCTCTGTTAAAAGATGAGTGCCGTTTTATGGTAGGTGAAATAATAATTTAGTGCCCTTGATCCGTAAGTCAGTAAAGTAGAAATTTCCGTTCTTTACCAGGCAGTGAGGTTGTGAGCTCACCTTAGGGCTAGGCCAGTGACAGGAAATACGTCCTATTGTGTTTGGGACATTTCAGAAATCAATGAATGGTTAGCAGAGGTTATTATGCTGTGTATCAGGGTATGTTGCTGATTAGATAATGTCCCTTTGATCTTGCTCTAACTTTGTAAAAGTCTCCGGTCGACAGTGTTTACCTATTCTGAGTGAGGTTTGTCTGAATGATTTTGTGGGTAGTTGTTTCATTTGACACTTGAAGTCAAAGGTATCTACGATGCCAATAGAGAACTAGTCGTTGTTTTAAGTGACGATGGATGGTTCTCAAATCATTCCCTGAAATACTATGGCAGTTCTGTGTTTTTGGATTCCTTGACTACTTCATACAAAACAGTCAATGTTGTTCAGTTTGAACCCAATAAGGGAGCAATTGGGAAGGCGTATAAGAAGGAGGCAAAGCTGGTGCTGGAGTACCTTACCGTTTGTGAGGAGTGCTACATTACAGAGATGGAAAAACTACTGAATGAAAAAGGGTAAGATTTAAGATGTGTACTTTTTTTTTTTTAATTGGAGAGAGAGAGGGAGAGAGTATGGGCGGGGCAGAGGGAAAGAGAGAGAATCTTAAGCAGGCTCCATGCTGAGCGTGGAGCCCAGCGTGGGGCTCAGTCCCATGACTCTGGTGTCATGACCTGAGCCAAAATCAAGAACTGGCTGAGCTACCCCAGGCGTCCTAAGATGTGTACTTTTATGTGTGTTAGAGATGTTCTCCCTGCAGGTTCTGAAAGGGTGAGATCAATTTCTTTAGAAATTTTTTGCAAGTAAGTATTATCTCTTGGCTATATTTATAGAACCGTGATTCCTGAGATTTTGGCATTATAGCCTGGAAATAGATTTGAAATGAACTATAAAGATCTTTTATTCCCCCAGTAACTTTCTTAGAGGAGGAGACTTGTCCAAGGAAGTGACTGAGGAATACTTAGAAATGACGTATGTCTCTCAGTCCTTGCTCCTTTTTTTGAGCTTTAGAGTGGTCTCTGTAATTGTTTTAAGCATAAATATAAAAACAATAGAGACAAGTCTATAAAGGAATATGACAATATCCAGCACTAAACAATGTAAAATATACCGTGTTTGATGAACAGTAAAAAATTTCTAAACATAAGAAAGCATGAAAACATAGCCCATATTGAGGAGGTCAGTCGAAAGAAACACCTAGAAGTGACACACATGATGGAATAAATACATAAGGATGTTAAAACAGTCATAAATACGCTTCATATGCTCACAGATGTAAGGGAAAACGTGAGCATATGAGGTGAAAAATGGAAATATATACAAAAAAAGAACCAGTGGACATCTAGAGGGAATTTTGCAAATGAAAATTCACCAAATAGGATTAACAGTAGATTAAACATCGCAGAAGGAAGATCATTGAACTTTAAAGACATAGCAATAGAAACTATCCAAAAGGAAACAGGAAAAAAAAAAAAAGACTGGGGAAAAATGCCCTTTGGATCAATATGAGGCCGTCTAACGTATCTGTAATTGGGAGTCACAGAAAGGGTATACAGAGAAAATAATCCAAAAATTTCCAAATTTGTTACACACAGTAAACCCATATTTAAGAAGTTCAAACTCAAACAAAATAAACACACAGAAAGCCACATGAAGGTACATTAGAATCAAATTGCTGAAAACCAGTAATGAAGAGAAAAGTCTTTAAAGTAGCCAGGGGAACAAAGTCTCATTACATTAAAAGGAGCAAAGATCAGAATGCAAACCACAGCACAATAGAATGAAATCTTTTAAGGTGCTTAACAACCAAAAATCCTCTGCCAAGCAAAATTCTTTCATACAAACAAAAGCCGAGAGAATACTTTGCCAGCAGACCTGTACTAGGTCAAGTGTTAGAGGAAGCTCTGCAGGCAGAAGGTTGGAGATTTAGCTCCCCAAAGAAATTAAGAGTTCTAGAAACAATAATTCACAGTGTGGGTAATATAAATGACATTTTCTTGAATTTCTTTAAAAGATAATGTACTGTTTAAAGCAAAACCAATAACAATGTAGTGTGAAATGTACAACATACAGAAGTAGAATGTGTGTCATCAGTAGCTCGAAGGATGAGAACAAAGAATTGGAAGATACTGTTGTAAGGAGCATGTGTTATATGTGAAGTGGCATGATCCTGTTTGAGTGTAGACTATAATAAGTTTGAAAAAATACTCTATAGTGAACTCTAGAGCAATTACCTGGAAAAACACAAAATCCAAAGGGATGTAACAAAGAAACCAATAAGGGAGATAAAATAGAATAATAAAAAATACCCCAGAAGAAGACAGGAGGAGAAAAACGAACAAAGAAAAGGCGGGACAAATAGAAAGTAACTCATGAGATGGCAGCTTCAAGTTCAGCAGTATCAGTAATTATATAAAATGTAGTTATCTAAACCCTTGAATTAGTAGCCATCAATTGTCAGAGTAGTTAAAACAAAATCAAGACCCAATTAGGTGCTATATTCAGGAAAGTTGCTGTCATTGTAATACACAAATAGGTTTCAAAGTAAAAAATCAAAAAATATTTCCCATACAAACCTTAATCGGTAAGTTAGGAGTGGCTGTGTTAACATCAGACAAAGTCAATTCAGAACAAGGGAAATTAGTACGGAAGGAGTTACATTTCATAACGTCGAAAGGATCAGTTCATCAAGAAGGCATATTACTTCTAACTGTATACAACTAAAAACAAACTCAAAATATGTAAAACAAACCTGACAGAACTAGAAGGAAAAATAGACAAATCCACAATTATAGTAGAAGATTTTATATGCTTCTCTCAATAATTGGTAGAGTAAGCAGACAAAACAAAAATAAAACCATAGGAGTTTGAAGGTATAAATACTGTTAATCAACTTAATTGCCATTTATAGAGTACCTGATAATGAAGAATACAGGTTTGTTTTTGTTTTGTTTTTTTTTTAAGTTTTTATTTTTTGGGCAGGGAGGGGCAGAGAGTGAAAGGGACAGGATCTGAAGCAGTCTCTGTGTTGACAGCACAGTTCACTCATGGACCATGAAATCATGACCTGAGCCAGTGTCGGATGCTTAACCGACCGAGCCACCCAGGCACCCCCCGAGGGTACAGTTTTTCAAGTGCAGTTAAAAAATCTTTTATATTATTTATTTGTACAGCGCTCCAACTAAGAATGGGTTTTGCATTTTCAAAGGGTTATTTAAAAACACAAAGAGTACAAGAGACTGCATTATGGCCTGCCACCCTGAAATATTTCATACTTGGCCCTAGACAATAGGCTAAGTGAAAGAAATCTGACACAAATATACAAAACCCTAGAAAAAATGAAACTACTTTATAGTGATAGAAAGCACATCACTTGTTGATGCGGAGTGGAGGGGATTGAAATGAAGCCTTGGAGTGATTGATGGTGGTTGCATGTATACATACATTTAGTCAAAAGAACTATCATACAGGGCACCTGGGTGGCTCATTTGGTTAAGCGTCTGACTCTGGATTTTGGCTCAGGTCATGATCTTACGGTTCATGAGATGGAGCCCCACGTCGGGCTCCACATTGGCAGCAGAAAGCCTGCTTGGGATTCTCTGTCTTCCTCTCTCTTTGCCCCTCCTTTGCTTGTACTCTCTCTCTTTCAAAATAAATAAACTTAGAGAAAGAACTATCGTAAGATGAATGCTTATAACAAGTTGAAGATATGATCATCCATTTCAGTAGGAAAATTTTAAAACATTCTGGTCTTCCAGAATAACATCTGTTTATGCTAAAACAACATTAAATCCCATTGAAATGGACAAATTAGAGCACCAGTTACATATCATTGTCTGTCACAAACATGACCGCGTCCTTTATTAATTATTCTCAAATAACGGCGTCTCTTTGCTAATTTCAGCTTTTTTATAACTGTTACCTACTCTATACTTAGCCAGTACTCACAGAGAGAATATATATGGTAATGTTTATGTAATGGAATTTTGATGCACTTACAAACTTAAGACAAAATGGAGGAAATCAGTGAAAACCACTAAAAAATGCATGAGATTATCAATGCTAGAAACTAGCAAAGCATAGTGCAACTTGGGTCAAGTACACAGCTCCAAAGACAACCACACGGGGGCTCTCTTTTCCTGGCACTGAGCCGAGATAAATCCAAACCAGTTGCGATGTGAGGAAATACCTCCCAAGCTGAAATACAGGTATTACGTGCAGTGCTTGCTAAAGGTAATTCTCATAACCTGAAATGGAACGGGCAGACCTCAGGATCTGAACACAGTGAAGCCAGTGATTTTTGAAGGGATATCAGACAGAGTCATTCAACTTCTCGAAGCTGATCTTCACCAACAGACGCGGCAAAGTTTATTTTGGAATAGTGTGGGGGCTTTTAAATGACTTCCTATGAGATGACAAGCTCGCCATTTCTACATCTGTTGTAACAATGATGAGAACAGTGGTCTTTTTGCCAGCAGGCCTGTTTCTGACAAATTTATTGTAATTATTCTAAAATCGAATTTAAAAAAAATTGGTTTTGGCTTTATTTTCATCTCAGAACCAAAGGAATTAGTCATTGGGTCACTTGTGGAATTTTATAAGTCACGTTTTGGGGTGCTTCTTAGAATACTGTTTGGTGCCATAATACTTAATTTGGTATTCCTTATGAAATATTTTAAATTTGACTTTACCTACTTTATCCGGAGAGTTGACCAGGCCGTATTACACTTTAACGAAAACGGTATAGCAGTTGGTAAAGTTCGTTTAAACTGAGGTGTAAGGGATGCACGTTTTCACTCATACATGATGTGTTTTCTTTGTAGGGAATTCACTATTGAAACTGAGGGGAAAACATTTCAGTTAACAAAAGACATGGTCAGCGTGAAGAGATTCCAGAAAACACTGCACGGTAAATTTGTTAAAATAATTAAACAAACACAAGGGGCGCCTGGGCGGCTCAGTCAGTTAAGTGTGCGACTCTTTGTTGGCTCAGGTCATGGTCTCAGGGTTCGTCAGTTCCATCCCTGCTTTGGGCTCTCCCCAGTCACATTCTCTCTCTCGGTGCCCCTCCCGCCATTTCACTTGGTCTCCATTAGCAGTTCTCTCTTTCAAAATAAATAAATAAACTTACAATCATCATAATCCTTGAATTTTTTTTTTAAGTTGTATGACATAACCACCTTAGAGAAAATTTGAAGAGGAAAAACAAATCTTTAATGCCACAGCCCTAAATCTGATGAATATGATTAAGGCATTATCTTTTTTGCCTTTTTAAAAAATATAACTGTATTAATACTGAAAAATAGTTTATAATGCCACCTTTATATTTCCTACGACCCGAGGTTGCATATGAAGAGTATCTCTTTCATGAAAACCATCTTTTCTTCTTCTTCATTTTAAGGAACAGTCCTTTTGCTTCTTTTTTTTTTTTTTAATGTTTTATTTTTATTAATTTTCGAGGCAGAGAGAGACAGAGCATGAGTGGGGGAGGGGTAGAGAGAGAGGCAGACACAGAATCCGAAGCAGGCTCCAGGCTCTGAGCCATCAGCACAGAGCCCGACGCGGGGCTCAAACTCACAGACCGCGAGATCATGACCTGAGCCGAAGTCGGCCGCCTAACCGACTGAGCCACCCAGGGGCCCCTCCTTTTGCTTCTTAAGCAGAAGAGAGAACCCACCGCTTCTGTCTTTTGTGGCAAAATTAACCTGTTAAAAGTCATTTAGATTAATGATCATTCATGCTTTTTTAAAAGACAAGGAGATTCTTTTTTGTAGAACAAATATGAATTGGGATATGAGTATTTTGGAGAATCTACAAAGGATGCTTATGGTTAGTTGTGGCTGAGTAGAAGTTTCTGGAAACTGAGAGTAGTAGGTGGGTATTTGAGAAGGTCCCTGCTAGTGGGGAGAGCAGGCCTGCTTTTCCATCTGTGTTTGGCCTGCCCTAGAGCCAGGCGTCCGTGAGCAGTGAAAGCCGTCTGAGCAGTGGCCGGAGCAAGCAGGGGATGCTTCTTGCTCTGGGGCTTTTTAGCCACCGCTCTGGCAGCTGTGTCAGAACCGTACTTTACCGTTGCTTGGATAGCCCAGAAGGATGGGCAGAAGATACCTTGGTCATATTTCTAAAGTGTTACCCTTTATCACAGACAAAAGAAATAGCCTCCCTTTTCCTCCACTTATGTGAAGTTTTGGTTCTATTTATCTCGTTTCCCTTGAAACAAATTCTCCAAGGTTAAGGTCAGTTACCGTAGACTCAGTGCTTTCTTTGCAATAGTAAGTAACAAATACATTTCCTATGTGTACCCCAGGTAGAGCCTCACCCATGTGGGGCCTCTGATAAATGTCTTTGATTGAGTACAGATTCCTGAGCAAACTCTTCGCTGAAGGCCTCTTGACCCCAGAACCTTGGAAGTACAATGGCAGTAACTTGGCTTTCTTAAAGAGTTCTCATCAAGATAGCAAGATAAAAACAAAAGTGTGTGATACTACTGTGTGTAGGAATTGTTTTTGTTAATTTTGCCAGCTGTGGTGGTTCTAGATTTTTGGTTCTAGCAAAGTCTTAGCAAAGCACGAGAGTTTTAGTGTTATCTGCAAGGCCAAGCAGCCGATGGAGTAGCTGCTGCTGTTCGTAGCTTACCGACTGTGGTGTACTGTGGAAGGAATACTCTGGTACCTTGTTTCATTTGTATTGCCGTCTAAACAAAGAATTAAATTTGGTGAAAAACTTTTTCCCTCCAGCTTTTCTCTTTAAAGGCGTCATGTTTCCAATCAGCAAATAGTTTTAAGGGATGTTCTGATTCTGTTCTGATGTATAGGATCAAGCAAATTCATCCGGGAGAGAGATATTTTTGGTGCTAATAAGACTTGTTAAGAGAGGACCCACAATGCATTATGCAGGGTTTGAGAGAATGTTACTGGATTTCTATCTCGTTTGCAGTGGAAGAAGTTGTTCCGAATGTAATCGAACCCTCCTTTGGCTTGGGCAGGATCATGTATACGGTATTTGAACACACGTTCCACGTCCGTGAGGGAGACGAACAGAGAACGGTAAGTTGTCTTGTGCAGGGGCTATTCTCTTACAGTGTCAGAGAATGAAATTTTCTGAAGCACATTATTAATAAGACTCTGGAATGATTGCTTAGTTCTTGAATGTCCTAGTGATAGTAACAGTCCTCTTTGCTTAACCTTTTACAAAGCAGAAAACTCTCTTAGGCTAGCTCACATGAGCTTCAGGGTATGCAGTCATTCTCGATGCCGTTGTTGTGGTCGCCTGGTGCTCTTTATTCTGAGACCGAACATACCACTTGGGGGAACTATCTGTATTGCATCATTGGAGGATACTGGTACATGTTTTCAGAAAATTGGGAAGAAGGGGGTGGCTCAGAGAATTTAGCCAAGCCACGTAACTGTCTCTGTGCGCTGGTGAAGTGTTAAAGGGAGCTTTCTTAAACAGCATAAAATTGGGGGATCTGGGGGGGAAAGGTTCTAGTCCAGAGATACCGATTCACAGATCTAAGACGCAGGGATCTGTAGTTTTTTTTATAAGAACCCCAAGCGATTCAGTGCAGGAGACTGACAGGTAGTAAATTGGACAGTAGTGTTTGCGGCGTAGCCCTCCTAGCTAAAGCACTGCCAAAGACCAGTGTTTCTAAGAAGTCTTCATTAACTCCCACAAGCTTTCTTTTGACCCTGATGCTTCCGAATCACTGCTCCATGCCTTCCACTTTATCTCTTCATTCCGCTTTACTTCACCTTTCTTAGCTCGCTGCTGCCTGCAGAAATTATACTCCTTTGATTTCTAGGCACAGATTTCCAGGGAATCAATCAGAAGACTGGCTAGAGTGGAGAGACTGTGTGTGTCAAATTAACCGAATGAAGCATTCTTATCTGCATGGCCATTCTGCCGCTGAGTGTACGTGATGATAGACACCAACTCTCCAGTTCTTTCTAGGACATTTAACCTGGGAGAATAGACTGATGAGTTCTTGGTGCCAGTATTTTAAAAAGTCTGGTATCCTCTTGGTAATAATGCAGTTAATAAACTTAGTATTTTATTCTCTGCCCTCATTGCATCTTCATTTCCTGACATTTAAGGAATAGCTTTTCATTCACCCACCGGTTAGAACCGGGTCTGGACACCAGACGTGTGAATGTGAGGCATGGTTGTTCTTGAGGAATGGCGGCGTACAGAAAGTGTTCTTTTTAGATATCAGGTTTGCTTCAAGTCTTTTCTGTTTATTTTTCTAACAAAAAGATTTTTGAAAAATCTTTTAGCTGTTTCTTTGAATCTCTAACAATACAGATATAACTAGAATTTTAATAGAAATTTCATAAGGGCTACGCAAGAATAAATTAGTGACATGTTTACGGATTGCATAGAGATTACTCTCATGAAAAGAAATTTGAGTAGGCTCTAGGAAGCCAAAAATGCTTCTAAATTATCATCACATAGTCCCTTAATCCATTTTCCTATAAATCTGGTCTAAAAACATTGCTAATGAGATTTAAAAATTTTTTTCTGTAAAGGCAGGTGCTCGCTTCTCTTTCACATTAAATAGAATTATCACGAGATAGAGGAGAGGAGGGGGGCCTGGGTGGCTCAGTGGGTAAGCATCCAACTCTTGATTTTGGCCCAAGTCATGATCTCACAGTCATGAGATGGAGCCCCATGTCAGGCTCCACACTGAGCAGGGAGCCTGCTTGGGATTCTCTCTCTCTCTTTCTCTTCCCCTCCTCTGCTTTCTGTCTCTCTCTCAAATACATCAATAAACATTAGACAAGAGAGAGAAGAGGGGCACCTGGGCGGCTCAGTTGGTTAAACATCTGACCTCAGCTCAGGTCATGATCTCACAGTTTGTGAGTTCTAGCCCCACTTTGGGTGAGCCCTGCTTCTCTCTTTCTCTCTCTGCCTTTCGTGTGATTCTCTCTCTCCCCCTCCCTCTCTCCTCTTGTCAATCACTTTTGCCCTCTCAGAAAAAGAGAGAGAGAGGAGGAGTGGAATGCAAATGTTCTAGGATTTGGGCAGCCACGGAGTCTAGGGTGTCCTTACAGCGGGATGGTCACTGTCGCTTGGCATTTAAATAGGCTTTTCAGAGACTTAGCTGGAACCCATGTCAGTTATTTCTATGGAACCTGTTCATTCTGAGGTCCATATTCTTGCTTTCCCCTGGACCTTTTATGTAAATATTATTTAAAAACTGGCCTCAGCTCTTAATTCCAACTCAGAATGGTAGACTAGTTTGCTCTCTTTATTTCTGAGTAACTCTGAAACCTATTTCAGGAGCTTAGGAGGGTTGTCCTTTTTACTATAGGTATACAAAACATCTCTTTTTGTTTTATACTATTTCTTTTGGATATACATTTGTGAGGTAATTAAACTTGTCGGTTTTACCTGGTCACTAAGACTCATAGATCCTTGGGCTATACTGAATTTTTTAAAGGACAGAATTGGATATTGTGTTCTGGTACTACTAGTCACTATTTGATGATTTAGAGGGAGGTTCACAGAAAGAAGTAAGGCTTTTATGTGGTACCAAAAAATAACTATCTTATATAGTAGCTTTCTGTTTTTTATTTTATTTTTTACTTTTGAGAGAGAGAGGGAGAGAGAATTTCCAGCAGGCTCTGCACTGATGGGGGGCTTGAACTTAAGAGCCGTGAGATCATGACCTGAGCCGAATTCAGGAGTCAGGCGCTTACCCAGCTGAGCCCCCCAGGCGCCCCTGTGGTCGCTCTCTGAGTGCTTTCGCATAGTCAGCTTTTTGTAACACACCTGTGACGTAAGCAGAGCAGATGGTAGACATGCGCTTTTTAGATGAGGAAACTAAGATCCCGAGTTCACCATGGCAGTTCGAATTCAGGGCTGAAAACCAGATCCTTCTGGTTCTACCTTGTTTTCTCTCTTTTGTCACACTGCTTTTCATATCACGTTTTCTGGTATTTCGATAATGAAGTTTGGACATTAATGTTTATGAACTAATGTATTTGGATTTTTTTTCTTTTTGAACCGTGTAGTTCTTCAGTTTCCCTGCTGTCGTGGCTCCATTCAAATGTTCTGTCCTGCCGCTGAGCCAGAACCAGGAGTTCGTGCCATTTGTCAAGGAATTATGTAAGCAAATCCGACTGGGTGATCTCTAGGGGAACAGGGTCGAGGAGACTCAATGTTAGGAAGCGCAGCTTTTTTTTCAGTAAAAATACGTATTGAATAAAGAATACACCTCAGTGATTTTAGCCTCTGCTCTTATTTCTAAGCGAGAGATGTATGCTTGGTCAGGATGTTTTTCTCCTAGCATTGGACTTAGTCAGGGTAGGACCCAAGTGTCGGATTTGAAATACCCTTGCTTCTGTTCTTGACCTCGGTGCTGCTCCCGTCTTCAGGGTGTCCTAGTGAGTGTAACAACCCGAGTGGGTCTGCATCCACCGGACCCACAGCACCCAAAGGACTCCTGGTGCTTCGCTGGGGGGGCCCACTTCTTTCAGAGTTGGGAAGTGGGGAGAGTTCATTGAGTCGCTTGGGGCCGTTCAAGTAGAGGTGGTGGAGTCTGGACGGGGCCTCCGGCCTTGGCTTCTGATTCGACACTTGTTCCCCTGCAGCTGTAGACGTAGGTAGGACTGAGGGGTCGGGCTCCAGCAAGCCACTTAGTAAACTCCGGGGATTTTGCTTTCTTTTGCGACTCTTACTTATTGCTCTGTTGTCTCGGTGCCTTTTCTAAGTTTCCTGAGCTTGTATGACAACATTTAGAGGACACTGGGACTTTCTCCGTTTTTCATTTTTAATTGACTCAATGTATTTTGGACAGCGGAAGCCCTGACGAGGAACGGCGTCTCTCACAAAGTAGACGACTCCTCTGGGTCTATTGGAAGACGCTACGCCAGGACCGATGAGATTGGCGTGGCTTTTGGCATCACCATTGACTTCGATACAGTGAACAAGACCCCTCACACGGCGACTCTGCGGGACCGAGACTCCATGCGGCAGATTAGAGCAGAGGTGGCTGGCCTTCTCTTTGGCATTCTTCATCTTAGAAATGTGTACTGCTGCCTTCCGATCTGAGCTGGATTTTGTTGGATTTATGCTTCCCTCCCACTTTTTTTTCATTTGAATTTTAATCATAGGCTTATAGCAGAGCACAGATTCCCAAGTCCCCTTGGTTTAATTATGAAAATACCCGTTAACAGTTATCTAATATTTTATAACCGTTTGGCTCACTCTGGGCTCATTCTCCAGCAGTTTGCTTTTATGTGGTGGTTTGTTTATTTGGGCAAGAGAAATATGATCCCAAGAGGTTGCTTCCATAGTTTTATCGGCAGGCTTTGGGGGGGCTTAAGACATTTTATCTTTATATCTCCGTATAAATGTATACATGTGTATGTCTAAACTTTTCCTGTTAATCTGTTCAAGACAGCCAGTAATGTTTCAGTCATGGTACTTAATGAGAAGGGATAATGGAGATGATGGGAGAAGTATGAAAGGGGAAGGAAAGAACAGCTGCCCTAACCGACAACCGCCTGGCTCATTTATTAATTTTGAGCAGAGGTTTTATTTGTGTGCTCAGCTTGCTACAGAGAGTTAATCATCGGAAAAACAAAAGTAAAAGACTCTTTTTTTTCCGAAGGACTTTGTAGTCTGAGTCCAGGATCTGGCTACCCTGGACCTGCTTGCCCGTCTGGATAGTGCTTTTCCGAATGGGGTCCCTGGGCCAGCGGCATTCACATCGCCTGGGATTTTGTTAAATAAGCAGAATCTTCACCCCAGACCCACTGCCTCAGGAAAGGGGGTGTGTGCTGGGAGGTTGGAGATGGATGGAGGGTGGGCATGGCTGTTTCAGCAAGACCTCTGATGATTCTGATGCACGTTCAACTTAAGAACTGCCGCTGCGAGGTAGCCAGTGTTTGGTTACGGCTGAGGAACAGCTGGGCCCCTCGGCGGGGCCTCTCCAGCCTGCCAGTCTCCTCTCGTTCGTGTTACTGGACTAGCTCCTCTTCTTAGGGTTAAATGTAACACATGAAGTAGCTTCAGGTGGCACAAATTTAGAATAATTAGGAAGGGCTCTGGGGGAAGATTGAGTTTTCCAGGGGGAGCCGGTAGACCTTCTGGGCTGGGAGAAAAGCATGAACGCAGGCTTGGGAGAGAAGTCAGTAGAAGTAAGGCGGCTTCAGTGGGAGTGATGAAAAACGTTCTGTGGGGACCAGGTCGTAGAGGGACCTTGTCACTAGTCAGACGCTGACTTGGCTCTCTCTTCGGTCTCCTGAGTTCAGGGTGAATCTTCTCTCTGACAGTCTAATCAGGTTGGTTGATTCTTGGGATTCTCCTTTCTTTTACTCCAGGTCTCTGAACTACCCGGTGTGGTCTGCGATCTGGCCAATGGCAGCATCACGTGGGCCGATGTGGAGGCCAGGTATCCTGTCTTTGAAGGGCAAGAGACTGGTAAAAAAGAAACAATCGAGGAATGACGACGATGGTGGCGACTTTCGACCACTTGTCCTCATTAAAAAAAAAAAAAAGCTCGTATCCTGTCCCCTTTGCAAACAGCGTTGCATTTGCTCCCGGGGACTGCCTGACCTTCCCCCGCCATTAAAGTCGAAGGAATTCTGAACAAACGTGTAAGCCATTTGCTCCTGTTTCTGCATTTCCGGCAGAGCCGTTTCTCCCACCGTTGGGTAGACCTGCTCATGCTTCATGTTAAACACAGTCAATACATTTTTTCAGGTAACAGCTGTATTGGGGTAAAAGTTACATGCCATACAACTCACCAGTTGTAAGGGTCCAGTTCAGCGATGTGTAGTGTATTTTACAGAGTTGTGCAGCCGTCACTGCAGTCCAGCTTTAGAACATCTCCATCACTCCCGAAAGAAGTTCCGTGTGCTCTTAGCATCACAGTTCATTCCTAGCCCTGAGCAACTTTCCATCTCTCTAGATTTGCTATTCCTCTTCTTTCTCTTTTTCTGAGAAGGTGATGCCTTGTGCTAGAGAGACAGCATTCCCTAAGCAGCTGGAACAACGACAAGGAGAAGCTGAGGCGGGAGGGGCGCAGGGCCAGTGGAGGGGGAGGTGGCTGCTGCCGTAGGGGCGCAGGGCTGCCAACCATGATGCTCCGCTAAGTCTCCGGGAGGGAGTGCGTTGGCAGAAACTTGCTATTTGAAGGCGTGCTTGTACTTGGCTTCTCAGCGGGCCCCGCAAATCATTGACCTTCTGATGCTGGAGGAGCCCCGCCCGTCATGCCTGACTTGGCAGTTCTCCACCGTCACGGTGTGGTGATTCTAGCTGAGTGGTTTTGGGCTCAGCTTTTGAGGGACTTTACTTAGGTTATGTTTTTGCATAGAACACTCATATATTTATTTGTTAGGAAAATATTCAAGGACATGGGCATTTGAACAGCTCTTCCCTGGGTTAGGACTTTGTCTAGTGTCTCAGCCTCCTCTCAGACAGTACAGGGTGGGGTGGGGGTGGGGGCTCTCCAGAATGTTTCCTTTGCCTTGGGTACGAAGAACAACTGAAGTCGTGGGTCCCCCCCAGGGGTTCTCTCATTTTTCTCTCTCTCTCACAGTACTGTACACAGTAGGTATTCAATGAATGGACTTTGGATGAGTCTTGAATTTTTGAACGAACCTTGAGGAAGAAAGCCTTTTATTGAAGCTTATTTCTCTTCTGCCTGGTACTTTCGTTAAGCATTCGTTATTCATTTAGAAGGAACTAGATTTTCAATAAACCGAGTGTCCATTTTCTAGGGGTTTCTTTCACCTCCTATTTCTTACTATATAGCTTTTGACTTGGCGCATAGTCTAGCCTTCTCACGTTGGGGCTGGGGATTGTCTTTGCTTTTTCTCATGGCCTTCCTTTCACAGCGAGTACCTCCATGTCAGTCAGTCATCCCCACCTCAGACGTCGTCACGAGCTCATGAATAGTAACGATGCGTGTCCTCCATAGTGGGATCTGCCTATTTTGGATCATAAAGGGATTAGAAGTAAAGCTCTTTTCACTTTTCGTTGGCAGATACATCTGTCATGAGTTCCGTGCGAGGTATTAATCCTGGGAGCCCCCCCTTTCTCGGTTCTCCCCGCAGGGCAGTGCACGATTGCTCCTGCGAGAACACACACGGTCTCTGAAGGGATTGGTTACCCGAGTGGGGACGGAGGGCCAGGGGCAGAGCCCGCTCGTTCTGTTTGTGACGTACATGCCTGATTCCGAGCACGAGCAGGTGAAGAGCCGTCTTCCGAATGAAGAGGCTCTTTACACATGAGTTTTGCGCGTGCACACACACCACACACCCCTCTTCTGTTCCAGCTCAACGTGCATGTGAAGCCAGGGTCTTTCTGGCTTGGTGCGCTGCGAGGCCTGTCCATTATTTATATATTTCTACGTCTCCGACTGTGGGCTAGTTCACCAAGCGCTACATCAATGGTAGCGTCTCTCAGAGAAGTTACTCTTGCTCATCACTTTCTCCAGAAATAGTGATGGGGAAGGGTCAGATTTAGACCGGTTTTCATGGAATGTACATAGGAATGCAGTAGTTGCTTTGAAACTTCGATCGGATTTGAGGGCACTCAAATTCGGTGAGGAGTTCTGTCCAGAGGAGTGGCCTGTGCCGGACTTCTGCAGGAGCCCAGAGCCTTAATACGGCTTAACAGCTCGTAACAGTGAAATACTGAATACAAATGGCTGTTTCAGAAAAGAAATTCGTTGCCAAGTCATAAAAATACAGAAATGATCTTACTCACTGGGTGAGATGGCACTAGAGATGTCAGATGTCAAATGGCTCTCTGTGACAACTTGCAAAATTATTTGGTTCAATCAGTCACTCGAAATAGATTCATTTGAGCCATTTATATACTTTTCCCTAACCCAGTATAAACTTAGGGGAATGGTACCAACTGTCTTAGCCGCTGGAGTCTATTCATGAGGGTCCTGGATGCCCTGGACAGAAGTCCAAATTCTCTCTGGATATAGTTGCACTTAACCTTCTATCATCAGGAAGAACTCTGAATCTGTATCTCTCGGTCGGGGCTGAGGTGGAGAGGTTTGGACAGCACTGCTCACGGTAAAGAAACTTACACCGGTGTCTTTGCTGATCGTCTGTTCAAAGGCAGCTTTTAATTTGGCATTTGGCCAACACCACGAAGAAATTTAGCTCAGTAAGCGAATGGATGAATAATTTTGCTGCACCTCAAAATTCACCTCTTACTGCCTCTTCAATAATTCTTGCTTATTGGGCTGCCTCTAAGCGGTAATTGTGTTAAAACCAAGTGGAGGGAATTAAGTTCTCCTCCGGAAATTGGGATATAATTTGGGAGCTTCGACAGGAATTGCTGGAGAGAAGCAGCCTGTGGCCCTGCCCTCCCGTCCAGGAGCTCCTCTTGTGTTTGTGACCTGCTGTTCTCCCCATGGTGTATCTTCCTAGCATGATAAAGGCCGTCGTTTTAACTCCATCGCAGCAGTAAAAGACGTTAACTCTCGCTCCACTTTAGAATCACTTGAGCTTTAAAAAGAAATACCCATGTCTCTGTCCCCCTCAAACCAGTTTAATGGGTGTCTCCAGGGTGGGGCCTGCACACCAATATTATTTTGAAAGCACCTTGGGAGAACCGCTGCTGAAACGGATGGTTCAGCTCAAGCCATAAAGAGCCTGAGACCCCTCCCCCCTGGGGGTCAAACTGGGGAAGGGTCTTCTCTGAATGAAGGGTTTCTTCTGACAATAGGGGTCGCGTCAACACCAAAGTTTCCTGAAAAGATGATTTTCGTGGGCATTGTTTTTGTGATCCTCCACTGAGGTGTCTCCCTGAATGTGCTCTCACAAACCCTGAGCGTCTTGTGTTGGGGGATGAATTCTGCCCCTCTGTCCCATTTGCCCGCCTACTCTGATTCTGTCCAGAAACTTCAGTGAAGTTGTAGCACAAGGTTTTCAGAGGGAAAGGCGCTTTTGTAGGGTACCTACCGTGTGCCAGGCAGTGTTCAAAGTGGGTTCCTATGTGTTCTTTCGTCTCATCCGTATAATAATTTAAGTATTATTGTCCTTTCACATAAAAGGAAAAGAAAGCTAAAGCTTTTCAGGTTCACTCAACTAATTGAGGGCAGAACCAATTTTGAACCAAGTTCAAAGTACATAACCATGTCGCACTATGCTGCCACCTGTGTTTTGCTACTTTCTCTCTTTCATGACTACGGATGGAGATCACTTGAGAAAGAGTGTCTTGAAGCGTCTGAGAAACTCTTGCCCTTAAGGAAGGGTTTCAGGATATTCAACCTCAGCGAATGAGGAAATCCACACGGTCTCCCACAGCAGCAGGAACACATGGGGACAGCTTGAGCTCTTGCAGTCAACATGGCGGATCTTGAGCTGAGAGCCAGCTTGATCACGGTCTTAGAATCTTGGAGTTGGTTTTGCAGCTAACTTGGATGGGCTCGTAGGTCTGTAAGGGAGAAGCCTACTAACTTTACTTCCTGTCGTGGTCACTGTCCTGACTGCACCTGAGCCGTACTCAATCACTTACTACAACGTTTAAATAGTTTATTGCTCTCAGAATATGCTTACTTGCATACAGCCTTGCCCTACAACTCAAGGCCTTTCCTCCGAGCCCCACACTTTGCAGTTTGTGAATGGTGCTTCTCAGCAGGTTGGGAAGTCGAGTTCTATCAGTCAATGACTTGACTTAAGAGAACCATCTATAGGTGTTGCCTGGAGGAAGGTGTTGCTAACTCTAGAGAAGAAGAGGAGAGAAGGTGCAAGAAGACTATTCGTAGGCTCGCTGTGCGCCTCAGAACCGGTATTTCCTGTCTCCAAGCACCTCACTTTCTGTCCTCGCCCACTGACTGCTTAATGCCCTCGCTAGAGAATTTCTTCCCCTTCTGTCCCTCCCTCCCCTCCCTGCCTCTCCCTTCTCCTCCCACCCCTCCCGTCTCCCTGCACCGCTCCTTCCCCTTTCTTCTGTCTCTGTTCTGGCACTCTCATCTTCCTGCTTTTACCTCTCATTTGCTGTTCCACATTAGCCCATTTGGGGATACTTGCCAAAAAGAACGTGCCATTTTTACTTGGCCTCAGGAACTTCTTTCAGAGCATTCCTGTTTGCCTTGATACCTGGATTTACCCAAACCATGTAGGTGTCATTTGTGAGGCTGTTTCAGATTCTTCTGCCCGGGTCAGGGCTCGTGTCAGAGAACAGAATCAGTGGCCCGGGCAGTTAGTTAGGGGGTACCCCTGTGCACGGCTGTGTGACGCACAGTGCTGTGGTGGGTGCCGAGGGAAGTATTATAAAAGGAACCATAGAGTAAGGGCCCCAGCTTGGAGAACGGGAAGGTGAGTTGTCGCTTGAGTCACTCGGTCCTTTTGCTACTGTCCTTGGGGGTTATTTCCTTTTCTGAAAGCTGGTTGAGCAGAATGGGTTCAATTTTTTCTAAGTCTGCCTGCGAAAAGCCGAATGCGTGTCTTTCCCCCTCACTCTGCCATCAGAGCTGGTTACGGGCAGAGTTCCTGTCCTTGGCCCGAATTCTCACACCCACGCGGGAATCGGGCTCTGACAGGTGCCCGGTAGCATCACCTTGGGCAGTTTGTGTAATTTAAAGCCGACGAGCCTTCACCATTACAGAAACTTCCTGCCCTCATTTAAAAAGAAGGAAGCGGCCCTCTGCCAACGGAGCTTTAAGAGACAGGTGGAGCTGTGCGGGGCCCACTGGGGTGGCTGGCACTAGTGTTAAGTGAAAAAGGCCAATGAGTGAGCCATTTCTGACTCGAGTTTTAAATCTAAGGCCACTCCAACCTGGCCGGAGAGGAGATTGCAGAATGACAGCCCAGGACTGGCTCGAGAGGCACCCGTCCGTTTGGAGCAGGGACAGTGTAGTCAAGATGAGCCATGGGGGATCCTGCAGAGGGGACTGTGGTTCCTTTTGGTGTTTTCTCTACTATCATTGTGAACTTTCTTACCGTGTGAAATGCTGGACCCATTGCTCCCCCGAAGGGGCTTTCTCTCCAGAAGGTGAATTTATAAGACCCTCGTGTCCAGGGAGACAATTAGACAAGTGGGGCGAGGCCAGGGGGCAAGCGCGCAGTGGGTTTTCGGTTTCCCTGAGTGATCTCATGGGGCCACGGGCCTGCAGGACGCGGGTGGGTGGGGCTGTACCGGACATAAGTAAGTGCATTCTAGTCCCAACTCTTCCAGAATCTGGCTCCGATGCCCCTCTATGCGTCTGTTCCAAGCCACGGCCTGAGCCTGAACCTAACGGAAGCTTCATGAGCGTGAGGCTGGGAAGAGAGAGCCCTTCTGGCCTTGGGAGCCAAAGCTCTCTGCTTCCTCTTGTAATATTCCGGACTTGGTACAGAAGTGAGCCCATGTAGGAATTTTCCAGATAATATCTGCATTCGTTACATCTTAAAACTCAATCACCAACAATTAACGCCAAAGCAGTTATGCTACCTAAAACAACTTCGGCTAATTAAAACCTTTTTGGGGTCATCAAAACTCACTGTTCTGCTTCTGAGTGCAAGTTAATTGATAGTGAGCCGAAGCACAGAGACATTGTGGGAAAGGAAAAAAAAAAAAAACACTGACAAGCTTTTTAAAAAATCCTTTTTAGCATTCTTTTAACAGTTGAGACCTGGGGCGTCTGGGTGGCTCAGTGCGTTAAGCGTCCAACTCTTGGTTCCAGCTCAGGTCATGATCTCACGGTTCGTGAGTTTGAACCCTGCGTCAGGCCACGTCCTGACAACGCGGAGCCTGCTTGGGGTTCTCTGTCTCCCTCTCTCTCTGCACCTCTCCCTCTCATGCTGTCTCTCTTTCAAAAATAAATAAATAAAAATATATATTAAATAATTGAGACCAGACTTTCCATTTTTCTGAACAGAGTTCCTAAGCAGGCTTGCCAACCCGACCTCTCGGTTGGTCGCTGCCCCTCAGTGCCTGTCCTGACTGCTCTCTGTCTTACATGTCACACCCAGGCCATCAGCTCCGTCCTTACTGGTATTCCGAATCTGGCCCCTACCCTCTCCCCACCGGTTTAATGCAAGACTCTCATCTGAACTCTACCTCACAGTCTCGTCTCTCTCTTTTTTTTTAAGTTTATTCTGAGAGAGAGAGAGAGTGCCAGTAGGGGTCGGGGCAGAGAGGGGAAGAATTCCTAGCAGGCTCTGTGAGGTCAGCGCACAGAGCCCGACATAGGGCTCCAACCCACGAAGCCATGACATCATGACCTGAGCCAAAATCAAGAGTCGGACGCGTCACCGACTGAGCCTCCCAGGCGCCCCTCACAATCTATTTTTGACACAGCGGCCAAAGTGATCCCATTCTTCCTAAAAGTTCAAGTTCAGTGGCTTTTCTTCTCAAGAATAACACCTGCATGTTATTCCTGAGAATAACACCTTCCCATCATGCACACACGCACGCGCGCGCACACACACGCACACACGCCTCTCTCCTGGTGCTCCAGCAGGATCTTGGCATTCGCTTTTCCGCCTGTCTGCAATGCAGTGCTTCCCGCCAGGACCCAGATGCTCGTGAGCACCCCTCAACCCTTCAGACTTTCTTCAGCAGTCACCTCAATGAGGCCTCCCTCGCCATTAGACTGACAGTTTCAACCTCCAGCCAAATCCTCCTCCCCTCACATTCAGACACAAACACTTTTTATCCCCTTCCTTGACTTCTGTTTCCTCCTTAGCGATGAACACTTTATAGCATATTTTACTTCTTTATCTTGCTGAATTCTCGCTCTCCCGGTCAGAATGTAAGTTCCGTGAGGTCTGGGGTCTGGGTCTGTTTTCTTCATGGCTGTATGCCCGTTCGGCCCAGAGGAGTGCCTAGCACTCGGCAGGTGCTCAAAAAAATATTTGAATGGTTTATGAATGAACATTCTTCAGGGCAGCTCCCACATTCAGTATTTGGGTGTCAAAACTGTCATGCTTCAGAATGTCTACCCCCTAACGTACATACATAACTCAACTCTTGGCTCAAAGCACATGTCCCCACGTTGTAAAAGTCTCGCAGTCACCGAGTAGTCAGTACCAAGGCGGGTTCACAAAGTTCGTACGTTGTAGTGAGTTTTGTCGAGGAAACAAAATCTCAAACCCCTCATGGAATACTTTGGGGAATCCCCAGTTTGAGGAACTTGAGCTAATGTTTTGTATTTTTTTATTTTTTTAAGTAGGCTTCACACTCAGCAGAGCCCAGTGTGGGGCTTGAACTCACGACCCTGAGATCAAGACCTGGGCTGAGATCCAAAGTCGGATGCTTAACCGACGGAGCTACTCAGGCGCCCTCAGTGTTTTGTATTATTAACCTATATTTTAAACATATAATTTATTGTCAAATTTTAACCTGTCTTTCAACTGACACCATGAAAAGGGCGTTTTAAGGTAAAATATTTTTTAAGATGATTACTAATTTTTTTTAATGTTTATTGTTAAAGGAGAGAGAGAGAGAGCGTGAGCAGGGGAAGAGCAGAGAGAGAGAGAGAGACACAGAATCTGAAGCAGGCTTCAGGCTCTGGGCTGTCAACACAGAGCCCACAAGGATCCTGACACAGGGCTTGAACCCATGAACGGGGAGATCATGACCTGAGCCGAAGTCAGACACTCAGCCGACTGGGCCACCCAGGTGCCCCAATGATCACTAAATTTTTAAGCATATCACTAGCTTTTTAAGATGATAACGAAAATGAAAGTAGTAGACTTAAAAATTGTCGTACAACTTGTAGACTCTGAGAAGAGGTTCTAGGTAGAAAAACTCTTAAGACTTTAAGGTCTTTTAGGGACAAGAGTTCAGGCCTGGGTTAGACTCCCTGAAAGGAACTGGTAACTCAGAGTAGCTAGCATTGTTTTTTCTTTATGAGTTTTTCTATATTGCAGGGTTCTAAAAGATTAAATGAGAAAGTCCATCGAAAAACATCTAGTCCTGTCCGCCGTGCAATGTTCACTGCTTTCTCCCTCCAAATTCAGCCCTCTGGTACACTTGCTACTTGTACTAACTTGTGTACCGTCTTGTTTCATTCCACTGAGCTCTGGGAGAAGATTCCTCCAGCAGTCTCACTTAGAAAACTACTCCCTACCCTGGTCACCAACGGGAGAGAGTCCAAGGGACTAAGATTGTGTAAATTCAGTGGGTTTCAGATGTATGCTTTTGGAACCCTTTTTTTCAAAGGAAATCTCTCTTGGAACCCTGACATTTCCTGGCTCCTGGCAGTTCAGGGCTAGGGCAGACCAAGCCCTGCCCACCTGCCCGTCATGACCTGCTGGAGCCCCAACCTACATGCAGGAGGTGGTTCAGGAAAGGCAGAGCCGTGCATTGCAGGGGCGAGGTGGTCACGGTGAGAGACACGGCGAGCTGAGGGCCTTGTGTGCCAGGGAAGGAAGCGGGGGCAGGAGAAGGGCCTCGTGGGCTGGTGGCTCCCAGGGCCTTTCTGTGTGAGAAGCACTCCTGGAGCCTGTTAAAAGTGTGAATTCACACCTCCCGGGATTGCGTTCCAGGAGGTCTGGAGTGGGCTCAAACCCTGCGTGACAGCCAGTGCCCCGCGCTTCTAACACACGGGTGGGCTTGAGCACCGCCCAAGTAGGACACTCTTCAGTTAGCTCCTTTAGAGTGTTTTTATTTTATCTTGAGGACACAGGGTGACATGAGTCTGTGGTTCTCTTGAGGATTTCTGTGAAAATTTTGTGCACTATTTAATGCACAGTATTTGTACATTTTATACATTTCTATTTTTCTTTTTCGATTCTTTTTTAAGTTTATTTATTTTGAGACAGAGACCGAGAGAGTGAGTGGGGAAGGGGCAGAGAGAGGGAGAGAGAGAATCCCAAGCAGGCTCCACACTGTCCGCACAGATCCCGACACGGGCCTCGAACTCGCAAACCGAGAGTTCATGACCTGAGCCGAAACCAAGAGTCAGACGCTTAACCAACTAAGCCACCCAGGGGCCCCTGTAGTTTTCTAGGTAGGGAAAATCCATTACAATTCCAAGGAAGGGCCTTTTTCTCCTCATCCCTTCAGATGTAAATGTTGAGAAAAACAAAGGCAGGAAAAATAGGACTGAGAATAAATCATCTTACAACTTGTGGCCCACGGATGTACGTCTGAGACCTGCAGACCAGACATTCGGAAAGAGTCTCCTGACTCACGTCTAGATTTACTAGATAAGAAAGCGTAACCCGACGCCGACAGTAGCCAGACCTTCAAGGTCCTGTAAGCCTCACCTTCAACACACACAAATTCCTCAGAGACTCGCTTTTCCTTCGCCCCCACTAACAAGAGTATAATCAGTCACTCCTTGTAGTCCAAGTGCAGCTCTTTCGGCCCGAGGGTCCTGTCCCCGTGCTGTAAATAAAAGCACCTTTTCCCACTGGGAAATGTCTCCAGAATTCTTTCTGGACCCTCATGCTCCACAATCCCAAGTCATAAAGACCTCGACGTGTAGGTGTGCGACGTTGCAGGGTTGGGGGTGGGGGATTCAGACTGAGGACTGAGATGGATTTGGAGCCGCAGGGCCGGGGGAGTTCATCAGCTAAGGAGCGAGAGGCCCAGACTCCACGGCGCATGCTTCAGACAGCCCCGAGAGGACAAGACACTCGGGCCAAGCGGGAAGAACGAGGACAGGAGGCATCTGCAGGCCTGCTCGTGGGCCCACCACCAGCCTTCCCCAGGGGACGTGGAGACCAGAACCGGGGGGAAGCAGGAAGGAAGGACCAGTCTTTGGATTTCCCTGTCTTCTCGGGCAGAGGGGCCTCCGTGAGATGCGTGATGCTGAACTGTTTACTGCACGTGGTTGGGCCTCAGCGAGGCAGAGGAGGCCTCGCTCGATGCCCCGCAGATCTGATTGCGAAGCACAATTACCGTCTTGCTTTCACAGCCAAAGCAGAGTCCTTTTTTTTTTTCCAGAGCTAGCATCAGCACCCCCTGCCCCTCCTGCTCCCACACACGCCCATCAAGACTGAATGTGGGACTTTGCCTCCGAAGGGCCCTTTGCCCAGGTGGTTTTTCCAAAGTGCAGTAGCTAACATTCCGGGCTTTCTGCGGCCCTGTCTTTCGTCCTTCATTTCTCCAGGCGGCACTTGTGGCCCCTGCCGTGTACTCAGACGGATGTGGGGTTTGAGCAGGGCGATCGTACAGTTAATCATCTAAGCCAGGAGACTTGCTTGGGAGAGGTGCTTTGACTCCTCCAGGACAGGACAGCAGGCACAGCCCTAGACAGGCGAGGCACAGGTCTGGTCGGCCCAACTCTACCCTGTAGGAAGTCAGGGCCCGTCAAGGCCTGGGGGCCCCTCGGCATGAGACCAATGGACGGACGCCTGCAGGAGAGTCTTTTGGAAGGATGTGGAGGTGCTTTTCCAATTTCCTGCCTGCGCGTGGAGAGGGGGACGCCGCCCGCAGGCCGGGCCTGGCCCCCCTGGGTTCTGGTGGTGAGAGGAGGTACGGAGCCGGAGAATGGATTTTCTCGCCCTCGCAAAGCCGGGATTCTTTGCGTCTTTGGTCTGTTCTGCCGGCACTGAACACCAGCCTGTGCGTTACTAGCTCCAGGTGGAGCAAATACGAAAGGCCAGTATCTTCAATGAATATTTCTGAGCTCCTGCTGTGCGCAGAGCTCTTGCTGTGGGCGTGAGGGATAGCACAGGCCTCGAGTAACTCCCAGCGAGTAACTCCCAGCCTGGCGGTGGAGCCTGGCGAGGATTGCCCTGGGGGCGCCCAGCGGGAACTCGTCCGACACTGGTAGGCAGGCTTCCTGGAAGAGAGGCTCTCCGGGCTGCGTCCTGTCGGATGGGTGGGATTTGCGGTGGTTCCGTGGTGGGGGAAGCACGCCACAGCTCTGCTGGAGGGCCTCCAGCTCTGAGCAAAGAAGTACCTCCCACCAAAATCTGGGGGAAACCAGTCCCCGCGGGGCGGCGATCTCCGTGCGTTCTCCGCGCGTTCCTCCCGCTCACTTCTCTGAGTGGGGCAGCCCCCTCAGGAGGATTGGTGGCATCTCAGGGGCGAAGCCTGGAAATCACGCTAAGCATACTGATGGATAAACTTAATTACATGTGTCGTACCTGCCTCCTTCCCGCCTGCTACAGCTGCCTTCCCTTAGAGGTTTCCAGAAAGGCAGGTCAGGTCACTCACCTTTCCAAAGCGCTACCTGTGTGTCTGTGTTGGAAAAATGAGACAAGGTGTTTCCTTGTTCAAAGGCTCCCACGTTAGACAGCAACAGATACGCCTGGGGGGCGGGGGGGCTTGTTAACGTGCAGATTCCCAGATCCCGCCCAGTCTGGAAATAAAGGTCCCCAGAGTCTGCTCTCAAAGAGCAGCCCGGTTGGTTCCGATGAGCCACCGGGTGTGTTCTCTGGGCTGTGGGCCCCTGGCCCCTGGGTGGAGACACGGCTCTTTTCCACAGACTCCTTCCTGACCCTGGCTGAAGTGTCACGCTAGGAAAGGACTCCCTTGGGCCTTGCAGCCCCCAGGCGTACCCCGTGTCGGCCTCAGACATGTGAAGGGGGCACCTATTAGGCGACAGTCCCCTTCCCAGCCTGCCGCCTCACTGCCCGCCGTGGCAGCCCCGGAGGCCTCGGACTGTGGGAGAGGGGAAAGGAAGAGGGGAGGGCATCCGAGGTCGTTGTGTCCCCCAAACCTTGTCTGGCTTGGGGCCACCATGGGCGTGGGCTCTGAGATGTGGAAAAAGCCGGGAGCTGAGAAAAGTGCTGGCCGCCGACCCTGACTTGTTTTCAGTCCTCATACCTGACCCTCTTCTGCCCTCACCACAACACGTGATCCAGCCAGGCAGGGACACACAGCACAGGTCCTTCCTTCTGCTTTTTACTCTGTACCGTCTGGGAGCCGTTTCTTCTGGACTAGATTCTGAGTTCCTGGAAGCAGGAGCCTTGTGTTACTCGTGGCGTTATTTCCATGCGTGGCACGGAGTGGCGCTCGGTAACCGGGGAACGACCGACTGACGGACGCGCGTGCAGCTAGTGTCTGGGTGGCACCTGCGCGTGTCTCCAGGGGTCTCTCCGTGTCCATCTGGGCCTCCCCGCGTGGCCCTAGGAGGGTTTGCCTCCACGTCTGGGAGCCTCTGAGTGTGTCTCTGGCCACGTACCTCCGCATGTTGGTGGTCGGCTTCTGCGAGCCTCTTAATTCCGTGTTGTCCATTTTCTTTTCTGCTGCTAGTCAGCCTCCTCCACAGGAAACCAGGGGTCTCGAGGCTTCAGCCCGCAGGCGGCACCTCCCCACAGGCCCTCCCGGCAGGGAAAGGTCATCTCACCTTCCACTCCCCACCCTGCGGATGCTCCACACCTGCCTGCCTGCTGGGATCATTGCCGTCTCCAGGCTCATGCTCCAGCAGACGCTTCGTGGCCCCACTTTGCCCATGGGCCGGGGGCGGAGCCGTGTCGGGGTCAGGGCTCTGTGGTCTCTCTCTGGGAGTGGGGCCAGAAGGCCGGGGTGAGGAATACCCTTGTGGTCTCAAGCCTTCCTCAGCTTTATAAATACAGGGGATGAAAGAGTAAAACATGAAGCCCCAAGGACCCGAAGTGTGTGGGTGCCAGAACTTGCCTGCTAAGCAGGAGAGTCTGCTAATAAGGCCACACTCCAGGAAGGCCGGCTCACCGGGGTTGCCCAGGCTGAAGCAGATGCTAAGGAGCACCAGTTTGGCTGTGAAAAGCAGGTGCCTCATGAGGTGAACCAGTGGGGGACCCAGAAAGGGCCTAATGGCTGTGGTGGCGGCATTTCACAGCCAGAGCTCAGGGTGGGGACCGGAGCGAGCCCGCAGTAATGAGGGGGCAGGACCAAAGAGGGGCCTTCTCTGAACTAAAGGGGGAAGGTTATTGACTCTGATGCTCTGCAAGACGGGGAGAAGGGCCGCGGGGGGATGAGCCGCACTGAGGAGCAGCGAGGAGCGGCCGGGACCTGGTGCTGAGGCCCAAGAGTGGCCACGGCTGCTGTGATGAGCGTTCAGGGCTCTCCAAGACCCCTGCTCCCCACGATGCTACTGGAAACAGCCAGTACACCCCCTCTGAATGCACAGGAAGACTTTACGAGACACACAAGAGTTAGTTCTGTGTCTCAGAGCACAAAGTCAGGGAGCCCCACTGCCTTCCTGCCCGACAGAAGCAAAGCAAGGGACCCAGCTGCTTGTCACTCGGGTGCCTTGCCCGGCGATTAACCTCTCCTGGCTCAGCCCAAGTGCCCAGTGGCTCCCAGGTGCCCTGGGGAGCCATGCCCTTCACAAGGCTGATAGTTTTCAATTCATTTTTTTTACAGCCAGATTTAAAGAGGACTTAATCAAGTGCCTGACACATAATTTTTGACGATAGATCACTATGCAGTTTTGGGCGTCCATCTTGGGAGCTCAGGGAACTGAGTGACAGCTATTTATTTAGGTGACAGCTACTTATTTAGGTGCAAAGGCTTCTCAGCGTGTGGAGCTACAAAAACGAAAAAAAAATAAAAAGAGAGAGAAGAAAAGATGCTGAATCCCAACTCATCCCAGCAATAAATATTCACCCATGCATGCGTGAACAATGAAATTCCGAGCCATACCATTAAGATGTATTTTCCATACATTTTCCTTCTGAGGTTTGACATTTACTTACAAAAACTCTTAGTGCCTGTGTCATGCTAATCGATCGTAGACTACATTTTATGTGGAAGACAGTGGTAACAACTCAATCTGGAAGATGTTTTCAAAAAACTCTTAACAAATTTTCGTCACAGAAAATATTTCTATTTCAGTTGCTAAATATATTTTGTGGGGGAGACGTATGAGAAGCCGGGCAATGGCAATGAAAGACTTTCAGCCATAAAGATACTGCCTTACTATAAAATTCTGTAGGGGAAGTGGAATGAAGATACAAGTTCAGAGAGAAAAGGAACAATGTAAATTTTTCTGCCGTGAATGTAAATTTTTCTATTTGTCTGCCGTGGAGGGAGAGCTAGCTGGTTCCTGTGTTCTTTTAAACAGAGGAGGATGGCTCTTAAATCACTTTTGGGTTGGGATTCTGAATGATGTATTCTGAAGTGTTGCGGCGGTTTTATTTTAAAATGTAAATATTTGCCAAATGCCAGCTATCGCTCTCTCGCACATTTAAAAATGTACCTAAAAAATATTAGCTGTCAACTTAAAAAAATGCAAGATGGGATACATGATTACCAAAAAAAAAAATGCTTTGGGGGGTCTTCCTCAAGCAAAAGCCCTTTTGAATCCTGGCCTGGTAGCTCCTGGGTCCCTTCCAGTCCTGCCTTCTCCCAGAAACTCCCTCATGGTGGTTGTTCACGGAGACCGTGGGGCCTTGTCTACGCTTGCCTCTGGATTTCAGGACCCTGGCCTTGGGGACGGGCTGTGGCATGCTGTGTGAGCTGCACCTGCCCTCTGTGCTGAACTAACTGCCCTTGGTTGGGGAGGAGGGGCAGACACTGTCCTGGCGGAATGGTAAGGGACAGACCTGCAGACACGCAGGTCAGAGACGGAGAACCAGCCCCAGGCCAGGGCCATGGGCTCCGCAAACAAGCACGGATCCAGCCCCCGATCCTTGGCCGCAGCACCCCTTCGCGTGCCTGGCTGACTTGACCTGAGGGGAGGCCGTTTCCACAGAGGCATGGTTTATTTCACCGGGAGCGGAGAGGTTTCCGAAGGGGAGGCCACAGTGAAGCCCAGTCTGAGGTGGGCGCTGGGGGATTAGTTCCAATCACCAAAGACCCACTTTGGTGTCTGATATTCCAATCCCACTCCTTGCCTGTGGGGTGGGGGGGGGCCCAGCCTCCTCCTCCTTTCTCTGACCTCCGCATCTGGTTGGCTTGAGTGTAGGGCTGCCCTAGCTGTATCTTTCTCCCCACATGTCCCTCCCCAAGGTCCTGAGCCTGTGGAGAAGAAGTCTCCCAAGACAGGAAGCAGCATCCCTCCCAGACCCCAGGGACAGGAGGATGGCCAGGGAGGGGCAGAGAGACATGTGGCCTGGGGTGGTGGGGTGTAGGCGAGAGCCCCTGGGGCAAGCCAAATTAATCCTTTACTTCCTGCTGCTGTGACCACCCCCCTCAACTGCAGAGGGCAGCACTGAGCATGGAGGCGGAAGGCAGAGAGGTCCAACCGCACTGAGTAGGGCAGGGTCCCCCCGTACCCCCCCCCCGCTCTTCCAAGAACTAGCTGTATGACTTGGGCAGGCGCCTCCTGGCTCGGGGCCTCAGTTTCCTCATCTGTGAATGGGGCTACAGTGAGGACGCAGTGAGAGAGGCTGCTCCTCCGGGGGACAGGAGGGTGGGGGCGGTCCCTGTGACTTCCCTCTGCTCCCTCTGCACTGACACTTCTGGGCCAGACGGCCCTGGCTCCGAGTCGCCTTCTGCATAGCCTTTCTCTCTGGCCAGCCGGGCTGGCGAGCTGGTCTCCTCCCTCCCTTCCGCCCCCAGGGCCTGCGAGGCAAGGTGAACCCAGAGACAGGCACCAGACAAGGACGGGGAAGCAGTCCTGAAGGTGGAGTGATGGGCGAGCGGGGTGGTGGAGGGGTCACACGGCAGCCGTCTGCTTGATGCTGTGGAAGCTGATCCGTGTGGGCGACGTGGGGATGGACATGGCCCGGGCCACGGGCACTCGGAGGGAGTGGTGGTCCTGCCAGCGGTGCCACCTCTTCCTCACGGCTGAGCGCACCTGCGGGGGAGGCAGCGGCTCAGCTGGGCTTGTGGGGGCCAGTCCTGGGAGCGGGGAGTCCCTGCCCCTCGCGGGTCCTTAAAGGGAGGCGGGATGCCCTCACACCCAGGGACAGACTGGTTCCCAAAGCAGGTCCTTCCCCTGAAGCTGTTGGCCTTGTCTCCTCTCCTCTCCTCTGCCCCAGCCAGGGCCCTCCTTCCTCATCCCTCTCCTGGAGAAGCTCCCACCCCCCACTCTTCCTTGGGACGCACTGCCTTCCCTGCCCCATCCCTCCCTCCGCCACCTCATCGCTAGGGTGGGACCAAAGCAGCAGCTCCGTAGATCTGCCTCTCGCTCTCCTGCTCTCCCGGGCACCTGCTGAGCTCCTCTTGCATACTCGGCATCCCTCTCCCTCCTGGAAGTCCTTCCTCCAACCTCCCCCACCTGCTGACAGGCTGCCTCACTGGCCGCAGTATGTGCTGCCGAGCGGGAAAGCTAACGGTTCTATTCGTTTCAAAATCTGATCATGCCTGGTGCCGTATTATTCTTTGTATGGCAAGAAGTTTTCTGCAAAATGGATCCTGTTTCCCATATGCTAGCTTAGCACGTGGCTGAGCCGAATTAATTCCTCTCCGACATTCACTGTTTGTTTGCTTTAGCGGCTCTTTCTCTCCCTGCCCTCCAGCCCTGGCCAGTCTCCACTGCTGGACTTCCCCGTCTGCGGTCTGCTGTCATTGACAGAGACCTAGGTGTGCAGAGACACCCCGCCGTCACCCTCTGCACAGGCAGGTGATGTGCCTCGGGGTGGCACTGGCACTCCTCCTGTTCGGAAGCTCTCAGGACCTGAGGACTGTGTCTCTGCCCCATAACCCGCCGTGTGTCCCCAGCCACCACCACAGGCCTGGGTGAGTATCTCTCCCAAGCTGGCCACACTACGATTCCGGGCTTTGTGAGCTACCCAGGCTGCCCCCGGCACCTCGCTCCCTGGAGCTGGCCTGAAGGTGGATGGTCTTCTCTGTGCTGGGGGAACGTGCTCGTGTCTTTCCTGCTCCCTGGGTCCATAAAGGCCCGGACACACGGCTCACACCTGACTCGCTCCTGGAATGCGTTTCCCTGCTCCCACCTGTGTCCCGGCTTCCCTCTCCTGTGCGACCCCGCAGCCTGGGCTCCTCTGCTCGTTGCATCCGTGAAGTGCTGGCATATTGTTTCTGGCCAGCACAGTTGACCTTCTAAACTGGTTTGAGACCCTCAGGCAGGATTCCTGTTTTCCCAAAGCTGGGCAGTTTCCCTCCTCCCCTGTCCAGGGCAGAGCTCGGCAGAGCCGGGGACCCAGGCACTTCCAAAACGCTGGGCTGCTCCACTGGAGCGGGAACTGAGGACCGTCCCCGGAGCCTGGTCTCCTACCTCTCCATTGAAGAAGCAGTAGAAGACAGACACGAAGAAACCCTGGAAAAGAAGGAGGGAGGAGTCAGTGACCTGCTTGGCGAGCCACCCAGCCGGGATGGCCAGGAACACTCTGCCCCCAGGACCCCAGAGGCTAGGAGCGGGGGGGAAGGGGGGGCATCCCTCATGGTGCAGGTGTACCGGGCTCCAGTGCAAGTGACAGGCTGCCCTGAAGCCTCGGAACAGGTGCTGGGCCTTCGGCGGATGCAGGCTAGGGGGACCGCGACCCGGTCGGGAGGTGAGCCCGCCCTGGGGCAGGGGTGCCAGGGTCCAGGGCTCGGGTTCAGTGTGTGCATGCGTTTGCATCTCAGTGTGAACATGCGGCCGCCAGTCCTGCGGGAAGCCCTCTCGAGGACACCGGTGCCCGAGCCCTCTAGGTCAGGGAGGAGTCCCCATCAGGTCACACGCCTCACCTGGAAAGACTGCAGGAAGGAGTTGAAATAGATGAACACGATCTGCGACAGGTCGTCCTCCCCAGGGTTGACGAAGAAGAGCATGTAGGTGATGCCCAGAAGGGGCAGGAGAACCAGGGTGGCCTTCACTGCCTTCCTGGGGGAGGGGGACGAGAGGCGGACAAGACGGGTCTGAGACCACACTGCAAGCAGGGCCTCACTCAGGTGGCGTTTCTTCTGGGACCCTGAGCAAGCTCCCCGGGCCTGGACTGTGAGGACTAGAGGCCTGGCAGGGGGCGGACTCCCCTCCGGGGGCGAGGCGCCCATCATTTACCTGTACTGGATTGTCTCCGACGTGGTGGAGGCTCGCAGTTTCGTCATTAGGATCCTGACAATGTTGAAGAGAAATACAAAATTGACCTGGAGGGGGAGGCAGGCAAAAAGGAAGAACCGTGAGGCGGGGAATGAACTGAGAGGCAGCCACCCGCTGAAACCCATGTCCCATGCACACATCCATCCTGACGGTCACCCGGCCCGTGCCCGGGGGCCCAAGGCCTCTGTTTCTCCCTCACCAGGACAGGCAGACACTCTGCGCACTTCCTTGTCACCTGAGGGCTCCAGAGCCTGCTTCTCCACCTCCAGGCCCAAGGGAGGAGAAGCGGCCTTAGAGGCAGCGAATGAGGGCACAAAAGCCACTTTTCCTGAGATGCGGCTCCTCAGAAAGTCCCCAAGCCCCTGCCCCTCTCGGGGATGCCACAGGAGCGGAGGCCAGGGCTGACCCCAGGCACTTGCCCTCTCTGCTGCAGGTCCCCACTTGTTGACAGAGGGTTCCCCTGAGGCCCTTCTACCCTTGGAGCCGACCTGGCCAGGAGCAACTGATCTCTCCCCATCCCTCCCCTGCATCCAGGAAGACTCTAGAACCTTCACAGACACATCTGAGGCAACGGAGACGAATGATCCACTCGGCTGACTCCACGGCTCCTGGAAGGGCCTCCTTTATCTTCATTCTGAGCCTTTTCTCAGCCAAAGAGCCCAGGCACCCAGCCTCTTCCTGGGACCTGCCCACGGGGCCCCCCGAGCCATCCGCATGCTGTGTATGGTCACCGTGGGCCCCAGGTGTCCTGTCAATCTGTGTCAGCTTGTCTGGGTGACCGGTCTAGGGTGGGTCAAACCTTCCGGTGGGTCTGGTCCCCATGCCTGTGGGAGTGTGTTCGCCTCAGGGAGTGTGTTCATTTGTAAGCACGCATCTGGGGGCGTGGGCATGCCAGCGTTTCTTGATATCCATCACCAAGTGTGAGCAGACAGCAAAGTGGGATTCCCTTTCCTGGGACTCTCTCCCAAGAAAGTGCACCTGAGTCAGAGGGTGTCTGCTGGCTTGTGCATATGCACACACGAGTACATATGTGTGCGTGCACACACACGCACACTCCCCCTGAGCCTCCGTCCCAAGAACCTGTCACTTCTTAAGCCCCCCTAAGATCTGGCATACCCCCCAGCTGGGAGTCGGGGGACACCGGCAAGCATCATCGACCACCGCCCTCTGCTCTCATGCCCGTGGCAGCCTGGCCTGGGGAGCCCAAGGTACGGGGTGGGCGCGAAGCCTCCAGCCGGTGGCCCGCTGTGCTCTGCTTCTTCTGAAGGCTCATCTCACCTCTAGCCCCTGGGTTTCTGGCCGATTTCCTTGGATCACAAGGTCACCATAACGCACAGGTCAATCCTAATTTTCTCATACAAGTGATACAAAATACTTGACCTTTTCTGATTCTTTGTGACTTCTCTGAGAGTAGAGGCTGTTGGAATCAACGTATATTCTCATTTCTGCCACAATCCCTGCATTAAATCTATTGACCCATCAGTCATCAACCTACTAACCAATTCATTCAATTACCCATCCATCCATCCATCCAAATATCTACTCAACAATCCATTCATCCGTTTATCCACTCACCCGTCCATCCACCCACGCACCCATCCATTCTGTCAGTGAGCTGCAGAGCACCTCTGGGCGGCAGGGTCTTGTCCCACGTGCTGAGGCAAGGGCAGGGACAGGGTCTAGTGCGGAGGATCTGGGAGACAAAGCCTATCCTCTCTACTCCTGTCAGTGATACTGCCCCCACCACATCGCAGCCTGGGTCTGTGCAGCCCGGAAGTCACTCCTGCCTTGTGAGCATGGCTCTCAGCCTCACCCTCCACCGCGCCTTCTCCACCTCACCCTCCCACGGGCACCGTCCCCCTCCTCCAGGGAGCCTCTCACCATCTAGCCCACGCGAAACTCTCCCTTCTGGGACTTCCCTCCCCCCGCCCTGGCCCAAATCCCAGCTCTTCAGTGAGCACTGCTTACTGGCCCCTAGCCTTGATCAGCTTAGTCTCTTCATTCATTCATTCATTCATCGAACTGACTTGCCATGTGTGAGGCCCCAGCTCCCAGAAGTCTTGTGATCTGGAGGGAGGGGGGCACGCATCTTTCCTAAGGGGTCAGAAAGGCCTAGAGAAATGGCACTTGAGCTGAGAACTGAAGGAAGGTGGGGGGTTGTGTTCCAAGCAGAGAAAGGGCCTGGGGTGGGGGAGACAGGCCGGCTGGCGGCCACTGTGGCTGCGGTGAGCCCCGACAGCGAAATCTATCCACCTCCTTTGACGACGGCAGCTGCAGGGCCCTCCCAGCCCGGCATGGGCCCCGGGAATGCTGAGGGGAGAGGGCGTGGGGTGAGAGGGTAAGGCCAGACCCTGTGGAGAAACTGCCCCAGAGAAGTCCTGCTCTGTGTGTCCAGGAGCTCTGATGCCGGCGGCTTGGGTTCCCACAGGCATGTTAGTGCCTCACGAGGCTCTGTGGGAGGAGCGCCCCAGCCTGGTTGGAGCTCCGGCAGGTGGCGGGTGTCAGGCCCAGACTGGGGGTCTGGACAGGATGGTTGCTACCAGGGCAGACAAGGGAGATTCGGTGTTCCCTAATGTGGCCCAGGACTCACACCCGGCTTTCGTTTTAAGCACTTGCTGGCTACTCCCCAAGCAGCAGCCTTATGTGGCAGGTGTGATGAGGATTCTCATTCTACAGATGTACAAACCGAGGTTCGGAGAGGCTATATCGCTTGCCCACGGCACAGACGTAGAAGGCACTGGTGTCAGGATTTGAACCGAGGCAGCGGCCTCATCGTCCTTCTCCTACCTCCCGCATCACGCTGCTGTTCCTGCAGGGGTTCGTGAAATCTGGGCCACACGGAAGGAAGTAGAGGGAAGGCACTAAGCACGTGGCCAGGGAGGGGTGATCGGAGCTCGGGGTAGCACCGCATGGCGCATCAGCACAGGATGCAGACTCGCGGCTCCAGGTGCTAGGCAGCGCACGTGTGTCCCGGGGCCACTGGTCCTCACGGGGGCCCCACGAAACAGGGACTGGCGTCCTCGTGTTCCAGGTGAGAAACTGAGGCTCTAAGCGAAGAGCTCCCGCGGGGTCACACCACAAATCCCAGGTGGCTGCCGCCAGTGCTGGCTCCAGGATGCCACACCCCATGTCGCCTCCCACCAAGGCAGAGAAGATAAACAGACGCGGCTCACTGGCCCTTAGCCTCCAGCGCGTGAGTACCGCGGGCCCTCCCCACCCCTGCGAGGGGGAGGGTACTTGCTAAGTCCTGGTGCTCATGGGAGACCCTCCTTCTCCAACTTCACTGTCACACACGCAGAGGCAGGCAAGGAGGGAGGGAGAAGCAAAGGGGATGACAATTCTGCCTCCTGGGCTTCGGACACGGTTCCCAGCCTCGGGGATGTCCTCTGCTCCCTCCAGTTCCTGGTGTTAAGCAGGTTTCCTGGGATGCCGTGAGGACATCCCGGGTCCCTCTTCTCCCCACTCCCTCGCTCTCAGCCTCCGGTACTGCGCATGCACCGGGGCAGTTAAGCACAGCCAGCCTGCTCGAGCCCCGGGCATCTGTGGAGCCCAGTGACCTGTCAAGATGGAACTGGAGGTGTCTTGGGAAACCTGGAGACCCCTGGGGGCCCGGTCCTCCCTGGATGCCTCAGTTTTCTCCTCCTGTTGGCATCTTCTAGGCAGGTGAAGCCTCAGAGACCCACGTCCTGAGTCCTACTGCGTGCGGGGCCCTGGCTGGGCCATAGAGAACCAGACAACACACAGCCCTGCCTGGCAGGGCCCGGGATACTGTGGTTCTCCAACCAGAGTGTGCACGTCCTGGGTACTTAGGGCTCTTGGTCCAAATGCAGATCTGGGGCTCCCTCTCCCCCGACATTCCCTGTGGTGGGC
The DNA here is from genome assembly GCA_030068075.1 of Paguma larvata. Lineage (NCBI taxonomy): Eukaryota > Metazoa > Chordata > Mammalia > Carnivora > Viverridae > Paguma > Paguma larvata. The sequence continues at coordinate 57,946,320 of CM057834.1, forward strand.
GAGGGGCCTGGAATTTACATTTGGAACAGGGGCTGCTAGGACATTGCTGGGGGGAGCGACTGAGCGAGGAGACTTCAGTCACACAGACCCGACGTGCCACGCCCTGGGGGAGCCCCACCGGGGTTCCGGGGCCCCGCGTTCACCAGCAGCTGCAGGGGTCCTTTCTCGGCCTCAGGCTTCCTCTGGGGCCAGGGGAGCTAGCTCAGCCTCAAAGCAGGGGGACCTGGAAACATGGGGGCCTCGTGTCCCCACAGCAACCTCCGCTGATAAGGAATGAAGTGTGTGGACATGTAACCCAGCTTCGAAATCTTCCGCAGAGGGCAATTCTGAGACTCTTCTGCGTCATTGCCCCTGTGGAAGCCAGCTCATCACCTCACCCTTTGTTGCTTTCCTCCCTTCCTTGTCTTCCACTTCCCCTCCCTCGCTGTACTTTCTTGGCCCACCTCTCACTGGAACGCCCGGCACACATTCTTGTCACATGGCTCTAATTCCGGCTGTTCAACCGGCACTCGTGTGGCCTTGGGCAAGTCGCTCCATTAACCTACCTGGCTTCTGCTTCCTCTCCGGGCCAAAAGGGACACCACAGAGCCTGACTGAGAAGGTCGGCCCGGGTTAAAACACTCACGGAGAGCACCGAGCCCCGCGCCTGGTCCAGAGCGGAACCCAAGAAGTGCCACATGCCTTTCCCATGACAACACGGTGACAACAGCCTTCTACAAACAGAACCAGCCAATTCACTTCCCGGAACGCAGAAATAAGTTCATGTCTTTTAGCGGCAGAAATGCGGCCGGGAACCAATGGGGGAGGGGAGCGGTGGCAGAGTACTAAGCACGGATCCCCTGGAGAGGACAGGCCGGTGCTGGGTGACCGGCCCCGAGTCTCAGCTCACCAGGCAGTGAGCTTTGGCTGTAACATGGGGATCACCACGCCCATTCCCAGGCATTGGCGATACGGGATTTGGAAGGAAGGAAGACGGGGCTTCCGTCTCGGTCCTGAAAGTCCCAAGGCCAGACAGGCTCAGTCAGGAACCTGGAAGCCCTGCGCGTGTAATAGCTGGCTGTGGGCTGGGCCCAGAGGGAGAAGCAAAGGGCCCTTGGGCCGAGTGGTGAGGGTGGAAGCAGAGACACAGGCATGGAAGCGCAGGTGGGAGTGGGGACTGACACGGAGCCCTCCGTCCCTGTCTCCCCTTCTCCATTTCCTTACTGCTGCCCAGCGTCCTGGCGGCCAGGGCTCCCTCCCCACTCTTCCTGATCCCCCGCCCAGGCCGGCCTTCCTTGGCGGGGTCCCAGATTCACAAAAAGCCCTGTCCCTCCATGAAGGGCTCTCAGCAGCTGGCTGGGAGGGGATGGGTCTCAAGGGGTTTCCATTCATCCTGGGGGTGGGGATGAGTGACTCATTGCAGCTGGGACTCCAAGCACAATCCCTACTTCTGCCTTTGAAATGAGATGGAATTTCTCATGGTGGAATTTCAGGCAGTGGGTAGAAAACCTTCCTAGTCATCTCCAGTTCATATACATCAAGGATGCTCCAAAGATGGGGGTTATATGAATCCCGGAAGAAGTCACAGAAAGGAGGAGAGTCGGGAAATGATAGAGATAAACAGTAGTGGTCTCCAAGGCAGACCAAAGAACCCCCATTAGGCACCTGCTCTGTACAAGAGGTGGATGGCAGTGGTATCCCACAAGGAGCGCGTGGCCCTTTAAGGAAGCTGGTGTATACAGGAGCCTGAAATTACCAAGCCTGAAATAAGTCTTACGTAAATGCCAATCTCTTATGGGGCTTTTTTGCGTGTCTCTTTTTTAAAAACGTATGATATATAATGGGTTCGTTTTTGCAGATGCAGCCTCTACTTAAACTCTACCTTAATTAAAGCTCGTTATGGATTAAAGACGTGGCGGCAATTATACCTTAGATGCGAATACACCCGGCAAAGGGCGGGGAGCTGGACAAGGAACAATTGCTCATTACGCTCCATTCTGGTACCACTGCTCCAGGCTGGGGGCGGTGGGCTGGGCCCCAGAGGGGGGGTGTGGGGGGCAGAGGGAGATGTCGGTCTGAGCTGAACAGAAGTCCACACACCCTCCTCTTGCCACCGGCTTCCCCCTCACCTGGCTGTCTCAGTACCTAGCAAGGGGACGTCAGATGTGAGAGGCACTACAAACCTGCCAGTCAGAACCATTCTCTGCCCAGAGAGAGAACCCAGAGGCCAGAGGGGAGGGGGCCGCACCAGGGCACGGAGCATGGAGAAGGGAGAGTGGGGAGGGGTGCCAGGAAGGGGTGGTGTGTACAGAGTAGGCGCAGGGGCCGTTCCAGGCCATGTCCTTCCCCGGCATCTCTGCTGGGTAGGTTCTCTGCTGTCGTCCTGGTGCCCACCCCATCCCAGTCCCCGCTGAGGACCTACCAGCAGCACGAGGATGATGGGGCCCTGGTAGATATAGTCCACCAGGTCACCAGGCTCCTTGCCAAACCAGCACCTGCAAAGACGGGGTGGCTGTAAGTGGCCTGCGGCTGGCACCCAGGGTTCTCGGGCTTGACCCTTTTGAGACCCAGTATCTAGGGCTGTGCCTTCCCCCAAAGCTTGGGACCTTCTTGGCTCGCCCCCAGGCTGCGTTTTACCTTCCGGAGCACCTTGTCTCCCCAGCTGGAGACATGGGTCTCCTCCTCCTCTTCCTCTTCCCCCTCCCCCTCCCCTTCCCCCTTCCAGACCGCTGGGCCCGGGGCCGGGCATGCAGGAGGCTCATGAACGATGGGAGAGCCAGTCCCCGCCCTTGCTGGCCCAGGGCCCGACCACCCCGTACCGCCCGTTTCTGCATCGCTTGGAACCCGCCGCTCCACGTGCCAGGTTCTCAGCTGCGCAAAGCAGCAGATGGAGAGGCGGGAGCTGTCTCCAGGCCTGAACCCTGGCCTTCCTCTGAGCTGAGCCTCATTCGCCCAGTGAAAGGAGCCCGCTGCTCCCGGAGGCTTGGTTATTCTCTGGGGATGCGGCGGGTGCAGAAGCTTCAGTCCGGGGGAAGGGTGGGACCTGGCTCTGTCAACAACGACGCTGCGCCTCAGGAAGGGCCGCGTGGACTTTGGGAAATTCCGGCTGTGTCCTCTGAAACGTGACAGCTCATCCGGTGCACACTGCCTTCGATAGGAGTCTCCCCTGCTACCTCCCAGCACTGAGGTTTCTGGTCTTTGCTCGAACACCCCTTTGACGGGAACCTCACTACTTTCCAAGGCAGCCTTCTAATGCTTGGGTAGCTTGTATCATTAGGAGCTCTTCCCAATGTGGAGCTCTTGGAGCCCACCCCAACTCTGCCCCTGCTCCCAAATCCCCATCTGCCCTCTCCAGCCTCGGGGACCCCTTGGAGATTTGTACCCAGAGACGGACATTCCCCTTTCAGTCTGTTTTCCCCTGTTTACTTTTAGCCGGAGGCACCCGACTTCCCAGTCACTCCTAGGCTGACCCATGGCCAGAACTGCCATCATCTGGGCGTGGCTTATATAGCAACATCTCCGGTGCAGGGAGGGTCCCACGATGGGACGAGGTACCGGAGGCAGAGACTGGGGTGCCCGAATAAAACAAGCACCGGCTGCCCTGGTCCAGGGGTCTGTGAAAAAGGCTCAGTGACACAGCCTTGGACGTGCTCTAGGCTGAAAGCCTTCTGTACATACCTCCGGCCAGACCTGCCACTCCCAGGGGGAGGCCTTACCAAAGGCCGAAGGGGGTCATGCGTTAGGGCACTTAAAGGAGCCACGACTCCTAACTCAAATCAACAAAGTTGATTTGACACCTACCACGTGAGTGCCCCTGGGTGCCAGGGATTTATTTTTGCAATTTAAGGACGATGGGAAAGTAAATCCGACCCGGGAGGACTTCAGTTCCTGCCCCGCGGCTTGGCTGGAGCCCTTGGCTGACCTTTCCTAACACCCCTCTGGCCCCTGTGGCCGGCCGGTCCTACTTACTGTTCGTTTTCATAGTAGAGTTTGCCAATGGCCCAGGCGACGATGATGGGGCAGGGGATGCCTGGAAGAAGGACACACACGGGCTATAGTGGACAGAGAGAGGGACAAGGACCCTCCTGTAGAACACAGGGCGAAGGGACCGCGAAAGGCCTGGAACCAAACACCAAGTGCATGGCCATCCATGACCCCAGGAGGGGCCTGCCCTAGACCCTGACCCCACCCTCCCCCCTCTCAGCATCCCCCTTCTGAACAGATCAGACAGATGAAGGGACGGCATGATTCTCTGAGACCGTGGGACAGAGAAGGGGAGCTGGCCGGCTTCTCTTTCCAGGCGAGAGGCAAAGGTCCTTGGAATGGCCCTTCCAGGCAAAGAGAGAAGGGCTGTTTGTAAAACGTTCCTTCGGAGGGACAATTCGCCCCTTCCTCCCCCGCAATGGAAGGGAGCGGCCGCATCCTCAGACTGTCCTGGGGATGGCAGGCAGGGCTGCGGACCTGTCCTTGGACCCCAGATGAAGGGAGGTGACCTTGTCAGCAGTGCCCCCTCCCCACTAGGCCCTGTGCCCCCCCCCCCACTCCCGGGAACCTCACACCATCCGATGAAGAGGAAGAGCCACTTGCGCAGGCGCTCGGTGGAGTAGGTCATGACGACGGCCGTGTGCAGGTAGCAGCCCTCTGCGAACATCCAGAAGAAGTTGGTCACCACGAAGTAGTTGAAAACGGTGGTGATGCAGCGACACCAGACCTGCACGGGGCAGGCGGCGGTCAGGGGCTGCCGGGGGCCAGGGCCAAGTGCGCGGCACGGGGCGCCCGCCGAAGGCCGCCATCTGAGTCGTCTAGCGGACATGGTGTTAAATACCCTCCGGTCTCGCTCTGGGAAGCTTCGGCCTCCGCCATTTCACTCTCATGGTTTCGGAACGAGTGAAGGCGCCAGTCTGCACTGGTTCCTTCTGGGCTCCTCCCCAGCCCTTTCTAATCCCCCTTTTTAACAGAGAAAGTGGGAGCCTGGCTCTGAGCTTTCTGCAGGCAGGGGCTAGAACCGAACAGCACTGTTGTGCTTTCGTGGTCGTGTTTCTGAGCGTCACCTTCCATCCACAGCAAGTCAGACTGGTTTCCATACCGATGGGAAATTGCACGTAGGAGAAAAGGAGGGAGTCAATGAAAAGGAAGTTGTTGTGGAAATAATAGTACAGGGTTTACGAAGGTGAGCTGCAGCTATGGAGGGGGCTCCAAAATCTCCGGTTTGGGAACATTCTGGGCTTGGTATGATCGTTGCTGGCTACGGAGGGAGACTCCCCAACGCCGGGCAAGTCTCCACATCCCTCTGAGCCTCAGTGGAACGCGGAGAAAATACTAATGCCATCTTCCAGGGCACTGAAGGAGGTGAGGGTGGCCAGGGCACTGAAGGAGGTGAGGGTGGCCAGGGCACTGAAGGAGGTGAGGGTGGCCAGAGCACTGAAGGAGGTGAGGGTGGCCAGGGCAGGCACCATGATGTTATTGTTGCCATTTGCCTTCCCGGCAGAGGGGAACTTGTCCTTGTCCCTTTGCGTAGGGCTCCCTTTCCTGATACCCTGCAGACGGGATTTGGGCGTGCAGGCAAGAGAAAGCCGGGGCCACAGCGAGCCACGGCCAGGTCTCAGGCCTCCAGGCCAGAGCTCTACTCAACAGACCGAACCTGGCCATCCTTCCCAGGCTTTGTCCCCCCGGGGACCCTCAGAGGCGAGGCTGAGACCCGGGGAATGGTGGTCAGAGGAGCCCGGTGATGGCAATTCTCTGCCTGCCCCCCCGGGGGGGCAGGGCACCCCTCCTCTGTCTGGCTCTGACAGCACTGGCTGTCAGATGGTCCTGTGCTGGGCTGGTCTCCCCCTCGGCGGCTTTGTCCCATGGCCTCAGCCCTGATCTTGGGCCCCATGTGGTTGTCTGTCTCCTCTTCCCCAAAAGGCCTGCTGAGGGGGGAAGCTAGAGAGATCCCCTCCTCCCAGCCCTGCTTTTTCTCCAAGCGAAGCCACAGTTTGTGAGCTCAAACTAATACTGGGCTGCAGGGCACCCAAAATGGGGTTGAACTCAGTCAGTACCGAGGCAGGGCTTAAGGTGGGGCCAAGCGAAGGGCCAAACCAGGCTGCGTGTCTGCGCAGGCCCGCTGTCCGAAGAAAAGGTATTGAGAAGTCTCTGAGGGTGTGCCACAGAACTCCGTGCTTGCCCTCATTAGTCTCAGTGACCTGGACATGGTTCAAGAGCAGTTGACACAAATCCAGGGGCGGGTGGCAAACACATAGGATGGCCTGGTCAAGATCCTGCTGGCTTAGATGTAGAGGCATCATTACAGAGTCCCGTAACCTCCCCGAGCCTCAGTTTCCCTGTCTCTATAATGGGGAAAAAAATCCCTACAGGTCTCTTATGGGAATTAAGTGAGCTAAAGCTCAACAGAGCATAGTTCCAGCCTCTTCTTCTCTAAGGGGTCTTTGGGGGGGTCTTGAATTCAGAAGATGGGGAGTGGGACAGGATAAACCGGTCTCACGTGAGCTTTGCGCCGCTTCCAAGATGCGGGCCTGGCCATGCCCCCCTGCCCCCACCCCTACCCGGCCCTGGAGGGATAATGACTGGGGCAGAGGTGAGTCGCACACCTCTACACCTACGCCTGAGGACTGGGCAAGAGAGGGTGCCGCCAGAGCCCGGATCCCCCCAGAGCCCGGAGCCCCCCAGCCCCAAGCCTCAGCCCAGTGACCTCATTGCTCTCGTGCACTTCGTGGTCGATGAGCTGCAGCAGGAACCACATGACATTCCGCAGGATAAAGGTGGTGATGAGGTTCCAGTGAATCACGTTCCGCAGACAGCGGATACTCCTGCAGGAGGCCCAGGTCAGGGGTCAGCCGGGGATGGGAGCTCTGCCTGGGGTTGGGGGTCAGCAGGGACGGCGTCTCCTGAGGCCGGGTGGAGACCCAGCCTGGGGTGAAGGCGGGTCTGCACCAGCGACCACCTTCCCGCCTGTGGTGGCCACGGCCGGGTCTCTCAGCGCCCCTTTTGCACCCTGCGGGTCTGCCGCAGGTTGGTGGCCTGGCGCCTCCCCCAAACCCCTCTGTCCACTGGCTTCGGGGCCCTCGGGGCGGAGGCGAGAATGTCTGGGAGGGGAGCAAGGGGGTGCTGTGGGGGGAGGGGCAGGGAAAAGCAGTAGTGGGTGGGGGTGGACTCACCGCAGGGCCAGGAAAAGCAGGAAAGCGGCCACCAGGGCTGCCACGGAAACGCAGTGACCCAGGTAGTTGACAACGAGGGCGACGTGGTAGTGCATGTCGTACTTCCTTTGCTGGACAGACAGACACATACATGGGCAGATGGAGGCACGGGGCACATGAGGGTGTGGCGGGGCACTCTAGCTACGGCCACCCTGTGTGTCCTGACCTCGGAGGCAGAAGTGGCTTCAAGTGTCATCAGTGCATCTGGCTCCTAAGGCTCACCCCTGTTGGCCATGAGTGGCTCTCAGTATAAGTGGCTGTAATCGGGCCTCCTGACATGCAGTTTGGGGGCGGGTGAGGACACAGAGTATTCTGAGATATGCCCGAGGCGTGGCTCTCTAGATTTTATCGTCTCTTTACTTCTGCACCGGCAGTTGCCACACCTGGGTTTAATCTCGGCTCAGACGCTGGCTGGCTGAGTGACTGGGAGGCGATTTCTATCTCTGGGCCTCAGTTTGGACACCTGTACGGTGGAGCCACCCCGCCCTCCTGCCCCCGAAGCAGCAAGCTCTGGGACGTCTGGAGGCCACCTTGGGATCGGTCTGTCCCGGGTGTGGCAGTGAGGGGGAGCCACGTCTGTAGGGAAGTTAAGAACGGTGTTAAAACCAAATAAAAGCCCGCCTCCTTTTACTGATCGCCACGTGCTGGCAATTCTAAACAGAAGCAGTGATGAAATACTCCTTCCTGCCAGGGCGGGCTGGCCCCCGCCCCGCGCCCACTGTGGCCGGCCGCTGCTCAGGGGGCTGTCCCACCAGCCATTCCCGTGGCCCCCATGGCAGACCGCCTTTGGCTCACACTTCGTAGAAGCGCTTTCTCAGGTGAGGTAAATGTTTTTCCTCTGAAGTTTGAACTTCTTTTGCGGAAAGTTCCAGCCTCACTGGAGGCTGTAATGGATGAAGGAAGCGGGGGACGAGGGGGCACGTATCATTTTGGGTCAGGAATGAGGCGTAGCTTCAAAGGGGAGGAGGCTGGCACCGCAAGCAGCCTGGGGGCCGGTCCCAGAGCAAGGGGGCTGGTGAGGCCGGAGCAGAACCCAGCTTCTTATGGGGCCCTCCCTTCTGGGGGCCTGTGCTCGTTTCCCTGTGGAGTTGCAGAATCAGAATGCCAGGTGGGGTTTGGGGCGCCTGGGTGGCTCAGTCGGTTAAGCGTTAGACTTCAGTTCAGGTCATGATCTCAACAGTTTGTGGGTTTGAGCCCCACATCAGGCTCTGGGCTGACAGCTCGGAGCCTGGAGCCTGCTTTGGATTCTGTGTCTCCCTCTCTCTCTGCCCCTCCCCCACTCTCTCTCTCTCGTTCTCTTTCAAAAATAAATAAACATTAAAAAATTTTTTTAAAAGAATGACAAATAGGGAAACTGAGGCCCAATGGAGGAAGGAAGTCACACAGCCTATTAGGATGTTGGGACACTGGTCATACCGTCATTCCCTTCTTGTGTCACGTGCCATCGGGGTTGTGTCTTCTGCTAGCCGGAGCTCTCCCAAAGGTGGGGGTCCCTGTCCCCCTTCTCTACTATAGTGTCACCGAGCAGGGGACAGGACACGGGGGCAGGGGAAGCAAGTGTAAAAAGGTGTGGTTGGATTGCACAAGGACCGGTTCTGTCACCCTTGGGATCCTCTGTGCTCAACCTGAGTCCTGATACTTGCACAAGGACCAGGGTTGGGGCCGGGGGGGGGGGGGGGGGAGCCACTCACTCACCTTATCATCCAAAATGGGCTCGCACTGTGAGTAGTTGATCCGTGAAGCCCACGTCCCATTCTCCAAGCACTCTCTGTAGGCGTTCCCTACAAAAGATGCCAGCCGCCAAGAGGCAGGTCCCTCCTCTGCTCAAGAACACTCTCTGGCTCCCTGGGGCCCACAGGATAAGGTTCATACTTCTAAGCCAGAAATCACAACACCTGTCTAAAAGTTCACGTGAAAGTCGTTTACGTGAAGATTGTGCAAAAGGCTTCCCACGCATGGCAGCTAAAAGGCACGACAAAACCTGATTTTGATAAATTTTTGACTACCGTTTTGTATGCTTTAATTGTATTCGAAACTGAACCTGACTGGGAGCCCTGGGGTGTGGCTGAAGATTCGCTGCTTTCAGCACACCACATAATTTCCGTTCTTCTCTCATACTTATACTTCTCTCATACTCTATACTTATGAGATCTGTACCTTCCCCTCCAGCACCAGCACTTGTTTTAGTAACGGCTACCGTTCAGGGGGCACCTGGGTGGCTCGGTCTGTTATGTGTCCGACTCTTGATTTTGGCTCAGGTCATGGGCTCGCGGTTTGTGAGATCAAGCTCCATATTGGGTTCTGCACTGACAGTCCGAAGCCTGCTTGGAAGTCTCTCTCTCTGTCCCTCTCCCTGTGCCCCTCTCCCCTTCTTGTGCTCTCTTCTCTCTCTCTCTAAAATGAATGAATGAATGAATGAATGAATGGATAACAGCTACCACTCACCTAGGTGTTTACCACAGACCAGAACCTCTCTTAACTGCTTTAGGTATGCTTGTCCATCCAATCCTCCCGGCAACCCCACGATTCAGATTAACCCATTTTACAGAGGAGGAAATTGAGGCACAAAGCGATTAACCTACTTGTCAAGGATATAAAAACGAGAAGAGGTAGCTTCAGATGCCCATTCTTAACCCCTAGGCTACTGAGGAGGGGTCCGCAGGAATGAGGGACAATTGGGGAAACAGGACGGTGTTGCCAGACCTGAGCTGCCGCTGTCTGGGAGAGCGCCCACCATGTGATGTCTCCCAGTGTCTGACGCCCGGCCTCCCTGTTCATGCTGGAACGTGCTATGTGAAAAGATTTCAGGGCACCACCGTCTGATGTACGTGAGTGTAGGTTTCGTCAGCGGGGAATGTAGGAAGGCCCGAGAATGCTTCGACTTCCCTTTCTTGAAATTCTATCTTGACTGTCAGTCCTAGCTCCTAAGCCACCCCTGCCAGGGAGCCCACCCTCCACCTCCACCCAGGAGGAAATCTCCCACGTGAGCACTCCGAAGCCCTTTGCCGGCCTCTGCCTTGCACCGTTAGCGTGCATTTCACCTCCCCCACTTCGTTACAAATTCTGAACGATCCATTGTTTGGGGGTGACGCGTACTAGGGTTTTCTGCGCTCTGGCTGATGACAGTTGTTTGTGGATTTTTCTTTCGGATTCGTGTTAGATATATAACATAAAGCTAATTAAAACAAACAGCTCACAGAGCACAGAGTCACAGAGTTGGAGGGGGAAACTTAGATTGTTTTTGGAAGCAGTGAGGTCTAAAATAATTAAGTTACTTTAAAAGCCCACTTGTGTTGAGCCGACGGTGAGCTAAAAGCAATGGAATTATTAAGGGAGCACTTGCTAAGGAGCAGAAACAACGTGGGAGCTTCTATTAGCTTAACTGTTTTTTAATTCGGCCCTCTGAGCGCCCGGATTGTTCGGATTCGGGGTTGTTACTGGCCTGTTGCTGCCTCCTGGGCCTATCAGCTCGAGGCTGCCTCTGGCAGGGCCCCGGCCCTGGTGGCAGTCAAGGCGGTTCTGACCCCAACATGAAGACGCCAGCTCCTTGCCCCTCGCCACGTCCACTCTTGACCCCTTGGGTTTTCACATTCCTCAGGGTTGTTTTACTACAGAAAGGTTGTGTGTCAAGAGAATTTGATGCACAGGGTTAGTGATATTACTGAACGAAAGGACCGAGCGTGGAGTGAGTCGTAAGGACCCGCATAAAGGTATCCTTTTGTAAAGTGAACGGTCCCTTTAGGGTCCCTCCCAACAGGCCTGTCTGAGGTGAACCAGCTCTGCTTCAAAGCAGAAGGTTGCTCTTCCAGGGATGCGTTCATAGATGTGATCCAGCTTTCCTGAAGTTCAGGGCTAAGCCCCTTCTTCCAGGAAGGCCTCTTTGATTGCTCCCATCTCGCAAGATTTCTCTCTCCTGAGCACCTCCCACCCCCCAGAGTGCTCAAAGCCTGAGCCTCACGCTTCATCCCTGGCTCATTACCTGGCCTGAGCTGTTCAGGGCTGTGAGTCTGGTCTTGCTGATCGGTGCGGGGCTAACCACAGATGGGAGCTCAGAATACTTTCCCAAGAATGATCTCTCACGACGGCACTGACTACCGGGTGGGCTTGAGGGCGGGAGGGAGTCAGGATAGAGACGCTGCAAATCTGAGACCATTCTGGTCCCTTTCGCCAAAGTCCCCCGGGGTACCAGGCTTTATGAATTCTGTCTCCTGGTTTTCTTTCTCTGGAATCCACCCCTCTCCCGCCACCACTCCACACGGCACTCATTGCTTGCCCTAGGAGGCCTGGCACACCGCCAGATTTATGCTGAGCCACCCCTTGAAACACCCTTGTCGCTCTCGCCCACGGCTCACTGACAAACTCCTACCTATCTTTGAACCCCCAGCTCAAATGCCATCCCCTCCTGGAGGTCTCCCCAACACCCTAGGCATTTAAGGAATCGCTTCTCTTTTCCCTCTAAATGCCTGCTCTAGGTCTTGCCATCTCTTGAAACATAGGCCTTCACATTCTACTGTGCTCGAACCACAGCAACAATCTGTTTCATGTCAAAATCCGGTATGCACCCCGCCCCCCCGCCCCCTCCCCGCCACCACCTCCTCCCCCCCACCCGCCTCACACATACACCCTACGTTGGTGAGTCCAGTTTCACAACGCAAAATTTACCTTGACCACAGCTATAGTATTTTTCTTCCTATTCTATTCTAATGAATTCCATTTATTTTATGTACAAATGCTGGTCATGACTCACTAAATTGACTTCGTAATCCACTATTGTGCTATAACCCATAGTTTGAAAACCAAGAAGCTATTTTAGACTATTTGCCATAATTCACTACGGATTTCATCATTTTGGACCTGATTCTTTTTTCTTTTCTTTTCTTTCTTTTTTTTTTTTTTTCCTTTGCTACTGAAGTTAAGCTCCCTGGGGCGGGTAGGCAGAGACCATGTGGGAGTCTCTGGACCCCTCCTCAGGAACTAGCCGTCAAATACGAATGGGCTGCACCAAACCAGCTCAGATGTGCCAAAACCTTGGACAGCAGGGTCTGAGATGGGGAATGTGGCGATGGAAAGGGGCTTCCCTCTGGGGGCCCAGTCGTGGCTCCAGACACCAGGTACCGGAGGCCTGGAAGACAGATGTGCCCGGTTCTCCAGGGGAGCTGGTTAATGAGGACACTGTGCCCTCAAGCACAGCTTTGGACAGGAGAGAGTAAGACAGGAGTCCCCCGCCCCCTACACCTGGGAACTATGGGAGGATGGGCGCGGAGAGTCTGAGGGCAGGTGGCCAGACGAGAATCGCAGGGACAGATGCAGCGAGGTGGGTGCCTGTTACCACAGCAACACAAGTGCCCCTGCCGAAGATCGATGCTGACGGTGTGCGGCGTGGCCTGCCAGGGGCATTAGGGTCCGGACGGTGCGAGCGAGGTCCTCTCTTCCCGGGCTCTGTGGCCTGGGAATCCTGGGCCCTATCCCCAGCAGTGTGTCAGATCTCTTCCCCCAAAGTGGCCCTGGTCTGTCAAAATAACAGCCTTTCTCTCTTTCAGAAGCCGACCCCTTTTCGATAAGAGTTCCTGGTCTCAGGCAGTCACCTAAGTGGTTCAGAAGCCGGGCAAGGAGAAGATGGGGGCTTATATGCTAGCTGTAGTTTTGTCTCTGGCTGGTTGGCTTAGCTAAGTCCCTTCCTTCTTGGCCTCAGTTTCTCCTCTCAGTAAAAGTAATGTATATCATTTCTCAAAGATGCTATCGGCATGTCAGGTGGGTCAAGTATCTATTGTGTGGGACTTTTCAATCCGCTAAATGCCAGCAGAACCCTTGAGCCATTATGGCAACTCCAAACATCCCTATGTCACTTTTAAGTGCTCTGTAGATTGGCCTGGCTATCTCTGATAGTCTTACTGACAAGGCATGAGGGACAGGGACTACAGGGACCATTTTTGGCGGGAGTTATGGGGGAGTGGATGCAAGAGACAGGCTGGGCACGGGGAGTGAATGGGGCTGGTGGAAGGGCCACAACACGGTCATTGGGTATCTGGAAAGAAAATGGTGCTGGCAGGGAGGTGGGAAGGGCCAGAAGCAATATTTCCTGAAGGACTGAGGTCACAGTGCAGGACAGGAACTTTCAGCACTGTGGACAGCAGACTGACACCACTCCCCACTCCCCACCAAGGCCTGTGTGTGTGTGACACTGCAGAGCTCTTGAGACACAAGCCCTCCTGCCCTGCATTCAGCCTACGTCCCTGGGCCAAGCCCAAGAAGATCACGCCAATTCATGCCCTGTTCTCACGGCCCAGCTTCAGCCCTGCCTCCTCTAGGTGCTTCCAACGCCGCCCCGGCCCTCTGACGTTTCCACTGCTCACTTCTCCTAGCCCACTCTGAGTCAGGATTGCTCTTTCCCAGCTAGCGGGGCAAGGCTGAGGTTGCCCCCTCCTCCGGCCCCCTCCTAAGAGCTATACAGAATTGAGTGCGCGGGGGCTCAGGATGGACAGAGGAGGTCTATGTGACTAGGGAACTCTGGATGAAGACGAGAGGCTCACTTGGAGTGGGCCAAGAAGACTGTTGGCCACCTCAGGGACCCAGGCTCTGGAAGCTGCCCAGTCAATGCAAAACAGAGGGTCTCATACACATGCCGCAGGTGGGCCGAGCACGACGCCCAGCGCTGCAGACACCGTCAGGGCAACCCCACGTGGGGTAGGGATGGCAGTCTAAAATAGCAAAGCTGCTGTCAGGCAGCCTCCAGATTCCAGGCAAGAAAGCCTCGACCATTCCCAGGAGAGCATCCTGGAAGCGGGAGTCAGCAGGCCCCTTCTCGGGAATTTAAGAGAGGGAGGCAGTTTCTCCCTCTTTTGGTCTGGAGGGGGCCCAAAGAGGGAACGACAGGTTGGGGGTTGCCCAGCGACTGCGTTCCAGAAGATGCAGCAACCTGGGCCTCTACTGCACTGTCTTAGCTACTTCAGGTCCAGAGCCCCAGTGCAGGAGAGGCCTGAGGGGCCAGACATCACATCCTCAGACCCCTTACCTACCTTCCCCGGGAGTTGGGCTACTCCACGTGTGGCCACAGCCTTCCTGTCTGGGAAATCTTGCCCCTTACCTCGGTGGCCTTTCTTATCTCTTAATCTCCACTGCCTGGACCAGGCAATGATGCCGTGGGGCACGACAAATTGCTTTTTTGCCTCCAGTTAAGACACCATTTGGGAGAAGCGAGGCGAGGTCATGGTGCCAAGAGCAGAGAGCTCAGAGTTCCCCTGAGCTTCCCAAACGCAGCCCTTCTCCCTGAGTGGACACTCCTGCATCGCCCAAAGGCTGCAGTGGCTGCCCGGGGCCGGCCCGCTCTGGGGCCCGGCTTCACCGTTTCCCGTCTCGGTCTGATCACAGCCCGCCGGTGACGGGGCCTGCAGTGAAGCTCAAAACCAGCATGACCTGGGTTGAAAGACTGGGAATCTGCCATCGTCAACACAGTCGTCAGGTTGGGAAGGGCCTCCCCAGGGCCATCTGCTCATGATATGTGGGACGAGAGACAGGGAACTTCTATTCCATGTCTTCAGTGTTGCGTGGACACTGCTCCTGGGGCCCCAGCTGTCCATCTAGACTTCTGAAAAACCCTCAGCTCCTTATTTCCAAGCCTTTTCACGAATGATGCCTTTCCCTCTTCGAGCAGGCATGGCAGGGTTAAGTGTGTATACTTAGAGCAGACAAGGGGGAAACTGAGTCAGGGGGGCACGGAGCAGTTTAATGGAGACCACACTGGGCCCACGAAACCGGGAAGAGGTGTGACTGGAAGGCAGCTCACTGCGCGAGATCACCGCCCTCCCCAGGGTTGGTGCAGGAGGCGCCTACCACCACCACCCCCCCATTCCAGCCTCTATTGTGCCAGACTTCCCCCTTCCAGTCAGCCCTAGCAACACTCAATGGGCTTGTCGCCATGACGCCGGCCTGTGGCCTGCAGAGGGAAATAGGGAAGATAAGACGAATGGGGGACCCCTGAGGCAGAGGCTGTTTGTGGCACAGAGGAACATCAGGGTCTGGGGACCGTGAGAACTCGTCAAGCTCACCCCCCCTACCTAAGACAGAGACACTGAGGCTCGAAGAGGAGAAAGACTTGCCCAAAGGCGAGACAAGCAGGCAGTGGCCTGGCCAGAACTAGAACAGGCTCTCAGGGGCGCCTGCGTGACTCAGTCGGTTAAGAGTCTGACTTCAGCTCAGGTCACGAGCTCACGAGCTCACGAGCTCACGGTGCATGGGTTCGAGCCCTGCGTCAGGCTCTGTGCTGACAGCTCAGAGCCTGGAGCCTGCTTCCGATTCCGTGTCTCCCTCTCTCTCTGACCCTCCCCTACTCATGCTCTGTCTCTCAAAAATAAATAAACATTAAAAGAATTTTCTTAATAAAAAAATAAGAAAGAACGAGCTTTCAACTAGAGTTTCTGCGAAGTAATGTGGGGTGAAGACCTCTCTGGCTGGCAGAATCCTGTGTCCTCCCTTTACCAACGATGGCATTTCTCCGGAGGGCCAAGGACCTGCCTCTCTCCAGAGGCCTTCATGGATCAGGCCCTCTGAGTGTAGGCAGACCGCTCCCTCCCACAACGCCATCCAGGGACCACAGATGTGTGGTGGCTCCCGGAGATGACAGAGGCCACACCACCCAGGATGAGAACAACCATCCCTGGCCTGAACAGGACCCTCAAGGACACGATGCCAAGGACACAACTGCTCCTTGGTCTGGGCCCCACACCACTTTTTCCTCCCCCTGCTGACAACACTCCAACTGTCCACGGGAACCCCAAACAGCATCGTGTCCCCAGTTTTGACAGGGCCTCACAAGGTCAGCATATTTTCTGTCCCCTTCACGCAGAGGAAGACACTGAGACTTGGATGAGGGGGCTCTCCCTGTCACTCAGTGAATCAGGGCATAGCCAGGATTTAGATCCGCCCTCCTGACTCTGGGCCTGAGCTCCTCCGGGTCTCCCTCACCCCAGCCTCCACCCCTGCAGGGGCTGTGAAAGGAACTTCCCACTAGACTCTGGAGCACCTGATTTTGGGTGGGTAGATTGCACTTGAGGCCTTTGGGGGGGCGGTCCCTGGGAGTCGGTGGGGGTGGGGCTTCGCCGTGGGGTTCCAGACTCAGCAGATAGTTGCTTGGGGAGTGGAGGCGGGGGGTCCTCAAAGTTCTCAGGCAGCCTGGATTTAGATTTCAAACGTGCATGCTGAAAACCAAGCAGTGCCCCACCAGAATATTCCGTTCCTGCACCGTGGGGCTAGGAACAAGCAGCTGGGAGCACTACCACTAGCAAAATCGAGGCCCACACCCTGGTCCGCCATTCAAAGCCTCTGTGACCCTGTTCCCTCCGCCCACGTCTCCATCTGTTCCCACTCTCCCTTCCAGTTGGCACATCCCTGGCCCAATTTTTCAAGGCCCCATCCAACAACCCTTTCTCTGCGAAGTCCTCCCACCTTGCTTTCCCTTCCGTTTGGAATTGAGCTCCTCCCGCGTGCTTCTACAATCTTGGCTGTGCTGTTTCACTTAAGAGTAAGGATCAAGACGTTCTCTTCAAGAGTCTCTCTCAGGAACCCCTGGAAGGCAGGCTCAGGTCTTATGCACGTTTGACGACCTGGCTTACCGTGAGAAGTGGCTCCAGGAAGCCACTAAGGGGTGAGCCTGGGCAGGAAAAGGGCCTGTAAGCAGCTGGAGGGGTCCCAGGGAGGGAGGGAGGGAAGATCAGGAGTGGCTGCGTCTTTGGCCCTCTCTGAGGTAAAGGGTCCTCAGGCAGGAGGACAGCTGAAATTCCACCAGCACGCTTCCCGGCCGCCAGGGCCCCGTGCACACGGAGGGGGGATACTGTCAGAGTGGGCGCCAAGAGCCCTCAGGGCCAGCAGGCGCCATTCAGGGCCCTGGCTTTCTGGGGGACGCTGGGCAAGTGTTCTTTTCCTCTCTAGACCAGTCACGTCCCACACTTAAGTAGCAGAGGAGGAGAGGCCTGGACCCGAACGGGCTCCTGGGCCTCAGAGGTCAGGGCGTGAACAGGTCTCGCTGGGGACTAAGGATGCAGCCCTGAGTTTCTCCTTCACCGCTGCTTCTACTTCCTCAACCCAGGGGGGAGGCTCTGTCTAGAACCCTCCCTGAGGCTCATACTCTTGCCACAGAGGTGACACATATGTGATGTCTCCATTGCTGCAAGACCTTCAAGAAGCACTCCCACCTCCTCGAGGAAGCTTTCCGGGATTGCTCCAGTGCCCCTCCCCGCCCCCACCTCCCAGCCTCTCTTTCTAATCCCTGACGGTTGGTTGATGTGAGTGTGGCCTTGAGGCAGCCTGGGGTTCTCTGAGGGCAGGGCTCAGCCCTCATCACCTCGTGCCCTCAGGGCTGAAGACGGGATTGTGACACAGGCAGGCAGACCAACCGCCTCTGGCCGGAGACCACTCAGTTTACGCGTTTCCAACACGAGCAGTGCTTCAGCGTGTCTCTACAGAGGGGTTCTGGGACGTAGGGACCCACAGTCCCCTCCATGGGGCTAGGTTAGGCGGGGTGGCTGTTGCCCCTTGTCCTGCCGGATGCCTCAGTACACACGGGCCCAACAGTTCCCAACAGGAAAGGGTGGGAGTCTGAGGTCAAGGAGACTGAGGCTGAGCTGTGCTGTGCTGGGTTTAGCAAGTCTGCAGGAGGAAAATGAACCCCAACCAGGAGGCAGCGGGACCCTCCTTTGCAGCCACAAGGGCCACAGGAACAGGCAGGAGGAGGTACTCAGGGCACAGGGCGGATAAAATGAGGGATGGGAGGAGGGAGAGGCAGAGGATTGAGGGAGGAAGGGGTGGAGAGGGGGAGGGAGGGAAAGAGGGAGGAAGAGAGCTAGGGAGGGAGGATGGAAGGTGGGAAGGAGGGAGAGAGAAGGAAGCAGAGACAGGAAACGAGAGAGAAACTGGGAAAGACAGAGACATACACATAGAAAGAAATATAAATACACCCAAAGACAAAGACAGAGCCACACAGAGAGAGAAACGGAAACGGAGATGGGGGGGCACACGGACATGCACACACAGACATGGGCTCAGAGTCTGCACAGGACAGCGGGAGGTGGGAGGAAAGGGAGTGTATTGCCTGCTTCTGGCCAACCCATTGGGGCTAATACATTTCCTTTCTCCTTGCAGACAGGGAGACTGAGGCCCAGGAAGGGGTTTCGAATTTTGCTCCAGATTAAACTACGTATACACAGTATGAAATTTTGCGTGGCCCAGGACTTGAACCTGCATCCTGTACGGACTTGGGGAAACCTGTGGTGGTGGTGGTGGAGGGGGACAGAGGCCACTTCCTGCCACAGAGCCGAAATGCCAGGTTCTCATCTTCCAGGCTTCCATGTAGTCAGAGCTGGAGTGTGGGACCTAGAGCCTCCCATACTCCCCCACCCCACCAGAGGCACTTGCTCCAAGGGAACTAGTGAGCTGGGGGGCCGCAAAATGGAAACAGGGAGAGAGGCCCCTGGCAGCCACTGCAGAAAGCTTAAACACCCTGAGCAGGGGTGGTAGCAGGGGTGTGGCCCATCTGGCCGCCGGTTTTACTCCGGGAGAGTAAGTTTCCCTCCCTGGGCCCGCTGCGCCCTGAGCTCTTGGCCGAGGGCCCCAAATCTGGTTGCACAAGCTCCTTGGTACGCTTTTGCCCAATCCCTTCTCTGTTTAAGCCGGCACAGCTGCTTTCTGAGAGGCAGCAGAGTTCGAGTCGGAATCCTTACTCTGGTGCAAGATACGTGAGTGACTACCAGTCAATTAACTTCTCTGTGCCTCCGTTTCCCCATGTGTAATACGAGGATAATGTTACGCCTCCATCAAAGGGTCAATGTAAAGGTTAACAGGTTAGCAAAGGTCAAACGGCAACACAGACACGCGGAGTCTGGGCCACGGAAGTGTGGGGGCGGGGAGAACCCTGGAGGGAACTCGGACACACAGACACTTAACTTGGTTCGGCAGGGACTAGTGTGGTTGACCGTGGACAAGTCCCGTCCTGTCCCCCGGCCACACTGCATCTGGAAATAGTCTCCGGGTGAAAATGATCAAGGCTCTACATGGGCCTCCCAAACTTGCCCTGTAGCTAACTGTAGCAGTTAGCTAACCACACATCCGAGAGCTCTCGAAGCCCGTCTCTAGCAGGAGGCGCTCTCCTGGGCTTTCCTCTTGTGGCCAACTGCATTCTGCATGGACCGCTGCACTCGGATTTCCCTCCAACACTGGAGGGACTCCATATCTCCAACTACGCTCAGTATTTTCCTGGTGTCATCCCTGACTCCTCCGGCGTCCCCATCCCACCCCAGTCCTGTACATGACGAGTGCCCAAAGTCTCCTGCGCCCATCCCCTCCTCTGCTCCCGCAGCCTCCAGTAGACCTGGGCCAGCTGCACCAGCTCTTAACCCCTCCTCCCGTCTCTAGAGGCTCTGTGCCCCAAAGCTCAGCTCCTTTGCCCCAGGTTCCCTCCCGCACCTGACGGCGAAGTCCTCCGCGGTGCCCTGCATCATCTGACCAACATCCGCCCATCTGCTCTCCTCTGTTTCTGTCTCCTCCTACCTGTGCTCCGCACAACACTCCCCATCCCGAGGCACGAGGCATGGTTCCCTCTCTTCCAGTATACCTGTTACACTTCCATCTAGCTAAAATCCCACTGGTCCTTAGAAGTCCGGCCCAGGGGCTCAGCCCTCCCAGAGCTTTCAGAGTGGAGGCATGAGTCCTTTTTCTGTCCCTCTAAACTCTCCTCAAGAACTGTCTCTTTGGGAGGCAAAGAGTAGTTAAGAGTGGGGGCTGCGATTCCTCTGCCTGCACTGGTGCCTAGGAGAGGATTATATAACTTTGAAAAGTCACTTCAGGTCTCTAAGCCTCAGTTTTCCTGTCTGCGGTCTGGGCGTAAAAGCAGCACAGATCTCTGGGGGCCTTTGGGGAGGCGGGGATGAGTGGGATCACGTGTGCAAAGCTCTCTCCGTGGTAAGTGGTACCTGGAAAATGATCCACTCTGGGTAGCTTCGTGGCAGAGTCTCTGGGCTCAGCTGAGTGGCAGAGGGTTCCTGGGGACTAACGGCTAAGCTGCTATCTTCCCCCAGGAATGCTGGCTCTCTAAAGAATGAGGCTTGGGGGGGGTTGGCTGTAGGAGAGCAACACTGGGCAGGAAGAGGAGTCTCCTGCTCCCCAAGGCTGCTCATAGGAGCTCTTTTCCTCCCTGCATCCTTCGTAAAGGAAAGATCCCACCGAAAAGGCAAACGGGGCAAGGGAAAACAGTGTCCGGGAGGCATGGGGGTGGGGTGGGGGGGGAACCAATCACATTGCCATGACCATTAGCTCCGGAGCTCTTCCCACCTCAGCTGGCCGCGCTGGTTAACGGCAATGCCCCCGGCACCCCATGCTCCCGCTCCCCAGCAGCTGTGGTGTGGGCAGCACTTTGGTCCAAACGAGGAAAATTGCTCATTAGGTGCCAGGAGCTAATTGGCACTCCATTTGCCAACCTCGGCGGCGCCCTGACCTTTTTCCAGCCTCTCACTTGACGTGGTGTGAGAGGTCTGGCGCGGGCTCTGGTATCTCCTTTGGGAAGTCTTCCCTGCCTTGTCTGTCCACTGTCCCCCATCCTACAGCCCCCTCGCTCTCCTCCATCAGGGCGTTTATCACCGAATGCCTTTCGCCTGGTGCAACTGTGAGCGAGGGGGTCGATGATGTCGCATATCGTAGCTGATTAGTAAAAGGATTGACTGAGGACTGTGCTCGGCTCTGAAGAAGAGACCCAGAGCCTGCCCTCAAGGAGCTTCAGGCTGGCTGGGGACAGCAGGAGACAGCCCAGGCTGAGGTAGGAACCAGAGCAGACCTCCCTGAGGTCCACAGACCACGAAGCCCAGATGCCTCATCACCTCACTGGGCCCTTCGTCCCCAGGCCCAGTCTGAACTAGAGACCCTATGCTTCTGTGATCCGGCACGCAGGACCCGAAAAGTAAAGTTTTATAATCTCAGGACTGGGAAGGAGCATGAAAGTCATTCCTTCCGCTTGCATACCTCCTGGGTCAGGGGCCTCACTTCCTCTCAGAGAGGTCGTTTTTATCACGGATGGGAAGCATGTCCTTAGATAACACAGAAATCTTCCTCAGTGGCTCTACTGCCTCTACCACGGGCTTCCTAAGGAGCACCTCTGCCGACGGGCTCCTCGGAGCACAGCCCCTCCTCGGGCCCACCAGAGTCCCCCCGCGGCTTAGGGAGCACTGCTTAGCATCAGATGCAAGCGAGGCTGTCTTGCTCTCTAGCCATCTCTCTCTAGCCCCTAAGAGTCTGGACATGTGAGTGGCCGGTCAGGGTGGGCCAGTGATTGTCTCCCACGGCCACGCGAGACACTACCCTTGCACTCATGAGACCTGCCCCACGGCCTAGATTCTGCCCCCCCCCCCCCCGCACGCCCAGTGTCCATGCTGCCTCACCCCCCTGGATACTCCGTGACTCCAGCAGCTTCCGCTGCCACCTTCCCCCAGAATGTCGAGCCAGCCAGTGATTTGCCAGGAGGAAGGAGGGCACAGGCTGTTCTCCCTGGGAGATGGGGGGTGGTCCTGATTCAGACACCACACATCACCTGGGCAGCAGGAGTAATGGCTGTCCAGGAGCCCTGACTCACGGCCCAGGGGGCCAGGTAGGGAGGAGGTCACACCCACACGCTGGCCCAGAAGTGCCTGTGCTTTGCATGCCCCCTCCCGACACAAGCGCACACTCCATCTTTCCTGCCACTTGCCCTCCTTCCTCTCTGGTAGTAGAGTCTAATCACCCACTCACCCTGGGGTTTTGGAAACCTAGTCTATGCGATCCCTCCTCCTTGGTGCGGATAGCACTGGCTAAACAAAGACGGAGAACTTCAGGCACTCAGAGTAGATATTGTGAGAACAGGTTTGCCCTCAAAAGGGAGGAAGAATTTCCTCCTTCCCTTTCTGGGCTCTGGGCGAATCACTGTCTTACGGAGTCCGAAGCTACCATGAGGGTAGGGACAGGGGAGCGCCCGCAACAGTATAAGGGCTCCGGCGGTATGACGCTGCATGGCCCTCAACAGGTCTCCGACGCTGGGTCCCGAGCCGTCCCCACTCCCTAAACCGCTCTTCCCGGCGGCGGGCGCAGAGCCCGCGGCGGAGGATCGAGGGCACTCACGGGTTGTGTTGTACTTGATGCCGTTGAAGTACTCAGGGCACGGCCTCTCCACCAGGGCTCCGGCGGCGCTCCGGGGCCAGCACGTCCCGATCTGGTCCAAGGTGGTGTTGCAGTAGGAGTAGGGACCTGGAGACGGGGGACAGAGGAGAGGGGTTGAGGTGGGCAGCCGGCGGCGCGGGGCGCTCGGAGCGCGGGGCCTGGGGCGCACTCGGCCCGCCGGGGAAGGAGCCGCGCGCCGCCCGCTCTGCTCGCCCTCGCCTACCCTCGGGGTCCGGGGGCAGCCCCCAGCCGTCCAAGAGCAGCTCTTCGGCCAGCGCCAGGCTGCAGTTGGCCTCCAGCAGGCTGTAGAACAGCGCCGCGTCCATCGCGCCCGGGAGCCGCGCGCCGACAGGGAGGGTGAGTGCGCGCCCCGCGCGGCTGCGAGGGACTGGGTGTGGGAGTGAGGGGTTCCGAGAGGGCCGGGTCCCGGCCCCTGCTCGCCCGGCCCCGACCTTCCGGGCAGCCTCGGGGCGCTGCGCCCGACCGCCCGGGGCCGCCCAGTCGGGACCCTCGCGGAGAGGAGCTGCGGCGCGCGCGGAGCCGCGGGTCCACCCGCTCGGTCGCGGCCAATGGCGGCGCCAGGGGGCGGGGCCGGGCGGCTCCAGTCTGCCGGGCCCAGCCTCCAGCCCCCCGGCCCCCGGTGCCCCCGGTTCCCGCCCCGGCCCGGAGTCCGCTTTCTCAGGCGCGGGCACCGTCCAGGCGAGGGCGGCGGGGACGGACACGGTGGGCCTGGCGCGGTGGAATGCCCCGTCCGAGGACCGCAGGCCCCCGCGACAGCGCGGGGCAACAAAGGGCGGCCGCCCCCGCGCGGAGGAGCCCACCGCGGCCTCCCTTGCCGAGAGCCAGGACTGAGCGGCTTGTCGCCTGAGTTTCCTCTCCTGGAGCCAGGGCACTGGAGGCAGGAGGGCGGGAGGAGCGGGAGAGTCCACGTGCAATTCTGTGCTCTAGAAAGGCCCCGGGGGCCTATGGGAAGGCAGGGGATTGGAGGGGCTTTGAGGGCAGCCGGGAGGCCACGGAAAAGTCTAGAGAGATCAGAGTAGGCTGAACAGTTAAAACCTTTGCGCCAGGCGGTGGGGCTGGGATGGAGAGGTGTTTCAGAAGACTGCCTACCCCGGCGAAGAGGGTTTGGAGAGAGGGGTGGATGGCTGGGTTCCAGCAGGAGCCGGGAGGCAGGAATAGCCCCCTTGGGTGACGGGGGAAGGGACAGGGTTGCCATTTAAGGAGACGGGGAAGTCCAGGGGAGAAATTGGCTGAAATTATCTGGAGGACTTCAAACACCCTGGTCTTACCATCCCGTGCTCCGGAGAGAATAAAGTGAGAAGCGAGAAGGTGTCTCTATGCCTCTTGGCTTTGGGCAAGGCCACCTGAAACTAGTTTCCACACCAGCGTGTGTGTGTGTGTGTGTGTGTGTGCGCGCGCGCGCGCGCGCATGTAGGACCTAAACACCTTTATATAGAATTTGCCCATAATTTGTTCTGACTTCACCGTGAGAGTGCCCAGGGTGAGCCAGCTGCTCATGCCGGCTGACTGGGGGGATCCGGGCTCAGGAAGGCAGCGCCTGGGTGTGGCACACCTCAACTCAGGCTGGGTTCTGGTTTTGCCTCTCTCCGTACTCTCCCTGCATGTTACCCCAGTTCTTGCCCTCCCTCTTGGGGCTGTTTCTCCCTAAGCGGAAGGTTCTTGAGGCCTCTCCCATCCCTGGGAGTCTCTGGTTCTGAGTTCTGAGATGCAAAGGCAGAGGGAGATGTGTGTGTGTGTAAGCGTGTGTCGAGTGTTTCTATCTTTAGAGGGCAGGGAGAGCCGGGACCCAGTCCCAGCTGGGCTGGAGGTCTCAGGGGAACTAGTCTGGTCCTCCCCCTTGATGGCCTCCTCTGAGGACAAAGCTGCCAGAGAAGGTCAATACCACCCTGAACTAGCACTATGCCCTAAGCAGAGAGAGGGGAAGGGACGGGCTGGGCTCCGATTTCACCAGCCTCCATATTAATGCTTCCGCCACTGCCCCGGCAGAGCCAGAGAGCACTGAGACCAGGGATGAGCACTGGACTCTCTCCAGGGCTCGCTGATTGGCAGGTACAGGGTGGCAGATCAGCCAGCCAGCACGTCCTCTGCCTCTTGAATGGACACTTAGAGCCCTTGGCTCAGCTCTGGGCAGCCGCAGAGGCAAAGATCCCTTGGTGTTCCTAACAACCAGTGCCAGGAGCAAGGGAGAATAGGTTGAGTCCCAACCCCAGCCTCCACCCTGAGTCCCAAACCCAACCCGCAGCAGAGTACTGTCCCCAGTCCCAGGCTGAGCCCTACCCCACAGGGTCCCAGAGAGGCCAGGATGTGGCTGGCAGGGTCAGCCCATGTCCTCACTGGAAAACAGTCTCCTTTGTGCACAAAGGGCCCTCCACACACCGATCACAGTACAGGGAGAGAGGGAGAAATCGAGCTACTAAGATATGAATGTGCTTATCCCCAGAGCCACCGCGCAGAGATTAGCTATCTCGGGGTGTGGTGAGTGCCCGGCGACAAGCGGCCAAGGCCTCTCGTCCCACGTGCAACATTCTGCAGGGCCGGAAGGCCTGGGACACTTGGATCGCTGGGACGCCGGGACGCCGGGAGAGCACACGTAACGGAGATTCCTCTGGGCAGCGACTATTTTAGCGGCAGAGCCAAAAGCTGTTCTGCATCCTGACTGGACAGCCGGGGCCCGAGCACACACCCACGGAGCCCTGATTCCCAGGGTGAGGGACGCCGTTTCATTATTATGTGCATCATGGTCTGCTATTAGATGTGACAGAGAGGAAACAGCTTTGGAACGAGTTGATTTTACAGCTCACTTGAGTGTTCGAAAATAAGCAGATGAGGAGGAAACTATAGAGAGCTAAAAATGTCCTCGATTAGATTAAATCCAACGACAGATAAGGTCTGGGCCTTTTTGCGAACCAAGGAAGCCGAGGCAGAGGGGAGGCCCCTGGGAGAGATGGGCTCTCAGGCTGGGCACTGGGGGAGAGGATGGTTGTGTGCCCCCAGGCTAGGGAGACGGGTCGCAGGGAAGTTCGGGGAAGTGCGACAAGTGCCGGGGAAGATACCTGCGTGTCGGGAGCAGCATGGGGTGAGGCAGGTGCCCCTGGCCCGCCTCTGATGTCAGCTGCGGTGGCAGGGACAGTTTCGGGCAAGCACACCCACCCTGGTCCTCCGGTGCACAGTCTAATCCGCATGCGGCCGATTGGGAAACACTGGAAGCACACCCCGCATCTCCCAGCCACTGCCTTCACAGAATCCCACCCGTGCTCCTAGTCATCCCACCATCCGTCTCGCGTCAGCGGGAGAACAGCATTTAAGGAGCTAGAGTCTGTCTCTGCCTCTCTGCGGGGCTCTGCTTGGTCAGACGGAATCCATGCGGGGTAGGCAGATCCAGGTCAACGCGGCGGGACTTTCTGGGAGTTATCATGGGGCTGCTGAGGGCATGGAGTCTTGGGAGAGGCCAGAAGGTGTCTTACTCTTGTCTGGTGACACTGACGATGGTGCCCGCGGACCAGACACCCCTCCCCTACACATCCTACGCCGTCTTGGCACAGGAAGATGAGGGGAGATGATATCTTCAAGTCCAAGCATGGGACCAGGCCGTGGGACCAGGAAGGGCCCTCAGAAACTTTCCAGTCCCATATTCTCATTTATAGATGGGCAAAGGGAATTTCTCCTTCCAATCTCTTCCGGGCCATCCTTAACTCTGCAGCAGTCAGACTGGGCTCCCTGTCTCTTCCGCTGGGCAGATGAAGGGATTTTTCTACAATTAAGGTCATGGCATTCCTCCTCTTAAGAGTGACTCCCCGGGGGTGCCTGGGTAGCTTAGTCAAGAATCCGAACTCGGCTCAGGTCATGATCTCACGGTTTGTGAGTTCAAGCCCCGCGTCAGCCTCTGTGCTAACAGCTCAGAGCCTGGAGCCTGCTTCGGATTCTGTTGTCTCTCTCTCTCTGTTCCTCCCCCACTCGCATCTGTCTCTCTTTGAAAAATAAATAAAGATTTAAAAAAATTTTTAAAAAAAGTGGCTCCCCATCGCCCTAAGGATGGAGCCCCGCTTCTTGAACCCTGCAAAGGGTACACTTCAGGACTCTCTCTCTTTCCTGCTCTCCCTCCTGCCAAACTTGAGATGCTCTTTGGAACAACTTGTCATTCCCTGGAGCCATTCTATACCCTCACACCTTTGCATGTGCTGTTCCCTCTGCCGGGAACGCCCTTCTAGCTCTACAGTCCAGTTAGCCTAGCTTCGTCCTGCTTGCCCTTCAAACGTTCAGCCTGGCTTTCCCCTTCTTGTTCTTGCTTGGGTTGGGTGGCCCTCCTCGTTGCTTCCATTTCTTGGGGCTGGTCTATATGACACCAAGAGTTGTTTGTTCTCCTACTGTCTCCTCTATCAACCCATGGCTCCCTGAGGGCAGGGCTGGTCATGTTCACTAACTGGTCCCCAGCACCCATCAAAACACTCCAGGCCTTGGCAGCAGCTCTGTCTCCCTGGCCAAGACTTTTTTCCCATTTGACCAGCCTCGGAGTGTGTGTGTGTGTGTGTGTGTGTGTGTGTGCACACGCATGTGCGTGCACGCACTTGCACATGTTGGATGGGGGAGTTGCTTTATTTCAAGGGATCCGTGAATCCATTAGGATCCTTATGTTGCCTAAAGACTGAATAAATAATATGCCTTATAATCTATGCCCTAGTTGGTGGCTCGGCAATGAACGAAACAAATAATCCATTTAAAGACTGCCTGAGGTCTCTTGTGATTATGTGTGGTTTTCCTTTATTGGCACCTCAGAGGCATACAATTTAACTGGTCACAGCCTTTGATTTATGACCCCTTGTCATCATGAGCCCACACGTGGCTGAAATTTATTTCATTTTTAATTTTTTCCTTTATGGGAGTTTGGATGTAGCAGTAAATATAAGGTCACTGAAATCCAAAACTAGATCGTTGCCGGTCGCTTACATATTTATCTAAATACTCCTTCCCCGGAGGGAACATTCTCTTGAACGTTTCATTTATCATTCCCTGGCTCTTGGTTTTTCAGTTTTATCATAATGTACATATGTCTAAACAATAGATGGTTGGGTGTTACTTGTCTCTGAACTTTGTGTGAGTCACGGTCCATTTTCTCAATCAGCGGAGGTCCCTGAAATCACGAAAGGAGATCACCTTCACGTGGGAACCTCAGGTTGAAGGGCGTCCCAACTGTCTCTGCGTCCCAGCCTGAGGGCATGGTAAGTGAAGGATGGTGTGTCCCACCCCACCGCGGCTAGGAAGCACCAGCGGTAATATGGCAGAGGCATATTTAATGACATGGGGAAGCGCTCATCCGGAGGTCGAAGACAAGAAAAAGCAGGTTACGGAATTGTAGACGCAGGATTATCCCAGTTTTGTGAAAAACCAAAAGTGAAAAAAACATGAGGCTCTATAGATTGAGAGACTCCTGGGAGATATAAACACAAAAATTCCCGGGTCATGGGATAGCGAGTCTTCATGGTCTTCTTTGACTTGCAAAAACATTTTCTTCCAAATTATATCAATGTAATGTATCCCATTTACAAATGGACGAATGATCTTATCAGTTAAGTAGGGGAGGCCTAAATGGAGAAGTCGAACCCCTCCCCTATCCGCCAGGGGTCAGGGGAGGGTGAGGATCTGTGCCATGTGCTGGGGAAGGCAGGGGGTTTGCTGGGAAACCAGTGTTCCCTCTTGAGAACAGAGAGCTCTGGCTGGGGACCCCCGGAAATGGAGGTCTTTCATTTCCTGACTGATGGCAGCCTGACATGGCCCACGCTGGGTGTCTCCATGATCTCAGAGGTAAACCTCTGAGCCAGACTTAGATCTGTCTCTAACAGATGAGGAAACTGAGGCTCAGACAGTCGTATGGGCTGAACGGCTGACTTAGGTCCCCCCCTAATTCCATATGTTCAAGGTCTAACCCCCAATTCCTCAGAATGTGACCTTATTTGGAGACAGGTAATGAATTTAAGATGAGGTCTTCGATGTTGGACCTCATCCAAATGTGACCGGGAGGCGCCTGGGTGGCTCAGTGGCTGAAGCGTCTGACTCTTGATTTCAGCTCAGGGCATGATCTCACGGTTTGTGAGTTCGAGCCTCACGTTGGGCTCTGTGCTGACTGCTCTTGGGATTCTTTCTCTCCTCTCCCTCTCTGCCCCTTCCCTGCTTGTGCTCTCTGTCTCTTTAAATACACTTAAAAAATGAAAAATAAGTGAAATAAATGAAATTTTAAAAGTAAGAAAGAAGGAGAACCTAGGATATAGACGTGCGCCAAAGAGAGACGTGAGGACGAAGGGGAGGGGACGGCCACTACAAGCCAAGGAGAGAGGCCTCCGAGGAAACCGCCTCTGCCGACACCTTGATCTTGGATTTCCAGCCTCCAGAACTGTGAGATAATAATTTCTGCTGTTTGAGCCGCCCCGTCTGTGGTATTTGACATCAATCCTAGCACACTAATACAGATGGCTTAGGTGACTCAGCAAGGTCACACTGCCTCGAGGGGGAGGAAGTGAGACCCAGACTTGGGTCTGTCTGACCCCAGCACCTGAGCTCTGACCCCTCCACTGACAGGCAGGCGGGCAACAAGGCCTTTCTCTTGGAGACCTGACCCAGGCCACGTGTGGTGCTGGGTCCCATTGCTGGACAGTGCTCTTCCCTCCTTGTCGCCTTGGCAGCAAGCCCTCCTCCTTCCCCGCTGCTACTGTGGGTGCTGAGATGGCCGGGACACTCACAGGGCCTGGGGACTGCTCTCCAGAGCCCGCGAGAGCCCAAGGCTTTTCTGAGTGGCTGACCCCGACTCCACATCAGGAAAGCTCTGAGGAGTCGGAATTCAGAGGCCCAGCCACTGTCTTGCAAGCCCTTACCAGGAGGTGACGCCTGTAGCCACGGCAACCAGAGAATGCGGTTTACACCTTCTGCCGGCCTTGCTCAAGTTTATAAACAGAGGGCTACCCCCTCCCCCGGCTCTTGAATGCCAGCCCAGCTAGCTTCCTTTAGGTGCTGGGAGCTGGGGGCTGGGGGCTGGGGAGGAGGTCCGGCTGCATCCGTCATCATCAGTGAAGGGCCTGAGCCCCGAACGGGGAAGGGGCCTGGTCAAGGGATAGAAACAAGAGCCAGGACCAGAAGCCAGCCCTCCCCACCCCGCATAGCTTGGGCTGGTCCAGGAGAGCTGCCTCCTCCCTCCTGGCCCAGAGGCTCACCCATGTCTCTTGGTGGGTGGTGGTGGCGGGCTTACCCGAGAGGTTGGCGAGAGTCATCACTGTGTGGCAGTACCGCTCCAGCATTGCCCACAGGGGCTGGTCTCTGGGCGCCTGGCTTGGCCCGGCAGCCTAGGGGATAGGATGGATGAGGGTCAGAGGTCAGGCCCTGGCTAGCCCTTGTCGCCCCTGCCTGCTCCCCCTCCCCTGTTCTTCACTCGTGCATGTAGCAGAAACCCCAGAAAGGTCTCAGGAGTGGCCCAGGCCAGCCTGACCTCTGAGACAGGAATCTGTGCTTTCTATCTCCTGGTCTCCTAAGCTCTCCTCCTCAGACGGGACGTGCCCTGTGTCCTTGTCAGCAAAGCCAGGTGGGGGTCCCCAGTTGTTCATTTACCTAACAAATACTTGTAGAATGCCTCCAGTGTGCCTGGCCCTAGTTGGAAGACCCAAGGGCTGTCCTCGGGGTAATCCCAGGCCAGGCAGGCATCCCCTCAACTTAGAAGGCACAGAAGGGAGGTGGGGGAGAGTAGACAATGTCACTTTGTTTCCCTGTCACACTGGGAAACAGGCAGTCACAACAGAAGGCGTCTCCACATGGAAGAGATTCCCCTGGATGGGGGAAAACAGGGAAGGCTTCCTGGAAGAGGCAGCACGTTGGGGGTGAGCAGAAGAATGGGGGTGGTGGGGGAAGGAAGGGAACACTGTGCCAATGCGGGCACTCGCCAGGGAATAGACGTGGTCGTTGCAACCGTGGCAATTCCACCCAAAAGATAAAAAGCCTCCGGGATCCCATCTCCTGAGAAAGCCATGAGAGTGGGTGCTGGGCATGGAGGAATAAAGTAAATGCAGTTATCTCTGCCCCTGAGGAGCCGCCCCGAGGGACGGGTCACCAAGTTGCTACAGCAGCTATGACTCGCTGAGGTGGCATGGGGTAGCATCTTGGAGGAAGTCATGCTGAGGTGGGCTTTGAAGACTGAGGAGGAGTTTGCCGGCTGATAAGGATGGATCCAGGAAGAGCATCCCGGGGAGGAGGACAGCGTGCGCAAAGGCGGCGAGGCTGGGAAACGCACGGGGTGAGACTGAATGACAGTAACGCACTCCAGAGTTCTAACTCTTGCCTTGCTATTTCTCCCGAGGCCACCACTTTTCCTACCCTGTGGCCCGTGTGCGTGCGCGCACGCGCACTTGTGTTACTGTGCGTATGCAAGATGATTCCCCAACCCTGACATTCCTGATTCCGAGATTCTAGAAGGCACTGCCTGCCAGCGGGCAGCCCCTCCCCAGCCCATGTGACTGTCCTCTCCATGGCAGCTGGGTCAGTGTTTGCCCCAGCACGGCCCCAGAGCTAGAGCCCGACAGCCCTCAAACATCACGTTCCCCACATCTGGCTGCGTCCATTTCCTGTGCCGGGCTGGAGGCTGCACGTCGAGCTTCGGCGCGCTGGCCCGGAGCTCCTAATAAATGACCCCACCTGGCCAGACGGGTGTACACTGCCTGCTGCTTCTCAGAGAGCCGAGGACAGCAGGGACGCTGTTCCTAGGCAGTCACTGCGCCTGAGACCAGCCAACTCTGTTCCGGGAGGCTGGGCGCAGAAGGAGGGGCTGGGGAGCAGAGGCCTGAGGCGCGTGCGTGCCTAGTGTGTGTGTGTGAGGTGTACGTGTGCAGGGTGTGTATTATGTCTGTGCAGCACGTGTGGTTGTGTGAGTAGTTTCTGTGTAGGGCGCATTGTGTGTGTGTGTGTGTGTGTCTGTAAGGAGCCATCTGCGCCATGAGCTAGGAGCTCTGGACTCCTGATAGGACTAGGAGCTCTGGCCTGCCGGATAGACCCTGGGGGCCGTGATCTTGGTGTTCACATATCCCAGGGGCTACTTGGGCACCAGGAAGGCCTTGCTGCCCAGTGAGCCCCTGCCAGCGGTGAGGTGGGCTAGGAAGGGGAGGGGACACTCTTTGTCTTGGGATTTCCAGAAGAATTCTAAGGCCACACACTCAGCTGGGTCTGGGGAGAGTGTGGGCTCTAGGCCGGACCCATCATACACTTCCCAACCCCCTTCTTGGATGGGGACAGAATTTCCGGTGAGTCAGCCTCATCTGGAGGTCATGGCAGAGGCCATGCTCCACCCAGAGGTGCGTGGTGTTGACGGTGGACCTCCGGGCTGGTCGGATTTTGCGTCTTAGATGCGAGCTCCTTCTCTCAGAGCCCCCAGCTGCCACTTTTTTTTTTTTAATGTTTATTGTTTAGAGAGAGAGAGACAGAGTGAGCAGGGGAGGGGCAGAGAGAGAAGGAGACACAGAGTCTGAAGCAGTCTCCAGGCTCTGAGCTGTCAGCACATAGCCTGACGTGGGGCTTGAACTCACGAACTGTGAGATCATGACCTGAGCCGAAGTTGGACGCTGAGCTGACTGAGCCACTCAGGCGCCCCCCCACCCCAGCTGCCACTTTTTGACAGCATCCCTCAGGTGTCCTGTGTTCACCTTCGGGTGGGCGGTCTGAATCCCTGGCTCTGAGCCCGCGGACGGAGGGGGGTCAGGGCACCCTCGCTCAGGCACTGCAGGGCTGTCCCTGCATCAGACGCTATGGTCTCAGGCTGTGGCCGAGTCCCCTTGCTGAGCAGGGTACTGGGGCGCAGGCAGCCGTGCTCAGTACTGCCGTGTGCCCTTCAGGCCTGGGCAGCGTGGGCGAGCAGATCAGAAGAGGTTTTGGAGTAACTCCCAGATCAGGGCCGCAGCTTCTGTAACTTCTCCAGCGGTCCAATAAGCTAGCCCAGCTAAAGATGTCCATGCTCTTCAAGGGGCTGGTTGGGTGGATTTGACTCAGTTCAAACCCACGACATACCCTGGAGGTCCCTATTTTAGGAGCTGCTGCTGGGGGCGGTGGTGGGTGGGCAGAGAGGAGGAAAGCACACGGTGGGCCAGGGAAAGCAGAGACGCGGCCATGAATCGTTACACCTCGAGGCCTGGGCCGTGAGCTCTCGGAGCAGCGAGACTGGAAACACCCCCGTGTGCAGGGCTCTGGGCATGCTGCGTGTTAGCTCTGCGGCCTTGGCCAAGTGACTTCACTTCTCCGAGCCTTGCTCTCCACGTCTTTAAAATGGAGATCATACACACCCCATGGGTTTTGGAGTACATTAAACAAATGACTGTATGTCACGAGGCTGGCATGTGACGAATGGTGGCCCTTGTCATGGACTTGAGGAGGGGTCCAATTAGAGAGCTCAGAGATAGGGGGTGGGGGAGTTCCAAAGCCCAACTCAAATCCTTCTCCAGAAAAGCTGCCTAGAACCAGTGTCCCTCCTTCCCCAACTCTCGAGCCGGCATCCATACTCCTTAGCCCTCGGCACTCCTCCCAGCCCTGGGCCTCTGGACACGCAGCCTGAAGCCCCCTCCTCGGGCACACCGTTCAGCGGTGCCCAGTCAATGCTGGCTGAGGAACCTCAGGGCTGGGCATCGGAGCTCAGCCCAAAAGCATGGAAGCCGGGTCCAAGGTAGGGGGAAGGGCAGGAAGAGCAGGAAGAGATCCCAGGGGCAGGAGCTGAGCAAAGGCTTGGAGGCAGGAAAGCCCAGGGCGTGCTCAGGAAGCAGCCAGCCTCAGGTCTGGGGATGCCATTCACGGGGCGCAGGGAGACAGGTGAGAAGGAGAGGCTCTTTGATGTGGAATCGGCGCTTCCGACGTGCTGGACACAACTCCCGGGCCTTTCCGATGGCTCATTTAAGCCTCACGACAGCCTCTGAGGTAGCTGCGAATAACCCCGTTGTACAGAGGAGGCAACCGAGGCCCAGAGAGGTAAAGTCATCTCCCAAGGCCACACGGCAAGCAGGTAAGGGGCGGAGGCAGGACTGGATAGCCAGTCTGGCCGGCTGTGGCTTGGTCAGATGCTCAGAAGCGCTGGTCCTGGGTGAGGAGTTGAAGGCAGGCCTGTGGTCCACAGGTGCCGAGGGGACCGCACAGTCCCAAACAGGGTGGCCGTGGGGTTTGGAGGCCACTCAAGTGAGAAGTTGTTCTCACCCGTGCAGCGGGGCCTATAGGCAGAAAGCTGGGTCGCAGGAGTGTGGGTGGGCCCAGCCAGCCGGGCGGGAACTTGCGTATGGAGAAGTTTGGGCTCTACGACTTATTCTGAGCCCCCCGCAGGCCCCTTATTCTCTCTTCTGCGGGGAACACTTGAGGCTTCTGCACCCAGCTCTTGGATGTCCTAGAAGCAGAGAGCCACCCACCTCCCCTCACCTCTACCCAGTGAGACTTATAGGTGGCCCCCATCCGCCTGGTTCACATCTGTGTCCCCAGTTCCCAGTCCAGAGCCTGGTACATGGCAGGTGCTCAATAACTGTTTGCTTGGACGGGCGGACGGACGGATGGACGGATGGATGAGACCACAGTCCCATCAGCCAGGTGGAGCCGCACCCCTGCCCCCAATTCTGGGAGCTCAGGTTCTGGGCTCTCTTCCCGCTTGTCGGATTCCTTCTCTCTCACTTTTCACTTTGAGGCCAGCCGGTTCCTGGTTCCAGCCTCTGTGTGCCTGGAATTGGAAGCCTTCACGTTACAAGGGGCAGGGGAGAAGTCCCGGCAGGAGGAGGAGGCGGCAGCAGGTCAGAGCCAAGATGCCAGCTGCTCTCCTTCCACCTTGGGCCCTGTCCGGGCAGAACCTGTGCTCCGGGGACCAGGCAGGCCTCGGAGGTGCCACCTCCCTGGAGCCACGGTGTCGGCCCAGCTGAGTGCTGCCTCCTGCTCTGGCTACAGAGATTCATCTAAATTTAGCCCCTAGTCTAAGCCGGGGAGATTTACGGGACCACAGGTCCTGTGGCCAGGCTGCCAGTCGCCAGAGAGGAATGGGGTGAGCTCCCTTCCTGCCTCCTCCCTCTCTGCCCAAGGTCAGAGAGGACTCCTCTGGGAGGGAGAGGATCCCGCCCAATGTTTTCTTTCATTCACTGGTTTCATCGAGCCTGAGCTTGGGCTAGAAGAGGAAGAAACTCAGCCCTGACGGAAAAAGGAGAGGAGGATGCGGGAGATGGGGAGAAGGTGGGATAGGGAAAGGGGGAGGAGGGGGAAAAGGAGGTGCAGGGGGGATGGAAGGTGAGAAGGAGGAAGACCCTGGGAGCTGGGCAGACACACAGGAGGCAGTACCGGAGCTGAGGCTGGTTGAGGCAGAGGATAAGGGAAGGGAGGTCATGAGAAAGAAGTAGGTAATTATTTTCTGGAGTATCTGGGCAGGCTTCCTGGAAGGGGAGACTAGATACTCGGTTCTAACTTTCCAGGTGCTACTCTTCAAGGGAGGATCTCAGAAGCCCCAGCAGCTTCCTGTGGGCCCTCCCGTCCCTGAGGGGTCCGGCAGGCGCCTCTTCTTAAGGTGCCCACGCTCCCATCCAGTTCTAACAGCCAACAACTCCCCTGAGGAAGCTTCCAGGCCCTTTTTACCATGTGCTCTCTGACAGCCTGTGACTCTCTCTTCTCCATGCCCCTTAGCTATGCCAAGCTCCGGGCCCTCACACAGATGTCTGAGGATGGAGGAAATGCAGGAGGGGTCGGCCCACTAAGGGAGGAGACAGCTGGCCAGCAGCAGGCCCTAGAACAGGTCACTAGGCCTAAAATTATCTCCTCACTTATCAACTCGTCTAATGTCCAATTGACCTAAAAGTCACTCCATTCTGATTTGTTGTGGCATCTGAGTGTCCTAATTAAATTCTTGTGGAGGGAAGAAAAATCTGGAGTCAGGCGGCCTGCTTTGAATCCTGACCCTGCCACTACCAGATAAGTGACCCTGGGCACGTGACCTCGCCTCAGCTTCCTCATCTGTAAAATGGGGGAGGGGAATGATGGTCTTACCCTCTAGAGGTGTAATGAAGCTTAAAATAGATAATGCGTTTCAGGACTCAGAACGGTGCTGAGCTTGGGCTAAGCCCTGTGTCGAGACTAAATAGAATAAACAAAATAAGCTTATTGAATAATCTATCCGTCCCCCTAGTGGATTTGAAATGACATTTTTAAAAAATTAGAATTTTGAATCAAGCGACTTTAGACAAACTGGCTGAGGAGTCCTAATAATGGCTAAAATCAGATAAAGTGGAAAATGGCAGCTAAGAGGACACAGGATGGTCCTGTAATTCATTAAGTGCTGCAAATTTAAGACTTACCGGGAATACAAAATTAAGTAAGCAGGGCTCTCAGACAAATTGGTTTTGTAAAAAGTACATAAACATCCACAAAGTGGCAAAAAAAAAAAAAAAAAATCCAGGGAGATTAAATTAGATGATTGGCTTAGTCGATTACTCAGAGAGTAGTTGAATTTTGGGGGAAAGTTATTATGATTTAACTCTTGGCAAGTGGTTCTTGAGCCCCCTGCCCACACCCTGTAGACCCTGGGGAGGGTGTGCAGGACCCTGGCCTTAGTCTTGGGGAGGGCTGCACAGCTCAGGGTGGGGGGTCCAGGCTTCTGGAGCCAGGGACTTCTCTCGTTGCTGAGCCTCCTTGAGACAGAGGCCCCCACCAGAAGGCAGGACCTGGAGGAAAAGGCCACAGAAGTACTGTTCTGAGACCTTGGGGGTGCTACCCAACGGTCCAAGAGGTTGAACCCAGCCAAGAGGAGCTGGGAGTCTCCCGGGATCTTCACAGAGGGTAAGTCAAGTAGCTCAAAAGGTTAGAATCAAGAGTTTCAGAATCCAGCGGCCATATTACTTAGCCACACTCAACCTCGGTTTCCACCTGGAAATAACTGTCCACCTTCCGCCCTTAGCCCAGCCTGGTGCACAAGATAGGTTTTGTGATTACATGCTACCTCCTGAAGCAGCTTCCCAAAGGCCTCAGAGGGCACCCAGGAACACCAAGGTCAAGGCTTGGCCCTCCTGGGCTCTTGCAGTGTGGGCTGGGTCCAGGTGTCTGCCCCACTAAACCGCCAGCTGGAACTTCCACAATGGTGAACCAGGGCAGGCCCCTCCCCTACTCAGGAAGCTTCCAGAGCTCCCCAGGCTTTCAGGACAGAAATCTGATCCCACCAGGGCCCAGCAGACCCCAAAAGCCTGGCACCATCTCTTCTCAGGGTTGGGGTTTGTCCAGGGCCTCCCCCCACTGCTTGCTCTCCCCTCAGCCATCCTCCAGGGCTGCCCCGTCCCTACCCCTGCTGTCCTGTCCACTTGCCACCAGACTTTATCACAACCCACACACACGTTTCTTAGTTCCGAAGACCAGAGTTTATAAATGCACATTTATTCTTTGCCATTATTTTCTTCCTGCAGTGCCTCCTGCTAGGCTATCAACTCCATAGGACAGGAGCCCTGGGCAGGTGTTTTCACCTGCTTGTCCCCACCACGCATTATTGAAATGCCAGTTCAATAAACGAGAGGGCTGGAGACCAGACCCTTCCTGCATTGCCTTCCCTCCCTACCGCCTGCTCTGGGTCCCAGGTTCTCTTTTCACAGTGAGCAGAAATCTCGGGATAGTTGGACGAGGACCCAGAAATACATCCCGTTACCACGAGGAAGCCTGCACTTTAGGGCCAGAGAGATCACAGTTCAGTTCCTCTCCAGGAGGTTATATGCCGAGCAACTTTGGGCAAATAACTAATCTTCAGCCTCAGGCTGAGGTCTCCCAGGGAACTACGGGTAGGGTCTGGTTGACTCTAAGGGATGCAGACTGTTGACTCTGAGGTTCTCAGTTCTGACACCCCCAGAACCCAGGGGACCCTCCCATGGACCCCCCTCCCCATTGGCCTGGCTCTGGGGGCAGGAACCAGAAAGCTCTCCTTGGCTCACCAGCTTAGGCAGTTGGCATCACGGCCCCCAGCGGGGAGGGTCAAGGGGCAGCCCTGGGCCTAACATCCGGTTCCCTCGGAAGGCATGTATCTTGAGAACAAGTGTCAGAAGGCAAAAAGAACTCAAAGCCTAGGGGACCTGGGGTGGGGGTGGGGGTGGGGGAAGCAGGTGACAGTGAACCCACCCCACAGCCTCTACTCATCCCAAGTACAGCCTTCCATGTCATTAAAAGAACCTGGCATGTATCAGGGCTGTCCGCCCATGGGGGGCACTGACCGCCCCTCTCCTCC
Source organism: Paguma larvata (assembly GCA_030068075.1). NCBI lineage: Eukaryota > Metazoa > Chordata > Mammalia > Carnivora > Viverridae > Paguma > Paguma larvata. Next base: position 57,983,907 of record CM057834.1, read on the forward strand.
ACCTGACCGGACCCCCCTGGGAGGGCAGGGCCCCTAGTGGCATCATTCTTTATCTATAGCGCCTGGCACAAAACCATAGCTGATTTTACTGAGTGCTTACTCTGTGCCAGGCACGGTGCTAAGAGCTTTACTCTATTACCTAATATCACCTAATATTGTCTGAACTATTCCTCATGACAACTCTATCGGGTACACACTGATACCGCCTTCATTTTACCCATGAGGAAACGGAGGCTTGGGAAATTTGAGTAACCCGTCCGAGGTTACGCACCAAACGGCAGAGCAGGGATTTGAATCAGGTGTGTTGGCGAAGCCACCTTCCAGAGTCAGTGGGTGCTCGCTGTCTATCTGTTGAGTGAGTGTTAATATCCTCTGTGTATATACAGGGACATCAAGGCCCAGGAAACAGTCCCAGAGGCCGGCCTGTGGTACAGTCGGGACAAGACCAGGTTTTCTGACTTCTGGCCTGGTTCTTCTCCCCTGCACTGTGGGGCCTCTGGGCCCCTCTTGCCTCTCGGAACCCCTTTAATGTCTCAGTTCCTCATGAGCAGTGCGACTTAGGACAGATGTCCCTCCTTCTCTGAGCTTTGGTTTCCCCATCTGTAAAACCGGGATGGGGTTAGAGGTGGATTCCTCCTGCATCTGTTTCTGGGAACCATTCCGTCCTAGCCTCGCCCCCATTTCTTCAGCTCTTTCTGTATAGCCCCATCCATCCTCCACCCCCGCACCCGACCGCAGACCCTGACTCTGGCCACAGGCAGGGCTGGGGGGATTGCCCACAGTTTTCAGAAACCCTTGGCTAGATTGGTCCTTCCAGTGCCTCTTCTGTCCCTTGACTGGGACCCGGGGTTGCCTGCATTAAGGCACTGAGAGGAGGGTAGGCACAGGGTGGCAGGAGTTGGGGGGGGGCACAGCTCTGGTGGTCCCTCGTGGGAAGGGCCAGAACTGGGGTGGGTGTGATGGAGAGACAGAGAGGGATCCACGGAGGAGGGGACAAAATGGACAGGGGATAGGGAATTTCTGGACTGGAGGACGGATTTTCGTCCTAGACACGAGTGTCACCCAGAACACGCTGCTCATCCGTAAGGACTTCCAGGTCCCATCCTAGCTGATGGTAGTTTGGTCTCCCCTCCACCTGCCCCCCTCATCCCCGCAGGAGATCAATTTCCACCCCCTCATCCCATACAGGGATCCCTAACCTCAACCCGGCCACCAAGTCCTGAGATCTCCCCAACCCAGCTCCTAACTGGGCTGAGGGAAACCCGGACTGAGCAAGGCGACCCGCCGCCCACCCGGGAGCTCCGCGCCCCGAAGCAGACCCCCATATCCCTGCACTTACTTTGAGCAGCGGCGGGAGGAGGCAGAGCAGACAGAGGAGGGGGTGTGGGGCGTGGAGTAGGCGCGGGGGCCCCGCGGGACCCCCCATGCTCTCGGTGGTGGCTCGAGAAAGGAGGGCACCTCCCCAGAGCTACGGTCCCGCCCCTCTCGCCCCTCTCGCCCCTCCCTCTTCCTCCCTTCCCCCCTCCCCCCAGAGCCCAGTTGGCCACCTCCCTCCCTACCTGCGCTTGCCTTGCGGAAGCCCAGGTAAGGCCCTGGGCCCAGGAGCCATTCTCCCCCCCACCCCCACCCCCACCCCAGGGCGGCGTGACACCTCCCCACAGCCTGCCGCTCCAGGTTATTTATAGCGGGTGCTGGGCAGCGGCTTCTGCCTCCACCGCCAGGGGCCAAGCTCTGCGTCCAGCCTGCACACGAGGGGTTAATGCCTTTTATCAGCCCGCCCCTTGGCTAGGGCTGTCGCTCCCCAACTTGGGGAGAGAGGACTTGAGAAAGGGAGGAAGGGGCTTCGGGCTGTGGTTGTGGCCACGGCACGGCACGGAGTGGCTTAGGCGGGTCTCATCCCCACCAGGCTTCCTCTTTTGATTATCTGGGGAGCCTGACCAGGCTCCAGTGCCTGTTGGGATAATTGAATTGGAACGTGGTGGAGAGATGAAATAATAGTGCTGTATCAATGTTCAGCTTCCTGGATTTGATAACTACACTGTGGGTAAGAGAATATTCTTGCCTTTAAGAAGTACACGTATAGGGATAAAGGGGCACCAAGTTTCTAAGTTACTTTCAGATGGCCGAGAAATACACACACGTACACACAGTACAACAAAGCGAAAATGTAAATCGTTGGTAAATGTGGGCAGTGGGTATATGGCCTAGTTTTGATCATTCTTCCAACTTTTCTGTAAATATGAAATAAAATGATAAAAAAAAAAGAAAGACAAAAACTCAGGGGCACCTGGGTGGCTCAGTCTGTTGAACGTTGGATTCTTGATTTTGGCTCAGGTCGTGATCTTGAGGTTTGTGAGTTTGAGCCCCACGTTGGGCTCTGTGCTGACAGAGTGGAGCCTGCTTATGATTCTCTGTTTCTCTCTCTCTCTCTCTCTCTCTGCCTGCCCCCTGCTCAAGATCGCTTTCTCTCTCTCAAAAGTAAATAAACATTAAAAAACAAGAAAGACAACAAAAAATCAAACAACGACAGCAAATGCATCAATGCCAGGCTCCCCGCCCTCAGGAGTTTGCTACAGGCGGTGGTGGGGGGTGGGGGGCTCAGGGCGTTGGTATGTTTCAGCAAATTGCTCCATGATCCTAAGGTCAGGCAAGGCTGAGCAGTATTGGCCTTGGGTGGTGACGGGTCCAACCTGGGACGGGGTCAGGGTTGGGGAGGTGAGGCCTGCTCTCTGGGAGCCGCTGAAGCCGCCCTTACAACTGTTCTAAAGGTGGGCCTGGCGTAGGGAGTTTAAAAGCTTAAACAGCGATTCCAGAGTCTTAGAATATGAGGGGAAAGCATTTGAAGAATGTGATTAGTGGGGCATTTAGCTTTTCCTGGAGGTTGCAGACAAGGTGGGGACAGGCCCCGGAGAACTCAACCTGAGTTCAAGAAACGTAGACACTCTGCGTTTACTCCGGGACACTTTTCTGTCCCTCAGGTCCTCCTCCCCTCCACCTGTTTCCTCCAGGCAGCCTTACGGGACTGCACCAGCTGTGGAGCGTGACCCTCCCCAGGCTTGAGTCAGCCCCTGGTTCCTCCTCAATGTGGACTGTTCTCTCTCCCTGGGGCGGCTGAGGCTGGCCTCCAACCAGCTTGGGGAGGAGGCAGGGATCACTTCCTGAGGGCAGAGCCCGGGTCTCCCCTCCTCTGTTACACAGAGCCCAGCCCCAGCGGTGGCGAGTGGGACGGGGGAGGGGGAAGGGGGGGGGACTCTTTATGGGAAAAACTGAGGAAAACGTTGACCGGATCTCCCCATTCATTTGAAGGCGACAGCGTGGAAACCCCATTCCAAGTCTTGGGACAGGATATGGCTTGCTGGACACGGTCAGATGGACTTCCGGGCTCCTGGCAGGAGCTTGGCAGGACTCAGGAGGGTGGGCAAACTCAGAGAGAGAGCCGATGGGTCGGCGTGAGGTTCACCTGTGCTCTTGGGCACCTGTCACGGGGCATCTCCACGGCTGGCCTCACAATGACCCTGTTCGACGGAGAGCAGAGGCTCTGACCTCGAGGCCAGTCTCATAGCCTGGGGAGTGTGAGGAGTGTGCCAGAAGTAGGAAGGGATGTGGAGCCCATGAGTCTGGGCCTAAGTAGCTGAGACGGGCAGCTCAGGGAGTGACGGACGGGCCATCAGGGCAAGGTGCCGTGGAGGCACCTCGACTGGTTTAAACAGATGGAGAAGGCGCAGGAGTCCGTCTGTACTCCAGGCGCAGGAGTCCCGGTGAGCAGAAGCAAGGAGCTGGGCAAGCGCGGCCTGGCCGGGTGGGGACAGGGCCGGGCCGGGGAACGGGGGACAGGCTGCGAGGAAGCTAGATCCACCCCGGTTCTAGGAGGATCTGCAGAGCAGGCGCATGCGTGCTCAGCCTCGGTCCTCCCCAGCAGGGCATTCCGTGTGCTTCCAGACCCATCCCCTCCTCTTACCTGGAGTGCTCTTTGGAAAACTAGAACTGTATTTTGTGTGAGGTGGGGATCCCCAGGCCTCTGGAGCTTACATCCCCCGATGCTCAAAGGCATGCTTAACCATTGACTGGCTGGCTGGTGCTGCTCTGGCTGGAGGTGGACGAACTCCTGGTGTAACTGACACGTGGGGCTCCCTTGGGCTCAGGGAAGCTGGGACTTGGGCTGGCGTCTCACTGCTGTGGGACTTCTTTGCTTCCTCTGGTCCTGCTTTGTCCCTTCTCTTCCAATCTCACCTGGGAGTGCTTCCCTCATCACTTATCACTTCCTGCATCACTGAATTCTTATCTCACCCCTAGGGACCTAGGGGAGCCTAGAAGGTCGTGAGAGTCTGAACTTGACCTCTCTAAATGTAATGGGTTAAAAGCAAACTACGACAACAACAGCAAAGCACTTGAGCCTCTGGGGTGTCCTCTGGGTAGCCCTTCCTGGCTTTCAGACGCTGTGCTGGTGGAAGAAACGCAGCTGACTCCTGTGAGCTGAGCACGCGAATGCACAATTGTCATTTGTGAGCTTTGTGTTCCTGAGGGCTGACTCCCGGGTGGAGAAGCCTTTTTAGTTTTGAAATGGCTTCAAGGCTCTTTTTGATTAGGAAAGACGAACCCAGGGTGGCCTGGAAGGAAGGCAGGGGGTTTGCTTTGTAAACCAAACAGTGGAAATTCCTACGTTTAGCTTGGCATCCAAGATGGAGAAGGGTAGCCGACCTCGGCTCAGGGCGGGGGATGCTCCCAGGGACTCAGAGGGAAAAGCGGATACAAGGACTGTGAGGCCACCAGGTGCAAGGGGGGTGGGCGGGAAGGGCTTTCCCGGGGTGCGAGTGGCCAGTGAACATTAGTGACAGGGCTGTGATGAGCCTCCCTAGTCTCCGTCTTCAGGAGGAGTGGACTGTGCACACCAGCGTGTGTCGTGGTGCTTGGGGGTGAGGGGGAGGTGTGCAGGAAGTGGGAGGGGGACTGGGCATTTGTTTGTTTTGTCCGGAACGCTCCCATCCTTCTGAGATGTGCGTCATCCTCTACTCCGGTGTTGCTCAATATCGATTTTTTTCATTATCACCACTCCTCCTGCCGCCGAAAGGAGCCTTTTTAGATTTTTTTCCTTAATTGCCCTCCCCACTATGAAATTTTGATACTATGGGCATACTGTATGTATGTCTGGTCATGGACCGTGGTTCTCTGGAGAGCCACCAACCGTCGTCATACCCAAGATTGTTCTGCCCTCCGAGAGGCGCCTTTGCCTTTTTGGGGGGCACCATTGCCCACTTTGAGAGTGCATGCTCTATTCTCACCACGCGATTTAATTTTTTTAATGTTTTTAAAAAATTTTATATTTGAGAGAGAGAGAGAGAGAGTGCGAGCAGCGGAGGGGCAGAGAGATGGAGACAGACTCTGAAGCAGGCTCCAAGCTCTGAGCTGTTAGCACGGAGCCCCACGTGGGGCTCGAACTCACAAGCAGTGAGATCATGACCTGAGCCAAAGTCCAATGCTTCACCGACTGAGCCCCCCAGGTGCCCCTCACACCACGTGATTTGATTGGCGGCGGCCACTGTGGAGTGGCCCAGTGCACTCAAGCAGGCTGGGTACATGAGAGGCCTTCCTGCACTGACCACAGCTGGTTGGTACAGGAGTGGACAGCTGATCTGAACTGAGTCGATCACGGCCCTTCCCTGGGATTTTAAAACTTTGCATCAAAGAGAGACTATTCCTCTTGGAAACAGTGAGAGAGGCCAAGTGCAGCAGCTGCATGGCAGTGGGCTGCCGTTAGGAGGAGGCCAAACTAAGACGGTGAGCTTCTACACACGGGGAGCAGGGAAGAGAGGGGGAGAGGAGGTCCCGGTGGCCTTCCAGCCTCTGGTTCCAGTTCAGCCGGAAGCCCGCTTTGCCGCTGCCCCCAGTAAGGGAGCTCTCCAACAATCCTTCCCCGGGGGGAGGGGGGGGCGGGGGGGGGTCTCTGCCGCTTACCACCCTAGGCATTCTGACAGACAATGAAGGGATCGGAATTGAACAGGAGTAGAATTCGGAGTGAAAGGGGACCGAGAAAATGTGTGGGAACGACAAGAGGTGAAGGGAGTCCCGATTTTCTGTAAATCTGATGGCTGTGTGGCTATGAAAGGGAAGGGTGGCTTTGGAGGGCTGGAGCTTTAGAGGGGCTTGGGTTGAGCAGGGGAGGGACAGGGTTAGGTCTGCGTTCTAGGAGGCTTGCTCGAGCAGCAGGGCGGTCTTGGGTTGGGGACAGCAAGCCGGGAGCTAAGGGGAGAGGAGAGTGATTGGCAAAGCCGCCCAGGCAAGGTGGAAGATGGCATCTCAGTTGAGAGCAGGGTCTGCGGTGGAGGGCAGGGCCCGCCCCGCGCAGAGGACATCAGCCAGGCTCCCTGTCCTACCTTGTGGGGCCCCCACCTACCCTTTCTCTAGTCTGGGGCTGAGCCTTGCCAGACTGGACACCGTAGCAGATGAGGGGTGCTCCCCTCCAACTTATGGCCAGGTGACATCTTGCCCCCTAGGCTTATGACGCTCTTTATTTTAGCTGTGGTCACACCAATTTAGCCTCAGACTGCAGAGTCTGCTTTTGCAATGCAATTTCAGAATACAAGTTTATAGCCTTGGTGGAAGAACAGGCATTGATTTTGTTCATTATTTTTATTATTATTTTTTTTTCTGTGGGTTCTGCGGGATTTTACTTTGATTTCTCTCCCTTTCTCTCTCTCTCTCTTTTTTTTTTTTCGTCCTGAATGCTGCTTCAGGAAGGCCAGGTCCGAGCATGAGTTACAATCAGCTATGTGGTCACTTGACTCTAAAGAGAAACAAGTCATCATGTCGATTAGTAGGGATTAAGTCTGCTTTGGCTGAGTTTCTTCCTGCCTGTGAAGGAGCCTTGAACTCTGTGCCCGGAGGACAGCTGTGGGGCTAGTATATTCTGGAACAGTTTGGGTTCCAGTGTTGAGTGGCACTCGGGGTGTGGCTCCTGCTTCTCATGCCTGTGGTTTCACGGCCCTCTGTCCCCTGGGCCGTCTCCTCCCAGGCGCACACAGAAGCCCACGGAGGGGATCCTGAGGGCACTGAGGGACAGGCTGCTGCTGTCCCCTGGGAAGGGGTCCCATTTATGGGTCCCACCTCTGCCCCTGCTCCAGCGTTTGCTGTGACCCCTGTGACGCACATCTTGTTCCCTTCACCTTTTCTCCTCAATTCCTCCGCTGCAAAATGAAATCACGACACCTGCCAAGGAGGGCCCTGCCATTGTGAGGACTGGGCGGGGACAACCACTCCTGAGAAATGTGAAGAGATACCATTACTGTCACGTTTCTTCCAGTTTAAAGTCAGCAGCCTGGGGCGCCTGTGTGGCTCAGATGGTTAAGAGGCCAACTTCAGCTTAGGTCATGACCTCACAGTCTGTGAGTTCGAGCCCCATGTCGGGCTCTGTGCTGATGGCTCAGAGCCTGGAGCCTGCTTTGGATTCTGTGTCTCCCTCTCTCTCTGCCCTTCCCTTGCTCACACTCTGTCTCTATGTCTCTCAAAAATAAAATAAAAACGTTAAAAAAAATTTAGAGTCGGCAGACATTGAGGAGCGCCTGCATGGCTCAGCCGGTGAAGCGTCCGACTTTGGCTCAGGTCACGATCTCACAGTTCGTGGGTTTGAGCCCCGCTTCGGGCTCTGTGCTGACGGCTCAGAGCCTGGAGCCTGCTTCGGATTCTGTGTCTCCCTCGCTGTCTACCCCTCCCCCGCTTTCACTCTGTTTCTCTCTCAAAAATAAATAAACATTAAAAACATTTTTTTTTTAAAGTCAGCAGACATTAAGGACACACTAGAGACCTTGTGCAAGGCATTACTATAGTTGCCTAAAATGGAATCGTTTCTGAACAAATGTTTGCTAAGTGAACAAACGAGTGCGGATCACCATGGGGGTCGCAGGGCGGGAGGCTTGGCGTGTCCGGGACAGCGGGATTTGAGAAGGCCGGACACAGTGGGCAGAATCCGGATGTTCCCCCCCAGGTCTGTGTTTCCTGGACTCCTACAGGAGCACCGGGCTGGAAGACAGAGGCTGCCCTGAGTATGAAGTCCACATATGTTTATTGAGCAACTATTAAGTACGGGGTGCAGGGAGAGAAGACATAGTGGCTGTCACAGCATGGGGGGAACACAGACCAGTGAACAGGCAAGGGCTATGAGGGCCAGTGAGTATGGGGTCACCAATCCAGCCACCAAGGTCATGGAGGATGAGCAGAGCTCAAATGGGTGAGGGTGAAGGTGCGGAAGCCTGTGGAAGGGGTGGTCAGGGTGGAGGGAGGGCATTCCAGAGGATGAGATGGGCTCAGGGACGCGTGGAGCTTTGTGGGGTAGGAGTCCATCACAGATGGTAGTGGGGACTACCAGGGGTCACCGAACAGTGGACAGAGCCCCGGCCAGAGGGTGTGGGGGCTGGGTAAGGCAGCCACCAGAGGAACCAATCACAGAGGCCACAAGGTCACATGGGCATGACAGAAAGAACTGGGTGGAGAATAGCTTGGCTGGGACAGGAGAGAGGCAGGAGGCTGGCCAGGAGGCTCTGCAGGTAAGAAGTAGTGGGGGCCTGAGTTCTGGTTCTGATTCTGCTCCCCAGAGATCATCAGAGCAGGAAGGGACCTTAACAGTCACACAGTTCACATTCCTATTTCATGGATGCGAAACTGAGGCCCAGTGAAGCTGAGGCCTTACACCTGCAGGAGGGCCACATCCGGAAGGCCTCTCCTTGGCCGCCATGCCGGCTTGCCCCCCTGTCCCACTCTGCCTAGAGACAAGGACACACATCCCTTGCTTTTCTTCTGGATCAGGCTTCTTCTGTTTTTGGGCGACTTGTGGGCAGAAGCCTAAGTTATAAGTTAAAAAGAGGTGAGTGGTCTGTGAGGCTGGTAGGGCCTGGGTTCAGCCTTTTGCCGGTCAGAGGTCAGGGCCGGTGGCTGGGTGGCGTGGGGAGCGTCTGACTGAACCTGGGAATATGAGCAAATGTGGGGCCAAGGCCAAGGCTGGTGGTGCCACACTGGCAAGGCGTGCCACACTGGCAAGGCGAGGAGGTGGCCTTTGCTAATGGAGCTCCCTGGGGCCACGGGAGGACAAAGGAGCAAGCCAGAGGAAACCAGAGCTGGACACCCCATCTACTCCAGACTGTTCTCCTGGTGGCCAGTGGGACGGGCTGGGAGAGTGTGGTAGCAAAGCCAGTGGCCTGGAAGGCTTGTCCTCTGCCTTGTTCACTTGGCTCCGTCCCCAGACTGGGAGCGAGGGTTCGGTCCTGCTGTATCACTTACCAGCTGTCTGCCCTTGGAAGAAAGAGTCCCCCTCGGGGCCTCGGGCTTCTCATCTGCCGAGTGGGGACGAGGATCATCTGTGTGGCTGGGCTGCCTTCCATGACCCTCAGGTCATGGAAGAAGCCAGAGAAGTTCAGATTCCCGGGGCCGTGGCCTCCCTGTTCTCCGCTTGGCCGCTCTCCATGCCGGCCTCTCGGGCAGACGTCGTGATAACCTTCCTGGCCTGGTGGTGGGTGGAAACTCTGCTTTGCTCCCTCGGCCTCAGCCAGCCTGTCAGTAACGTGGGATAGAATCCACTTCCTTCCACCCTGATCTCTTCTCCACGGTCCTCAGCTGTTCCCGGAGCAAGAGGAGGTCCTGGAAAGGGCAGATGGAGGGGTTATGACGGCTAAAAGTAGTCCCTCCTGATTCAGCCCCTCCCACCTTCCCAAGATACACAAAAGTCATCAACAGTGCGGAGGGCTAGAAATAAACCAGAAACAGACATGCAATCAAAATCCAAGAAAGGCCTGAAGCAGGACACCGGACCCCTTCCGTGCCCTGCCTTCTGGCCAGCATGCCTTGGCCCGTGGAGAAGAAGGAAGCCGGGTCCCAAACCGTGTGAGGGCTGCTCTCTCCTCGGCCGTGCCCATCCATATCTCTTTCTCATGTGATGACAGCTGTCCTTTGAGATTTAACTCAGGTCGGTGTAAGCACGCTATCGTGTGTCCCAGGGGAGGTTCTGTGACCTCCCCGGGCGGTTATGCGTTCCAGAGAGCTCACGTTCTCATGTTCTCATGGTCGCCTCCGGTCAGAGTCCCACTTTCTGCCGGTTTCTTGATCCGGCTCTTGTCTCTTCTCACTGGCTTGCACAGGCTCGTGTGTGGATGTCCCCTGAGCCCCTGACCGTGGAGCAGGGGGCAGCTGCTCCCGCTACGTGGAAGCGATGCTGCAAGACCCTCTGGCACCTTGCCGAGCCTGAGACCCTGCCGCTCTGGACCTCCTGCGCTGGGATCTGCGGCCTCCGACTTGGCATCTGCCACGCGTTGGCCCCACTCACCCTTGCCCGGGGATGGGGACTATGCTGGGGACAGCACATTGCTGACCGCGCGGGCTGCTGAAGTCCCTGCAGCCTGCTGGCAGATAGGGAGGGAGAATGGCCTCCTCCTTTGGTTTTTCTCTGTTTGGGATCCCACGACACGGTGCTGTTGGGACAGCTCCTGTCATAGATAAACATCCCACAGGCCTCCAGGGAGGCGGGGTGGAGATGGTCCAAATGACAGTCACTAGGGGCACACTGAGGCCATTCCTTTTCTCTGGCCTCTGGCCTGCCGTGACTCCCCCTGGAGGGTTTCAGAGAAGCTCTGCCATTTCACCTTGGCTTATGTTAGGGTTCTCCAGAAGAACAAAACCAGTAGGGTAAGTATACAGAGAGATTTTCTTAAGTTTATTTTATTTATTTGGAGAGAGAGAGAGAGAGAAAGAAAGAGGGAGAAAGAGAGGGCATGCGTGTGCGTGAGCGGGGAAGCATATTTAATGAGAAAGTGGAATCCCACACTTAAACCCTTGACTTCTGCGCTTCCAAACAGTGGGCTTTGTGAGTTACCTGGAATTGAAATAATAACAGCTGATGTATATACTGAGATGGAATTCTCTATTTGGAAACCTTACTGTGGTCTGTTTTAGGGGAAGAAGAAACTGAAGCACAGAGAGATTACATAACGGGCCCAAGGTCACCGATCCAGTAAGTGGTGGACCCAGGAATTGAACCCAGGTAGTTTGGGTCGGGAGGCCATGCTCTTAACCACTATGGTGGGGTATCTTCCTGCAGGAAGGCTTACCTAGGCTCTGCAGGTCCTTAGAAATATCACTCTTGTTTTCTCAGAGTTTGTTATGAAATCTCCTACCCAGGTCTCCTGACGAAGTTCAGAGCCCACAGGGGGCATCAACCACCTGCCCCCCCCCCCCCGCCAGTCTTACCAAGAGGCTGTTTATGAAGAAAGAATTGGAATTTTGCTCAAAAGCTTTTTCTTCCCTTAAGAAAGATAGAGCTCTCCAACTTAGCACTGCAGCCATTGATTCGGTGATAATAAGATGTATTTGTGTGGAGAACTGCATCTCCCCGCAAAATCTGCTAATGTTCTCTTTGGCATGTGTATAGAATATTGACAGGAGAAATCCAAGTTGTCCTGCATTTCCCCCGGCTGCTGGGGAAGAAGGAGCAATTGGTTTTTTTTTTTTTAACAAAGCATAAATAGCATCAGAGATGGCCCCAAATATTGATTCTGTGCAAGGTGTTATATCAAAGGCACATAGTAGGGGCTCAGCCGCAATCGGTTGAAGCCAGACTGCCTGGTTAGAACTGTGTCTGCTGCATTCTAGAGGGTGAGTTACTTCAGTCCTCTGGGTCCTAATTCCCTGTGTAAAATGGAGCTCAGAAGGGTACCTATTATAGTCCTTACCTCCTCAGAGGATAATGGGTTAATCAGAGCAGAGTGGCTGGTTCAATGACAGGCCCATCACATACTCTCAACCCGTCTAGCTGCTGCTATGACAGGTTTTTTTTTAATTTTTAAATTAATTTTTAAAAAAATTTACATCCAAGTTAGTTAGCATACAGTGCAATGATGATTTCAAGAGTAGATTCCTTAATGCCCCTTACCCGTTTAACTCATCCCCCCTCCCACAAGCGCGCCCGTAACCTTGTTTGTTCTCCATATTTAAGAGTCTCTTGTATTTTTGTCCCCCTCCCTATTTTTATATTATTTTTTCTTCTCTTCGCTTATGTTCATCTGCTTTGTATCTTAAAGTCCTCATACGACTGAAGTCATATGATATTTGTCTTTCTCTGACTTACTAACTCGCTTAGCACGATACCCTCTAGTTCCATTCACATAGTTGCAAAGGGCAAGATTTCATTCTTTTTGATTGCCAAGTAATACTCCATTGTGTATATATATATATTACATCTTCTTCATCCATTCAGCCATCGATGGACATTTGGACTCTTTCCATACTTTGGCTATTGTTGACAGCACTGCTATAAACATTGGGGTGCATGTGTCCCTTCACAACAGCATACCTGTATCCCTTGAATAAATATCTAATAGTGCAATTGCTGGGTCGTAGGGTAGTTCTATTTTTAATTTTTTGAGGAATCTCCATACTGTTTTCCAGAGCGGCTGCACCAGTTTGCATTCCCACCAGCAGCGCAAAAGAGATCCTCTTTCTCCACATCCTCGCCAGCATCTGTTGTTGCCTGAGTTATTAATGTTAGCCATTCTGACTGGTGTGAGGTGGTATCTCATTGTGGTTTTGATTTGTATTTCCCTGATGATGAGTGATGTTGAGCATTTTTTCATGTGTCTGTTGGCCGTCTGGATGTCTTCCTTGGAGAAGTGTCTATTCATGTCTTTTGCCCCTTTCTTCAGTGGATTATTTGTTTTTTTGGGTTTTTGAGTTTGATAAGTTCTCTATAGATTTTGGATACTAACCCTTTATCTGATATGTTGTTTGCAAATATCTTCTCCCATTCCATCGGTTGCCTTTTAGTTTTGCTGATTGTTTCCTTCACTGTGCAGAAGTTTTTATTTTGATGAAGTCCCAGTAGTTCATTTTTGCTTTTGTATCCCTTGCCTCTGGAGATGCGTTGAGTAAGAAGTTGCTGCGTCCAAGGTCAAAGAGGTTCTTACCTGCTTTCTCCTCGAGGATTTTGAGGTTTCCTGTCTTACATTTAGGTCTTTCATCCATTTTTGAATTTATTTTTGTGTATGGTGTAAGAAAGTAGTCCAGATTCATTTTTCTGCATGTTGCTGTCCAGTTTTCCCAGCACCACTTGCTGAAGAGACTGACTTTATTCCATTGGATAGTCTTTCCTGCTTTGTCAAAGATGAGTCGACTGTATGTTTGGGGGGCTATTTCTGGGTTCTACATTCTGTTCCATAGATCTGATTGTCTGTTTTTGTGTCAGTACCATACTGTCTTGATGATTACAGCTTTGTAATACAGCTTGATCTGGGATTGTGATGCCTCCTGCTTTGGTTTTCTTTTTCAGGATTGCTTTGGCTATTCGGAGTCTTTTCTGATTCCATACAAACTTTAGGACTGTTTGTTCCAGCTCTGTGAGGATTGCTGGTGTTATTTTGCGAGGCATTGCATTGAATATATAGATTGCTTTGGGTAGTATTGACATTTTAACAATATTTGTTCTTCCTATCCAGGAGCATGGAATATTTTTCCATTTTATTTGTGTCTTCTTCAATTTCTTTCATAAGCTTTCTATTGTTTTCAGTGTATAGATTTTTCACCTCTTTGGTTAGATTTATTCCTAGGTATTTTATGGTTTTAGGTGCAATTATAAATGGGATCGAGTCCTTGATTTCTCTCTCTGTTGCTTCATTATTGGTGTATATGAATGCAACCGATTTCTGTGCATTGATTTTATATCCTGCCACTTTGTTGAATTCGTGGATCAGTTCTAGCAGATTTTTGGTGGATTCTTTTGGGTTTTCCATATAGAGTATCATGTCATCTCCGAAGAGTGAAAGTTTGACCTCCTCCTGGCTGATTTGGATGCCTTTTATTTCTTTGTGTTGTCTGATTGCTGAGACTAAGACTTCCAATACTATGTTGAATAACAGTGGTGGGTGTGGACATCCCTGTATTGTTCCTGACCTTAGCAGGAAAGCTCTCAGGTTTTCCCCATTGAGGATGATATTGGCGTTGGGTCTTTCATATATGGCTTTTATGATCTCAAGGTATGGCCCTTCTATCCCTACTTTCTTAAGGGTTTTTATCAAGAAAGGATGCTGTCAATGCTTTCTCTGCATCTATTGAAAGGATCATGTGGTTCTTGTCCTTTCTTTTATTGATGTGATGAATCATATTGATTGCTTTGCAAATATTGAACTAGCCCTGCATCCCAGGTATAAATCCCACTTGGTTGTGGTGAATAATTTATTTGATGTATTGTTGGATCTGGTTGGCTAATATCTTATTGAGGATTTTTGCATCCATGTTCATCAGGGAGATTGGTCTATAGTTCTCTTATTTAGTGGGGTCTTTGTCTGGTTTTGGAATCAAGGTAATGCTGGCTTCATAGAAAGAGTTTGGAAGTTTTCCTTCCATTTCTATTTTTTGGAACAGCTTCAAGAGAGTAGGTGTTAACTCTTCCTTAAATGTTTGGTAGAATTCCCCTGGGAAGCCATCTGGCCCTGGACTCTTTTTTTTTAGGAGATTTTTGATGACTAATTCAATTTCTTTACTGGTTATGGGTCTGTTCAAATTTTCTATTTCTTCCTGATTCGGTTTTGGTATTTTATATTTTTCTAGGAATTTGTCCGTTTCTTCCAGATTGCCCATTTTATTGGTATATAATTGCTCATAATATTCTCTTATTATTGTTTCTATTTCTGCTGTGTTGGTTGTGATCTCTCCTCTTTCATTTTTGATTTTGTTTATTTGGGTGCTTTCCTTTTTCTTTTTGATCGAAGTGGCTAGTGGTTTATCAATTTTATTAATTCTTTCAAAGAACCAACTTTTGGTTTCATTGATCCGTTCTACTGTTTTTTTTTTTGGTTTCAATAGCATTGATTTCTGCTCTAATCTTTATTATTTCCTGTCTTGTACTGATTTTAGGTTTTATTTGCTATTCTTTTTCCAGCTCTTTGAGGTGTAAAGTTAGGTTGTGTATCTGAGACCTTTCTTCCTTCTTTAGGAAGGCCTGGATTGTTATATACTTCCCTCTTACCACCACCTTTGCTGTGTCCCAGAGGTTTTAGGCTGTGGTGTTATCATTTTCATTGGCTTCCATGTATTTTTTAATTTCCTCCTTAACTTCTTGGTTAGCCCATTCATTCTTTAGTAGGAGGTTCTTTAGTCTCCAAGTATTTGTTATCTTTCCAATTTTTTTATTGTGGTTGATTTCGAGTTTCATAGTGTTGTGATCTGTAAATATGCATGGTATGATCTCAATCTTTTTGTACTTGTGGAGGGCTGATTTGTGTCCCAGTATGTGGTCTATTCTGGAGAATGTTCCATGTGCACTGGAGAAGAATGTATATTCTGCTACTTTAGGATGAAATGTTCTAAATATATCTGTTAAGTCCATCTGGTCCAGGGTGTCATTCAAAGCCATTGTTTCATTGTTGATTTTCTGTTTAGATGATCTGTCCATTGCTGTAAGTGGGGTGTTGAAGTCCCCTACTATTATGGTGTTATTATCAATGAGTTTCTTTATTTTTGTGAGTAATTGATTTATATATTTAGGTGCTTTCATATTTGGAGCATAAATGTTTACAATTGTTAGGTCTTCTTGGTGGATAGACCCCTTAATTATGATATAATATCCTTCTTCAACTCTTGTTACAGTTTTCATTTTAAGGTCTAGATTGTCTGATACAAGTATGGCTACTCCGGCTTTCTTTTGGTGACCATTAGCATGATAGATGGTTCTCCATCCCCTTACTTTCAATCTGAAGGTGTCTTTAGGTCTAAAGTGGGTCTCTTGTAAACAGCATATAGATGGATCTTGTTTTCTTATCCATTCTGGTACCCTATGTCTTTTGATTGGAGCATTTAGTCCGTTGACATTTAGAGTGAGTACTGAAAGGTATGAATTTATTGCCATTATGTTTCTTATAGAGTTGGAGCTTCTGGTGGTATTTTCTGGTCCTTTCTAGTTTTTGTTGCTTTTGGTCTTCCCCCTACCCCATCTTTCTCCCCTTAGAGAGTGCCCCTTAAAATTTCTTGCAGGGATGATTTAGTGGTCATGAACTCCTTTAATTTTTGTTTGTCTGGGAAACTTTTTATCTCTCCTTCTATTTTGAATGACAGCCTTGCTGGATACAGAATTCTTGGCTGCATATTTTTCTGATTCAGCGTATTGAATATGTCCTGCCACTCCTTTCTGGCCTGCCAAGTTTCTGTGGATAGGTCTGCTGCAAACCTAATCTGTCTTCCTTTGTAGGTTAGGTACTTTTTTCCCTTGCTGCTTTCATGGCTCTTTCTTTGCCTGAGTATTTTGTGAATTTGATTATGATATGCCTTGTCGATGGTCAGTTTTTGTCGAATCATGTGGGAGTCCTCTGTGCTTCCTGTATTTTGATGTCTGTGTCTTTCCCCAGGTTAGGAAAGTTTTCCCCTATGATTTGCTCACATAATCCTTCTACCCCTATTTCTCTTTCTTCATCTTCTGGGATCCCTGTGATTCTGATGTTGTTTCTTTTTAATGAGTCACTGATTTCTCTTATTCTTAAATCGTGCTCTTTTGCTTTACTCTCCCTCTTTTTTTCTGCTTCATTATTCTCCATAAGTTTGTCCTCTATATTGCTGATTCTCTGCCCTGCCTCATCCATCATTGCCGCCGTGGCATCCATTTGAGATTGCAGCTCAGTTGTGGCATTTTTTATGTCACCCTGACTAGCTTTTACTTCTTTTATCCCCATAAAGAGGGATTCTAATCTATTTTTGACCCCATCTAGTATTCTTATCATTGGGATTCTATATTCTGGTTCAGACATCTTGCTTGTATCTGTGTTGGTTAAGTACCTGGCTGTTGTTTCTTCCTGGTCTTTCTTTTGGGGTGAATTCCCTTGTTTTGTCATTTTGAAGGAAGAAAAGGAATTAATAAGGTAAAAAAAAATTGAAAATGAAAAAATTGAAAACAACACACATGCACACACACACATCAAATAAATGATGCTAAATCCTAAGTGTGTTTTGGTCTAGTTATTGAAAGGAGCTTGACTGATTGAAGAAAAAAGGAAAAAAAATTAAAATTAAAAAATTAAAAACAACACCAAGAACACACACACACACACACACACACACACACACACACACAAAATCAAATCAATGATCCTAGGTGTGTTTTGGTCTGGTTGTTGAAAGGAGCTTGATTGTTCAGAGGAAAAAAAGAAAAAAAAGCGTTTGAAAATTTGAGAAAATGAATTTGATGAAATAGATTAATGGAGAGGTGCTTGAATGATTAGAGAAAAAAGGGGAAAAATTACAATTAAAAAATTAAAAACAACACACACACACAGAGAAACAATTAAATTATGGAAGTATAATGGAATTTGAAACATGTACAAAAAAGTGAAAAATTTAGTAGAAAAAAATAAAGGGAAATATTTTTAATAAAAATTGAAAATAAAAACAATTTTTCCCCTTCTGTAGTCAGGTAAAAGAAAAGAAACAAAAAAGAAAGAAGAAGAGAAAAAAAAAAAGAAGAAAAAAGGAAAAAGAAAATTGAATAGTTAGACCAGTGAACAGTCTGAAATAGGATTGATATTACATCTTTTTCCCCTAGGGGTCAAACTATGAAACACTTAGTCTGTGACCTAAGCAGGAGGAGAGATTTGCGGTGTTCCTGAAGAGCAAGGTTGGCCCAATTGGGCGGGGCTTAGTGTAACGTCTCTGTTCTCCATTACATGGCGCCTCTTGGCTTACTGCTGTGCATCGTGGCTGTGCCTATAGGTGTGTGCGCGCATGCGTGGGCGGGGTGAAAATGGCGGCACCCAGTTACCCAGTCTAGTATCGGAATCCTTTGCTCTCCCCCACCAGGAATCGCGCACCAGTCTTTTGTCTCCGGTTTCCGTCACTCCCCGCTTTTACTCTGTCCCTGACCTCGCCATCAGGTTGCCCAGCAGTGCCTCCCTCCTGAGTTTTCTCTGAAATCCGGCTGTGTTTCACCTCTGAGGATTGTGGCTTTGGCCCACTCAGATTCCCTGGGTGAGGGTCTCACCTAGCAAAGCCCAGTTGCTCTCCGCACCCAGAAATGCTCGTGGGACCTTGCTTCTGCGGGTATCCAGAGACTTGCGCCTGGGTGCAAGCCCACGCCAGAAAAAGCTCGCGCTATCTTGTAGCAGCAGTGTTCCCGGGATTATGGAGAATCACGCATGGCCCGAGGACCTCCCGGACCCACTCTTCTGGGAATTCGCCCTTCCCACCAGAGCACCGCCAGGTATTTTGAACTGCAGAGTTTCAGACTCTGCGCTCCCCCGTTTATAGAGCCTTAATGGAATTTAAACCTTTCTCCCTTCTCCCTTTTTAGGTCAGTCCCTGTGGCCGTTTCCACTTTTCCACTTTCTCTCCAGCTGATTTTGTGGGGTGTTCTTTTCTCGTGCTTCCCCCATCTCCCCCCAGTCTCTGCCCTCTCTCCTCAAGGCAACTCTCCTCCCTGCCCTCCGCGGCTCCTTTCTCCCCCAGATGGCCTTTTTGCACCGCGTACCTGCTGAGTGCTGTGGTTCAGGTTGTGCAGATTGTTGTGTTATTCCTCAAATCCGTTTTTTAGGTGTGCAGGATGGTTTAGTGTTGATCTGGCTATATTTCATGTACTCGAGACAGAAAAAAAGCTTCCCTGCTGTTCCACCATCTTGGCTCCTCCTATGCCGGGTTTTATATGAGAAAGTGAGCGGAGAATGGGGCCAAGATGGAGGAGTTCACCCTGGCCACCTTGTTCCTGATGGTCTTGGCCAGAAATGATATTGATCTTTTATAGATGTTTGTGTGATGATGATAGTCTAGCAATAATTGGCAAATTAATATAGAGCTCTCCAAGTGACTTTCGAGAGCATCTAATTTAATTATTCTCATTGTAGATTTGTCCATAGAGGCCCAGAGAAGGGAGGTCCTAGATTTGGGACTTAAGTCCCTCTGGGGTGCATTGCTTTCCGGATTTGTTTCTCTGTCTGTGACCGTGACCTGATCATAGGTTTGAATGTCAAAGAATCAACAGCTCACCTTTAGGAAAAGGCAAACACAACTCAAGTTAGCAAGTTTGGCACTGAGGTGGTGTCAGGGTCTACCTACGAAGGGACAGCAGCCATCAGATTAATAATCAGACGTCTTAGGGGTGCCTGGGTGGCTCAATCAGTTATGTGACTGAGTCTTGGTTTCAGCTCAGGTCAGGATCTTGTAGTTCGTGAGATCGAGCCCTGCATCAGGCTCATGCGGAAAGTGCAGAGTCAGCTTGAGATTCTCTCTTCTCCCTCTGTCTCGGCCTCTCTCTCTGCCACTCCCCACCTTGTGTGCGTGCTCTCTCTCTCTCAAAATAAATAAATGAATAAACTTTTAAAAAAAGATCAAAAAAATAATCAGACCTCTTAGCTGTGTGGCTATTTAGCTGAGGAATTCTTTCTGAGAGGATCTCACTGTGATTTCTGTCCCAGCCACTGATGACCAAATCTATGGGGCGATTTTCAGATCACTGGAACCATAGCAATGTCATTGCAGGGCCCAGAGACGCCTTTCTGCCCCGTTCACAGGGAAGGAAAATGACACCCAGGGAAATAGTATTTGCCTCTTAGCTAGTGAGTGATGGATTTAAAACCAGAACCCAGAATTGCTGACCTCACAACCAGGAATCTAACTGCAAGAAAACAGTACTTTCCGCAAGTCTCTTATTGATTTTCCTGGTAGCGATGTTCTTGAGAGGTATTTCAGAAAATCCGCCAACTCAGGCCCTTATAAGGATGAACCCTGCGGATATGGGAAAGAGGACATAAGGCTCATCCAGATTTGAGAATGGTAGACCTGCCTTCCGGGAGCAGGTTAGGCTTCTTTGGCATTGACTGTCCCTGAGAGGAAGAGGTCTAGCCTCGCGCTGCTCAAAGCAGGTGTCCATAGAGGCGGTCAGTTTGTAAACTCTTGGCTGCCAGTCTGCAATAAGCACAGACATTGAGAAGAAGCCTATGGAAACTTTTACGGCATTTCACGAGGAGTTTTATGTTTGCGGAACATAAGAACTAAAATGTGACTGTATGTTTGTGCGACTTCGTGGTTTATTTCATTTTTTCTAGAAGTCTCTATTTTGTGTGTGTATTTCTCGAAAGCGCTGCTCTACAACTGATTGACAATAATGAGCAGGTAGCGGTCCTTCACCTTAGGTGAAGTATGAGAAGCTCTGCCGCCCGAGTCTCTTCCCCAGAGATTCTGATGAGATAGGTCAAGGAAGCAATCCGGGCACTGGGTGGTTTCAAAGCCTCCCCGGGGGATTCTGCCCAGGGCCAGGCCTGGGAAGCCCTGCTGTTCCAGGCCAGCCGCATCAGCATTACGTGGGCACTTGTTAAAAATGCAGACTCTCTGCTTCACCCCGCACCTACTGGATCAGCAGTTCCCTGGACGGGCGCAACAGTCCTCAAGGTTGTTCTGATGCAGTCAACTTTGGGAGCTATTGCCTGTGACTGAGTTCCTGAAGGTCAAGGTCTGGCCATCTCCCAACATTGCTCAGGGCCCAGCTGGACAGGCACAGACATACATGTACTGATCTGATGAACATCTAGACTTGAAGCCCAAACATCCCCTCCAAGGCCTGGAGCCTTTCCCCTCCCCAGCCCCACACTCATGCAGGCACACAAGGAGAGCAGAAGTCTCCTCTACACCTGTAGAGAAGAAATCCTCTCTCTCTCTCTCTTCTCCTTTTTATCTGATGAGAAAGCCAGCATTCCCATTTTTTACTTAGTCATTGCTCATTTATTCATTTATTCCATCATTTGTTGAACCAACTGTTTTGATCTCTCTTCGCACTTAGGTGCAGTGTGGGGGCTGGGAGAGTCGCAGGGAAGATGCAAATGAATGAGAGATTGGCAGGTGGAATGGGGTGGGGGGGGTGGGGAGGGCACCTTCCTCATCCTGGTTCTCATCCTGGTTAGGCCCGCCTCTCTGTGCGGCTCTGGGCAAGTGGGTAAGTCTTGCTCCTGCTGGTACTTATAAAATGGGTGAAGTTCGAACTTGATGAACTGAGGGCCCTTCGAGCTCTAGTGACTTCAGCCGTTGAAGGAGGGCAGGTGGCTGAGGCAGAGCGCTGGGCCCATAGGCACATAGGTGGGAAATGAATGCATGATTTAATAAAGAATATGCAAATGAACAGATGAGCCAACAAGGACATGCCGATGGGGCAGGAGAGGTGGTGCTTGCGCGCGCGCATGGGCGTGAACGGCCCTGGGGCTTAAGCAAAGGGGACACGTCAGGCCCTGCCTCTCTGCCGTCCTGCTCCCTGGTCCCCAGCATCCTGCGCAGAGCGACCGGGACTTTCCAGCAGCCTGAGAAAGCAGAGCACAGGAGAGGATGGGGCAGGACCAACTCTCTGAGGTTTCCCAGCCCTGTTTCCTGTCTGGGCCTGAAGCTCCCCAGGTGGCTTCCCAGAGGCTGGGCACCCAGCTTCTGCTGGGACAGCTCGTCCTCCTCAGCCACTCGGATCTCACCAGCCTTAGAGGGATCCCTCCTCCAGGTGGCCCTCCTTGACCATTCCAGGCCAAGTGTGATCTCCCACTCCTGTGCTCCCCCAGTCCCAAGTCTGAGCCTCATACTCCAGTTCTCTTTTCAGCCTGGACTCCAGCAATGCCTCCAACAACCTAGAAGCCCCCATGAGTATTCTTAAATGCTTACTTTAAGAATTATGTTTGGGGTACCTGGGTGGCTCAGTCAGTTGAGTGTCTGACTTCGGCTCAGGTTATGATCTCACGATTTGTGAGGTCAAGCCCCGTGTCAGGTTCAGAGTCTGGAGCCTGCTTCAGATTCTGTGTCTCCCTCTCTCTCTGCCCCTCCCCCACTCACACTTGTCTCCCTCTCAAAGATAATGTTAAAAAAAAAAAAAAGAATTATGCTTAGGGGTGTCCTGGTGGCTCCATAGGTTAACCTTCCGACTCTTGATTTCAGCTCAGATCATGATCTCACAGGTTCATGAGATTGAACCCCGCATCTGGCTCTGTGCTGACAGCCAGGAGCCTGCTTGGGATTCTCTGTCACTCTCTCTAAATAAATAAATAAATAAAATTCAAAAGAAGTTATCATTAAAAACGTAAGAAATACACAGAAGTACATCGTCGTTAGAAAAATAAAAATAAGACAAACATTTCCCTTGATGTTCCTAAGACCATCAACCTCCCCGAAGAATACTTTTTATGTTTCCTGAGTTCCTTTCCGTACCTTAAACTTTGCACTTACAGTACAGTTTTATATTTCTGTCTTTTCACGAGGTTGTTTCCACAGATACCATACTGGAAAGATGCCCTTTCCCTTGACCATATGGCTCAGAGACCTTCGGTGTCAGCACTTCTGTGCCGTGTGTCACTTAAGTCATCTATGTGTATCATCTATGTCACGGCATGAACATGGCCTAAAATACCACTTACGGTAATGGCTCCCTGGCGTACCAGGGCCAAGATACACTGCTCTCGTTCATGGAGGTGCAGTACATTTCCAGAATTCCACAGTTACTGACGATGCTGCAGACAACAGTTTTGCATGTGCTCTTTGCCTAACACGTGCAAGTATTTCCCTGGGACACAAACTCAGAAGTGGGATGACTAAGTTGGAGGATTCAGATATTTTGTACTTTAATATATGCTGCAAGACTGCCTTGCAGATTTCTTCCTTGCCAGCACCCGAGACCCCCGATGAGGGCCCACCCTTGTCTGTAGCCGTTATGATCAATCTTCACTTCGCCGACCGGATAAACAGGAGGGCGAATCTCTTTCTTGCTTTAATTTGCGTTTCCCTGATTACTCATGAGGCCGAGTATATTTTTGGATGGTTATTGGCCATTTGTAGAGGAAATGCTCATTGAATGAATTAGGTGCTTCGTAAAGATACGGTTAAAGGCGGAGAAGAGTAACGTGCATGGTTCAGGGAAGATTGTTCTGTGAGGTTCCAGATCACTGCGCTGGTCCAGGAGCGATGCTCATGGGACCCGGGTGGGGTGCAGGGTGAAGACAATAGAGTCACACGGCCAGTCAGAGACAAGGCTGGGACATGAACCCAAGGCCTCCTGAGCTCGAGGGGCCTCACCCTGATTGCGTGTCTCTCACTGTCAGATCTGTTGCTGTCAGAGCTCAGGAACCCAATAGTTGGGAATAGCGAGGATTATAGTTTTTAGCTGCAATTTGTTTCAGTTCTCTATCATTGCATAATAAAATATCCCAAAGTGTAATGGTTGAAACAACAACAATCATTTGTTTGCTCAGGCCTCTATAGTCTGGGGAGGGTTCAATGGGGACAGCTCAGTTGTCAATGGCCAGCTCTATGAGTTGTCTTCTGGGGCTGGAACATTCAAGAAGTCTTCTTCATTCACATGTCTGGAGGCCGGGCTGGGCTGGGCATCTCTCTGGGGCCTCTCCAAGTGGCTTAGCTCAGGCTTCCTTACAGCATGGTGGATCCGGGAAGCGACAGTTTTTACCTGGCTGCCCCCAGAATGCATAAGCGGAAGCTGTCAGATCTTCTTAATGCTGGTCCCTGGAAGCCCCAGGGTTTCCCTGACACCTCGCGCCATTGACTAAACCAATCACGGGGCCAGGAGGGGAAACGTCCTCAGACGGGGGAGTGGCCAGGGCCCATTGCAAGAGTTTACTGGCTGGGAGACATTTTTGTGGTCTCTGGCCAGATTGAGGAAAGGAGAATGGATTACAGGCAGAGATCTTAGAGGGGTGTCTCAGAGAACCCCCAAATTTTGAGGATCCCAGTTGCAAACCCCAGAGCGTCAGAGTGGGCCAGGCTCCGGCAGGTCTTCCCCAGATGTGGACAATGGGACTCAGAGACTTGGAAGGTAAGTGACAGAGCCAGGTCCTGAACCTGGAACCTCCATCTGACTCGAGAGCCAAAGCTCATTTCAGCTGCCCTTGAACGTTCATCTGTCCTCCCCCAGTGCCGGCGCCCCTCCCCCCAATCAGTCCTTGCCAAGCTCCGACCTGTGGGAGCTAAGCGAGGCTGGATCCGTGGTCATGCCTCCTCCTAATCCTCTGGTTCCTGCTTGGAGGGATCAGCATCGTGCCATGCAGGGTGGACAGGGGGCTGCTGAGAGGTGTAATTCACCTAGACTGAAGGGCTTCAATCACCCCAGTGGGCATTCTGCCTTCCCCCCTGAGCCCACCAAGGGGGGCTGAGAGTGTGTGGTTTCTGAGGTGAGGCTGCAGAACGGGGCTGGTAGTGATGCTCACTTCTGAGTCTCCTTTGTGAGGGCAGTCCATCCTTCCAGCAGCTCTGATGAGAAGGCTTGTTACATCTCCCTGGGGTCTGGCCGCCTGGCTGGGATGGGACTCCCCAGGGCTCCTCTGACCTACACCCTCTCCTGTAGTCGAGGCAAAAACCAGGTTTGTGGCCCCAGGGTCACCTGCACCACTTTCCTGGCCCTGCCCAGGGGCTGGCCTGCTTAGGGGACTTCCGTGCCTTCTTCCTCTTCTCTGCAGGGCCTTTGGTGATGTCAACCCACAGCTCGGAATGTCCCCCTCCCCTGCTCTACCTGAGCGTGTCCTCCCTACCCTCCAAGGGCTGGTGCAAAGGCCATCTCCTTCACGATGCCTCTTCTTGGTCCCTGAGAAGTGTTTCTACCTCCATTTGGACGTCTGTCTCCTTTCACCTTGGATCACTGGGCTTCGGGGCACAGGCTGGAAGGCTTGGCATCCCCTCATAACACATTACTTTCTTATTCAACAACTGTTTATTGAGTGCGTACTATGTGCCAGGCACTATGGTAGCACTGGGGAGCAGAAAGGGTGAAAATCACTGCCCCCATGGATCTGAGATTCTGTCGTGAGGGTGGAGGGATAAGCAAGTTGATAAATTTGAGCACATAGTAAGTCACAAGGAGGTAGGTACTGTGAGGTTAAATGAAGCAGGAGAGGTAGGTTGGAGTGCCCCAGACGGGGCAGGATGCTGTAGTTTTAGAAGGGGTGAGAGAAGGCCTCACAGAGAAGGGGACATTTGAGCAGACTTGAAGGAGGGGGTGAGAGAGTGAGCCATTGGGCTCTTTGGGGAAAGAGCCTGGCAGAGAACAGGGCCCAAGGACCTGGGGCAGGACCACGTCTGGCATGTCTGAGACACAATGCAACAAGTGCATTTTGATCAGTGGGGAGACAGGTAGCAGATGGGGCCAGTGAAGAAACCAGGCAAGGTCAGGTGAGGTCCTGTCGGCTATCAAAGGCCATTGGCTTTCACACTGAGGTGGGGCTGCTGAAGGGTGTCACTGTTATCTTACTATCGTTAATAAAAGTGCATGATAAGTGACCATGAAATTAACAACATATAATAACTAGTGGTATTATTTAGTTCTTCCTATGTGCCAAACACTGCGCTAAGTACTTTACATAAGTGACCTCAACCCGTGATCAACCTGTGAGTTGGTACTCTCACTATCTCCATTTTACAAATGAGAAAATTGAGACTCAGGAAGCTGTAGTAACTTTCCCAACATCACACAGCTAGCAAACCACAGAGCAGATATGTCAATCCAGGCTGTACTCCCGAGGTCATACTGGGACTACTTCTTCCACTGCCTGAAATTAATGAACAGGTATTCATGGGACCCCTCTTAGCTCTCATGCTGTTCTGATCAGTTTCAAGATGAGAGGCTATAGTCATGCCCTGATCTTACTCTTTTAGACGAGTGCCCATCACCCACTCATCTGCCCATCCATTCTGTCTACTCACCCATCCACTCATTCACCCATTCAGCATTCATTGAGGCTTCCTATGAGTCTAGGCCATGCCAGACCAGGGGGTCTTAGCTGTTTCCTGTTAACATTTTCTTTTCTTTTAAAGTTAATTTGTTTTTTTTTTGGGGGGGGGGACGGTGAGTAAGCAGGGTAGGAGCAGAGAGAGAGGGAGATACAGAGTCCGAAGGGAGACACAGAATCCGAAGCAGGCTCCAGGCTCTGAGCTGTCCACACAGAACCCGATGCAGGGCTCGAACCCACAAACCGCGAGACTTAAGCTGAAGTCAGGCGCTTAGCCGACTGAGCCACCTAGGCACCCCTGCGCTTTCTTATTCACAGAGAAAGGCGGCAGGAATTGGGAGAGGAGCCTCAGATTTCACCCAGCTGTATACTAACCAGCCCTGTGGCCTCTCTGAGCTTGATTTCTCCGCCTGTTTCCAGAGGGGCTTGGCCCGTGGCTGGCAGCCCACTCTGAGGTTTCCTGTCTGTCGTATGGGCTCTTCTGTGGCAGGTGAGCTCTCCCCGTGCTGCTTCTGCTGCCTGCAGGTGGGTCTGGGGAGGACCTGTGTTGTATATTTGGTTCAGGAGGCCCAGGTTGGGGGTGGCCCTTTTGTTGTGCTCAACAAAGAGCTTTGTGTTCTGCTCTCTGCTGCATGGGGAGCCATGAGCCTGCTCCCTGCCACCTTCACTTTGAGTGAGCCCTGGGTGGGACAAACACCCCAGGGCCATAGAAACCAGGCCCATTTCCACCCCCCTCCCCATCCCATTCCTGCTGCAGAAGGCTGCCCACCTAGACAGAGATGGGACCCGGGAGCGGCAGGGGGCTTCCTCTAGCCAAAGTGGGGGTCCCGCCCACTGGGGACAGAATGATGGATTTGTGGAGAATGGCCTGATCCCACAGCCTGGCTCGATGCCCTGCTCGGCCCGGCCAAGCTCTGCTCACGTTAACCTCCATAGAAACTCCTATATGAGACCGCCAGAGGGTAAGGAAGGATTGTGCACACACTGTTAGGAACTGAGTGTGTTCCCCCCAAATTCATATGTTAATGCCCTAACTCATGTGATGGTATTAGGCTGGGGGGGGTGGGTTTGCGAGGGACCCTCGTCGTGGGGTTAGTGTCCTATGGCTGCGGATGACAATACATTTGGGACTTGAGAAGTTTTCTCAGCTACCCAAGCAGGGCTCAGCCTGGTTTCTGCTGGTATTTTTAGGCTGCATAATGTAATTCTGCCTTGAATCTGCATTGCCATTTTTTTTGTGTGTGTGCTGTCACGTCAACCCCTTCAACGCCAGTACCTCTTTCCATAGTGCAGATCAGTTGTAAGGTTTCTTCCCATTCCCCTAAAGCAAACTGAGGCTTCCCAAGGCCACCCAGCAGGTCACAGGAGCTCGAGACCCACCGAGGGCCCATGGGGACAGCTCCCACCTCTGACAGAAACATGACTCTGTGATGAACAGGGCTTCATTATCCCCGACCCTCGACTGCGTGGACAGGGCTCCGGTCTCCAGGGTGAGAGCACAGGGCAGGGAGAGCCTCTGCCCCGGAAGAGGAGACACCCCCCCAGGGCTGCACTTGGAGCATAACCGCACTCTGGTCCACCGCATCTTCAAGGACCTGGCAGCTTCCAGGCAGCCCGGGAGCTGGAGTCAGGCAAATTGCTGGGTTTGGTTTTAATTTATTTGCAGATGAATATCCCTCCCCGGAGGCAGGAGGAGGGGGAGTGAACAGTCTCTTTTTAATTATTCTGGGCATTATTTATAAAGCCCTCTGAGCTGAGGGCCTGCCTGAGGGTGATTCTGGTCTCCGGTGAGGCTCTTCTTGATTGTTCTTTCAATAACACACCCAAGAAATTGTCCAGGGTGCAGGAGGAGCCCGACAGCTTCTTTCCCTGCTGCTGTCCCAGCCCCGTCTCTTTGCATCCCCTGGCTTGGCATCTCTGCTCACAGGGCTTTGGTAAACACGGCCGAGCGCAGTCCTAGGCCCAATATTGCCCCGCCTTCTGCCTGCACGGCTCCTCTTCCCTGGATACACCACGTGCCGACTCCTCACGACAGGTCCCGCTCCAGCGGACTGGGTGGAAGACACACTATTTAGAATTGCAGTCCCCATTGCTCACCTACACCCTCTCCATTCCCTGCTGGACCCTCTGCTTTATCGTTCCTAACTGACGGCCTTCTAATATGGAATTTTAGTTGTTTCTCTTGCTTTCTGTTTTTTTTCTACAAACTTAGAAGGTAAAGTCGTACTTAGAAGGCAGGGATATTGTCTGTTTTGTTCTCTCTGTGCACTGCATGCAAATAATAGGTGCTCAATAAACAGCTATTGAGTGGATGGATGCCTGGAACAGGTAGCACTGTTATCTGTGAGTGCTGTGGGCGGTCAGAGGAAGGCGTTCCTGCCTAGGGCTGGGCGCGGGGTTGGCTTCTGGGGTGGACAAGACCGTGGCCAGTGAGGAAGGCTGTGGGGTCTAGCTGAGGAGGAGGTGGAGGAGAAGGAAGCCCGGGTGGAGGGCAGTGATGGGAGCAAAAGCCTCAAGGTGGGACTGCTTGCAGAGCCTCTGGGAACCAGGTGACTCGAGGAGGGAAGGGGAGGGAAAAGCTAGCTGCAAGGGCTCCCTGGGCCTTCAGGCTCTGTCCTGCAGCCGTGTCCTCTATGCTGAAACCCGCATGGGACGCTCCTCAAAGGTCATCCCTCCCTGCTGTGGCAACAGACATTTCTCAGAAGAGGGAGGGATTTTCCTAGAAGGAAGACAAGCTCTTTTGCCAATGGCATTGCTGGCTCCCCGCCCCGCCCCTCCCCAGGCCTTCCTCAGGCCTAGGGCAGTCCCAGGCAGGAGAGCCACCCCTCAGCCGGGGCTCGCTGGCTCCACACCTCCATGCATTTCACCCCCACACAACCCAAGGGAAGATTTTACGATCACCCCATTTTATAGACGCAGAACCCAAAAAGCTCACTCGTGATGCTCGTAAAGCAGAGCTGGGGTTCACATGCAGATCTGTCTGTCTGTGGAGTTATGCAGACTCTGGGTACTGTCTTCCCGGCCCCTCCACCCCAGTGTACAGAGCATCCTCTGGGCACGGAGCACCTGAGTCACCTGCACTCCCCATCCTCCCCATCCCGCTTTGTAGGTGTGATGGCACAGTGAGGATAGAGTCCCCGCCTGCCACTTAATTACTGTGTGATCTTAGGCAGATTCCTTAACTTCTCTGAGCCTCAGCTCCTACATCTATAAAATGGGGCTACTTTGAATCACTTGGCGGTTATTAACCGAACACCTAGTATGTGCCAGGTGTTGGGGACAGACACAGTCTCGTGGCACACGTGGTCTAGTGGGAACGGCTGATGTGGAGCAAACATAGCTAAGTAATCACCGGAGCTTAATAGAGCTCCTCACACAGCCTTGTTTGTGAATGACATGGCTCGGGGGGGGAGCCGAGCCCCCCTCTGCATGCGGACCTCAGCGCGAGTTAGGGGACTTCTCCCTCGTCAATCTGCCCCTTGAAACAGTGGAGCTAAGAGGTGAGTGAAAGAAGGAGCAGAGAGCCACCCGTAGAACGAGGACCAATAGGGGGGCAGGGGAGAGCCCCAGGGGACCAGCCGCTCCAGCCCACTGGACACTGGGCAGCCTGTCTCTGATGCCCCGTTTCTGACCAAGTCCAGACGCCTTTACTTTCCAGCTTCAAGCCTCTAACCTTCCTGCTTTGGTGTGAATGGGGAAACCGAGTCAAGGAAGGCACCTAGGACCTAATGAGCCTTCGATACCCAGCCCTCCTGCCCTCCTTTCCACTTGCCCCCTCTCCTGCCCCAAGCCTTGGAAGAGAGCGAAGATTTCCTCTGTATGGGAGAAGCGCTGAGATGGGGAGAAGCCCGGGGTCCTCAGAGGCATGCTGCATAACACCGGCCTTGTCCGCCTGCGCGCCAGGGAAGGCAGGACCTGCCCAAGCTGATGGCGCCGTGCGGCCAGCCTGGGACCCGGGGCTCCTAACTGCTGGCCGACACTCCAGGGCGCGTAGTTATCACTGAGCATCGAGCCCTCTCTCGGAGCCCCGGTTTCCCATTTATCCACCAATCGGTGGTCAGCTCCACGGTCTTCAGGGGCCCTGCCTGCGCCGGGGCTCCCCTTTCCTGCCAGCTCTTGGGAAGGGCAGACGGTGGGTGGGCTGCATCCATGGTACCCCCTCTCAGCCACTCTGGGATTGCTGGCACACCTTTCCGCTCCCCACCGCCATGGCCATGCAGGAGCCAGGGGGTTATCTGGTCCACTCCCCACCACCAGGGCCATGCAGGAGCCAGGGGGTTATCTAGTCCACTCCCCACCACCAGGGCCATGCAGGAGCCAGGGGGTTATCTAGTCCACTCCCCACCACCAGGGCCATGCAGGAGCCAGGGGGTTATTTGGTTGTCTGAAAGCCAGATGCCTGGGCTCTCTTAATCGACTTCCAGAAGCTTTCTGGCTTTGCTGCCGCGGTCGAAAAGATTTCCTTTCTCTGCGGTATTGAAGGCAAAACAAGCAGTTATGTCTTTTGAGGCCTAA
The DNA here is from genome assembly GCA_030068075.1 of Paguma larvata. Taxonomy (NCBI): domain Eukaryota; kingdom Metazoa; phylum Chordata; class Mammalia; order Carnivora; family Viverridae; genus Paguma; species Paguma larvata. The sequence goes on from CM057834.1 coordinate 58,014,119, forward strand.
AATGGGCACCGTAACTCCAGGGGAGGGACAGAGTGGTATTTTGCCGGCCAGCAGAAATGACAGCCGACACCTGTCCCAGATCCAGAAGTTATCATTACAGAGAAACACGCATCGCGTTCTTTCCAGTGTATTGGGTGGGCTAACAGCAGCGGGAGATGGATTTCTCAGTTACAGATGTGCACTTGCTCTGCCTGCAGCCGCGCGGGCCTCGTAGGGGCTCAGCTGGGCTGGCCTCTCCAACAGCAGCAGCGTCTGCGGTTGGTATTTCCAGGCCACGCGGCCTCTGGGAAGGCCCCCATGCCCCTCTTCCTGCTGCACGCAGGTCTTGCCCACCCACCCAGGCTCAGGCTCATGGCTGCCACCTCCACCAGAAAGTTCTCCACGTTCCCAAGAGCGTGCCCCTCCCTTCTCCACAGCCACAGACTAGCTAGCATCTTGCCCTCCTTTGCTCCTGGCCCTCCCCTTCCCGAGGAAGAGGCGTCGAGAATCCTGACGTGAGGGCCCCTATGTGTTCAGACCCACCGTGCTTCTCCCATCTCTGCCTGCCGAGCCCGTGTCCAGGCTGCCCAGCCTTCCTGATCCAGGCTCGTCACGTCGGCCCACTTCCCACCGCCTTGGATGACACCAGTCCCTCTGCAGGGACTCTCAGCCCCTCCCCCTGCCCCTCCAAGCCCACAGCAGCTGCTGCAGGAGCCTTCGCTGATGGTCCCAGCGGGCCATACTCCTTACCCTGTCTCCGGCTTCTTGCCCTGGCCGTGCCCCCTCCCAGAGGCGGCCAGCCACACCCATGTCACACCCTGACCCTTGGCCTGAGCGGGCACTCTCCGGACTAAAGGGATGCCCAGAAGTCACTTCCTAGACCAACTTCTCTGTGTGTGCTGGGCTGCCGCAGCGCCTCTTTACCATCCTGGGGGACCTCTCGGACTCTTGCTTGCATACCCCTCAGTGATGGAGAACTCACTCCCTTCCATATGTTACACATTCACCCGCCAGTCTCCCCAGTGGATGACTGCTCTCTTTCCATCACCGGCTGCCTCAGGGAAGACTCCTGCCCCCTAAGTCCATCCTGTCCCCTCAGGCGTTCCAACACCTGCAGGAGAGCACCTGGGCTGGAGGTCATTGCTTCACAGTCATGTCAGGGAGTTCTGAGTGGATCTTCACTCCAGCAGTGCAGCATGGTCTGGGCTGCCCCAACTTGCCCTGGGCTGTCCCTCTGAGGTGGAGCTCGGGACCCACCAGCAGATGGAGAGATTCACTCAGCGGTCTTTGTATTTTATTTTGTTTTATTTTATTTTATTTTATTTTATTTTATTTTATTTTATTTTATTTTATTTTATTTTATTGTAGAGAGAGAAAGAGAGGGTGTGAGCAGGGGAGAGGGGTGGAGGGAGAGAGAATCTCAAGCAGGCTCCATGCCTAGTATGCAGCCTGAAATGGGGCTCAATCCCATGACCCTGGGATCATGACCTGAGCTGAAATCAAGAGTCAGAGGCTTAACTGACTGAGCCGCCCAGGCGCCCCTCTCTCAGCGTGTCTTGAAGAGCCCACCCGCTATCATCCAGGTGGGTGGGGAGGGCAGGGCTTCAGAGCCCATCCTCACCCAGGCCCCCAGCTTCCTCAGGAGAATCTGAAAACCAGACCAAGTTCTTACCACCAAGGCCAAACGGGGGCCAGCCTTGAGCACCCCTGTCTTCTAGAAGTTCCTAGAATCCTCAGCTTATGTAGACCTGCAGGTTGGGTTCTAAGACTCTAGTCAGGTATTCCGTGAACACTTATTCCATGAACACACTCCCAAGTTCAATAATTCCCAGAGCAAAGCACTATTGTTCTTTGGCGTTTGGCGAGTGGGGTGGGAGCAGGATACTGGGCTCCGCCTCTCAGACACTGTGCGTTTCCCTGAGAGATGGTGATGGCCACGGCGAGGCTGTGCCCAAGGACGCTGCTGAAGCAGGAGCCCGGAGCTGCCTGCGTGGTGCTGGCTCCCACACCCACACCCACACCCCAACGGGCCCATCTCCTCTGTCCAACCGATGGGTTTATCCCCACTCCCGCCTCAGCGTTCTCTCCCACCGTCTCACCAAGCCCCCCCCCCCCATACCTTCCTCCTTCCTTGTGACTGTGTCATTCTGGAAGCCTGAGGCAAACAGATTTAGAGGAAACACAGAAAGTACATAAGGACCCAGAGACCCGTAGGGGACAGACAAGAGCAGAGATGTGTGTGTGTGTGTGTGTGTGCGATGTTTGTGATTTATGTTTATGTTATGTGGGGGCATGTATGATATGTGTAGACAGGTGTATGTAGTGTTGCGTGTGTGTGTGTATAGTATATGTATATATGGTGTGTGTGCAGGTATTATGTTTATGACATATATTTACATGGGACGTGTATAGAATGCTTAAGTGTGAGTGTGTGTAGCTAGTGTGATTATGTGTATGTGTGTGGGTGTGTACACATGTTCCACGAACAGTGTGTGTATGATACATGTTCATATGTGTGTATCTGATGCATGTGTGTATAATTTGCATATATAATTGTGTGTGTGCGTGTGTGTGTGTGCTGTAGTATGATGTGTGTGTGCGCCTTCACATGTGGGGTGTCAGGGTGGGAGCCGGTGTCCCAGGAAGTCAGGGAGTGAGGAGGCTGCCTGAGGCTGGGAGCTCTTACTTCTGACGGGCTCATGTGACATGACTTCTCTTGGAGAAGGAGAACCAGGGAGCCTTGACCTGGGGCCAGAGGCAGCAGAGAGTCAGCAGGGGCTTGGGGCTGCGAAGGGTGCCGTCACGCAGCCACACTAAGTGAGAGCCCGAGTTTCGCACACAGGTGGGATGAGGCTCCAAGGGGAAATGACTAGCCTGAGGTCATGCTGGGGTCGCCGGTGGACGCAGGACCGGCACGGGGCCTCCTGATCCCAGGCCCGGCCTCCCTGTGTGCCTCTGTCTCACTGCGTCTCTTCCGTTTCCTGGAGTGTGGCTGCCCCGGGTGTGCCGTGGGGAGCCCTTGTCCTCGGATCTCTTTGCGTGCCTGGAGACGCCTTTCTCTCCATGTAAGGGACCCTGGGGCGGCCCCGGCCTTCCTCTGAGCCCCTCCATTCTCCAGATTTTGCTCCTCTGTGCCTTTGCAATGCTGTTTCCTCCTTGTTCATTCGAAGGACAGGCATTTATCCACAGGGTCCCTTTTCCTACCATCTAAGAATCACGCTGATGTGTTGCTGTCCCCCTCCCACTCCTGGGTGAGCTTGCAGCAGGCTGGTTCTGGGGGCTGTGGCAGTTTTGGAAAAGGCCCGGAGACAGAAAAGTAGAGAGACGGGGGCAGTCTCTGACTTGAGGTGGGACACAGCTGGACTGTCCGTGGGCATGGGACCGCCTCTCCTGCTGCAGCCGAGGTGGTGAGGGACATGGCGGGGGGGCCAGCTCCAGAAGGGTAACATGGAGGGTAACCATGCCTGCTGTTTCATGCACTCAGCATCTCTCTTGCAGGGGATATTGATGCTTTTTTTAAAAACATACATTCTTCTCTCGGGGTGCCTGGGTGGCTCAGTCGGTTGAGTGTCCGACTTCAGCTCAGGTCATGGTCTCACAGTCTGTGAGTTCGAGCCCTGAGTCAGGCTCTGTGCTGACAGCTCAGAGCCTGGAGCCTGCTTCAGATTCTGTCTCTCTCTCTCTCTGCCCTTCCCCTTGCCGCTCTCTCAAAAATAAATAAAAACATAAAAACAAAACAAAACAAAACACATGTATTCTCGCTACACAGTCTGATTCTTTCATGTTGATTTTTGCCCTGTTTCTTTCGTTTTCCACCGATTAGGCTTTCCTCACATATACAGCAATCCTTACCTGTCTGCTCATGGCTGGGGCGCTACAGAGAAGCTCCGTACTTGCAGGGGGGCCCCTCTGGCTGAGCTATTTGTTGGGGGGACACTTGGTGTCAGTTTCTCGGGCTGGTCAGATTCTCTAGAGAAAACTTGCCTACGCCTCCTGCCGGAGGATAAAAGCCCGAGTGGCCAGTGATCTGGGAGCCGAGTGAGGGGCAAGCAGGCCGGGGGAAGGGGATGGCCTTGATATTCAGCATGTAAATCTTTATAATCCTTTTATTTCCAGGGCAGTGCTTCCCTGCGAGTGCCTCGCAGTCCGTGCTCCGGACACCCTCTGTTTTGCCTTCTCTGAGGAACGCACCTTTGGGCCCGGCTGAGTGGGGTAAGGAGCTTCAGCCGCACCCTGGTGGTGGGCAGGGCATGGGAACCTGGCCTCGTGCCTCGTTCAGCAGGCCTCCTGTTGCGAACCTGTAACCAGCCACGCTCACGCTTTGCAGAGGCAGCCAGTCTGGTCTCAGAGCTTTCCTAAGGCAAATTGAGTTGCTTGTTAACTTCCACCACTGGGGGCTTACGACGCCACTCTCTTGGGTCTGCGAGTTAGCGACCACTCAGTCTGCTCCCGGCTCTCCAGATCTGGCTGCTGCGGTCCCTTCTCCCATTGAAGCTTATGGCTTTAATGCCATGGTAGTGGGGCCACAGCAGAGCCGGACCTCAAATGTGCGTTCAAACTGCCAATTTTAACCGAAGAGCCTATCTGTGTTTCAAAGGATCCCCAAATTAGAGACTCAAAACAATAAGCATTAATTCCTTCTCGTGATCCCGTGAGTTGGCTGGGCAGTCCTGCCGGTCAGGGCTGCTTTGGCTGCTCTCCGCACTCAGCTGGCATCTTGGCTGGACTGACGGTCTGGGATGCCCTCACTCGTGCCTGGCAGTCGGCTTGATGTCGACTGGGGACAATAGGCATGACACGGCCGTCAGCGGCAACAGACCGTGTGGGCTTTTCCATATGCTGGGGGTCGCAGGGTTCCCAAGAGCAGCAAGAGAGGAACACTCTCCGGCGTTCGAACACTTTTTAAGAAATATAAACTTTTTAAAGAGCAGTTTTAGGTTCGCAGCGAAACTGGCACGTACAGAGAGTTCCCCTTTTCTCCTGGGGCCCATACAGGCGCCCTGACTATTAGCATCCCCCTCCAGAGGGGTACACTTGTTGCCATCAATGAGGTGACCCTGACGCATCGTTACCGCTCAAAGTCCACAGTTGACAGTAGTGTACGTTCTACGGGTTTTGACAAACGTATATATCGATACGGATCCAGTATGATCACGTCACAGAGTAGTTTCGCTACCCTAAACGTCCTCCGTGCTCGCCTTCTTCATCCCTCCCTTCCCCCGCCCTCGCAAACATTGATCCTTTTACCGTTTCCATAGTTTCGCCTCTTGCGGAATGGCATATAGCTGGGATCGTGTGGTATGCAGCCTTTTCGTATTGGCTCCTTTCACTTAGTCATGTGCGTTTCAGGCTCCTCTGTGTCTTTCACGGCTTCAGAAATCGTTGTTCTCTAGCGCTGAATAATATTCCGTTGTTGGGATGGATCGCAGTGTGTCGACTCACCTACTGAAGGACACTGGATTGCTTCTAAATTTTGGCAATTTTGAATAAAGCTGGTAGAGATGTCTGTGTGCAGGGTTTTGTGTGGAACTAAGTTTTCACGTCATTTGGGTCAGTGCCAAGGGGCGAGAGCAAAGCCCGGTGTGCAAGCCCTCTTCCAGCTCTTGCTGGCAGGGCTTTTGCTGCTGTTGCACCGGGACAAACAAGTCACATGGCCAAGCCCAGACAGACTCTAGGTACCGACGGGAGGAGCGGCAAAGTCGTATTGCAAAGACAAGTGCCTCCCGGAGTGGAAAGAATTTAGGGTCATTTTTGCAATCTGTTGCACTCGGTACATGCTTCCTTGGCAATTCTTGATGCTCTGCCTGAAGCACCAAGTTGCCTGATCATGGCACGTTCGAAATGTAAAGAATGAAAAAAGCCGTTGAATTTGATGGGTCCAGAGACTTCAAAGTTCAAAAGGGTGAAGCTTGCAGCGGCAAGAAGTCCACTATGATAAGTTGCACGTATTGGACTTGCGTACTCAACAAAAACTTGTTGAACGCCTACCGTGTGTCCTGTAGGCTCTGGGGAAGCAGCCTGAAGCAGAGAGAATGTCACTTCCAGGGAGGGGAGTGGAGATAGAGACAGAAAATGGAGTACGTCCAGAGATTGAGGAAAGGAAGAGTGCTCTAGTAGCGACAGAGGAGTAAGGAGGGAGAATCAACTCTGTGTGAGGGTAGGTAGGGACAGGGGACAACCGAGGTGGGGGTAGGTCCTGATCCTTCTCAGACGCAGGAATTCCAGGCTCAGGGAGGGGCATGAGCTGGAGGTGGGGAAAGGGAATAATAGGGTCTAATCTCGGGGCACCTGGGTGGCTCAGTTGGTTGAACATCCAACTTTGGCTGAGGTCATGATCTCCTAGTTTATGGGTTTGAGCCCCATGTTGGGCTCTGTGCTGACAGCTCAGAGCCTGGAGCCTGCTTCAGATTCTGTGTCTCCCTCTCTCTCTGCCCCTCCCCTGCTGGCGCTCTGTCCCTGTCTCTCAAAAATGAATAAATGTTAAAAAATTTTTTTTAAAAGGGTCTAATCTCAATTGACCTGTCGCCCCTGTGCTCAGGAGGTGGCATGGCAGTTCTCTCTTGGGACACTCAAGTGTCCCACCTGGCCCCTGGGGGAGAGGTGTAGGGGGAGAGTACCACACTCCCCTCTTGGGGATCTCAAAGCTGATGTTTAGGGATCACTGGATACCACGTCAGAAGAGGAGAGCAAGGCAAGGGAGGAGGAAGGTTCACCTGAGATCAGTGAATGAGTGAGCAGAACCAGCACTGGACACCGATAGCTGGTTCATTCCTTCCTGCAGAGAGCATTTATTAAACACCTACTGTGTGGTAGCCTCACACATGGCGAAGACCCACTATGCCCCAAGGAGTTCATTGGCTGGCGGAGAACATGGAGACACACAAAATGGTGGACGTGGGTGCCGGGAGTCAGGTCAGGAAACCACTGCAGAACTGAAATGAAGATAATATAGCCAAATCAGGGCAGGGATAGGACAGTGTCGGCAGTTGGTAGACTTGAGACTGTTCAGGAGGTAACGTGAAGAGACCTGGGTAGGGACCGAGGGGGAGAGGGGAAGGAGGCTGGGACGGGCGAAGTCGAGGGCGAAGGTGTCCTCACTGGGATGGAAACATGGGAGCGGGAGCAGGTGTGGGGAGTTTGCTTTTGGAGCCACTGTTAGAGGGGCCATGGGCCAGGAAGTGCAGGTGTTCAGACACTGTGGTCGGGAGGGCAGGAGAGCAAGAAGAGCTGCAATACAGACAGATGCTCTGTAGATGAACTTCTAGAAGAGACGAGTGATTCTTGGATGTTTCCAATGACATATTAATAGAGGCAGTGCGGATGATAACAGAAAGCCCCAGGTCCTGAAGGATGTGGCCATCAGGGGTCATGAGTCTACACATGGACCCCTTTATTATGTTCCTTAGGCCCATTCCCCCAGCGAGTGTGGCACCCAGGCTGGGGGGAGCTGGAGAGGAGCTCCCCTCTCTCTCTACTCTTGTTACCCAGACTTGTTCTTGGACCAGTAGCAGCAGCAGCATCTGGAAAGATGTTAGATGTTAGATACAAGTTCTCAGCCCACCTCGGACCTACCCCGAGCAGAATCTGCATTTAAATAGACCCCAAGTGGGGCGCCTGGGTGGCTCAGTCGGTTAAGCGTCCAACTTCGGCTGAGGTCATGATCTCACAGTCTGCGAGTTCGAGCCCCACGTCGGGCTCTGTGCTGACAGCTCAGAGCCTGGAGACTGCTTCCAATCTGTGTCTCCCTCTCTCTCTCTGACCCTCCCCCACTCATTCTTTGTCTCTCCTGCTCTCAAAAATAAATAAAAAACATAAAAAAAAATTAAAAAATAGACCCCTGGTGGTTTTTCAGCAACATGACATTCCAGAAGCAGTGGCTCAGGCCAGCAGTTCTCAATCTTGGCTATCTGGGGGTGGGGTTTCCCCCCATCCGCACCCCAGAGCTTTCGATCTGGTTGGTCTGGGGTGAGGCCCAGCCGACTGGGCGGCTCTACTGCATACCCAGGTGAAAACCCCGGCCCCAGCCCCCTACCCAGCTTTGTGTGATGGACTAGAGCCGGGATGTTGAAGGCGAATGACTCTGCGGAAATCACTCTATATCTTTGGGTCTCAAGATGGAAGTCTGCAACAAAACCCACCCTGTCCCCTCTGCCAGGTAGCAGGGGGGCAGGTGCCGTGGGAGGGCTCCGTGGCCACGAAGAGCTGGCGGGCAGGTATCTAGTCGTCTGAAATATACGCCGGACTCAGCCGCCGCTCACCTCCTCAGGTACCTACTTTTTTGCCAGGCCAGATGGGGAACTGCTGAGGCGAGGGGTTCTCACCTGTCCTCACTCTGGGGGAGGCCCACCAGGTGAAGAACTGTCGGACACAGAGCCAGGAGAGCCCACCGCGTCCAGGCTCAAAGAAAGGGAGTGGGGGATGTTTTCTTGGCAGCATGCTGGGCCCTCCTCCTTCTCTCGGCTGGAGATAGGAGCCAGAGAAGTTAGAGGTATCAACTCCAAGGTCTGCCCAGGAATCCCGTTATTTCAGGGAAAAGTGGGAACTTGAACATTCCTCCCTGCCTTGGTGCTCGAAGTACGGCCCTTGGACCAGCAGCGTCAGCGTTACTTGGAAGCTTACTGGGAATGCGGAGTCTCGGGCCCTCCTGGGCCAGACCTACTGGGTCAGAATTCACAACTTAACCAGCTCTCAGGGTGACTCACGTTCATGTAAGTTTGGAAAGCTTAGTCTCCAGGGCCCTAACTGAAATGCGGGTTCCAGTAACCACAGAGACAGGAGGGCTCTAGCTTCATGGAGGACCCGCCGCTGGGAGAGTTTTCAGGCTCCTCTGGGTGGGCTGCCTCGTGGTGCCTCTGGGTAAGGACTGGTAGAACCAAAGGTGGCTCCAGTATGGTCTTCTTTCCTAAGGAGTACCGCGACATCCTTCCTCCCTGCGCCTCGGTGGCTTTCTGCCCTGCACTGCCCTCTGGTGGCCCCGAGGTGCCATTGCCATCTCACATCGCCTCCTCTCTGGTCAGGATCCCAAGGCCCAGATGGAGGCGAAAGGAAGACTTCCCTGTTGCTGATATCTGCCCCCTAAGAACACGCTGGAGGCAGTTTGGAAAACACTGGGCTTTAGCAGCAGGATAGCAAGTGGAAGCTTCTCTTTTCCCTGGCGAGGGGTCCTGGCTCACCCCTTCTCCCCATCACTCTTCACCCCTTGTTGGAGGCTGTTCAGAGCTAGGACGTAAGCTAGAGGAGAGAGAAAGAGTGCTGTGCTTTAACCCATTCAGCAACTCTTTGAGGGAGCTATTATTTCCCTTGTGATACAGATGAAGAAACTGAGGCACAGAGAGGTTGCTTGTCACTGGAGAAGGGTGACACACAGGAGACCGGACCCTGCCTTTGGGTGGGCCCGAGGCTGTGTGGGGATACCCCAGTCACACTCCTGGAGCTCCAGTGGAGGGCGGGGGACACAGCCTGCACCTATCACACCCCCCTCGCTGCCCCAACGGTTGCTACCAGGAACCGGGTAGGAAAAGTTCTGCATTTCTGGGCAGATTTCAGAATGGCTTCCCAGTAGCAACTGGTTTATTTCCAACAGGGTCTGACTCTGGATTTAGAACACCAGGGACAGTGAAATACTCCCTGCTGCAGAGGACAGAGGCTCTGATAAGGGCTGATTCCTAAGCCAGTGGGTTTGTATCTGGCTCAGCCGATCAGGGAAGGCAGGAGGCTTTGGGGATGAGTTAGCAGGGAAGAGAGTGACTGCCCTCTTCTCCCTGCTTTCTCCCTCTCATGAAAACCCACCTGTCCATTTTTCAAGGCCTAGTGCCAGTGTCCTTGCTCCAGGAAGTCTCAGATTTCTCTTGTGGGCATTAAGATTTATTTCCTCTGTATTCCTGTGGACATGGCTTGATATACCTTTCTTGGCAGTGATTCCATGGTTAGGAAAGGTTTGTGGAGTGACTGACTAATGCCTACAGTTGTGCAGTACACTCTCTGCCCAGCTGTGCATGGCAGACCTGAATTAACTGATCTTCAGTCTTGCTGTTGCCAATGACTTCCTGTCTGACCTGGGCTGGCCACCCCTTCACTCCTGCCTCAGGTTCCCCTTGTGTGCATCGAGGAACCTGGACAATGATCTCTGTCAGCTTACCCAGCTCTGATGTCCCAGAATAGGGATTTATAACCTGAGCCTGTGGTTTGGCTTTGGCTATCCGTGAACTCTCTCGATTTTATGCAAAAATTTATAGGTGTGTGTGTATATGTGTGTGTGTGTGTGCAAGAGCTTTCGTTATATTTTCAGAGGGATTCATGAGCCTAGAGAGTCTCCCTAACCCAGCTTTACGGCCATGGCAGGGGACATGGGAGGAGGTGGCCAGAGGTAGGTAGTGTGCCCCTGGGTATCCTCTCAGTTCCTCACCCAGTGCGAGCCTGCGAGCCTCCCCCCTTCAGAAAATCTTCCCACTTTACAGGTAAAGAAACTGAGGCTGCCTGTCACAGACCCCAGCCCAGCTCTTTGGCCTCCACAGCCCCTGCTTTGGCCCTACCGTGCGGCCACCTAGCGGAGGCCCTCGTGGGCTCACAGGCCGGGCTGCCTTTGCAGCATCCTTGGAGAGCGGTGGCCATGAGGACCGGTGCCCCTGCTGTCACCCAGGTGCTCTCTGTCCGGTGCAGCCCTGTACCCCCCCATCTCCGGAGGTGGAGACCAGTTGCTCATCCGAAGAGCAGGTATGAAAGATGTTTTCCACGTTACATTTTAAGATTTCTTTTTAGCACAGGTGTTGGGGCGCCTGGGTGGCTCGGTGGGTTGAGTGTCTGACTCTTGGTTTCAGCTCAGATCATGATCTTGCGGTTCATGAGTTTGAGCCCTGCATCGGGCTCTGTGCTGGCAGCATGGAGCCTGCTTGGGATTCTCTCTCTCCCCCCCTCTCTCTCTGTCCCTCCCCTGCTCGCTCTCTCTCTCAAAATAAATAAACTTGGGGGGGGGAAGGCATTGCAGGACTACGTATGTAGTCCGGGGTCGCCTCTTTCTCACAGTCCTCTGTTCGCACGCACGGCTTGCTGGCCGTTCTGGCCGCGGCTCGCTCCGCGTCTCCCCCTCCTGCAGTTCTGATGCATCTATATTTGCTCTCCCAGCCTCTCCCCAGAAAGAGCTTCCCGGTCTCACTCCCTCTCAGGGAGCAGCAGGGTCCACGCACAGGGAGCCAGGCCACAGTGCTCGCCCCTCCAGTTGGAATTTATCTGGAATTTATCAAGAGCATGGGAATGTTTCCGGGTTTTCTTGGTTCTCGGTTCCCGAGAGGTAATGTTTTGAGTCTAGGTGCTGCTGTGTGGAGGGGGCAGAGGGAGAGAACGTAACCGAGGGACAGAGACAGAGAGAGACAGGCAGCAAAGGGAGAGATAGAGACAAAGACACAGAGGGCGGGGGCGCCTGGCTGGCTCAGTCCGTGGAGAGTGTGAATCTTGATCTCGGGTTGCGAGCTTAAGCTGCACGTTGGGCGGAGGGATTGCTTAAAAATAAAATCTTAAACACACAGAAAACAAAGGCACAGAGAGAGACTAGGTGTCTGCAGTAGGTCAAGCATGCTTTCCTCTTTGGTTTGGAGGGAAAACAAGAACCAGAGTGGAAAGACCCCTAAGGGGGAGCGAACAGGAACAGAGATGGCTAAGGTTTCACCAGCCGAGGACGGCGAGCTTGCCTTTGAAAGCAGTTTGCCCTGAATGCGGTTACATATTTCTTCCTGACTTCGGTCCTGTTTATTCCGCTTGCTGAGTCAACCCTTTCTCTTTGCCTAGGGCAGAAGTAAACAGCCAGGGCCTCTGAAAATCCTAGGAATCCTGTGTTTGGATAAACCATTAAAAAGCGTTGCCGTGTATAAACAGAACATGGGATAAAATTGCACAGAACTTACACACACACACACACACACACACACACACACACACCAGTAAACTAGAGAAGTCTAAATAAGATCAGCGGAATAACAACATCCTGGTTGTGATATTTGACTACTATTTTGAAAGACGTCACCACCGAGGGAGATTGTTCTCGTGTATTCATCGTTTCTCCCAGGCCTCATTTCTTTCACCCGCGCCTTACCACTCTCGGTCACCTCTCTGCCTCCCGCCGGGGACGTGCTCATTGGCCTCAGCCCGGGGCCTGCCATCCACCGAGCGCCCGCCGCCTGTGTGTCCCTCAGAGACAGCGCTCCCTCTGACCTCACGCCCAGCGCGATTTGCCTGTGAGCCGCGAGGAACACCGAGGACGCAGGGGCTGGGGAAGGGGCTCCCCAGGGGACCGGGTGGCAGCCCCCCTCCTCAGAGGCCTCTCTGCCCTCTCTGTTGTCCCCAACATTTTCAGGACAGCAGGTCCTTCCAGGATGGGACGGGGGCTTTGGGTGGGACAGCAGATGGGGCCCCAAGTTACAGGATTAGAACACTGCTGGGAGCAAGTTTGTGATCACGGGACTGCGCTGAGATGCGCTACAGCAGAGCCAGGCGTGATCACTGAGGACCGGACGGGAGGTCTTTCCTCCCTCCCCCCCTCCCTCCCTCGTTCCTCCTTCCCTCCCTCCCTCCCTCCCTCTCTCTCCTCCCAGCCTCCCTCCCTCCTCCCTTCCTCCCTTCCTCCCTTCCTCCCTTCCTCCTCCCTTCCTTCCTTCCTCCCTCTCTCCCAGCCTCCCTCCTTCCCTCCCTTCCTCCCTCCCTCTTCTCTCCTTCCCTCCTTCCTCCCTCCTCCCAGCCTCCCTTCTCCCTCCCTCTTCTCTCCTTCCCTCCTTCCTCCCTCCTCCCAGCCTCCCTTCTCCCTCCCTCCTCCCCCCTTCCTTCCTTCCTCCCTTCCTCCCCACCTTCCTTCCTCTGTCATCTATTCTTCCTTTTTCCCTCTATTGTCTTTCTCTGTTGTGACTGTTATCTATCCATTCTTCCACCCATCTCTCCATCCGCCCATCCTTCCGTCTATCCATCTTTCCTTCTTCCCTCTATTGTCTACATTTGTTGTGACTACATTACACGTAGAGGTGCGAACCCGCACCCACCCTGAGCACACGGATATGACCCTTACACGTGCTTCTCCCCTGCTCCTTGCCCCCCGCCTTCCCCCGTCTGACGTAATCACTAATGTGAAGTTTATATTTATCGTTCTCTTGCTTTTTAAAAATAAATTTCATCACACATTTATGCACATCTAAACAAAGTATGCCGCCAAGGTGCATGGGACGCACTTACCCTACACAACTATTTATTGCTTTTCCGAAGTTCAGATTTCACTGAGTGGTCTGCATTTCAGCTGGCAGTGCAGCTCAGGCCACTCAGCCCGGAGGGAAAGAGGCACGGGCAGGGAGTCAGGGCAGCCGCGGGCGTGTTGGATGCCTTTGCGTGACTTAGGAAGAGGTGTTCCCGCGGATGGACACATTACAGAAAAGTGCCCTCCGGGCTGTTCCCTTTCCCTCCGGAAGGACTATAAGAACGAGGGGCCCCTTTTGGGCAGACTAATCAGGGAAAGGTGCCCTTTCCTGAAGGCTCACTTGGCCCCTCCCTTTGCGCAGGGTATACTGCACAGAGCTGGACGTGGCATCCCCAGAGTCAGAAGACCTGGATTCTAGTCTCGGCTCTGCCGCTAATTGGCTGGGTGGCCTTGGGTGAGTCCTTTCTTTTTCTATTTCCTTTCTGTGAAGTAGGGAAAACGGGATCCAATCTAATAATCTATGAGGAAATTCTAGGAGCAGGAAATCACGGACGTGAAAGAACTTTGACAAGTGAAATATTTTGCACCAAGTGACTGTTGACATTAGTTCCCCACAGGAGATCCGGAACAGCCCCTTGAAAGCACCTAGTCCAGTTCCTTTGTTCCACAGTCTAGGAAGCTGAGGTCCCGAGAGGGTGTGCGGCTTGCCCAGAGACACACAGCAGACCGATGGCAGAGTTGGAGTGAGAACTCCTGGCCAGTGTACCCTCTCCTCCACTAGGTGTCCCCACAGGCCTGGAAGGGCCCAGAAGTCCCTCCTCCCCTTGGGCCTCTCCTGGCACTGGCTTGACCAGCAAAGGCAGCTTCAGCCCTTGCCCAGGTGTGCATCTATGTGCGTAGACCCCTCTCCGGACTTGTCTGGAGAGGCATCACATAGCAGAAGGTTTTAGAAATGTGCACAGCAGGGTGATCGTTGGGCAGAAGGAGGTGGGGTGCCCAGCAGCCCCGGAGATGTTGCAAACCCGTTGTCCAGGAACAGGGACGGGGTGGGGGCTAAGATGACATCTAGCAGAGAAAACAGACCTTGGCAAACAGGATGTTTTGAGTACAGAGGACGTTTCTGCTGGGGCGGCTAAAAGGGGGTGGTTTCTGCCAAGGCGAGGACGGACAGTGCCCAGGAGTGGAGGTTGCTGAGAAGGGAAGCTAATCAAACGCGTCCCTTCTTACAACGTCAGGACCTCCAGGAGAGTGTAACCTGGCCTAGCCAAAGCCCGAAGGACAGAGCATCCAAACCGGGGCCCTCGCCCCGTGGGCGACTCGGCATGCAGAGCTGCAGGCTGCCTTGGGGACAAGGGTGGGCAGGGTCTGAGGGAAACCCACACGGGCTTGTGAAAGCCGCCTAACTTCTCAGACCGGGCTATGCCGGGTTGAGTGACTGTGCTATGTGCCCGCCGTTCGTCCACCTGAAGGTAGTCTGTGCTCTCTACATGCTTCGATAAAGCATTTTCTTCCACTCTATCCAGCGGGCAGAACTTGTGATATGTTGTCAACAGTTTGGTGGGTAAGGGTCATTAAGGAAGAAAGAGGGCGCCTGGGTGGTTCAGCCAGTTAAACGTCCGACTTCAGCTCAGGTCATGATCTTGTGGTTCATGGCTTTGAGCTCCGCGTCGGGCTCTGCGCTGACAGCTCAGAGCCTATAGCCTGCTTCGGATTCTGGGTCTCCTCTCTCTGCCCCTACCCTGCTTACACTCTGTCTCTCTCTCTCTCTCAAAAATAAAATAAACATTAAAAAAAATTTAAAGAAGAAAGCGCCGTTGTGGCTGGAGAAAGGAGCCTTCTATTTGGGGACAGGGAAGGTGGACTTGTGGGCCAAGACTCCTTTTGTCTAGTAATTCCCTAAACTGTGACCTACTTAGAGTGATGGGCTAAGTCTCCTGTTGTATCAGGAGTGCAAATAATAAAAAACCCAACCGTGGTGGCTTCGCCAATTTTTTTTTAACTTCTCGTGTAACAGCTGGAGATATTGGTTCAGTGGCTCAGTGGTAATGCAGCTGGCATCCCTGTGATTAACTTACTTCCTCATGGTCACAAGACGGCTGCAATAGCTCCAGGCATCATAGGTTCAAGGCAAGGAAGTGGAGGCTTCATTAGTCTCTGGCCCTCTTAACTAGGAAAGCAGAAACCATTGCAGAAGCCTTCTAGTAGATTCCAGTGGTGGCACGTGGCTCTCTCCTGGCTGCTAAGAAGGCAGGGAGAGAAAGTATGTCTCTTTCTAGTCTCCATCGTGGAGGTGAACTGGGGAGAAGTAGGTCAGCAGGGGATAGGTTGACACATTCACTCTGTGTCACTCGTACACATTCTTTTTGGGTTAAGCATAACCATCGTTTCTTTCCTCCAAATCTGGTTGTCTGGAGCGCTTTGCCTCCTCCATTCCACTCTCCATGGTGAGAGCCGTGGGCTTGGCAGGGAGAGGAGGCCAGGAGCCTACTGAGTCAATACGTGCACCTTCTGGTGGACGAGTCATCCCCCCGATATGAGGTCCCTGGGCCGGAGGCAGTACCCTCATGTCCAGACAGGGCATATGCATGGCCAACGGTGCATGTCCTAGTGGGCCCTGCTGGGGCGCAACTGGACACGAGAGCGGTCGCCCTGCACCCACCCTCATGCCTCAGACCTCTTTCACCTGCTCCTCTGTGGGCTCTGCTGGGAGCGGGGCGAGACCCTGTTCTTAGAGGTCCGTGCCTCAGTCTCCCACTTCCAGTATGCACTGTCCTCCCCGTGACAGCCGCGTCTGATGCCGGGGTGGGAAGACTGGGAAGGGACGTGCACCGGGTCTGATGATTGCAGGCGCCGAACCCGAGGCCGGAAGAGGAAGGGCCCCCAGCTCTCCCGTGCCCTCCTGGTGCTGTGAACGGTCTCGCTCATGTCCCACTCACCAGGTTCCTCCCGGGCGAGTTTTAGTCCCTGCCGCCCGTCCCTGGGGGGAGTCTCTGGGATTTTCCCTGCCTTGTCCTGTATCCGTCTTCCCCCAACAAGTCCCCCTATCCCTATGAGGTATTCTGCGGGGTTCTGCAGATTGGGCCCTCCTCCTGCCCTTTCTGGAGCGCTCATTACACTGGGGCTGAACTCCTTCAGTGCCCGCCCTGGAGGAGGGGGTAGGCAACAAACACATAGGTCACGTGCTATTACTAATAGCTGGCCCCTTTAAGAAATATTCATTCTTAAAATTGTGGTAAAATACACATAACATAAAATTTGCCGTCCGAACCCTTTTAAGTGCCTAGTTGAGTGGCATTAAGTACATTCACACAGTTGAGCAACCATCGCCACCATACGTCTCCAGAACACTTCCAGCTTCCCAAACTGAAGCTCCGTACCCATTCCAAAACAACTCTCTGTTGGCCCCCTCCCCCAGCCCCTGGCAACCACCATTCTCCTTTCTCTCTGCATGAATTCGACTACTCTGGGTCCCATATGTAAGCGGAATCAGGCAGTATTTGTCTTTTTTGCGGCTGGTTTATTTCACCAAGCCTGTCTTTCAAGGCTCATCCGTGTTGGAGTATGTCTCAGCATTGCCTTCCTTTTTCAGGCTGAAGAATATTCTATCACACGTGTGTACCACGTTTTGTTTATTCGCGCATCCATCACTGGGCACATAGACCATTTCCACCTTTTGGCCATCATGAATAACGCTGGTGTGGGGCCGGCCACTTTAAAAAGCGTGTGACACTCATCTATTTCTCATAACAGCCCCATGTGGACGCTATTGCTTTCGATTCTCATTTTATGGGTGGGGAAACTGAGGCAGAGAGGTGAAAAGACTTGCTCAGTCACGCAGCTGCAAAGAGGCTGAACCAGGCTCGCGAGTCCAGGCAGCGCAGCTCAGGAGCCTGAGAACTTCACCTGTAGGCCACACCGCCGCCTCACAGAGCGTCAGGGGAGCGTGGAGCTGGGCCTGGGGGAATTCCAGGAAGGCTTCTTCGGGGAGGTGACCTTTGAGCTGGGTTTTAAGACTGAGTCGTTCACTAATGTGTAACAGAGAAGAGAAGGGCTAGCCATTTCTGGGAGAGGAAAAACCTAGTGTGATGTGACTATTAATACGAGGACCCAGGCCACTTCACAGGCACGGCCCCTGGGGTCCTGCAGTGGCACAAATAAGAAAACAGAAGACGCAGGCTGCTGGTTACGGAATCTCAGGAGATTCCCCTCTCCCCCCGCCTCCACCCTACCATCTTATGGGAATAAAGCACCATCCTGGGCCAAGCCAGACGTGGAGAGAAGCTTCCACAAAGACTCTGTAGGCTCTAAAAGCGTATCAACTTTCCAATCTCTCCCACCCCCAGACTGTAACACCCCACATCCCTGTAGGGGTGGAGCTGGAGGGGGTGGGTGGAGTGGGGACAAGGAAGAAAAAACACAGAGATGACAGAGCTATGGCTGTTGCTGTTTTTGCCCTTAAACGCGGACGTATCTTGCCCTAGTGTATTTTGGGCACGTGGTGATCTTAACGCTCCATTGGAAACACTGACCAGTACAGCCATCTTGCTCTTCCATGCTGATTTCAGAAACCCCAAATCCCCGAGGCACCTGGGTGGCTCAGTCAGTTAAGTGTCTGACCTCAGCTCAGGTCGTGATATCATGGTTCGTGAGTTCAAGCCCTGAGTAAGTCCCTGTGCTGACAGCTCAGAGCCTGGAGCTGCTTCAGATTTTGTGTCTCCCTCTCTCTCTGCCCCTCCCTCCCCCTCCCCAGCTGTGCTCTATCTCTGTCTCTCAAAAATAAATAAATGTTAAAAATTAAAACAACAACCACCACCCAGATCTCCTTTTTCTCCCCAGAGGTCTGAAAAAGCCCAAGGTCAAGAAAAACAGTTGTTTTCCACAAGTATTTTAATTTGCTGATCGAGGCAGCAAGGAGCAAAGGTTGGATATTCTGGTCATCTCAGCTGAAATCGGCTTAAATGTCAGGCCACGGGCGAGTTTCCGTAGGCTACAGATTTTCCTTATAGGAAATGATATTGAGACTTAAAGTTGTGCCCAGGCACGGGAGTGGGATGGGCTGGGGAGAGCTTGGGGGTCAAGGTCTGCAGGAAATGGGCTCTGAGCAGCATGCACATATGGGCGCATAGGTGGGTGTGTTGTGTGTACAGTAAATGTTTGAGGTGGAGAGGGTGCATGGTTTGAGATCCTGATAAAAAGAACCAAGGGTGTAGAAATATGCCATTTTGAAACAAAACAACACCAGCGTGCTAAAGATCATGAGTTGCCCTCCCGTGTCCATTGGCCCCACCCTTCCTTTCATAGTCATAGAGGTTTTTGGCTGGGCACATGGCTGCCACATCAAAGACTACATTTCCCAACCTCCTTTGCAGCTAGATGTGATCAAGCAAGTGAATTAGGGATATCAGCTGAGTATTCTGTACTAAGCGGGGGTACACATGGACTCTTTGCTTTTTATTCTTACCTCCATTACCTGGAACATGGAAGCTGCCATCTTGGGCTATGAGGTCAAGGCCATACATGCTGGAGAAAGAAGATCGGAGGAAACTGGGGACCTAATAACACGCGGTACCGCATGTGCCCTGGACTTCTGTGAGAGACAAATAAAATTTGATTTCGTTTAAGTCACTGATGTTGTTGTTCTTCTTATTGTTATTATTGTGGCAGGAATACCACAGAAGAGGTGTCGTACCACTTTCAGTGCATAAGGGGTACGTGATATCCCATCTGTCCCATTGCTGGTGATGGCGACTCGATCACTTGGGCAGTGTTGTGTCAGCCAGCTTTCTTTGCTGTAAAGTAACAGTTTTCCCCCTTGTAATTCACAAATATGGAGAGTTACTTTGAGACTACTATATAAATGTCCTGTTCCTCATCAAACTTTTACCCAGTAGTTTTAGCATTCATGATGATTCTTGCCTGAATGATTATGCTAGTTGTCAAATGGTGCTGTGTGAATTCCATCATTCTTTCTACATTTATTAGTTGACATTCAAATGTGACGAGGAGTTTGCTTTCTTTTTTCCTTCTTTGCTCCTTAGTTCCCTCCTTTCTTCTTTCCTCCCTCCTACCTCCCCGCCTTTCGCCCTCTGCCTGGATGGCCCTTCTGCACGGACCTGTACAGATGGCAAGACCCATCATCCCCGGCAGTGAGGAGGTCTGGCACTCTTTGGGCTGAGTGAAAGGCCAGATGAAACACCAGGGTGGTGGCTGCCCCACTTCATCTTGCTGGGGCCTGGCTGGGGTTGGGTCTTTCCTCCATCTCCAGTCTCATGTTGGTGGCCATGTGAAATAGACATGTTGTCAAGGACAATGACCTGGGCTGGACCCCTCATCCTGACCTCTGAGAATGGTGGCCAGACAGATGGGAAGGACTGAGGATCATGTTGTTAAGAAGGACTTTCGGGGTGCCTGGGTGGCTCAGCCACGTAGCATATGACTCTTGGTATCAGCTCAGGTCATGATCTTGTGGTTTGTGGGATCAAGCCCTGCATTGGGCTCCACACTCAGAGGGGAGACTTCTTGGGATTCTCTCTCCCCCGCCCCTTTCTTTCTCTGCCCTGCCCCCCACTCTCCCCACTCTCACGTGTGTGTGGTCTCTCTCAAAATAAATAAACACCTAAAAATAAAAAGAACTTTCACAATGTCCTTCCAACCCAGCTGGTCCAGACGTGTTGGTTGGATCCATGCTCCACTTCTGTTCTCTGGAGTCCCCTGACCCAGGTCAATGCCCCGTCCTGCTCTGCTCTCAAGGAGCCCAAGGTCGGAGGGGGATCCATACATCAGTCCCCTCCCTGGAGCATCTTGGAGGAGGCAGCACATGAACCTCAACTCTCAGAGCACAATGCAGCAGGCCTGTTCCAAGGCCCGTCCCACACCTGCTGGACCCTGCTGCCAGAACCCAACAGAGCACTGGGCGGAATCCAGGGACCCCATAAACTCCTGTGGTCAGACTGACGCAAATACAGGAGCTCCCAGACTCCCATGCTTACAGCCGCTGCTGGGCAGTGACGTGTATGATTTTACACACGTATATATATGTATGCACACACATGTCCCAGAACCCTCTCTGTGTCATGAGGTAAGGCCATCTAAATTGTCCCTCTAATGTAATGTCTGCTAAATTCTCCTCCACTCCCCTTTCCTCCCTCCCTTCCTTCTGGACCTCAGGAGCACAGAATTAATAATACACCTTGGTGCACAACATCCTCTCATCATTGGTCCCTGAAAGGACATCTTTTATTAAACTAATAAATCAATTGAAATACTGGAGCAAACGCTTATGAAACAGATGCCCTAAGGACGCCCAGAACATCGACAATTACTTACATTTACCCATGTGGTTCTCCCCTACCTATGCCCCTTCCTCCCCTCCAGAAGCAACGGCTGTTTTTGCCAAAAAGCTTTACCGAAGCATGACATCCCTACAAATTATGAATTTCTGCTTTAAGTCGTTTTATGTTTACACAAAGATATGCTGTATGTCTTCACTTTTTCACGCACGATTCCATTGCCAAGCTCCATCGAATATCTGAGGAGGCGAGGAAATGGCAGCCGATGGCTGGTGAGGCCAATCCTCAATGCTCTCTGGGCTAATGCTGGCTTTGGGCCACACTGTGGCGTGGAGAAATTATACTTGCTGGTCCTGGGGTCACGCTCTGTAGCTCTGGTGTATTTAACGGCTCCGTTTTATGGAACTGGGAAAAGCACATTTTTATTTGTAAATGATTATAGATATTTGTAATGACTGGGTCCTTATTTTGGTGACAGCTGTGTTAAAATGCTTGGTACAGTCTCATTATGGGAAAGAAGGCACTACGCGGGGCAGGGAGGGACTTGTCTTTTGATTTCAGCACCGAGTACGCAGAGTCCTGGGCCTCCTTGCCCCACGCAGTACAGGCCAGCCGAGGCCTCGGCCTCGGTGAGCCCAGGAGCCAGCTGTGGTGCTGTGGGTAGCCCTCTCTGGGCCACCTCGCTGTGGGTTTACTCCTCCGGGAACAAGGAGGCACGCATTCTCCCCATTTCCCATCTTGAGCAGTAAAGACTCAGCGTGGAGCAGGGGCTTCTTTTAGGTCCCCTAGATGGGCGGGACAGAGCCAGGACCCGACCCCAGAGCCCAAGCCTTAAACCTCGCTTGCCTCCCGCTTCCACAAATCTGTACGAAGGACGCTCCTCCCCTTCCTCCCGCCCTCCCAGCCCGCGGGCTCCGGGGAAGGGGAGGAGCTCTCCGGGCTCCGGTGACACCGTCGCCAAGGCAACGCGGCCATACTGGCCGCAACCGACCTGGGGGCCTGGGCTGCGGCGGCCGCGGCCTCGTGGGCAGAACCGGCGGCATGGACAGCCTCTTCGTGGAGGAGGTGGCCGCCTCCCTGGTGCGGGAGTTCCTCAGCAGAAAGGTGGGTCGCGCCGCCTCCGCCGCTGGGGGCCGCGGCTCCAGGGTCGGGGCGCAGGTAGGGGATGCCCCTGCAAGCCCCGCACTTCGCGGGCCTCCCCTGCCGCCGCCCGCCCCGGGGATGCCCGACGGGAGCACCGCTCTCCCGGGCCTGCCGAGACTACATTTCCCAGGAGCCATCTGGCCCCGCGCAGCGCCCGCTCGCCCGCCACGCCGGCCCGCGGCAGCCGTCCTGCGCAGGCATCTCGCCCCTCCGGCGGGGGACGTGGCGCGGGACACTGGGGACGGGGGAGGGGGGGCAGGCCAGCGGGCTGCGACCTCCTAAAGCACAGCCGCCTGGTCGCGGGTCCCCGGGCGCAGTCCCCTGGCCCGTCTCGGCGCTTCCATCGCACCGGGAAAGAAGTCCCCCAGAGGGAACCCAAGGGGCGGAAACGCGTTCCCTTTAGGCGAACCCTTCAGTCGTGCCCCGAGGTTGCAGCCTAGTTGTTTTGAACTTCTATAGTGTCGTACCGGGAGACTTTTCAGAGTACTCAAAAGTTGGGGAGGTCCTTAGCAGTCATCCGCAATGGAGGTGGGGACACCGTGCGAAAGAGGTCGCTGGAGGTTACTGCGTATGCCAGTGTAGGACAGCCCCTATTCGTCATTATAACTCTCTATACAAAATGACCCATTGGCTTGTCGCTCATGGTGTCGTGTGGAGCAGGGGCCTTGGGCAGTTGTTTGGATTAAACATACGTATAAACAAAATCATTTTTTAAAAGATTTTATTTTTTAAGTAATCTCTACACCCAACGTGGGGCTGGAACTCACAACCTGGAGATCAAGAGTCACATGCTTCTCCAACTGAGCCTACCAGGTGCCCCAACAAAATAATTTTTTGAATGAAAAAGGGAAAGGGCTTTGGAATCAGATGGAGCAGTTCAAATACCAGGAACTGATTAGCAGTGTGACCTTGGGTCACTGCCTCAGTTTCCTTATCTGTAAAACAGGACTAATAAGACTTACTTTTTGCAGATTTATAATGAGGACTAATAACATATGGGCGGGGTGCCTAGGTGGCTTAGTTGGCTAAGCTACAGACTTTGGCTCAGGTCATGATCTTACGGTCTGTGAGTTCGAGCCCCGAGCCCCACATGAGCCCCGCATCGGGGTCTGTGCAGACAGCTCAGAGCCTGGTGCCTGCTTCAGATTCTGCTTCTCCCTCTCTCTCTCTGCCCTTCCCCCACTCGCACTCTGTCTCTCGCAAAAATAAAAAAACATTAAAAAAATATATATATGGGCAGTCCCCAGGCGTTGTATCTGGTGCATGGTAGGTACCTGTATTCAGCAGGGTCTTCACCCCCATTTCTCGAATGCATCTGTTTTGAAAGTATCTTTCGTTGCTTTTTAAAAACAGGTTTTTTTATTTAAAAAAATGTTAAAAATTTTAAATGCAGTGTGGCTTCATTGTATTTGCCCTGTTTTTGCGGGTAATTGACCTTCCATCTCCAAGTCCTGGCTGCCCATTGGGTGTTAGTGATCCAGCCTTATGAGGCTGCCCACTATCGTCATTTCTTTTTTAATTTTTAAAAAAAGTTTTATTTATTTCTTTTGAGAGCGTGAGTGCCAGCCGGGGAGAAGGACAGAGAGAGAGAGGAAGAGAGAGCATCCCAAGCAGACTACCAGTGCAGAGCCCTATGCGGGGCTTGAACTCACAAATCACGAGATCATGACCTGAGCCCAAGCCATCCAAGAGTTGGATGCTTAACTGACTGAGCCACGCAGGCGCCCCCATCTTTTCTTTTAAGTCTGGGCCACCAAGCAAAACTTTCAGAGAGTTTTCCTCATGGCTTTTCTTTCTCGACTACACATGAAATCCAAAATCCTCACCTGGTACCTGAGGCTCCCCCATAGCCTGATCCCAGCTTAGCAACCCAGTGTGGGTTCTGGCCTCTCTCGCGTGCTCTCCCTGTTCCCCGCCATGGCCCACCCCAAGTCCGCTTCCTGCAGGAGGTCTTCTTGGATAACTCCCACTGGAATAACTGAGTTACCTTGTCCATGGCTTGCTCACTGACACTCGCATTATAGTTTATACATCAGTAGTTTATACATCTGTTTATACCCACTAGACCAGTCCACAGAACTGGTGCCTGATCTGGGTGGAATCTTGGCAGTCCTCTGGTTCACTGGGCCTCCTCTCACTCTCATTTTTTTTAAGTAGGCTTCACACACAGCTTGGAGTCCAACATGGGGCCCGAACTCACGATCCTGATACCAAGAACGAAGCTGAGTGCAAGAGTTGGCTACTTGAGCAACTGAGCCACCCAGGCTCAGTTCCTTTCTCCTATTTTTTTTTTTTTTTTTTTTTAAATCTGGGCACACTAAAGCTCTGACATGAGGAAGGAGTTGCCCACAGTCCAGTCAGAAAGTCGTAGGGGCGCCCAGGTGGCTCAGTGGGTCAAGTATCTGATTTCGGCTCAGGTCAATATCACACGGCTCCTGAGTTCGAGCCCCATATCAGGCTCTGCGCTGGCGGTGCAGAGCCTGCTGGGGATTCTCACTCTCTCCTCTCTCTCTGCCTCTGTCCCATTCATGCTTTCTCTCTTTTGCTCAAAATTAATACAGTTTTTGAAAAAGATAAGAAAGTCGTGTCGAGCTGGGACTGCGGTCCAGATCGACCGCTTTCCTCCTCCCCTTCTGCTCCAGAGCGGAGGCCACGCACTCCCCTCGGGGCTCGGCACCAGGCAGGTGTAGCCCAGAAGAGTTCCTGTCGTGGCGTGGCGTGGGGTGCCTCAGTTGCCTGTTTGTGTCTCGGATCCTCACAGCAGTCCTGGAAGACAGGAATACCTGTTCCTTCTCATGTGAAACAAGCATGAGACCGGGGGTGTGGAAACTTGCCCAGGGTGCACAAGTTAGATCTTGTCACACTGTCTACTCAAAACACCCTCCATGGGTTTCTCACTTCAAGCAGAATAAAATCCGAGGGAAAGCCCCACCAGGGCCTGCGAGGCACTCTGTGACCATGCGGCAGGCTGTGCCCCCGGCCTCCCGTCATGTGCCCCCTACCCGACACCGAACCCAGCTACGCTGGCCCCTCCAAGCGTGGTCAGCCCCCAGGGAGAGCCACGATTGTCTCCTGCAATGTTAGGGCCTTCCAAGGTGACTCTTCCGGTGCCCCAGCCTCCCTCTCCTGCAGTGACTTGTCCCCATCCTACCTCTGCCACCCTTTTCCAAGCGGTCATGTCCTAGGCCTGTTGTCTGCAGCAGCGCACCTCGTCTGTAATGCGTCCGGGCATTCTGTCACCCTCGCTGGCCGCTCACCTCCCTTCACAGCCCGGCATAAACCGTTCCTCAGTCTCACTCACGCCTGCGTTCGTAGTTCCTGCCAGCTTTCCCTCCACCTTCGTCCTCATCACACCCTCAACAACCTTCTCTTCTTTCATCATAGCCCCCCACGCTACCCCAAGATTTCAAATTCAGCTCGGCCCCCTCCATCCCTGCCTGGGCAGAGCTGAGTGGGGCTGGAGGAGCACATACCACCGTGTCC
This sequence comes from Paguma larvata, assembly GCA_030068075.1. Taxonomy (NCBI): domain Eukaryota; kingdom Metazoa; phylum Chordata; class Mammalia; order Carnivora; family Viverridae; genus Paguma; species Paguma larvata. Next base: position 58,039,184 of record CM057834.1, read on the forward strand.
ACGTTTTCACGGCCCCTCACCGCCGCCCCCACCCCCGCCAGGCACGCCTGCCCACCTGGTCAGGCCTCTCCAGCCTGTTTCCTCTCTCCGTTCTTGGATGACCGTTTTGAACCTTCTCTGTCCTCCAGTCCCAAAGCTCCTTCCCCGTTCTCATGTCACTGAGGAAGCAGAGCGGTCTTGAGGACGCTCCCAGCAGCCTGCACCACCACAGTCGCTAGCCCTTCTGGGCCTGAGCCATCCCTCCAGCCTCCGTCCCGTGCCTATAAGGGAACCCTCCGTCCCCCTGGGAAAGGCCACCCCCTCCCCGGTGCCTGTCCCTGCTAGCCTGCTCGAGAGCACTGCCGTTGTCACCTCCTTATTGCCTCTACATGCTGCCTTCTCCACCGTCGCTCCTACAGAATCCCATCCTGACCCCCAAGTCCCTCCGGCTATTGGCCCATTTTTCTTCTCTCTTCTGTAACCAAACCCTGTGAAAGAGCTGCATGTGCTCTGCTTCTAATCTGCCTCCTGCTCGCTCTAACCCTCTCTAATCCGGCTTCCGTCCCCGCCAGCCCTGGGGAACAACTCTTGTCTAGTGTGCCAATGATCTTCACTTTTCGGTCCTCACGCTTCTCCATCCGACGTTGCGTTTGGACCGTCGATGGTATCCTCCCTCCTGGGGTCTCGTTCGCTCGGCTTCTGGGGACCACCTTCTTCTCTGATTCTTTGCTGGTCCCTCTTGTTTCCTGGAGCTGTGTGTGCTGGGGCCCCGAAGACTCCATCTTCTCGGCCTCTCTCGTTTCCCAGGTGCCTCTGCCGGTCTACTGGACCCCGTGCTGTCAATGTGCCGATCGTTCCCAAATGCCTCTCTCCGGCCGAGATCTCCCCCAGAACCCTTACGATGTCACATTTCCTCTCAGATATCCAATCGATATCTCAGCACGTCCGAAACCCGATTCCTGATTTCCCCGACATCTTGCAGTTTCCCCCATTTCGTTCTGGTTGCTTGGGCCCGAACCTGCAATCATCCCTGGCTGTTTTCCTTCTCGTACGCCCCACGTCCAGTCCGTCGGCCCGTCCGTTGGCTCTAGTATCAGAGTGCACAGAGCGCAGAGCCCCGTCTTCCCTCTTCTCTCGCAACCACCCCGGTCCAGGCCACCTCCGTCTTTCAGGTGGATTGTTCGATACCATCCTGTCTAGTTTCCGCTTAATCCCTGGTCTCCCAAAAATCTCTTCTCGACCTAGCAGCCAGTGATCCTTTAAAAATACAAGTCAGTCCATGCTCTTCTTTTCACCCTGCCCCCGCCCCACCATTTCACAAAAGCCAAAAAGGCCTTTCCTTATCAGGCTCCGGGCAGCCTCTCTGACCTCATTTCCGGCGACTTTCCCCTGGTCATGTGACTCTAGCTGTATCGGCCTCCTGTGACTGCCACGGGGCCTTTGCACTCGCTGTTCCTTGCCGAGAACACACTTCCCCCAAGTGTCTGCACGGCCTGCTCCCTTACTTCCCTCAAGTCTCTGCCCATTTAATCACGAAACCATTCCTGACTACCTTTTATTAACGTATCACACCTTTCCTGCACCCCCTCCTGGTCCTTTCTGTCTCTTGCTCTACTAAGCTTTCTTTCCCCCACAGCATGTTGTATTTACTGCCTTTTCCCTACCGAATGTAACCTCCACGAGGGCTAGGACCTCGATCCGTTTCCTCCTCTGCCTCCGGCAGCTGAACTAGTAACTAGTGGTTCGTTCCCTTCCTTTCACAGGTGGGGAAGCCGGAAGACAGGAGTGAGCATGTGGACAGTGCCCAATAAGCAGCTGACCGTGTAAAACCGTGTCCTCCTTCTGTGTCTCCGCTCTCCCCATTTTATTTGTCTCCATAGTGGTGCCCGTCAGCAGCTGCCACACCATACATTTACCCCTTCGCTTGTGGTCTGCTTCGCCAACAAGCATCTGCTCCGTGAAGGGGCGGGATTTGTCTTATTCCTTCTGTACCCCCTGCATCTAGAACAGCCCGCCACCTCGTAGATGCGTGGGAAATGTTTGTGGAGTGAATGACCACGGGCTGGCTGACTCCCGAGGGCGTCCTGGCCCTCTACCCTGGTGGTTTTCAAATGTCATCGTGTACCAGGGTCCCAGCGAGTTTGTTGAGTGTGCCGAGACTTGCTGATCGGAACTGTCGACAAACGTAAACAGTTATCTAGCAGAGAGGGACTCTCGTGGTTTCTGCCTCACTCTGATTGGCAGGAAAGCCACGGGGAAGGTGCTTGCTGCGAGCCCCACCTCTCCTTCTAGACCCTTCTCCCTGGAGTGCCCAGGCACGCCCCCGCCTTTTCCCCATCACGCACACCCATTTCTTTCTGTTCCCCCTCCTCAACTTCCTTTTTTATTCTCTTTGGTTCGAGGTTGTGTCCGCACCTCTTTTTTTTCACAAATTCTTCTCCCCTCAGTTCATGACAGGCAATAGGCTTCGTCTTGTTTTCCCATCAGCGGGAGCCTCTGCGAGATTCTGAACGCAAAGTCTGGGGGAGAAGTCGAGGCCTGGCTAGCAGCAGGGTCTGGAGCGTGAAGAGCAGAGGGCTCCCTTGGCGCCAGGCCGAACTGTTTGTGGGGCATCTCTTCCTTCTCTACTGTTCTGTGATTGGCATAGCCTGACGAGGTGGGCAGGCAGGTGGTTCTTTTCCAAGCGAAGAGGCCAGGCTCCAAGGAGCCGTAGCGCTTGCCGCTGCCAGAGTATGTTTTAGCTGGGCCTTCTGGGAGGTCAGGGCTGGATGATGGCGAGTGACTTTCCTGGGAGCTCAGCAGACGCTAACCATGTGCCTCCCATGGCCTCAGTCCTGGCCTTGCCGGCTCACAGGCTGGGATGGCGGGACCCCCTGCTACGCGATTCTCCTGTGTTACTTGGGCAAATCAACCCTTGTTCCCTCCTGAGAAAGGAATCGTCTGTGGCCTTTTGCTTATTTTTCTTCCTTTTGCATATTTTTATTTGTTATTTATTTATTTATACTTTGGAGAAAGAGAATCTTTTTTTTTTTTTTAATGTTTATTTTTGAGGGAGAGCAAGCAAGCACGGACTGGGGAGGGGCAGAGAGAGAGGGAGACACAGAATCCGAAGTAGGCTCCAGGCTCTGAGCTGTCAGCATAGAGTTCCATGTGAAGCTTGAACTCACGAACCATGAGATCATGACCTGAGCCGAAGTTGGATGCTCCACCCAGGTGCCCCGCCTTCTATGTATTTTTAAAGCTTCATATTCCGTGGTTCCAAATCTGCTGTCAAACCCAGGGCTCCTGAGCCAGCCTTGGGCGAGTCAGTGACCTGAACCTCACTTTTCCTTTTCTATAAAATGGGCCAACAACTCCAACCTTAGCTCAGCCCGTGGGGTCACTGTAAGATTGCGAATAATAATTGCGCAGATGTCAAGTGTAAAGGTTATATAAAAATAAATTCTTAAGTCAGTTTCGAGTGCTTGCAATAATACCCTTGCAAGGAAGGCGGGATAGGAATGATTATGATGAATACCAACAGTCTTTTGTTTATAACCTCCATCAGAGAATGGAAGGTTTTGATTTAAAAGGAAAATAATGATTCTGATTTCTTCCCGCAGGGCTTAAAGAAGACATGTGTGACCATGGACCAGGAGCGCCCACGCTCCGACCTCAGCATAAACAGCAGAAATGACCTCCGCAAGGTTTTGCATCTTGAATTTCTCTACAAGGAGAACAAGGTACATGCTTTTAAGGTGTGGCGTGATGTTCTGGAACTGAGTTTGGCAGTGTCAGAGCGCTTGCGGGCCCTGCCAAGCTGTCGGAGACGGGTGGCAGGAGGCTTGCCGTGCCTGTGGCCAGGGAGAAACAGCCCCCGCCAAGTGCTGACAGGTCCCAAGCGCGAGCTGGGTTTCCAGCCTCAAGGAGGCCCCAGGCCGCCCCCACGGGCTTATTGCGTGTGTGTGGCCGTGCAGCTCACTTTGAACCTGGGCCTGTGACAGTTATTCCCTGTGCTGCCTCCTCCCTTACGAGGCAGTGTTTAGTCAGACTATACTTAAGAATATAGTCTTCAGTTATACTCAGATTTTCCATTCCCTGCCTGTGTAAGCTTTTCCTTCTTCGATTCTGAGTAATAGCTTATTTTTGAGTCTCCTGTGACTTTTCGTTGGGCAGACCCGGGGCTTGGGTTCAGCTAACCTTGGTGCACGGGAGTCGAGACGGCAAACGGAACAGCACTTCTTCGGTTGGGGGGTGGGGGAGGATCCCCTGATCCCCCAGCCTCATCCACCCCTTCCCCCACCGGCTGTTCTGAGCTTCCAGGCACCCTGTAGTGTTCCTTCGTTGCGCTCAGTGCATTTATAATAGAGTATTTGTGTGCTAGTTTAATTAGTATCTGCCTCCCCACTACCTTGGATGCAACAGGCGGCCAGAGATGGCATGTCTTTTGTTCGCTGTTGTTTCCCCGTACTTAACATGTTGCCTGAGGATGCGTAAATATTCCATATGTATCTGTGGATTATATGACTGACTGACTGACTGACTGAAGCTACCGTTCTGGCTTAATTGCTTTTTCTGCTGTGGACATGGTATCGTTTTCTTCTTCTTTTGATGTTTATTTACTTTTGAGAGAGAGAGAGAGAGAGAGAGAGAGACAGAGCTCGAGCTGGGGAGGGGCAGAGAGGAAGGGAGACCCAGAATTGGAAGCAGGCTCCCGTCTCTGAGCTGGCAGCACAGAGCCCCACGTGGGGCTCGAACTCACAGACTGTGAGATCATGACTGGAGCCAAAGTCGGAAGCTTAACTGCCTGAGCCCCCCAGGCGCCCTGAATGCGGTATCATCTAATTTGGTTGAAGAACGGGCTCTCCAGCAGGTATTGCCTTGTGGTAGGGAATAGTGTCAGAGTTGGAAAGAATCTAATGGTCACGTAGTTTAGCATTTATCATACGTTTTTGAAAAGGCGATAAAATGTTTCCTGCAGAGGTCCAGATGTGTAGAATAAAGAAGGGGAGCCCCCTGGTTAGTTTGGGGATAAAGAGGGCTTGCCTTCTTGGCCTTTTAGGGCAGCCCCCCAGGACTGGACTAAGTGGCTTCTGTTTTTTATTTTATTTTATTTTTTTAAGTTTATTTCTGTGGAGAGAAAGAGAGAGAGTGTGCGAGCAGGGGAGGGGATGAGAGTGAGGGAGAGAACCCGAAGCAGGCTCCGTGCTGTAAGCGCAGAGCCCAATGCAGCGCTCAAACTCATGACATCCCGACCTGAGCCAAAATCGAGAGTTGGATGCTTAACCGACTGAGTCACCCATGCGCCCCAAAGCTTTGACATTACTGACAGATGGGGGACCCATCTGGGGGAGCCGTGAGCCCGAGAAAAGTGGCTCTTCAAGGTCTCACGGTGAGTTTCGGGGTAGGGGTGAGGCTAGAACCAGATCTTCTGACTCTCAGTCGTGCTGTAGTAATGGCAGTCAGGCTTCCTGTGATTGTGAGCCTTTATTCAAACGAGATCTTAGCAGGTAGGGTTAGAACGGGGGCGGGACGCCCCCCAGCCCTCCACGGCTATTTCTGAGACCTCTGGAAGAACCTCGGAACAGCTGGAAACCTACCCTCGTACATGTCACATGGCCCAGGGAGGAACTCAGGCCGTTTCCCCCAACCGAGTGAAGGATCAGCCTCCAACCTCCACCATCCTACAGGAACATTTAGGTGGCCAGAAGTTCTCGTGCCCCACTTTGATGAGAAAAGGGCAGTGGCAGCCAGGTGCAGTCCTGGCACAGGCTCAGTAAAGACTTCAGGTTGATGCCCCTCGTCCTCGGTCCTGGCGTGACACCGGTGCCCCTCCGCCTCCTCTACTTGTTCAGGCTGGAGTCCCGCAGACCCAGGCACCAGCCAAATACTCAGCATATCTCCTTTTGCTGCATTTTAAGGCAGGAGAGGAGACTGCATATTTTAGAAAGGTTTTTCCATAGAAAAAGACAGGTAACCAGATAACCCTGCGGATACACTGGGATTTCTCAGTAAATGAAACTTTACTTAATTTCCTGGAATCATCTTGGCCATTCGAGTTACTTTTATTTCTTCACTATAATATAGTCTCCCTAAGGTAATAATTATCTGAAGGTACTTAAGATATTTTCATTACACCTTGATAAGTGCCCTGATTATATGATTTATACAGTAGTTATTATTTGATGAATTGAGCTTATATTTTACAGACAGATATCTTCATTAATCTACCTGTCGCATAATGATTTTGACATTTGCACAAAGCTAGCCCGATTCTAGGAAAGCCCTGCCATTTAATGTTAATTCCAGGAACTTGTTTTTCCCTATTAAGGATACAATGTATAAAAATGCCAGTGTAAAATTGAGTTTTTGAGAAAGGGTGTCTAGATTCATAGAAAGGCTGCGAAGAGCCATAAAATGTATATCAGGTAATGCAGGGCTAGGAATCTCTATTATTGAAAGAAAAAGCAGGAAGGTCGAAATAAATTACGTAACGCCTTTCCCCGACTCTCTTCCTTGTGAGTTTCATTTACACGTAGACAAAATAGTGTTTTTGGGTCTCATCCTAAAAAAATAAAGCTGTTCTCTGAATTTGACTCCCCGATTAATCTGTTGCTGTCGGTCATAACCCACTGGGCTGTGGGCGTTGGTCCCAGGGTTTTGCTGCGCAGATCAGGGGAACAGGAAGGGAGAAGGACCGGGTGTGCCTGAGGGTCCTCGCTCTGCCAGGTTCTCCGTCAGGCTCTTTATTGCTCTGATCGTAGACTCACCAAACGCCCCGTGTCTGGCCACACTTTCCAATAGCTTGGTGTTCCTGGGCAAGCGAGGTGGGGACTGACACAGTTCCATGGCCCAAGATCAGCCTGTGGATTGCCGCTTGGGTAACTGCTCGTCCAGATTACTTAGGGGGATTTTAAGAGAACTCAGAGCTCCCATCTTTGCAATTCTGGCTTAGTGAAACACAGCAGGGCCTGGGGATACATATATTTTTAAAACCTCCAAAGATGGTATTCGGTATAGTCAGGGCTGGGAAATACTGATATCATTTCTTTCTAAAACCGACTATTAAAGAGTTTCATTTTTTCTTCTTTTTTTCTTTCTTCTTTTTTTTTTTTTTAAGATTCGGGTGTAGATTGAGTCAATCCTGATGGCCCCTCTATGTTCTGTGCAACAGCCTGCTGCAGTGCTGTCCCTTCGGTCCCTAGCGTCCAGTGTTAAATGCAGAGTACACAACCTTAGAGCATATTCGGGTCCCAAGTGTTTATAAACTTGTAGAGTTAACGATCCCTAGAGGTTTAATTTTTTTTAAATGGAAGGATATCTATTTTCTAAAATTATTCCTAGGAGAAAACCCAACAGAAAGTTTTCTTGGGTATTCTTCTATTCATATCATATATATATATATATTTTAATAATTATCGACAAATTGTTTTCCATATGACACCCAGTGCTCATCCCAACAAGTGCCCTTCTCTGTGCCCATCACCCACTCTCTCCCCTCTCACACCCCCCTCACCCTCAGTTTGTTCTTAGTCTTTGAGAGTTTCTTATGTTTGTCTCCCTACCTCTCTGGCTTTTTTCCTTTCCCCTTTTCCCCTCCCCCATAGTTTTCTGCTAAGTCTCTCAAAATCCAGCTATGTGTGGAAACATATGGTATCTGTCTTTTTCTTACTGACTTATTTCACTTAGCATAATACCCTCCAGTTCCATCCATGTGGCTACACATGGCCAGATTTCATTTTTTCTCATTGCCACGTAGTAGTCCGTTGTATATATATACCACATCTTCTTTATCCATTCGTCAGTTGATGGGCACTTGGTCTCTTTCCATGATTTGGCTATTGTCGAAAGTGCTGCTATGAACATCGGGGTGCACGTGCCCCTATGCATCAGCAGTCCTGTATCTCTTGGGCAGATCCCTAGCAGTGCTATTGCTGGGTTGGAGGGTAGCTCTATTTTCATTTTTTTGAGGAACCTCCACACAGTTCTCCAGAGCAGCTGCACCAGTTTGCATTCCCACCAACAGTGTAGGAGGGTGCCTGTTTCTCCACATTATTCATATCATATTTTATCATGTTGTTCACTGGATCGCCTGACTCGTGCATTGGATCATAGTTCTTTTAGGATAGAGATTTTCATCTTCATCTCTGTGTTACACCACAGCACCCCACCTATGGTAGGCCGTCACCGAATCCTTGCCGAAAGAGTGTTTGAATGAATGAGCAGCTGATAAACCATGTCCAAGAACTGGACTGGTCATCCCGTCCACCTTTCCCCTGAAGTTGGTACCTATGGTTAATGATTTTTTTTTTTTTCTTCCAATGATAGGCAAAGGAAAATCCTCTAAAAACCAGCCTCGAACTCATTACCAGATACTTTCTGGATCACTTTGGAAATCCCTCTAACAATTTCACTCAAGAAACACCGATTCCTGCACTCTCAATTCCAAAGAAAAATAACAGATCGTCACCGAAATGCTCAGAGACCACGCTGGTGAATATATACGACCTTGCGGATGAAGATGCAGGATGGAGAACGTCATTGTCAGAGACGAGCAGAGCCAGGTAACTCTTCTTATTTACAGTGTGGATTAGTTTCCTATCGCTGCTGTAACAAATGGCCGTATGGCTGTAACAGTCAGGGTTTTCCAGAAAAACAGAACCAATAGGAACCAATAGGGTGTGTGTGTGTGTGTGTGTGTGTGTACATAGATACAAATATTATACATGTATATACATGTTATGCATGTATTATTTTAAGGATTTGGCTCATGTGATTGTAGGAGCTGGCAGGTCCGAAACTTGTAGGGCAGACTGGCATGCCGGAAACTTAGGCAGTGTTCTGTGTTACAGTCCTGAGGCAGAATTCTCTGGGAAACCTCAATTTTTGCTCCTAAGGCCTTCAACTGATTGAATGAGGCCCACACACATTATCTAGGGTTATCTTCTTTACTTCAAGTCAGCTGGTTATGGATGTCAGTCCTATCTAAAAAATACCTTCATGGAAGCATCTAGGCTGTATTTGACCGAACAACTAGGCAACACGGCCTACTAAAGCTGACATATAAAATTTAACCATCATTGTGTCTTAAAGCAACACAAATTTATTATCTGACAATTCTGAGGTCAGGAGTTCAAAATTACCTGGGTTAATGATAAGGCGTCAGTAGGGCTTGTTTCTTCTGGAGGTTTTTAGGGGAGAAACTGTTTCTTTTCCTGTTCTTGGCTTTAGTGGCCACCTACATCCCTTGGCTTTTGGCCGCTTCCTCTGCCTTCAGAGCGTATCACTCCAGACTCTGCTTCTGTCGCTGCGTCTCCTGCTCCAGACACGGACCCCCTGCCTCCGTCTAACAATAGGCCCTCCCAGAAAATCGAGCATAATCTCCCCATCTCAAAACCTGAACACATGTGCAGAGTCCCTTTTCCACGTGAGATAGCACTCATGGGTTCTGGGGTCAGGACATCTTTGGGGGGCCATTATTCAGCTTCCGCATTGAGTGCTTTCAGAGTCCCTGTCGTGGGGCACCGTACCCTTCCTCTGGAGGCCTTGGGAGTGGAGGAGGCTGTGAGGAGGGGTGCTCGTGATTCAGGTGTTTAACGTTCGTCAGGTTCAGGGGCTTGCGTTCTTTGCGTTTTCTTTAAAAAACAGGTACGGAATTCCCAAAGCAACTTAACACTGTAGAGATAGAAATGTCCGAAAAATAAGGTGTTTTGGACCTCTGAGGGAGAAAATGAACTGGCGTTCTTGACTGAACCTCCATCGTTTGGAAAGCAGTTACATTAAGTTACAAACTTAATAGCCGCCTGTAGTCACCGCCAGTGAGTCTAACTCCCTGGGACCCGGCGTTTCCTGCCGGCTCTGCTGAGAAGCATTTTCTTTCCTGAGGGTAGCCAAAGTATAGGGTCTGGGCGTCCAGCTGCCGAAGGTTGAGCGCCATTAAAAACGTTAACTCCAGGCTTCAGGCGTAAAAGTGAATCAGGGTGGTGCGGAAGAAGACAGTTCTTCCTTGGGAGGCGCTCCCCTCCCCTGGCCGGGAAAGTATATATTTCTGAGCGATAAAGAACGAGCAAAAGAAAGTAGTCGATGCTCCCGAGTTCTACCCAGATGCCCAAGCTGCATCTTTGGGTGTTATCCTTGACTTCTCCTAGCCGGCCATTTTTGCCTCTGGGAGTCCTTAGTGACACTAGACTCTTTCCTGCTTTCTCCGCCCCGACAGAAGTGCTTCAGTTCATACCCTCCCCTCTTGCCTGCGCGGGCTCCCTTGGGCTCTTCCCTGGTCTCTAGGCCTCTATCGATCCGCTGGAGCGCACCCCGCACCTCAGAGAGCGTGAGCTTCCCACAAACGAGTCAGGCTATGCTCCCTCCCCGCGGACAGGCCTTCAGATGTTTCCCATGGCTTCCAGGATAAAATCCAAACTCCTAAGGGTAACTTGCAAAATGCTTTCCATGCTCAGCCCACATGGCTCACCTGGGCCCGTCCTGCTTTCACAGGCCTCTGTGTCAGTGCCCGGGGCCTTCTGGTTATCTCCTGCCGACTCATTCCTGCAGACTCCGTGCTGCCTTCTCTGCAAGTCGTTCTCAGTTTCCCCAAGCTGGTTCTGGACCCTTCCTCTGCAGGACATGCCCCAGTCATGGCACATGCGCCCACTTCTCTCACGTGCGACCCCGTGCCTGGTGATAAGCAGCGTGGCTCAGAGCAGCAGGCGGCGCCCCTTCAGGCCAGAGTCTAGTGGTAGAAAGTGTGTCAGAAGGCTAACCAGCCTGTGTCAGAAGAGCTCCGCGCGAGCTGTCACAGATGACAGGCAGGAGTCCTCTTGATCTGGGTCTCTCGCTCTGTTCTTTCTCATTTCCGTTATTCCTCCTCACTTGCCTCGCTGTGTCTCACCTTCTTTTCTTCTCTCTCTCTCTCCCCCCTCTCCCCTCCGCCGCCAAAAATCCATGTCTCTTTCTTACTCTCTTTCCATGCCGAGCAACCCAGGAAAAGAAGGCATTGGCATGCCCAAGTTAACTGAACCTGACTGAATAGTTGGGGAACCCCAAGTCTGCTGCAGGGGTCTGTCCGCCAATCTCAATGAGATGCAGGAAGACCGGGCTCCGTGTGACTCATGACTGTATTGAAGGACTATGGTTTTCTGTAACTCGGATCTGGAATGAGGATGCTCTTTAGATTTGAGGATACACAATAGCTAAGGATATTTGGGGAATCCCATCATGGGTCATCAATTCTGATTTTGTTTCTTGTTTCCTGGTCTTATTTTGTAGGTCAGATTTGCCCTGATGTGAAAGTATTTTCTCTCCTTTACCTTTAACGGTAAAGCACTGGCTGGTTAGAATCCTAGTTCTGAATGGGCTTGCTCCGAGTGCCTGTCGAATGTGGGATTTACTATCATGGTTCGCTGTTCCTTTTGGGGAATCTGTTTTAATGGAAATATCCCTTTTTTTTTTTTGCAGACATGACAATCTTGACGGGGATTTACTTGGTAATTTTGTAACATCCAGAAGGCCCCCACACAAAAGTAAGCCCACGCAGGTTGTCCCAGGTGAAAGCCCCTCTGTGGCCCCTGTATGGGAGAAGATGGACAGGCTTCAGTCGCCAGAATCTTCCCTGGACATGAAAAGGATGGGAGAGAAGGTCAGGCCGAAGTCCGGCCTGATCGTCCGAGGCATGATGGCCGGGCCCATCGCCAGTGCCCCTCAGGTAGGGTTGCTGATCTCACTGCTCTTGTGAGAGTGGAAGCCGGAGCCAGGCCGGGCTTAGGGGGCTGCCTGGGTTCATTTAAGGGTACCCCACAACATAGTCCAAGAAGGGGGGCGCTGTGCTGGGACGGGAGGAACACCTGCCCGTGTTTTCTCTGGTCGTACTGTCAGCCAGACAGTACGTGACAGTACCTGTCACCAGACAGCACATGATAGTACCTGTCACCAGACAGTACATGACAGTATACATGACTGTCACCAGACAGTATATGACAGCATACCTGACTGTCACCAGACAGCACATGACAATACCTGTCACCAGACAGCACATGACAGTATACATGACTGTCACGAGACAGTATATGACAGTATACATGACTGTCACCAGACAGTACATGACAGTATACATGACTGTCAACCAGGCAGTACATGACAGCATACCTGACTGTCACCAGGCAGTACATGACAGTACATGATTGTCACCAGACAGTACATGACAGTATACATGACTGTCACCAGACAGTACATGATGGCATACCTGACTGTCACCAGACAGTATATGACAGTACCTGTCACCATACAGTACATGACAGTACATGATTGTCACCAGACAGTACATGACAGTATACATGACTGTTACCAGATAGTACATGACAGTACCTGTCACCAGATAGTACATGATAATACCTGACTGTCACCAGGCAGTATATGACAGTACATGATTTTCACCATTCAGTACATGACAGTACATAATTGTCAACCAGACAATACATGATAGTATGTGAGTGTCACCAGATAGTACATGACAGTATACATGACCGTCAGCCAACAGTACATGACAGTACATGACTGTCACCAGACAGTGTATGATCCTTGTGGGATCATGGGCAGGCCTCCTCTCCTTCTCTGCCCTCAGTTTACCCACCATGTCAATGAGGTGGATGCCATGGCTTTATCTTCCTTTGCTGCAGGAGAACACATCTGTCTTCTAGTTTTACCTTTGTCGTTCAGGAGTGCTGGGTGACCCGTCCAAGTCCAGAGAAAATCTTTTTTATTTTTTAAAACATAGTTAAAAGGGCAAGAGAAATCCCAGCCCTAATAGTTTCATTTGCTTTGCTTTAAAAAGAAATTCTAATAATTTCACATCATTCTTTTATAGTCTTCCTTAAGGAGGGGCTCTGATAAGGTCCCATTAGGCGGGGAGACAACCCAATGAGAGAATGGATATAAAAGGAGTTTTTAAACAACTAAGAAACACAAAGGAAAATCAAACAGCAGCTCACAGTGTAGTATTAGTCAAATGAAGGAGCCCGGGCAAACCCACATAGGTCATCTGTGTCTCCGGCTGGTCACGTCCTCTCCTGTGCTGCATGGCTAGATGTGGGCTGTGGCTCTAGAGACTGGTGTTATTCTCCCATTTCACTTGGAATCAGAACGGAAAGAAGCTGACCCTCTCTCTGCCTCTACCTACATCTTGTGGGGTTTTGGTCAAGGTCTTCATTCCTCTTGGCCGTGGTCTGGTTTGTTAGATCAGCTGTCTAAGTCTCTGTCGAGCACTGGGATTTCACAGCTTGGAGATGACCATACAGTCTTGGTCAAGGGCGGCGAACCACTGTGTGGGTCGCATTATGTCCCATCCTAGGTTTCCTGTGTTTTGGAGAGGAACTGGACCATGCAACTAGGAAGGTGAAGAGTTTGGAGGAAATGGCAAGACTTGGGAATATTTAGTCCTGGGAAGAGAAGGCAGAAGGTGGGAGGAGGGGCAGAACAGAAGAGATTTCTTCCAACATGGCTGTAGGAATAGCCCGATCCCTGCCACTCCCCGATGCTGTGCCCGCGGCAGACATTGCTAGTGAGCTCAGTGCTCTTTTCCCGTCAAGCCAAGCCCGGATGTGACTTCACAATCTCCCGGGCATCTTGGGCAGGTGCTCCAAATGGATGGACTGGAGTGGTGAGTGCGACGACCCCCATCAGGCGTCTTGAGCTTAGGCTGTGGGCCTCTTGAGAGCAGGGACTCTGCCATACTTGTGTGCAGAGCACGGCGCGGGCTTGCTGGCCCTTCGTCGGGGTGAGTGACGTAGCCTGGCCTGATGGCTCCCGGGAGCCCACCTGGGACCAGCGGGCGGAGGCTCGTATGAGGAGCTTTCAGTAGAGATGCTTTAGCAGGAGAGCAGGCCATGTTCAGAAGTGACTCGACTAGTTGGGTTAAGGGGAAACCAGGGACACTGTCTACTGGGAACATTGTATACACCCCATCAGCGGTTGCTCAAGCTTTGTAGTCTCGGGGTCTCTCAGACTCGTAAAATTACCGAGGGACCTGAAGGGCTCTCGCTGTGTGGGTTATAGCTATTGACATCTACCACATTAGAAATTAAAACTGAGAAATTAAATAAATATTTACCTACTAAACCATCGACAATAGTAAACCCATTACATTTAATACAAATAACATGTTTTTAAACAAAAAACCCCCATATTTTCCAAAGCAAAAAAAGCAATAGTGAGATGAGTAAGCATTGTTTCACAGTTTTGCGAATCTCTTTATGTCCAGCTTAGCAGAGCATAGTTCAGCTCTCGTATTTGCTTCTTCATCCAGTCTGTCACATTACGATAGTTCAGTTGAAGTCCACGACGAAAACATGGCCTCACACAGATATATAGTTGGAACAGGGAACAGCATTTTAATAGTGTCTTCAAGAAACTGGGAGTATTCTTTGATACTGTACCAAACTAGACAAGTCGTGGCTTCTTATTGTGGAGTCCGAAACCATATCCAGAGATTATTTTGTACCTTACCAACATCTCCTGGTCTGTCTTGCACTTTGAATGAATCTTTTCCTACTGCCTGGTTTAGTGACATGATGCATTTGGTCATTTGGAAAATATTGGCCTACCGAGTTATCTGTACTGAGATCTTCTGAACGTTGACACGTTTCATTATTAAAAACAAAAACAAAAAACAAACCAACCCAACAACTCATATCAAAAAGAAAATCACATTTCTTTATGTTGCCACCCAACTCATCAGAAAAATATTTTAAGTGCCAAGAAGCCTTCGAGCTCACTGTAACTGATCCAAATTTCCCCAAATTCTAATTTTTACCTTTTACAACTTGTATTTTATCACTGACTGTACATCAGTTGCTTCCCTTGAAGTGACAGGCTCAATTTATTTTCACGAAAATGCCTGCCACATACCCAACTCTGAGTGACCATAATTTGTCTCTCTGTCGTTCCGTGAGAAACATTAGCAAGTTCAGTTCACAACTCGGATGGTCGTGCCAGTGCTTTTCCTTGAGACGACCGGGTTCCCTGCACCCAGCGGAGTGCGTCTATCCATCTCCGATTTTGTCCCAAGGAATAGTAAAGAGATATGGACCATGGGTTGAGATTGAGTACGGTTAGTGTTATGCTTCAGCATGGACGTTCGTAAGTGAAATTAGCATTTTACATACGTACTTTTACTAGCAGTGGCAGATATCTCCAGTACTCGTAAAGTTCGGTGCCACTGCCTGGATTCATGCCACGGGCGAGCGGTTTTTCCCACTGGGGCATTTGCATCATTACGGCGAATGTCAATACGGTGAAAAAGGCCAATCAGGTCATATTATTATTATGAAAATCGGTTTGAGCTCCCTAAAAGGCTTCGGACACCTTTAAGGCTGGTGGATCGCCCTTTGAGAACTGGTGGACTGGATGAATGCCAGGGCCCTGTCCTACAGCGGCATCCCGTCGCACCCGTGCAGCCGAGACCCCCTTCACAACTGAGGTGCGAGGCGGCGACTTAGTCTGCTCTGCCGCCGGGAGACCGGCCCGAGCTTCTGAAGGGAGGAATGGTTGCCTTGGGAGGTGTGTTTTCACCTTGGGGTGTCTGAATCCTGTGAAGGGCATTGAAAGATGGGATGGGTTGTTGCAGAATTTCCCCAGGCTTTCTCGAAAGTGTTTTGTGGGCCTCCGAGTACTTTGGCCATGCTTAATTGGTTGTTCAAGAGAAAGGAGCAGGGTTGCTAAGTATTTCATCATTTTTTCTTTTTTAACTACTAGATCAGCTCTGCCCTTACAAAGGATGAGTAAGAGGTTGGGTTTCCTGTCTTTGGCCAGGAGTTTGGGTCTCCTTGGGAATGGTGACTAATATTTTCTTCACTGTGTGTGAAGGGTGTGGCAGGGATGCCCTGGTGGCTTTTGGAGGTTTATAGTGCCTAGTAATTTCCACTAGGCGAGAGCACTACGGAATTAGCTATTTTTATTCCAGCTCAGGCTTTACCACTCGGTTCAGGATTATTTCTGGAAATGCTAAGAGATCCCGAATTTTAAACCCAGGAAAAGCCTAGCAGGTCTGTTTTTGTCCCCTCTACCTCCACTCCCCTATCCTAGATTGGTAAACTGAGTTCCCATGTCATTAGTTAATCATTGATAGTAAGAGGGGACACTCCCGTTGATTCCTTTGGGCTTCCTTCATTTCAAAAACTAAGCAAGCCTCGAGTGCCTACTAGGTACAGGTCACTGAGCTGTGGACACCAGAGATGAATGGAGAATGGCCTCTGCCATTCCTGGTCTGTCAGCAGGAGAGGCTAAAGCCCTGTGTGAGTGGGGACTGGGGACAAGCTGGATAGCAGTGGCTGCTGTTTGTTGATTGCCCCGATGGGTGTGGTTCTGTGCCGGTGCCTTACATGGGTGTCTCCCTTAATACTACAATCTTGTGGAAAATAGATGCTATAGGTCCCCAATCCCTCATTTGACCTCTGGGCCTGGTGTGTTTTGGAATTCAGAATTTCATTATTTTCAGGAAAGAAACACCGCGCACAAACCACATACCACCTAATGCTTTGCAGTAGGGTTTGGGGTAGCACCCCATAGGCAAAAACAGTGACATTTCTACAACTAAAGATATGAATATTCACACTTAAAAACAGACTATAAGCAACCTCATAACAGTTCAGAAGAGTTTGCCACAGGATTCCAGAAGAAATTTGTTTTGAGAGGGTTTGGAAATTATAGATAGTGTGGGGCACCTGGGTGGCTCAGTTGGTTAAGCCTCTGACTCTTGATTTCAGCGTGAGATTGAGCACCCCCCCCCCACTCCCCATCCATTGGACTCTGCACTGATAGCATGGAGCCTGCTTGGGATTCTCTCCATCTCTCTCTGCCCCTCCTTCCCTTCAAAATAAATAAACATTAAAAAAAAGAGAAATTAAGGTGCCTGGTTGGCTCAGTCAGTTAAGCGTCTTGACTTTGGCTCAGGTCATGATCTCGCATGATCTTCGTGGGTTCAAGCCCTGCCTCGGGCTCTGTGCTCAGAGCCTGGAACCTGCTTCTGATTTTGTGTGTGTGTGTGTGTGTGTGTGTCTCTCTCTCTCTCTCTCTCTCTCTGCCCCTCCCCCATTTGTGCTCTGTCTGTCCATCTCTCTCTCAAAAATAAACAAACATTAAAAAAAGAGAGAAATTACAGATAGTGGATTGTGGATAGGTTGTATTACAGGTGAGGGCAGTGAGGGACAGAGAACTTAATAACTTGCCATAGGGAGCAGGTGGCGACGCAGGAATTGGAACGCAGGTCTGACCCTGGAGCTGCAGCTGCACCCGCTTCTGGACGCTGCTCTCTGTATGGGTGTGGGAGAGGGGCCGAGGCACGCTCTTGGGGCATATGCAGGCAGAGCACGGGGACAGCATTGCAGATGTGGCAGCCTGTGCCTACCTCCTCAAGGAATAGGTGGGATTTTAAGAGGAATTGGGGATGGGAGAGATGTTCCCTGGGGGAGCGAATGTCATGGGCAAGTGCTTGTCGTGTGGGATGAAGTGTTTCCCCACCTCCCTTGCAGGGGATCCTCACCGCCCTTGTCCTTGCACCTTTCAGGATTCCGTCCGCAAGCGCTCCCTGAGGCGGTCCCCCTCCTTGAGCAGCGGCGCTCCCCAGGCCCCCGAGGAAGAGGGCCGGAAGGTCCCTGAACTCTCCGCCCGCGTCCTGGCCCATCCTGCAGCCCAGGAGGGCCTGGCGTCCGGCACCGGCTCCACTTCCAGGAGTCCCCTGGGCCCGCTCAGTGAGCGGGAAGCCGCACCCAGCAGCCCCCCGCATGTGCCCAGCAAAGGGCTCCTGCACCGGGACAGCGGCAGGTGGCGAGATCTTGCAGAGGACAGCCCAGCTGTGGACGGCGGCCCTGAGGCCAACAGGACGCCCTCGAAGTTCTCCTTGCCGGGTGGGAGTGCCAGGACTACCCAGGAGAGGCCGGAGAGAGTGTTCACACGGCAGGGAAGCCAGCCCCTGCCCCTCAGGTGAGCGGGCTGTGCCGAGGCGATGGTCTTCCCAGGGATCCGCCCAGTCCCCCGTGGCTCCTTGGGCTCTCAGAGCCAGCTTGTGAGGTCCAGAAGGTGGGGACGGTCCCTCCGCGAGGGAGAGAACAGCCCAGACCGTGCACACACGGGAAGCTTCAGGGGAGGTTTCCTTGGACCTTCTTTCTTCTCAAAGTCACGAGACTTTGGCATGTGATTCCCAGACTTGCCCAGCAGCAACATGGCCAGGTCGACGTGGGGTAAGAGATGTTTCTTGTGGGAAGCCCCAGACGGGGTGATGCATCGGCTCTCACAAGGATAGGGGACACCTTTTTTTATACTACTGTTCCTTTATTCTTTCACAGTAGACCTTGATGATTCCTGTGTTGATTGGTTTTTGAATGTCAACCAACCTTACGTTCCTGGAGTAAATCTTACGCGGAGATATTATCTTTTTATATATTGTTTGATTAACTGATTAATATTCTTATGTAGGGTTTTATATAGAAATTCATGAAGGAGATTGGCTAACAAACTTCCTTCCTTGCAATAGCATCATGAGATTCTAGTAGCTAGTATATGCTTGAAGGGGCGCCCCTTCTCTCTGTTCTCTTGAGGAGTCAGGCACTTAGGTGCTCGTGTACAGGCAAACTAATAGATTACAGTCCATAAACTCCCTTTGTGACCCTAGTAAGCTGGGCCTACTCTGCTTAACATATTTTGTGACTATGTTATTTGATGCATGTATGTGTAGAAGTTTTGTATCTTCCTGTCAGATAGACTTTTCTATCATTATGAAATCTCTCTTGATCTCTGGTAATGCTTATTGGCTTAATGTCTATTTAGGGAGAGCTACCCCAGCCTTCCTTTGATTATAGCATATCTATGGAATATCTTTTTCCATCTTTTTGCTTTCATCCATTCTGTAGCCTTTTACTTGGGGGTTCCAACCAAAACCCTGTGCAGTTTGCCGGGATCCTTCCCTCTTTTTTAAAAGATTATAATTTACTTAAGCTAAAAAAAAAACAAACCACGCAAAACTCCAGTTCTCCCACTTCTCCACCCTCTGCTCCCCTCAGCCTTCTTTTGTGAGAACTTTTACAGCTTCAGATTTTCCTCTGAGCAATGCTTTGTTTGTATCGCATGAGATCATATGTTGTATATTCATACGATTTAGTTTAAATATTTTCTAATTCCCGTTGTGATTTTCTTCTTTTGACCCATAGGTTATTTAGACATGTATCAACCGAAGCAAACATCTGGGGGTATTTTTCTGGTTTCTGTTTTTGATTTCTGGCTTGTTTTCACGTCAGTCATATACACTCTGTGTGAGTTCAGTCTTTTGATATTTGTTGGGATTTCTTTATGACCCCCCATAGATTTAAAGCTTATCTTTATCAGCAGCCTATATTTGGATTTTTAAAAAAAATGTTTTTAATGTTTATTTAATTTTTGAGAGACAGAGCATGAGGGGGGGAGGAGCAGAGAGAGAGGGAGACAGAATCCAAAGCAGGCTCCAGGCTCTGAGCTGTCCGCACAGAGCCCGATGCAGGGCTCAAACCCACGAACTGTGAGATCATGACCTGAGCCGAAGTTGGACGCTCAACCAACTGAGCCACCCAGGTGCCCCTATATTTGGAATTTTTAATCCTGTCAGATAATTTTTCTTTTAGTTGGGATAATTATTGGATTTACATTTTCCTGTTGCATTTGGTAGGATGGAAAGATCCGCTTCTGTTTTTCTCCATAGAGTAAGACAGTTTTCCCAGCACCGTCTACAGTCTGTTCTTCAGATTCATGAAAACCACCTTTATTCTTTACGAAGTTCCCATTTCGATGTGGATCTGTCTTTGAGCTCTCTATTGGGTTTATTGGTCTTCCGTCCTTTTTAAAAACACTGAAACCGCATGACCACAGCTTTTATTACTACGGCTTTGTAGTTATAGGTTAGTCTCCTGGTGGGGCCAGTCCCCCTTTTCTTCCTTTGTTTTGGCATTGACGTACCTACTTCTATTTTTTTTTGTTTTTATTTAAAAGTTTTTTAAAGGTTTATTTATTTATTTTGGGAGATAGAGAGCGAGAGCGAGCACAAGTGGGGTAGGGGCAGAGAGAGAGGGAGAGAGAACTCCAAGCAGTCTCCTTGCTGACACACTGCAGAGCCTGATGCAGGGCTCAGACCCACGAACCCTGAGACCATGACCTGAGCTGAAACCAAGTGTCGACACCCAGTCTACCGAGCCACCCAGGTGCCCTGATGTAGCTAGTTCTAGATCTTTATTCTTTCTACAGGTCTTTTTTCCTGTGATCCAGCATGGGTAGAACTGACTTGCCCTCTTGCTGTGAAGGCCCAGCTTCCAAATCATTTCGTGGCTGGCTCTTTCTTGTCAGTCAGATGTTCCGGATTCAGACTGGTTTTCTCTGACCAACTGCACCTCCACCCCCGCGCTTCCAGCTTGTTGTTTTTTTTCCGCCTCTCAGCACCTATCATTACCTGAATTTCTTTTATTTACTTACCCATTATGTGTCTCCCTCACAATAGAAAATACATTTCATGAGAGGAGGGAAAATAAAGCCCCTGCTCCCAGAATAGTCCTTGGTACACAGAGGGCATTCGATGAGCTATTTGCGTAATACTATTACCACCATCGCCGCCAGCAATAGCAAGATCAATAAACTTTGATACTGGCCTATTTGGTACAAGACACCATTCTAAGTGTTTTGAGTAAATTCTCTCTTTTAACCCTCATAAGTTTCTAGGAGGGATATACTATTATAATTCCCATTTTACAGGCGAGGAAACTCACCAGAGAAGTGGCCGTACTTGCGCACGCTCGTATGCCTGGTTAGAGGCAGAACGGGTTGGAACTCGGGTGGCGAGCTCCGGAGTCTGGAGAATACGTGAATGAATGGCCTTACCTCTCTCCTTGAACAGAATCCTTTCCTCAGCCTCTAAGGTGGTGACTGGCTTCCGCTCGAACACCTCCAGTGATGGGGAACTCCCCGGTTCCCACAGCACTATTGCATGATTCTGACTGCTAGAAAATTCTTCTTCACACTGAGTTAAAATCTGCTGCTGTAGTTTGACTCACGGGGCCTTGTTTCGCCCTCCGAAGCCAGAACCTGTGTGCACCTGAAAGGGGACAATGCCTCAGACCTCATGGATGGGAGCATTCTCAGGCCACAGTGATCGGGGAGAGATGGTGGGTTGAGGGGAAAGAGGGGTGGCTGGATAGCAGGGGGCCTGGGTTCGAGTCCTCGCTCTGCCCTGGCTGACCTGGGCCAGTCATTTGTTTCTGGACTTAACTGTCTCTGATGCAGACAGCCCTTGTGTGGATGCAGCCCTTGTGTGGATGAGGTCTAAGTTTCTTTCCAGCTTGTGCATTCTGCTGGCCTGTGGTTCTTACTTCCAGAGTCATTCTGGGCCCTCTGCTTCAGTCATCAGGTTTTTATTGAGCACCTACTGTTAACAGCACACTTAGGTGGTATGGCACACGGGCCCTGGAATCCGATGGGCTGGACTCAGATTCCATGGACTGGCAGTTCTGCCCCGTGTGACCCCCGTGGCCTTACCCCAGTTATTAAATGCTTGAAAGATGGTATGAACTTTGTCCAGAGGAAGCAGGTAAAAGTGCATTCACATCCCCTTCCCCGCCTCCAGCCCCCCCAATACCAGGAGAAGTATAATCAGGGGTGTTTCGCACACGTTTTAATAGTATGACCCTTATATCGATCAATCGACAAATATTTTGGGAACTTTGTTTTTTACCTACCGCTCACTCTCTACTTGCTGGGCACTGTGCTAAGTACTTATATATATTACCCCATTTGCTCTTTCTAATAATCCGTTGAGGTGAATATTATTTATTATTGTTTTTTTTGGTCTTTTGTGTGCTTATTAAATAGTATTCTTCTCCCGAGCTCTGAACATATTGCCAAATAAAACGAAGGGTATCAGTTAGATTGGAGTAACATACATACCATCTCTGTGATCGACAAGGGAAGATAGAAGATGCAGCAGACCCTGAGGCCTCGTGGGCCCGGAGCCAGACAGACTTCCCCACCTCATCTCAGGCCATAGGCAGGCCAGCTCTCGTGGCCGCATGGTGGGAGCGGCTGCCCCCCACCCCCACCCCGGGGGATCAGCTCATTTTCAAGAGGAGAAAGGGTACAGCTGAGCATAATGTCCTCCTTTTCTTTCTTTCTCGAATAAACTGGTCAGATATGTCGCACTTCCTTCCTTAGGATGGAGTGTGTAGAGGGAGGACAGCGAAGGTCTGCAGGAGGGCAGACTCGTAGAGCCCCCTGCAAACTCCCAGAAGACACTGGGGGCTGGGAGTGAGCATCCTCCCGCCCAGCGGTTACTATCCCTATGTTATGGATGGGGAAACGGGGGCCAGAGAATTTAAGGAAACTCTCAAGGTTCTGGGTGGAAGCAGGTCCCAAGGCTCACAGTTTGGCGGATGGATCATGGGTTGGATTTCAGCTGCCTCTTCTCCCCTCGGCTAGGTGTCTTTGTGCAGTGCACATACTACATAACTGTATGCAGCATCTTTGATTTAAAGGCCGTAGTACTCCCCCTGCCCTTGCCGTCCCCCCTCTATCAGTCCTGCCCACCCACACCCCCTGCGACATTTATTTCATTTGATTCAGTAAATGTGGCTCTGAGTCCTAGTGTGTATCGGATCCTTTGAGCTCTTTAAGATGAGAGAGATGTAGGCGTATGTAATTATTTTATTTCATTTATTTTTTTAAAAGTTTATTTATTTTGATAGAGAGCGTGCATGAGCTGGGGAGGGGCAGGGAGAGAGGGAGAGAGGGAATCCCAAGCAGGTTCCGCACTGTCAGTGCAGAGCCCAACATGGGGCTCGATCCCCCAACCTGTGAGATCATGCCCTAAGCCGAAATCAAGAGCCGGACGCTAACTGACTGAGGCGCCCTGCGTTTGCAGTTATTTTAAGGCATGGCCAAGACAGTGAGGTGACAGCAGAGCTGGCTCGTACGTGCAGCGCTGCCCCATCCCCCTGCCCTAACGAAGCCAAGGAAAGGCGGCTACTTGGAGCCTTCTGCGGGCCTTGCAACACCGGGCTCAGGGGTGGCCATGGAAGCCACACCTAGGGGCAGAGGCAGGGGCGGGAGCAGGGAGCATGCGTCCTGGGAGAGGGGGGCAGGTGGACGATACGACCTGCTGAGACGTTAGGGGACATGGATGTCTGTGCACTCAGGCCCTTCTGACTCTGACTCCTCGGATCTAACTCAGTGGCTGAAGGGACTACTTTCTGCTTTGATTTTTGTTCCTTTCCCATGTCTTTTGATCTTAGAAGATACTCAGAAAATATGTCTTCTGGGCTCCCGCCGGGGGGGTTGTGGCCGGGACAATCTGTCATTGGTCACTCGCTGGTCAGGGCTGCCCTCGTTGGGTTTCTGTGATGATCCGTCGGATCTGCTGGGACTCTGGTCGTGACCTGGGTGGTCCTGTAGCCCGTGCCTCACTCCGTTTCCCGCCATTGCACTATGTCGCGGGGCAGGGCGTCCCTCTGCTCCTTCACACGTCTTGCTATCCCCCACATGCCTGGGCCAGAGTAGGTCCTCAGGGAACCTTAGGTGCGGGACCGAGAGCATGGGAGAGGTATTCTTTATTCGTAAGTCCCCAGAGCTGGGTGTTCTAAGCCTGGTAGCTCACCAAGTGGCCCTTTGTGAAAGATGATGGTCTGGTTGGGGGTGACCACGCTTGCGGTGCTTACAGACCTCTCTGAGGACATGCTATCCTGTCGTTTGTGTGAGAATCCCGCAGAAGGAATCTCGGGGCCTTCCGATGGCCGCATGGACTTTGCCATGGTGGTTTTTCTGCACGTTAGTTCAAACCCGTCACTCTGGGCATCTCGCGATAGGGGCTGGCTTCAACTTTTATTTCCCAGGTACGCGTGGGCCACACAAGCTCCGGTCACTCACCGTTTGCCCAGTCTCCTTTGCAAACATGGTGTGTAATTGCGGGCATGCAATTGAGGAGAGTTATTGGCCTCTTTGGGAATTCAACCCGTGGCAGGGGCCACATCAGCGGTCTTCAGGCGCCAGAGCCCCTGAGCAAATGTGTGGCCCCTCATGCAGCTTGAGCGATGGGGGCCCTGGTACTTTGGGGGCGAAGCCCAGCAGTGTTTTTTTTATTTTATGTTATGTTATTTTATTTAACGTTTATTTATTATTGAGAGACAGAGCATGAGCATGGAAGGGGCAGAGCGAGAGGGAGACGCAGAATCCGAAGCAGGCTCCAGGCTCTGAGCTATCAGTGCAGAGCCCGACACGGGGCTCGAACCCATAAACCGTGAAATCAGGACCTAAGCAGAAGTCGAATGCTTACCCAACTGAGCTGCCCAGGTGCCCCAAACCCGGGTTGTGATAGAGAAGTTGCAAAGCCTGTTCGTGGCCATCACCTCTGGTGCACAGGGTGCCTTGGTGAGGCAGGCCAGGCAGGCTCATTTATAGGCGAGGAGACAGACCCTAGAGGGGACCCTGGGATGAAGCTTAATTCAGGCCCACAGTCAGTCCCTCCCTTCATGACACCGCAGCCCCCGCTGCAAGAGTGCCAGACGAACCGTCAGAGGCTTCCTGGCTGCTAACGTCCTGTTCTGTCAATCAGACAGGAGGTGTGCCTTGAGCTCTTTTGGTGCCCAGGCCACCACGAAGGGCTACAGAAGGGAGAGATATCTCCTTGTCTCTGAAGCCCAGGGCCTGCCGTGCAGCCGTCCGTCCTAGACGGACTAGATTGTGGCCCTGTGGGAGGAGTGGAAGATGGAGCGGTTAGGGAGCGCCGTGGACAGGGAAGAGGGCCTAGGGCTTGGAGAGGCCACGTTTAGCACAAAGACTTCACAGCGAAGCAGTAGCATCGGGCGAGGAATGTAATTAAACTGCCTTGTGTGGCCTGGACACCGCTGCGGCCCCGAGTGTCAGTGTCCCTGCCTGTGTGGAAGTGGCTGGTCCCTTCCAGGGGTTCAGTGACTGCCATTAGGGGGCCCCCAGCAGATGTCTCGGGTTTTGTAGGATGGACAGCAGGGGGCGGCAGATCTTCATCAGCCTTCAGGACTCCAGAGACCCTTGCGGGCGATTTCATTCAGCAGGCACTCACCAGGCCCCTCCTGAGGACGGTGCACTCTGAGGAGAGAGAAGAGTGAATCCCGGTCCCTCCCCGGTCCCCATCCCCTCCTGGGCTCCTGATCGGGAGCGGAGGCCGGCAGGCACACAGATGCCTGGCCGCGCCCCGAGAGGGAGTGAATAATGCCATCTGGGCCTTGGCAGAGGCTTAGCCGAGGATGTGGTATTTGCGGTTTAATCGACTGTTCCCCATAGCTGAGCATCCCCGGTCTGACAACATCTGCACCGCTTGGGATGAGTAATGGGTGGAACTTCCAGTTTAATTTATCTCTGCACATTATTTGGACTTTAGGTCAGTCTATAAAGGTTCGAAATTAGCTGACTCTTGACACATACACATTTGCTTTGCTGGGTGCCAGAGGCCCCGTGCGAGCAGGTGAC
Source organism: Paguma larvata (assembly GCA_030068075.1). Taxonomy (NCBI): domain Eukaryota; kingdom Metazoa; phylum Chordata; class Mammalia; order Carnivora; family Viverridae; genus Paguma; species Paguma larvata. The sequence goes on from CM057834.1 coordinate 58,064,633, forward strand.
CGGCCCGCGGCTCCTGTGCTGGTCCAGCTTCCCCTTCCTAACCGACTCCAGGGACCTCTCTTCTGTGGTGGGTCAGGCTGCTCTGTGCTCAGCTGGTCTCCCTCCCACCTCTCACCCACATTTACCCTCCATGTGTGCTCCCCCAACACCCCCCCAACAGGGGAATACCAGTTCTCTCTCCTTAGGGTGGGGCTCTTCCTAGCACGTGCAGGAGATCACGTATGGGAAACTGCCCCAGTGCACGTTACAGGCCACTCGGAGCCCTGCAGGATGGGGGTAGACGCCCCTGCCCTGCGCGGTAGCTCTAGCTGCCGGGCCCCTTCAGCTCCAGAGCCCCTGGGTCTTCTGTCCAGTGCGTCAGCTAGGACGAGGAGACTTCCCATGACCCAGACTCCCTTTGCGATCCAGAAAGTGTGACTAAGGAGGTGAGAGCACATCCGTGCCTCTCCTGGGGAAGGTGAGTGGTCTCGTTTTGTGCATCTCTGGACATCGGAGCGACGGCTCCGCGATCCTCCTCGGACCACATCTGGGCCTCGCCAGCTCTGGCCAAGGCCCACGTGCAGGCGCACAGGCCGGGAAGACGTTCCCTGCGGGGAGCCACTGCTGCTGGGTGGAGGGAGGCTGTTAAGGCTCAGGGATGCGTTTTGGGAGATGATTGCCCGCAGGGGTAGTACGTGGAGAGTCTTCTCTCCTGCGTGCTTTTTTTTTCCCCCCTCCCGCCATGATGCCTTTTTGCTGGTCTGCCAGTTAGCTCACTAGACCCTGGCTGCCAGAACTGCAAAGAGAGGTCCCTCTGGGGGTCAGCAGCAGGACCAGGATGAGAGTGAAGCAAATGGGGCACCCAGGATGTGGGATTTAAGGAGCGCTCGTTCTCAACGTGGGTCATCTCGGTATAGGCACCCGCACGAACCCAGGAGTGAGGGCCTCCTTAAATTTTTCACCCTAGGTGCCTTGCCTGGGTCACTCCAGTGGTGACCTGGGCCACAGAGTCTACGTGCTTCTCTTCTGTGTCTGAATCACGGATACCCCTCACTATAGCAGGGTGACTTGATAACTCACCTTTACTCCATGAAGTCCTTAAGGGCTGGAGCGGGCCTGCCTGCCCCCCTCCCTCCCTCCCTCCCTCCCTTCCTTTTTTTCTCTAGCTGTATCCCTGGGCCTGGCAATAAGTATTCAGCTAATGAGAGACTGTACACAGCCAGGAGAAGGGAAGGAAAAAGTATGCTGATCTGCTTGGGACAGCGTCATAACCCTTAGACTGATAATTTTCAGTAGAATTGAAACAGTCCCAGCTTGATCCTCAAGTTCACTTGCTGGTGTTCATTCATTCTCTCATTCATTTTTTAAAACATTTTTTAAATGTTTATTTACTTTTGAGAGAGAGAGAGAAGGAGAGAGAGAGAGAGACAGGGCTCAAGCGAGGAAGGGGCAGAGAGAAAGGGAGACACAGAATCTGAAGCAGGCTCCAAGCTCTGAGCTGTCAGCACAGAGCCTGACGCAGTACTCGAACTTACGAACCATGAGATCATAACCTGAGCCAAAAATGGACACTCAACTGACTGAGCCATCCAGGGGTCCCCACTCCTTCCTTTTGTTATTCATACATTCATTTAACCAACAGCCATCCATCCAACCAACCAACCAACCCGCCAACCCACCAACCCACCAACCCGCCAACCCACCAACCCACCAACCCACCAACCCAAACCATCACGACTGCGATGTCCTATATTTAAGTCATCTTGAATGTTGCCATCTCTAGGCAGCTTTTCCTGATCTCCTTCCTGCTCCAACACCTGGACATGACCCCCTTCTCATACTTCTCGCAGTACATGTCACACTGAAGAGAGGTGACAGGCTCCCTTGTTCCTCCTGCTGCACTGTCAGCTGCCTGAGTGTGGGGGTGAGTTGTCCGTGGCCCGTCCTCCCTCAGCTTTGCTCGTACCTGTCCCACACTTATTGGATGGAGCTGAATTACACTGGCTTTGCCTTGGGGAGGGGGAAGTGAAGTGTGAGGTCTTCCCTTCATTCAAGGAACATGCAGAAGAGTGGGATTAGTGATTTTTCAGACAGAAAAAGTCACCTAAAAGTAGCAGGCAGCATCTGTCCCAGGCCAGGTGGATGGTGCCCGTTCAGGTGCCACCGGGTCTTCGAGGAAGGGGTGCTCCTGGGCTGGGCCTCGAAGGGTGAGCAGGGTTGGACTAGCCCAGTTGGGGAATTGCCCAGGGCCTCAGTGTGGTGCCTGAACATACTCATTGTTCTTCTCTACTTTTCCCCCCGTCTGAGATTTCTTGAGAAGAAGTTTGCTGGTGTCCCTGGGAGTCTCCTTCCTAAAAGCTAAAGCAGCTCTCTTACTTTTCCTCAGCACTACCACCCCTTTTTTTAAGTTTATTTTTTTATTTTGAGAGAGAGTGTGAGTGGGGGAGGGGCAGAGAGATTGGGAGAGAGAGGATCCCAAGCAGCCTCCGTGTTGGTGCTGCCAGCACAGAGCCTGATGCGGGGCTCAGACTCACTGTGAGATCGTGAGCTCAAACGAAGATTCGGAGGCTAAACCAGCTGAGCCACCCAGGAGCCCTTTCTCAGCCCTTTTTTTTCCCCCCTGGAGCCCGTATTGGGTTCTGCTGCATTTGCAGACATTTATGGATGGCGTGCGTGTGGGGGGCTCCTGTAGAAAGAGCCTAAGCTCATAGCTTTCCCTAAGGATTGGTTTAGGGAAAAGATGGGCATTCTTATTAGCGCCCTGAGTGTGACCCTGATAGGCTGACCGCCTTGGGGACTGGGCCAGAGAGAGCTGATGGTGTCTTTCCCCTGCCAAATCCCTTTCTCTTCTGATGGAGCGGGCCTTCCCTCGTGACTCCCGAACAGCGGCCGTGGGATGGAATACTGCCCTGACTCACCCAGGCTGGTGCCTCCACCGAAGAAAGATGGCCTTTGATCCTGAGTTCTGTCAGGGGCATTTTGGGCAGAGTTCTTCAGATCGCAAACATGACCTGCCAGGGCGGTTTCCGGGAGAGCTGGATTCCATGTGTGTGCCTCATTCCAGAAAATTCTACTTTGTTTTCTCTGCTCATTCCACAAGAAGTTACTAAAGCCATGGGATTCCTTCCATTTCCTGCCGAGGCCACTTTCGCAGCCATGGGTCCCTCAGAAGTGGAGCCTTTTCCCAACAGAGTAAACAGTTTTTGATCTCAGTCTAAATACATGTTTTATTCCATTCAACAGAGCATTTATGGAGTACGTCTTTCTTGTTCAGCTGGCGTTGGGAGGAGAGATGATGGATAGGTTCCTATCCCAAAGAGGCTGAGACATCCATGCAAATGACTGTCATCCAAGATTTAAAAAAGGCCAGTGACAAAGGGCCGAGGGCAGAGAGCCGTGGAGCTAGAGTCTAGATTATTTCAGAGATAATTAAGCTCTTGAGTACTCACGTTTGATGAGTCCTGTGGCAAGAGCTTTAGATAATTTAATCCTGAGAGCCACGCAGGGAGGGAGAGTGATTGCCTTCATTTTATAGGTGGGGAAATTAAGGCACAGAATGACCAACCAGTGTGAGTTCATGCAGACAGTCTGGCTCTTGGGGCCCCCGTCTTGGGAAGAAGGGCTGTGGGGGAGCTGCTCTGGCCGTTCAGGGGGCACAAGCGCCCCGTACTGAGGGGACAGCGTAAGCAGGGGCAGAGAGATGGGCACGCTGGTGTAGCTGGAACACAGGGCATGCGCGGGGACCAGGAGGAGACGAGACTGGAGGACTGGACCGTGCCTTGCGAGCCAGCCCAAAGAGCGCTAGAGAGATAGACCAGTCTCTTGAATTTTCGGTTACGTGGTTGTTACTTTTTAAAAGAATCGGTTGGAGCTGTGCTTCGGGAAGATGAGTCCAGGGCGCTTCAGGACCGAGCAGGGTGACCACTTGCAGGAGCCAGACCGAGAAGCCGGGGGAGGGGGGGGGCGGGGGGGGCTCTGACCTGGCTGTACCAGAGGGGCCAGGAGCGGGGCACCTGGGAAGAGAACCCACGGGACCTGGGGTGTGGGACAAGGAGGGCCGGGAGGCTGGGTGTGCAGGGAGCAGAGATGGGCCCTGAGGGGGAGGCGAGTCAGATCCCGGGCACACCCAGCTGAACCTTCGTTTCCACAGTCAGCTGTGGGGCAGAAACGCAGGTCCTGCAAAACACTGAATGAGGAGTATCTGGGAGGTACTGGCGTGGGGCTGAAAGCTGAAGTCCTTGGAGCGATGGGCACCGCCAAGGGTGCATGGCAGAGGCACCTGGGTCCAAGTCGTGAGTGGGAGAACCATGTGTTTGGTGGGATAAGGAAAAACAGTGGTCAGAACAGGAGGACTGGGGAGGTGAGGGAAGAGGGGATCTCTGGGAAGTGGGAAGTTGACAGTTCCCGACCCTCAGGGGAGGTCGGGAGCCCTGTGGCCCGGGACAGAGGCTGCCTGCTACTTTTTAGGTGACTTTTTCTGTCTGCAGAATCCCTAATCCCACTCTTCCGTCCTCCCTTAGGGGAGGACACAGCAGGCGTGGTGACAGAAGTAGTGTTGGAGACAGCTCTTTCAGTAAGGTACCGGGGGCAGGAGGTCAAGTGCGACAGGTTGAGGCATGGTGTGGGTGAGGTCGTCTACACAGAACATGGAGCTTTTTTAAAAGTTTAGAGGTGAAGGGAAGCATAGGGACAGGATGGCAGCTCAAGACTGGGGAGGGTCAGGGAACAGGACCTTTTTTCCAGGACGGGAGAGATGTGAGCATGTTTGTAAGCCCAGGGCTGCGTGCCAGCCGCGCTGGAGAAGCCGGCCATTCACAGAGACTCTGAGAGGCAGGAAGCGTGTCCTTGGGTGGGGTCTGGGAGGGCCTGCCGGTGACAGTACCGAGATTCATTTTCTGCCACGCTCCACAATGGTAGTTGATGTCGTGAGGCTGGGCCTGGGGCACTACAAGTTCTCCGAGGAGCTTTTAAATCCCCAGTGAAAGAGCCGATTCTGCTCAGCAGAGTTTTTGAGTTATTTGAAATATAGTCAAATTAAGCAAAGCTTTGTTAAGTTATTGAGGACTGCTGTTTGGAAAGCATTGCACTTTATTGAGTTTTGAGACTTCGAAACAGAGCTCTCCATCGTTAACAGATTTAGCAGCTCAGCGCGGTGCGGTTGAAAGGACCCGAGATTTAGAACTGGACAGATTTGCCACTTACTAACACGGTGACCTCGGACAGGATGTTTTTGTTTGTCTCTTTGCGGCTTAGTTTTTTCATCTAAGAAGTAGGATGTTATTATACCTCTTATGGGATTGTCGTGAAGATTAAATGAAATAATGTATATAAAATATTTGGCCCACAATAGTTAATAAATAGTAGCTGTCTGTCCGACTGTTTGGTTATCCAAAACACCGTGTTTCTTAAGTGGATGGATATATTCCTGAATAAATGGAAATTTTGTAAGGAAGGGGTGGGAAGTAAGATTAGAGATTATGGGAGATTATGATGGTCAAAGAAATGTTTAGAGCGACTGTGTGGGCCATGGCCAAAGGCGGCAAGGAGGAGCGTGACCCGGGTTCCTGTGCCTCAGGACAGGTCTCCCCCATGGGGCCAGGCACTCAGTAGGTCTTCAAGGAGCATTTGTGGATTAAATTTGCCTTCCACGAGGCATTTCCTCCCTTTCGCACTCAAGGCCAAGGTGAAGCTGGGCCTTCATTTGAAAGCTCTGGAGGTTGACCTGGATGTGTGCTCCTGCCTGTCTCTTTTCTAGACGTTCTCCCTAGGCCAGGCCCGGACAGTAGGCTGGCACAGTCAGCTGCCCTTGCCTGGGCCCCCGTGGCCGTGGTCCTCCATCTCAGTGCTTCCGCGCCGGGCCTCAGGGCTTCGTTAGCTTCTGTGAAGAGGTAAGGAGAAATAGGAAGTCCATGAGAGGAGGGTGGCGTTCCTATAGTTGACTTGGCTCAGCTTTTCTGCCTTCAAATAAAATTTCTTTTGAATGAGAAAAAAAAAATCAACGAACCAAAAAAGTTTCTGAATGGACCCCATGACCAAGTTCTCTGCCATCATCAGACTGGAGGCTCTTGAGGCTCTTTTGCGGGGCTTACGATCACCTTCATAATTTCATAGTCCCCTCCTCACGGAGCAATGGCACACTGAACATCCGTGTTCCACAAGCTACTCCGTAGAGGGCAGACAGACTTCTATGGGCATTTTGACAAGTGTCTAGGAACCAAGGCCAGCAGAAGTCAAGGAGATTCATCTGGGTTCAACGACCTAGAGCCTGTCCGACACCCCCTGGCCCCTTCTCAGCTTCTCAACAAATCTCAGGCCACTTTCTAGCCTAGATGTGGACAGTCAGGCACCCTTAAAACCCAATACGCTCCTAGGAGTGTTTTAAAAGAAGAAAAGAGAAGTTGAAAGTATCCATTTTCGATAAAAACCAAAAGGAGAGCTGGCCCATTTAATGAAGACATCACGATTGTTTTATCCATCTTTTTAAAGAAAATAACTCCGAAAGGTATACTTACCAGATGCTGGGATGTGGGAGAGCCTAAATAAGGATCCTGGCTTTAAAAAGTGTTGGCGTTCAAATAAACCCCACATGGGTTTTGTAGGAGACTGCCCTCATTCGTAGGAGATACAGGCTGGAGTATTTAGGGATGACGTTATAACTCACTTTCAGATGGTTCAGCAGGAAAAAAAAAAAAGAAAAAAGAAAGTTGTGTATGTGTTTCTGTGTGTCTGCATGTGTTTGGAGGGAGGGAAGGAGAGAGAGAAAAGCAAATATGGTAAAATGTTAACAATTTGTCCCTAAAAGTGAAGGGTATTCTGATGTTCATTATGTTATTCTTTCATTTTTCCTGCAGGCTCCATAGTTTTCAAATTAAACCTGGAAAATATGCACGGAGCAAAGAGGAAAAATGACTGGTCAATAGGATCTATCTTTTCCCTCTCAGAAAGGATCCTAAAGAAGTGTAACGGGGTCGTAGTGTGTCACTAGAGGTTGGAGTCTGGGTGAGGGGATGATACAAAACCCAGGGCCAGCCCCGGGAGCACTGAGCGAACACCCCGACACGGCTGGCCCGCGGTGCGGCAGCCCCTTCCCTGTCCTACGTGGGCAGCCTCAAGCCCTTTGGTCTCCAAAGAACCAGCGGCTGTTACAGAAACAGTAGTTCCCACATATGGTCCAGATGCTCGGAAAGCAGCTTCCCTCAGGGTCATCCTGGTGGGCACTTGAAGCGGACGCCTGCCCTGTCTCCCCAGCCCCGTCCTCCCCGACCCACGCTGCTGCGACTGGAACCCATACGCCTACAGGCTGGCAGTACAAGCCGGCCGTGTCTTCCCTCTGCAGACCCTCTGGATGTTTTCTTGAAACTTCCAATACTTTTTTTTTCTTTCTTACACCCACATCGTGAGGCTCAACGTGACATTTCCATCAGGAGACTGCCTGACGTGAGTCCAGCTGCTTCACATGGTTTTTATATTTGTTCTGGACAAAGCTCCAGATACCTTTGGTCAAAGCTCTTCCTGTCGGCTGCGTGGCGGGGGCCGTTTCTCGCCCACACGATCCAGAAGGGGCTGCCGTCTCTAGGCCCCTCCCGTCTGTCCCCCCCCAGGGACAGGTAACGGGTGGCCGAAGGGTGCAGCCTCGAGAAGCAAGGAGTCTAGGTGTGGTTTTGGAGGGCGCGTGCTTTCAGTCTGGTTCTTGTGTTATTTGGATTCACATCCTTAGAAACCAGGGAAGCCAGAGCCTTGCCAAAGGGCTTCGTTCTGCTTCTGCAGAGGTTTCTTTATTAAATAGAAAAGATTGGGCTCCTTGAATTTTTTCCCCCCTTTTACGAACTCGCTCTAATTTGTTACCTCTTAAGGAATTGGGAAGAAATACTTGTCCCGTGCAAAAATTCTAAGTCCCCGTGTCCTGACTTCTGTGTGAGGTGGGCGCCGCGGTCCTCAGCTTTAGCGCTCACTTGTAGAAAGTTCCAGCGTGGTTTCCCTACCTTTGAGCAGTGTCCCAGCTCCCCACTGAATACCCCCACCTGGGGGAACCCGCTGGGCTTCCTGCACAGAAACCACCTGTGCTCAATAGCTGGGAACTCTTATTAGAGGCAGAGGCTGTAACTCCAGGGGGTGGGGGGGAGGGGACCCACACTCTGGTTGGTACCCAGGGACCCTCACATCCCATTTCAAGTGAACGCAGCTGCCAGAAGAGGCACAGGGAAGCAGCCTAACTGGCTCAGAGACACATCTAATTTTAGCTCAGGGTGTGCTTGTCCTGAGTTGGGGCTGGTCCACCCATGGAAATTCCACAGCTCTCTGGTTTTTATGTGTGCAAGTGGTGTAATGCTCAAAGTTGGCAAAGCTAACTTGGTTTTAAAGCAGCACGTTTCTTTCTTTTTTTTTCCTAAGAAATTTCCAGAAAACAACCTATTCTCCGTGTTTTTGGAGGAGGCCAGATTTTCCTGAAGATTCCTTTTTTGTGATGGAGCATTGTGAGGTGGGAGAAAGAGACGTTCTGAGAACCAGTCTTGGCTGGGCCTTCCTCAGGATGAATGAGGGCAAGACAGTGACAGGGTCTCTGGGTCGGAGGAGTCCGTGTGGTGTCAGGCATCTGGTATAGCGGGTCACTGGGAGTTCATAGGTCAGCAACAGACAAACAAACTCGGAAACAAAAAACAGAACCCTGGGGGACCAACTTGGTTCAGGTCCAAGTGTGGAGAGCCTGGAATGAACACAGTTTTGGTGGCCTCTTTAAAACGAAGAATATAAAAGTATCTCATTTTGCAAATTTGATAAAAATAGAAGACCACGCCAACACATTGCTTGGGCTTCTTGAAAGGGGTCTGCTCAGGTGAGGGCCCCTGGAGCTTAAGCCCTGTTAATGTCACAATCACCTGCTGTTCGGAATGCTGTCGTTGTTATTTTGTTTTCTGGCCTAGTAAGAACATAGAAACAGATTTCATAAGATTTAAATATAGGTGTAATCTTGAAGGATGGACGTTAGTCCGTGTGAAAGATGCACCGTATTGGTGCTTGTTTTCCTCACCTGACCGTGGACCTGTGTGTCCGGGTCTGGTTTGTGTCAGACAAGTTCCAATTTTCTCAGCCTCAGTGTCCTCACTGGTGAAAATGCAGTTTCCCACATAGGCCTTTGGGGGGAATCAAATTAAAAACCGTGCTTTGAAAGTGCTTGGTGAAGTAGATACAAACACCTAGATAAATCATTATTATCGTAAGGACAAAACTGTGGAACGTTTAGAAGCCTTAGAATGTCCCAGGGAGGAAAATGGAAGCCCACGGAAGGGGACTATCCACCTAAGACCACGTGGGGGAAACACGTGAGCTCCAAAAAGAAGTGTTATTTAAGTGTAAACCTCCTCACTTTTTCTAAAAGGAAATGAACCCAAATTTCTCTCTCTCATTTTTTATGTTTTTAAAAATTTGTTTTAGTTTTTCAAACTTCTCCGTTTTAGAATTGGTAAGAAGTTAGCGCCCCCAGACGGTGTCATTTCAGACTTGTGACTCATGGCTGTTTTATTACTGCTTATGCAGGGGAGAGTTTTGTGTGTTCAAACGGACATACTTCATCGCAGAAGTTGTGTTAGGCCACTCTTTGGCATATTTAACCGTATGGAACCCGAGTGGATTCACTGTTTAATGGGACTTGGAGAAAGTTGACCTCTGTCATTGGGACAAGCTCCTGCCCCGGACGCATCGGCTTTTATTAGGACAGTAACAGGGCAGGGACAGTGCCCCCAAACAGCTTCCCCTAGCAGCTAAGTAAACCTCTCCACACAGCCTTCCAATCTGCTGTGGAAACCAGCGGCAATTCTTACGTAACGTCTTTCAGTCATCATGTCAGAACCTTCCCCTTTATACCGCCAAGTGTGACTTTAGACTCCCTGGGACAGGGCCAAGGGTGTAGAGGCAGTCCTTTCCACCCTGGGCTCTCATACCAGCCTTGGGGAGGGCAGGGCCAGGGCTAACCTCTGTCTCCGGTAGAGAGAGCCTTACCATTGGGTCCTCACTCTGATGCCAGGAGCCCTAATCAGAGGCAGGTTTGTGATCCCGGCTGCTGGGTGTGCAGTCTGGGGCTCACACCTGGGGGGGCCCTGGTGGCGTGAGCTGGGCACCGGGCCACATCTGTAACTCTTGTCCTGGTCATTGGCCTCATCCGGCATCTCACGGGGGTTAGGTTTGGCTGAGCTGTGCACCCACGTGCTGGTGGGCAGAGGGGAGGAGGGAGGCGGAGGGAGGTCATGGGCCAGCGGCACTCTGCTTGGCGAACTGCATAGCTCAGGTGAATGAATGAGTCAGTGGGTTTGGCCGTGCTCCAGAGATCCACTCCAGAGAGACCACTTGCCTTCAAGAGGATATTTTTCTTTCCCTGGAGTAACATCGGCTCTACCCACCTTTTCACTGCCTGTTGAGCAACGTCTGCCTGTGGGCGCCAGTCTCCTTGTGGGACTGAGCTCAGGCGCACCCAGGGCCGTCAACCTGTACTGATGCTTTCGGGTCTTAAGGAAGTGCGGTCACTGCTTCCAATGTCCAGCATGGGATAGATGAAAAAACCGAGATGCGAGTCCTGTTTCCGGCTTTGCTCACTATCCCGGACCCTTAGCAAAAGTTCTCTACCCACCCTACCCCTACCCCTGATGGGGCTGCGGGATCAGACTAGATGGTCTGTGTTGGCCTTTCCAAGCCCTTCCAGATGCAAGAGCCATATCTAGGTGAACTCCGAGAACTTGTCGGCTTTCGGAGGGGGCATCCATTAAACACCAGTTGTATGCTAAGGCCTTGTGCCAATTGGGAGAAGGGGAGAATCATACAAGGGAAGGTCACACCTAGTGAATTTGTGAATTGTGTGCCCTTGAAGGAACCCTCCCAGTCTGATGTCTTGGTAACTGGGTAAATTTCTTCTCTGTTTCTGGAATGTGCCAGAATCCGGCCTGACTCAAGGAAAGAGAAATGTTGGACTTGGTTTCAGATCTTGCTCTGGCGCTGCTCACTTCTCATCAAGGGTGTGAGCCAAAGCCTCTGGGGAAGGGCACATACGGAAAGATAGTTAAGCTGAGAAATCATCACCCCGAAAGAACAATGGTCCAGGCGGCTGGAGTACGTGTGTTCTCTCCAGCTAGACGGGCTGAGCGGATGGCTTTTCCAGGAGGAAGCGGGGCCATCGGTGCCCCCTCCCCTCCCCAAGTCTGTCCTCACCGGGCGATCCCTATCTTTGTCCAACCTTCGTCATCCCGGACCCGCATGAGAGAGACTTGGGTCTGCGGCCCAATTCCCAATTAAGTTTTTTCACTAGTTTCAGGAAGATAATTTATTTGGATTGAATTGTTAAGGCAGATTGCTTTCACAGTATTCCAAGCAGAGTGCTTTCTCACAGGAAATGTCAGACCAGGCAATTCTAGTCAAGTTTTCCACATCCTTAAGAAAAAAAGAAAAGAGAGAGGAGGAAAAAAAAAAGATTCCTTTTATATAGTGAAGGTCAACAGTTTGGGAACTGGCAACTGTAGGGTATGAAACTGAGATCCGTTAAACATTGCGACTGTGCACAAGATGACTTCCCAACAGCCCCACCTTTCATGAGGCCTCCTGTTCTCTAGGGCTAATTTAAAAAGTGCCTGCCGACCGGGCTGCCCAGGGAGATAGAGCACTTCCCAAGGTTAGGACGTGGATCCCCTGAGCGTCTGGGTGTGGAGGAGCTCCCTTCCTCTCCCCGGATTTCAGTTTCCTCATCTGTCAAACTAAGGTTATGCTGGGTGACTCCCAAGCTTCTTCCCAATCACAGGTCACCATGATTCTGTACCTTTACCTGGGGGAGCTTGGCTGAGCCTCCATAGGAAGCTGAAGAGAAATGGAGAGCAGGAAAGTGAAAAGAAAAGTGAAAAGAAAAGAATCTTTTCACGTATAGAGAACTTTGATTTTTTTTTTTAAAGTTCTTTTTAAATCAGCTTGCCCTCCTGAAGTTCGGTCCTTAACGAGAGGCTTTATTTAAGCACAGGGCTATGGAACGTCACTGTGAGGAAAGGAACCTAATGTAGCTGTTCCTCTGAAGGCGCCCCCTAAGGACTTGCTGTCCCCCCCACCCCCTCATGTGTCCAAGAAATGTCTACAGGTGGGGAAGTGGTGGATCCCAAGAGCTGAAGCCCAGAACCACTAGAGTTAGGGCCCTGGTAGCTTCCTAAAGATGATTCTGGCAAAAGGGAAGCTGAGACTCGAGGCAATTACAACTCGAGGCGGTGTGTCTTCTCTGGCACGAGCTGGTCCTGTGGCTGGTCCATCCATTTCCTCTGTGTCCCCTGATAACAGAGCGGCTCTCTGCTTCATTACCATCTAGTCCCGCTGTTCATTCCGAAAGGAGGTGCTGTCGGAAGCCGGGTAGTAGCAGGAGAGCTAAACCCACGTCAAGACACCGGGGCTCTGCCCCTGGCCCATCAGTCTCACTTGTCTTGCCACACTGCCTCTGGTGCACCTCCAGGAGACTTCAAGTACTGTGAGATACGGACATCCTCGTCCTGCTGCTTCCAGCAGGGATGCTTTCAGGCCTTCAGTGTTAGGATGTCTGGTCCGGTTGAAGTACATATGTACCAAGTAAAGCAAAACCCTTCTTGTCCTTTGGGCTTGCTAGGTTTTATTTATTTATTTTTTGAGCTGGGGTGGGGAAGAGAAAGAGGGAGAGAGAGAATCATAAGCAAGCTCTACACTCAGCATGGAGCCCGTCGTGGGGCCCGATCCCATGAACTGTGAGATCATGACTTGAGCCGAAATCAAGAGACGGATATTCAGCTGACTGAGCCACCCAGGCGCCCCTTTGCTCAGTTTGATTTTTAAAATATGTACGAGTATTTACTTTTTTTAATCAAATGTTTTTGCTGCATCTATTGAGGTATTTTCTATTTTTTTCCCTCTGTTGGTGTGAATTACATTGTTAGGGTTTTTGTTTTTTTTTTTAATGTTTACTTTTGAGAGAGAGAGAGGGGTGGGAGGGGTAGAGAAAGAGAGAGAGACAGAGACAGAATCCGAAGCAGGCTCCAGGCTCTGAGCTGTCAGCCCAGAGCCCAATGCGGGGCTCGAACCCAAGAACCATGAGATCATGACTTGAGCCAAAGTGGGATGTTCAACCGACTGAGCCACCCAGGTGCCCCCGGGTTTTCTAATGTTAAAATCTTCTTGCATCCCTTCTTGGCCAAGATCTTCAAACTTATGGCTGATGCAGTTGTTATTTTATTTCACAGTTTTGCACTTGTATTTATATGTTTAGGCGTTTGGAATCGAGATTTCATCGTGTGAGCAAGTGTGTGGCAGTTCTGTGTCGGGCGCTTTTCTCGGTACTTGATGGATTAGCCTGTTTCATTGTCACCACAGTCTCTCGAGGTAGGACTGTTATTAACCTCATTATATAGAGGTTGAAAATGGCTAAATTTTCCTGCTGAATTCCTTTTGTTGTTGAGTTTCCTGTTGAATTTCCTTTTGTTATTCTGTAGGTTTATCGCTAATAATGCTTTTTATTCCTAAGTCTATTTTTAATCTGATGCCACAGCATCAGCAACATTAGCTTTTAAATGGTTGGCCCACAAGCGATCTATTTTCTCCCCATGCTTTATGGTTCACCTTTTATGTCACGTACCTTGTGAAACAGCATATTGCTAATTAAAAAAAAAAAAAAGAAAAAAGTCTGACCATCTCTGTCTTTTAACTGGGCAGTCGAATTTGTTTGCTTTTATTAAAATTACTGAATTCACTTGAATTCATTTGTATTCTGTACTTTCATGTTGCCATGCTTTTTCTTAATCTTTTTTCTTCCTCTTCTTTTCCTTTCTTTTTTTTTTTTAAATGAACCATTTTCGAGTGAACAATTCAGTGGCACTTTGTACATTCAGAATGTTGGGTAACCATCGTCTCTATCTAGTCCCAAAACGTTCTCTTCTCTTCAGAGTAAATCTCTTCCTATTAACCAGTTTCTTCCCATTTCTCCCCCCATTCCCTCACCCCTGGCAACCCCCATTCTACGATATTTCACATAAGTGGAATTATACAATATATGACCTGGTATGTCTCTGGTATCTTTCTCTTAGTATTGTGTTTTCAAGGTTCATCCACGTTGTAGCCTGTGTCAGTACTTTATACCTTTTTATGGTGGAATGATATTCCATTGTGTGGATATACAACATTTTGTTTATCCACTCATCCATTAGTGGACATGTTTTTTTTTTTTCCCATTGGTGGATATTTGAGTTGTTTTTACCTTTTGACCATAGAGAATAGCGCTGCTATGAACCCGTGTCCCTGTGTTCACTTCTTTGGGGTATATACCTGGGAGTAGAAATCTATCATGTGGTAATTCTGTATTCAACTTTTTTGAGGCACTGCCAAGCTGTTTTCCACAGTGCAACTTTCCCGTGAATCAAGTGATGTTTATTTTTTCTTGTGCTTTCTGATTTGGAAGTTATGTGTTATGTTTTTACTATTTTAGCAGTTACTCTTAAAATAACTTTTATCATAATTGACTTAAAGTTTCAGTTTAATCAATCTCTCCACCCCCTCAAAAAACACAAAGATTTTAGAAAGCCTCAGCTGCTCATTTCCTGTTCCCATGTTTCCTGCGTATTATTGTCTGGTATTATCCGTTTGTTTTTAACTACCCCCTAACTAGTGCTATTGTTATTAATTTTTTTTTATCATCAGCTCTCATTTAGGTTTATCTACATGTTTATAGATTTCTTTTCTCACCATTGCTTTCTTCCTGCTCTTTTCTTCTGGGTTCACTTTCCTTCTTGCTAAAGTAAGTCCGTCCGTAAGTGGTTCGTTCAGTGAAGGTCTGTGATGGTAAACTTTTTCAGTGATTGTCTGAAAATGTCTTCGTTTGTCCTTACCTTTAATATTTTGAATATTAAAGATGTCTCTTATTAAAGTAGTTTTTGTTTGTAGATAATTTACCTTTCCACTAAGGTTTTTCTCATTGTCATCAATATTCTGGTCATTTCAATATGACATATCTAGGAGTGTATCTATTTCCACATGTGCCATTTGAGGCTTCTTAGGTTTCTGTGAGGATTCATGTGTGCTAAGTTCTTAGCAGTTATCTTTTCAATAACTTCCTTTCTTACACTCTATTTTTCCTTCTGGAACTCCTTTTACAGGGGCATTGGAATTGAAGTTTTTTTCCTCCATGTCTCTTCTTTGCTCTTTTATATATTTGATCTCTTTGGATTGAGTTGTGTTCCGGGTCATGTCATCTGATGGCCCCTGGTGTAATTTCTCATCTCTTCATTGTATCTGATCTCCTGTTTAAGCTGACCCCCAAGTTTCCTCCCAATGTTAAAGAAGATCTAACCCATAGAAGAGTTGAAAGAATAGGAAAATGAACACCTATATGACCTTCACCTACATTAAGCGATTCTAGGACTTTGTCACATTTTTTTCCCTCCCTTTCTCTTCTCCTCTCTCCAACTATTTGTAACCCACACATTTTTGTTGATTTGCTTGAAAGTAAAATTCAGATGTCGTGACATTTCATCCCTAAATATCACAGCTTGCATTTTGTAAGGATGGGAATGTTCTACTGCATAACCACAATAGCATTAAGACATCTAAGAAACTTCTGTAACATCAGCTAATATAAAGCCCATAATGAGATTTCCCCCACATGGCTCCAAAATGTGCTTTTAGGCTTTAGTTTTTTCATTCTAGGATCCATTCAAGGTTCACCCACATTTGGTTGCCGTGTCTCTCTAGTCTCTTTTAATCTCGGGCAATCTCCCTTCCATTCTTAGTTTTTCATGCGTGTAGTCTTGTTGTCTTATAGAATGGCCACATTCTAGATACATCTGTTTCGTTATTAGGTTTCTGTGAAACATGTTTTGGGCAAGGACAATACGTATGCGATCATGCGTACTTACCATTACATCACATCAGGAGCACATAACGTCCTCTTGTTTCATTTCTGCTGATGCTAAATTGGATCCCTCCATGAAGGTGGTTTCTGCCAATGTCTACATCATTATCATGGAAACTTTCCCTTTTGCAATTAATGAGGAATCGATAACTTTCAGACTAGATGAATATCCCACTCCTCAAAACTTTTTAACCAGTGGTTTTAGCATCCATTGATCATCTTTTCACATATTAGGAGTTTATAAAATGGTGATTGTCTAATTTTTTTCATTTTCTGATTCCTTTATTTATACCTTTCTTAGCTGATGGTGTTCCACAGAGAAGAGCTCTCCATGACCTATCCCTGCCTTTCTCCCTCCCTCCCTCCCCTAGCACAGACTAGTGGCGTTTCCTGCGTATATTTCATATGTTGTTATGTGTCACCATTCTTATATGTCCATAAGTTTTTTATTTCTATGACTATGTTTACTTTTCAAAACGGCCCATTCTTTTCTTATAGTGTCTGTTTCTTCTCTTACGATTTCCATTCCTTTTTCTTTTTCTTTCTTTCTTTCTTTCTTTCTTTCTTTCTTTCTTTCTTTCTTTCTTTCTCTCTCTCTCTCTCTCTCTCTCTCTCTTTCTCTCTCTCTCTCTCTCTCTCTTTCTTTCTTTCTTTCTTTCTTTCTTTCTTTCTTTCTTTCTTTCTTTCTTTCTTTCTTTCTTTCTTTCTTCTTAAGATTTTATTTTTAAGTAATCTCCATACCCAGTGTGGGGCTCGAACGCACAACCCCGACATCAAGAGTCACATGCTCTACTGACTGAGCCAGCCAGGTGCCTCTGATTTCCATTCCTTTTTAAAAAGTTTTCTTACTCTCTTTACAGTCTCTTTTAGATTGCTGTTCTCTTATCTCAAGTTCTCGGGAGTCTGGTTGGGTGTGTCCTCCGACTTTCACTTATGATGCATGATTTTCTCGTATATTTACCAGTGTTTAGTTTTGAGCATATGTTCAGCAGGGCTTAAAAAAAAAATCTCTGTCTCCCCCGGGGAATCTTATATGACCTGCTTTGTAGAAGTAGATAATTTTACATTGCTTTAGTTAGGTGTGCTGGGGTATCACTGGCTCGGGAAAATTTCATGTTGTTATTCGGGATTCCTGTGCCACATGAGTGGGGTCCCTTTGGACTCCACACTGGGTTCTGAGTTTTCATCAGATAGAATGTATCGCAAGTGGTCAATATCTTTATTCTCATGGGACACATTTCTTCTGTACTCCATAACTAATTTAGCCACGTATCTAGTACCAAACATCCAGGCAGGAACATCTCCTCATCTCTTTTCTTTATGTTAAGAGCGAGTGAAATATTCAGAATGTGGGCTTGTAGAGGCACCAGAGCACCTTCAAAACTAGTGTGACCCCGGGCACTTGAGGCTTCTGGCAGCCCCTGCATCTGGTCGCGTCCTGCAGTGACGAGCATGCTCAGGCTTCCCCTGAGGGACAGATGAGGCACCTGATGCCACGGAGGGCAAATGACTTGCCTGAGGGCGTGCAGAGGTTGGGGGAGCAGGGACGAGGACTCAGGTCTCTGAGTAGCTCTTCCTACCCAGCCAAGATTCAGTTACCTGGGATTGAGTCCTAGCCTCCTGTAGCCTTGAACGCCTGCAGTGCCCTTGTCCTTGCTTGGGCCACAAAAGGGAGCTTGGGTGGGAAGTGGTGACCTCAGACGCAGTAGGCAAGCTGGGTGTCTCCAGCCCGGCTCCCGGGGATTTATTAGATGCACACTGACACATGTCTCTGGGTTATCTGCACAATCACATTTCGAAAAAGTGTTTTGACTCCTTGATTTATCTTTTTGTCATTGTTTTTCATAATAGTTTTCACTCAAAGGCAAGAACATGCTTTTAAACTGACCTTTTAAACTTTGCAATGCTTGTGCCACAAAGGGACACATGAAAGGAACAGTAAACACATTCCCTGAGTGTGAGCGTAATTGAAGTCTCCGCTGGTGATGAGATCTATGGGAAATGGGCACAAAGCATCTGAGCTGGGCTTTTGCGGCTGATGGATGGGGCTCCGGGTGGAAGTCCCATGACCGAGGAGAGGCCTGGCTGTACCCTACGCAGCAGGACAATCATCACCACCCTCTCACTGTGACTCTTGGCCACCCACGTCCCCTGAGGCTTTGCCCCCAGGAGCCAAGGGGGCCACTTGGGTGGTTTGAATTTTGTCCTGTGGGCCACGGGAAGCCATGGAGGGTTCTGGGCAGGGGAAGGAAGCATAAAATAGAAGAAAGAACAAAATAGAGCATTTGGAGCCAGCAGCCTGGGTTTGACTTCTGGCTTGGGCACTTCTAAGTTGTGTGACCTTGTGTGAATCACCTCACATCCCTGAGGGTCACTCTGGTCCTTAGCACCCATTTGTGGAGCACTGACCAGGTGCTGGGCATGCGGGGTACAGGACTGACCAAGAGAATCTGTGGTCCTTCGTCCCTCCTTGTTTATTTCCCTTACCGTATGTATTAGTTCCCCGTGGCTGCGGTCACGATTTCCATAGACTTAGTGGCTTAGAAGAACGTGAATTGATTATTATGGCACCGTTCTGGAGGATCAAGGTCTGGCATCGGTTCCACTGGGGCTAAAGTCAAGGTGTTGGCAGGGCTGGTTCTTTCCGGAGGCACCAGGGGAGAGTCTGTTTCTTTGCCTTTAGTTTCTCATGGCCACCCACCTTGACTGGTGGCCCTTCCTCCACCTTCAGAGCGCATCCCTCCAGCCTCTGCTTCTGGCGTCACACCGCCTCTCCTCTTCCGTGTCGCATCTCCTAACGAGGACACTTGTAATTATATTGTTCCCACTTGGAGAATCCGGGATGCCCTCTCCCGTCCTGACATCCTCCACGTAATCCTAACTGCAAAGTCTTTCTGTCATGGGAGCTACCATCCCCTGGATATCTCTGGGCACTGTTACTCAGCCCCCCACACCATGTCAAATTGCGATTTACGTCTTGTCGTTTTGCATGCCTGGGGCTCCTTTGGGCAGGGAGATTGGCCTGCCAGATGACTGGCATGTGTTTGCCAAATTAGAGGGTGAGGAAAGGAATGAACGCATGTTTGGAGTTGAGAAGGAGGTGGCATACCACTTGGGCTGGAGGGGATTAGCGTGAGTTTGCCGAAGTATATTCTAGCAGAATGGAAGGGCTTACGAAAAGGTGTAGAGGTGGAGGCTGGGAAGCTCAGCATGTGGGAAATGAGCGTGGAGTATGAGGGTGCAGAGGGAGAGGGGGCTGGGGACAGTAGGTAGCCAGGGTCATGATAGCCTGTAGGGCACCCTAATGGGTCTGGGTTTTATTTTATTTATTTATTTTTATTTTTAAGTAATCTCTACCTGTAGCATGGAGCTCAAGCTCACAACCCCAAGATCAAGGGTCGCAGGCTCCGCCGACTAAGCCAGTCAAGGCGCTCCATCTGGATTTTATTTTTCAAGGAAGCAGTGTGTGTGGTGGTTGGTGCCTTTGACTTTGGGATCATTGCCTGGGTTCAAATTCCTGTGCTGCCTCTTGCTTGCTGTGAGACTGGGAACGTTGCTGGACTTCTCTGAGGCTCAGCACAACGGCTACTTCATAAGGCCGCCCTGAGGAGCAGATGGCCTTTGTCGTTTGCACAGCACTCAGCACAGTGCCTGGAACAGCCAAAGGATTCAGAAAGTATTTGCTGCTATTATTGCTGTCAGTTTTATAATTATTATTGTTGGTGGTGATGATGTTGGGGAAACTCTGAAGAGCTTCAGCCAGGCTGTGGCATGGTCAGGTTTGCCTTCTAGAACGATGCCTTTGACACCCATGCGAAGATGGTCTGGGGTCGGGCATCACGCTGGGGGTCCGGAAACTCGTGAGGAGGCTATTCCAATGATCTGGCTATTCCAATGATCTGTCCAATGACAGATGAAGAGGCAGAGCGCAGAGATGGGCACCAGAGAGGTGTTACTTTCTCGGAGGTGCTCCAGAGATGGCTT
The DNA here is from genome assembly GCA_030068075.1 of Paguma larvata. Lineage (NCBI taxonomy): Eukaryota > Metazoa > Chordata > Mammalia > Carnivora > Viverridae > Paguma > Paguma larvata. The sequence goes on from CM057834.1 coordinate 58,084,482, forward strand.
TGCTCCTGCCGTTCCCTGCTTGAAACGATTCAAGGCAGGTGTCAGAGGCCACTTAGTGCCATGCCTCAGTCCTCGCTTTGCGGAAAGGGATAGTGAGTGCTAGGGGGGGGCGGCATTCTACCTTAGTCTCTGGAGAGAATAGTGACGGAAAGGACAGATAAAGGTTGGACTCAGGTCCTCAGCCTTCAGTGGCAGAGCCAGTTGGAGTGTGAGAGGTACGCTTCCAGAAGCTTCTGGCGAACATGCCATTTCTCATTGCTGGAGGCTGGGGCAGGGGGGCTCTGCCACAGCATCCATATTGCTTCATCCGTCACCTCCTTCTACTGCCCCTCCAGGCCTTAGATCCTCTCTCCAGCTCATTCTTTTACCAGTCCCCAGGAGGATGCTCGCAGAATCCTGGTCATATGGGGACATAGGAATTTTGCAATTTCAAATTGAGGAAAATGGGCTTGACCCAGTGGGGGAGGATTAGCGCTGCCAGAGAGGGTGGGGGAAGGAGCTCTGTGTTCTGGAGCCAGAGAAAGGAACCCAGAGTCCAAAGCAGTACGTGCTCCCAGATTGGGTACCCGGAGTCCTCCGTGGTCTTCCCCTCACACCCCTTCATACATCTTCAGGAGGAAGCCAATTCAATAGAACACACCACGGCGAGATTACGATTGTTACTTCAATCCTATCTTACCCTGCAAGGATGTTGGAGGAAAGTATATTTCAATTCCACGTTCAAAAGAGCTGTCATTTTAACGCAGTAAATGGGTTTTCAGAGAGTGATGTAATGTTGTTATTTTTAATACAATCTTTTAAAGAAAAAGAGAAGATTTTACTTGAGTCCAAATCGATGCATGCTGGAGGGAAAAAAAAATATCCAAAGAGAGCTGAAATACACGCGGGCCATTTTAAGAAAGCTCCGCATGTAGAAACCTGAACTTACGAATCAGAATCACGGAATAGGTGTTTGGTGCGTTTTAGAGGTTTCTTATAAATGGTAGCTGATAGTTTTACAAGAAAGCTAGGAGAAAGGAAATAAACAAAAAAGAAAGTAGAATAAGATGAAGAAAATCTGGGCAGTGATTACAAGAACTTGATTTGTGTGTGTGTGTGTTTGCGTGCGCGCGTGTGTGCGTGTTCTCTAGCAGTATCACAATGGCATCAGCAAGATACACTTGCATCTGGTTCTTGGCAAGTGTCAGACTGCAGGGTTTATCATCCTGTATTGGCCGGCATGTGCCTGTGAGAACACGGAATCGAAAGGCACCTTGGAGGCAGTTTGGTCCCATCCAATATGGAACCTGTGCTCAGAGAAGGGAGACGGACTGGGGCAAGGCCCACACGAGTGGCAGGGCCGGGGCCAGAGAGAACCCCTCTCCTGAACCCCCATCCAATGCTCCCTGTGTTCTCCTCTGCGGTTTATATTTCTGTGTCCTTTTCCTCTGGTACGTTGACATTTTCTTTTTTTTCTAGGAAAAATCAATTGCCCGTGTCCAGCAAGGCTGATGGGGAGCTGGGCGTCCTGCAGCTTGGTAAGTGCCGCTGGTGCCTCTAGGCTGTGGCCCTCAGGGACCGGTGGTCTTCATATGCTTCGTTTGGGACGCAGTGGGTGGGGGCTCCTTTCCTCCCTCCTGACCTCAGAACGGAGAGGCTGGCCCGGTGAGTAGGGCAGGCTTCTCTCTTTCTGGTTGCTCTCTTCTTCTGCCTTCTGTCCTTCTGTCCTGGAGAAACCCTTCTAAGAAGTCTGGGCATTTCTGGACCCGCACGGGTGGGGGGTGGGATGCAGAGGAGGCTCTTTTGAATTTGGAGGTTCTTTTAGGGGCTATTCAGAACCTACAAAGGTCTCCAGAAGACAGCTCTGCCTGGGGGAGACCATCCTTTAAAACATTGTATCAATGTATTATTGAGGTGTAAAATATAGTGATATGCATAGTACATGCACCTTACGTGTTCAGCTTACGTGCACGTTCACATATGTGTGCATCCGTGTAGCCACTCTCCCAGATCCCGATAGAGAACACATCCACCCGCTCTTGAGGTTTGAAGCAATCTTTTGTTCCCCTTTCTGTAATTCTCCACGCCCCAAAGACCGATGTGTTTGCAAGGCTTGGCAACGTGGCAGGTAGCATGGACTACCAAGAACCACTGACCGGGCGTGAAAGGACGAGGCTTGAGTGCCGTTGACATTTACTCTTCTTCTGGAAGCCAGCGATTTACCTGTCGGGCCATTTTGGCAGATGAGAGCCGTTCAGTTACTTTTCCTCTCCTTTCAAGCACTTCTTTTAAACCGAAGGAAGAAAGCAGTGCTCTCTTCAGAAGTTACTTGTGTGAGACGTGCCGTCTGACAGCTCGCTTTGATGAAGTTGAAAGGCAGGGGCCTCTCTGAACGATGAGGCAGGGGTTTGTTTGTTCTGCCCAGCTCGCGTCAGAGGTAACGGTTCCTGTGAGTTTTAATCATCAGAAATGGCTGACGGGGGCCAGTAGGCCCGCCCGGGAAGGGGCAGCTCTGCCCACGGCGATGCAGAATGAGGTCCGGAGCCAGCGAGCGCTGGCATCTGAAGCGTTTCTGTAAAGCACTGCACTTTAAGATTTTCCCGTGAAAGCCACTCCTGTCTGGACATAAAACGAAGCACTTCCTGGCCTTCAGAACCCAAAGGGCTTCTACTGGAAGGAAGGCTTTTAGCCATTCTCTCAGAACCCAGTTGTTTGAAGTGCGTGTGTGTGTGTGTGTTTTCCAGAGGGAGGCAGACCCCTCTTTGCTAGTGGCTCAGCTAATGATTTAGAAAAGGAGAAAGAAAGAGAAGGTAGAGATCATGGAACACAGTCACCCAGAGAAAGGGAAAGAAGTCTTGGGGTGAAGCAGAGAAAAGGAATAAAATTTGGTTAGAGGAATGGCATTTTCTTCCCCACGCTGATTCAGTTTTCTTTGGTTCAGTTCCACAGACTTGTTAGCAGTTATGTGTCAGGGGACAGATGAGGCTGTTATTGAGAGCAGCTCAAGGGGAATAAAAAGCTGGGCTTGCTTTCTTGGAGGGCCGGGTTGGGTGGGACAGAGGAAGAGAGGTGTCCTCTGATAGCCACATTTAAAGCAGGTGATCAGCAGTTCATCACTGCTTCTCGAGACGTAGAAGCCGAATTCTGTGGTGGGTTCCAGAAGTTTCCATGATGAGGTGGTGTATTTAGACTGGGCTTTGAAGGTTGAGCAAGGTCTCTCCAAGTAGAGACTAGCAACAGACCTCACATACAAGGCCTGCAGGGGGAGAGAGTGATTGGCTTGAGGGGAGTGGCCTGTTGGGAAGTTGCAGGGTCACGGGGAGATGAGGCTGGGAACAGAGGTGTGGCAGAGTGAGGGTGATTTGGCTGCTGTGCGAATGAGCTTGACCATAAATCATTAGCCAGTAAAGAGCACTTGAAAATTCTGTGCGGGGGAGTCATGTGTGCAGGGCTGTGGGTTTGGGGCGATCTCCGGATAATGTGGAGGATAGATTGTAGGAGGAAGAGCCCGGATACTGGAAGACCAGGGAGGGGGCTCTCGGAATAGTCGAGAAAAGATGTGATTGGGCCCCTGTTCTACCTGGTGAAATCCTCTGGGTATGTCAAGACCCTGATCAAATATTTAGCTCTGACCCTTTAAGGCAAAACTCTTCGCCTCTTCTCTTCTGCGCTTAAAACCCTCGCGCCGTCTGTATTTTAGTACTCACGTTCCGAGATTTGTTTGGGCTCTGGCTCCCCCTCTAGGCAGTGTGCTCTTTGAAGGTGGGGGTTACTCACCGCTGGACCTCCCCTCTCCCACGTAATTCCTGGCACCTCCTGGTTGCTCAGTGAAGTGCTGAATGAACAGATAGAAAAAGAATGACATATGCCGGTAACAGAGGAGGGAAAAAAGGCAGGGGCGAGGTATGAGACGTCCGGGAGGCAGAACGATCTGGAGGCTAGGTCATCATGGTGTGGGAGAGAGGGCTAAGGTCTCAGCCTGAGTCCGAGGAGGAGGACTGGGGAGATGGTGTCCGTTGTCAAAACCGAGGCCCAGAGGGGTGCCGTGGCTGAGATTCTTGAGCCCTTGGGGCCGGGGCACGTCCAGGAGAAGATGTCTGTGGTCAGTGGGAAATACCGATTAACGTGCCTGGAGGAAGAGGTACATGGGCCTTTATTATATATCACCCTATGTATACGTTTTCCTCCAAAGGGTAAATGAAACGGTGTGGGAAACGAACTCCTTTGCTTCTTTCAACCAGACACTTATACCAGGGCCTTAAAAATAGCATTCCCAAACCACTGGCATTTGCAGATGGTTTCGTCTGCTTGGCCGACATGTCATTCTGGAGTGCTTTGTTTTTCCTATGCATGGCGGCCCCACCACATCTGGGCCCGAGGCCTGCTATGTGGTCCTGAACCGAATCCTGCACAGGGGCCACCTTCCTCCTGGCGGAAGCCAAGGCAGGCTGCCTCCTTTTGGGGGCTCCGCCCGGTCCGGGCCCCCAACTTGCCTCCTCAGATTTACTTCATGGAGCCCTGAGCAGGCACGTTTCAGCCCGGGCTCCCTTCCGGACAACCTCAGACTAAACAGAAGCCTCCAAATAGGCTTAACTACTGCCCCTTCTCTGCCTCCAGGAAACAGTCTGGCCTGAGTGATTGCAAGGAGCCCTTCGGGGCCTGGTGGAATCCCTCAGGTCACTCTCCCCATCTGTTTTGGGCCTCAGCTGCCCAGGGTTGAATTAATCACACATCTCTATTCCTTCAGGGAACATTCTCAGTACTGATGTCTGCAAAGCCTTCCCATCGGCCTCCCTTCCTTTCCTCCCTTCCTCCTACTTCCCTCCCTCCCTCTCTTCCTCTCCTTCTCTCTCCCTCCTGCCTTTCCTTCATTTCCCTTTAGCCCCACCCCCCACACTCCCATGACCCTCCTCTCCTCAAGCAGTCATTCTCGTGTATTTAGTTGGTATCCGTTTTCTTGTGTGTATTCTTGCAAAACGTGTAGTGTTGTTTGTAATGCGTGTAAATCGTAGTGCGTTGTGCCTAGCTCAGTCGTGTTCTTGCCTTTTCTACCCGGCACCGTGTTTTTCAGGCCCATGCATGTTGTTGGGTGAACGTCTGGTCATTATTTCAGGGTGCTTTTATAAGACCATGGTCACAGCTTGGCTTTTTCAGAGACCCTAACTAAGAAGAGCTCTCATTTATTTTATTTATTTAAAATTTTTTTTTAATGTTTATTTTATTTATTTTATTTATTAATGTTTATTTACTTTTGAGAGAGAGACAGAACACGAGCAGGGGAGGGGCAGAGACAGAGAGGGAGACACAGAATCGGAAACAGGCTCCAGGCTCTGAGCCCTCAGCACAGAGCCCGACGCGGGGCTTGAACTCTGGAACAGTGAGACTGTGACCTGAGCCGAAGTCAGACGCTCAACTGACAGAGCCACCCAGGCACTCCTAATGTTTATTTGTGAGAGAGAGAGAGAGACAGAGCATGAGCAGAGAAGGGGCAGACACAGAATCCAAAGCAGGCTTCAGACTCTGAGCTGTCAGCACAGAGCCCGACACGGGGCTCGAACTCACAAGCCTTCAAGCCGTGAGATCATGACCTGAGCTGAAGTCAGCTGCTTAACCGACCGAGCCACCCAGGCGCCCCAAGAGCTTGCATTTAAATTTAGAATTCTCATTTAAATTCCAGGCTTATGTTTAATTTTTTTTTTCAGCCTAAAGGTGGAAGGGTGTCCTTTTTAGTTGACTGGGACTCTGGGAGCTGGTCTTGTGTTGTGCCTGGTCCTCCCCAAGGGAAGAAAAGGAGACTGTAGAATAGGTTATAAGACATGTGTCTTGGGGGTGTTGGCCTTTGGATAGCCTCTCCAGAAGATGTGGGGCAGGGGCAGTGACATTTCTGTAGTTCCAGATATACAGAATTATAGGAGATAGTGTTGATTTCTATGCAGCGTGGTATACTTTTTAAATAATCATTTAATCTTGGGAAAATAGGGGGGGAAATGGTTCAACAGGCTCTCTGGAGACTGGTCTGCTCGGTTTTGCCAGCATAATTACCTTGGATTGTTTTCACTTGGGCCCTTCCTCTGAGTGTTCTGGTAAATGCTGCAGCTGTGGGTATGATGGCGGGAGGGCCCCTCTCCCCCCCCCCCCCCCCCCCCCCCGCCAGCAGACCCACGCGGGGACCCTCTCTGGGCCTCCGTTGCCCAGCTGTAAGAAGACTGTGTGCGGCAGGTGGCTTAGTGTCCCTCCCGGCTGGAGGTCTGGCTGGCGGGAAGGCAGAGCAATGAGGAGCTGGCCTGGGTTTTCTCCTGTCTCTGCCACTTTTCCATCTGCGTGATGTCAGGCCAGTCCTTTCCCTTCTCCAAGCCCCAGTTTCTCGGCTGCAAATAGAGAGACGATAGTTACCCTGTCCTGGGGCTGTTATGGGACCTAGGCGTTAAAACACCAGTGGTTGGTAAGTGAAAGCTGCGACAGTGGTAACCGTTGTTACTATTCTATCAGGATTGGTGGCGTGTTCTTTCCTAATTGTGCCGTCTTCGTGTTTGTCCTCAGGCCCAGGCCTGTGCGCCATGCCCACCTTTTATAAGAAACCTGTCTGAGTGAGGCTCTTCTGGGTCTGACTCTATGGCTTCGGGGCCAGGCTCCTGTCTCACTGCGTGTCCGCAGGCAGAACTTTCCAGTGGACCAGTAACCACCTTGCTCCCGCTGGCATCCTTGTGCCGTGGACCAGCATGGGGCGGTGACAAGGAGCCAGGGCCCTTACGCTGCCTTTTTTCCTTCCGGTGAAGGCCTGGGAGCCCCGAGGGGTAGAGGCGGGTGGAGGGTGGGGAAGCCCTCTCTTCGTTCAAACTCATCTGTGTCCTTGGTGTTATTTCTTATTCTGTTCTCCATGGCTCGCGTGCCCTGGTTTTCTTTCAGAGGATGTGGAGGATGAATTGATGAAGGAAGAAGTCATCCTGTCTCCAGTACCATCCACGCTCAAGCTGCAAATAGTGTCAAAGCCAATCGACCTCTCCGTGGCAAAGGTGCGGGTCAACGTGAAAGTGTGTGTGCATACGTCTTGATTTGAATTGGGTGTGAATTGGTGTGGTGTGAACTGAAGCTGTCTTCGTGTGAACTGGAGTGGGTGAGGTGGTTTTGATGCCTCTGTCCCCAACCGTCTTCCGTCTCAGTCGTTGTTCAAGTGGAAATTCGGGCGTGGTACAGAAGAACCTGAACTGAGAGTCGGGAAAATGGGGGCCTGGTCTTCTCCACAAAGAGGTATGGGTACGACCTCCTCCCGTTCAAACGCTCCAGGATCTCGTGCTCCTTTTGGCCCAGAGCTGCTTCCCCGCATCTGCAGTGGGCCACTCCGGCGTTGTGACGGCAGTGGAAGAATCGTCCTCATTAGAGCGGCTCTGCTTTAGCGCTTGTCCCCCACGCTGGACTCAGGCTGGGCTGCGGCGAGGGAAGGATGGGAGGGTTTTAACGATTCCTCAGCACCACTGGGTTCACACCGGCGGCCTCTCGGAGGGAGTCGAGGTCGTGGGACTTAAGGGGCAGGTTCCTGGCCTTATCAGCCTCTCTGCAGGGGTGCCCTGGATTCCTCACCACCTCAGCTGCCAGAAGGCCTCACCCCTCCCCTTGGCCAGCAGGATGGAATGCTGCCCCTGCACTATTCCACTGGCCTTTCGGCCAGGATCCAGGAGGAAAAGCTAAAATGCCTGGGGCACAGCTGACCCCCTTTCCTCCCCACCTATTAAGTATTTACTCAGCACACAGAAGTGTTTTTTTCCCTCCCCATTCCTCCCCTCCCTTTTCTTTCCTTCTTTCAAACCATGGGGGGGGGGGGCGGGCGTGTGTGTGTTGGGGACTCGGACACTTTTACATGGCACCAGCCTGGGAAGAAGCACTGTGGCTGTCTGTAGCCACAAGGCTCTGATTGTTTGCAGTGAATACTCCTGTTTTGGGAACGGCCCTTAGAGGCCCCTGACTACAGACCACCCAGCAGTAGCATCTCCAAAAGCAGCTGGAAAAACTGAGGCCCACCCAGAGAACAGGAGGGCCCGGGGCACATGGCACCCACAGCACCCGGGTTTCCAGGCTGTTAACTCTATGGCCAGGTGGCCATGCTGAGCCTAGCTGGGGGCTGTCGCTCTGTGATTAAGAGAACTGACACAGGGTTCAGTCGGAAAACTCAGTCCCTGTAGTTTCTAGGCTCTCAAAAACTCAGTTCAAATACACGGATGATTGTCACTGGTGCAAGAAGGGAAAGCAAACCCCGACAGATGAACTCACCCAGGCTTCTCTCCGTGTCGATGGGCTGACATGTTGACAAACGCTTCCGTCGCTGAGATTTTCATGTATTTAATGAAAAGTCAAAAAGAACCGGTTCCAGAAGGAAATAATCTGAATCTATAGGAAAGATCTGACCTGGAGAGGTGGCCATGGAACCCACGTGTCAGCCCTTCAGAGACCTTGGACGTAAAATCATGGTGGAGAGGGAGGAGGTAGCTGGCATAAGGAGGGGTGTCCAGGGAGAGGCTGTGCCTTCTAGGGCTGGTCAGGCGGAGGGGTTGGCGCTTTCTGGGGCTCTGGAGGGTGGGGCTTTGGTTTATGGGACATGAACTGTGAGATCAGTGTCATCCAGAAGTTTGGGGCAGACAGAGCTGTGGAAAATTGGAGGGGCTGCCTTGGGAGAGGGTGGGAACCCCTCACTGGGTTGTTGGGGTTCGAGCTGAGTTCACGGGGGACCCCTTGTGGGTGACATCGCAGAAGAGATTCTTACGTGTAGGTGGTCCTAGAGCAGAGGTTACAAAGGGCCAGATTGTATATTTTTGGCTCCCCGTTGCACCCACTCAACTCTAATGCAATGTAAAAGCCATCATAGAGAATACATAAGCAAATGGGTGTTTCAATAAAACTTTATTTACAAAACACGTGTGGGGCCAAATTTGCCCCGTGGGTCATAGTTTGCTAAGCCTGTCTGTCAGTACCAGTTCTCAAATGTAGCTACACACTGGAATTGCCTGGAGAGCATTTAAAATCATACATACACCCAGGGGTTCTAATTTCGTTGGCCTGGCATGTGGCCTGGCACGTGGCCTGAGCACGTGGCCTGAGCATCAGGATTGTTCCATCCTCCACAGGCGATTATAGCGTGCGGTGAAGAACCTCCAAAATCCCTTCTAACACTAAAATTTTGTGTTTCCGTTTCCTCTAAGGAACCTGAAAAGACTCGGGCCTAGGTCAGCACAGGCTGGTTTGGTGTATGGACGTTCCAGAGATGAGACCCTCAGGGTCGATCTTCCTCTTTTCTCCAATGATAATGAGTTTGCAAAATAGAAAGAAAATAACGAACCCTGCTGGAAAACGGAATGGCCTGCTGGAGTGCGAGGCCAGCTCCCGCGGGAATACGTAGACCGAGCGGTGTATTATTGTTTGCTTTTAAGACAACTAATGAAACTCTCTCTTCTTTTGACAGGACATAAAGGCTCTTCTGTTTGGTTCCAGCTTTTGCTGTTTCAATGAGGAATGGAAACTTCAGAGTTTTTCCTTTAACGACAGAGCCTCGTTAAAATATGGCATCGTGCAGAACAAGGCAGGTTGCCTTTGAGTTTCCCAGGGACGTTTCTGTGGGCCCATCACAGGTAGGGACAGGGTGTCCCCCGGTTTGGTAGGTCCTCAGAACATTTCCCAGGCTATTCGGTGCCGACTTTGTCACCCCGTGCTGGAGCCTCGCGTGTGGCTGGCAGAGCAAGAGCTGGGGAGGGTGACCCTTACTCCACGAAGACTTCCCCTCAGTGTCCAGAATGTTCTCTGAGAGGAGCAGAAGGAGGCTCTGCGTTTGGTTGGGGGCATCAGAGAGGGTCCTGAGGCAGAGTGTTGGGAAATGGTTTGCAGGGAGGGCTGAAGAGAGGACGCTTGAGGCAGGAGGCAGCATGAATGAAGGGGAGGCTTGGGGAAGAAGTGTGTGGGGAGGAGGTGTTTTGGGAGACAGGGAGATGTAGGTTGAGGGTTGACCGGGGCAGGATTTGGACATGGTGTGTACACATTTCCCAAGTTAGACACTTTAAGGGCCAGAAGATACTCTGAATCCAGCAGCCCAGCGAGTTTCCGTTTCTCAAACCCCAGGAGCCTCCCCTGCCCCACACTGCCCGAGGAAGAACCCCAAGGCCATTAGCCTCTGTCCCTAGTGTGGCCAAACTCAGCACATCTTCTTGCACCCCCAGCTCAAGGGCAGCCACATCTGCTGCTCTAATAATCCTTGTACTTGCTGATGCCTGTAGGGACGAACCCCTCAATGAGTCTTCTTCCTCTAATGTGGGGATGGGAGGGACAAAGACACACTTAACAGGTGCTGAGGCAGGCCGCACCTGGGCAAAAGAGGCTGCTTAAGGGGGTACTGAGGTGATCAGGGGGGACTTCCTGGAGGGGGAGGCCTTTAGGATAGGCCTTGAAGGCTGAGTAAAGTATTGACACCCTCAGCCTGTGGACATGGAAGCATTTCCCTGGACGACTGGGAACCTACGGTGACAAATCTGGTTTTACACCTTACTGGTAGTGAAGGCCTGTTTTCCTCCCATGAGACATTGCAGACTTACTCCTTCCTCCAGTGCTGGGCACTGTGACCTTTGTCACCCCCTCTCTGTGACCAGGCTCAGGGCTTTGCAGAAGCACATCAAAGGCCCGCGTTGGAGAGGCAGGAACTGGTGGGAGCAGGCTGGTTCTCGAGGACCAGCCAGGTTTGCCCTGGTCGGTCCTCACTGGCCCTAACGTGTGTTCTTCTTTGCAGGGGGGTCCCTGCGGGGTTCTGGCGGCTGTCCAAGGCTGTGTCCTACAAAAACTCCTGTTTGAAGGAGATAGCCCAGCTGCCTGCGTTCGGTAAGTCGGCGCTCATTCTAGCAATATCTTCTTTCCCAAGGCTTCTCGGTGTCCAGAAAAAACAAGCAAGGAAGCGTGTGTGTTCCCTGATATTTCCCGTCTTCTGGAAAGGGAAATGGCGACCAGTGAACAGGTCCAGCGCTGACCAGTTTAAGTGACCTGCATGTACTTGTCTCTAAAAGAAGGGAGGGTCGTCGAGTCCCATTCCACACGGGAAGCAGCTGCCGGGAAACTGAGGCCACCCGCTCCTCAGCAGTTGAGCGCGGTAGCTGCCCAACTCCCATCCACGCCCGCATCAACCCGCTGACCCTTTGACTGAGCCCAGGTCTCCCCTCCCTCCGCATGTTACCTCACCTCTGCCAACAGCCATTACCACACATTCCAGCCAGCCCCGCGGCACCCCGCTTCCACTCCCTCCGGCCGTTTGTTTTCCACCTCACGCTTTAAGCGTTTGCACATGGATACCTCGTTCGCATTTTCTCTCACTCAGTAGACTTCTCTGGAACATCTCTGGGCAGGCACAAGTGGTACAGAGAGGAACAGATGCACCCTGTATGCTCCAGAATGCTCTGTGAGGTTGATGGACGGATAGAAAACCCTAATTTCTATAGCGTGGGCACTGGCGGGATTGACAAGGTGCGGGCGAGGGCCAGGGCTAGATGGCGGATGTGAGGAGACCTTCTTCTTACTTCTGTCTCCCTACATGCCCAGTTACTAGCTTCTACTGAGTTCCCCTCCGAGCTCAGAACCGGCGCTTGTCTCTCTCTTCTTATGGCTGAAATATAACCTGCGTGCAGAAGAGCACACGTCTCCAAAACGGGCACGGCTCGGCTGTGCTCTGCTCAGTGAATCACTGCAAAATCCCACACTCACGAGCCCGTCACCCAGATCACAAAAGAAAATTATTTCCAGCCCCCAGGAAGAGTCCTGCCTAGCAGATACCTCCCCTCTCTTCCCCAAAGTTGTGATTAAACAGATTCCAAAATCACAGCTTAGTTTTGCCAGTTCCTAAATTTTCGTTCAAAGGGTGTGTACGTATTTGGTGTACATATTTCAGTTTTTTTTTTTTTTTTTAAAGCTTAAGTGTTATAAAAACAGGACCCATTCCCCAGTCACCCACGTTCAGCTTCCTGGGAGATACGCTGGCTCCCCAGACATCCCGCCAAGCTCAGGGCAAATGAAACCTCTTTGACCAGCTTAGAGGATCTTGCCTTGGACAGGGTCCAAAGGAAGGCAGCTTTTCACGCATGGCATTTTAGAATTTGGCTAACAGTACAATTTGTCTAACTACCAAGTAATCATCAAGGTGTTTTATCTTAAGCTAAAAGATGCTAATTCCCAGCCCAGCAGAAGGACGAGTGACGTAACGTTTCCCCAGCAGGACCTCACCTTGTTCTCCGTACCCCGACCGGTCCTGTCTGTGCACGGCCGTTCCCCACTGCCTGCTCCGGAAGGCCAGCCAGCAAAGTGCTGCCCACAGTGTGGACAGAGACGCTGCTGCCGACTCTGCCGGAGAGGCAGCACGGTGCTTGGTGCTCTGGAATGCTCTCGACTGAGCGGGACTTGCTAAACGGGGGAGCTGCCCTCTGAGGGCGCGGGGACTGTCCCCGAGTGCACACGCACCCACCTGCCTGCCTCCCTTCCTTGCACTCAGAAGGATATGCAGGGAGGAATTGGCAGGTGCTTGGAGGGAATACAGGGCTCAACGGGACAGCCGTGGCCTTGCCCTCGTGGCACCTACGACTGACTATGAGAGCCAGACAGACGGGAGGCTACAGGGGAATGTGCAGGAAGCTCGGGGCACACCCAGACATGACGAGGGTGGGGCAGGCTCGCTGGAGGAGTGACATTTGAGTCTCACCAAGCTCTGGCGGTAATCAGGACTCCCAGTTGGCTCCACACGCATCCTTGCACATGCTTATTCTCCCCCAGTTTCCCCCTTCCCAGCAAACCCCTCATACTTGGTTCTGGGCTTCTCACTGCACAGAGGCCACGACTTCAGGGAGGCCTTCCCGGACCTCCTTGGTTGAGACGAACCCAGGCCTGCTCCAAGGCCTCCCTACCAAATGGTACCCTTGTTCATGGACATCATTACCTGTCTGTTGTCTGCCCCCAACTCCCCCAGCCCCTGGGAACACAAGCCCCATGAGAACAGGGGCTTTCCTGGGCTGCCTGCCTCACAGCTTGTCTCTGGCACCCAGCCCAGGGCCTAGTCCACAGAAGAGGCCCTCAGAATTTTTGTTGAATGAACACATGGACAAATGCATGCGTTATCCAGACTAACAGGGAGGGGAGGGGAACGGTGTTCCGGTAAGGAGAACAGCATGTGCAGAGGCCTGAGGGCAGGGAGAGCAGGGCCGGGAGTTGCCTGGGGTGGCCGGGTCAGAGTTTGGAGGGGCAGGGCGAGACCGGGGCTGGAGGTCAGGGCCGCGCTGCCAGAGGGGCCTTGGAGGCTGACCATCTGCTTGGGCCAAGCGTTGGCCTTGGCCCTCATGGGAGATGCCTCATAATTCATTTCAGCCCCCTTCTCATTCAGAGCTGCTTTTGAACTTGGACTTTGCACTTGGAGGAAGCTGGGGATTGTTTCCCAGTGGTCGGGATGGGGTGTTTAAATAAGTTCCAGGAAGGGCTGTTCCTGCCCAGGGCACAAGGCAGGCTTGGTTCCTTGTCACCCATCCCACCCGCCACTAAGGGAATTCGAGAGCCTCTGGGTCCCCAGGTACATTCTTTAGGGACCGCTCTGCTCTCCACACCAGAGAGTGTGGCCAGGGCTTAGAAGGCAAAATGCCATCCTGGTTGTGCAAATTGGGCTCTGGGTAGAAAGAAAACCAGGCCAGCTGTGGTAAGTGAGGTTCTTTTCCACGTCCCACCACCTGCCAGTCAGACACCAGCCAAACATGGACTCAGGCTCCAGGGGCCTGTCAGTTTAAGCACCAACTAGATGGAGAGTTCCACCAAGGCCTTGCTAGGGAGGCGGGGGAGGGAGTGCAGCCTTGACTTCCACGGGCTCCCTGTCAGCTGGGGCCTTGCAAGAGGAGTTGGGGCCAGCCTAGATGGCAGGTCCTTGGTGGCCAGGCTGGTGGCGCTGAGCTGGGGCCTGGGGGCAGCAGTGGGTAGGCAGAGGGAGAAGGGGAAAGAACGAGTAGCTGGGGTACGTGTGGGGGTGTGCCAGGTGGGAAGGAGCCCCACTCTGGCTGCCTGGCTGGACCAGGAGAGGTCTCTGTGGAGTATCCACGGAGCTCTGTCTACTGGCCAGGACTCCCTCCTCCAGGAAGCATGGAAAGATTCACGCTGGAGAAGAGTGACCTCTGTTTTCTTTAGAGCCCCCCAGCTGTGGGTGCTCCAGTAAGTCTCTCCTCTTTCCACCCCCAGTCCCTGCTTCCTTAGGCACTGCATCCTGGGCTGGTCTCCACACGGGCGGAGTGCAGGGGGCTGGCTTTCTGTGTCCATCTACCAGGGCTCTGTCCAGGGGCTCAGGTAGAGGTAGCTCAGAGGTGGACAAGCTGGGGGAGGTCCCAGTATTTTAGGCCATAGGCAAGGGGCACCAGATGCCCCCCCCCCACTCCTGTGCTTCCTTCTCCTCCTTCCCCTGCTCTGGGGCTTTGAGGTGAGAGCCTGCCTCAGGGCCTGGAAGATGATTGGGGGTGGAAGGGGAGAGTTCTTCTGGGTTCAAGCTAGGACTTGGGTCAAGCCAAGGCTAGGGGAGCTGGTGCCGAGGGCCGGCAGCAGAGAAGGGAAGTGAGAGCTGAGTCAGGGTTGCTGCTTTGTGGTGGCGGGCCCTGCAGGTCAGAGGCCACCGAGAGTCGTCCTTGCCGCGTGGGCATCGGGGCATCCCGTAGGTGCCCATGCTGAGGCTGGAAGGGGTGCCTGGCTCTGTGCTCCTTAGCCCCCTTCCGGGGTGGGATGTGCTAGGCTGGGTCCGGAGACCTGGACTGCAGGGCCTCACCTTCTCATTGGGGAATCTCTATCTTGTCTAACTTCGGCTCAACAAGGAAATACAAATGAAGTCCTTTGTAAATCGTCAAAGGCTGTGCAAGAAGGTAGGACCATTTGGGGAAACTGAGGCTCAGAGAGGGAAGATGCTGGCCCAGGGTCACACCTGTGGCACCTGCGGCTGAGCCCTGTCTGCCATCCCTTGCTGCTGTGCCCCAGAAGAGACTCTGAGCAGTGGGAGAGCCAGCGAGGTGGTAGTGGGGAGGGTGGGGAGGGCGCCAGGAGGCTGGTGTCATGAGTTTGAAACACGTGAATGCTGGACCCCCAGACAGACTCTCGGTGACCAGGGTGCGGCTCTGCGTTTTACCAAGGGCTTCTGGGAAGACCCTCCCCTTTGCCCCTAATTTGGAAAAACTCAGTACACAAGAGTACAAAGAGTAATACAGCAACACCTGGGGACCTGCCGCCTCCTGCGAGCAAAGGGTGATGTCCCTGCTCCTCCGGTTTCACTGACTTATTCATACAGTCTTGATCTGGATTGGTTGAGCCGTTGGTGTTTCTGCACGGGCCGTGCGTGCCGAGTTGGGTTCGAGGCCTCAATACTTCCTTTTGACTCTGAAATTCAGGATTTCAGAAATGACCCAAACTTAAAAAAAAAAAAAAATTGCAGGCGAGCTGCTCTGTTCTCTTCAGGAACAGCACGGTGACCTGGCTGGCCACAGCGGCCCACGGCGAGGCAGCGTCTGCAGCTGCCCCGCTGTGGGCCCTCCTCGCGCCCTCCGCCCACGGCCGATGGCGGTCGTGGTTCTGTGAAAGCGGCGTGGAGGATGTGACTGCGCCCTCCAGGGAAGTCATGCTGAAATAAAGGCCTCTTGGCAGGGGTGGTGTTTTTTTCTGCAGGACTGTCTGGCTTCATTAGGACCCTTTCCATCAGGCCAGCTGCTGGCCTCTCCTCAGTCGGGAAGGACAGCGCCCGGTGGCAGGACTCCGTGTTTTTCCACTTGGGGAGGGTGGTGCCTGTGGCTGGCTGTGGGAAGAGACCAGGAACCCCACTCCCCTGCGGGCCTAGAGACAGCCACAGACAAGCACCGAGGACCCCACACCTCTTCCTTTTCAAATTGCGAAATTCAAGGCCCAGAGATGGAGGGGCACTTGTCCCGGGCCTGTCTGCACACTAGGATCACAGCCAAGCCTGGACTCCAGGTCCAGTGGTCCCCAGATCAGCCTTCTTTCCTCTCCCCTGCAGCAGCTTTTGACGCCACAAGGGAACAGAAAGCCTGCAGTCCTTCCCCGGCCTTCCTCTGGATTATCTGTAGACGCCGTAGGCTGTCTCGGGATAATTAGGATCAAAACATCTCTTTAATCCGAAGGACTTGAGTAGCTTAGGCAACGGTGCAGGATGTGTTACTCCCCTATGCCATCCACCATCTGTGGACAAATGTCTTCATTCTGTACTTCTGTGAGGAAGCAGGTGCTTAGAGAAACTGTTCTTGGTTGAAGAGCGTGGCTGGGTGCTAGAGACATGGCAGGGGTTTGACCAATGGGTGTCTGACCGATGAAGACTACACAGGACCACCCCTGTCACTGAGGTTTTGCAGGTGAGAGCAGGGAGTTACCTGGTAAGCCAGAGTGGGGGCGACTCGCCACAGCGCCTCCTTCCCCTCGTCCTCTGCACGGGCGGCCCCGTCTACCCTGTGGCTGGCTAAATGGCAGAGACGGCAATACTGGAATGTTGCTGGGGGCCCTCTGGCCTGGGATCTGCTTCCATGTGGGAAGGTGAAGGCCAGCAAGGGCAAGGGGCCCCCCCCCCGAGATCTGTGAACCAAACCTAGAAACCAAACCTGGGCCCAACCACTGCAGTTTTCCATTTTGTTCTCTAGAAAGATGTGTCTCAAAAGAGCCAGCTAGAGAAGGCTCAGGGAAGGATGCAGAGACTGGAAGGCAGCCGGTGAAAAGAACGAGGACTTTTGTGTAGAAAGGCAGAGGTTCAGAGGGTCTGTAATCAGTCTGTGAGATCAGGAAGACACGGGCTGGATGGGAGAGCCAGATCTCTTGATAGTGTTGTCCGGTGCCGAAGAGCCGGCCTTGAAGGCAGAGCGATGCTGATTCCTAAGCCGAGAGCTCCAGACGGTTGGTTCCACTCCCCCAACTTCTCCTTCCTCCCTCAACGCTGTTAAAACTTTCCAACTTTGCTGACTGTGTGATGCACTTGGGTGAATCATTTAGTCTCCGTGCCTCAGTTTCCCCGTTTGAAAGCGGCAGCGCTCCTGCTGCTGGTAGAGGGAAGCTTTAAGGACTAATGGAAGAGTACATGTGAAGTGTTTCTAACAGCGCTTGGCACATGCTGAGTACTCAATATACATCGACTTTTTCATCTTATTCGTGGCTACACTGAGAAGCTTTCCGTCAAGCACATGACTTGCTTCAGCAAGTTAGGGTAGAACAGTGAATGTTGAAAGGCGATCTCTTAGTTCCCTGTCTGCAGGATTTCCAGTATAGATGTTCTAGGCAGAGTCGGCCGTGCAGACACGATTTTGCACAACTCCCGCCCACGGTAAGCGTTCTATCCAGGGAGGACCCTAGTCATGCCTGGGAGGTAGGAAGCGCCCACAGGGGCGAGCAGGGACAGAAGTGCTGGTCGGGCACTAGCTCTCACAACTCCCCTGGGGAGCAGGGCATCCCGGTCCTGGACAGGGGCAGGAAGGGGATTGGCAAGGGTACTCAGGAGGTGTGACTGACATGACGGTCACCCGGGTGGGGGCAGGGCAGGAAACAGGATCCATGGGGACGACGAAGCCCACTTTCAGAGGTTCTGAATCCAAAGAGATAAATGTCCAGCCCTTTCTCCTCTGTCTGACAAGCCCTGCTTTCCTGACCCCCCCCGCCCCCCCACCCCCGCTTAGTCCTTGGCATCGCCTCTCCGGAAACCCAGAACAACATTTCCTCACCTTTGTTTTCATAGTTGATGGTGACCCGGGCCAGGGCTCCCTGCACAGCTCGGGCTGCCCAGTTTGCCGATGGCGTGGTAGCCGTTTCCTTGAGGAGCGTGGCGGGCTTCCAGAGGCTGCAGAAGTACGAGGCAGTCTGCCATGTCATTTTCCAAGTGGTCGAGGGTGGCTCGTTGTCACTTTCACACCAGATGTTGAGAGTTCACCTTCCCGTCACCGTGGCCAAAGCGGGGACTTGATGTTTCCATAAAGACAATCGTAATAGAGATTGGTTATTGGACATTGCCCACGTGCCAGGCGCTGGCCTATGGACCTCACACACATCGTCTCGGCCCTCATCTGAGCAGGCCCTGCTGGAGTCTGCAGGCTGCGGGGCCCTCTGTGTGGCAGGGGAAAGAGCAGGCCATCCGCTGCGGGGCCACACCGTCCCTGGCTTGTGCCCCCACCGGCATAAACACATTCTCTTTTTCCTCCCCAGGCAGCTGCAGCCTTCCAATGCCCGCAGGACCCGCTGCCTCGCCCTGGCCATCGCGGACATTGTGTGGCGGGCCGGGGGCCATCAGAGAGCCGTGGTCACACTGTAAGCGCTTCTCAGGGCCGTGTCGCTACCAACCACGCGCCAGCATGGCTGCGGGCAAGCTGGCTGTGTGCTCTCCTGTCCTTCGGGAAATAGTCTTTCTGACAGGCTGTCCGTGTGTCCTCCTGGGCACCCACCGTGTGCCCCACGCCAGCGTGAATCCAGAGAGGCAGCCCACACTGGGAGAGGCCTGGGGGGGGGCCCTCCACGTGGCTCCGTTCATTCTCCTCTCTGCCGGGGGTCACATCTATCTGGCCTGCCTCCCTGGAGAGCTTGGGGGACCCAACCCATCTGAGAACACCTCTGGCCTAGGCAGCCTGCTCCCCTCTGAATTTCTCTGACCCGGGGGCCTTGGCAAACAGCCTCTCGGTGACCAGTCACCCTCTGATTCATACCACTCTCCTAGTCCCCAGAGCATGCTCCTGTCCACTCTGTCACCTGGAGCCCCGTTCCACTGATTCTGTCTCTCTCTCTCTCTCTCTTTCTCTCTCTCTGCCCCTCCCCTGCTTGTGCTCTGTCTTTGTCTTGGTGTCCCTCTCTCTCAAAAATAAATAAATAAATAAACATTGAAAACAACTAAGGAGAAGGGGTTCCAGACGCTGACTCCAGTGCTGTCGCTCGTTGGCTGTGCCACTCTGGACAATTGACTCAACCTCTCTGTGCTTTATCTGTTTACTTATCTGGCAAACGGGGATGATAGTGACGATTACTCGGTAGAGTGATCGCGAGAATTAAATTCTACATAAGAAATGACTAGATTATCAGTTTAGTCATGCATCCATACGAATAAGTAGTGAATAAGAAGCGTGAAGAGCTCAGGACAATGTCCGGCACATACTGAGTACCATCTCACTGTTAGGTGTTACTGTTGTTCCTCTCGAGTGCTTGTTCTTGGTACTTGTGCTCCAGTTAACATCTTAGCCGTGTCCCTTAGGCTCTGCATGGCAGCGCTGAGAGCGGATGGGACAAAAATTCGGTTTCTCCCCATTTGATGGATTAGAAAACAGGAGCCCAGAGAGGGGCAGCGGCTGGTCCCAGCCTCAGCAGCAGGCTACTGGCCCAGTGGGCCCCAAACCCCACTTTTAGCGCACACCTCACCGGGCTGCACCCGCAGGGTGTCGTGTAAACAGACGGACGCAGGGTTAGGGTGGGAAGCCTCAGGCCAGAGGCTGGAATTCCTCCCAGCCCTGAAAACGACGGGCAAGTCAGCATTCCTTGGTCTGGAAATCTATTCGTCGGTTGTGGGTGAGAGGCAGCCTTCCTCCTGCCAGGACTGGGGTTTGGTTACCCCCAAGCTCTCCTCCTGCCGTCTTTTTTCCATTCCTTTTTCCACCCCTACTAGTGGAGTTCTTTGGACCCGGCCTCGTGGGTGAGTTCAAAGCGGGGGAGAAACGAGAAACCCTTGGTTCCGTTCTTTCGTCCGGAGCCACCTTTTTATTTGTCCTCATTTCATGGCGCATGTGGTTTCACCCTGGCTCAAGGGCATGTCTTCTCTCCACGCAGAAGACTCATGCATCTCCCTTTCCTTTTTAGGGCTTCAGGAACCCAGCATTTCA
This sequence comes from Paguma larvata, assembly GCA_030068075.1. Lineage (NCBI taxonomy): Eukaryota > Metazoa > Chordata > Mammalia > Carnivora > Viverridae > Paguma > Paguma larvata. Next base: position 58,104,326 of record CM057834.1, read on the forward strand.
GTCCAACAGGGAAATACAAAGCAGATGGAGTCTTAGAAACAGTACGGCTTTCTGGAAAATTATCACGCAACCTTTGGCTTTGTTTGGGGACGGTCTCCTTTCATATAAGTAAATCCTCCCTCAGCCGGGGATGGGCCAGCCCTCCCTGCAGCCCAGGCTAGCAGATCCTCCACTCGGGGTTGGGGTGGGGGCAGAGATGGGGGACTCGGTGGGGGTGGGAAGCTTTTGCCGGGACAGGCTTTATGGCCTAAAGGCTGACGGGCGTCCTGTCCCAGAGAAGGGCGGTCCATTCATGCCTTCCGGCTGAACCGCAGCCCCATGTGTCTCTCTGTGTCTCTTCAGCATCCTCTCTGGATTGTGAGAGGGCAGTGGGGTGGTATGCAGAGGGAGGGGGTGAGAGGGTTGGGGAGAGCTTGCATGGGACAGAGCACCGGCCACAAAGCCAGACCTGGCGTGACCAAGTAAGGGAAAGAAATGAGAGACGTGAGAATACAGACACGGTGACGTTTTCCACAAAGGAACCTCCTCTGTACTGAGGACTTTTTGTTTTACCTCGTCTGTTCCATTTGACCGGAGTCTGGCCCTGGGATCCTAATTGGGGGTCTCACTTGGTGGGTGTTTTTCTCTGCAAATGGCTTTTTCCTGACCAGCCTGAGAAAGCAAAGGAGCCTCATACCCACAGCTTCCCACCAAATTCAGGACACTGCCTGCTGGGTTAGAGCTGGATGGGACTCGCGCCCCGTCCCCCCCTGCCCCCCCCTACCCCCAGGTGCTTCTCAGATCCCCCTTGTCAGTGGGGGGCACGCACAACGGGACTCCTTTGCTTTGGCCCCACAACGCCTCCATTCCTGGGCTCTGTAGGCCTGGTGTTGCTGGCGGGGCGGCATTCACCCCAGAGGCCCCGGCTGGGCCCCGCCAGCCTTTTAAGTTGCACACAGGTCTGGGGGTGCCTCCCCGCCCCAGCTCTCAAGGTCCCCCCTCTGACTACAGGGACATTCCCGAGTGGGGTTTTGTAGCTGCTGAAGCCAGGGCGGCGCGGGAAACAGCCGGGACACGGAACCGTCGCTGGGGCTTGGGCAGCTCACCCTGTGGGTTTGTGTCTCCTCAGCTCACACTGTACAGTCTGACCTGCTATGAGGAGCTGGTGACTTTTCTTCAACAAAGCATCCATCAGGTATGAACGGTGGTTTATTTGGGGGGATGTACGTGGTGAAGCCGTCTGCTTTCTTAGATGGAGACCCTGCTTGGCACAGAACCTTGCTCAATGTCCCGGCTGGGTGGGGCCACCCTGTCTGCTGGAGGAGATCTGTGCACCCACCCCGGCTATGAGTTGGGGCGGGACACATCCAGGGCCTGAGCACAAAGTACCATGGGAATTCAGGGCTGTGGCCTCGCTGGCTTTGTGGAGGAGGGAGCCAAAGGCTCCATGGTGAAGAACGTGACCTCTGGAGCCTTCAGCCTGGGTTTCACTCCCGGTAACACCCCTTACTTAGTAGCTCTGTAACCTTGGGCAACGTATTCAGCCTCCCTGTGCCTCAGTTTCCTCATCTGCGAAACGGGGCTGATAATAGCAGTGCGTAGAACTAGCGTGCCTGGTTCAGTGTCGTCCACGATTTTAGCTTTCGTTGATTTTATGATCACCACTATCACGATTATTTAAGGTAGCCTTGAGACCGGTTAGTTGTAGACACGTAGAAGTGAGGGGGAGGCAGGGGGCAGCATGACCCAAGGCCAAGAGATGACACAGCACTGGGCCCTTCTCTCCCGGCGCACAAGCAAATGGTCTGTGCCTCACCTTCGCCTTTCTTTCAGCCTTCTGGGCTGTGGGATGAGCTCTTTAGGCTCCCGAGAAGGCGACAGAGATTTGCTGGTGAGCCTGGACGGTGGGACCGGACATTCTGCTGTCTTAATACCTCCCTCTGTTTCCTGAAGGCGCCGTGCGTCTGGGCAGAGCCAGCACTGATGTCACGGACACTGCTTGGGTAGGAGAATGGGGCCTGTCCTGAGAGCACTGGGAGGCAGGTGTGCGGTCACTGAGGTGCTGGTTCTTCAGAAATGTTTTGCCCCAGAGCTGTTGCCTCGAGATGATGCAGCCCAAGGAGCCTGGTCCGTGTCCCCAGCTTAGGACACTGCCTTTCTGCACCGACTGTTCTGTCTGGCCTTGCGGGGAGGTGCAAGGGAGGGGCTCTGGCGTGGGAGGGGTCCTGGCCTAGACTGGCTGTCACTTGCTCCCTGTTCCTGGCTCTTCCTGGTTCTTCACGGACATAGCCCAGTGGGCTGTCCGCCGATGCAGTGCGCTTCCCAGCTGGTGCACACAGCGGTAGGGGCCCTGGAGCAGGGGCCTGGAGACCTCCGCTAGCTTATTCCTCAGCCACACGTGGCCCTTGGGAAAGTCACTGGGCCTCAGTTGCCTTATCTTAGAGAATGGAAGATGGAGCAGTTAGCAGGTAACTTCCAGCTCGTTTCTGTCCAACAGTGGTTTTTACAGAAGAAACTTACATGCATGGAAAAGAAGGCATTCTAAATTAAACCCTAGGCATTCTAAACAAGCAGAAAGGATCACACCGTCAGGTGAAGCAGAGCGTGGAGCCACTGGTGCCAGGAGAGGGAAGTGCCCCGGGAGGCTTCTAGGGGGCAAAGGAGGGCCCTGGGGAAATTGCTCACAGGCTCCTGGGGCCTGTCACCGCCCGCTGATGGCCTCGGGGCGACGCCTCAGCACCCAGGCTTTCTGCGTCCTGGTCTATGAAATGGGGCCTTTCTCCTCCCTCTGTCTGCACCCCAGGGTTTCGGTGAAGCCCACGCAGGTCAGTGACTGTGGAGGAGGTTCAGAGAGGGGGCCTGCGCCGGGGAAGGGGCTGCCTTCTTTCTGTCGTTCTTCTGGATCCGGAGCGGCTGCCCCTCCTCACCTGGCTTTGGTCCCTGTGTATCAGCGGTCGGCATTTGGCCCTCCTCACCCTGGAAGGTGGTGCTTTCCCCCACAGTGTGATTATGTTTTTGCTGGAAGCCGTCGAGCTGCCTCAGCACTACCCTCACCAAATTCATTTTTCATGGCCTGGGCCGAAGATAGGGGGTTCCTTGTGCCAGGCCTGGAAACGAACACTGAACCATCTCTGCCCAAAATAAATAGCCTCCTTGCTGTGTTTTCATTACTGCTCACCCTCGGGTGAGATGTCTGGGCCCCCCACCCCCCGCGAGCCTGGGCGAGCCTCCACCCCCTGCCTCCAGTGGGGTTCCTTGGTGGGCTTCGGTCTCCCCAGGGCCAGAGCAGCGCTAGAGAATGGCCTCTTCTTCCCAAATGGCAGCAGACATTTTTTCCCGATCCTAACGGCGGTTTCCGGCCCAACTGCCTGCCCGGGGAGCTCTCTCCTTTCAATGCAGGCACCTTGCCCTGTGGCCTCCCATGTCTTGGCAGCTTAGATTTGATGAGATAATTTTAGTAAATGTGTTTTTTTTGTTTTTTTTTTTGTTTTTTGTTTTTTTAAATGGAATATTGGTGCCATTCAGTCATGTTCGGCAGAGGCCAGAAGCCCCGGGCAGGCGTCTAGCCAGTCCCACCTGGAGGGGCACATCCAGGGCTCCTGGGACCCTTCCCTTGAGGCCATTCCAAAGACTAGAAAATGCTAGCCCACGTCGTACTGACCATTCTCCATGAATGTCAGTTTTGCAGACTCGGGGTCCACAGCGCGCTTCTGTGGGCCCTGCTTCGTTGCAGCCCAGCAGCCACGGCGCGGCAGGGGGGGAAGCAGACTGAGAGGGTGCCACGGCTCCCCCAGCACGATGGGTGGGTCTGTGGCAGCAGTTGGTCGGCATTCCAGAAGGGGGAGCGGAGACAGAGAGCTTCGTCTCTCCTCAAGGCAACACGCAAGTCCACGGTAGAGCCGTGACCAGGGCGCTGGCCCTGCCAGGCCCGCGGCCCGCTGGGCAGGGGCGTCCGCCTTACCCTTCGCAGTTATCGGAGCACTTCCACAGCCGCGGTCTCCTAGAACGGGCCCCAGAACCCAAGGCGAAGTACAAAGCAGGGGTTCGTTATCCCTGTTTTGCAAATAGGGAAACTGAGGACGGCAGAAGTGAGGTAACTGTCCTGAGATCAGAGAATACAGTGAGGTTGTAACAACAAAGATTGTTGTTGATTCACTCACTCCGTTTCTATGTGCCCCCACCAAAGGATTTTGTTACTTACGAATTTATAAAAATGAAAAGTTAATTGTAAAAAACGATCTCAGGGTTTTTATGCTTCGGCTGTAGTAAACCTACCCACTCTTGCCCCTGGGCCTTTGCACTTGCTGTTCATCTTGCCTGGAACAGCATTCTCTTCTCTTCTGATTCTTTCTTGTCCTTCGGGTTTGGGTATCACTTCCTTCAGAAAGCCTTCCTTTACGCTCCTTCTTTCCCTAAATCCTTAGTCTGCTTGAAGGCCCTTCCTGTGTGTTTCCAGAGCACCTTGTATTTGCTGTCAGAGAGAGCCCCTTCCCCATCCTTTTCAAGTTGCTTATTGTTCTTTCTTCCCTGAGTTACTTCCCACAAAGACAGATCACCACCACCTTGTTCACAAATACAACCTGAGCAGGGAGCATCCCTGTGGCACGCAAGTTCACACAGTAACTTTTTAGAGGCTGAATTGAGTTCCTGTATGGAAACGAAGACTGCGTTTTGAAGGAAATTGTATCAGAAGCTTGAACTGAAATAATTACCACGGTCGAATACCATACTTGGCTCTGAGCTTCCTGGCAACTCAGGCCACATGGAAATGTGATCAATCGTATCATCGTTATTGTTTCAGGAAAACAAATGTGTTGGGGGTCTGGTTTCAAGTGCAGAGAGAAACGGATCACAGATCACACATAGAACGCTGGCCATCGTAAGGTGGCGTCTTCACCACAGCTCACTAGAAGTGGTGTCCTCCCGAGAGGGGGATAAGTAAGGTCTTCACACAGCTGGGGAGCCAGAGCGACGTAGCCCATCGCAGGCGGCCGTGGCCTCCCGGGCCCACTGGACAGGTGGGCAGTGCAGAGGATAGCCCACACAGGGGGCAGGCCCTGGCCTATGGGCTTTGCAAGGGTGATCTCACTCACTCTTCACAACACCCCGATGGGAGTAGGTCCCGTTATAATTTTCCTTGTTTCACAGGTGAGAAGACGGGGGACGGGGAAGTTAAGAAGTGTCCCCATGATTGCAGAGCTAGGAGTGGCACAGCCAGGATTTAAACCCAGGCAGCCAGGCTCCAGGCTGTGGGCTCTAACCCGGGGTTGGGACCAGGAGGAGATGAGTGAGGTGCTCGCCTTGGGTACAGATTTCAGGGAGGGACCAAAATCCTCAGTAATCGGTATCCATATTATTTTTTAAATATCAAAATGAATCCAAAAAAAAACCATGATGAACAAAACACCAAAATTTTTTGCAAGACAGGATCTGTCCTTGTAGTCACATGGGTCATGTCACTCAGCCCTCCTCCCCCTGCCCCTGCCCCTCACTTACTCTTTGCTGCTTTTAACACAGTGCAGGTCTTTGGAGTAAGGAATTTGGAGTCAGATAGAGCCTGCTAGAATCCCCTGAGCTGCGTAGCGACTGTGTGAGCTCCAGCCAGTTGCTCCGTATCTGATCCATTTCCTTGTCCGTATCTGATCCATTTCCTTGTGTGGCCACGGGCAGTATTAATAGTACTCTAAAGCACAGGCCGTGACACTTTTAAGTGGGATAATGCACGTAAGACACTTGCATGGTGAGGGAGGCTGCCCTGGCTGCTGTATTGTGAACTTCTGGGACTCGGTCGTCATTGGCAGGCACCTTGGTGGCCACTGTGTCTGCCCCCATTGTCGCTTAGGCTGGCGTGCTCCCCATCATTTAGGGGGCCTGCCATGGAGCCACCTGGGGACCTCTGGCACCTGGCGGGGGCAACTGGCTCAGGGTCAGGCCGCTCCCTAGGTGTAGCCTTCGAGGAGGTGAGAAGAAGGGGGTGCAGACTTGGTGGGTGTTCATTCCTTTCTCCTCTTCCCAGTTCGAAGCGGGTCCCTACGGATGCATCCTGCTCGCCCTGTCTGCCATCCTGTCCCGGTCCACGGAGCTGTGAGTGTCTTCCTCCCTCAACTCCCGGGCAGGGCTTTTCTGTCTTGTTCGCTGCTGCCCCACCCCCACCCCCAGAAGCCCAGGACCATGCTTGGTGCATAGTAGGCATGTTGTGAACACAGTTGAGAGGATGAAGGAAGTAGCAGAACAGGAAGGTGGTCGGCTGGTGGAGGAGAGAGAGCAGTTACATGCTACATACATGTGTGTTCAGAGCTACCTTCTCCGTCTCACCGTGTGTGCCAGGGCTGCCTGGAGGGACGCTCCCACCCAAAAAGCTAACAGTGCCACTGGGACCCCAGCAGGACTACAGTGTTCACATACGTCAGCACACGTGTGGACTCCCCTGGGATGTGGGTGGGGATGGGCAGTTGAGGTGGAGGTCTGGGAGAGGACCAAGGGCCCCCATGAACTCAGGACAGGGGGCTCACCGTAGGCCATGGCAGTCTGAAAGCTGCAAGGTCTGTGTCCAGGGCCAGCCCCGAGGACACGGGTAGACGTGTACCTGGGGGCCCTGGAAGTAGAGGACTTCAGTTGCGTGTACCCTTATCAAATGTGGCCGCCCGGCTGCCCGAGAGCTGGCGTTTCTCCATCACGCCCGTTCTCCATGGGCTTTCTCGGTCTCTAATCCATATTTGTCATCGGGGCATTATGTCACCAGGGAGGGGCGCAGGTTAATGGCACATTAACAGTTTCATAAAGTACCATTGATTACTCCTTCGTTTTCCAAGTAGTGAGCAGACTCCAGAGGGCGTGGAGACCCAGGGAATGAGTTTTTACTTGAACGGGTGCTCGCTGTGGGGGACAATTTTGGAACAACCCCATGCAGGTGGGCCCTGGGGAGCGGGGAGGTAGAAAGAGTAGCCGTGTGGTGCGCAGGCTGGGGAGGCCCTGGCAGAAGGAGACACTTGCTCCCTGCGACCCGGCCGGGCCAGGGCCTGTCCCGTGCCCTGCGGGCTCTGGCTTGGGTAGGGGGAGGACGTGGGGGCTCTGTGGCCTCGTGCCGCTGGCCTGCCTGCTGCTTGCTGCTACTGACCTTATTAAATGTGGTGCACGCACAGACTTTCTAACGGCATTTTTCTCCTAATCCTGCCATAGTGCTATGACTCATTCCTGGCCCGGGCTCACGTGCACCAGAGACCATAAGGCACACCGTCTCCTCCCCAGGCCTGAGTTTGCTAATCCCTGGCCGACCGGGTGGGTGGGGGTCTCCGGGTATGTGGATGAGACCCCTGAGCTACCTGAGGGGAAGCTGGGCTCTCAGGAGGGCCAGGCCTGGTGACATCGGGCTGTGTGATCTCGCGGGCCTCGGTCTCTCCATCTGTACAGGGAACCCTCCGGCTCTGAAGGTCTAGGACTCTGTGATCAGAGTGTCTCTGCTCCGGTGGTCACTGGGGCCGCTGCTACAGGTCCTGCTCCCCAGCAGGGAGTGGCTCTGGAGGCCGCCTCCGTGTGCGCGGGCCTTCAGAGCCACGTAGCCAGGCTGCTCTTCATGTCGTCCAGAGCGGGAGGACTTTCGCTGCGTCTGTCCTCTCCCTGTTCCATCCAACCAAGCCGGGCAGCTGTGAGCCCCCGCCCAGGCTCTGGCTCCTGGGGGCATCGGTGTGAGGAATGGCTGCCCTGTTGGACCTGCACGGCCTCACGCTAACAGGCCTGAAGTCTCAGTCCCGCCACGTCCCTCCTCTCCACTCCACACACGTACATGTGCAGATGCACACACACAGATACACACAGACAGACATACACACATACACAGACATGTAGATAGATACACACACACGCACATAGATACACACACAGACACACAGGCTTACATATATACACATCCACAGAGATGCACAGAGATACAGAGACATACAGACAGAGACACATGGATACACACAGACACAGACAGGGACACACACACAGACATATAAATACACAGACACGCAGGCATACATGTATACACATACACAGAGACACAGATGCACAGAGATACACAGATATACAGACACTGACACACACACAGATATATACATACAGACACACCCAGACACACACACGTGCACACAGACACCCTCAGACACATAGGCATACGTATACACACACGCAGAGATGCACAGAGACACACAGACACAGAGACGCACAGATGCACACAGACGCACATATAGATATACACAGACACATACACACAGATACATACGTATACACACAGACATGTACGGGCACAGAGACACACACAGACACATGTACACATATAGATACACACAGACACACACGCAGATATACATACAGGTACACACAGACACACGGGCACAGAGACGCGTAAGATCCGGTTGGAGTCACCTCCCTCCCCTTGCTCTCCGGGCAGAGGAAGGAGTAAGTGTACCCTGACACCGTCTCCCTCCCACTCGGGGCTCCTGAGGACCTTCCCTGGTGGGGATCTGCTTCAGCGTTGGGCCCGGCAGGCACGGGTGGGGCTGGTCTTCTCCTGGGCCTCCCCTTCCCTTCCAAGAAGACAGCATGGAAGATACTCTCAGCAGCAGCGGGAACGATGGTGACCAACACCTAGTGAGCTTCCTGGGCGCCCGATCCTTTGCTGCGCGGTGCTAGGCGGCACACTTGTTTCCCACCACCACGACCCTGTTAGGTGGCACTAGTGATTCCTGTCAGCATCTCCGTCTTTCAGGTGAAGAAACGAGGCCTGCCCCGAGCTCACACGGCAAAGCCCAGACAGCCTGGCCCCGGACGGGGCTCTTAGGGTTTTCTGTTTAAGGAACTTGGGAGTAAAACAGACTTGATTTCAGGCCTGACTCCATACTCCTTTGCGCCTGAGTTTCTCACTCCATGAATGGGGGATGATAATTCCTGCGTCACGGGATTAAATGAAGATTTATGTGTCGAGTGCTTGGCTCGGCTCCTAGTGGGTAGCCTGCTCAGATGACGGCCGCCGCTGGCGTGGTCCTGTCACGGCTGTGCTCGGAGGCGTCTTGTGCCCCATCCCGTCCCTTTTGCTCTCAGTCTGGGCTCGGTGCCTGGTGGTGGAGACGTGGCTGCAGGGAGGTCCTGCGAGTGGTGATGGTGCCCACCCTGGCAGGCACTTCCTGAGTGACCTGGGGCCTCCCTGGGTGCTGTGTGCTGTTGCTCAAAGCGGGCAAGAGAAGGGGAGCTGGGAGAACCAATCCCTGCCCTGGGAAGGCACCAACCAAAGATGTGCTCGAGAAGACGCTCGACTGTCTCTTATTTGTTCACGTTCAAAACCACTTTTAGACAGACTGTCTGAAGGCTTTGGTTGGGGGAGTGGGGCAGGCTTTGGGCCCAGGGCTGCTCGTGACCTCGTGGAGTGGGGCTGGCCACTCCTTCCCGCAGTCCAGGGGACTTCCTGAAAGGGGTGGCAGAGTGCAGAGGAAAGGCAGGACTGATGGCGAGGAGGAGAAGAGCCCATCGAAGTGGTGCCCAGATCCTGGGAGAGTCAGGCCGACATTATTTAAAATAGCACGTGAGCATGCCCGGCATTTTCGGGGGTCCTCTGAAGAAGCGGCTCTCTGGCCTGAGAAGGGGTGCTCCTGCAATGGTCACGCCCTCCAGTGGTGCCTCCTCGGCTCCCCAGGCCTCTGATCCCTGTTCTCAGGAGGGATGCCAGACCCGGCTGGAGGTTTGCCGTGGTTCACTCGGCAGTGATAACGGTCCTGGGACGGTGGAAGGCCACCCCACCGTGGCCTGCCGCGGGGGCTGGCAACTTGCAAAGGCCTTTCTCTGTGGACGCTTGGGCACGTGGGGGCAGATGTCATCCAGCACGGGCTTCGTTTGCCAGGCTGAGCTGACAGGCTTGTCCAGGGCGGCCCAGTGGGTGACAGTTCCCATGAAAGTGTCCCGCTCATTGGGTGCAACGTAGCTTCGGAACACCTGGGTCCCCATCTCTGCTCCGTTGCAGCCTGTGCCTTAAGGCCCCTTGTCTCTAACAGGAGGGGGCAAAGTAGTGCTGCTTCAATTCTTTCTATGGTGAACCTGACATCCGACTGTTTTCCAAATACACTGTATCCCGAAACTCACTATGAAAAGCAGATGTAGCGAGGACTATTTTGAGTAGAGCCCAGGGGAGGTGGGGTGAGGGTGGGGTGGGGAGGCGGGGACCCCAGCCCGTCCCTCCCTGTCTCCAGCCTGGCCCCAGGAGACCCCGGTTTGGAGAAGCCCCAGCTCTGCGTACACAGCTTACCAGGACCAGACGATCCCTGAGGGCCTTCCTGCTCTGGGGTTCAGATACGGCATTGCCAAACCCTTTGATGCCATTTCACAGTGATCTGTTATCACTTTGGGCAGTCGAAAACATGTCCGGGTAGCCCAGAGAGGGCAGTCTCTCAGATCACGTGCTGTGCAGCTGGGGAGAAGTGGAGTTCGGGGCTGGGAACCCCCTCCTCTTTACAAGAACAGTGCGTGCGTGTGCATTCGTGGTCGTGTGTGCGTGCGTGAGGGCTCTGTGAGGTTGTGGGCTGGGTGCAAGATGATGCGGGTGTTGGTGGCTCTGAAGGTGACTTGACTGTGTGAGCAGGTGTGTGGCTGAGCGGATGTGTGGCTGAGGGCATGGCCGCCCCTCCCTCCTAGCAAGGGTCTCAGACTCATGCCTGACACCCAGGGACAGGCCTTGCACCCAGGTCAGTGCCTTCTGTCCATGGGCTGTTGCCAGCTCTGGGTGGGGCCAGGGTGGGGCACCAAGGGCAGATGTATGTGCAGCTCAGCAGCCTGGTCACTTCTCCCTCAGAAGCTGGAAGAACAGTAGCGAAGCTGGCCTTCGAGTTTTGTTTACCAGGGCTCACTGCAAAGCCTTGCGAGGGTTTTATTTTTTTCCACTTGATTTCAAGCCATCTGTTTTCCTTCCTAAGATCTTGAGTTGCTTACAGTAAATCTGTACAGGCTTCCCTGCTTTCCAAACCGCACAGCTTAGAACTTTCCCCAGCCTGATCCCACGAGGCCCGACGATGCTCAGGGCCCTCGGTTCGGGGCCGGCTCAGAGCCGGACCTGCACAGTGCAGTGCGAGGGTGCTCCGGGCCCCAGGGAGCCAGCAGTGAGCCAGGGCCTGGCACAGGCCACTGGGTGGCTCAGGCCCGGGTGGCGGCAGAGGGGAACAGCCATGAAGAGACCCTTTTCACGCCTCAGACCCTTGGCATTCGCTACAGTGGCAGCTCGGCCCATCTGAAGGCCATCTTGGAAGTCCGAAACGGGCAGCAGATTGTCATGTGCTGAAGCAATTTTTTGAACAGCACCAGCCAGACATCGTGGCAAGGGGCAGCCGCCGCACCATGGTGGCTTTGTTGCCCTCTTGTAACTTTCTCCAGAGAGGAAAAACAACAGCACCGTTTCTTTCTCTGTGGAAATAGCCCTGAAATGAAAGCTATTGGTAATGAGTGTTGGTGATGCAAAGGCGAGTGACGGAAACTTGACTCTTAGCCAGTGTAAGCAGAAAACAGCACTACTAATTGATTCCTATCAAAAGCCCAGGGCTTTAGGAGTGGCTGGATCCAGGAACCAGACAGTGTCTTTGGGACACAGCGTCCCGCCTTCTGTCCTATCACACTTCTTGCCTCTGTCTTGTCTGTGTTCTCAGGAGGGCCCTGTGGCGTGGCGGGCTCTGGCGGGCCCGGCAGAGAGGAAGCCCTCTCCCCAGCACTCCTCAGCCGGCTGGCAGCCATGACCCCATTCCTGACGCTTCATGGTGGCTGGGCCTGGGCCACACCCATCGTGGGGCTTGTGAACACAGGGGGCCCAGAAGGCAGGCAGAACTCACAGAGGTGTGCCATGTTGGCTGGGAAAGGGATGGCCCGGAGTTTGGGATGTATCAAGGAACAGGAGAGAAGAGGTGAGTTTGGGGGTGGGTCAGACCTGGACTTTACCAGAGGCCCCCACTGGTTCCTCTCAGAAATGAAGGGAAGTAATGACAACGCTTCCAGATCCAGCAGAACTCCCTGAGCCAGAGACACCTTAGCAGCGGGTGGGCCAGTGGCTCGCGGCATAAGGATTTGAGCAGCGGACTGCTCTTGTTGAGAATCCCAGGTTCTCGGTGGTCCCAGATGTGCTGTTGTGATGGGAGGGGGTAGATGGGATACCCCTCAGCTTCCTCCTCCCCCACCTTCCTGCTGCACCCGCCTGGACGCCTCCAGCCCAAAAGAAAGTGCTGTGCCCAGAACCACCCAGACCAGGCGCCCCGACTTCACACAGATAGCAACCGCTTTGTGTACCTTGAACGAAGCCCTTGGCTTCCCTCACCTGGGTCTCCCACATGCAACACGAGAGACTCGACATGGTGGCTAAGGGCCCTGCCTCCCCGACATGGCAACATCTTTTGCATAGAGCTAGGGAACAGGAGGAGAGGAACTTCCTCAGCGGACTCCAAGTCAGCTTAACCTTGATTCAGATTAGGGCGGAGGCCATGCTAGTGAGCTCTTTCAGCACGTGTGTCTGAAGAGGCCAAGGTGGTGTGTGGCGGATAGACCCAAAGGGCTTGTGGGTACCTGTGTCATTGGAAATAGGAGCCTCTCTACTCAGACCCCACGTCCTTCCACTGACCCTCCTTCCTTTCTCTGGCCACCTGCTCCCGTGTTCCCTCCACAGTGGACCAGAGCTGGGTCCTGTCGATCTCGCTGGCTCCCTCTGGGGGCCTTGTGAAGCCGTCTTACCCCAGGGAAGGCAGAGGCTGGAGACCCAGCCTTACTGGAGGTGGAGGAGAGAGAGGTCCTCATTGTCACCTTGGGCTTTCGGGGCTTGCAGGAACCCAAGGGGGCAGGCCCAGAGGCCTGGGGCCATTACGCCATTTTACAGATATAGGGACCAAGGATCTAATATTTTAGGGCAGTTTGGGTGCAAGCTGACACCAACCTTGAGCGTCCTGGTTTCCAGGCTAAGACTCGGTACTCGCGTCCCCGTCTGGGCTGGGGGAAGAGTGGCAGCCTCTGCCCCACTGTGTCCGCCCACTTAGAAGGCGGAGTGGGAAACAAGACCCCCTGAGTAGGCCCATACCAAACCAGATACGGCCCACCAATTTCATTCTCCATTTAACTTCAGCCGGCACAGTCTGGGCAAAGCAAGCCTGGTTCCAGGCTGCCGGGGCGGCAAGTCACAGCCAGTGAGTGCCAGCTGGATGTGGCTGAGGGCAGGAGGTCTGCCCATGGGCACTGAGTCTCCCATGGCGGAGGAGGGCGACTAAGCCCAGGCCACGCCAGGCTTAGTGGCAGAGCTAAGGGTCAGTGTCCTGACCTAAGGGCTATCTATACTTCCCTGTTCCTCTAAGGGCTCAGTGTCCAGATAAAGAGGATGGGCCTCAGGAGGATGGAGAGGCAATTAACTTTTTGAAAGAATCTTCTGTTCCAGGCCAACCGTGGCCGCTTGGGTGGGAAGCTTCCTTCTGCCTGCCTCTGCACATCTCCTGGGATTCAGCTCCTGGCGGCCATTCCATCAAGGCCTTCCTTTGAGCTTCTCCTGGGATGGGTGTGGGCCAGGCTCACAGAATTTAGGGCCCATTTGTGGTGCATCCATAGAGTTAAAGCTCAATTCTGGGTGCCGGGTGACGGGCCGGATGGACACGGCGTAACCCTGGCCCTCAAAGTCCTTGCTGCCTGGAGTGACAAGCCGGGCACAGGAAAAGCATTGGCGGGTGCTCTTAGGAAAGGGCCAGCTGAGGAGAGATGGGGCACATCTGTCCTGGGGCGGGGGAGGTATCTTTACGGAGGAGGCGACATTTAGCAGGACTCTGAGGGATACGTGGGAAGGGGTTTGGCAGGCAGCGAGAACAAAGCAGGCAAAGGCCAGCGGTGGGGGTTTGCAGGGAACAATTGCACAAGGTCTGGTTGGAAGGGAAGGTGCCAGCACGTGGGGAGAGGTCTAGTGGGTGGTGAGGCGGAAGGCAGCTTGGGAAGGGCCTGGACGCCTCTGCTTTCCCTTCCTTCTGGCTCCTTTCTCTCCATCCGGCACCTTGGCCTTTGGAAGAGTGGAAATAACAGTCACCCCCTCCAACTTATGGGGCTCTCTACAGATTGTGAGGCCCTTTTATGGCCTTGGCCCTTATCACAACAACTCTTTGATGTGCGTATTGTTGTCCCCAGCAGGGGATGACACACCTAAGGCTCAGAGACTGGAAAGCTATTTGCCGAAGGTCACGCGATGATGCAGGTGGCAGTGAGGGCCCAACGGCTAGGTGTCTTGCCTCATCGCCCACGCCCGGCAGGCCTTCCTGGGAAAAGAGTCGATATACGCACTCTACCCCAATCCTTGTTAGATATTCACAGCTAACTTCCGACCGCTTGCGGGCCTCCATTTATTCTGGGTTCTTGGCCGCGATAAGAGTAGTTGAGGTTACTGGAATCGTGACCTCGCGGTCATTGTGTTTTTAGTTGTTGTTATTATTGTTGTTATCGTAGGAAAAAGGAAGTGACATTTACCAAATGCCAGATGCTTTATATAGTTCACCTCGTCCAGTTCTCACAGCAATCCGTGGTCGAGGGAGGCACCGTCCCACCACTCCCGCGGGGGACAGCAGCCTCCGAGCAGGGACGGCCAGGAAGTGGCAGTGACTGGATTTGAATCCAGGGCCCCCTGACCTCAGAGCCTCCAGGCTTTCTTAGTTGCTCCACAGCTGCCCTTCTCACTGCTGGTTTGTCCTCAAAAGTCAACAGAATTCTCGGGGGAGGGGGCGTGGCGGTGGCCCTGGGGCCTGGCGCCACCTTGGGGTCAGGTGGAGGGGAGGTGTCTGGCCGGACCCTCCCGGGTTCATTGCCGCCTATTTTAGACTTGGTGTTTTCAACATCAGCGTCATGAACCAGACACAGTTTTTCACATCCCAGAAGGTCCCTAGAGACCCCTTGTTCCAGTCCTCTGGTTTTATAAGTGAAGACACAGGCTGCGAGAGAGGCAGGGACTTGCCTGAGGTCACTCAGCCAGTCTGAGGCCGAGCTGGCCACGACTCCACCTCGCAGACATTGATTTTAGGTGAGTGGCTTTGACTCTAGACTGGAACCGTGTCTCTAGGCCACTTAGACGTAGTTTCTTCTTATTCAGAAACCTCTGTGCCAGATCCTCAGAGTCACACGTTCAGATGCATGTTGGGGAGGCTTTAGGGTGAAGGGACAAGCCGTGTGCCCCAGCCAGGGAGGGCGGGACCAGGAGTGCGGCTCCAAGGCTCCCGGACCTGCCTGGAGCTGGTCCGCCAGGCTGACCATCCTGTGTTTCAGGCCACCGGGGACACTGTGCGATGTTGGTGCCGGGGACACAGTCCTGGCCCGCTGGCTGCCTGTGTGACCACGAGACTGCAAGTCCCTTCCCCTTTCTGGGCCTCAAGTGTCCCCCTTAGTTAGATGGAGATGGTGGCCCTTGCTCTTTTGGCCTCATGAGGCTTTAGAGAGGACGCTGTATTTGAGAGTGAGGCGACAGATCTGCAGGTTCAAGGCTTCAGCCTTGTAAGCTGCTCAGGGGCAGAACTTCTGTCCCTTCGAGATGTGTGACAAGGAGTGAGTGGGGGGAGGCAGCAGAGCCCTAGCCCGGCTTCGGGGGCTGGAGCTGGGCTGGCATCTGTCACTAGCGCTGGGCTACTCGTGTTCTCTTGCGAGGCATCCATTTTTCCATCTGCAAAGTGCTGAGCCCCAAGGGCTCTGCCAGCCCCGGTGTCCTCTCTCTTCTGTTTCTGGGTACAGTGCATTGTCTGGGACCTCTCGAAGCGGGCACGGCTGGGAGAAGCGATCCTTGCCGGCATCCCGGGAAGAGCTCTCTGTTCCCCTTCCTCTGGGTACCTCTGAGGTGAGGCGTCGCCCTGACTGTGCGTCCAGGGTCTTGCCCTTGGCTCCCAGAATGCCAAAGAGCTCGGTGGGAGGGCAGCCAGGGCCAAGGCCTCCTCACGAGTCTCCCTGCTCGGGGCAAGTCCATTCAGGGCCCTCCTACACTGTGCTTCTTGGACTCCAAAACCCAGGCAAGCTCCTGCCCCCCGAAGGGGTCCTCAGTGCGCAACAGCCTCAGGGGGCAGACTTCATCAAGCCTTGGGCTCCTCCCGGCTCCTGGCGCCTGTGTCCCCAGGCTGTGCAAAATTCGTTTAGGGCCCAGCATTTGTCCAGTCCCCAGGTAGACTGTGGAAGGGACAGCCTGCCCGTTAGACTGGAATGCTTGTCAATCCCAGGGAAGGGCTCTTCATCGCCTGCGCTCAGAAGCCCAAAAAGAGGGGACCCTCAGAGCTCAGGCGACCCCTCCTCTGATTCAGTCCCTGCTCCCTGGACACTGCATGCCTCAGGGACCTGGGGGTACCCCAGAGGAGCCACAGAGGCCAGGAGAGGGAGAAGGATGGGACGCCTTCAGAGTAGCTCTTATGTATTTGCCTTCTGCCTGGAAGATGTCACTGGAGGAGAGAGCTCTGAGTCGAAACAGATGCTGGAGGCCACCTGTGTTAGTTGGCTAGAGCTGCCATAACAAAGTGCCACTGCCTGGGTGGCTTACCTCGCAGGAACCCTCAGCTCTGGTGGCTGGAAGTCCAAAGTCAAGGTGTGAGCAGGGATGGTTTCCCCTGAGCCCTCTCGCCTGGGCCTGAAGGTGGCTGCCACCTTCCGTGTCCTTATATGGTGTTTTCCCTGCGAGTGCGCAACCCGGCGTCTCTCCGTGCGTCCAAATTTCCTCTTCTTGAAAGGACACCAATCAGGATGGGTTAGGGCCCGTGTGAATGGGCTCACAGCCACATTCTTAGGTACTGGGGTCAGGGATTCAACATATGAATTTGGGGCGGGGGTGTGGGGGGACACAGTTATCAGAAGATAACCTCATTCATCTTGTGCACGCAAGTCCCTCATGTCACAGAAGGGGAGACTGAGGCCGGAGAGGAGAGGTTTGCCACCACACCGGCAGGCCGGGGCTGGAACTCGGGCCCGGCCACGGCCCTGCCCTTTGAATCGCCCTGCCTCTGGGTAGAGCAGAAGCCGTTTTGCCTTTGCTCAAGGACTCCTGACACTCAGCTCTCCAGGGAATTCCCCTGAGGGAGGTCCGGGCATCTAGATTTGCCAAAGTTGTAAATCTCTTAAGCCGTAAGCTGCTCCCTGGCGTCTCCCGAATGCCCTAATGTGAAATGCAGTCGTTCCTCCCTTTCAAGCTCCGTGCTCACTCCTGAACTTCCCATCGTGTTTGCACCTAAGGATGCAATTACCGTTTCCTCCCATTGTCCTTTCTGCCTGTCCCCCTGCGCTCAGCTGACGCAGGCTCTCAGACCCGCTGGGTGAGCACGAGGCTGTGAGATTATGAAGATCAGACTGCTTCTGAAAGCTTCAGGCTGGCTCGGGGCCAGCGATACTTATCGGTCCACCCAGGGCTCCTTTGAGGTTATTTTCTTCTCTTCAGAAGATGCCCGTATATGCCGCAGAGAGCGTTTCCATCAATTCTTCTGCCTGAGCTAGCGCCAGGCGAGCGTTGCCTGTGGCCATTTGGCGCCCCAGCCTGCTCCTTCCCGGGCCTGCTGGGCTGTCCCTGGTGGCCGAGCCTCCCGGGACCGTTCCCAGGACCCCCAGGCCTCCGTGCTTCTCCGCTGGGCCCCCGCGGTGCCGACCCCAGCCCATCTGCCCGTGTGGACCGCAAAACCATCCCCACTTGGCCACGGTTATTAAAAACCACAAGAAAGTGTTTTCTCCTACAAAGGTCATGGAGCTTGAGTTTCCAGACTCGTTTGGGAAGGATACAGGGGCCAGAGTGGTTTAGGATTGTGGACTTACGGCAGATCTTAGATTTAACGCATAAAATTGAGACCAGGTTTCTCTTCTCTCGCACCAAAAGGGAAAACAAACATCGTGATTGCTGAGCCCTCTCCTCTGGGCGGTCTGTCTGTGGTCTCTTTGGGGTGGGGCTGGAGGAGGCGGGCCGGGCTGCGGGCACAGCGCCGGGCTGGCAGCAAGCCCCGGGGCATGTCACCCCCCAGCGATGCCATGCTGGTCTTTCCATGTCTGTAAAATAAAGTAATCCTTGCTTCGCTGGGGACGTGGCTGAAATTAGCATCCCCTGGGCACGTTCCACAGATGGCGGCTCCTTTCCTCCTTGCTTGTCCACGGTTCTGGTTGACAATTACAGTCTCCTGAAGGATTAATGTGGGGGTAGTGCAAGGAATTGTGTTCTAGTGGTGGGCTTTCTAGATGGTGGTATAGCGTTGAGATCCGTGGAGGGGTGGGGTTGCCTCCTGGTGCTGGCCTCACGTATGACCGAGCCACTGCTGACAGTGACACCGGGTTTCCAGCTCCGTCCAGCCCTAGAAATCAGTTTCTTCCAGTTCAGGGGGATGTGTTTTGGCAAAGGGGCCTTTTGCCTCATGCCTTTTGGGGACCTCTTTCTGAGGGTAGACTACGCTGTGGTAACCTGGGGTCGGGGAAGCACAGGCCTCCAAGACTAGCTGCTGGGTCCCCCACCAGCTCCATAGCCCATGAGCCAAGTGCCCTGGGCAAGTCAGTCATTCTCGGAGCCTTGGTTTACTCTTGGGGTTGGAGGAATAATGCGAGGATGGGGCCTGGTACGAGATCTGTGCCCAGGTAGTGGCAGTTACTGTTTTAGGACTCGGGCAGGCATTAGAGACTGTTGCACCCATTGAACAGACTCGCAGACTGAGGCCCAGAGATGGACAGGGCTGTCCCAGCCCCCAGTGTTAGTAAGCGACCATTGGGATGTGAAAGCAGGACGCTGGATTCCAATTGCAGGGGCCTTTCTGCCATGTCACTCTTCTGTCACCGTGCTCCGTGACAGCCGTGGCCCCAGTGAAAGCCAGAGTGGAGGCCGCTGCCCAGAGCAGAGTGAGTGTGAGCTGAGGAGTCCTGGCTTCCCCCCAGACCCGGAGCTCACCCAGCGAGGCTTGCCCGGGAGCGCCAGGCAGAGGCATGCTAATGCCATTGTTTCTGTGTTTTCCAGCGTCCGCCAGGACTTCGACGTCCCCACCAGCCACCTGATTGGAGCACATGGATACTGCACCCAGGTCAGGGGGTGCAGTGGGGCGCCGTGCAGCTGGGTGCTTCTTTTCCTTCCTCCTCCCTTCTTTCTTTGCCCGTGCCAGCCCCCCTCCCCCAGGCAGCTTTCACATGCCAGCCTCTGTTGGGCTTCACTGTCATGGAGACTAGAAAGGCCACTCAGTTCAGCTTCCACTTCTGGAGACCTTGCTCTGCCCGACCTGTGTGCATGGCACTGCAGGGCACATGAAAGGGGCTGAGGACAGAGCCGGGCGGTGCACAGCCCCGAACCCCAGTCAGAGCCCCGGGGGCACCCTGGGGGCTCTGGGCCAGCCGGGAAGATGAGGGCCACAGCGCCCTTTATGTTTGCACAGGACATCGTCCTGGTAACAACCCTCCCCTCTGCAGCCTCACAAAGGAGCCCTCGAGGGGCCTGATGGAGCAGGGTGTCCCTTAGCCCAGTTGCTATCATCGATTCTCCCAGACACACGGTGACACCAGAGAAGAGAGCTGTTCATGGTCCTACCAGTGGGCATCAGGACCGGGAGCTAGATGCTGTACGTGGCTTCTGTCTGTGCCTTTCTCTGCACGGCCAGGCCTCCCAGAGCGGCCACCGGGCCACAGTTATATCTGCCCTTCGGCGCACGTGGGAACAGCATGTGTAGCACAGACAGGCTGGGCAAGATTGCCTGGGCCCAAACGAGGACCCAGTGGTCGGGACAGTCCTGGCTCACTTGTGTCATCTCTGCAAACACCTGGGTACTGGTGCAGAAGCCAGGTCTGGGCCTGCAGTTTGTGCAGGGAACGCGAGGGACTATGGGGGTTGGCTGATGCCCACCTTCCTAGAGAAAGGCCTCAGGGGTAAGTGCCCACCTGGGATGGCCCAGTGCCCCCTCTGGGTGCCTGCCTCCTCTGTGGTCCCCCTCAGTAGGCAAAGAGAGATGTGAGCAGGAGAGACCCTGAAGCTGTGCGGAGGAGGCCAGACCAGAATCTTGGGCTAGTTCTGAGCTGTGGTCACGGTTTCACACACAAATGAGCTGGGCCGATTTCACTTCCTTCCCCTTCCCGAGCCTCAGTTTCCTCATTTGTCGAATGAGGAGTTTGGATTAGACCAGAGCTTCTTAAACTCGGATGTGTGTATGAGCCCCCCGTGGGACGCTTGTTGAAGAGCGGGCTCAGATTCAGTGGGTCCGGCGCGGGGTCTGAGGTTCCGAATTTCTAACAGGCTTCCCAGCACAGGCGATGGTGCTGGTCCGCGGACCACACTTTGAGTAGCAAGGGACTGACTACACGACCACTGAGCCTTGCCACCACGTGATTTTGAGTCTTGGGGCGGGGAGCAGTGTGTTGCCCCTCTTCCCTCATTTCAAGAGAGCTTTCTGCTCCGAGGAAGGTTTGCACAGATGGGGTGCAGGAGCCTTTCACCTCTCCTTGAAAACCAGATGGGAAAACTCGAACCCATCTGAAAAAGGCCGTGCCTTTCTTAGCGGCCGCTGCCCCCTGAGGTGCAGTATCTCAGAGCAGACATTTCCTCCAAATTTTTTCTCGTTTCCTCTGCAAGGACACAATGGGGCCCCTTTGCTATCTCCCTCCAATGGGATTCCCTCTCTGGCCATCAGAGGGGGCGTCTTTTACTGTCACCAGGGCAGGGGTCTCGGTGTTGGCAGAGGGACTTATTAACCAGGGCATGGCTTTTACAACTCAGGGGAAAACACTCCTGTGAACTCTTACCTCCGACGTTTATGCTGGGAAAGGGCTATTCTGGCCATTCCCAAGTAGCGTGGGGGCAATGGCCGCCTGCCGGCCTTACGGGCACTCCAGACCAGACAGGGCGGGTTACCCAGAGGGTTCTGCCTACCCAGGTGCTAAGGCTGGGCTCCCTCAGATCTTTCTCCAGCGGTGCAGCAGGCACTCAGCAGCCCTCCTGGGATCTTCAGCAGCCAGCTGGTACCCTGAAGGCTAACAAGCGAGGGGAGAGGGAAGCACGCCAGGCAGGGAGCCGGAAACTGTGGGTGGAATCCAGCACTGTCACTAACTAGCTGTGGGGCCTGGGTAAACCCTTTCCCATCTGTGAGCCCCAATGTCCCCACTCCTCGCAGGAGGTTGGACCCCTAGCTGCCCCCCTTCAGGAACAGCCCTTCCTGCCACCTTGATGCAGATGGCACTGGCCGAAGGAGACCACCGGAGGAACGGGGCTCCACATGTCACTGTCTCCTGGTTGTGGGGTCAGCAGGCATGTTGGTCTGGTGGCCGTGTGGCACAAGTCACGTGGCCACTGAACGTATGACGCCGCTCTGCCGCCGCCGACGGCAGAGACAGAGCTAGAACCCAGACTGGGGCTTCCCGCCTCCACCTCTCTGCTTCTGCAGCCCTCCCCTCTCCCTCCCTGCTCGAAGACCCCGCCATCCCCGGTGAGATCCCGATCAGGCCTGGAGCCGAATTATAGGTAGTGCACACCATTGTCTGCTTCCTGGAGTCGATAATGGGCGCTGCTCATGGAAGATGTTATCGTTGGGGGAAGCTGGGTGAAGGGTGCACAGGAACTCTCTGTACTATTTTTACAAATCCTTCTGAATCCACAGTTATTTCAAAAATAAAAAAAGCTTATGAAAAAAATACCATCCTTCAAGACCCCACCCAAATGTGGCTTCTCCACAAAGTAGCTGTGACTCAGCCATGTGGTCCCATGTCTGCCTGGCCTTGGAGTGTGCCGAGCACACATTTTTTATAGCCCCGGTCACACCCTACATTGTGCTTCCGCCGTGCAGGGACACACCGGGTCCCTTCTCTAGACCCGGACACCCGAGGTCAGGAGCCATTCTTTCCTTCCAGCAGGACACCCCCACTCCCCTGCTGCCACCCGGGGCTGAGGACAGGGTCCTCAATGAATGCCTACAGAATAAAGATAATGAATTCCTAGAGTCGCTCGGCCGGGGCCCAGCGCTGGCAGCTCTCCCGAGGGCTCGTCGGAACTCAGTCACGGCCCCCCCGTAATTTTGGTCTCTCTCCCTCCTTGCTTTCCTTCCTTTTCCCCCCTTTTTCTCTTGTTCCTGATCTCCTCCGGACAAGCCTTTCCCCTTTCTTTAATCCACAGGAACTCGTCAATCTGCTCCTGACCGGGAAAGCTGTGTCCAATGTTTTCAACGACGTGGTCGAGCTAGATTCTGGGAACGGGAACATCACGCTGCTGAAAGGCATCGCTGCGCGCAGCGACATCGGATTCTTATCTCTGTTCGAGCACTACAACGTGTGCCAGGTACCGGCCGCTCCGGTCTCCGGGGCGGAGGGGCCCGGCTCCCTGGGACCGGTGAGAGGGAAAGCGGGGGAAGGGAAGTTCAACTCCAGGTCCCAGAGCCTGTCAGAGTTTGGTCCAGTCTCAATCACAGAGGGTTTGCAAAGCAGTAGAGCTTCACGGCTCTCGAGTATAGGCACGTAATTCACCTCCGGAGCCAGCTGATACCATCTTCTGGGAAAGGTAGTTTCAAGGGGACCCGTCGGGATTTATAGTGTGATGGGGGGTCAGAGTGGACGCAGCCGTCATGCGTGTGCGCACGTGTGTGTGTGTATGTGTGTGTGGGGAGTGGGCGGGTGTTGGGATGGGGTCTTCTCCAGGGACAGAGGATTTGAGCTCTTCGGCCATGTCACAGTTTCCCAGGGCTGCCGCAACAAAGCACCACGAAGTGCGTGCTTAAAACAGTAGAGATTGTCCAGGAGCAGAAGTTTTCCCAGAGAAGTCCAAAGTCAAGGCGCTGGTGGGAATGTGTCCCTGCTGAAACCCATCGAGAGAATCCATCCTCCTCTCTTCCGGCTTTTGGCGTTTGCTGGCAACCCTTGGCATTATTCGGCTTGTGGTCTCATCACGCCAGTCTCTGCCTGTCGTCACGTGGCCGACTTCTCCCCATGGGCCTCCTCCTTTTCTTAGAAGGAAGGAAGTTGGACCGAGGGCCCACTCTACTCCACTAACTTCCTCTTAACTGGTTACATCTCCAGCAACCCGTGACATAAGGTCACACTCTGAAGTACTGGGGCCTAGGATCTCAGCATATTTTTGTGGGGGGCACCGTTCAACCCCTAACAAGCCACCCATCTATTCGCTAGCATACTGGCCCCTTTCCTTCCTCTCTCCCTGCAGCCAGGGTCCTGGAAAGGGCTGGACCCCAGGAGAAGCTGGGCAGGGTAAGGTGACCTCACGTCTGTACAGGGTGGACGGGGCCACCGGGCCCTGTGTTCCTGTCTAGCCTGCCACTGGGCCTTCCCTGAGCCTCGGTTGTTGTGTCTTCAGCGAAGACATTGTTCTCTGGTTCTCTGGTTGACTTCTTGGTGCCCTTCCTGCACGATCACATGGTCAGGTGTGCTGTCCCGTTGCTAATGGGCCCTGTGGCATGGCGGCACACCCAGATCCCGTCTCAGGGTGACACCCCGTCCACCACAGACAGGAAGCCAACCTGTGGCTTCCAAAGACTGAGGGGGGAAAAGAATGATAGGGGCCCCCTCCCTGATTTGCTGGTGTCGGGAGGGAGCCCAGGAATGTGGCCACATGGCCCGTGAACAGCACCAGGGCCCCTGAGCGTCTGGCCCTGGGTGGGCTCTGAGAGCATACAGCCCGAAATTCCATGAGCCGAGAGAGGTAGCCTCGGCCAGGCTCATGGAATCCCCAGGCGTACCAGGAGCCCTGGTTTCATTCTTGCGTTGAGGGCGTTGGTCAAAAAGTAAACTATTTTCCTTCGGTCTGTGGAGGATAACTGATGGGAACATCAGTTGGGGGTCATCTTTCCCTTGGAAGAAAGTGCCGATTGAAGAAATTCAGGCCCTGCGAGGATCCAGATTCTCGAATCCGCAAGGATGCCCCTCTGCTGTTATATGCCTGGCTGAAGACTGGGGCTCGTATCTCCCTGCAGCAAGGGGTGTTTGCTCCTGTGCCTTGAGGCTGCAAGCCCTCGAAGGGTTTCTCTCCTCAGGCCTTCTCCTTAGAGCACTGGACCTCAATTCTCAGAAGGCCGAGGTCTGGCAGTTCAGGCAAAGCCTTTCCTCTCCCTTACTGCCGCCTGCCTTCCCCTCTGTCACTGAATTCTTCTGGTCCTGCATGGTTGGCCATGTTGGATGTGGGAGGAGTCCAGGGAGGTTTGGCATCCGAGCTCGGACTGGTCCCCCTTCACCGGGCAGCACCATGGGGAAGATCTAGCATTTGGGACAGCTTGGGGCACGGCATCCGTGGTTGGGGCTGTTCTTAGAAGGCTGAAGGCTTTCTCTCACAGAGGGCAGAGCTGGGCCTGCCTGCCATTCAGCCTGTCCCGGGCTTCTCAGTGCAGCCTCAGGCTAGGAGGTTCTAGGGCCCTTACTGAGGATGTGGGGGCTGGAGAGTAGCTCCTGACTGTTGGTGAGCTTATCAGATGCCCGCACTCTCTGCTAAGCTCTCTGCTTAGACATGCATCCCCTGCTGAACTTGCCAGCCTCCTGCGGGCTGTGTTCTAGGCCTTCACTGGCTCTCCATGACCCCACTGGGCTGGTCTTGCTTACCTGACTTGCACCTGGCTCTCCCCACCCCAGAGCTCATGAATGTGGGCCGCGCTGCATTGTCGAGCTATAGTTGGAGGCCAGTCCCTCCTGGCCCATGGCACTGTGGTGGGGGGGGGGGGGTCTGGCAGTCCAAGAAAGGACAGCATGGGACCAGGAGTTTAACTTCAGCACTTCTCCTGTGCTCTGTAGGGCACATGCCATGCTGCCTTCATGAAGGGACCTGAGCAGACTGAGCTTGGCGGGGGAAGGCTCTGCCGCCTGCAGGCTCTTCCCACTTTCCCCAGCTCCGCAAACAGCACCATCCACTCACTCACTCAAACTCTGGAGCGTGGCCGACCCATCACAAGGTCATTGGCTCCCACCCTAAGTTGTTTCCCCGGTCCATCACTTCTACCATGGTCCAAACCACCAGCGTTGCTGGTCTAGGCACCTGTGACACTTCTGGCCCCTGTCCCCACCCCCTTCCAGTCCTGTCCCTTCACGGAAGCCAGCATGATCTTTCAAAGAGTAGATTGAATCACATCATTCTTTTGCTTTCCACCTGTCGGTGCTTTTCCAATCCTCTGAAACTGTTCAGGGCCCACTTGTGCCCCGTCACAAACTGGCACGTTGAAGTCCTAACCCCCAGAGCCTCAGAACGTGACTGTATTTGGAAAGAGGGCTTTTGAGAAGTGGTTATGTTAAAATGAGGTTATTTGGGTGGCCCCTAATCCAGCTGACTAGTGTCCTCGTACGAAGAGGGGATTAGGACACAGACACACACAAGGGCACAGCACGTGAAGACACAGAAAGGAGGCGGCCTGTTGCAGGCCCAGGCGAGAGGCCTCAGAGGAAACCAGCTCTGTGACACCGGATCTGGTACCTCCAGCTTGCTGGACCATGAGGAATAGCTTTCTCCTGTGGAAGCCACCGTCTGTGGCACTTTGTTATGGCGGTCCGAGCAAACTAATGCAGACTGAAATTGCGAACTTCCACAACTTGCAAGACCCTATGAGACCTGTCCCTGCTTTTTCCTCCCTTCATGTTTTGACTTAACTGTCACTTCCTAAGGGAAGCCTTTCTTGACCTAATCACTCCATCTAAATAGGGGTCTGCTTTCACGGTCCCCTGCCACCTTGGTCCCCTGCCACCGTGTCATTCTCCACTGTAGAATCTCCATTCTTTCCCTTCGAGGCCTCTTCTTGGTTCAAAGGGTCCCATTTCATTCCTTTTGAGACACAAACTTTTTTCAAAAATTGTTTTTAATGTTTGTTTGTCTTTGAGAGAGAGAGAGAGCCAGAGACAGAACAGGAGTGGGGGACAAGCAGAGAGAAGGGAGACACAGTATCCGAAGCAGTCTCCAGGCTCTGAGCTGTTGGCACAGAGCCCGACTCTGGGCTCGAACCCACGAACCGTGAGATCTTGATCTGCACCGAAGTCGGACCCTTCATCGACTGAGCCACCCAGGTGACCCTTGAGATGCAAACTTTGTGCACATTTGAACATTTCCGAGACTTTGGTGCATTTTTGCAGTCGATGGTGGGTCAGACTTCAAGTGCCAGCTTGCTTGTTTTCTTAGTGAAACAAAAAGTAATGGCAACTCCAGTGGGATCTTATATTCAGTGAAGTGCAGTGTGGATGTGTCTGTATGATAATTTGGTTACTGTCTGTCTTCCCCGTTAACCTGGTCAGTCCCATGAGGACAAGATGGCGGTTGTTTCCTTCGTTACTGTACCCCCATTGTTGAACGTGGTGCCTAGGACCAGAGCGTATCATATTGAATGACGGTCACCGCTAGAGATGTCAGACGGCAGCTCTGCTAGCAATCAAATGTTGGTTCTTTGGAATCAGGGCTTCTAAGCTGGCAGTCCACAGATGGGGCTGGGGCACTCGCTCACCTCACCCCTGCAAAAGATTGACGAATCCCCCTTTAAAAGTGATTCCTAACTGTGCGGAACGTTCCCCGTACTGCATTCCCCCACCAGGAGAAAGCCTCAGGCTGTACTGAAGGAAATATGCCCCCCAGCCTCGCTCCTCACCCCAAGCCTTTGGTCAGCTACCTCTGTACCCACAGGAAGTGAATTTCATCTTCGGAAAATGTCACCCACTTGGAAGGGGTTCCTGAATGAGAAAACTCATTTACGAAGTCTCTGGGCAGCTTTTTTTTTGCCTATAATCTTTTGACTGGTGAATAAATAAATGGCAAACTGCCCTTTTGTCCCTCTGCTGGAAAATTCAGGGTGGCTGGTTATGTAGACGCCTGCCCCCTGGCAGGCGGCACGGCTCTTGTTCCTGCAGTGAATGAGCCCTGGGTCCCCAAGAAGGCTCCCTGTTCGAGGTGATGCCCTCGCCAGAAAAGCCTCTTTTGAGCCTGGAACGGGAGCCAAGTTTGCAGTGGGGTTTGGGCACGTCCAGCCACGTCCTCTAAGGCATCTAATTCCCCCACACCCACCGACGAGCGAGTTCTGCAGTCACGTTTTAATATCACAAGGGGGCTGGGGCGAGAGCCCTACTGGCCAGGTGGGGGTGGGGTGGGATGCTTGGAAAACGGGAAAATGAACACACTGTAAAGACCGCCCTCTTACCCTCTGGAGGAGGCAGCTGTTTATGGGCAAGCCTTTCCCCGGGGACCTGGTGCAGGGCCTTCTGAGCACAGCCCACCCCCCTGCCCAGTCCGAGACACCCCAGCCCAGAGTCAGCTCCCAGGAGGGCTCCGCGAGGCCCCAGGAAGACTGCTCGGCCACTCTTCTGTGACAGGCCAGAGAAAGTATGCCCTTCTCCCCACTGGAAAAATAATTCCCATTCTTTCCTTAATCCGCAGGCTGTGGCTGTAAATACCTGAGCATGCAAACATCTCCCTGGGGCTGGTGGGGATTAGGCCAGAATCAGCCCGGCCCGTGGCATGTGCAGAGCTGAATAACCCAGGGCCCGGGGTGGGGGAGAGGTGCCGCTCAAGGGAGTCACAGGTGACCGGGAGAGAGCACACACAGGGCCGGCCGGTCCGAGGGGCAGAGTCGGCCAGGCACCTGGGCAGGACTTTGCAGGGGACTCTTGCCACTTCTCTGCCCTTTGCAGGTAGAACAGCAGCAGCGCTGAGGGTACGAGGCATGTTCTGTGGCATCTGCCTTCCCTGAACCCCCCTCGGCCGTGGAAGTCTCTGTGGGGAGCTTTCCAAAGGAGTCTCTCATTAGAAAGTGCCAGCCCTTACCCTCCCTTTCCCCTGTGTTCTTTCTCGAATGCCCTGCCAGCCCCTGGGTGTCCCTGGACATCCTTTCCTGGCATTTCTGCCCCGCCCACTGCTCTCCCAGAGGCCCTCTCTCCCTTCCCCCCGTGGCTCCAAGCCCACCTGCCTTCAAGGTAAAGTCTTACCTAGCTGGAGTTCCACTTCATGCATGAGGACCTTCATTTGTCAAACATTTGCTGATGTTGACCTCCACCCCCTGCCCTTGGCGCTCGGGGTAGAGTCCAGCGTGCAGGAGGCAGGTGGGCGCGTCGCTGTGAGGCCGCGATGCACTGTAGGAGAGAAGGCGGGTACGCAGGGCCTAGTACCCAGTAACCACCACCCCCCTCCGGACTCGGAGCTGGAGGGAGGTGATTCGTGTTCCCCGGTTGGGTAACGTGGGCGATGTAGGACCCGGCAGGGGAGGACAGGTGTGCCAGTGCTCTGGATGGTGGACAGGGGGTGCATAGGCCCGGAGCCTTGCTGTGCTGGCGCGTCTGGGGACCTGTGAGAGGCCGGTGCGGCTGGGGGCTGGGGGCGTGGAAGAACTGCTTCGGAGGTCATCGCCTGGGGAAGGAGGAGAGGCTGGCCATGAGGGAGCTTTGGAGGCGGGATGGGCAGCACTGAACCAGCTAGGTGTGGGAGAGGAAGTGGCACGGGTGCCTGGGTTTCCGGCCAGGGTGTCTCACATGACCGTGTGTGGAGGGAAGGCCCAGAGAGCGACGGGGTAGGCTCCGGGAGGCAAGGGCGTGTCTGAGCGGTGCCAGGGGCTCCCCCCTCCCAGCGTGGCACAGAGGCCGCGATCCCCATCAGGGTCTCTCTGAGGCCAGCCCGACGCTGGGCTTGGGTGGAAGATGCTCAGACGCTTTCCCTGGTGCTGGCGCAGACATCTCTGTCTCCTCCCTCTGCCTCTTCCAGGTGGGCTGCTTCCTGAAGACCCCGAGGTTCCCCATCTGGGTGGTGTGCAGCGAGAGCCACTTCAGCGTCCTCTTCAGCCTGGGTCGGGAGCTCCTGCGGGACTGGAGGGCGGAGAGGCTCTTCGACCTGTACTACTACGACGGCCTGGCCAACCAGCAGGAGCAGATCCGGCTGACCGTCGGTGCGCCACCCCCGGCTGGTCCGCACCCTCGGCCTTCGCACGTCCTTGGGGCAGAGAACCGTGCAGACCCGGGTCTGGACCCGGGGATCAGAGAGCGTGTGTTGGCGGGTCCTCCTACAGGAAGGGCCGGAGCCGGGCCTTGAGAAACCGATGGCAGTAGGGGGTCTGAGGGGAACTTGAGACCACAGAGTGGAGAACCTAGAATACCACGCCGACACGTTTGGGTTCTATTCTGCAGGCAGTGAGGAGCCATGGAAGGTTTTAGAGCAGGAGAGTGATGAGATCAGATGTGTTTTTAGAGAGAATTATTCTGGTAGCTGAAGGGGGCAGGAGGGTGGGGACGGAGGTAGGAGGCCGTGAGGAGAGTGTGTGGTCCAGAAGAGAACTGATGGGCGGGAACCAGGGTGGGTCCCACAGAGTTAAGTGGGGCAGGTGCCAGAGAGTTGGGTTGTCGGTGTCGACCGACCATAGGCTGAGCTCAGGTCCTGGGCTGACGAGCGTGTGCCTCTCTCTCCTGCCCCCCCCCAGACACCACCCAGACTGTCCCCGAGGACAGAGACAATGACCTTGTCCCGCCCCTCGAGCTCTGCATCAGAACCAGGTGAGTCAGGCGTGTCTCTGCCCCTGGAACCTCACCTGAGTGGCTGGGAGGCGTGGTGGTTGGGGGTGGTTGGACCCGTGGGAAGGAGGATGAGTTTCTGGATGGCCCCAGCCGAGAGCGTGTGGTGAGGCGGGGCCCCTGCAGAATGGAAGGATGTGGTGCTTGGGGCCTGTTTGTCGGTAGCATTTTGTGGGCTCTGTGGCCCACGTGGAGACACGTGTGATCCGGGAGGTGACGGTCTTTCAGACAGCCTCTGGGGATGCCCCCGTGGCAAGCGTGGTGGTATAAGTAGGTGCTTCTTGAGGTGGCCACCACCATGTGTGGGGAGTGCTGTTGGGTCCTATCAGGAGGAAGGGCAGGTAGGCCTACGGGTAGGGGGAGGGGTGGGGATAGGAAGGTGCAGGGGAGGAAGGCGAGAGGGCCCAGCTCCTTAGCGGCCCCCTAGGGCGTAGCTCAGACATGGCTTCCTGTAGCGGCAGAGGGGCATCAGGGAGGAGCAGCCCCAGTCATTCTGTGGGTGCGGGTTGGGCCCTCTGAACCCCGAGCGAGGTGCCCTGTAACCTCAGACACAGGGCGGGGGTCCTTGACTTCTCTCATCCAGCTCAGGCTCGGGGTGAGTTGGGGCTCCCTTCGCTCAATGAGCCCACTGACCCGGCCTCAAGGCTGGGGACAGCACTCTGGAGGGCCACCGCTGGCCTCAGGCAGGCCCTCCACAAAGCCTTTGGGCAATGACTTGGAGGCCTCAGGGTGCAGTAGGGGTGGGGGAACAGGGAGGGAAAGGAGGAGGCCTGGGATCCAGTGCTTTCTGGGGAAGAGGTAGAACTCGCAGGTGGCGAGCGTTGGGTTCTGGAGTTCAAATCCTGGTCTTTCTGCTTTCTGGCCCTGAGCTGTTGGTCCTCCCCTGTCTTACCTCATGCGGTCAGCTGTAAGACAGGGAGAACGGGCAAGCCAAGCACAGGCTGGTTGTGAAGAGCACCCGGTACATTAGCAGGCTTTCCGTAAGCAGCTTTTACTATTAATGCCTTGGCCGCCTGTGACTCCGTGTGACCTCAGGCAGAACCTCGTGTCCCTGACTGCGATATGATTGGGTTGGGGTGGAGGACGAAGTGCACCATACTGAGGCCCTTGGCTCTGGCTGTCTGAGATCCAGGGGGCTTGCCTGCAGCCTAGGGGTGCTGCCCGCCTGCAGGCAAGTGAGCCTCGACTGGAGCCCCATTCCCAGTGGAGACACCAGACGGGGGATGCAGGAACATTGTTGAGAATCCTCATTACACCCCATCCACTCCTCTGTCTGTTCATCCTTCCACCCGCCTGCCCACCGAGCCAGGGACAAAGCATTCTTGTGGGGTCATGTGCTGGCTTTTCTTTCGTCGGAAGGATTAAAGGCCCATGCAGGTCGCTTTCCTTTCATGTACAAAGGGCCACTCATTCCAGGTGATGAGAGAAGAGCAGCAGTGGAAAAAGGAGGTGACACTGGCCTTGGCACCCTCTGCAGGACGGGGTGGGAGGCCACGGGGCATCCTTCCTGCGGGTGGGCCTGCCAAGCAGGGCCGGGGACCGCGCCTAGGCACAGGCTCCGCCCACCTCTTGGCCCCGGAGGCCTCCATCTGTCTCCCTCTCCTTCCTGGGGTCGCGGCTTGGGGAGCATCACCCGGACGCTCTCCAGCTGCCCCATCTGGAAAAACTCCTCTTCTCCCAAGAATGGTTCTACTGCAGGACTCAGCCAGTACCTCCCGTGGGCCCCGGGACTGGACTTTAATGGGCTCAGCCCGAATTGTCCAGTGCTCGACAACAGCTCAGAGCACTGGTCCATCAGGGAGCTCAGGCTAGGGCCATCTGAGTGTGAGCATGGACCCAGAGTGCCTCTTCCTCTTCTGTCAGCTGTCCCCTTCTCCCAGGACCCCACCCACCCCCGCCCTAGCCTCGCGCCATGGAACAAAATGGTGAAATGATTGGGGAAACTGGGGACACTGCCTACAGCCAGGAGTGAGCCCTTGGCCTGGGGCACATAGCCCAAGCTGAGTCGCTGCCCTGCCCTTTTCTGTCCCTGCTCACTGTCAGGTCGTGGGGGTGGGGCAAGACATCTAGCTGTGTTTCCTAGTCCTTGTCTCAGATCGAAAAATCACATTTGTGCAGCACATAGGGTTAGGGGCAACTGGCCTGGGGACTCTGGTTGGCCCAGCCTCTACCTAGCCCCCTGATAGATGTGGGGATCAAGGCTCTGACACACCTGTATCCGTCTGTGGTGCACCCACTGGAAGATTTGCAATAGGGTGTGGTCCTCAGGCTTTCGCAGGCATCCCTGGAGGGCGTGGTTAAAACAGGATCAGCGGGTCCTACCCCCCCCCACACAGGGGTTCTGGTTCAGGAGATCTAGGTAGGGCCTGGGAATGTGCATATCTGAGGAGTTCCCAGGAATTGCTGGCCCCGTTTGCCCCAGACTACACTTTGAGAACTTCGGGTGCCTGGCGAGGCACTTCCTGGCTGCCTTGTGAGTCAGATGTCGAGTCAAGTTCTGACCCTCTAGCATCTGGCCTGCTGTAATACACTGGCCCAGGGGGCCTTTCTTCCTGGCTGTGGGCTGCCCCATCTCTCTTCCCCTCCCCCAGATATGAGCATCCATCCTGTGCCTACCTCTACTACTTCACCTGTCACTCGCCCCACCATGGGGGGTCTACCTGGGCAGTTAATGCGGTGAGATTTTTCCCAGCATTATACTCAGAAAAGCTGAGTGGGTGAGTGAATGGTGGGAATGCTGGCTTCCTCCCACCGCCCCCCCAACCCCAGCACCCATCAGATAACATCCCACTGTAATGGGAAACAGCAGGCCCAGCCTCCTGGAATCCTGTTCCGAGGGGTTGGATTACAAAGGCTTTGCATTTTATTTTCATCCCAGATTCTCAAACAGCTCAAAGGGAGAAACTTGGGAAAGTGGCCTTCAAGGTCAGTGAAGACCCTGGGGGTAAAGGGCCCTGCCTCTTGGGGGATGAGCTGTGCTGCCCATAGGAGGTCCCCACCCTGACAGGAACGGGGTAAACCAGGCCACGACTCAGGTCATTACCACAGGATGGACCAGACCTGTGGGCCCATCACTTCAACCTCATGGAACCCCCGGGCTGGACTCCATGGAAGAAACAGCCGGATAAGACTGGGTTCTTGCTCTCAGAGAGTTCACAATTGAATAGAAGTCAGGTTCATGATCGACCCTGTCCTAATCCAGAGAGGGATGCGCTGGCTACCCTTCAACCCAGCTCTGTTGCCCCATAAGGACCTCTGACGCTCACCCGACCCAGCACTGAGCACACCACACACCTGGCCCGTCTGGCAGCTTGCTGAGATCCACAGAAAGGCCCTTGAACACCACCTGATATGGGCCTTCCTTTCACAGATGGGGGTCTCCAGAGTGAAGGTCCGCACCCCAGGCCACACCTCGAGTCACAGACAGCGCAGGTCCTGGAGCTTGGGCCTGTGCTGTCCCAGCCCTGTGGAAGGTCACAGAGCGGGCAGTGTGATTTCCCGCCACCTGGCTTTGTTGCCACAGCGACATTGCACAAGGCCAGACTGTCGGCTTTGCCTTTGGGGAAGAGTATCCTGAGTCGAACCCATCCCAGGTCCTGCGCCACCTCTGCTCTCAAGGGTGACTCGCATCTCGGCCTCAGGGAGTCTGCCGTGGCGGTCACTTGTGTCAGGAATGTGGGGTTTGTCCTCCACGCCCCCATTCCCGCTGTTCTCTTACCATCTCAGCAGAAACAGACTCATTTATGGTCATTTCCAAGCAAGAAACACACAGTGACCTCTCGAGCTTCCAGCCTAGCTAGAGGGGGGAGACAATGAAACAGTTGTCAGTAGTCCAAAGGAAAGAGGAAAGAACTCACAACCAGGGCCTGGGCTGGGCCACAGATGTTTCTATTTGGAGGCTCAGACAAGAAATTGAAAATATAATTTCAGCTGGGGACAGTGCCTTCCAGGGGCTGGAGCTGAGTGCCCAACTCCCTCAGCTGTGTCCCCACCCCCCCCCCGAGGGCCTGCGCCGGTCCTCACGCCTCCGCTGACACGTCTTCACAGTGCCTCTCACCTGTGCTCCCACGGCCCCCGCTGCCCCTTCTGATTCCCTGCCTTGCAACCTGCACACACCCCTGCCCATTGTGTCCTTGCCCTGGTTGGGTTCACCGGACACTCAGCACGGTGATGCAAGGGAAGAGCGTACAGTGGGACTCCGGAGACCTCAGCTGAGTCCTGGCTCAGCCGCTGTCACCTTGTATGACTTCCAGGAGGGTCGGTTCTGCTCCAGACCTCAGTTTCCTCATCTCTTGGTCGGGTATGAGGATCCCTTTCCTTTGGAGACCATAGGGGCTCGCATGTGTGTGTGAGGGGGGAGGAGGAATAATCAGAAAGAAGCAGAGGGGAAGGGACAAGAGAGGACGAGGGCCATGGGCAGGGTTTGGTGACTGCCTGGCTCAAAGGCAAGGGAGAGTGCGGTGTGAACGGAGACCGAGGCTTCCCCACTGGGCACCCGGGACTCCAGGAAAAGCAGCTGCCCTGGAGGCGTGTGTTCAGTTAGCGGCACCCCAGCAGCCTTTGCTTTGGCACTGAGAGGCCTTGGAGGGCACAGAGGCGAGCGATACCAGCTCTGCCCTTGAGGGGCTTCCAGTCTAGTGGGGGAGGGAGACCCCCTGATAGCATGGTGCTGAGAAAGGACCCTCAGCTGCTTGAGGGTCAGAGAATACTTCTGAAAGGAGGCGTCCTGGATCTGAGCCTGAAGAATGGGCGGGGGGGCGGGGGGAGGGTAGGCGCGGGGATGAGGGATGATTATTCTAGGTGGAGGGCGCAGCACAGGCCAAGGCGCACAGGTGAGAGACAGCCTACAGGGCTCATTCCCCAGTGCTCTGGCTCCCAGTGGCGGGGGCACAGGAAGGAGAACTTGCACACAGGATGCTTGTCTGGGGGTCCACAGTGAGTAAGAGGAATTCTGTGCTCTATTTCTACTGGTCAGCTGGGGGGGGGAGCTTTAGAACCAGGCCTGTCCTCTTCTCCTTGCTGATACAGGCTCTATTAGGTGTCCCCCCTAGACCCCTCTGCCGAAATACACTAGTGTCATCGATGCTGCAAATCTGGGAGTGGGGGGGCAGGTGCCTGCTGCTTTGCTATGGGGATGGCCCAGGGGAGGCGAGGGCCTCATTTGTGGCCGTGAGGTGGGCCCCCTCTGTGATGCTGAGCCTACCTGAGTTCCAGGGACCACAGCGTCTTCACTGAGCTCAAGCCTTAAGCCAGTGGTCCTCACCAGGCGATTTCATGCCCCAGGGAATATATGGCAATGTCTGGAGACATTTTTGGGTATCATGGCTGGGGAGGAGGGTGCTAAACATCCCAGAATGCACAAGACAGCCCCCACAACAAAATTACCCAGCCCACAGTGTCAGTGGTCCAAGGTTGAGCAAGCCTGCTGTAGACTCCCTGTTAGCGTCCTGAATTAACACTGGATGAGTGAGCTTTGATTCTGCCTGCTGTGCTGTCTGTGGTTCCATTTCATCCCTCCCCTTTCTCTGCCGGTCCCTAATTGCATATGCAGGGCTCTGTTTATAGTCCTTGTAATTGACCGTGGACTTTCCTACCAGGGAACCATCCATCCCCACACAAACACAGTATCTTGTGTCTCAGCCCCTTTCCATCTAAAAACATCTCTGGTTTTCTAGCAATTGTGAACCGCTTTTCTCGGGTGCTTCTAATGTTCTCCCCACTATTGGCACCTGTTGGCTGGGCTGCAGTGGGTTAGTTCGCTCTGTAAAAAGCCTCAAAACTAAGCATAACCCCCCTAAATGTAAGCCTCAGTGACCATTGGTGTGACATGGATGCCCAGTAGCAGACAAATATGACTCACCCCTGCAATGAAGCCAAACCCTATGTTGGCAGGATTGGAGATATTTGCAGATTGGGAGCTCGCAGGAGGGGCTTCTCTCTGCCTGTCACCTGTCTGGGTGAAGACTGGGAGGAGTGGCGAGGATTGTGGGAAGGGCTTCAGGGACCAGGCTGAGGGTAGGTCTTCTAGGGTTACAAGAAGTCTGGTGTGCTTTCGACTCCCCCACCTCCGTGCCCATATTGCTACGACTAGGGCAAGGAACCATTGTGGTCTGGGCGATAGTTTTCCCTTCACAGTCTCGGTCCGTGTTGCTCTCCTCCACGCTTTGTTTCTGCTGCCTCCTGGGAGGGGGGTGGCTGGATTCAGGATGTATCCCTAGTGTCCAAGACTTTGATGAGAAACTTACAGAGGCTGATGCTTACCTACAAATCTTAATGGAACAATAAAAGCTTTTTCATGACATGCTTCAAAACTGCAAAGATGACGAACAGAGAAAGAAAACTGAAAATCTCAGGTTGCATGGTAGAATCACGTTGCTGCGGATGGTTGAAGAACTATTAACCCACTTGATGCAGTAGGTCAGCCTAGTCCCTTGGAACCCATGATCAGCACAGTGCCTTCCCAGCCTGTCTTCCCCCGGAGCCTGCCCACTTGTGCAAGTTACAACTGCATCCGTCGTCCCTACTGGACCTACTGGACTGGCTACCCTGGGACATCATCGACGCCAGTACCAAACAGCACAGGCAGCGGGCACTGACTACCTAGGAGTGGCCTGACTTCTCCCAGCCATGTGGACAAGTCTCTGGATACAGTCCCAGTGCTGCTTCCAGCAGTGATTGGATGCTACGATGCTGATGGAGTCCAGCAGAGTGGCTCAGCCCCAGAGCATCTAATAGATTCCTCCGGATCTGCCTCGGTGCTGACACATAGCAGCTCAGGAAATAGCCGAAAGCACTCAGACGACCCCAGAATCGCTGAATTCCCCCACAGTCAAAGGAACAAGTGGCACCGACCGTCTCGAGTCACGTGACAGGACCGATGATGAACGAGAGAGGCAGGGTCGGTGGACGAGCACAAGAGGGTGATGTGTGTGTTGTCACAGGTTATGTTTGGAATGTGTCTCGCTGAGGTAGTTCTGCCAACAATTGGTCTTGGAACAAGACCTCTTACAGAAATGTATGCAGACTTTTTTGCCCATCTAGACCCGCTTCTGAGCATTTGTGACCAGAAGGATCCCAGGGATCGAACAGTTCAGTTGGTGAGAGGCACCTCCCAGCCTTTCACACAGGAGGGACAGAGGTGGCTGTCAAAGAGTCATCCAACCCCATCTTGGTGGGCTCTTTAAGTACCACAGGGCATTATCCACAACGCTGAAGAGCACACAGAGCTAGCTCTGAAGGATGAGTTTGCTAAAGCAGTGTCACAGTCCTGACTTGGCGGAGTTTGCCATTATCCACCATTTCAGCCTTTTATGCTGAGCATTTTAACAGAAAGATGCGATTCGGCATTCCTACAGAGACTGGATAAGAAGTTCCGGGGACATCGACGGCGTGTACCACACAGGGCAGGGCGGGGTCTCACGTTCCGTCGGTCCTCACAGTGTGCTGGGAGAAGTTAGGAGACACAACGGGATAGCAATCGTTCCAAAACAGACGATGTGCAAGGGTTAGGGTTACGGTTAGGGTCTCCTACACTAAACCTTTCCACAGGAGCAAGACATACAGAAGTACCACTAAGATTTTCTTTTCTTCAAATGACAAGAAATCTTTTGCTCATTTGAAGAGGAATGGGCTGGTATAAAGGGTGCAAAATACCCAACAGAGGAAAAGCCAGTCTTTACAGATACCAAGAAGTTGCCCGTAGTCAAGAGGAAAGTAATCCCGTTGCCTGGGGCCGGCTCTCCCAGCCTAAAAACCAGAGCCATTGATGTGGTAGTGGAAGCAAGGCACACGTGTGAAGAAAGAGAAGGAGCAGAAGCCTGAGGAAGGGAGGAGAAAGAAACTCAGAGGGAGTCTGGCTTCTTCATGAAGGTGGAGACGGTTGGGTTTGCAGCCAACCGCTACCAAAACCTCTTGGTGCGTCCAAGCATTCAATCGGGAAGTGCAACAGGCTTCCTTTGGGAGAATGTGTTCGCTCCCTGGTTGCAAATTCCTACCTCAGGGATACTGGAGTTTCCAATGCAGATGTACAATTAAAGGCAGAAAAGCTTCCTTTTTTTTTTTTTTTAACCGTCCTCTGTTGGCCATTAAGGTTTTGACTTCAGTTGGAAGAAAAGCTTCAGGTTTTGAAAATGTTCACTCTCTCCCCAAACCCCACACTGTGAAAAAGCATTTCTAGACCCCAGTTCCAAAGTCCACACCCTAGCACTGCTGTTGAGGCATTCACCGTCTGCTTCCTGGTTCATAGAATCTTAGGGTGTATGTACACGTGTAATACAGCCGGTGCCAGACCTTGCAGAAATATTCCACCATCGTTTCAGAAAACTAGTGTGCCATGTATTAAAATCAAGTGTTGGGACGATTTATGGTCTCACCTCCAATAATTTTGATTTTGGAATTGAACTAGTATTAAATTGTATCCAGCCCTGGGCTACAGTAAAATTATACTCACTATTTTATTTTTTAATGTTTGTTTATTTTGAGAGAGAGAAAGCACTTGTGATTGGGGAAGGGGCAAAAGAGGAGAGAGAGAGAGAATCCCAAGCAGACTCCGCATCGTCAACACAGAGCCTGACGTGGGGCTCGACCTGCTGCACCGTGAGATCATGACCTGAGTCAAAATCAGGAGTCGGGTGCTTAACTGACTGAGCCACCCAAGCACCCCAGTACTCACTGCTTCTTAAGGCTTCATAAAGTAACTTTTAAAAATGCAAATCTGTGTTTTACTGAGCTGCTCACAGCCCTCCATTGGCTTCCCGTGGCTCTTAGAGCAAAGCCCAGAACCCTTCGAGGCTTTCAGGTCCTGTGCTGTGTGTGCTGCGTTGCCTGCTTTCCACCCTCTGCCCCCACCTCTCTCCCTCCTTTTCTGGGAGAACATTCCAGGCTTCTTCCATATATAGGCACTTTAAAGTGTCACCATCGGGTCCCCCCGGAAGGTGGCCCGATCCGTGTGTGTCTGGATCACTTACATCAGCCGAGGGCCCTCCAGTGCCAGGCACCGATGAGTTTCTCAGTGGACACTTGCGGCATGAATGAACGAATGAAGGAATGACCTGCTGCTTCTGTCTTCTCCGTTGCTGGCTGGGGCCCGAGGTGCATTTGTGTTTCACAAGGGCCTAGTGTGTAGGTTTGCGTGTGAATGTGGAGAGGCGAGGCGGGGAGGGTGGAACCAGACATCCTCAAAGCCCCGGAGGCAGGAACTTCAGGTGAGTGAGGACAAGCGACAGCTCCGCCATGAGCTCTGCAGCTCTAACTCTGTATCTCTTACTCCGTGCCTAGGTGGAAGGGGGCATCGGTGAACTGGAACGGCTCAGACCCCATCCTGTGACCTTTCCTGTGGGTAAGCGGATGGCTCCACCACTCGTCACTGGGGGCGACAGCTGAGCCCCCGGCCTCAGGAACAAGTCCTTCAGGAGAGCGTCGCCCCTGTCTGGACCAGCAATGCTTCAGAAGTGTCCAGAACCTCCTGCCCCTTCCAGGAAAGGCCCCCAGGACTATGATGAGGGCCCCGTGTGCTGCTACGTGGCTTCCTGCCAGCTGAGCCATGACTGCCAAGGGTTGGACCGCCTCTGCCACTTTTTGTCTGCATCCCTCCCTTGCTCCCCACTGGGCTGTCTGTCCCCTCGTCAAGCCTGTGATATGGTCAGCCCGGGGGCCCTGGGTTCATTGTTTCTGGTAGGGTAGTTGGCTTTTTATAAAGCAGAAGTCAAACCCGTGCTGAGGACAGAGAGAGACTCATTTGTTCTCTTGTGGCGAAGGAAGCATGAGGTCTGTGTGTTTCATGGCTAGGGTGGAAACAGTGGTGGTGGAGGGACCCCAGAGCCCTGGAGAGCTCACCTTACAGGGTCTCTGCAGGCAGGTGGTGGCCTCTGGTCCAGTAGTGTCCCTGGCTGGGCTTCTGGTCCAGCCTGTCTTCTACTGAGCAAGCTCAGGTCTCAGGCACCAGGCTCTGTAAGCCATGCGGACCAGGAGCAACTCAGGTCCCCTGGGAACCTGTCTCGGAGCAGACCCAGATCCCTGGAAGGCCCGGGAGGATGGTCACGTGGACCTAGAGGGTAGGCTGGACCTGGCCAAGTGGATACGGGGAAAAGAACCTTCTAGGGAGGGACCTCTTGGCCAGAGGGCAATACGCTGGGGATGAGCAGAGGGGGCAGGTGTAGTCTCCTCTACGTGTCTGCCACAGAGCCCTTGTGAAGAGAACTGCCGGAAATGTGGGCGGGCAGAGCCTGCGGGGACCCCCCAGAGCAAGGGCGGGGCAGGTGGGAATGGGAAAATCCCCCTCACTCACAAAGGGAAGACCGTACAGTCGCAGCCTCCTCGATCCCATTGGTTTCCATCCTGCTGGCTTTCAAAAGGAATAGGAGGAAGTACAGAGATGCAGCGGCAGGTGGGGAGAGAAGACGAGGGAGAGAGAGATGTGTCCAAAACCAAGGTCAAGGAACGCTTTGCGAGGGCTCCTAACAGCAGGACTGAGCAAGGGCACTCAGAGGCAGAGCAGTGGCCTCCAGGAGCCTCTGTCACGAGGTCCGTCCACGTGAGACGCCGTGAGCAGCGTAAGAGCAGAGCCTCCAACGGTGCTGTCCAGTGCCCGCCCCTGCTGCACCCAGCAAGGGCGTGGGCTGTCGCTCTCAATGGGCCCTGCAGAGGTGGGTGTTTGCGCAGAGGGACCAGGGTGTGAGCTCCTCCTGTGTCGCCCTGGCCCGGTAGAGGCGTGGGAGAGTCCAGGACACTGGATGGCGGCTGGTCCCCAGCCTCTTGTGTGCCCCGCTTGGGCTCGGGACACAGTGGCTCAGGGACCTGTTCCCTCAGCAGCGCTGGCTAAAAGGAGACGCCTTCTCTTTAAGTGCCAGGCATATGGAGGTGACAGCTCAAGGTCTTGTTTTGCACTCTCGTGGGCTGGGCCCGAGCAGTGGCCGGATTGTCGTATTATCGTATTATCGTCTTGTGGGCCTTTGGGGAGAAGCCGGGAGGAGCCGGGAGGGAAGTGAGAGGCAGGGAGTGCCTTGTCCAAGCTGTGTGGAGGCCCCAGTGGGGTTTGCTGTGTAAACTCCAGCGGCCATTCACAGCAGGCGTCCAGCAGAAATGCTTCCTATATGTCCCCGAGATGTTTATGCATTTGTTTTCCTTGGCCAGGGACGGGCTGCTCCAGCTGAGTGCCGGTGGAGGAAGTCGGTTTCCCTGCGGCGGGCTTGTTTATCAACCCGGGAAGGAAAAGTGTGTCTTTTCAATGAAACTCATTTAACCTCCTGACCAGGGTCTCGTTGGCAGGGCTGGAGAAAGCAAAATATTCCCAGCGTTGCTTGAAAAACCCAGTTCCAACAAATTATCAAAACACTCTTCTAGAAGCCAGGATGCAGGTACATGCGCAGTGTGACGCCCCGTGCCTGGGGTTTCCTGGAATGGGAGAGGAGCGGAGCCCAGCACCACCCTCTCCTGGAGCGGACCCGCAGTGCTGCCGCCACGCCTGCAAGAAGGCAACAGGGGCCCGCGCCTCCTTGCATGTGGGTGTTCTCCCCCCAAGGCGCGTGGTTTTCTACAGAGACTGTGGGCAGGCCTCCGAGGGTCCATAGTCTCCTTCCCAAATTATATTAAAATCTTCGTGTTCATGTATGTATGTGTAATTTTCTGGGAAGAGGATCTTCAGCCTTTCTTATATCCTTGAACTTGGACTAACACCCTCCTGAATTCCAGAGAAAACGTTGAGAGGTCTCGAGTTGAGTGGCTTGGGAGGCCACTCCAAGCCTTCCAAGGGCAGTGCTGGGTGTGGCTGCCCTGCCTGGACCCCAGGCGCACTGGGCAGGGGGGCTGGGCCCCACCAGGTTAGCGAACAAGCTGACCTCAGTGAGGTGCGAATTCTTGGTCTCTGGGGGAAAGAGCCGGCCGGTCGCACTGCCCTTCCAGTAGTGTGAGCAGAAAGGGCCGTCTCGCGGCCACTCAAGCCCATCCTCCCCCATCCGTGGAGACTCCTCTGCCACCTGCTCCTTTGGGGCTCCAGTCACTAGGGACCTCTCCTGAGTCAGGTGATTCATGCTCCAGCTGCTGCGTGCCAAAGCTCTTGGTACCTGCTCCCACCCAGCTTCTGGGGAAGTCAGCCTCCTCCTCCCCCTTTTTAAGGAGACCTGAGTCTTCCTTCTGCAGGATCCGCATTCGAACCATGCAAAGCACCCATCCATCTTTGCCTCCCCAGCTCTGGAGGTCCGACCTTTCCCACCTCAGCCTGTCTGTCTGCTCAGCCTCCAGCAGGGAACCGCAAGGTCTCCCGTCCTCAGGTGGGAGTCAGGGACCTTCCCACACTGTGGGCACACAGAGCAAGCTTTCAAGCAGCTTTCTGGAAGGCTCCCTCACTTGGCTTTAGGAGAGGAGACGCACGCCTCCGTGCCCCGTGGCTGGGGAAAGGGATCCCGGCACACTGACACCTCTCTCCAAAGAAGTCCTCAGTAACTACCTGCCTCTTCCACTGCCAGCCCAGTGCCGTCTTCACCTTCTTCCATGGCCAGAGGACATGAGGTATTAGCCGAGCACCACTGTCTCCGCAGGTACTTGTGGCAGCAGCACAGGTAAGAAGAGCAGCTTCCAGAAGAGCTACAAGGACTCCCTGGGGCCTCAGGGCTGGGCCAAGGCTTGGAGGGGCGCTGGGGGATATCCTAAGGCAGGGGTTTATCCAGACCCCATCCCACTTTTTGTTTCTGAGCAGAAGGAAGTTAGGGGTGGGGGCCCAGCCCATCACGAGCACCAGCAGGGAGCCAGTGTCTCCTGGGAGGGCCAGGGACGGTGAAGGACCAGTCTTAGGCTCCCACAGGCCCGTGGCTCTGCTAAGTCAACAATGGCGAGGAGAAGCCTTGTCTGCCCCAGTGTAGGCTCTAGTCCTGCTACTTGACGACGTGTGGTCTCTTAGCCCAGGAGTGCCAGCAACGCCTGAGCACTTCTTAGACACGCAGACTCTCCGGCTTCGCCCACGGCCTCCTGAATCGGAATCTGCATTCTAATAAAACCGTCAAGTGAACCAGGTTACAGTTAGAGAAAGCCGTACTCTAGAGCTTGTGATTCTGTGGGGGCAACCGTGTGAAAAGGCAGAAGCTGTCCCCATACCGAAGTGGTACCGAAGGGACGTGCCCGAAGGGACGTGCGGGACAAGTGTTGTCCAAGGAAGCAGCAGCCTCAGGACCAGAGGCCCCCACTGCTTCCCGCCCGTGCGACTGTGAGTACCTGACCTGAGCTCTTTGGGCCTCAGTTTCCTCCTCTGTAAAGTAGCACGCCCCAGGGCTGTACTGAGGATTGAGTGTGTCAGTGCACGGTGAAGCGTGTGGAGGAGGGCCTGGCGCGTCTCAAGGACATGCTAAGTGTTCGCTCTCAATGTTTCCTGTGGGGACTGGGGAGGCTCCTCGGCGGTGGTAGCATCTTACCTAAGCCCTTGATGGATGGGCACGGTTTTGACAAGGGGAAGTTTGGACGGAAGATAATTCCAGGCAAAAGGGACGGCGAGAGCCAAGAGACCGTGAAAGTCCATGAGGTCTTCGGGCCTCAGTGGGGGTGACCCAAAAGTCCCAGAGAATGGGAGGAGGAGCGACAGAATGGGGGAAGGCCTCAGACGTCAGGCCCCGGGCTGGGACAGGTTCCCGGGAGACAAGGTTTGCTCAGAGCTCTACTTTAGAGCTCTTTCCCTGATGGGGGAGTCAGTGTGGGGCAGAGGCAGGGGGCACATTGAGGGGCTAGTGCGGTGCTCCCAGGAAAGGCAGCATGAGTGAGGAGGCCAGGAGATGATGGAGGCGACAGATGCTGATGGCCTTTGCTTTCCAAGGCCCCGTGACGATCCTCCCTGGCCACCGAGCCCTTCCAGGAGCCTGAACTTGCAGGAGGCAGTCAGGCTGCCAAGTCTATTTGCAGGTATTTCTCCCCATCTGCCAGAGTCCTCCCGACTCCCTAATCACACCCTAATCCTCCTGGGGCTGTGGGAGCTGTAATTACCAGGCAAAAATGTCAGGCATTTGCGATAATAGAGATTGCTTAATGCAGGACGAGGGGTGCGTTGGCAGGTGGGCGGGAGAGTGGGCAGGCAGGCCGCCCGCGGGTCGGTGTGGCCCACCGCCAGTTTCTGCACGTTGCTCAGGGATGCTGCTCCGTAGCCGACCTCAGCACGAGACGGGAACCGGAGCCCCACACTGGGCAGGGGCTCGGTGCTTGCGGCGGCCCGCCGCTGGCCTGTCCTGCTGTCCCAGCACCAAGGTGCTTCATCCCACTGTCGTGTCCACATTCCCGGGAGACACCTAGCCTATATCCCGTTCTCTGGGAAATCATCGGAGGCCTTCTGCTCGCGGATGGGGAAACTGAGGCCCAGATAGGAATTCTTAGTTAAGACCCCTGCCAGGACATTTCTCCTTCGGGGAAGCGTCTCTTGGAGACCAGAACACCAGATGGCCTTTGGGCTGAAGGGAATACATGCGATGGGAGGTCAAAGGGGACGATTCCAACCTGCCTCTCACGCTGCC
Source organism: Paguma larvata (assembly GCA_030068075.1). Classification (NCBI taxonomy): domain Eukaryota; kingdom Metazoa; phylum Chordata; class Mammalia; order Carnivora; family Viverridae; genus Paguma; species Paguma larvata. The sequence continues at coordinate 58,148,218 of CM057834.1, forward strand.
TCGGTCACCTTGCTCCCCACTCCGCCCTCCACGCACCCCAGACCATAGCAGCTGCTTGAAGCCCCTAGCTGCCTGCAGCGTTTGCTAGTGCTCTTTACGGCACCTGGGTCCCTGCCCTCTGGCTCCCCATGACCGTCTGCCAAAGCTGACCCGACCTTCAAAGCCTGTCTCCAAGGCCCCTCTTCTAGGGAGCCCTCTGGGATTACCTAGCCAAAAGTGCAGGACCCGCCTTCCAAGTGCCCTCATCAGCACCTCTGTCACAGCCCAGGTCCCAGCTACAGGTTTTTCTCGTTACCGCACAAGTGCATATGCATGCACGCGTGCACACGCGCGCACGCGCGCGCGCGCACACACACACACACACACACCCCCTCTACACCACCCTGTTTCCTTGCCCTTGGGCCTGGGGCTGCTCGTCTTCCTTCTCTCCCTCTCCGCAGGGACCTGTCTCACCCTGGGGGATGAAGCCCAAAGATCATTCCCCATCTTTGGAGAGAAGCCCCTCCCTTCCCCACACCTGCACCCCTTCCCCACCCCGCCTCCAGGCATAAAGCCCCAGTCACTGGGTGTTGGGGTGGAGAGGTACTTACTGCCTGAGGTCTTTAAGCCGTTGATTCCAGGTGTGGTTTTGAGATTAAACTCCGCGCCTTTCCTGTGGCCCTTGATAAGGGCAATCCTGGGTGCTTATCTGGCATTTTCTGCTTTAAGGCCCCTTGACATCTGTGAGGTCAAGGAAAAGCGCCGCCTCCCCGTGGAATGGCGCTCACCTCCATGACAGCACTCTCCTCCTTGTGTCGTGCCTGAGTGTCCAGCACGGATACTCCCAGGGCCCTGGAGACACCGGTTGTCGGCACCATCTCTGGGCTCTGCCCCAGCACGGGGCCTGGATCGGAGGGAGTGCAATTAATAATTACGTCAGGACAGTTGTGTAAACAGACCGTGCTGTGTATGGGAACCTTAATCTCAGGAAGGATTGTTCTGCTATCGATTGATTTCCTGACTTGACGTTCCCAAGACCTGGGCTCAGATCCTTCTTGGATTTTATTGGGGGCATAGGGCTCAGACGAGGGAAACGTGTACAGGCTGGAGCAGTTGGGGAGGCTTCTTGGAGGGGGAGGATTGAGGGTGGACCCTGAGGGAGGGCAGGGGAGGAGGCCAGGCAGAGGTACCCTAGGCTGGATGTCACAGCTGCCAGGAGGAAGGGGCTGGGGCATCTGGGGTGGCAGAAAGTTAAAGAATATTAGAGCTGAAGGGCTTGTGTGTTGGACAAAGGAGGCCTGCCTCCTGAGCACTGAGGAGCCACGGGGGGCTTCAGAGCAGGGCAGTGGTGACTCCACACTGCTTTAGAAGACTGTGCTGCCGCAGTGGGCAGGGTGGCTCAGAGGGCAGGTGCCAGTCTCTGAGCTAGGGCCCCGGAAAGGAACAGCAGTGGGAGATACCTTGCATTTTAGTGATTTGGCCTAGGGGACGAGGTGTGGGGGTGCCCATGGGCTTGGAGTCAAGGCCCCCCTCTCCCCTACTTCCTGGCAGGCAGACTTTGGCCTTGAGCAGCCGTTCCTTCTGTGTGCTCCCCTGTTGGCACTAGGGCCGCAGCTCTCCTGGGAACAGTCTTTGCAAAACATCCCTACCTCCCGATGAAGGCTTCCTCCGTCTCCTGTCTTGGCAAACCATGAAGGAGGGGGCCTCAATGTGAGGAAGTGCCCAGGCCTTTGTTCTGGACCCGGCTGCGGCTGGACCCACTGCCCATTGTTTTCCAAGCTATTGGTGACCTTGGGCCAGCTGGACCGGACCGGCCGGCTCCCTTGGGCCTGGCCACCTCCAAGTACACATGGAAGACAGCCAGGCCGGCGGGATGGCTCCCAGTCCCTCCGTGGCCTCGGGGAGGGCATCTGCCTCACGGGCTGCCCCAGCTGTGTTCTCAGAGCCTGGGACCCCCAGCTTGGCCATTCGGGGTGTTAGTGGGCATTATGGAAACTGCTCCTCTCCTGAGGACCAGGAGTCCCTCAGGCAGGAAAGCACAGTCCCGGTCCCTGGTCTGAGGCTCCTGCTTCCTTCACGTGCACTGTCGTTGGGGCCCTGGCTTTCCTGAACCTCTGGGTCAGAAGGCCCAAGCTGTTGTCTGCCGTGCTCCTTCTGGGTTTGGGGGGTCCTTGCTGCACCCACTACAGGCTGTGCACCATAAGATGGGGGACTGCGCAGCCTGTGCAGGCTGGGGAGGGTTATAAACTGGGACTTGGACTTTGGTGACCCGGGTTTAGACCTTAGCTCCAACGTCTCGGTGGTGTCGCTTGGGTTGCAAAACAGAATAAAAAACAAAACAAATAAGCAAGCAAAAGAACTTCTCTGGGCCTCAGTTTCCCTCCCTGTGAAATGAGAAAAATCATATCCTGTACCTCTTAAGGTTGGGATGCAGTGCTTGCAACGGGGCTGGTACCCAGTCTGTGCCCAGCAGGTGTTGGCTCTTTGACTGGGAGCTGCATGGGAGGGTGCAGGAATGGGGGTGGGTGTAGCTCCCGGAGAGGCAAGAAGTGTGACCATGTGGGATGACGTGACACGGTGATGCCAGCTCCACCCCTGGAGGTCAGCCCCTCTTCCCTGACCTTCCTCTCCTTTCTCCGGCTCTCACGGCCCCATAGCGGCTCCCGGGCTAACAAGATATGCGCTCCCCTCTCCGGTCCCCCCATATGGCCCTCGCTCTCCATTCTGAGTTTTGGTCCCACTTTTATAAAATGAGGTGATCACTACATAGCAGTGACCGCTCCAGAGGTCGAGACAGTGTGCAGCGCCTGAAGGGCCCCTCCCTCAAACCTCCCACTCCCAGATGGGGAAACTGAGTCTCAGAGAGCCAAGGTCCTTGCTCAGGGCCTCCAGGCTAATAGATGGCAGATGTCAAGTTTTTACTTGCTCCCCCGCCTCCTGGAAAGCCCCCAAGCAGGGGGCGGGGAGGAGCAAGAGGCTTCTTGGAACCCCTCGTCCCCTGCCTTCCTTGACTTTTTCCCCCAGTCAGCAGCCGGGTCCTGAGACTTTAGGGCCTCTGGAAATGTCTGTGAGCGCCCTAGTTTCTATACCTGCAAGCCATTATGGGAGCCTGGTCTTCTCTTCGATTTGGATGGCTCCCTGTGAGTGGCCCAGAGAGAAGGATGGGCCAGGCCCCCTGCCTGGCCCTGCTCAGAGGAAGCCTGGCCAGCCAAGGCGGGAGCAGGCATCCAGCCTCAGAGTCTCCTGCAAACCCCACTTCCCATCGTCCCCCAGCCCCTATGGCTTTGGCAACCACAGAAAATGCCAAGCACTTTTTTCCTTCTTCCCCACTAACACCGACACACCTTGGGTTTATTTGTCTAAGGATTTTCCATTTCCTTTTCTGGAAAGTCATCAGGGTTGTGCACGTCCCCTTCGTCACAAAGGAGGCTGGGAAGAGAGAGGTGTGTCCTTGGTCACCCCGGGAAGGAGCAAGCGAGGAAAGCTGGGGACCGAGCACCTTGTGACCCCGCTGTGCTCTCCTCGACACCCCCTTAGGCCGAGATGACTGTTCAGGCTGGCGTTTCATAGGAACACAGCCGTTTAAGAACCCCTGGCGGGGGCGGCCACCCCCCAAAGCCATGTGGCACAAGGCTGACCAAGGCTGTCCTCTCCTGTGTCCCGTCCATGGCTGCACCCACAGTCACGTTCAGAGGCCTAATTGTTCAAGCTCCTCGTTCAGCCCCAGCTCCCGCCCACACCGGTCCGGGCGAGGAGCTCCCCGAGGGCAGAGCCCCTGCTCCCCCAGCCGGGGTGCACCTGAGGCAGGCGGGGCCCAGGCCTCCTCCCCTGCCCCGACCTGGAGGGAAAGCAGGGAGGTTCAGGCTCTGAAGCACAGACAGACACACAGAGCGCACCATCCCTCTTCCGGCAGCCCCTCTCTGAGGGTCTGAGTCGGCCGTGGAGAGAGGGGCAGCGAGGGAACCGCCTCACCCCTGCCATGGCTAGAAGCCCACTCATCCATCCATCCTTCTGCGTGGGCCTTTCCTCTTCCCAAACCACCTCCCTTCCTTTATATAAACAAGTCTGTCTGCCATGTCCCCTCCTCTGGGAAGACTTTCCTGATTATTGGGAAGGGGCGGGGTTCTTCCGCTGCCCACAAATCCACCTCACCCCTTCCTGAGGCTCGGGCCCGGGCCTCGGCTACCCTGCGCTGAACACCCACGGCTGCGTGGTGGAGCGTCAGAGCTGCGGGTTTCTCTCCACTTGAGCCAGCTCGGGGCTGAGCCGGTGAGTGGTGGAAGGATGGTCTCCTATGGGCAGTGACTGTGGGGGCGTTATGCTATCCGCACTGTGACTCTCCATCAAGATGCACCCCATTGAGGTGCCCCGGCTCAGCCCTGCTCACAGAAAGGCCCGTAAAGCACAGTGACCCTAAACCACAGCCTCTGCCTGCTCCTCCAATCTCCTGAGAAGGTCTGTTCGATCAGTTCCTTGAGCAGCCAGAATGGGGGGGGGGGGCTTCCTCCTGACCACAGGCAGCCGTCTCTATTACTGTAGAGTAAGCATTGGTAAACACGTCTTCCTTTCTTGCCGTGGCTTCCAGGAAGCTCAGATGGAAAGTGATGCTCAATTGTAATCTCTCTCTGGTGTCATGAGAAGCTTCCTCCCTCTCTGTGCTTTTATTTTAACTGGACTATGACCCAGAGTTTTGTTTTGATTTGTAATTCAGACCCTTGCTGCTCGAAGTCCTGAGACCGGGCGAGCGTTAGTGTTGCCTGGGCGCTTGTTAGGGATGCGGAATCTTGGGCGCCACCCCGACCTACTGAATCAGGAGCAGCTTTTCATAAGCCCTCCAGGGGACTCGTGTTCACATTATAGTCCGAGAAGCACTGATGGAATCCTCAAATGCTTCTGGAACAGATATAAAAGGTAGATGAGATAGGACCCGCAGTGATTCTTCCCTTTCCTACCCTGCCTTCTCTGCCAGAGAAACTCACCTCTGCAGCAGCCCTGCTCAAGCCTGGCCCCACTTCTTCAAACCAGCCCTGGCTTTCATCCTGGCCTTCGGTTCTGTCCCCTAGCAGGGTCCAGTCGCTGAGGGGGCGTGGGACAGGAGCCCTCAGGTTGTGGTCTATAGGGAATGAGGCAGGCAGTAGGCACGTGCCCAGGAGAGGGGACCCTCCATGAGCCACTTGTGCCCTCCCTCACAGACTGGGCCGTCCTCTCAGCTACTCCTGGGGTAACAGGATTGTCCTAGTAGGAGTGTGCCTGGCCCTGACCCCCTCCCCCAGCCCCACTACCGGGATGAAGAAGGAGCACAGAGGGCCTGAGAATCTCAGCATTGGCCTGCCTGAGAAGTGGCAGCTTCCAGAGAATGAGTCCTTGCGTCCACGCGTAAGCAACTCTCTAACGATTCCCATGAGCTGTCAAGTGGGAGAAGTACCCACACAGGACATCGTGACCCTCTAGATATCAAATGATATCAAAGGGCGTCCTGGGTCTGGTGACGTGCAATTTTAGGCAGCTTTTCAGATCCCTTCAGATCCTGAAATTCCATGATTCACAGCCCTGCCTCCTCCAGGAAGGCTTCTGTGATTTCTTCCACCCTCACTGATCACTCCCCACCCCCAGCTCGTAAGCTCACCTGGGTTCTTCTCCGACTGCCTTGTATTTGTGAGTCTGGGCCCCCAGCCACCACGGCCTGGGGCTCCTCCTCTGTCCACCTGCCCTTAGACTGGTGAGTGGGAGATGCTGGCAGGCAGCCGGCCCAGGCCTCTTTCCTGGCCTCTGGCTCTAAAAATGGCCTCTTCCAAGGGCTTCCGGCTCTTGAACATGGAGTGCTTGGGAGAAGGCCTCTCACCCACCCCTTGGCTGCTGCCAACACTGTGTATCTAGCCTCTGTTAGGTCTGGGCCTGGCCTGGGTGGAGGCAGGACTCCCATCGGGGGACTGGGCTTCCTGAATTCCAGAGCCCGTATCCCCAACCCGAGGCCCTGGTTCTTCAAAGTTGCCAGTGAGGCCGGCCGGGAGGAGGTGTGCAGCGATGAAGCAGGCTGTGTGTGGTGGGGAGCCCCGCCTCCCTCGTGCTGCAAGTCTGTCCTGGTCCTCGGTGTGCCCACTGGCTGCCGCTCTCCCAGTGAGGCAGGGGGTCACTGTGCGTGACATTGGGGGAGCCGCTTTAGCCCATGGCCTCAGTGCACTTTTGTGCAATAGGGTCTTAATGACCTGAAGGCCCTCCTATCCTAGTGGTCTAATACCCTGGGTGTTCAGAGGTGCCCAACCCTTGGTGACAGGAGGGCTCTGGACGGGGAGGCACAGGGGCTCTGTGAGTTGCCCAGTGGACACGCCTGTAGGACAACAGCACAAAGTGGGAGGGGCGCGTGTGTTGGGGTGAGGCTGCTGACACTGGGGGCTGGGGAGCCAGAGGCTGGCTGGGCGCAGGGGCCCGGGGGCAGGGGGCCATGTCATCATTTTCTCATTAGGCAAGACAGCGATCTGCCTGTGTGAGGTGATCTCGCTGGCCCTGTGGGCTCCAGGAATGTTGGCTTCACATGAATAGAATCCCCAGAGCGGACCACAGAGGGAGGGGTCTGCGATGGCCGGGGACAAGGGTGGGCACCTCCTACCTTCCCAGACTCACCCCTGCCGGCCCCAGCCCACAGCATCATGGTATCCTAGGAAGCCAAAGAGTGAAAGGGGTGGGCCCAGAAGGTGAGCCTGCCCACCCCCACTCCGTGGGGGCCCAGCGCACCCCTCCTGACGCTGGCCGGTGGGCTGGCAGATAGCTGGCTCCATTTACCTTTGAAAACTTTCCCGAGCTTCTCAGCACACGGAGCCTGCCCCCCATCTGGCTGTGAGCAGAGAGCTGGGTGGGATACAGTCCCTGTCCCCACCCAGGGTAGGGGGTCCTGGCTGGAAACGCAGGACTAGGACACGCATAGCGTATTCCTAAGAGAGGAACCTTGGAGTCCTGCGATTACAGAAATGCCCACCACTGCGTTCCTCTTGCCCACGCCTCCCCCGCTCCACCATTTAAAGTCAGCTTCCTGATAAGGAGAGGAGATGAGAGAGGCCCCTGGATTATGAACAGCACAGGCGGTAACAGCTATGAGCACTCGAAGGTGCCAGAGAGACCGTGCAGCGTCTCTAGGGTTCAGGGTACAGGCAGCAGAGGTCACGGACACACGGAAGAGGGTTTAGGAGGTGCAAGGTTCACGGCCACCATTTGTGTCTTTATGCCGTGTATTTATCTGTCTGCGTACACGTGAGGTCGTGCATGCACCTGCGTGTGTTTGAGTGTGCACATGTGTTTGCATATGTGTACATGCATGCAACGTGTTGGGCAGGCAACCAATGTATACAGTGGTGTGTACATGTGCACTGCCCGTGCGTATGTACACATGTGTGCTAGCAATGGTGTGTGTGTGTGTGTGTGTGTGCACGCACACACACATTTGAGCATGCAAGCCCATGCACTGTCAGGAGAGAGGGAAGGGACAGCTAAGCCTGTGTAGGGGCACCCTGGCAGGTGTGACTTGGCAAGGGCAAGTAAGAGGGATGGAGGGCTCATCGCGAAGGAGGGGGCTGGGGACACAGGCCAGCCTGGGAATATGCTTTACTTGTTGGAAGGGTCAGTCTGAGCCTAGCCGGAGCGTGCCCGTCTCTGTGCCCACCCTGCGCACTGCTGTCTTGCCGTAGCGGTGGTGGCGGTGGTGGTGGCCGGCCCTGGTGGTGGTCAGGGCCACGTTTTCACTTTCATGGACCCTGGGCTCTTTTGCTTTCGTGGGACTCTTCCTCCATAAAAAAAATACGAAAAGCCCAATTGTACAACCGTGTTGGTATAAAGATGAACGCGTGGATCCTGGCGGGGAGTTGTGAGAACAGCCACTAGCACGGAGAAACAGGAATTTCCCGGAAGCCTTGCTACCCCCTGGCATCTAAGCGGCCCTGCTGTCGGGCCCAGGAAGGAGCACGAGGCTGCATCTGCACCCGCGTCCGCTCCGACGGCAGGAACCCAGCTGGGCCTTGCTTGTGGGAGAAGCGAAGAAACCAGTGAGGCTTCGGTGCTGCGAAGCGCCCGGCTGGTCCCAGCTGGACACAGAGGAGGCAAGGGGAACCCCGCATGGGTGACGGGACCAAGGGACAGCTGGGGCGGGAGCCACAGGAGAGCAGTGAGGCCAGGTGGCCACGTGGCCCCGGGCCTCTAGGAGAGGGGCGTGGCTCCTGCCTGCGGGACTTGCTGAGAGCATGTGGACGCCGCCTCTGGGGACACTGGCTGCAGGTGAGGGGTGGGAGGGGAGGGGGGCAGGGGGGTGTGGGAAAGCTTGCAAATGGAGCAGAACTCAAAGAGCACGGGGGTTAGACACTTGAGGGACACCAGCATTGGTGGGGGGTGGCCCGCCTCTGCACTGGCTCAGGCCCTGCTGGGAGACAGAAACGTTAGGTGCTGCGGGCCGGATACGTCCTGACTTTCCCAGTCACTTCCTTCTTACTCAGAGAAGGCACTTTTCTGAGTCCTTGCTGGAGTCCAAGGACTCCACCAAGGAGAGAAGGGGGGCGGAAGAGGCTGGGTGTGGCTAGCAGACCAGGCCTTGGCAGGAACCAGGAGACCCGGACTCTAGTCCTAACTGCCCCCTGACCCACAAAAGGATGCTGGGCATGCCACCTTGCCTCTCCGGGCCTCAGTTTCCCCATGTGTAAATCGAGGGCATCAGATGTGCTGCTATCGGAGCCTCTTTTCCCAATCTTGATGCTTTAGGCTGGAATAAGGCAGAGAGAGGAGGTTTTCGAGGGCCCAGGCAGGAGGGGGTAAGGGCCTGGAAAGTGGAGCGGAAACTGCGGCGGCAGCCAGGCCAGTGGAGAGGAGGGGGTGTGTGCGCACCCACGGCGAGGAAACGCTCCGAAGTCACTGGTACATGGGACGAGGACTCCCCTTGCAGGGACCCACACCAGCAGAACCCTCTGCCCTGCCTGGCCCCCAAGGGTGTTGCTGGCAGCCTGGCAAGAATGCCACCACCAGCATTTTCTGGAAGTGAGGGATGCCGCCCTCCTGGCCCGCCCACAGGGCAGGGCTGGGGAAACCGTGACTTCATCCTCTCTTTTCTCCTCCAGTCCAAGCAGAGCTGGGGGTGGGACAGGGGGCAGCCCTGTGTCCTCAAGGCACCCTCATTCAGGCCTGGGAGCCCAGCCCATTCTCGAATCCCTGCTCCCATCTTTGAATGTGGTGCATCAAACTCTCATGGACCGTAGCAGGGCTGGGGGCAACTGTCCCCCGTCTTGTCTCTCTGGCTCCTCCTCTGCAGCATCCAGTGGGGCTATTGCTGGAGAGTTAAGTAAACATCAAAATAGAAGATTCTGCTTTCCAGAAATAGGCTTGACATCGCCCGCCCCCTTCCCACCCCCCAGCCCCAACATGCACAATAAGCCACAATATTGCTCAGGGAAGGCAGGGGTGGGGGGAGGCGGCGCAAGGAGAAGTAGCTTAGAAAATTAAAATTACTAAATTGTTCGGCTCTGGTGAATCACTGGTGGCCCGCTAAATCCGGTTTTGATTTAAGGGGGATCGTGTGACGCCTAAATGGCTGGGAGTTATCTGTCAGGGAGGAATTCTAGGCTTTGAGAGGTTAGGGGGAATCGGACGGTCAGGGTGCAGACGCCTCTTGGATCATCCCCCACGCTCAGCCCCGAGCTCAGCTCTGCTCAGGGCATGGGTGGGCAGGGAGAGAGAAGATCCAAGCCCTGTCCTCCAGCCCAGCCTCACTGGCAGGGCCATCAGCAGATGGGGCAGGGGCGAGGTGGGGGTGGGGTGGGTGCTTAGGTGAGAACCAGGTCTAGAAGTCAGGGTGCATCGCCTTAACCGAGGGTGCGGCCATGGAAGAGGGGGTGAGGAGAGGAGGTGCAGCTGGGAACGGGAAGGAAGGAGAGTGTCTGGCAGGTGCAGATATCCGGAGACAGGGAGCCTGGTGGCACAGGAGTCAGGGAGGGGCCCTTGTCTGGAGCTGGGAAGGGGTGGTGAGTGGAGAGCCTTCAGGGCTGGGCTGAGCAGTGTGGTGGACATTTTGTCTTCTTTTTGGTCTCTAGGCTCTGGACCTTGGTCCCTTTTCTGCTCCCCCAGGCTCAGGGGTGGGGGTATCTGGCCCAGCCCCACGGGAAGGATGACTCCACGCTAGTGCCAGGTCCCCGCTTTGGCCCATGCCTCTCTGGCCCATGTCTTCCAGGCAGTGGTGTAGGGGCAGGGGTGCGGGACAGGCCCCATCTGTGCAGCCAAGAGCCAGAGCTGGCAGGTCCTCGATCAAATTCAGGGGAGGCACTCCCCTAGCACCTTGTTGAGGGGCAGAGCCGCGAGGAGGCAGAGGGATTCGGTGGGAGAAGGCATTCTTTTATTTTTCGCCCCCTCCCCGGGACTTTGTCCTATTTTCCTGCCCTCCATTAGTGCACCCTGCCTCAGTTCAGGAAAGCCTGAGCGATTCTGGAAGCTTCATCCAACATGCTGGTGAGCCGATGGTGACCGCATGGCCGAAGCCAGTCTGCTGTCAGAGCTCCCTTCCGCCTCAAACTCCATCTTCCTGGTGGGCCTCCCGGAGGGAATGAAGTCATTGTTTCCCACACCGAGGCCTGTGGGTGGGAAACCCCTGCCCCGCCCAGCAGGGAGGGTCCAATCCCCTCAGCCCCTCTGCCCTGTGCTCCACAGAAGCTTCTGGCTAAGAGAGTGCCGGCTGCGACCACACCCGTGGGTGTCTTCTCCCCACACAGCCTGGGTCCTCCATCCTTACGTGCATCTGAGAAGCTGCGCACCCATCTCTGGACAAAGCCTGAGACTCTCCCCCCTGGATCCCCGTGGGGCTAGGGCTTGTCCCAGATTATCCTGGGAACAGCCAGCTCTGACTGGAAAGTGGGTCTCGCCGGGCACGTCAGGAATCAGGCACATCTGGTGAAACGTTTTCAGAGACTGCTACTCCAGTAGGGCCAGACACTGCCCGGCCCAGAGTGGCTTCAGGCCCCGCCCGGGGCTCAGGAGTTGGGGAGGGGAGCAGTCCCCCCTTAATTAGCCTGCCTCAGGCCTGTGGGATCTGGAGGCTAGACCCATGCCACTGTCCGTGGGAGGGTCCCAGAGCTCACTGAGGCAGGCCACACCGGGGGAGGAGCTGAGGTTCGTGGAACATTCTGCCTCAGAGCCCAAGCTCCCCGGGCTAGTGGGGCTGCAGGGGTGGCTTCTCTGCATGGCCATTCTTAGCTCAGTGCTTCCTTCTCTATCTACCCCTCACCCTGTCCCAGTTGTGAGGAGTCAGTTGGAGGTGGTCCTCTCCCTTCCACCCCTGTGTCCCCTGCCCGTCCTGGGGCCTGGGTTTCTTGGTCCCGTACGCGTTCCTGGGCCATCCGAACTTGGGTTTCCATCTGGGAATCAGGGCCATCAGGGGCTGTTCCTGACAGGTGAGCAGAGAACCAGACTGGGGTTCCGGGAATTAGGGGGTCCTGAGTTCTAATCCTAGCTCTGCCGTTCTTTGCCAAATCAGGTAAGATCTGAGCATCCCAGGGCTGTGGTGAAGATAATCCTTCAGTTGGAGACTGTTCCCTCCTTCCCTTCCTCTCTTCCTCTGTTCCCTGGTTGGCCAGGATTTGTGGCAGACCAGGGCGAAGGTCATGGGGTTTGCAGCTTTCCTCGGTCTTGGGCTCCAGTGACAGTTCTCCCTTTTGCATTGAAGTGGTCAGTTCATGGCTACACAGGCCCCTTTGCATTATGGGAGATGCTGGGTGAATGAGGCATTAATCTAGAGATGTCGGCATTCGGATGGCATCTCTTGGTGATGGCAAGGCCTTTGCCCAAAGGAGTGGAGTACAATGGGTGGCATTTAAGGCAGAGGCCCTGGGGGCAGTGGGTGTCCGGGGTATTGTCTCAAGGACCCTTCTACCATCCTGCGATGGGTGGGTGCCCAATTGGCCTAGGCAATAGTGCTTTGCTCCTCCGGGTCCCGCATAGCGTGCCAGAAGGACACGGGTCCCTGGCAAGTACACACTCATACACGTGTGCCCTGCACAGCTGCAAACTCCCTCACCTGGAGTGCCCGCATGGAGCCTGCAGGCCGGTGCTAGAACGCAGGCTTCAGGACAGGAAGCCGGGCGGTCTGCTCTGCAGCCGTCTCCCCAGTGCTCAGAAGAGTCTGGCGCATGACGCGCACCAAGTAAATGTTTGGTGGATAAGCGAGGATGACCCAGGTGACTCTCATGTGCTCAGCCCACCGCGCTTCCTCGTGGGTCCTGACCTGGCCCGTGGAGCCTGTCGTGGACACCGGAGCAAGGAGGTGCTGCCACCCCGCACCAGCCTGAGCCCGGTGGCCCTCATGGGCCTGCTGCCAGCTCTCCCCGTGCTGCCTGCCTCAAGCCTCCAGGCTCAGTCCCGGCCCCTGCCAGCATCTGAACTCCTCCCCGCGCCAAGTGGAGGGCAGGGACAGGTGTGGGCCGGGCTCAGGGGGCAGGAGGAGGTCGCGGTGAATGGCCAGGGCCAGGGCATGAGGCAGCAGCCTCCGTGGGAGCGGAGAGCTGAGCAAGTGCTGCCCAGAGGAAAGGATGTGGAGGAGGTTCCGGAAAGTGGCCCGCTTGGGCTGGCTCCCTCTCTTGGATGGTTAATAAGGCACCAATGACCTCCGGCCGCCGGGGCTTTCTGGGCATGCAGGGCCCACTGGCCACGGTGCCAACTCCATGCCTCGCAGCCGCTCCATCCTGTACTCACAGGCACTTAGGTGCCCACTGCCCACCCCCCCGCCTCCACCCCCAGAGGGCCCCCTGCTCCCGGCAATTCCAGGCTGATCCCTGGGTGGTTCGTTGCTGCTCCGGGGTGGCTGTGGCGTGTGCTGCCGCCAAGCAAAAGGGTGGCCGATAGAGAACGGTGTCGTCTTCGGTCGACGGCTCCTGGAGAAGAGGCCGAGACCCGCATGCCCCTCCTTGCGCCGCCCTTGGCACGTGCAGAACTTAGAGATATCTTTCCCCTTGCCGGGCCTCAGTTTGCCACCTGCAAAGTGGGGAGAAGCCAATACTCACGAGCAGGACTGAGGAAGGGCAGTCGGGAGGCGGGAGGGGAGGGCCAGAGCGGACCCCTCCCTCGTGGGCTGGGCCTTGCCTTCCTCCCGGGGCCCCACCTGGCTGCTCTTTTCCTGGCGGACGGGAGGGGCTCCCTGCCCGTGGGACTCCAGTCCCTTGCATAGTTTATCAGCTGCCTCTGGGCCTCTGGCTTGAGGCTATGCAGGGCACAGGACGGACCACAGGAGTCTGCAGAGCAGCCTCTTCCCCTCCCCCAACGTTCCCCCTTTACGTCTTGCCTCTGGGTCCAGCCGCGTCTCCTCTCTCTAGTTTATCTCCTCACCCTCTGTGCTCCCTGTCTCTCTCTCTCCTTCTCAGCCTGGCCTGGAGATCTCGCTCTTTTACTTCCTCTTTTGCTGGGATTCTACTTCCCTTTTACTCTTTCATTCCCTCTGTTGTCCCCTGTCTGTCTGTCTGTCTGTCTGTCTTCCCTTCTCAGTCTGTGTCTCTGCCTCTCCCTTTATCTTGTGTTTTCTCTCCTTCTCTTTCCTTCCTGTCTCCAGGCTAGGTTGCCGTCCCTTCTCTCTCCCCAGGGGTCTGCCAGCTTGTAGCCTTTGAGAGGAAAGTCCTAAACTGCCCCTATTTTCCCCACCTGCCCTGATATCATTGGTTCAGATTTCTCCAGAAGCATGAAGGCCCCCAGAGCAGGTACTTCCCACGTCCTTGCCTATCTCAGGCCTGCCCTTGACCACAGAGTGGAGGGTGGGCCACGGACATGCTCTCTGTGCCTCGTAATGCCCCTGTGTCCCCATCAACTGGACCTGGCCAGTGGCACTGGGGCCCTGGGACATCCCTAAAGTGACATCCAGTGGCCAGGCCTGACCTGGGGTGCAGGAGGCCCAGAATGCCCCCGGGGACCCCTGGACCGGTGGACTCCAGACTGACACCACTCTGGGATGGGATGGGGTTGCCAAGCAAGCAGTATCGTGGTGCCCCGCCTCCAGGGAAGGCACCATCCACCTGCTGAGTCCAGCCCTCCCACCCTGCCCCCTCCAGAGCTCCTGGCTCTGCCCGTGGGCACCCCCCGAGCTTTGCACATAGGGCGGGGACACCTGGATTTCTGTGGCCCCCTGAGTGGGGCCAACTTGGAGGAATTTCCCAAAGCCTATTAGAGCAGTGGCTGCCTCCTGCCTGCCTCCTTGGGCTGGGCAGGGCTGAGGGCGGAGGGAGAGAGGGAGGGAGGGAGGGAGAGGAGGGAGGGAAAAAGTTGGCAGGCCGACAGCAGCGCTGTGTCTGCATCCATCGCAGAGAGGAGGCCCGTGCAGCGTGGGGCGGGCCAGGAGCGAGGAGAGGCCTTCCTCCCTTTGTGCTCCCCCCTCCTCTCCTGCCCCCGGGGCCCTATAAATAGGCCCAGCCCGGGCCGTGGCTCAGCTCTCAGAGGGAGTCGAGCACCAGGCAGCGGTCTCAAGCCAAGCCCCCTGCCAGCATGGCCAGCGAGTTCAAGAAGAAGCTCTTCTGGAGGGCCGTGGTGGCCGAGTTCCTGGCCATGACCCTCTTCGTCTTCATCAGCATCGGTTCCGCCCTGGGCTTCAATTACCCGGTGAAGAACAACCAGACGGCAGGTGCGGCCCAGGACAACGTGAAGGTGTCCCTGGCCTTCGGGCTGAGCATCGCCACCCTGGCCCAGAGCGTGGGCCATATCAGCGGCGCCCACCTCAACCCGGCCGTGACGCTGGGGCTGCTGCTCAGCTGCCAGATCAGCATCCTCAGGGCTCTCATGTACATCATCGCCCAGTGCGTGGGGGCCATTGTCGCCACGGCCATCCTCTCAGGCATCACCTCCTCCCTGCCGGACAACTCGCTCGGCCGAAACGAGGTAAGTGGGGTCGTCCCAGGCCCCCCGGGCTCCGGAACGGGGCAGAGAAGGCAGAGATCTCATCCTCCACCCATTGTGCAGATGGGGACACTGAGGAGCAGAGGGGACCAGAGGCTGCTGGAGGTCACGCGGAGCTGGGGCCGGAGCCCAGCTACACCTGCAGCCCAGAGCCTGCTTTCTGCCAGGCCCTGGGGGAAGCCGAGACCCAGAGAATAACAGTCTTGCCAATGTCCCCTGCGGGCATCTGCTGTGGGGAATAAGCTCCAGAGGCAGCTGACCTTCGGGCCAACGGTTCCTCACCCCGCGGCTGTAGTTTCTCGGCCCCCCTCCCCACCCCAGCCCTGCCTGTGCAGCCAGCTCCCTCTTCTCACAACCTGGACCCCGGGAGCCGCTGCCCACTGTCCCTCGCCGCCCTGACCTAGATGCCCGGCGTGTCTGCGTCAGGTCTGCACCTGTAGGCGGCCACACAGGCCTCTGGTCCACCCCACGTTCACACAGGTCCCCGAACAAACCGCCTTCAAGGAAAAAACCCCTCCTGCTCCTTGGCCCCCGGGGAATTAGACAAAGATAGGGGGTGAAAACACCCTCTCGGCTGTTTGCAGGTGGTTTTCCTGGATTGCAGTGTGGGGTGGCCGCCAGGGCGGGGACATCTCGCCTCCCGCCTGGGCTCCCTTCTCTGTCGCCGGCCACTGTGAGGCGTGGCGCGTGTGTTTGTGTGTGCGCACGTGGATGCCGGCATGGGTCCCTGAGCTTGTGTCAGCTTGTGTGCCCCTGTGCGTGTCTGTGTCTGGAAGCGTGTCTGGGAGATTTAGTGCCGCTGTGTGAGTGGGCGGGGGTGTACCTATGTGTGCCCGCCGCCCCGGCTCGAATGGGGTCCGGGCTGGGGGCAGTAATGGGAAGCAGATGTTGGTGCCTGGGTGACAGCTGCTGAAAAGAATTCCTCCCGGGCCGCTTAGCACCGCTAATTGGCCGTTGGCGGCGGTTGCCTGCTGTCGCAGACCTGGGCTTTTCCAGACCCTCAGCCAAGTGCAAACTCAGACCCGGCTTGGGCCACAGCAGGGGGGAGTTTGGCCTGAGAGAGGCTGAGGAAGGCTTGGAGGGCGCCCCCCCACCCCCCAGGGAAGGGGAGAGTGAAGGAGCCCAGAGGAGGAATCAGATCTGCAGAAAAGAGGCTGGCCAGGCAGATGTGGGGCCAGTGAGGGAGGCGGCCAAGGGCCCCTCAGAGACAGCGGCGGGTGATTATATAGCAATTGTTCTCTCGCTTTGCAGCCAAAGTTCAGATCCTGCTGCTCCAGCTGGCGGTGGGGGGGGGGGGGGGGGGGGGGGTCGGCGGCTTGGTAAGGGCACGGCCTTGCCACGGGGGGATTAGCACTTCTTGTGTCACCGTGACACTTTACCCAGCCCCCTCGAGGAGCTAACTGTTGCTCAGCCCAAGATTGAAGATTAGCCTGCAGGCTGGAGTTTAGACTTTAGTCACGGACAATGCGGCTGAGGTGGGTGGAAGGGACAGAACTCTGGCGGGCCACGTCCCCCCAAACCTCAGCCTCTCCAGAGGGGCAGAGCCAGGTGACTTCCGAGAGTGCCCCCTGGGTAGGGTCAGGTTCACACTGGGGCTGGGCCAGGGCGTGATGGGGGTGGGGAAAAGGGCCTCGCAGGGGAGGGGTTGAATCTCTGCAGGCCTTCTGCCCCCTCTTGGCTCTCCTTCTCAAGGGACAGGACAGGACAGGCCTCTGTTGGCAGACTTTGCACTCTAACTCAGGCATCACAGGGCAGATGCGGGGGAGGGTGGGCACCTACTGTGTCGTCTTGACCCGGCCACACCCTGCTCCAGGGTCCCTTCCCTTCTCCGACCTCCGTTTTCCAGAGTTACCCAGATGCCCGGGCTGGGCAGTTGCAGATGGGGAGAAAACGGGGTAAGCTCAGGCAGGGGCCGGCCCCGGTCTGGGAGGCAAGCACCCTGTGTTCAAGTCGTGGTTGCTGCCACCCTGTGGAGTTGCATTGGAGCTGGGGCCCCTGAGACTCCCAAGAAGGAGTCTAGAGCTCTCTAGGCCCTGCCCATACCACCAGCAAGCTCACTTTGCAGACTTGACTTGATCACCCTTCCCAAGAGCGTCCGGCTAAGAGGAGTCTAAGGGGGGCCGTGCTGACACTGAGCGTTGAGGTGAGGCGCAGGCACTATCCTGTCCACGCGAGGGAAATTTGGGGTCCCGAAGCACGAGTTCTCAGCCTAGAAACAGAGAAAGCATCTCTGTCAAGGGCTCCCATTGGATGCTGGACCTGGAATCTGAAGGGATCTGAAGGGACCTGGCAGGCGGCCTCAATGCCTCGAGAGGGGCAGAGACCAGTCTACACAGCAAGTGACACACTCTTTCCCCCAGGCTCTGCGGGAGGCTCCCATAGCCCCTTGGGCCCGGGACCCCACCCTGGCCCAAACCTAGGAGGAGCCCTTTGTTGGCATGGAGATTTCAAAGGAAAATAGGGAGAGAAGAGGCAGGAAGTGGTTGGAGTGAGTCAGGGGGTGCCCCTGGGGGCATGGTGGGGACAACTTTCTTCTCACTGAGTCAGGACTTGGGATACACCCTGGAGAGACCATGGGCCTCTGTCCAGCCTATAGGATCCTGGCTGGTTTTAAGAGCCACACCCCAATTTAGGCCCAAAGTGACAGCCTCAGAGGCCGGGGTTGGTGGCCCCGTCTGCCCCTGCCCCGTCAGACACCAACACACTTCATTCCAGCAACCTCGCCTGTGTGGCCCCGGTGTCCATCTGTGAAATAGGGACACAGCAGGGCATGGCCGGGCTCTGGAAAAAGAAAGATACTCCTGAACCTGGGAGTCCTGACAGTTAGCTGGCTCTTTTTATTCCTCCCCTCTCTGGCTCACTCACCCATGCTCCCTGCAAACCAGAACGGGACTGCAGGGGCTGAACCGGGGGCTGAGTCACCAGCTCCCTACCCTTGGAAGACCCTGGTGGGCAAGATAAGCCCCGTGCACAGCTGCCCGTGATATGGGGCAGGAGGCAGGTGTGATAAGCGGTGTTGGGACTGTCAGGGCGGGAAAGGGGAGCTTCTGCCTTTGAGCGGTGGGAAGGGCCTGGAAGGCTTCAGGGAGGAAGCGCCATGGGGTCCTGAATGTGGAGACGGGGAAAGGGGGTTCCAGGTGGAGAAAGGGCAGCACAGGCTGTGAGCACAGGCAAGGCAGCAGCGGGAGGTCACGGCCTGGGAGCCGCAGGGTGTGGCTGGGCTGAGGAGGGTCAGGGTCTTGGTGAGAGGCTGTGACTCTGGGGACTGGGAGGGTCAGGATTCAGGCCAGTGTCTGCCTGTAGCTCAAGCTGCAGACCTTCCTTCTTTGGGGTCTTCTCTCAGCCCTGCTGATTCTAGGCGTGGCTCCCTGGGGACTGCTTCTAACTGCTCCATCAAAGGCCCAGCCTCAGCCCGAAACTTTCCTCTTCCCCAGTTTCCCCAACCGCAGAGCCAGAGGGTCGTCCCTTCTCTGTGGGCCCCTCTCATCCCTGCACTGGCCACCAGTTCTTCCAGGACTGGGGGCCCCTCTGCCTCCTCCAGAGTTGGGGGTGGGCTGGGGAAAGGGAAGCCAGTTTTCAGACGGACGTGCCCAGAGAGGGGGCTGGGGGCCGGGTGGTGGTGCCGCAACTGGGACGTATAATTACCGTTTCCAGCCCGAACCAGATGACGGGGAGGGCGTAGAGAGGCAGGAGCTTTGTGGTGGAGACTTCCCTCGCCACAGAAAATTCTGGGGCTGTTTCCCCTGCGAGGGCCCTCGGAGCAGCCCTGCCAGCTCCATGCTGCCCACCCCGACACCTGGCCTTAACCAGGGCTCACTCCGGGAACCCTCGTCTGAAGGGGCAGTGCCATGAGAGGGGTTGTGGCCCGCTGGGGCACCTCATTCTGAGGGGACTCCCCTCACCCTCACGCCCCCGGGTCGCAGCCTCCCTCTCATACTTTGAGCCGTTGGTTCATTGCAGGCCGATTCCATGTAGTGCCCTCCAACCTGAGCTCAACCCCAGAAGGTGCTCCCCGCTTTCTCTAGGGCCCCCCTCAGCGGGGGTTCCTTCAGCATTAGCCACCAGGGCTTTCCCCGGATGGCTCAAACACGCCCCGTGTCCACCCCTCGGAGCCCCCTATTCTTGCTGGTAGAGCCTCCCCGGGGGCCATAGTCCCTGCCCTCTGGAAGCGCCAGTGGGTCTGGGGTCTCCTGAATAGCTGGGGCTGAGCCAACACACTTGCAGGTGCGGGCAGGAAAATGTTGTCATGCCCATTGTCCCCTCAGCCAGGGCCTCTCCCCAGGGATCGGGGGGGGGGGCTCCTTGTCCACAGTGACGCTTAGGGGGATAAGTGAGGGGTTGTCTTTATGTAACCAAGGGGCTGCAGTTCCGTGAGATTAAAAACTCCAACTCGAAAATGGTAGAAAAGCCTAGAAAATGTCCTATTCCCATTAGCAGCTCTTTCAGTGCCTGAAATCCCACCACCAGGAGAGGCAGATGTCTGCTCAGTGCAAAGAAGCAGTTTTTATTTTTTCATTGGGAAGGGGCTGCCACCAAGCGGGTAAGCTCCCATCATTAGGGTGTGCAAGTAGAACCTGCCTGCAGCCGGCTCTGGGGCATCTGGCTGTGTGGGGGAGTGCACGTGCCATACTGAGACCCCAGTTCAGGTGGCTCTGCGGGAATCCCATGCTCAGGATCCTGACCGGAAGGGTGACTGTAGGTCCCGGGACCAGGGCTCCCGTGTCAGGTAGGGAGGAATCCTGGAGACCTGTCCGGGGCTACGGTCTGGGCCAAGGCACCCATTTTACCAATAAGGGAAACTGAGGCCACAGAGGCATTGAGATTGTGTGGTTGTATAGCACCCCCAGGGCAGGACCACGCCCCCAGCCTGCCTCCAGCCCTGGACTATTTCTGCAGCTCTAAAGGGCCCACACTCGCACTTCCCCGTCCCCTTAGCACACAAACATATGTGGCACACGGGGGCACACACGCGTGGGTGGAGAGAGCACATTCTCAAGCCTGGGTGGGGCCACTCAGGCCCTGGGATCCTAGGAAGGTGGGTTGAGTGCTCGCTCCTCAATGGAGCCTCTTCCTTTCCCTGGCAGGAGGATGGGGACTGCCCTGGAGTAAGGAAAAGAAGGAGGGAGGGAAGGAGGAAGCCATAGCTTTGTGTATTGTTTCTTGTCAGGAAGATGAAATGGCTTCTGGGAGCGAATAAGGGCCCTTTGAGATCTGCGACTCTCTTTTCTTTCTCACTCAAGGGGGCCTCCTTTCCCGCTCCTCCCTTTTCCCCAGCCGTAGTGGCCCCCGTGTGTAGCTGCATGATACAAAGGGACAGGGCTACACACTCAGAAATACCATCGGACACACAGCATGGTCATGCAGGCCACGTGTCACAGAGCCCCCCAGATGCACAGAGCCCACCTTGGTAAGAGGCGGCACCCTGTGTGATAGGGATTCTCAGGGGAAGTTGAGATACACTGGCCAATACATGACTAGTTTGTCTGAATGTCCACATGGGCTACAAAGGGGTGGATATTCTCAAATGTAGGGTGGAGGGCTTTCCATAGTTTCCTTAAATCAAACTTGTCAATTATGCGGCTCAAATCCTTCCTGTTTGTGCTATTTCTGTTGTCTGACTGCTTCAGTCCATCAGTTTCTACGAGAGGGTGATCAAACTCTTTTACTCTCGTGGTGGATTGATCAGTTTCTCCCTATAATTCTGTCAATTGTTGTCATTTGTTTTTAGGCTATGTTGTTTGGTGCATATAGGTTTCGAATTTATTTAGACCTCTGATAGACTTTCCATTCAAGTATTTTGTAATAAGCCTCTTAATGTCTAATGGAAAGGGAAAGGAGAGTCACACCTGCACACATCTGGTCACCTGCAGATCCTTCAGGTACCAGTATACAAACATACACGGAGGCACACACATCCGTGGATACCCAGAGGAACATGCACGCAGGATTATGTGTGAAGGAGTGACACGAGGGACCCACTGTGGTCCCCATCACGTGAGTGCCGAGTCCTGGAGGCGGTGGGTGAGCAGGGCAGGCCTCGATGTCTCCCCTCCCCTGTTCTTTGAGAGCGTATGCCTGGCACCTGTTCCCCAAGAGTGGGGCACCGGGGCGCCCAGGTCACGTTGGGGCGCTGGGGCTAGGAAGCTACCTTGGCCAGTCTGTTCATGGGCAGCGGGGATGGTTCTAGGGACCCATCGTCTAGAAAGGTCAGCCCTGCCCCCCACCCTCTCCTGGGTGCTGGGGCACACTGGCACTGAGAGGGCCATCTTCCGCCTGCTCCTCAGTCTAAGCCGGGAACAGCCAGGTCCCCTGGCTGGGCCTGGAGACATCAGGGTCCGTGGCTGGGACAAGGATTCTGGCTTTGCTGTCGCGTCCCGGGGATTCAGCCTCCTCATCCATTCTCTCACCGAGGCTTGCCCGGGCTGCCCTGTAAGTAAGACCCACAAAAACTAATGGCTGGCCTGTGGTCTCCAAGCTAGAAAGCAAATAAACCGGATCCAGAGAGCTTCCCTGCCAGGCGGCTTCTCGAGAGGATGGAAGTTCTGGAAAATTAGCATCATCTGCTACTTCTGTCGCTACACAGCTAGAGTCCCCTGTGAGGGGTGGGCGGCGAGATGGGAAGGTGTCCCTACTCTGTCCTCACCAAGCTCCCAGGCCAGCGGCCGGACGACCCACAGAGGAGGCAGGAGGGTTAACAGCGTGAGTGGGTAGCAGCAGAAGTTCATTCCAGCCACGACAGGAGGAAACTTCTTGGAGTTGGTGGAATCTGAACTGGGCCTTGACAGGGGGGCTTCAATGGATTTGAGGTGAAAATGCAGGGCTTGCACCTTTCCGATGCTTCACATTAAATGTGCGGATTATTCTGTTATTTATACTTATATTCATAAAACTGTGTTGTTTTGTTGTTATTGTTGTTTGGAAGGGGGACTTCCTCAGTGAAATATAAAACCTAGGCTGGGCAAAACTACCTGGGGATGTGCAGACATATTATTTTTTTCAACACCAAGTGACCACAACTGGGATTAGCCTTATTTAAGCAATTGTTGCCAGTTTGATGGGTTGTCAACAGTAACATGTTCTCCTGGCCTTCAAGTTTCAACAGACCTTTAACTATCCCTTCCAGTGCTGAATTATCAAGTTTTTCCAGATGTAAGTCTCACAAGTGCGTTGGTGGTCAAGGGAGAAGCGGCCAGTAGACACGGAAGCAATCAGGGGAGGCTTCCTAGTGGTGGTGGTGATGGGTATTGGGAGAGGAAGATGGTCAACCCATGTGGTTCTGGGCTAAAGGCTTTGGGTGGCCAGGAAGGGGGCAGAACCCAGAACTCCCAGGGCAGGCGGCCACCCCTTCTGCTTCCTGTGGACTCAAGAGTGCTGGGCATGGCACCGGGCCCCATTGCTCTGCTCACTTTGCATGAGAAGCCATGCCTTTGGGCAGAGCAGGGGCTGGGATACGCAGACCTGGTTAAGAACTGGGGGAGGAGATGAGCCTGCCCAGGCCCCGGCGGTGAGAGGGTGGGGAATGGGGAGTATAGGAGGCAGGAACCACTTAGAACGATGGCTACGGCTCCGTTAATCAGCACGCCAGGCCTGGTTTCAGGACTCCGGCCAGCTAGCAATTAGGCTGACGCTGGGGAGCAGGGAGAGAGCAGGGAGGGCAGGAGGGCGGCGGCAGGTGTGAGCGTGATGGGCATCTGTACAAGTTGGACCAGTCGCACCAAACTCACCTCCACGGAGGCTGTTGTGACTGCAGGCTGGCCTCGCTCCGGCCTCCACAACCCGGTGCAGGGCCCCGCCCCTTCTGGCTGTCCCCCCAGTCCTAGGGATAAGGTGAGAAAGAACCAGAACAAAGCCACAACTGTCCCGATCCCTCCTGCCTCAGCAGCCCTTTCCAGATGCCCCGAGACACCCCCACCCCCCACCATTGCCTTTGAAACTCCCGCCACTCTGAAAGGCGGGCCGGAAAAGCTATTTTTCAGATGGGGAAACTGAGGACCAGACTGGGAAAAGGCCACGGCCATGGCACCACAAGTAGGAGAGTCAGGACCCGGACTCAGGGATGGGAACAAAACTGGGCATTGCCCCGAGGGCTGGCTGGGCTGAGGTGTCATGGCTCTGGGGTCGGCCGGGAAAGGCCTCGATCTGGGGCTGCAGCACAGGGGAGGGGATGTGAGTCACTTTCCCTGTGACCCGGGGCTGCAGACAAAGGCGGGAAGAGAATTGTTCTTGTTAAGATGGCCTCAGGGTGGGGCTGAGCAAACTGGGCGCGGGGGTGGAGGAGGGCCCCCCACCTAGGGCTTTGCAAAAAATGCAGTCTGGCTTTGGAGGACCCCCCTCTCAGGCCCCCGGGATGAGTTCGGGCGTATCTGGGCACACCCGCCCTGCCCTGGGGGACGGCAGCCCACGTGGCCACATCCGGGCATCTTTGCCAGTGGGCCTTTGCCCATGTGGCCCAGCTCTCTGGTGTGGGTGCACCTGGCCCCCGGGACCACCACCAAGGGGAGGGCGTAGGGGACCCTGGGGAGGGGTCTCCCTGGTGTGGCTGCGGGGGGGAGGGCTCTGGTGACCTCGTGGCGGCTCCCATTCCCTTCTTTTTCCATGACTCATGTTTCTAAAAGTGGCCCAAAAGCAAGTGGCAGCCAGACGGTGGTGGCGGGGCCTATGTGGCCAGGGAGTGTGTGGGGGGGTGCAGTCCGGGAGGGAGAGGGAGGGGAATGTGGGGAGGGCTGAGAAGAAATGGGAGAGACACAGAACGAGGGGAGAGACAGACAGAGGGTGGCTAGGAGACAGGGCAGGGCAGCGTGGGAGACGGGAACTGGGAGCTGGGGCCAGCTGACTGAGGAAGACCTTCCTCCACTCTGGGCGTTTTAGATGCAGCAGGAGATGGGGCTGAATGTTCTGGGCTTTTTGGGTGTGAAGCAATGTCTCCGGGTGGGCCCTCCCAGCCATTCGCTTCTCTTCTTGAGAATCCCTGACCAGCTCCTCCCATGTGTGGGGCTTGCCCCTTGTCTGTGGCTCTGGTACCCCCAGGGCACTCTGGCTGGCTGGAGATGGATACAGAGGCCCTGCCCCACCCCAGGCCTCTCTGGCCTCTAGGCGGAGTGCTGCAGGGAGGAGGCACGTACCAGGGGCTGAGCCGGCACCTCCTCAAAGGCGCGGAAAGGGACAAAGCCTGGTGTCCACTACCAGCGGTGTGTTCTTGGGAGGGGCCTGGCCCCCTCTGGGCCTAGCTGGGGGCCGACGTGATGGACTTTGAGGACACCGAGATGCCTGGTCTCAGACAGAGTCCTACCGTGCCCGCTCACCGAACCTCTCCGTCCTTCTCTCCTACAGCTGGCCCCCGGCGTGAACTCTGGCCAGGGGCTGGGCATCGAAATCATCGGCACCCTACAACTGGTGCTGTGCGTGCTGGCCACCACCGACAGGAGGCGCCGTGACCTCGGGGGCTCGGGCCCCCTCGCCATTGGCCTCTCTGTGGCCCTGGGACATCTGCTGGCGGTGAGCGTGGGGGTCTTCCTGGGCGAGGGTGGGGGCGGGGAGAACAGGGTGGGGCAGAGGTGGTTGGGGTACCCTCTCCTGGGTAAGGGGGTGGGACGATCAGCTGTCTGGGGCTGGGGATAGGGTTCTGCTCAGGAGAGGGCAGCACAGGGACCCCCTGACCATCTTTCTGGGTCAGCGTGCCCCTCTCTTTCTGAGCCTGATTGTCACCTCCCTGTTTTCCCTCTCTGTGTCGCCGCCCCGCCTCCTCTCCCCCTTCTGCCTCCCTGCCCCTTCCCTTGCAGATCGACTACACGGGCTGCGGCATTAACCCCGCCCGGTCCTTTGGCTCGTCAGTGATCACTCATAACTTCAAGGACCACTGGGTAAGGGGTCTCACCGTCCCCCGGGAGGTGGAGGGAGGTTTTGGTGCCGAATGGCAGTTCCGACTCCACCCTGCGGCACCCTCTGCCATCACAGAGGCTGTGGGAGACAGACGGGGCCAAAGAAACCGGAAAACCAAGGCCTGACGTGGGGGTGGTGGGGTCAGAGCTCAGGCCGGGCTGCTCCCTGCCGGCATCCCCAGCAGCGCGGTGGAGGGCTAGGCCCTTTCCCATCCAGGGTGGCCTGGGGCAGGCTGCTGGCCCTCGTGGTGCCTGCGTTTCCTGAGCGGTGAAGTGGGCATCGTAGCTTCCCTCCACTGGGGGTAGCACGGGGACAAGTGGCCTCACCGCCTATAGGTGGAGCTTGGCGCAGAGTCGGCACTCAATGTGGCTGTTCTTACCGTGATGCTTCTGTCCTCAGGCCAACCTTTTATCAAACTAGACCTTCCTGTGGCCCTTCCGGAGCTGGCGAGGGTGGGGCCGTGGCCACCCTGGTCACACCAGGCACCCCGAGTTGGGGCACATAAAGCAAGGAGATGCCTGCTATCACAGTCCTGGCTTGGGCCAGCCGTGGGGGCACTGGAATCGGGATGTTGGGGTTCAACACTGCCTGCCTCTAACCCCAGGCACCAGTGGGGGAGAACCCATGCAATGGGGTGGTGGTGGCGGGGGGAGGGGGACTCAGGGAAGGCGTCCCAGGAGAGGAGGCTTTCGGGGACTCCCTCTGAGCATGCCCGCTCTGTTCCTAGATTTTCTGGGTGGGGCCGTTCATCGGGGGAGCCCTGGCCGTGCTCATCTACGACTTCATCCTGGCCCCTCGCAGCAGCGACCTCATGGACCGCGTGAAGGTGTGGACCAGCGGCCAGGTGGAGGAGTACGACCTGGACGGGGACGACATCAACTCCAGGGTGGAGATGAAGCCCAAATAGACAGGCCCTGGCCCGGGCAACCTCGCGGGGGCGGGGCCGGGCGGGCGGAGGGAGGGGAGGGGCGAAATCCATGTCGTAGCCACTCTGACAGGCTGGCCACCGTCACTACCCAGAGATCCTCCAGAACTGCGTGGTCGAGCCTGATTTGGGGCTGTTTCTATCACTTTCTTTCTCTTTCTCTGTTTCCCGGCCTCTGGGCTTCCTGGGGACCAAGACTTACCAACCACTCACTCCCTTGAAGTCACGGAGGAAATGAAAGAGAGGGAGCCCAGAGTTGCTCAACAGCTCACCTGCTGCAGGTGTCTGGGGCGTCACTGTTATTGCTTTGTGCCTTTGGGCATGGCCCCCGCCCCCTTCTTCCCGAACATGCACTTTGTCCCCAAGGGTGCGCTGAGAAGAGATCCCAGGAGGGGCAGTGCTAGGGGCAAGCGGCACACGGGCTTCCATTCTTGCAGTTTGGCTTGCTTCCGGCTCCCCCCGCTGCCCCCAAGACTCGACGTACAACCTTGGGATCATCTGTATCTCGGGGCCTCGGTGACCGCATCCGTGAAGTGGCAGGGTCAGGGAGAGCTCTACGGGCCTGAGGCCTCTCTATTCTGTAAGCGTAGATGCCCCATGGGTTCTAGAAGATGTGGTATGGAGCAGCTCTTCTTCCGCTCGCCCTGGTTCTTTCCCAAGCGTGTAGCTGTAGTATACACCTGTGTGAACACAGGGGCACACGCATACATGTTTCAAAGCAGAGACAGTCCAGGCCGGGAGAAGGGCTCCCGGGGGAGCAGGGCTGACCCCCACGCAGCAGGGACGGGGTCGGTTGCGGCATGAGGCTGGCGGGCGCTCGAAGGAGGAATCCCCGTGTTCCTCGCTGAGCTTTAGTGGGCCTGTCCCACCTGTCATTGCATCATCCTGATCACCGTTTGGTTCTCCGCTTCCTCCTGCCTGTGTAGACACAGCTCACGCTTATGCAGGTGCGTGTTCCTTTAAGGGCGGTGGGTCGTCTGAAGCCCCAAGCCTGAGGACAGATGACCGTGGTGGGGATCAGCACACAGAGGCGAATGGGCTTCGCTGGACCCTTCGAGGAGTTTCCAAGCCCTTGGCTGATGCTGAGGGGAGAGGAGGAGCAGAGTCCCCCTGTCCCCTCCCCACTTATTGCTGACCTCCTGGGTGGAGGCATTTGGGCAGCTGGGTGACCTGCACAGGCTCCCCGATGTGACCCCAGGCACAGCTTTCCCTTGTCATTTACCTGGAGGGAACAGTCAGCCTTGGCCTGAGGAGGTAGCTATCAGTGCGGCCTGAGGACAGTTCAGAGTTCAGGGTCTGCTGCAGGGGCCGCTCTCTACCCGGTCTCTTCAGTCCCGGCAGGGCCAGAGCAAGTCCCCCGGCACACCTGTAGCCACGATGGTGACAAAACCCAAGTGACTCAATCTGCAGGTTATCCCGAAGCAGCAGGACAACCAGGTGAGCCTTAGTGGTCACCGACCCATCACGACATCTACACACTCCATTCCCTAGCAGGGACTTCTAGCCCATTTAATAGAAAAGGAAACTGAGGCCCGAGGTCCCACAGCTACTTAATGATTTGGCCGGGCCTGGCAACCAAGGCCATGTCCCTGCTCCTCCCTGGACCGTGAGACTGACCCCTCTTATTCCCAGCTGCTCGGCTCCTGCCTGGGCAGTGGTTAGAGGCCAGGAGGGGCGAGGGCTGTGCTGGGGGGGAGAAGGGGCAGACCCACTTCCTGCCTGGTTCTCACCGCTGCATACCAGACCCTGCATCTGTCTGCTCTGCATATATGTCTCTTTGGAATTGGAATTTCATTATATGTTAAGAAAATAAAGGAAAATGACTTACAAGGTCATCTAGGCTTCCTGTGGTTTTTCTTCTTTTGGTACCGTGTTCCCAACAAAGGGTCTCGGGGTCCGAGAGGAGATTGAAGCTCACTCTCGGGACTCAGTCTGGGTGGGGGGGCAGCCACTGCTTGCCCTCTTGCCCCGAGGGTCTCTGCTCTCAGTGGGTGGACACGGCCTCACAGGGTCCTGCCCCTAATAGGGACCCTTTTGCTTATGGAGTGTGAAAGGACTGAAGTGTGACAGCCCCATCCCCCGCTCTGGCCTCTCCAGAGCACGGTGCGGAGAGCACCAGGGGCTGCTCAGCTGTCCCTCCCTCTGTTCCTCCACTCACATTTCTGACACCACCCACACCTGTGTTGGGCGATGAGCCCCAAGGTTCCGCCGGGAGCTCGGTCATCAGAACCGAGCGAAGCTGTGCCCGGCACAGGTGATGCTCAGCTGGCTGGTGAAGGGTGGTGACCTGTGGTAGCTAAGAGGGAGGCGCAACCTAGTCCCTTGAGGCCTTGTGGGCTTTTCGGCTCCCGTAAAGCACGTACCACACTCAGTGAGGATGTGCATTTTCCCAGGGAGAAGTCTGCGGCTTTAGTCAGATTCCTAAAGTGTCTGCCCAAGGCAGAAGAAGAAGAAGAGAGGTCAGAGCGGGCTGGCCACCGCCCTGAGGGTGACAGAGGGCCATGAAAAGCCCCCTCTGTCTACACCTTTTCCATCTGTCCTCTTGTGGCCCCGAGGCTGCTCTGGGCCCTCTGGAACTCCCCAAACCCCTTCCCCCCGAGGCCTCTCTCAGTGTTGGGGGCACAGCAGGTGTGGTTGTCCTTATTTGGCAGAAAGGGCGATGGATACTCGGTGCCACATGCCCCAAACTTAGAGGACAAGTCTGTGTCAGGCTGAGACTTGGACACAGATCCCTGATACCCACCTCCCTGCCCCCTGCATACACACTTAGGGCTGGGTTCTCAAAGCAGGGACTATATTGGGAAACTGAGGGCCCCATAATAGGGAACAGGCCCTATTCCAATGAGCAGGCTTCTGTTTTCCACAGAGGCCTAGAATCTGGAAGTCTCTGGGAACCATCAATCTTCTAGAAATCTCGTCAGGCCAGAGGTGTGAGCTGATCAGGGAAGGGGTGTCTGTGAAGGTCCTGGCATCTCAACACTGCTTCTGGGAGACACGTGGTTTCTGCTTCCCTCTGGTAGAGGCATGGCTGATGGTAATCAGGGTGTCTAGCCAGGGCCAGGGACTAGGTCACTCCAGTGACAGCTGAGTCGGTGCTGGTGGAACAGGCTTTCTTCTTCAGTGTTTACTGGGCCCCTGTGAGGGGCATCTGTGCCGTATCAGCCCATGCAAAGTGCCCCTGTACCTCCCAGGCTGAGGACAGGCTGACGTGAACGGAGGGTGATGGTTACACTGTGAAAACAGGATATGGGCCAGCCCACTGCGACCCAGGCCCACCTGTGAGGTTGTGCCAACGCTAGCTCTCATAAGCCCTATCTTGACCCATCTTCCCTCACAGTCCCCACTATGGGCCCTGGTCACCCCCACCTCAATTCCTGGTCTTCCTTCACCACCCCCAGTCATCTAAGACAGAGTCTTGCTTAGGGATTATTCAGTGATAATGTCTACAACCCCAGTGCTAAGAGACAAGACCTAAAGAAGAGATCAGGGAACTGGTATTTCTTGATCACTTACTGTGTGTGAGAAACTTCCCTGAGTCTTCACATACAGTCTTTCTAATCTTTATAACATCCTTGGAAGGAAGAGATGACTGCCTCCCCCCATTTACAGAGGCCACTGAGGCCCCCGAAGATAAAATGATTCGTAGATTGGTGGCAGAACTGGAATTTGAATCTGCTCTGCCTGGCTTCAAAGATTGGGCTCCTTCCACTATGGGGTGCTGTCATGGCCTCCGGGAAGTTTAGCTCTGGGCCAGCCAGGCAGCCAGTCTTCCTCTGCCTACAGGGTGTTGAGAGGGAGAAGCAGGAAGGAGAATGGCTGGCTAAAGGGACTCCAGCACTGGGAAGAGTGCATTTCATTTTGGAGCCAGCTGGACATGGTGTCTGCTTGAGACACATGGGCACCACCTGGCCCCAGGCAGCTCCCCTGGCATTGGCCCTATCCCAGCCTCCCCAGATGCCCCTAGGCCTGACTGCCGCTCTATCTGGAGGAAAATGTCTGATAAATTTGCTTTTTCAGAGGTTACCCTCTCCCATCAGAGTATCCGAGAAGGGGATGGGCAATGCTGTACCCTGAGGGAAAATGATGCACTATGAAGCAGCCTCAGATGCCCTTTCAGGCCTGGGGGCAAAAACTTTGGGGCCAGCCTGTCCCAGACTTCCTCTCATCTTCCAGTCCATGGGTTCAGTGCTGCAGGCACCCCAACTCCTGAGGGTCATCCCCACTCAGCTCTGCTCATGTTCTGTCCAGCCCAGCACAGAAAAAAGATAAAAACCTGGAACTGGAGTCAGGCAGCCAGAGCTCCTCCCTGTCTGTTTTCTTCATCAAACTTTAATGGAGAGAGTAACTTTCCTGGAAGATTCCATGACTCAGCCTTTGTCCCCGGCTGCCGAGCATTTAGGTGACTACACACGTGAAGTGCTTTGGTGGGGAGCATCTCTCACACCCCTTCGGCTGCGTTCCTGCTGAGACTAGACAACAGATCGCTTTCTCCATCGGACTCCCCCATGATCCCACAGATACTTGCATGTGGAGGTGGTTCAGTGGGCCCGGCAGGTTATGCCCTCTGCACTTGGCCAGAGGGAAGCAGGATGTAATTTGGCAGCCATTGTCCCTTCATTAAACTCACAAGACCAAAACGTTGTTGTTCCACGACTGCCCCAGCAGTCCTGAGGCCAAGGAACCCTGGCCCGGATTACATAATTTTCCAAAGCCCTTCTGAGGGAGCATCAGCCAGAGGCCTGTGATGAATGTTCAGATCGACCTGAAGTTGCCTTTCTGCTACGCGCATATATGACCACAAGCACTGAGTCCATCCATTCTGGGTTTCTAAATATCCAGGAATCTGGGATCTTTGTCAACCCATAGTTCCCTTTTGCTATTTCCCTTTCTCCTCCAGGAATCACGGGGATTCCTCTTTCCAGACCCCGGAGGGATGCTGAGTAGTCTAGGGGAGAAGACTGGATCTCGAAACTGCTATGGATTGGTGGCACGATCACAGATTGTGTCCGACACAGATGCCAAGAAGCCTCGATGGGGCTGGTGGCCTGTGATTCAGGCCCTGATCCCAGGGTCCTTATCCATCTCAAGAGCTCGCATGGGCTCAAAGAGGGCTCAAGTGAAAGGGTGTGGGTGGCTCAAGGCAGCCCTTTGCCACTTGGCCCCAAGGACCCTGGTCCCTTTTGGGGAACTGGCAGATGCAGGGATGGTTCTCTCCTTTTGGGGGTTCTCAGGCTGGTCCTCAGCACCCTTGGGACCAAAGCCAGGGGCTGGTCTGGAAAAGCACTGGAGGAACTGGTGCCAGAGGCCCCTTCCCTTGGCGTGGGCCAGCCATGTGCTGACCCATTAGGATTTTTCCATCACTCCTGGAGGTCACACCTTCACTGGTCAGGAGCCTCTCACGGAGGGGGATAGTGATTAATGTTTTATGGACGAGCTGCTGGGCATGATGCCTTGTTTTCTTTAGGTTTAGAATACAATGAAGACGATGAATGGAATTTGCTGCGAGCTGGGGGCCAGGGTGGGGCAATTCTTAGGGGCTGAGGATTCACAGGTGGTGATGTCTCTCGTCCTTCCCTTAGTGCTGTTTTAAAAGGGGGTCACCCTGGAGGTGGGAAAGGCAGGTGAAGCTTTCGCCTATGGGGCCATCATGCCCAGACCTCAAGTGACAATTGGTTCCCACCAACACTTTGGGCTCTGGTGTGCAGGGAGGCCACTGGTGAAGCATACCCAGAAATTTTAGTGAGCTCGTTCTGCTCAGGTGACTCTACTTCATGCCGATAAAATCACGTTCCCTGCGTATAGGATTTTGCTTATTTTTCTGTTCTTTCCAGTGTGTTGATGGGGAACGAGGGGAGGACAAACTGATCTTCAGCCATATGGGTCAGTAGGGTCTCACCGCTTCTTTTTTTTTTTTTAAATGTTTATTTATTTTTGAGAGACATAGAGACAGAGTGTGAGCAGGGGAAGGGCAGAGAGAGAGGGAGACACAGAATCCGAAGCAGGCTCCAGGCTCTGAGCCATCAGCACAGAGCCTGACGCGGGGCTCAAACTCACAGACCATGAGATCATGACCTGAGCCGAAGTCGGCCGCTCAACCGACTGAGCCACCCAGGCACCCCTTACCGCTTCTTAAATATCAAAATGCTTTCATCTATTTCGAGCTCCTCATGTACCGCGCCCCCCCACATCCGGCCTCTCTGACTACCCTGTGCCTTCTCTCATCCCTAGTCTCCTGTGGACCTCTCCATAACCCAGCACTTAAAAGGTTAACCCTGTCATCAGCAGGGGGCCCCAAGGACCCTCCCAGCACTGAAGTCTCAGGGTAGTTCCAGTGGATTACCACGTGTGGCTGTTATATGCTTTGCATATCACCTCTAGTGAAGAGAGAAATATGCAATTCATATATACAGAGGTCCGGGGTCTAGGTTAGAAAGTGTGTGTGTGTGTGGGGGGGGTGCCGTGCGCGCGCGTGTGAGAGAGAGGGAGGGAGAGAGAATTCACTCCTGTAATACTACTATATTTGGCATTGTCCTCTGGTCTGTCCCAAGAACCTTCGCAGCAATTCTCACTCATGGGAGAGCCACGGCGCGGCTTCGTGCAAGTGCACAGAGCTGGCGCTCTGCTGCCTCGCAGCCTAGCCCACGACCAATCCCTGCAACATAGTCAAAGGCTGGAGGAATGTCCTCAGCCCACGGTTATGTCCACCAGGTGCTATACTCGGTTTGCCTAACGCCAGTCTGACCCCATGTAGAGTATCAGCTCGGAAAGGCTGGCCCAGTTTGTGTTCGTTACGGGGGAACTGGCATATATTTTTCTACAAGCTACCGAGTAAGCAAATAGATCTATAATTTGGAGGGAGAAAGGTATTGTCTTTGAGGGGAAAAATGAAAGGGAAGGAGGGAGGAAGGGGGGAGAGAGAAAGAGAGAGAGACTCTCAAAGAATTCAATGAATGAGTCTAATCCTCTTCCCAAAGCAAACCCCCAAAATTCATAAAAATGCAAAAGTTCTCAAGGATGGCAGCCTACCATTCAGAGCAGTCAGGAACATTCTAGAAGTGGCCAATGTGCTCCTGGCATCTTATGTAACACAATGCTTTTTTTTTAACTTATATTTTTCATTTAATGCAACATAAATAGATAGAAATAACTTATGCCTTTAAGGAACTCAAACAGAAAAGCCAAGCAAGTGAAACTTACAATACCAAGAAACTTACTTGTAATCACCTAAGTTTAAAGTTGCGCATTGAGGGTGCTCACGTATTCTGAATGTCACGCTGGTGTGTGCGTGTGAGAGACACGGGTGTCAAGCCCCTAGAGCAGGAACCAGGAAGGTCTCAGTCGCCCGAGGAACCTGCTACAGGGTCTCCTGGACTGTGCAGGCTACAATGCCAGGTGATGACGTGACCAACTCGCAGCTTTTGTTATTTGTTTGAACTCCTAGGAAACCTCCCTTAAATGGAGCTTGAGATTTTGAACAATACGAGGGCACCGCACGCAGGCCCGCGGAGTGGACGGGTGTCTGCTGGAGTCCCGGCAGTGGATGTCGAACTGCCTGCTGGGAAAAGCAAGCTCCTGGGAGTGTGATAGAGGCCAGGCGCCCCTCTCTCTTCCCTCCCCGAATCAGGGCTGCTTGCTTGGATAGATTAGACGCAGGTACTGTGGTGGGTTTTTCTTTTTCTTTCTGTGTGTGTGTGTGTGAGAATTTTTTTCAGAGAGAAATGCATAATAAATTACACATTTTGATGAGAATACTGGCAACCTCTATTTTCGTATAACATGTTTCCTCAGCAGACACTCCTGGGGAAGCCAGACACTGGGAGGTGAGTTCCGTGCTGAAGAAGGTGTGGTGCGGGTGGAGCTGGGTTCCTGTCTTGCTGGCTCAGGTCATTGCCTGAAGCTGGCTTTGGAACCGGCCTCTCCTGCAGTCACAGGGCACAGGGCCCCTTCATCTCAGCTGGCCACCTGGCATGTGCCGGCTGTCAAGCGGGCGCCTGTAATCCTGGAACAAACATTCACGATTCCCTGCATTCACCCTCATTTCTGGGTCTCACACAGGCAGGGAAGTGCAGGCATTTCCCGGGCCTCTGGACACCCCGATCTTTTTGTCTCCTGCCTCCCTTCACTCCTCTCTCCTGTTGGCTTCTCTGCAGACCTGAAGAGGTGCGAGAAGATCCCTGGGCTCTAGGCAGAGGATGGCTCTGTTAAACTCTTGGTGAAGTTCCAGGAGTCACTGGTGCGCCTGGGTCGTGACTGATGGGCCCGCGGCACCTTCCATCCGAGACGAACTCCAGGAATTTCCGCTGCCGGCAGTGACCTCCCGGACTGGGAGGATCAGCTGCATCTGCCTCCAGGAATGTGGGACCCAGAGACACCAAGCCTGGGAAGGCCTCCGCGGGGCCCGAAGCTTTAGTTCCAGAAAATTCCGAGGGCTCCTAGCTCCCCGCCCATTTCCCTCCTTCTCCCTAAGTGTGAAGTCACCTCAGGCTGCCCTTGAGATTTTCTGGAAATGGAAACTGAGAAATCCCAGAGAGTTAGATTTGATACAGAATTGAGGGGCCGTGGGATTTTCCCAGCCGGTGCTCTCCGCATGCCTGACCGAGGCCTCAGTGAATGGCTTAGATGGATCACCTGCTCCCTCTGGTCCTTGCAGAATGGGAACCCCAGCTCCTGGAGCCGTTAACTGGTTTTCATGGTGACTAGGCTAAGTTTGGAGACCGTATCAGTCATCGTAGAAATTATAGTAGAGGCTCTGACAAGGCCTGCAATTAAAAATTCACTTCTTTTAGCCTGTGTTCACCAAACTTATTTGTCCACTGAGCTCTCTTTCGGAAGTAACCTGTATCACTGTTTTGGAGAACCGGTTTTCTGTAGAACATATAGTAAATGTTAGCCTGGGCACTATTTCCGAGGGCCCTGCAGCTTTCAGATTCTGCTGTTTAAATCCTCAGGATGGCTGAGTTTATCAAGCCCTCTCATGAGGGCAGGTGTGAGGGAAGAAGGAGGAGAGAGATGTTCCGAGTTCACTGTCAGGGTGCTGGGGACATGGAGGGGAAAGAAGAGGCAGATACGAGGGTGCGTGTAGAGACAGGCAGAGAGGGAGGGGTAGGTGAGAGATAGAGATGGCCGGTTCTCAAGAGAGGCGGAAAGATTACAAAGGTTGAGAGTCACAGAAAGAGCGAGAGAAGGAGAGGACTGGGGACTGGGGATGGGCCGTGTACAGTCTGGGCGATGGGCGGGGAGGACCTTCCTCCCCAGAGTGACTTCCTCTGGCCCATCGCTGATTCACCACTGCCTGCCTCGTCCTGCCACCCTGGGGCGCTTGTACAGGAGCCAGCGGCAGGTGCCTGGGTCGAGCCAGAGAGGTCTCCTGGAAAGGAGCCTCCATGAATCATTGACCGGCCTTCCTTTGTGCTGGAACCAGCTGGTGCTGGTTTCCACGCCAAGCTCCCAGAGCCATGGGCAAAGGTGGCGCAGGCTGGGGGTGAGCCTAGGCTCTTCCAGAGCCTCCAGGAACAGGCCGATCTAGGGACGTCAGGATGGGCTCGGCACACCGGGGCTCCTTCCCTGCTACAGCAGGGCAGCGGCACCTCAGATGACTCCCTCCGCCTCTCTGCACCTCAGTGTTCCCGTCCACACGATGGGGATTGCATCTGAGAGTCCCCAGACACCCTCCCAGAGCTAGGATTTGGCTCAAAAGCCTTTCAAACCTTGCAGCTGGAATCTCTCCCCACATGTTGGCATTGGGGTCTTCTTCATACCCCAGCTCATATCTCTGCTGCCTCGTCTAATGCCGCCTGGGCTCTGTGCTTGCTTAGGTCTATTGTGGAGACACACAAAGGGACCGAGGCCATTGGCCTGTCCTCTGAAGCCCCAGCATGCTCGGGGAGACTCAACATCCCCCCGCGGCCAGCCAGGAGCCCACCTCTGGAAGGTGCTGAATGTGAGGGACCTCCTGCGCCTGCTGCCTGTCCCCTCCATTTGCCTGTGTCACTGCGGGGCACCACTCCCCCACTGCATTCCCACAGCACCTGGAGGAAGGTCTGCGGCGGGTCGCTGAGACACCCCCATTCTCCCGCCCTCTGCCCTGTAGCACTAGCTGAGGTGCAGTCCCAGCACCACCCCCCCACCCCGCGGCCGCGCTCACCGGCCCTCATTCCACACACCCTGCCCATCGGGGTGGAAACACCATCTGGGCCCCTCAACCCAGCTCTGGGGGAAGCCAGAGATGCCCCTTTCCGAGGCTCAGCACTCCCAAGGGGACTATTGGCAAAGCCCTGGCTACATCACTCCCACTTTCCTCCTGCAGCCCGCTAATCTCTCGTGGGCCTACGGGGCAGTTCTGGGGCCCGATGGAGTGAGGAGGGGTTGGGAAGGGACTCCTTGGCTGGCCAGGCTGAGGGTCCCAGACAACCATTTCTACACGTGGAGACTGGGGGCCCCTAGGTGTGATGATGCTAGGAAGGCAGAGAACAGTCAGGGGTGGTAGGGGATTGGCTCAACCCCCCGCACCTATACCCCCATCCCCATTCAAGAGCTGGGAAAACTGAGGCCAGAGAGAAGGTGCCTTCCTGAAGCCACCTGGGGACAGGGGTGCCTCCTTGGCTGAGCCAGAGCTCTTCCTGCGGCTCCAAGCTTGCTCTGACCCTTATCTCTGGTGCCTGTTACAGAGGCCATTTCTTATGTCAGCCTTTCCCTGTCCCTGTGGCACGGTCCTAACCCAACTCTGCAGAGACCTTCACAGCCCCTGGAGGCGCCCTGAGCGTAGCAGGTGCCCAAGGCAGGGCGGCCAGGCTCCCCTGGCTCCCGGCTCTGGTCCCGGCCCCCTCGGCTTGCCCACCTGTGTCTGCCCCCAGTTACAGCGGGGAGGAAAGCATTTCCCGAACAAAGGGGAAGGAGGGTGGGGGTCTCCGGGGCACGAGGGCTCACAGGCTGGACCCCAAGGGGCAGCCAGGGACGCTGTTTCCCCAGGCAGCGAGCAGAGGGACTGTGGGGCAGGAAGGGGATTGGGGAGAAGGTTCTGGAGGGGCTGCTGGAGAGGAGGCCGGCCTGGGGTGCCGAGCAGACACTCCTGGGGTGCCGGCTGGGGCTCCCAGGGCCTCAGAAAGTCCAGACGGATCTAGGCTTTGGAGATTGGGATCCTGGGCTGGGGTCGGAAGGGCAGCTGAGCCCTCAGAGTGATCAGTCAAGAGGCAAAGGGAAGCCCGTTTGTAACCCTGCCGTGTGTTTGACGCTGAAGAGGACTTCACACGTATTGCTTCACTTGGCACTCACAAAGGAGCCGAGACGTAGGGACTCACTTGTTGGTTCACCTGAGAAATGTTTACCGAGCTCCTACTGTGTGTCAAGCACTATTCTGGGTACCGACTGTCAAACAAAACGGACAATGCTTACCTTTTATAGATGAATAAACCACAAATCAGAGAGGTTAGGCAGCCGATTCAAAAGTGCACAGCTAGAAAGGCCAGAGTCAGGATTCAGAGCCATGGTCCGGCCCAAGTTCTTTCCCTCTCTCCATACCGTTCGCGTGGAAAGGCACTGCCTTGCTGTGTGAGTGAGGGCCAGTGACCCCTGCTCCCCCCCATTCTGGGCCTACATCTCCTCAGTTGACTTTGAAGTGTCTGGCCGGGCAGTCTGGAATTGCTCCTGGGGGAAACAATGAAAATTTGAGTTTTCAATGGGGACAGTTACCAATTTTTGAGCAAGTTCTATGCATCAAGCCCAGAACCGTCCATGGGGGCCCCTGAAGTTTGCTGAGCAGAGGGCAGGCCGGGCTGAGCATCCCTGAACTCTGCTTGCCCTGGGCTCCTCCCAGTTCCCCAGGACCTCGGGTTATCAGGGGAAGCAGCTGAAGCCTTGGACAAACAGTAGAGGCAGGCAGGGACACGGGGACATATGGTTTATAAATACGGGGTCTGGGCGGGGCCAAGCTGGTTTGGGTGGGGAGGGTGAGGACCGAGCTGCAGGGAGAGGCCAGAAGGAGGTCCTGGGGGGCCATCTGGGCCCTCCTTGAACTCACCACCCCCTCCTACCACAAGGGCAGGCCCCCCTCA
The DNA here is from genome assembly GCA_030068075.1 of Paguma larvata. NCBI lineage: Eukaryota > Metazoa > Chordata > Mammalia > Carnivora > Viverridae > Paguma > Paguma larvata. Next base: position 58,185,940 of record CM057834.1, read on the forward strand.
GATCGTAACTGAGCTTCGGCTCCTCCTGTACCGATGGCTCAGCACCTCTGGAGGAGGGCCTGGGGAGCCGGGGCAGAGCCGCTTTCTCTGTGTGTCTTCCAGGCTCAGCCCCGCTGTCTTGACTGTCCCGGGCCACCTTGATGTGCAAACGAAAGCACGGGATCCTCAGTGCTAGGCTCCCAGAGAAGAGGGGCGGATGGCCTAGTAGGTAGAGAGAGGGGACGAGGAGAAGGGAGGGGAGAAGGCAGGGAGGGGAGGGATTTTATCTGGGGAGGGGGAGAGCCGGTGGGGACATCTACCCGGACCACAGCACCAGCCTCCTTTCCTGCCTCTCCCGGGACACTTTAAACTTTTAATCACATTTAAAAAAAAAAATAACATACTTACACAATTATATACGTAGCTTGGCGGAGTGGTTTAGACCATGGCTTGGGAATCGGACTGTCTAGGTTAGAATCCGGGGTCTCATGTCTCCAACAAATCACTAGTGCCTCAGTTTCCTCATCTGTAAAAAGGGGATCCACCCCCATAGAGCTGTTGGGAGCATGAATGAGGGCATGTACGTGGTGCGCTTATTAAAGGGTCTGCACGGAGGAAGCTCTAGAGAACTATTAATTATTACGAGTATGATAACGTTTCATAATCTAGCAAACACCCATGACCCCATCACTCACCCCGAGAACTAGAACATTTCCAGTAACTTGCACCCAGCTATGACCACCTCCCCATTCCTGGAAGACTCCCTGAGAAGTATCTAATATCCTGAATTTTCTGTTCTTATGTCTTTGCTTAAAAAAAAAAAAGGTGCTTTTTAAATCATGCATGCACCTATGTCTAATCAATCTATTGTTTAAAGTTCCTCTTTTTCAGCTTTATAAAAATGGTGGCATATTGTAGAGAGTTTTCGGGGGTGTTCCCTCCGTCTTTGCTTCTGAGACTCGTCCATGTGGCCGCACGCGGCAGGAGTTTGTTTATCGTGGGGAACCGGCCACCCCTGGTGTCTCCCCGGCTGCTCTTGCCTCCTCCTGACCACTGGCCACGCTGCAGCCACGCAGAGCTTGGCGTGGCACAGACCCCACCCGCCGCGGCTGCCCCGGCCTCCAAGCCTCTGACCGCCATTCCTTCAGCCCTCCGCCGCCCCCTCCTCGGTCCCCAGCCAGATCCAGGGCCACACTTGGTAGACACTGTCCCTTCTCCCGTTGTTCCGGGAGGAGTGAGTGACTGGCCAGGGAGCCCCCTGCCCCCTGCCCCGCCGGTTTGCTTCTGACTGGCCATGTGACTCTGGGGAGGCCTTCTGCCCTCTTTGGGCTTCAGTCTCCCCACTTGTGAGGACAGTGAACTTCCTCTGCCTGGAGGTGGTGCTTTGCCTCATCCAGAACGTGCAGGCAGTGGGTGCAAGGCGGGGCGTGAGTGCCTAGGGTGCAGCCCTGCTCGTCCCTGTCACCCAGGAGAACACTAGATGGCCACCTTTCCTCAGGATGCTCTCACAGAGCTCAGGGGGAGGGGGTCTCTGCTTCCAGCAACTTCCTGTGTGTCATGACCTCTTCAACACTTAAATAAGCAACCAAAGGGGCACCTGGGTGGCCCAGTCGGTTAAGCGCCCGACTTTGGCTCAGTTCATGATCTCACAGTTCTTGAGTTCGAGCCCTGCATTGAACTGCTTCCAGCAACTTCGGAGCCTGGAGCCTGCTTCGGATTCTGTCTCCCTCTCTCTCTCTCTGCCCCTCCCCCACTTGTGCTCTCTTCTTCAGAAATAATCAATGAATAAACTTAAAAAAAAAAAGCCACCAAACATTTGACTTAGAATCGTACAGGGAATTACAGTGTGCGACCTGGGGCACAGGCAGCAGCACCTAGGGCTGGGAACCGGGGGACCCGAATCCCGGTCCCGACTCAGAGGACAATTTCCTGTGCAGCCTCGGGCCCCTCAGTTTCCCCTTCTACAAAATCAGGATGATTATCCATGCTGGGTGCGCGCCAGGGACAGCTGGGTCTGCCTCCCTCACAGGCAGCCCCTCTCGTCAGGCCTGGCTAGAGAACGCCTGCCTGAGGAGAAGGAGGGCAAAGTCTGCGGTGAAGTTTAAAGTTTATAAAGAAATAAGTTATCCATGCACAGATCAGAGCACCTTCTTTGGTTGGAGGAAAACAAAGTGTCACATTGTTCTCATGTTGCCTGGCTGAAGGCCAGAGCTCTTCCCGCACCCTTGCCCGTCCACACCTCACTCTGCCCTGCCCCGCCCTGCCCCCCATTTAGAAGGTGCTCCCATGGGGCCATAATCTCTGTGGGGCGGAAAAATCGCTTTGGGGTTGTGAGATTGACCTAAAAGCCTCATAACAGAAACGGACTTACCATTCAGACCCCAAAGAACCCAAGCATCGTTATTAGTGGTACCCCAAGAATTCTCAGCCTTGGTTTTCTTCCTGACCCGACCAGAGATTGAGCCCTGACCCAGCCCCCACACTCAGCTCTGACCTCGACTCCCCATCTGAGCCTCAACCCTGGTCTAACCCAGACCCCAGATAGATTGCAAGCTGAGTTCTGACTCTGGGCAGAGACTGCCCTCTGACCTTGGCCCCATGCAGAGCTGCGTCGTGGGCCCGTGTGAGGGCGGCCGATGGTTTCAGGCAGCCAGGGCCCCATGCAGAGCCCCAGTTAGGTGAGACGCCCTCTCAGAGGAACGAAGACGGGGATTTCTGTCTATAGGCATCCATTCTGAGGCCCCGATCTCACTCTCATGCTCAACTGCTCCTGTCTCTGGGGGAAGGGCAGAGTCAGGGAATAAGAAAAGGGGCTAAAACTCAGGCAGGAATAGGGCCTGCTCTGGCCTTGCTCAAACACCCTCTGCCTATAGGCCACCCCGGAAGGGATATCAGGGCCAAATATCCAACCATAGCTAGTCCCCGAGGCCCATCCACCAGCTACAAGACCCCTGCCCCAGCTATGGGCATGCGGGCAGCCCCCAGAGACTTTGCAGCCTGCTCAGGCCAGGGGGCATCAGAAGAGGCAGCGGTTGCTCAGCATCACCACCAGGGGGCACCAGACAAGAGCGACAGAAAAGCCTCCGTGGCTCTGGTTCTGGGCCCTGTGCTGTGGGCCCAGAGGGGGGCTCTCTGGGAAGAACCCGCCTGTCCCCGCCCTCGGCGAGCCCACCTGCTTGTGGGGCAGACAGAGCCATCAGGTGACAGAAAAAAACTAAACACTAGCTACCAGACACTAGCTATCTTTCAAATTCAGTTTTAATCGCAGAAGCGGTGCACAAAATTTGTTCCTTAAGCACTGCAGTATTGGAGTTAATGCAAACATTCCCTTTGACCTTTCTTCACGTTCCATCCCTATGAACCTATGAACATTTGGGCTCAAGTCCTTGCGTGAACATATGTTTTTGTTTCTCTTGGATAAATACTTGGAAGTAAGATTATTGGGTCATATAAGTGTATGTTTAACTTTATATGCAACTACCAAATTCTTTCCTAGAGAGGCTGTACCAGTTCACATCGCACAGCAATGTCTGGGAGTCCCAGGTGCTCTACCTCCTTGTCAAAACTCGTATGGTCAGTGTCTTTACCGGTAGTTATTCTAGTGTGCGTATAGTGGACCCCGTGGTGAAATTTGTATTTCGATGATGGCTAATGTTGTTGAGAATCTTTAAATGTGCTTACTTGCCATTCATATCTTCTCTGGTGAAGCAACTATTCACATCTTAACCATTCTTTTAAAATCAAGTTGTGTTCTATGAAGTGGCGGGAATTCTTTGTACATACTAGGTATGAGTTCTTTATAAGATATGTATTTTAGAAATATCTCCTCTGACTTAATGGCTTGCCTTTTCATTTTCTTAATTTAACTATGTCTCTTGTTAACTTTAAATTTTAGAATAATTTTAGGCGCACCTGGTTGAGTGTTCGACTTCAGCTCAGGTCATGATCCTACGGTTTTGTGGGTTCGAGTCCCTGCGTCAGGCTCTGTGCTGACAGCTCAGAGCCTGGAGCCTGTTTCAGATTCTGTGTTTCCCTCTCACTCTCTGCCCCTCCGCCACTCCTGCTCTGTCTCTGTCTCTCTCTCTCTCAATAATAAATATTAAAAAAATAAAATTAAATAATTTCAGACATACAGGACAATTGCAAAGGTAGTGCAGACAGTTCCTCTAATTTTAACACATAATCGTGGTGTGATTATCAAAAATAAGAAGTTAACATTAATACAATAACTAAACTACAAATTTTATTCAGATTCCTCTAATGTCCTTTTTCTGTTCCAGGATCCTATATAGGATAACACTGGGCCCTCTCATTGGGCAGAGCTAGAAAATATATAAACATATGCTCACCCATATATGTGTGCACCTATGTATGTATGTACCTACCTATCTACATACCTACCTTCCTTCCTATCTCTCTGTATCTATCTCTTAAAGGGAAACATGATTTTATACTAACACCTGTGACCCAAATCCAGCACTATGTATTCATTCTGGCATTTATTTTTTCTTTCCTTAGTTGTAACTTTTCTGGCTTTCATTAACTACAGTATCTTTATTTGGATCTTATCATCGACAGTATATTTACTTATTTTCTCCACCCCACTATTCATACAATGTATTGTCAGGATTGCTAACCCATACCTTTGTGAAAAACAAATTTACCAAGTAGAGGACAGAATTCATATACAATGTTTTTCATCTTTAGCCCCACAGTATCCAGGCGAAACACTTAGGCCAACCCCTTTCTTTCCTACTCCCTAGGGTGTGGTTATGTCGTATACTTGCAATACAGTCAGATTCATTTGCCATAGTCTGCATGACATCCTGAACACCTCCGCCATTCTGGATGATTTTTCACTCTTGAGATGTACAGTTCTATGAGTTCTGACATGCCTGGAATCATATATCCCAACACCACATTATAATACCAGGCAATTCCTTGACTCCCCAAATTCCCCCGTGCTGCCTCACTATAATCAGTCTCCTCTCTTACCCCCCACCTTTAGTAATTACTAATCTTTTAGGCCCAGTCATTTCTCTTCCCTAGTATGTCATGCAAACGGAATAATAGAGTGTGTAGCCTTTTGGGTTTGGCTTTTGCTTTTACCTATTAAAATAGATTTAAGATCCATCCATATTGTTGCATGGATCAATATCCTGTCCCATTTTATTGTCGAGTAATTACCTATTGTGTGAATGTTCCATAGTTTGCTTACCATCATCTGTTGAGGGACATCTAGGTCATTTCCAGTTTTGGCTGAGTATGAATGAAGCTGCCATATACAATTGTATACAGGTGGACTGTAAGTGTTCATTTGGATAAGTACCTAAGAGTAGTATTGATGCTAAGGGTATACTTAACTTTAAACGAAACTGCTAAGCTGTTTTTCAAAGTGGTTGTACTATTTGACATTCTCGCCAGCAATACGCAGAAGTTCCAGTTGTTCTGCATATTTGTCTACACTTGGTTTTGTCAGTTTTTAAATTTTAGCCATCCTAATACATGCGTAGTTCGTGGATTCCGTTGTTAACATTTTAACCTACCTGGGCCTTATATTTAAAATGAATTTCTTGCAGGTAGCAGATAGGTGGGTCTTGATTTTTCTGTCAATCTACCAATCTCTTTAATTGGAGTGATTAATCCACTTACATTTAATATATTTATTCATATTGTTGGATTTACCTCTACAGTTCTGCTATTTTCTCTTTATTTGTACTATATGTTCTTTGTTTAATTTTCTTCCTTTCCTTAACCCTCCCCCCACTTCTCCTCCACCTCCTCCTTCTTCTTTTGATTAACCAGTTTTTATATGATTGATTTTATCTCTGGTATTGGCTGTTTAACTGTTTCTTTTTGTTTTGTTTTGTTTTTTCGGTGTGGGAGGTCAAGGATTTTCAGTGTATATCTTTAACTTATGCAGTATGCCCTTGGCTATATTACACCGCTTCGCAGAGTAGAGAAACTGCAAACATACACTTCCATTTTCTTCCATTTTCAGTTTTGACTATTGTTTTCATACTTTTTACTTCTATATATGCCATAAATCCTACAATACATTACTATTGCTTTTGCTCTAAATAATCAATTATTTTTTTCATTTTAAAAATTATGGTAGAATATACATAACGTAAAGCTAACCATTTTAATAATTTTAAGTGTACAGTTTAGAGGCTTAAGTACTGAAGTATTAGGTATTTGCAATGTTGTGCAACCCGCATTACTGTCTATTTCCAGAATTTTTCATCATCCTCAACAGAAACTCTGCATCGATTAAGTAACAAGTCCCCATTTCCCCAGACCCTAGTAACCTGGATTCCACTTTCTGTGTCTATGAATTTGACTACTCTAGCTACCTCATATAAGTGGAACCATATAGTATTTGTCCTTTTGTAACTGGCTTCTTTCACTTAGCATAATGCATTCAAGGGTCATCCATGTTGAAGCATCTATCACTAGGTCATTCCTTTGTATGGCTGAGTAATATTCCATTGTATGTATGTATCACATTGTGTTTATCCATTCATCTACTGATGGACCCTTGGGTCGTTTCCACCTTTTGCCTATTGTGAATATTGCCACTAAGAATGGTGATCTACAAATATTGTTGGGAGTCCCTGCTTTCGGTTCTTTTGTATATGTGTCTAGGGATAGAATTGTTTAACCTTTTGAGAAACTGCCACACTGTCTTCCACAGCAGCTGTACCATCTTACATTCCCACCAGTGGTGCGTGGAGACTCTAGTTTCTCCACACCCTCATCAACATTTGTTATTTTCACTTTTGAAAATAAAAAATGTATGTGAAGTTATATCTCATTGTGGCTTAGATTCGTATTTCCCAAATGATTAATGTTGCTGACCTTCTTTTTATGTGTATATCATCTCTGAAGAATGTTCATTCAAGTCCCTTGCCCATTTTTGAATCAGATGGTTTATTTTCTTGTTGTTATAAGAGTTTTTAAATATTTTTTGAATATTAGTTCTTTATCAGATATATGACTTGTAGATATTTTCACCCATTCTGTGGGTTTTTTTTTCATTCCCTGATTGTGCCCTTTGCTGCACAAAACTTTTTAATTTTAGTAATACCTAATTTATTTATTTTTGTTCCCTGTACCTTTAGTGTCATATTTAAGACATAATTGTGAAATCTAAGGTAAAGACGATTTTCCCTTATGTTTTCCACTAAGAGTTTTATAGTCTTTGCTCTTAAATTTAGCTCTTTTATCTATTTGAGTTAGTTTTTGTACATGGTGTGAGTAAGGGTCCAACCTCATATTTTCCATGTGGAAATCTAGTTTTCCCAGCAGTGTTTGTAGAAAAGACTGCCCTTTCCCCCATTGAATGGTCTTGCCAGAATCGTCAAAAATCGATAGACCATACGTGTGTGAATTTATTTCTGGGCTCTTGATTTCTATTTTGTTGGTCCATATGTGTATATTTATGCCAGTACCACAATGTTTTGATTATTGTGACTTTGTAGTAAGTTTTGAACTTAGGCAGTGTGAGGTCTCTAGCCACCCCCCCCCAATATTGTTTTGACTCTTCAGGATCCCCTGAAATTCCATGTGAATTTTAATATGGATTTTTCTATTTTGGAAAAAAAAATGCCATTGGGATTTTTATAAGGATTTCTTCGAATTTGTGTATTACTTTGGCCAGTATTGTCATCTTAACAAATTAAGTTTTCTAATCCATGAACATAAGACATTTTTTCCTTTCTTTAGATTTGTAATTTCTTTCAGTAATGTTTTGCAGTTTTGTTTTGTGTTTTTGTTTTTGTAAAAGTCTTTCACCTCCTTGTTTAAATTTTTCCAAAGCATCTTATTTACCACTGTAAATGGATGAAATGGTTTTCTTAATTTTCTTTTTTTAATGTTTATTTGTTTATTTAGAGAGATGGAGAACATGAGTGGAGGAAGGGCAGAGAGAGAGGAAGAGAGAGAATCCCAAGCAGGCTCCATGCTCAACACAGAGCCCAACATGGGGCTTGACCTCATGACTGTGAGGCCACAAACTGAGCTGAAATCAAGAGTGGGTCGCTCAACTGACTGACCTATTCGGGCGTCCCTTAATTTATTTTCAGATTGTTTACTTTTTAAAAGTATAAAAATCAACATATTTTTGCATGTCAATTTTGTATCCTGCAATTTTGTTTAATTTGTTTATTAACCTTAGTAGTTTCTGTGTGTGTGTGTGTGTGTGTGTGTGTGTGTGTGTGTGTGTGTGTATTCTTCAGGGTTTTCTGCAAATAAGATCACATCATCCACGAACAGATAATTTTATTTTTTCCTTTCTTAACTGGGTGCCTTTTATTTCTTTTCTTGCCTCGTTATTCTGGCTAGAACTTCTAGTACTACTTGAATAGAAGGGGTGAAAACAGACATCCATCTTGTTCCTATCTTAGGGAAAAAGCTTCCAGTCTTCATCACTGTGAGCATGGTGTTCACTGTGAGTTTTTCATTTGTGGCCTTTATCAAGTGCCCTTCTAGTCTTAGCATATCTAGTGTTTTTGTCTTGAAAGGGTGTTCAAATTTGTCACATGCTTTTTCAGCATCAATTGAGATTACCCTGTGTGCTTTTTCCTTCACCAATTAAAACTAAAAATTTTGTGTTTTGTTTGGATTTACTACTGTTTTTTAGAAGATTCTTTTTGAAAAACATTTATTTATTTTTGAGAGACTGAGCGAGCACAAGCAGGGGTGGGGCAGAGAGAGAGAGCACGCATCTGAAGTGGGCTCTACACTGACAGTGGCAAGCCCAATGTGGGGCTCGAACTCATGAACTCACGTGAGATCATGACCTGAGCCAAAGTCAGACATTCAACCAACCAAGTCACCAAGGTGCCCCTGGATGTCCTACTGTTAAGGCAGGAGGAGGGTAAACCGGTCTCTGCTACTCTGATTATTTGGCTGCAGGCAGAAGTTTTCAAATACATTTAAAAAAAAAATCTCTCCATGTGAATACAAATAGATTATTTCATCCTTTTAATAGTATTTTAATAGTATTTAATAATATGTTCTATAGTCTTCTACTGCATGAAGAGATTATTTTGCTGTTGCATTATCATTGGACATTGGTGTTGTTATCTAGTTTTTACTATATAATACTTTTCTCTGGGGCAAATATTCAGAAATGGAGCTCCTGGGTTTTGAGTATGTTCATGTACAGAGTTAAAAGATCAGGGGCATCTGAGTGGCTCGGTCGGTTAAGCGTCCAACTCTTGATTTCAGCTCAGGTCTTGATGATCTCAATGTGGTGAGATGGATTCCCGGGTGGGCTCTGTGCTGAGTGTGGAGCCTGCTTAAGAATCTCTCTCTCCCTCTCTCTCTGCCTCTCCTCCATTCGAACATGCTCTCTCTCTCTCTTGAAAATAAATAAACTTAAAAAAAAACAGAAGATCATATCAAATTCTTTTCAAAGTGGGTGTACCAATGTTCACTCCCATCTGCAAAGTATGAGTACCATTTGCCCACAGTATTTCGCAAATATTGTATTATCAGCCATTAACATTTTAGGCAATGTGATTGGTGAAAAGGGTAGCTCATTATTATTTTAATTTTCATTTTCTTGAGTATTAGTGATGTTGAGCATCCCCTCATCTGTTTATTGGTCTTGTAATTTACTTATTTTCTGCATTGCCTGCTTACATATTTTGCTCACTTTTCGACTGGGTTGTTTTTCTCTTTATTGTTGATTTGTAGATTTCTTTAAAAAAGGTTTCTGACATTATCTATTTGTCATTATTGGTCATAAATATTTCTCTAGGTCTGAAGCTTGCTTGTAGTTTTATCTGTGGCGTCCTTTCTGGAGCATACATTGTTTTAAAATGTAGATGTGGTCAAACTCATGGTTTTTATTTTCTCTATAAGAAAGTGGCCTTTCTTCTGAAGTCATACAAATAAATTTCCGTTCTTGGGAAAAAAACTTTACTTTTTTTTATAGTTAGGACTTTAAACGTTGTAGAATCTATATTTCGTAAATGTGAGCTAGCGAGTTAATCTTATCTTTGCCACACAAAGAAAGAATCGATTGTTCCAACCTTACTTGCTGATAGTCCATCCTTACCACATAATGCTATTAGTGATTGTCCCGCTGTGAGCTAGGTTCTGCATAAGGTAATTTATATGCCTTTTCTTGTTTACTTATCCCATCAAGCCTTGCTTGACCCTAAGGAGGGTACCATGCCCCTTTTCTAGGTGGGGAAATGGAGGTTCAAAAGGTTATATAACTTGCCCAACGTCACACAGCTGGCGAGTGGTGGAGGCAGAATTTGAACCTGAGTAGATACAGAGGTAGTTAAAGATGGGAGTTCATGGTCTATTCAGAAGGACAATGGGCCTTAGTTCCACTGACTTTTAAAAAAATTTTTTTAAAAAATGTTTATTTATTTATGAGAGAGAGAGAGAGAGAGAAGCTGAGAGTGAGCATGAGTGCGGGAGGGACAGAGAGAGAGAGGAGGACAGAGGATCCGAAGTGGGCTCTGTGCTGACAGAGAACCCAATAAGGGGCTCGAATTTACAAACCGCAAGATCGTGACCTGAACTGAACTCGGATGCTTAACTGAGTGAGCTGCCCTGGTGCCCCTCATTGACCTTTAAAACCAGATAATTCCTTACATGGTTGTGGGGGCCACCTTGTGCATTGTAGGATGTTCAACGGCCTCTCTGGTTTCAATCCATTATATACCAGGAGCACCTTGCCACCCGTCCAAGCCACCCTTCACCCCTGGTTGTGATAAAGCAGACTGCCTCTAGGCATTGCCGAATATTCCCTGGGGGATGAAATTGCTCCCTGTTAAGAGCCACTAATTTAGATAATAATAATTATTAAGTGTCATATCAATTATTAACCATGATTAAAGCTAATGGCATTGACACTAATTACCCACAGCTTGCCCTGTTGCTTATTTGTAGCTGATGGACGGAAGGTTTTAGCTTTCCCTTTAAATCGCACCTCCTCAGAGTTCTGCTCTCACACCTGTGAGTCCTCACTTGGCCTACCCTTCTGGGAGGTCTGCTTCCTCCTGAAGACGAGCCTCGCTGTGTGTGTGCCTCTTGTACGCGCTGTCTTTACCGCGAAGCACAGGAGTACCTTTGGGCAACCGCAGGTGGGTCTGGGGCTCGGGGCAGTTCGTGTTTTCTTTTCAAAATATTTTTCTTCAACACTTTGTTGGCGATGAATGCAAATGGAAAAATAAAGCTCTGCTGATGTAAGACGATACCTCACTCTAGACGTGGCGGGGGCGAGGAGGCTTCATCATTCATGATTCATGTTCAGGCTGTAAACATGCCCGCCCTCACCAGCAAGCTCTGGGAAGGCAGACCTGCACACAAATGTCAGGACCCACCGGGGACCGCGGCGTCCGGGGCCCCGGGAGACACACTGTGCTTCCAAATCCCTCGATGCCGTACGAGATCTGGGGTGACTTAGAACACTGCCTTTAGCTTGGCCAATCGGGATTCCATATTTGAAGGTCTAAAACAATACTAAAAATGACCAGGTGACAAATGTTCAGCATCATTTGAGCAGTTATGGTAACTCCTCTAGTTTTCGCTATTGACAACAGCTGTCTTGCTCTATTCAGCGGTGGTCTAGCTCCATGAATCCCCTTGCAAACCTCCCCTTCGAGCTCATTTCCCCCTGTTGCCATGAAGACTTCTGGAGACTCTGACAAGCCCCCATGTGAAGCCCAGAGCCTTGATGTCTGTAGATGCCACCCTGCCTTCCAGGCTGGCATCCTTGCTGGGGAAAGAAGCGAGGTCCTGCTGATGTGACACCTTCCTGGCCCGCCCGTGCCGGGGCTTCCTGGTCACATTTCCTTTTCTAAGCTCATTCCTACCCTGTATCCCCACAGCCCTGAGCCCACCCTGCAGCCCTGGGGATGAGGCTGGGCTCACCAGCTAAACTGGGGGCTCCCTGATGGCAGGCCTAGGTCTTCTTCTCCTCGGAGCCTCCTTCATTTGAGGGTGCGCTCTCCACTGTGGGTCAGCAGAAGGCTGGGCTCAGAGAATACTGACGTGCCGGGGCGGGAAGCGTCCTGTGGCTCTCACCTCTCTGGGCCCTTGCTATTAGGACAGCCACACAGGCAGACTTAAAGACAGAGTGGAAGGGAGTGGGGTGCTCAGCCCCTCCCCGTTGGGGACATGGGGGCCCGCTCCAGGGCTGGAGCTGAGTTGTGCATGGTGTCCTGCGATCCTGTGAATATTTAGCTGGTTCTGTCCCCTTTGCTGGCTCCTGCCTATGTAAACAGCCACCAGGGTAGGGGAGGCAGAAGCTGTGGTGGCGGTGGCAGCGGCAGGGGACGGTGGGGAGGGAAGAGGGCCGAGGCTTACAGCTGGACGACGCTGACTGAGGGAGCCACCCGTGAGCCCCGCCATGGACAGGAGGGCGTGGGCTACCTACATCTTCTGCTTGCTGAGCCCACTGCCCGCTGTGAGTAGACCCTCCTGCCTCCCCTGCTGGGCTCCAGACCTGAGAGCCACAGGGCCACATGGGGTGTCCAGCTGGAGCCCAGTGGGGTCCCCACTGCCCTTCCCCAGCACACGAGTTTCTTCCTACTAAGCAGGCTGCGGAGGCCGTGGCTGGGAGAACTCCTGAGATGGGCGTTCCCCCCTCCCCTCCCCTGCTCTTCCCGCCCGGGCTCTCTCTGGATAGCTCTAGGGAAACCTGGCTGCGCTGAGTTAGCCTTCCTGTCATTTCCCCCAGGGCCTGTCCGCGCCCTCTGGGGGCCGCAGAGAGCTGTCTGCCGAAGACATGGCTCCCAATCGGGGAGGCAGTTAGGGCCTCTTCATCTCCCCAAGCCTTCTCTTCTCTGAGCAACCCATCCCGAATTCCTTCACAAAATCTCTAGACCTTTCCCCATCTCCAGCATCCCGGGAGCCACACTCCCGTTTGGTCGCTGCCTCTTAGAGGGGGTGGGCCTGAACAGTCCATGGAGAACAGCTGCTCCCCTCTTGCATTCGGGGGACTATTCTTCTCTTGATACGCCCTGCGGCTGGAGAAGCTTTTAGCAGACTGATAAGCTGAAGAATGTTGTGCCGGTGCCAACAGGGGGCCCCCCTGAATGTGCTGGGATTTCCCAGCATGTTTTCTAGGAGTTACTGCAAGTGACACAGGGACCAGGACAGGACATACAAGTACTGGGTTGGGAAGCTCAGCCCACGTGGACTGAGATCTTTTTCTTCCTCCACTGGCTTATGTGTGTGTGTGTGTGTGTGTGTGTGTGTGTGTGCACGCATGTGTGCATGCATGAGAGCGTGTGTCTGCAGGGGCTGCCGCGCCTCCCAAGCACAGTGCGGCACCTGCCCCTAGGTGCACAGCACAGCCTTTGGGCTTGAATCCTGACACGGTGAAGGGAGCTGTGTGGCCTAGGCAAGTTCTTCACCCTTCCTGAGCCTCACTTGGTCTCTTTTGTGAAAAAGAGGATAATATCTTCCCTCCAGAGCTGTTGTGCATTGAGCGGGATCTGATTTGTCGGGGGCTGAGCATAGGGTGCAACATAGGTAACTGTTGTTTTTTTTTAAATTGAAGTATAGTTGACATAAAATACCTTAGTTTTTAGCTTAGTTTCGGGTGCACCACATAGCGGTTTCACAAGTTTATGTTATGCTGTGCTCACCATCCGTCACCACACGACGCTATTATAACCCATTGACTTCTTCCCTGGGCTATACCTTTCCTTTCTGTGCTGTATTCACTTCATAACCGGAAGCCTGAATTTCCTACCACCCTTCCCCTATTTTGCCCATCCTTCTTTTTTCGTTTCGTTTTGTTTTGTTATGCAGATAACTTCTAAAGCTCTCCTGTCTGCAGTGAGGGAGCCTCCTTCTTCTTATCTGTGTGCACCCCATGGTGAAAGGGCACTCTCTCTCTCCTCTTCCTACCCCTGCCCCTCTGCTTCCATCATCACGTCTCCTTCTCCGGCTCTGACATTCCTGCCACCCTCTTATAAGGACCTCATGTCCACCCAGATAATCCAGCATAATCTCCCCATCTTGAGATCCTTAACTTAATCATGGGTGCAAAATCTCTTTGGCAGTGCAAGGTAGCATATTCACAGGTTTCAGAGATTAGGATACAGACATTTTTGTGTGTATGGAGGGGATTGTTCTGCCTACCAAGGTACTTTATGCAGAACTGCGTCCAGGGAGGAGGAGTGCAGAACGTGGGGAGTAGAGCAGGGAATAAGGAAAGGCCGTGTGTACATCAGTGCATCACTGACTCGGCCAGCTCCGTGAGATCCTTGGAAGACTTGTGTTTAGTGTGTCTCAGAACTTACTTCCACAAGATGACATTGGGAAGCATCTGTCCAAATCTCCATCTTTCTTTTTTTCCTTCCTTCCTCCCTCCCCTCCTCCCTATCCCCCCTTCTGCCTCTCCCACTGCCTACCTTCCTTCTTCCTGTCCTTCCTCCACCAAGTACGATTGTAAGTGCCACGAGCCAGGCCCTGTGCTTAGGAGCAGGGGCACAGAAATGAATCAGGCTTTGTCTCTGTCCTAAGGTCATTTGGACCAGAGAACCAGTAGGAGTACCCAAGTGGCTTGGCTTACCCCATTAACTTCTCCCTGCAGGTATTGGGCCACGTGCACCCAGAGTGCGACTTCATCACCCAGTTGAGAAAGGATGAGAGGTCGTGTCTACAAGCAGCAGAAGGGGTGCCCAACACCACCCTGGGTATGGCACTTGAGAGGGACGGGGTGGCTTCTCAGACTCCTTTATCTCCTCCAGCCTCATCACTCTGAATTCTAGATGAGCCTGTCCCCTGAGTCTGCTCTCCTCCCATCTCTCCCTCTAGGCTGCCCTAGGACCTGGGATGGGCTGCTGTGCTGGCCGATGGTAGGCTCTGGCGAGTGGGTGACTCTCCCCTGCCCAGATTTCTTCTCTCACTTCAGCTCAGATCCAGGTGAGGGTTCTGGGCATGGAGGTGGGTGGGGGGATGAGGTGGGGTCATCTGGTGGTGCCAGAATATGGCAGGCTCATCCCTGGCTTTGGGGAGAGTGAATCTGGATTTGAACACCAACTTCCCTTCTTCCCATGTGACCTTGGGAAGTCAGTCAACCTTCTGACCCTCAGCTTCCTGACCTGTGACCTAGGGAAAACAAGAACATTAACCTCATAAGGGGTGAGGATTGGTGGGCAGAGTGTGGAAGTGCTGGACCCAGAGCCTGACCCGAAGTAAATGTTCTCTGGATGTTAGGAGGAAGACTGGCTGTTGGGGTGGAGGGGAGCAGCAGAGCCTGTCCGACTGCTAAGATGCTACCAGCTGCCCAGTGCGGGGAGTCTGGAAAGGCTGGACCTGGAACCCAGGCCCCTGGAGAGAAGGCTACCCTCTCTCTGCCATTCAGAGAAGCTGTTGGCAGACCCTGCCAGGGTCACTGGATGATCCATGACTCCTCCCTCCGCCTGTCCTGGAGAGAGTAGGCGTTTTAACCAAATTTCTGTTTCCACCTCGGCATTCCCTGCAGGGTCCGTGAAGCGGGATTGCACTATCGCTGGCTGGTCTGAGCCCTTCCCACCTTACCCTGTGGCCTGCCCTGTGCCCCTAGAGCTGCTGACTGAGGAGGTAAGGGGCTCCTGGCATCTTAGAGGAAGGGCCACCAGGGATGTTTGTATGGATGGTGGACTGCACAACCGTAGAGGCCACCATTGTAGCCAGCAGGTTGGAATAGAAATTACAGCAGTTTCCAGAAGGTGGCAGTGTTTGGAAGAGAGAGAGAGCCCTGGTCTTTTGCTAATCTGCTCAAGAGTGACACCTGTGCTAGGAGAGAGGAAAGCAGAGGGCAGGGTGGGAGATATGCTGGCCGCCTTCTCCTTGGCGCACCCTCTCCATGCCCAGGCCTCCAGGACAGGAGCTTTGAGTGGTTCCAGGGAAATAAAGACTCCTAATGGTCCCGAGAAAGCTCCTTCCCTTCTCCGGTCCACAGTCTGTGGAGTAGAGGGCATGCCCCATATGCCTGAATCGAGCGGGGCCTTGGCAAGGTGCTTCCGTGCCCATCATCTTCTATATCTTTCCCCTCAGCCCTGCAAGGGAAGGCATGAGTCTGGCTGTTTTTTAGATGAAAAGACAGATGTGGGTGGCAATTGCTTGCATTCCTCGGGGTCCCGAATCCCATCCCTTGGCCTGCACTCTCCTCTCCGTCTCGGGGTGGGGGTGGGGTGTGTCCAGGCTGGACTTGGGTCCATCTAAATACTTGGTCATAGAAAGAACTATTCCCTGTGGCTGTCCCTGTGGTTTTCTTTGGGGAATGTTGTATGCCCACGATGGTTAGGAAGCAGGATGTCCATAAACAAGCCCAATTTCCTCTTGGAAATATAGTTTCTCTGCTGCCTGTCTCCCTCCCACTGCTCCCCACCCCCAGCAAGGGTGAGAGTCAATCATCTCACCTCTGTCCCCGCCCCCTCTCACCAGAAGGCCAGGTGCAAGACAGGCTTAACAAACACTTCCCTTCATGAGGGAGCTTGGCAGGGCTCTCATGGGCACCCTGCCCCTGATGGAGAGTTCTGGGGTGGAACTGACAGTCTTCACCTGCTTGGTTGTCAAGCCTCCCCTTCCCAGAATGTCCAGCCGCTGAGACTTTCTCTGTTTTGACCTTTCCAGAAGTCCTACTTCTCCACGGTGAAGATCATATATACCCTGGGCCATAGCATCTCGGCCGTGACCCTCTTCGTGGCCATTGCCATCCTGCTGGCTCTCAGGTTTGCTGTCCTCTTCACCTGCTCGAGAATCTTTGCTGCCTCCTTATTGTCCACAGCACCAAGCCTGATTCCTTGCCTTCATGTTCAAGAGGTTCCCAGGTCTAGACACCATGGCCATTCCTAGCTTTTCCTTTCCTTTTGCCAGAGTGTTTCCTTTCTACCCCTCACTCGTGAGGACTCACTGCAGTGGCTACACCTTTGCTCTCATGGGACTTATTCTGTTTGCTTGGAATGCCCACCTCCTTTCTTCTTGGTGTATTTATATCTGTCAACATTCAAAGCCCAGCTTCGATCTGCTTTAAGAATCCTTGCTGCCTCTCTTGTAGCCCTTCTTGACTGTACCCAACCCTTTGACCATTGCCTCTCTTAAGCACCCCCCCGCCCCCGACTTCAGAGTCTGAGCCCCATAACATGGCTTGTGCTGTTCTCTGTCTCATGGGGATGTGCCTCATCTCTCTGAGCACCCAGGGGACTCCCCTGGGCGGTATCCTGCCATTCCTGACTCCGTCCCCCAGACTACGAGCTCCCTGAAGGCAGAGACTGGTACTCCGTCCTCTCACCTATGCTGAGCCTAGAGCAGTGGTTGGCCAGCTGTCCTGCATGGCTAACCCTGAAGCCTCAAGTCCAGCCTGGTCTGACCCAAGTCAGTTCAATTCGCTTCCCACCATGTTCACCCTGATCCCTTCCCATCCCTCCAGGAGGCTCCACTGTCCCCGGAACTACATTCACACCCAGCTGTTTGCCACCTTTATCCTCAAGGCGGGAGCTGTGTTCCTGAAGGATGCCACCCTCTTCCACGGCGAGAACACGGATCACTGCAGCTTCTCCACTGTAGTAGCTGGGGTTGCAGGGTGCCGGGGTGGGTGGGTGGGGGGGGAGGGAAGGCCATGTTAGACATCTAGATGCAGGTGTGGAAGGCCCCTGGAGCCTGCAGGAGCTGATCCTGGGGCTATGCAGTGGCCAATCATAAAACAGGAAACACCCTCTCCCTTCCTGCCACTCCCCAGAGTCATGTTCTAAATCCCCATCTCATTTCTTGGGCTCTTGGGCCAACCCATGTCATTTCCCTTATTTCATATTCCCTTTTCATTCCTTTTTCTGTACTCTAACTTAGCGCATCCGTCACCCCACCAGCCCTTTCGTTTAGTACTTCCTCCTAGTGTGCCTGTCTGTGGCTGGGTGTGGGTGTGCCCTGGGCTGGATGGAGCTGGGTCCCTCCCTCAAGAAGCATCTGTGGTGCCTGGGGAGCAGAATGCATCAGATTATGGGACCACCCAGTGGGGGAGGGAGTGTTGAAAGCTGGGTTTCAGGGAGGAGATGGCTTCGGAGCTAGTGGAGGGAAGGGGGAAGACATGTTAAATGGAGGGACCAGGGTGAACAGACTCTCACAGACAGGAGCATGTCCAAGAACCAGGAAAGTCATATGGGGGTGGGGAGGTGGGAGAAGCAGAAGAGAATGAAAATAAAGGGAAGTTGGGGGCCAGTGGGGAGGCCTGGCACTCACCAGGCACGCTAAAACTGCGCCGGAAATGAACAGATGCACAAATGGACAAACCAACCATGACCTTAATGAACTTATGACAGACGTAATAGATGTGTATGGAGCACTTAGGTGGAGGAACTGCGCTAAATGCTTTACATGTATTACCGCCTTTTATTTCCTACTCATATTTTCACAAGAGTGGGACTGGGGCCAAGCCTGGGCCATCTGAGCTCAGAGGCGATGTTCTGCAATCATGCAGCGAATGAATGAATGCATGCATGGGTGAGTGCCTGTACGTTTGCAGGAGTGAGTGGTGGCCCATAGCCGCAGCGCTAGAAACTGACCTAGACTGCAGAGGAAGAGCTGAGGCACGGGGAGGTTACCCAGCTAATACATGGTAAATTTGAACCCAGATCTGTGCTCTTAATCACCACCTTATACTACCATATCTCCTCTGGGGCAGCCTACAGTTGAGGGATCTGAGTGGGGTAGGGGCTCCAATGGGCACCCGGCTCTGAAGAACCCAGGCCCCCGACCCGCAGGTTCTGTGCAAGGTCTCGGTGGCCACCTCCCATTTTGCCACCATGACCAACTTCAGCTGGCTGTTGGTGGAAGCTGTGTACCTGACCTGCCTCTTAGCCTCCAAGTCGCCCAGCACAAGGAGGGCCTTCTGGTGGCTGGTTCTTGCCGGCTGGGGTGAGCACCAGGGCTGGCGAGCGGAGGGCTGGGAATTCCCAGGAAGTTCATCCAAAGGTCCCTTCAGCTTACCGATGATGACCCAAGGCCCAGAGCAGGGAAGGGACAACCTGCAGCCCTCCAGCAAGTAGGGGCCAGCTCCCCGGCCCCTGTGCTCTCCCCTGGTCCCTTTTTCCAGGTGCCCTGTGTGGCTGCTGGTAGTGGTGGCAGGTGGGGGTAGGTCTCTGAGCCGAGGACGCAGACTCCTTACTGGTGTCTCCTCTGTGCCCCCCCAGGGCTCCCCCTGCTCTTTGCTGGCATGTGGGTGTGTTGCAAGGTGGCCTTCGAAGATGTTGCGTGAGTGTGGGTGTCGACCTCAGCACACAGTTCCAGGTCCCCCTGGGGCATGGGCTTGACAGTCGGGCAGTGTGGCTGTTCTCCAAGCTGGGGAGAGGAGGAGGAGACCCCAGTCCTGCCTTCAGGGAACTCCCAGGCTTGAGCATGAGATGGAAAGGCCATTGTGGATGGCATGGAAGGGGCATGCCTTGGGGTGGGAGGGGGCCTCAGATTCTTGGGGTGTTGGGTTTATGGAGTGGTGGGGTTGGGGGGCACAGTAAATAGGGGCCTCATGGAACAGGGGAAGTTTTGAGGCCAGCAAGAAGCAGCTATGGAGAGAGAGAGGGTAAGCCCAGAGCACGGATTGGTGCACCCCTTTGGAAGGCGGCCTAACTGGCTAAGGGAGGAGATAAGGCTGAATGGGCATGGAGAGGAGGAAGGGTTACTACAGAAAAGGGGTTTTCAGCAACTGCATTTTTGGCACCCCCAATCAGTCCTAGCCTGTCCTCTTCCTAGATGCTGGGACCTGGATGACAGCTCCCCTTATTGGTGGATCATCAAGGGGCCTATCGTCCTCTCCGTTGGGGTCAGTTTGGCCAGCGTCCTCTGTTTCATTCTCCCTGGGTCCACTGAGGAGGGGGGACTGTACAGCAGGAAACATGACCCCAGGCTGTGCATTTCCTCCAATGTTATCAAAAGTGAGGGACGCCTGCTTTGTGCCAGAGTAGACCCTGGGAGGTGCTGGAGGCAAGATGACGGGGCCCAATCTCCCACCCTTTATCTCATGGCTGGAGAGGGAGGAGGACCCTGAGCCCCTCAGCCCCTGAGCTCCACGTGGGACCTCCCAGGCTCCAGGATACAAGTTCTAGAGCAACGACCCGTATATCCATCTATCTGCACATCCCTGTGTCTCAAGGATTTGGGGTTTCTAATTCCCAAAGAGGCCCCATCCCAGACCACCAGGGCCACCCCTGACTCTTGCCTTTTACCTTCTTGCACCTCTATTTCCAGGTGAACTTTGTGCTTTTTCTCAATATTATCCGCATCCTGCTGAGGAAACTGGAGCCCGCTCAGGGCAGCCTCCACCCCCAGTCTCAGTACTGGTAACGTGTGTGTGCACCAGGGGATGCCGGGGACAAACTGGAGTGAGAGTTGGTGTGGTTCTGTTTCATTCACTGGCCTGGTCCGTGCTCCTCCCCATGCTTCCAGAGAAGGAATGGATCTGGCCTCCCGCCTTCTAGGAGATCACAATGTAGGGAGGATAGAGGCAAACATCTAGTTATCAGGCCAAATGGGTGGATGAATGCTGGGATCCATCTCTATGGGAGTCTGCAGAAGAAGAACCTTTCTAGATGGGGGGGGGGGATGGGAGTAAGATATGGTTAGGGAAGACTTCCTGGAGGAAGTGGTCTTTGAACTAGACTTTGAAAGATACACAGATGTTGACTGGAGTCAACTGAAACAAGAGCATTTGGCAGCAAGAACAGCAAGATCCATGGTCCTGATGTAAGGAGGCCCTGCATTGTACCACACCGTGTATTTGGGGAGGATGGTGCATAGAGTTCATATGGGGAACTGATGGAAAGTGGGAGTGAGCAGGGGGCACGTGGGAGGTTCTTATTCCAGCCTTGGGTGCCGAGGGCTTGTCTTCTCCTGCAGGCGGCTCTCTAAGTCAACGCTTCTCCTCATCCCGCTGTTTGGAATTCACTATGTCATCTTCAACTTTCTGCCCGACAGTGCTGGCCTGGGCATCCGCCTCCCCCTGGAACTAGGACTGGGCTCCTTCCAGGTGAGGGCCGCCCCAGGCACTCTTCCCCCTCAGTCCTTGGGCAGGAGGGAGGTGGTGCTGCCCACAGGTTTGACAGACTTGACAGTAGGTTGAAGGCTACGAGGCTGGCTTTTCTTTCTTCCAGCCACACATCTATCTATTTAATTATCTGTCTGTCCATCTTTCATCCATCCATCTCGATTCATTCAATTACCCCTGAACCCATTTATACTCATCCATTTATCCATCTCTCTCCCCATTATTCATCCATCTATCCACCCACCTACCCATATACTCATCCATCCATCCACTTATCCATCCATCCATCCATCCTCCGCCTATGCATCTGTCATCCTCTTATCTGTCCATCTATCCATGCATCTAACACTTATTGAGTACTTATTACGTGCCAGGATCTGTGCTCAATACTGAGTGATACAGAAATGAAGGAAATCCGAGAAACAGGATCAACAGTAGAGCCTTGGCAGGCTTGCTATGATGATTACATGAGACATTGTGCCTGGCACATAGAGATGAAAGCATCTACCTTCCCTCCTCCCGAAGCCCTGGCCCAAGCCACAGCCTCGGGGTGGGCGGGGGAAAAGGTAGTAGTAAGACTGTGGACACCTTGTGGTCAGGCCAAGTATTCTGATGTGGTCCTTTCTCTTTGGCTCCACAGGGCTTCGTTGTTGCCATTCTGTATTGCTTCCTCAACCAAGAGGTATAGAGCTCTCTGTCTATCCTTAGTCACTGAGCCTTCCCTCCCACCAGACCTGAGGCCACTTCTCTCCTCCCCAGGCCCTGTAAATGCCAGCTCAAGCCAAACTTTGACTTCCTTTGTGAAGCTTAGTCTGTCCTGAGCCTCTAGGTCAAGCTGAACCCGACTGCTTTCTATAAACATCCTTTATCCATCCCTTCTCTGGGCTGGACCAAGTATACTGTCCCTTTAGGACCAGGGATGGTCTAAAAGGATCCCTCGATTCTGTGTTTCTAAAACTGAAAGAAAAGGACAGTGGAGGAGGGAATAAGTCAACTCTGGGAGAGACAGAGAAAGCAGACAGAGGAACAGGGAAAGTCAGAGGCAGACATAAAAAGAACAAGGAAAATAGAGTCAGGTGTAGCAACGGGGAGGATGATCGAGAGCAGAGCTGGGGATACTGAGAGAAACACCCGGAAGAGAGAGACTGATGGAAAGAATAGACCAAGCAGAGATAGACATACCCACGAATAGATAGATGATGCTCATACATATGTAGAAATATGGAAAGATGGCAGAGAGAGGAGATTTAAAACATCCCACCCAGAAGGCACCTTGCACCTGTCCCTTAGGACAGACTTGCTTTGTGGGAGAGGTGGGAGAATTAGCTCAGCGCCCTGGATAACCAGGCCCAGCTCTGTGCACAGGCAGAGTCACGGGCTCCCTCTGGTGGCGTGGATTTGCCGTGGGCTCTGTCCTGCCGGAGACCTGGGTGCACATCCATCTCCCAGCTGTGGAACGGTGCTGGCCCCTCACCTGCCGCCTCTTTTCCAGACTGACTCCCTCCCCTCTGACTTTTACTTCTATCTCAGACTCTGAGCTCCACACAGCCTTATCTGGTGTCCGGGTGCAGACAGGGCTGCAGTATCTATGTGTAGGGGTTCGTGGGTTCTGCAGACGTTGAGAGGGTGAGGGACAGTCCTAGCTGAGGCTGGAGGGACCTGACAAAGAGGCTTACACACCTCTATGATGGGGAGCTTACTACTTATCGATAGCTCTTCTGTTGCTAGGCACCTGTGGGGAAGCTCACCTTTATGTTGAACAGAAATCTGTCTCCCTTCTGTCTTTTGCTACAGCCCAAGTTTATCTCTGTCAGGTGGGTCACGGCCTCTCAACCCCCTCTACCTCCAACAGCCCCTTGGAGATGTGACAATATGGCTTCCCTCGCCCCCACCCACACCCAGTCGCTTTTCTCAGGAATCTCAGTCCCCTCACCTGCAGCTCCTTAGACAGGGTTCTGAGTCTTTTTAGGTTGTATTCTCTGGACAGGTTCCCAGGGGCCATCGTTCAGTTCAGTGGGCAGGGGCAGGAATGAATCCCAGGGCAACGGATGGTCTAAGCCACTCACGGAGGGCAGTGTGGTTCTTTGGCCAGAAACTGAAGAAAGCATCCATAGAAAATGTCTTTAACTGGACCCACCTGAAGGCAGTGCTAAAAGTTGGAGAAGAGAGCTAAAGGGAATGGCCAGAAATACAGGAAGGAGGAAGTAGCATCTTTCAGAGACAATACTTAGTAGTGGCTACTAAGCCAACCATGGCTTCTTCTCTCCCAGGAGTCCAAGTCTCTGTTTCTCCTGCATGGTCTCTCCCCATACCCTCAGTCCCATTGGGGTGGAGTACAGAAGTAGCAGCGGGACCTTCCTAATCCTCTCCCTTGTCCCTGGAGGTGAGGACGGAGATCTCACGGAGGTGGCATGGCCATGATCCTGAGCTGCTGCCAGCCCGGAGGGCCCTCACCAAGTGGACGATGCCTTCTCGCTCTGGGGTGAAGGTGTTGACATCTGTATGCTAGGCTGGCCACATCGCGCGACTGGAGTCGACACCTGAATTTGGGCAGCTACAATAGCCCCCCCTCCCCACCCTCTGGAAAAGCAAGAGAGTCCAGTGTCCCCTGAGAGCCCTCGGGCCATGTCCATACCCCAGCTGCTGCCCAGCCCTGGGCAGGGGCAACCTCTTCACTCTGTCCTACACCTGACACCCTAGGTCCCTGTGTGTCTACCTCTGACCTCCTCGGTTCCTCCATCTCCATTCTCCTCCAATTCCTCCTTCTCGAGTCTGGGCCATAACCCAAGGCCAGAGGAGCCAATAAACTTGTAAATGAGTAGATATGAGTCTTGAGTGAATATATGTGCCTCGGCCGGGCAGGGGCCTACAGCCTTTGTTTGGCCTCTGGTGCAGAAGGGCCTTTGTCATTCCTCTTTCATGTCACGTCCCCATTAACCGCCTGCACAAGGATCTTCTCGTGTAATTTATTCCTAAAATGTATTCTCCCTTGTCTCTATCTCCACTCCCACCGCTCTCCTCCCACAGGCAAACACTCCAATGTGTTTAATGTGAATATTTGTGTTTCTGGGCGCTCTTGCAAAATATGTACTATTTAGTGTGTGTCTGTACTTTTAATTTACATAAATTGTGTCGGTGATACGTCTCATCCTGCTTCTAACATTTTCCCCTCCGCGCTGTGCTTTTGAGACATCCGCCCGTGTTGTTGTGTGCTCATCTGGTCTCTTGTTCTGACTGCCATATGGTGCCACGTGGTGTCATCGCCCACACGTGACCTGTCCTGTCTCCCCCGCTCCCACCCTGCAGGTGACTCTTGACACGCACGTCCCCTCGTGCACTCGCACAAGTCGGCCTTTCTCCGGGACACGTACCCAGGAGCACAAATGTGGGGTCATCACTTATGGCTTTGCTTCTGTGACGAAGCAGTGCCAGACTGCACTCCAGAATGCGTGCAAACTCCGCACCCCCACCAGCAGCTCCGCCAACACTTGGCGTTACCCAGCTTTTTAATGTTTGCAAGTCAAATGTGCGTGAAGCGACATCTCATTGTTGTTTCAATTTGCATTTCCCTGATAACTAATGAGCGTGAGCATCTCTTCCAGTGCCTGTTAGCCTTTTGGGTTTGTTCTCTGGGGTGGAGCGTTCTCAATTCTAGGCGTTTCCCTTATGTTCTCTCCACCATGTGCCTTCCTGAGCCCATAGCCCGCTGCCTGCTGCACTCCGCTCAAGTGAGGGCCCCTGTTGTAACACGTCCTCACGGTCAGTCCTTCCCCCACCCCCTTCCTTGGCGGGAGGGAGGAGAATGAGAACCCTGTGCTGTCCTCGGGGATGTGTTTGCTGACTGAAGAGAGACTTGAGTACAGAGAATAGGCAGAAATGGCTCTGCAGGTCAGGAGGAAATCTCTCCCATTCTTGGTTGGCTGACAGCAGATCTACCAGGCGAAACGCAGCCCCATTCCCTGGCCTCCAGGGAGAAGCCTTGACCAGCTACACCAATAGCCCCTGCCATTCTTCCTCCGATGCACGCCCCCTTCCCTCAGGTCACGAGGGTTCAGCCAGATGAAATCTAAGGTCACACTGTTGGCCGCGATCCCCAACTACCCAGTGCCTTCGCGGCCAGACCAATGTCAAGACGGAACCCCAGTCTAAGAGCCCTATCATGCCTGTCTTCCTTTAGTCTCAGATCATAAGAGTGATTCATACTCACTGCGGGGCATTGAGAGCTGTGGACGGGATTAAAAAAGAAAATAAAAATCAGCCATAATCAATTACTCAAAGATAGTCACTGTTGATATTTTGGTATGTTCCCTCATTTTTTTCCCCTCTGCATTTCTGAACCATCTTGAGATCATACTATATTTATAAATTTGTATTTTTTTATGCTTAAAATGAACATATACTGTATAAAAATGGCCAATGAGCACACAAAAAGATGCTGAATGTCACTAGTCATTAGGAAACTGTAAATCAAAACCACACTGAGATACTATTTCCCACCCGGTAGGACGGCTAAAATGGAAACAATAGACAACAACGAGTGTTAGCCAGGACTTGAAGAAATTGGAATTCTTAGATATTGCTGGTGGGAATGTAAATGGTACAATCATTTTGGCAGAAAGTCTGATAGTTTCTCAAAAAGTCGAACGTTGAGGGGCGCATGGGTGGCTCAGTTGATTAAGCATCAGACTCTTGGTCTGGGCTCAGGTTGTGATCTCTTAGTTTGTGAGACTGAGCCCCGCATCGGGCTCTGCATTGACAGTGTGGAGCCAGTTCCGGATTCTTTCTCTCTGCCCCTCATGCTCTCTCTTTCCTTCTCAAAATAAATAAGTAAACTTAAAAAAATTCCAATGTTCAGCTGCCATAGACCCAGCAAATTCCCTCCAAGGTACGTAGACAAGAAAATTGAAAACCTACCTTTATACAGAAACTTGTATGCAAATACTCAGAGCTACGTTATTCCTAATTGCCAAAAGATGGAAGCTCAAATGTCCATCAATGGGTGGATGCATAAACAAAATGACGTATTCTCTAATAAAAAGGAATGAAAAACTGACACACGCTACATGGTTGAAACTTAAAAATTTGTGCTAAGTAAAGAAAGCCAGTCACAAAAGGCCCCATGTTGTAGGATTCCATTTATGTGAAATGCCCAGAATAGGCTAATCGGTAGAGACAGAGAGTAGGTTAGAGGTTTCCAGGGGCTGGGGGAGGGGAATATGGACACTGACTGCTTGCTGGTGGCTACGCGGTTTCTTTTAGGGGTGATAGCGTGTTCTAGAATTCGCTAGAGGTGACAGTTTCTCCCCCTGTGACTGAAGCCACTGAGCTGAATACTTGAAAAGGGTGAATTTTATGACATGTGAATTATTATCTCTTAATAAAGTTACTTAAAGAGAGTCGATGGATGGTTGCTACAGAACACTTGTCAAACTTTTCTGCCACACAATTTGTAAAGCCCGTCTAATTGTTCTTTGTTTACCCAATAATTATTTAGCAAATCTTCTATTGGTGCAAGTTGCTCCCAAGCTTTAAAAATAAATAGTTGTGAAGACATACTTGCTTGCATCTCAAAAAGAGAAAAGCTTCAGAATAAACTAGATCTAGAATGTTTGACCCAATGTAATGCATGTGATAAGTCTTTTTAAAATTTTTTTTAAAGATTATTTTATTATTTATTTTGAGAGAAAGAGTGTGTGTAGGAGGTTGGAGGGGCAGAGAGAGAAGGAGAGAGAGAATCCCAACCAGGCTCTGTACTGTCAGCAAAGAGCCTGACACGGGGCTCGAACCCATGAACCACAAGATCATGACCTGAGCCAAAATCAAGAGTCAGATGCTCAACCGACTGAGCCATCCAGGCACCCCAAGTCTTTTAATTCCTATTGGCAAATTGTCTCCCAGAACAGCTGGCCCCGTGCATTCTTGCACAAGCAGTGTGAATGTGACAGCTTCTTTGCCCCGGTATAATCACCAACAGCTTTGTCAGCCTGAGAGTCAAATGGTGGTCTCTCGGAGTTCCACTGGTGTTAGCAGTTAGTGTTAGTAGTTAGTCTATGGTTAGTGTCAGTGGTTAGTTAGTGGTGTTCGTCGTTAGTGTTAGCAGTTAATTATGGGTTAGTGTTGGTGGTTAGTCAGCAGTTAGTGTTAGAAGTGACTTCATAGTGGTAGCAGTGGTGGAAGCAGAAGCTTGTTCTCTGAATTGTCCAACCCCTTATCTAGAGTCTTCATTCATGGCTGGAAATCTATTCCTTGTTCCCTTCCACTTTCAACTGGAACCTCAAATTCCTGCCACTTTTCTAGTCTCTTCCACCATGCGATCCCTGGACCGGGACTACGGTGGTGGTTCCTGGGTCTGGTTCCGTGGCTGGCACACCCTTCCCTTCTCAGGGCTCAGGATCCGCATCTACCCCAGGAAGCGGGGGAGGTCCTTAGGTGATTTCTGAGGGCTCAGAAGGAACACTGAGGGAGGGGAGCTGAGAAGAACAATGCTCAACTTGGCCACCAGGTGGCAGAATAACTGCGGCCAAGAACCCTGGCTGGGCTGACCCGGCTGCCTGCCTGAGGCCCTAACTACGGACCAGACCGGGGCGCAGGACTCCCAGGGCCTGGTCTGGGGCACAGTGAGCCTATGGGGCTGGTGAAAGAAGGTGTTTCTGGTCTGGCCAGCATGGAGCGGGGAGGGGCTCCAGTTTTGAGGAGGACGAAGCTGATAAGAAGAGGGAGTGCTAGAGAGACAGGAGGACCGGTGCTCACTGGAGTCTTTCCAGGGTTCAGACCAGAAGGAGGTTGCCCCCGGGGCCCCATTTTGTGGAGGGTGGGGAGGCAGGAATTGCCATCACACACTGCCGTCACCCACACCTTCCAGCAAGCTGCTCCTCAGGCGCTGAAAGGAGTTTCCTAAAGGGCAGGAGGAAATTCGATTTCTCTCCTGTTGTGGTCAGCCTCTGCTTGTTTACACTGTGAGGCAGAGGCAAGGATAAAAACGAGGGACCTATTCCTTGTCACCAGAGAGCCCTCATGAATGTTGGGGGGACGATCCCCAGGGGTGAGCCCTAACCTGGATGCAAGAACAGGCAAGTGAGACTCAGACTCTCTGGGATGTGTGAGCTCAGAGGACAGAGTGTGGATGAGGGCAGGGGCAGTCAGGGAAGGCTTCCTGGGGAGGGGACTTGGGTTGGTTGTATAGACCTTAGGCTAAGTACCACTATCTCCTGAGCAGGGAGCAAGAATGCGGCTGAATTCAGCTTGGGGAGCAATGCTTGGAGGAAGGGTCTGACAGGACAGGAGGGTGGGCATCAGATTCAGGCTACGTTCTCCCCAGGAATGTTCCCGTGAGTTTCTGTTGGGGCTCTTGGCTCTGTTGGGTTGCCTGTTCATTCACCTGGTAAGTATTTCTGAAGTATTTGCTTAGACAGCAGGCACCTTGCTAGGGCCTAGAAAAGAGGGGCAAACAACGCCAGAACGGTCCTCCTCAGGAGGTTTCGGGCTGGTTGGAGAGGATATGACTCAGGACTCCCTACTGCAAACAACAGGCTGAGTTAAACAGAAACACAATGTCTTCAGGGCCATTAGGGGGCTCGCCTGTCACCTGGAGGGTGGCCAGTAGCAGGGCCCACTCCACACTGGGGGATCACTGGGACAAGCTCCCCACTGCCCCGCTTTTGGTAGCAGACACAGCTGCTCACACCAGTGATACTGGGGATGGAACGCCAGACACACTGTGTGGCTGTCCTGAAAAGCCAAGCTCTCCACACTGTCGTGGTTGCTAAACACTCCATTCCAGCTTCCTCTCATTGCTCTCTTCAAACCTAAGTCCACAGCCTTGGTCCTGACCCCGCCCACCAGCTGCACCATGGGGAGGCTGGGAGAGCCCGTTCTGACTTCTACCTTCGGAGACGGCCTGCCGGTCATGGCCAGCTCCTCAGATGTGGGAAGGGCATTCAGAATAGCTGGCCGGCCACAAACATGACAGATGCTCGGTGCTGGGAGGCAATCATGCCACTCAAACGATTGCCTAATAACGGTGACAGGGACACCAGGAAATATAGAGTACCAAAAGAATACATATCTGGAGGCCTAAATCTAGTCTGGGGATGTTTAAAAAAAAAAAAAGGCTTGCTGGGGAAGAGACATCTAAGCTGAGATTTAAACCACAAGTATGAGTTGGCCGGATGAGGAAGTGGATAGCAAACCAAGGGAGCGGAAACAGCCTGTGCAAAGGCCCTGAGGTAGGAGGGAGTGTGGCATTTGGGGGGTGGAGTGGAAAGTAAGCTACTGCGGCAGGATTATAGTGACGAAAGGAGCCAAGATAAGGAAGTGGCGGCAGTACCCAGATCACTTGGAGTCAGGAAAGCTGTGGTAAGGAGGTTTTATCCCAAGAGCTGTTGGAAGTATGTGGTATAGGGTGAGGCTTTTAACAATGATCCTTCTGGCTTGTCTGCGAAGACTGAATTTCAGGCAGATCCTTCAGTTGGAAGCGGGGAGAGTGAACAGGGAGGCTGGGACGGGGCGATGGTAGGAAAGATGAGGGCGGTTCAAAAGCCGTTTCACTGAGTGATGGACGAACGTATGCAATGAGGAGAAGGGAAGTTTCTGGGAAGACTCTGGAATGGGCAGTGGTGGAGAGGAGCACATTTCAGGGGGAAGAGTAGGGGCTCAGCGCGGGCTAGGTTTGGGGTGCCCCTGAGACACGCGCCTGGGTGCCAAGGAGCAGGCCGGGGCTGAGAAAGGGAGCTGGGCCAGACGTGGGATTCAAGACGTCTCGGAGGAGCAGTGGCGCTCCACCGCGGAGGGGTGGGGTCCGGGGGTGGGACAGGCAGGGGCTCAGAATGGGTGGAGCCCCGCGGGGTGGAGGAGCGGCGGAGAGGTGGGAAGAAAGTCAGGTGGACGAGCGTGGGGTCCTGGGGCCCAAGAGGGGCGGGAGGAAGAGAGAGTGGCAGGCGGTGTGAGTGAGGAGAAGCGGGTCCAGAGCTGAGGTGCGGCTCACACAGCAGGGGTGGCAGCAGAGGGACTCGGGGGCCAGACTCGCCGGTGCCGGAAAGGGAGTGAGGCCTGAGAAAGTGAAGGCGGGCCGTGTGGACATACCGTTCCCTGAGGCTGGTCTGGGAGTGGGAGCATGGTGTGGGGTTCAAGGGGAGGTCACGTGTTTTGTTTTGTTGAAAGGAGGTCCCGGAGAGCAAGGGAGTCAGGGAGAAGTGGGGGACGGGGTCGGCAAGTCATGGGGCCTCATCGCTGAGAAGGAATGAGAAGGTTCAGGCCCAGAACCCAGGCGGGGGCGGTTTGCCCAGGGAAAGGGGTGTCTGCTGGCTGTGGCATTCACCACGTCGGCCGGGGGGTGGAGAGGAAAGCGGTGGGGGTCTTGAGGAGAACGAAGAAGGTTGGAAATAGCAGTGGCAGGAGGCGGGAGAGCCGGTCGGTAAGAAATACGTGAACTTGAACTGGCCCAGCTCCAGCCCGAGACTGGGAGTTTGGAGTGACACCACTTTCCCTGGGGGGCACTACCAGGCAGAGAGAAGGCAAAGTTGAGCTTATTCAGGTGGGGTTCTGCTCAGACGTCACCGTATTTGCAAACAAGGGCCTATGCTGGTGACCCGTGGGCCAGGGTGCGGAAGAGGCGACAGTGTGCGGAGGGTATTGAGGAAGAGTGGGTGCGCCGGAGGGGACGAGGGCGGCTGCCGGTGTGGTTTCTCGCCATGGAAGGGGTCCCATGGGAACGGAAGGGCCACGCTGCCAGGAGTCCGGGAGAAGGACCCTGGAGGGAACGATAGGAAGGGCTATGTAGCCCGGGCATTGGGGTCCCTGGCATGAAGGCTGGTGATTACAGAAGGGGCCCAGGCAAGGGCAGCATGATGCTGAGCGGGGGGCATGGGGCCAGCTAGACAGAGACCCGAGACAAGGTCGCCGGTGCAGAGGTCACCGGGCAGGTGGCAGGGGGACACTGAAAGATCCAGGCACTCGCCCCCACCCTCCGGAAGCCTGGTGTGTCCAGACGGGTGGTCCTGTGATGGCCTCACCCTCCCAACTTTGGGACAGCAGGGTGCCCAAGCCCTGGAACCATTAGGAACAAACAAACTGCCTGCCGAGGCAGAGCCAGATCCGGGAACCAGGAAATCACAAACCGCAGGCGATGTTTGGGACCTTGTTTTTTTTTTTTTTTTTGGAGTCTGCTCTGTCTTGTGTTCTGTGCGAATCTCTTGCGTGGCCGCTTCTCTTCCGGAGGTCTCTCGCTCTGTGTCTCTGTGCCTTCTCCCCCCTTCCCACCTCCTCTCTCTCTGTCTGTCCCCATTTCTGACTCTCTGGCTCTCCCTCTCTCTCTCTCTGTCCTCGTCGGTCTGTTTCTCTCCGTTTCCATCTCTCTCTGTCTCTCCTTCTCTCTACGGGGCCGCAGCTTCCAGCTGTGGGAAGTGGTGGGACAGTGCATCAGGCAGCTGGCCTGTCTCTGTGACACCGGACATCTGGGTCCCGGGACCGAGCTGGTGGAGCTTTCACTTGTGTCCGGACGGCCAGCTGCCTCCATCTGTCAGAAATCTTCTCTAGTCCCCTCTGCCCAGCCCCCACGACCGCTTTCCTCTTTCCTCCCTGTCTTCCCTCCCTTCTAGAGTCAGAGTGCTGTGTGTGTGTGGGGGGGGGGCAGAGCGGGGGGGGGGGCGACAGGTGTGGGGACACGCCCCAAGATCGCGGACCTTCCCTGCGGGCACCCCCTGGAGCAGGTCAGGCTGGTGGGACTGATGGGCAGCCGCCTCCCTGCCTCAGAAGGCTTGCGTAAGCAGTGCAGGTCTGTGCGCATTCCCATGGTGACGGGGCCGGGAGAGGCTGGCAGCGGTGGCACCGCTATGGCTGGGCGTGGTGCTGACACTGAGCAGCTCTGGGCTCCCACCAGGCAGATCTCCTCCGGGCAGGGCCCCTCGGGCATCCAGTGGCCTGTGGAGTCAGGCGGCAGGCAAACAGTCCCCTGGGCAGCCTCTGGGAGGGTCGAAGGTCTGCTCAGCCTCTCGACTCAGCGGCCGAGGCTCTGTGGGGGGGGGGGAGGGGCTGGGTGTGTGGCCATGGGAGCAAAGGTCTCGCGCGCCAGCTGGCCCAGCACAGGCAGACCTGACTCGGAGTCCTGGCCTCGTCCCCAAGCCAGGCCCTGACTGTGCACAGCCCAGATCCTTTCTGCACCCCCTTCCTCAGTCCGAACTGGGCCCGCCCGGAGTCGTAACCAAACGCAGCCTCAGCCCTCCACCTGGGCCCTGCAGAAATCCTGGTCTTGATCCCGGCTTCCGTATCCTGATCTTCTGCACACTCTCCCGCCAGGGCTGTGCCCTGGGGATCAAACAGAATGAAGGGGACGATCCGGAGACCTAAGCCCTGCTTTCAGGGGCGGGAGTGCGTGCTGAGAGCAGAGGCATGTAGGACTCAGGCCAGCAGGGCCGTGGGGGGGGTCAAATGTCAGAGGTCGGTTGGGGGTCAGAGCAATCGGAGAAGTCCTCCTGGGAGAGGCGGTGGCATGTTGGGCCCCCAAAGGAGGAGTAGGACTTGAAGAGGGGGAAGGTCCTGGGAGGAAGAGCAGCAGACATGAAGGTGGGGAGACCCAGAGCGCGCGGCTTGTTTGAGCAAAATAAGGTCTTTCAAAAAGAGAATAGCGCTGCGGGTGCGGAAGTTTCTCTGGGTTTAGTTCCGCGTTGCTGGAGCACGGGAAGCGTCCCGGAGAATGGGTGAGGGATGGTCAGCAGGGTGCAATCCCTTTAAAGGGAGCCTCGCCGAGGCCCTGGCACAGCCTCGGTGGGAAGATCTTCGTGCAGGGCACGCACGAGCCGCACCTGCCTGTGCCCCCACCCAACCGCAGACCCCTGGCCGGGCTGCCTCCCTGACAGCTCCGCGTGGGTGGACGGGGCTTCTCCCACTGGGCAGGTGACAGACGGCTCGCGCTGCTGCGCTCCCAGTTCTATGAGTGTCAGCCGTGTCTGCCTCCGCCCGTTCTCACCCGGATCCCAGGAATAACGCCTGAATCTCCACCAGGAGGTTCTGAGACCTCAGAACCACTTCCCTCGCCAGGACCCCTGGCTGCTGCCCTGTTGGTCCTCACAGGACAGGGCCCGCACAGTAGGGATGAAGGGCATCCTGGCACCTCCCCTGCTTCCCAACATGATGAGCAAGTTCTTTTCTGTAGCCTGGCCTGGACCAGCACGTCTCCCCAGCTGTGCTCCGCCCCCCTGCTCTGTCCCGGCCACACCCACCTTCTCACGGTCCCCAGAACCCCTGGGACTGTGCTTCTCTCCACACAACTGCCACTTGGGACCACCTGGTGACATCACTCCCTGTCATACTGCATGTCCTTGTTTTACTTTCCTCATGGCACTCAGCAGTAATCGCAAGCCATTCTCATTATTCGCCATAGTTTTGTCCTCTAAAGTCACTGGGAACGCTGAAATGAGCAAGTACAGAACCACTGCTCCCAGGAGACCAGCAGGGTGGGGCTCCTGCAAGCCTCTGTTCCCAACGTTTTTGTCAACTGATCAATAAGTAACCTTGTTTTCATGTGTTTCTGTTTGTAGGCACCTTATTTAATACACAGCATTGACTCATTAACATTGAACTCATGGCCAGCAGCACTAGAAGCCATGACTGAAAGAAGCTCGTTTCGCACATGCATTTTCTCTGTAAGGCACGTCCCTACCCTCTTGCACCGGGGAACACCAGATAGCACTTTTGCACTATGCTCGAGGGTCATTTCAAATAGCAAGGTCACCAACAAAAAGCACAAAAATGTGAAAAACATGCCACTAGACAGAACACGAAAAAGACACTCGTTTACCTTGCCTGAGCTGAGAAAAGAAGGCAGAATGTCGTCCTGTGGGACCTCGACTGGGAACGGGTGCTGCGGGCCACTCAAGTTCTTCGCTGCTCTGTGCAGGATGGAGAATGGCCGACGACAGGTGGGTGTTGACTTTGGGGTACAAATAACGCTGGCTGGCAGGCAAACTCACACATACCGAATCTGCAAATAATGGGATTGATTGTATGTTATTTACATTTTGTCTCATTCACTGCTGCATTCCCAGCACCAGAGTCAAGGTCAAGATTCATAGTAGACATCTAAGATGATTGACTGGTCTCATACGCACGCGCCTACACACTTACACACTCATTTCCACACACACACACACACACACACACACACGAATATACACACAGAGTTCTTAGGAGGCCACGAAGTAGAAAAGATGGGACATCTCTTTTTCAGGTGCTCCTCTCTTGGGCACCACACGCAAAGGAGAGAAGGAAGATTCTGGAAGAACGGGGTAGGAGAGGGTCCGTGCCTTACAACTCTCCCTTATCGCTGTCTTCCGGTCCTTAATGCCATGCCTGTCATCCATTGTAGGAGAGGTGGCGTGCGTGCCTGTGTGCTGTTTAAACCCCCTTCTGTAGGAATCCACGTGGGCACATACAGTTCGCGCGAGACCTGGCTGACGTCCCCCGGGCCCGGGTCCTGGTCCTGGAAGAACAGCGCGTGCGTGCGTGCATGCGCGCGCACACACGCGAGCACGGTGCCTCCTGACGCGGAGGCGCGTGTGCGGGCATGTGCTTCAGCCCGGCCCCGGGCGAGGCCTGCCGGCTTCCCAGCAGCTGCAGACTTTGCTGCGCTGACAGGGCCCGTAATCACGGGAAATTACCCAGCCCAGAGCTAAAATTAAGGCTGCCGCTGCCGCTGCGAGACCTGTTCACAAAGACAAGCGCCCGGAAGCGCCTCTGGAGGAGGCGCCGCCAGGAGCTGGGACTTCGGGGGGGCGGGGGTGGGGGAGCGGCAGAGAAGCCACAGAGAGAGGCCCAAAGCCTCGTGTATTTGGTATTTGTCATGCACCTATGACGTGCCAGGCCCCACCGTGTTAATTCACTAGATGATTCTGTGCTCAGTCTGCTGCGTCCCCACAGCGGCCTGCCGGGTAGGTACCGTCCCAGTCGAACGGGCGCTAGACCGGCTGGCCTCCCCAAGGTTGAGTAACGAGCTTTGGGGCCATGAATCTCGTACCTAGCAGAGCTGATTGACTCCAGGGCCAGGACTCCGAGGCAGGGAGAGGGGTGCCCTGTGGGCTAAGTAGGAACAGGTCCCATAGGAGGTGTGATTCTCTGGTTTTTAGCTTTTGTATTTGATGTCGGGAACACCCGGAAGAAGCCTGCCGACCCCCAACCCCAGGTCCCTTGCAGGCGGCTCTGCTGGGCAGAAGGGCCCTGCTTGAGAGGAGGGGCTGCCTCTTGGCTCTGTTTACCAGGCCAGTTGGTGGCCTTGCGGGGACCTAATGAGGACAGTCACATGGCTGTGGACACGCTCACCACTAGCACACACAACCCTGAACCAGGCTGGCCTGGTCGCGAGCCCAACCGCTTCACACCAGCTCCTTAATCTTTTTCGTGTTTGCGACCAGCATTTAATACACATGTATATATAGATTTTAAAGTTTATTTATTCCTTTTGAGAAAGGGAGAGAAAGAGACAGCGTGAGTGGGGGAGGGGCAGAGAGAGGGGGAGAGAGAGAATCCCAAGTAGGATCTGCACTGTCAGCTCAGGGCCCCATGCGGGGCTCGAACTCATGAACCGTGGGATCATGACCTGAGTTGAAATCAAGTCAGATGCTTACCTGACTGAGCCACCCAGGCACCCCCCACCCCGTTTAATATTTTTAATGAAATGGAAGAGAATAAAAATAGAGTACATCACACCTAGTGGGGATAAGTGCGCTTCGTGAAACTTACTTACATATATATGCATGTTTATGCTGAATCACAATGAAAAATGTGTTTCTCACTGTGGGCGAGGGGAAAACAAGTTGGAGGAACAGTCCTGCAGGATTTGTGTCCTATTCAGGTTCCTGCATCCGCTGCGGCCAGCCCAGGCTCTCCCTGCTGGCTGAGCCCAGAGTCCCCCTGCTCCGGCTCTGGCTGAGCCAGCCTGGCAGTCGGGGGGGGGGGCGGGGGGAGGGAGCTTGCAGGGAGAGAAGCCACCTTATTTTCTTATTGGTGGGAGATAAAAACGGACCTCTGTGTAATACAGGCTCACTCTGTGTCAGGCTCTCTGCAAACCACTTCCGTGCAACATCTTTTAAGCCTTGTGAAGTAAGTAGCGTATCTTCTCCATTCCACAGATGAGGAAACTGAGGCTGGAGAGCTTCGTCTGCTGCTCAAAGTCACGCAGTTCATGCTAAGTGGGTTCGAATCCAGGTCCGAATGACCCTCTCCACCCATGATCGCAGCACTTCCTCTGGGACGCAGGTAGGCAGTGATCAGAATGCACTCCACCTCCGTGGGGGTCACCTCCTCCTCCCTCCTGTGTCGGGAGTGGTGGCTCCCGCCAAGTTCCTCTGAGGCTGCCTCCCCTGAGGGCCTGAGGGATTCTGTGGGTTTAATTGGAAGCAGTTTATGACTCCTGTGACAGACCCCCCCACCCCCACCGCCCAGGGTGGGGCAGCTCCTGGGAGGCTTGCTGGGGGCATGGGGTGGGGACAGACCAAGGAGAGGCTGGACAAGACTCCTGCTGAGCCTGTTGTGCAATCCTGGGGCCTGTACCACAGCCCAGCCCAGGCTTTCTTTTCTCCTTTCTCCTTTGCCCACACAATCCACAGCAGGCGGCTGAGGGCAGACCCCACATTCCTTGGGCCCTGGAGGGTGAATTCTCGTGTGGGAGCCACACTCCTTCACAGAGCTGTTTGAAGCCCCGCTAAGGCTGTCCCTCGGGCCTCTGGCTTCCCTCCCTCTGCCTTGGCCCAGCCTCTGGACCCCGGCCTCTGCCCTCAAAGCTAACAGGTCCCTCTGGGGTACCAGAGTGAGCCTGAGTCTGGAGTTAGCCGGACCTAGCTAGGTTCATGCCAGGGCTGGATTCAGAGAAGAATAGGGTGGCTATTTGTACTTCCACACCCCCAAAACACTGTGGTTCAAAACAAACCCTATTATTTGCCAGCCCCTCCGGTAGCTCTCCATTTCCTCAAAGTCAAATACCAACAGCCTTATGATGGCCCACACAGGCTACAAAGCCTTCCTTCCATGTTCTGCCTCTTTGGACTCCTCTCCTTTTTTCTTTCCTTCATTCACTTGGCTCTAACTGTGCTGGCCTCCTTGCTGTTCCTGCCCCAGGGCCTTTGCACTTGTCATTCCCTCTGCATGGAGCAGTGTCTCCTCAGATACCCACAGGGCTACTCCTTTCCCTCAGCCCAAATGGCAGTCTGTAATTCCGGCCACTGTGCACAGGCTGTCTTCTGCCACTTCCTTGCTTTACAGTCTTCTCTGTGGCACCTACCACCAAAATACAGTGTGTCTTATTTATCTCTCCTGTGTATCAACATTCTCTCTCCATTAGAGTGTAAGCTCCACGAGGGGGGGTTTTTTGTTTAGTTTGTTCAACAGTGCCTAACCCGGCGTAGGCCTTAGGAAAGTGTTTGTAGAAATGAACTGAAATAGAATTAAAACAGATGTAAAGAGATCCGGAATTCTGATTTCTCCCATGACTTCCCTCAAGCTTCCATATCCAATTCTTTGATGCCAAGGTCATTACAGAACTCCGTCTGTGATGTGCCCGGTTTGCTCCAGGCCTCCCCTTAGGCAGCATCCAGCTCTGATTTGGGGCCTGGTTCCAGCACGTTTCTCCTGGGTGCCAGGCCCGGTGCTAGCCACCGTACATACAGATGTGAACAGAGATACCACCCTGCCTTCCTGGAGCTCGCCTGTCGAGGGGCTGGGCGAGGGGGTGGGGGGGAGGGGGCGGTGACAAGGGAATAGGTGGATGATAGGAGCATGATCGGGGAGCACCAGAGGCTGCGGGCACCCGCGGGAAGGCAGAGTGGTGCGGAGGGAGAGAGTAGCGTGCAGAGAACTGCTCCCAGAGGGGGCGGGGGAGGGACCACTTAACTCCTTACAGCTTGCTTTCTCATAGTGAGTCCTCTTGCAGATCAAATGACATGATGAGCTGAGGGAGGGGGGGGCGGTAGTGCTCCAGGACTGAAGAGTGACCTGCAGACACAGGATTTTATTCTTTGCTCTTCGCGTAGCGGCAGAAAGGCGGGGCAGAGATTAGTAGGCCCACTTTACAGATCTTGCCGTGTTTATCATTTCCTGCGTGTCACTTCTCGCTTTTCCGTCACATCGAGAGCTCCTGCAGGCTGGGACCCTGTCTGCTTCGTCTTGCCTCCTTCCCACGTCTTGGCAAAGCCCAAACTTGTCGTTGGCATGTTAGGACGTTGGGACTCAGAGAGGGAGAGTGACTTGCTCATGGTCACACAGAGAATCAGGGTTTGGGCAGGGGCTGGGACCCAGTCCAAGGCCCTCCCACTACCAGACGTGTGTTCTTTGGATGTGCTGCCTCTAGCCCTGGTTTCCCTGGAGGACGCCATGACCACTGACCCTGCCGAGCCTTTATTGATTCCTCCGGCACCCCTGGGGCCACAAACTCAGGGTTGAGGGCCTGCAGGGCTGGCTAGAGGCGTGGGAGTCAGGGCAAAGCCAATTCTCACCGAGGCCGTTGCATGCCTCCACCAGGGCTCCCCACTGCCTCCTCTCCTCCCCTCCTCCCTGCGGCGAGCACTCTTTTGGGGCAGACTCTCCCAAGGCTCAAGAATACTGATCTTCGAGGCTGGAGGAGCTGTCATGACATTCAAGATCGCACCTCTTCCTGCCATACCGTAGAGAAGGAAACTGAGGTCCAGAGAAGGCGAGAGGCCTGCCCGGGTCCCAGTCTGAGAATGTCTGCTCTCTCGGGGCCTCAGGTGTGTTACCTCCAGGTAGCACCCTGGACTTCTGGTTTCTTCCGGGCAGCATGCCTCAAATGATGGGGGACTCACGAACACCGTGTGCTTTCTCTTGGTCTCTCTCCATTTCTGTTCTTCTGGCCTCTGAACCCAGCCTTGAGAGGTCAAGTTTCCTGCTTCTGACCCTCCCTGTCTTCATAGCCAGTGCTCCTAAGGCCCCTCACATGCTTCTTGTGTAACCGTTTTACAGAGGGGACTTCCTCTGGCCACCTCTTGTCTACTCGACACAGCAAACTAGGTGTCTAAGACCAGGTTTGCTCATCCTTGTCACTCCTTTATTCGAAAATCTCCATTGAACATGTTCTAATGTATACCCAGTACTGTTCCAGGCACTGAGGATGTACTAATGAAAACAAACAAAAATATCCGTTAAAAAAAAAAAAAAACCTGAACAGTCCCTGACTTAGACACTCCCTCCCCATTACAGAGCCTTGTGCAGCTGTGGGGCCAGTGGACAGAGGGGCAGACTATTACGGCAATAAAAAGACAGACGTTCAGAAAAAGTGCTCACAACGGAAGTGTGATGAGGCACATGGAAACTGGACAGAACCGCCGGCCCCCGTGGTTAGCTGTGGTTCCTCTGCCAGGAAATTGCAAGACTGCCCTTTGGCCTCCTTCTGGACTTGGAGGCTGAGGGGCCCTTGGGAACATCTGGAACATCTGGAACATCTGTTAGCTGTCCTCTCCCGCCGAGGGAGCCCAGGCCAGGGGAGGGGCCAGGGAGCACAAGTAGGTCCAGCGAGAGGCCTCGAAGGCCTATTTCTGCTTCCAGATCCCAAACCGCACTTCCAGAGCCAGGGCGGCCTGGCGCCTCCCCAGCCTCATCACAAGACCCTTCTAATCCCGCCTGCTGCCTCCAGCCTCTCAGAATGGGTCAAGTTCTCCCAGTGCACGGCCTGTGCAGGGCCCAGGGGGGATGCCTGCTCTCCTTCGGGAGCCCCAAGCTGAGGGGCAGGGGCAGGGCTGCGGGCTGGGCCCAGGGGGGCTCGGTCTCTCTGGACAGTCAGGGAAAGGGCTGTGGGAGATGAGAGCCCAGAAGGTGAAGGCAGATGCAGCTGGGAGGAGGCCTCCTAGAAGAGCACTTAGGGAGTCCCGACGGCTGAGGGCTGAGGTGGTGATAACACAAGGGGCAACTCGAACCACTCCTGCTCCTGGGGCTGAAACTCGAGGATGTGTTATGGGCCGACTCATGTCCCCTCACAAATCCACACGTTGAAGTCCTAGCTCCCAGTAACCTCAGAACATGACTTCGGAGACAGGGCCTTTAAAGAGGTGGTTATGTTAAAATGAGCTCATTAGGGCGGCCCCTAATCCAGCTGACTAGTGTCCTTGTAAGAAGAGGGCATTAGGACACAGACACACACGGAGGGCAGAGCACGTGAAGACACAGAAGGGAGGTGGTCAGCTGCAGGCCCAGGTGAGAGGCCTCAGAGGAAACCAGCCTGGATCTTGGACTTCCAGCCTCCAGAGCTGTGGGGAAATAATTTCCGCTACTTAAGCTACCTGGTCTGTGGTATTTGTCATGACAGCCCCAGCAACCCAATGCGGGTGGGAAGCTATTTGAATATGGCACTGCCTTTGTCTTAAGCAAGGGCACGTTCGGTTCCCGCAGAGGTCCTGCTGTCCAGAGGCTCTGCATGGAAGAGGTACATACACCTTCGGGGCATACTCCTGGATTATTTTCCCATGGATCCGGGTCAAAGCTGGGGCAGCCGGAGAGCTGGTGTTCTTCACAGAGACCAGACAGGAAACCAGTTCACAGTGGTGAGTCGTAGCTGCCTTTGAGAATGCAGGAGGAAACCAGGTGCTGTTCTGGACGCCCTGACCCCCGGTTCTGCACAGGACTGGCCATGGGTGGGCCAGTGGGCTGGTGGGCCGCGAGCATGTGAGTGTACTTCTCACGTACTGGTCGTGGAAGTCAGGGACTCTCGGGACAGTCTTAGGCCGTACCTAATTCTCCCCAGGCCAGTTTACTTCCTGAGGACTCAGTTTTTATACCCAGTGGTGGGGATAACAAGCCAAGATCCTCCCAGTTCACATTCAGGGCTGTTAAGGCTGAGGAGCTTAGGGGAGCATGACTGGTGTTCTCTGGTAATCACTGGCTGATTTCTGTCTTCCCTTGAAATAATGCCAGCACACTTGGACTCTTCCCAGAGAGACTTTAGGAAAGAGGAAGGAAGAACTTGCTGTTAGGGAGAAAGGGACAAGGTGGCCGGAAGAGACCCAGCTGGCCACGGAGTGTTTCCTTCCGGAGGCCTGCACAGACAGGACTGGGCTGGACGGCTTGTCTCTGGGGTCCAGTTTGGAGCAGGAGCCATGACACCCACCTCCAGGGAGCTGACGGGTGGGACTTGCCTTAATTTCCGGCCAAGGATTTGGGCTGCTCGTCAGGGTGGCAGTGGTGACCACGCCAAGGTAGGCAGCAGCCAGAAACAATGTGATATTCCTAGGCCGTGCCGGAATTTGCCACCAAATAAACACCTGGCAAAACTAGGGTGCCCTCATGCGTTTCACGTTTAATAAGTATAAGGGAAGTGACTCCGTGTGAAGCTGGGAGAGTAAAAAGGGGAGGGGACAATTATTTGACTGGCGTCTTTGCTGTGCCCTTAACAACCATCACCTGGGGACACGAGGGAAGGAAGCTAGTTCAGGGCAGAGTGATTTGTGTGTGTTTACAGGCTGGAGTGGGAGGGGAGAGAAGAGGCGGTGCGGTGGCTGCGGCAGCTCCAGGGAAGGGAAATGTGAACTTGAACTAGGCGAGGAGTGTGTGATGGCAGGAGAGGGAGTGGATGAAGGAGGGGGCCCTGGCGGGGCTAATTCTCAGGAAGGGGCGTGGTGGCTGACTGGCCGTGGGCATCCTCGTTGCCCCTCATCTACCACACCTGGCCGAGGGCTTCCTCTTCACAGAGCATTCTGGAAAAGCCTGTCTCTCCTGATCTTTGGTCCTGTGGGTTGGGGGTCGGGGCCAGTCTCAGGAACCCAGTCTTCCTGCCCCACCCTCCAAGGAAGGGCTTGTCACCAGGAGAAGGATAACCCTCCCGTGTCCGAGACCTCATTTCACTTGCAGCTGGGCGCTAATCCAATTGCTGGCTCTAACCTAATTCTCCATTGATGCTTGAGTCCTTTGCCTGCCGATATTAAAACTCTTTTCATTTAATTGTGCAGAAGATAGATCCTCCCCGGCCGTCAGGTGGTAAATATAGAATAGCTGATGTGTAGCTCTTCATTTCTTCCCTGGCAGGCCTCCTGCAGCTCTGAGTAATTGGGGACCAAGACGTTCTGGAAGGAGGGGGCCAGGAAGGAGGGAAAAGGGAGACAGGCGGAGGGGTTGGGACCTTGCCATGCTCAGGAGGTTATAGATCCAAGGGAGCTGGGCCTGTGTTCCTGACCTGGTCCATTTCTACAGGGCCAGTCACTTCTCTGAATCTGTCACGCTGCCTAGTGACTGGGTCCCGAGGTGCTGTGTGAGGAGCAAGTGTTTCTGAACCAAGGGCGACCAAGGGGGAAGGGTGCTGTCCCACTGTAAAGAGTATGGGAGATCATGGGAACCCCCAGAGCTGCAGTCATGGAGGAGTGATCCTGATAAGCCCCCTTGACCTTGCTCGTGACAGAGGGCTGCTCCGGTCTCTGTATAGACTCACCAAGGAGCCCCGCAGAGTATGGCTTTTGATGCGTCAAGCCCCACTGAGATGACTGTCTGCAGCCCCCTGTTTGCTGACCACACCTGGTCTCCCAGCAAGGCCCTGAAGAGCTGGTGACAGAGTGCAGGCCTCTTGATTTCCAGTGTGGCATGGAACATGGCGGCCACTGTATGTTCCCATGGTGGGGAAGGGTAGCGGCATCACAGTGAGACCCCAGGAGCCATTAGAACCAGTTAGGCTCAAGGTCCCCTTCCATCCACCCAGCAGAGGCCACTTGAAGTCAGTCCTGCCCATCTGCATCATGCCCCCACCCGCAAAATACACAGGAGAAGCAGGATAGATGTAGAAACCACATGGCCCAGACAGTGGGTCAAGGGCAGGACTCCATCCTGTTACTGACCTTGCATCTGGCCACAGGGAGGTAGGAAGCATTCTAGGAAGAACCACCAGTCTCCAGACATGGACGTCTCTGGCAGCCCAGCCCCAACTGTGGCTTCCCACAGCTTCTGAGGTTCCCTTGGGCTCTTGAAGACATGGTCCCCACTCCATTTCCTGGGGGGAGGGCTACTTCTTCCTCTTGGCTACCTGCTTGGCTCCTAGCACCTCCAGACCATTGGTGGGTCTGAACTCTGCACTCTGGTCCTGCTTCCCTGTAAGAGGCTTTGCTGCGCCTTAGCTCCCTGAACTACTCCTTTCCACCACCTCTTGTCACTGGCTGGTGAGGACCTCAGTGGCCTCTCCTCCCCTCTCCTTCCCTTCCTGCCTTAGATCAAGGCACACCTCCAGCGTGTCCCAAGGGCTCTTGTCTCCTGCACACCTGGGAGATTCTTGGAGTGCCGTCCTTTCCTGGTCTGGCCACCCCAGGGGCCTCTAGATGAGCCTGCTCTCTCTGAGCCCTCCCCAGCCACTCCCCAAGATCTGCTCCCCCTCATGCCCACTGCCTCTATCCCTGCTGAGCTAGGAGATCTTGGACAAGGAGAAAGCAATGCCTGAGACTTGGGATAGCTCCCTGACCAGGAGGTCCTGAAAAAGATGACAGGGTGGCTAACAAGACCCCAGCCCCAAACCCTGTCGCTGTCTTTCCCTTCAGAATTTGGAGCTAAACCTGCTGACCTGCAGGTCACTCTCCTACATGGCATTGTCAGAGCAAATACCTATAGGACATGTGTCTGCTAGGAACAGGTAGCCACAGGATCCCTGCATATCAGGGCCAGAAGAGCCAGCACAGCAGCTGAAACCCTGTGCTCAGAGGAGAAAATCAAGGCCCAGAGACAGCAGGTGGGTGGGTGTGTTTGCTCAGGCTCACGCAGTGCCTCCATCCTGAGACCGTGGCTTCCCGGCTGCAGACTGGGCTCTTGACATCTCTGCTGGTAGAGTCAGAATTATGGGGTGTTTCCAAGCATGGGGGTCAGGATGACAGGGTGCCAATTCCAGCCCCATCCTCTTCGGGCTGTGGGAACTCCAGCCAGTCACCTGACCTCTTTGGGTATCACTTTCCTATCTGTAAAATGCATGTGACAAGGGTATCTGTCTCATGAGGTGGCATGAGAGTGCATGGAGATAAGGCATCCAAAGTCCCAGCCTAGCATCTGGCATGTGATAAGTGATAATCAGCTATTATGCAACATTCAGCTCGACTGCATCGCAGACGTCCCTAAAACTAGCGTGAACCGTAATGAGCATTAGCTATTCAAGCAATGAACAGGCATTCGATTTACTCCCTCAGAAAATTGAAGGGTTCTGTGTCAAGGGACTGTTTGGATCGGTTTTCCAGAAAGAGGTTTCGCAGATGACATTTTGCCCTTCGTAGACATTTCCTGGCACACGGCTGGGGCAACAGAGCCATTCCACCCTTCCTGAGGCTGCTCTGGGAAGCAGAGGGAGCCAGCAAAGTCAGGATCCTGCCGGATCTTTTCTGGAAGCACGCTGGTGCCCAGGACTGACCTGGGCTATAGCCTGTCCTTACCTGAGCAGTGTATCTCATGCTGTGCCTTTGTGCAGTAACCACACAGTACCCATAGTTCAGGCCCTGACAGGGTGGAAGAAACAATGCTGATGCTCACTGGGGCCAGAATGAGGGTAAGGAGACTGAAGCACCTACCTGGGGTACACAGTCTAAGAGGTGCCCCAAACTCAGTAACCAAGATTAATTTCTTACCTCCTATGCCCCTACTCTCAGGAAATTATTGGAGGGCGCATACCACCAAAACAAGGGAACAAGCCCAGGAAGAGAAAGAAAGAAGATTCCAGAAATGAGGACTTGAATTAGAAAGTACAGTGAAGGCATGTCTCAGCAGGAAAATGAGGAATGTCCTCCGA
Organism: Paguma larvata; assembly: GCA_030068075.1. NCBI lineage: Eukaryota > Metazoa > Chordata > Mammalia > Carnivora > Viverridae > Paguma > Paguma larvata. The sequence continues at coordinate 58,230,651 of CM057834.1, forward strand.
CGACAGTTGAGTATCAGGCCCTGCAAACAACACAGCCAGGTTCTAACAAGAGAATGGAGGTAAAATGAACCTGAGGTGTTTGATTGAACGGAAACTACTATTGATAGATGGGGGGCAGAGATGTCGAGCACTTAGAACCAATTAACAATAGATCCTAGACATCAGGCAAATAAAAAAGGCAGTTTAACTCCAGGGGAAAAAAAAAGGGCCGTACAAAAAGAATGCTGTTATAATGCACAACTGGGCTCACTGGTGCTTTAGTTCAATAAAAAATTGGAAAATTACCATATTGGGAGGATGGACGGAAAGGAAGCAGGGGATAGATAGGAGATTTAAGTCTTTATTGACCATGGCAGGAAGTCAGGAGCTAAAGCCCCAAACTGAAATCTCGGAAAATACCATGTATGCGCATATATACATATATATATTTTAAATGAAGCTAAATATTGGATGGACTACCTGAAAAGATTAAGGGTGATTAAAACCCAGAGGTGATGCTGAACTTGGAGAAGGTGGAGCAGAGATTTCTGCCTTCTTTCTAACCTTCAAGTACAATTTCACTTTAATTATGTGCTGGTACTATTTCTGAGTTCCCTAAGTACAATAAAAAAAAAAAAATTCAATCCTTGTACCTCTGCAACCCAGCCTGTCATATAGTATGTTCTCAAGTGTGTGCTTATGGAATACATAGAAGGGAAGATCCCAGTTGCTACGGCCAATGTCAAGGAGGTTACTGCCTGTGTTCGCCTCTAGGATTTTGTTGGTTTGCTGTCTTACATTTAGGTCTTTCACCCATTTTGAATGTATTTTTGGGTGTGGTGTACGAAAATGATCCAGTTTCGTTCTTTTGCGTGTTGCTGTTCAGGAAGCGGTTTCAAGGGTTTCCTGGAAAGGGAACTGGGGTTGGAGTCCACAGAGAATTTGGGTAAGCAGAGAGAAGGACCCCTATCACCTGGAGTGGACAGGTGGGGCACAGGGTCCTCAAAGACTCAGCTAGTTAATTTATTGTACTGTATAATCATTCTAAGAGTTTCTGAATTTTATTTTATTTTTTAAAACTTATTTTTATTTATTTTGAAAGAGAGGGAGAGACAGAGCATGCACAAGCGGGGGAAGGGTACCGAGAGAGAGAGAGAGAGAGAGAGAGAGAGAGAGAGAGAATCCCAAGCAAGCTCTGCGATGTCAGCACAGAGCCCAATGCAGGGCTTGACCTCACAAACCTTGAGATCATGACCTGAACAGAAGAGTCAGACATTTAACTGATTGGGCCACCCAGGTGCCCCTAAGAGTTTCTGAATTTTAAAGACAAGCCCACGGAGAAAGCCCCAAAGGAATGGAGAAGGAAAAGCAGAAGTCAGCACCCTGGCAGATAGGGTATGTATCTCTTCAATGGCTGCGGTCCCGTTTCAAGGAGCACAGGGCATTCCCTCCCTTCCCCTCTCAGACCTACATTTGTCACTTCTTCCAGAGCAGGAGTACTCCACCTCCACCTCTGCATGGCAGAAATACCTGCAGAGTTTCTCCAGACAGTACCTCTGTCTGGACCTGCCTCCCCGACAGTCTGCCTCGGGACTTAGGCAGGGAGCCTGGCTTCAGCTCTGGGACTAGGGTGAGGTAAGTGAGGCACTCACACTCAGTGTCCTGCAGGGCCAGGGGCAGATCCTGTGGGATTGAAAAGTGTCATGTTTTGTTCATCATCAAGCTTTTTTTTTTTTTTTTTTTTTTTTAAAGTTAAAGTTTATTGAGCTATAACTGACACATAACATTGTATCCGTTTCAGGTGCACAGCATAATGGTTTGATATAAGGAGACACTGTGAAATGATTACAACAAGCTTAGTGTAGTTACTTTTAATATTTTAAAATATTCTGGAACCCAGGAGGAGTGGAGGGAAACAGCTGAGAGATGTTTCAGAGAATCTATGCATACAAACCATGTGTCTTCTCTGGCTGTCATTCTAGAACTGTCCTTCCCCATCCGCCTGAAGAGTTCCCTCTCTTTCTCGTTAGTTGACCCCACTGTGTGCTGGACCTAGTGCCTTCCTATTTCTTGGCTAACTTTCTTTGGTTGTAGCATATTCTCCAGTAATTTCTTAAGAAATGCACAAAAGACATAAATTTTGCGAATCCTTGCATGCCCCTACGGAATAAATATGGATTTATTCTGTCTTAAAAAACACACACACAAAAAAACCCTGTTTTACTTACATGATAGATAGTTTGGCAAAGCATGGAATTCTAGCTTGAAAATAAATTCCTCTCAAAGATTGGGAAATCTCAAAAGATTTTTGATTGGTCGGTTGTTTTCTGTTTTCCAGTTTTGTTGTTGAGAAGTCCGATGCTATTCTAAGTTTTTATCCCTTATGTGTGATCTGTCCTTCTATTTTCTTCTTTTCAGGTTTTTTCTTTGTCTCTGATGCTCCGTATTTCATGATACTATGCCTTGGTGTGGATTGTCAGTGATTCCTTGCTGCTGAATGCTTTCAAAGTAGAGACATCCTTCAGTTCTAGAAAATCTTCTTGTTTCATTCTCCCCTCAACTCTCTCTGTTTGCACTTACCCAAAACTCCTATTAGCAGAACATTAGACTTTATGATTCGAACCTCCAATTTCTTATCTTTTCTCTCTTATTTTCTAACTTGCCATTTTGTTCTATTTTCCAAAAGATGTTTTCAGCTTAATCTTTCAGCCTTCAATTGATTTTTAAATTTCAGTTGTGTATTTTTCTTTTTCTTTTCCAAGTTCTTTTGCCTATTCTTTGAATATTTGTTTTCATTTAAATACAACGCCCAGTGCTCATCACAAGTGCCCTCCTAAATACCCATCACTCGTTCAGCCTGCACTGCCGTCCACCTCCCTCCAGTAATCCTCAGTTTGTTCTCTATAGTTAAGAGTCTGTTTTCTGGTTCGCTTCTCTCTTTTCCACCCTATCTTCATCCATTTTGTTTCTTAAATTCCACATATGAGTGAAATCATATGATATTTGTCTTTCTCTGACTGACTTATTCTACCTAGCATAATACTCTCTGGTTCCATCCACATCATTGCAAATGCCCAAACGATTTAATTCTTTTTTATGGCTGAGTAATATTCCATTATCTATCTATCTATCCAACTATCTACCTGTATCTCACATCTTCTTTATAATATATATATATATTATATTATATAATACACATAATACATATTATATGTATTATATATGTATATTATATATGTATATATGTGTATTATGTGTATTATATTATATAATACACATAATACACATATATACACATATATATATATTTACTATTATAATTTGGCTATTATAGATAATGCTGCTATAAACATCAGGGTGAATATATCCCTTTGAATCAGCATTTTTGTATTTTGGGTAAATGTCTAGTAGCGCAGTTATTGGATCATAGGGTAGCTCGAGTTTTAACTTTTTGAGGAACCTCTATACTCCTTTCCATGGTAGCCACACCAGTTTGCATTCCTTTCAACAGTGTAAGAGGGTTACCCTTTCTCTGCATCCTTGCCAACACCTGTTGTTTCCTGTGTCATTAATTTTAGCCATTCTAACTGGTGTGTGGTGGTATCTTATTGTAGTTTTGATTTGTGTTTCCCTGATGGCGAGTGATGTTGAGCATCTCTTCATGTATCTGTTGACCATCTGCATGTCCTCTTTGGAAAAGTGTCTATTCATGTCTTCTGTCCTTTTTTTATTTGGATTATTTGATTTTGGGGTGTTGGATTTTAGAAGTTCTTTATAGATTTTGGATACTAACCCTTTATCAGATTGTCATTTGCAAATGTCTTCTTCCACTCTGAAGGTTGTCTTTTAGTTTTGTTGATTGTTTCCTTTGCTGTGCAGAAGCTTTTTATTTTGATGAAGTCCCAATAGTTGACTTTTGTTTTTGTTTCCTGTGCCTCAGGAGACCTATCTGGTAAGAAGTTGCTACGGCCAATGTCAAAGAGGTTACTGCCTGTGTTCTCTTCTAGGATTTTGATGGTTTCCTGTTTAACATTTTGGTCTTTCATCCATTTCGAATGTATTTTCACATATGTTATAAGAAAGTGATCCAGTTTCATTCTTTTGCATGTTGCTGCCCAGTTTTCCCAACACCATTTGTTGAAGAGACTATCTTTTTTCCATTGGATAATTTTTCCTGCTTTGTCGAAAATTAGTTGACCATATAATTGTGGGTCCATTTCCGGGTTTTCTCTCCTGTTACGTTGATCTATGTGTCTATTGTTGCGCCACAACTGTACTATCTTGATCACTATGGCTTTGTAATATAACTTGAAGTCTGGAATTGTGATGCCTCCAGCTTTGCTTTTCTTTCTCAAGATTGCTTTGGCTATTTAATTCCATACAAACTTGAGGATTGTTTGTTCTAACTCTGTGAGGTATGTTCCCTCTACTTTGTTTGTTTCCAATCTACTTTGTTGAGGGTTTTCATCAGGAATGGATATTCATGATAAAGTAAAAAGAGTCCCAGCAAACAAAAGTCTAGGGCCAGATGGCTTCACCGGAGAATTCTAACAAACATTTAAAGAAGAGTTAATACCTATTCTCCTCAAACTGTTAAAAAAAAAAAAAAAACAGAAATGGAAGGAAAACTTCCAAACTCATTCCATGAGACCAGCATTACCGAGATTCCACAACCAGACAGACTCCTTGAAAAAAAGAATTACAGGCCAATATCCCTGATGAACATGGATGCAAAAATTTTCCACAAAATACTAGCAAATCCAATCCACTAGTATCTTAAAAGAATCATACACCATGATCAAGTGGGATTTATTCCTGGGTTGCAAGGGTTGGTTCAATATTCATAAATCAATCAATTGATATAGACCACGTTAATAAAAGAAAGGATAAGAACCATATGATCCTCTCAATAGATACAGAAAAGGCATTTGACAATGTACAACATCCATTCATGATATTCTTTGAATATTTCTTTAAAAAATAGCATTCTGTTCATCTCCCCCCCCCACAGGTACATGATAACATTTTATTAATTTTCTGAGGATGTAGCTATTTTTTGTTTTTCCTTCCCTACTTGTCTCTGTTTCCTCTAAGTTTCTTTTTCTACCTGCCAAATCCCTTTTTTGCTTCTCCTTCCCTGTCTCATGTCTTTCATGTTGGATGAATTGTCTGGAGACTCTTGGCAGACAGAGAAGACCCTTCTTATTTAAGACAGAGGCACCAACAAGCTGACAGGAAGCTCTGTGCGGATAGACAGGGCTTGTCCTTGGATAGGCTTCCCAAGAGGTGACTGGGTGGCGAGCCTTGACACCACTATCTCTAGGTCTTTCCTTCTCCTTTTTCCCCAACCCCGAGAGGAGAGCTCTGATTTCTGCAGGTGGAGTAGCAGATGGGGGCTGTGGGTTCCCAATTCTGTATTCAATCCCCACTTCAGTATGGAGCCTCGTCCCCACCCTCCACTTCACAGTCCCTGTGTCACCAAGGCTTGTTTAGTCTCTCTGGAGAGGAGGCTTTCTCTCTTCAGCTAGGTGGGAGGGAACTTGCAGGGGGGATGGGGTGGGCGGCTCTGACTGCTTTCATGCTGCTCCTTCTGTTTCCAGCCTCACTCCTGCTCTCAGAGGAATCTGGCAGTTCTCCTTCTAGAGGCTTTCCAGGCATCAAGGCAGATCTGGCTTGCTCCTTGCTGCCTCCCCTCCACGTGCACTTAGGTTTCTGCTTTCCCAACTCTGCCAAGGCACTTCCCCTTTTCCAAAATTTCCTTGCGTCTTATTGTCTCTTCTCTGGTTGTCTGTCTTTTTCTGTCATTTTAGTTGGACTTTGCAGGAGTGGGGGCAACACACAGGGCTTACTTGTGCAGGTAAGGTGCAGGTGTGGCAGAGCTGCATGGACCTCTCGGCTTGTCTCCCTGCTGGCGGTCCCTGCTTCTACTCTCCCGCCCAGCTCTCTCCCCTGAGCCCAGGCCCATGCATCCAGCGGTATCCTGGAGCGGTCCCCGTGTGGGTCCCCCGCCCCCTCAAACTCAGCACACCTCTGGCTGAATTCATCATGGCACCCTCCACACCTGCCCATCCTGCTGAGTCCCACAGTAATGGACGCCCCTACCATTCACCTGTGGTCCAGGGTCCAGGTCCTTCCGCTTGCCACCGAGATAGTCAACCGTCACGCACCTGTCAGTTCTACTTCCTAGCAGCTCGTGAGCCCACCCACATGTCTCCACCACCACCCTGACCAGTGTAGGCCGTGCATCATGTCTCACCTGAACGGCAGCAGCCCCCGACTGCTCTCCTCTTCACCGGTGGGCTCAGAGAGGCCTCTCTCAATCTGATCATGCCCAGTGGTTTCCCATTGCCCTTGAGATAACCTAACCTTGTCACGAGGCCTGTGAGTCTTGCTGTCTGGCCCCAGCCAACGTCTGCGGCCCCATGTGCTGCTTATAACCCTGAATACTCTATACTCCAAACACCGCATGACATGTTTTCTCCCCGCTAGCCTTGGTGGTGGGCCTCTCTGTTCGCCTTGTTCTTTCCCTGTCTCTTCTGTCTTCCCTCTCCTCCCTGCCTCTTCCCCATTCATTGTTGTAAGATTAAAACAGGCGATGTGTGTGAAGTACTTGGAGCAGTGCCTGGTGCACATAAGCCTCACAGAAGTGGTTGCTCATTATCGCTAAGTAGGTGCTCAGGGAAGTTTGTGGTGTAGAATTGTGTCAGGAGTGCTGGAGAGTAGGCTGTCTTCTCCTCTCTGGACAACCGTAGGCTCCTCGCTGATCCCCCTGCCTCCCGCCTCACCCTTTCCCCTCTGTCCCTGCACTGTGGGATGGCCAAGCCTGGGCTCTGCCCTCTTCTCTGCCTCTGCCAGCTACACACATGTGCACGCTCACACACACACCCTTCCTTGGGGTTCCCTATGCACCTGGCTGGTCCCACTCTCTAGGCTTTGGCTCACAGGGCTCTCTGCCTATAAGCCACTGCTCCTGCTGCCCCCATGAAGTCCTCATGCGGCCGTGGGCTGTTAATGTCTTTCTCTGGGAAGCCTTTTCCACTCAGCTACCTTAAATTCAGGTATAAAGGTGCCACACTCACCTACCTTGTTCCTCCCACTGGAAACTCCCTAAGGAGCACTCCACCCCTGCAGATGCTGCAGGGAGTTGTAATGACTTGCCTGTGGGTCTCCTCTGGCATTAGGGGTGGGTGTGAACCCCCAGGGTACAAAGACTTCCTCCCTGCTCCGGCATAGGCAGCGGGGGCTGCAGGATCCCACACACAGAAGCAGCTCTTTAGCCTGCCCCAGGAGGCTGGTGTCCTGGCCACTTTCAGGGACAGGGGTCAGGACCGTGCCTGCCTCTGTTCACCACCTCCATACCCACCTGTTGTCCTAGCCCTTTCTTCCTTCCACACCCCCAGATCGAGCGGCTGGAGGTCAGAGGGGAAGGGGAGATGTCCCTGTCCCCTCAAGCTCCTAGGCTTGGGGAACAGCACAAAACTGTGCTCTCCATGACAGTCCTGTCCAAATCCCCTCAGAACCAGGAGGCCAAGGCCGAGGGAGGGGAACAGTTTGCTAAAGGACACATTGAGAGCCGAGGGTGGGGCTCGAAGCCGACTGTGCCTCTCTTGTGCTCATGTGTACAAATACCAAGTCTGTAAGGCTGGCCTCTGCCCTTCTCCCGTTCCTGTCGTTCCCTGCCCTTCCTCCCTCCACAGATCTTCAGGGCCCCTTCTGTGGCCGAACACTGCTTCCTAACCTGATCCATCTTAAAGGGACGGCACTAAGGGCAAGATATCCTCCAATGGTGACCTTTCCCGTGGCCCCATATGCTGTGGGAGAGTGCTGTTGGGTTAACGTGGCTGCTAGAAAATACTCCCCAGTGCCCGGCCTGGGCTGACAGCCCTATCAGTCCCATAGACCTCAGGGCAAACGAGATTCTGACTCCTTCTCAAGCTGGCTTTTACTAAGGGGAGTCAAGGACGGATTCAGGGCACCAGACAGGGAAATGCCTTTGAGGTCACACAGCGGGGGCCAGGCAGAGATAGGGAGCCTAGGCTTGTTCTAAACATACATCCCAGGGGTATAGCTGGTCCTCTGGGCACCTGCACTGCCCCCTCTGTCCTCTGCCTGCCGCCTCAGAATGGAGGCAGACCAGATGGATACTGTGGAGAAGCTGCTAGATATAAGCAGTGAGTGAGTATGTGGAAAATGAGGGAAAATGAAACCTCCCTTCAGACCCTTAGCCCATCCCACCCTGCCGCTGGCCAGCTGAAGATTCCCCGATTCCCAGCCATGTACTTCCTTTGGGGGGCTGTGGGGAAAGGGCGGGACATTGCACCATGTGCCTTCCTTCCCATTTTGCCTATACCTGCCCATGGCCTCCTCTCCTTCTAGCGGAAGTTGTTTTTGCTTTTGCGGTGTTTTTGGCATAGAGGGTGAACTCTGGTTGTCATGGCAACTCCAGCAGAGGGAAGGAGGGAGAGGGCCTGAGTGGGGTGAATTTATCCCACTGTCAGCTGGTTCTCTAGGTGGGGATGTGCAGAGCACAAAGACTGAGGACCCAGAGAAAGGCCCTGGCCTAGGAAGGTCTTGGGGGCCCCCATGTCTCCCTGCTCGACCTGTGTCGCAGCTGGCTTCTGCACCACGTAAGCCCTCCTCCTTTTGAGGGAAACACAGGCCTCCCTGCTGCCACTACATGAAGTTCTGGGTCTGGAGAAGGATGTGTTAGCGTAGGTGAAGACAGCTGAGGGAGAATCTCCCGGAGAAATCTCTAGTGACCAGGGTCAGTGCTGACTCCTCGGTCCTATTGGGGCAGCAGCCAGGGGGTGATGCGGAGCCAGGGGGTCCTCTGGGTGGCCTGAGACACGGACTCAACCACTGTAAGCTTTAGGCGGGGTCATCACATAAGAGCACAATATCCAGCATTTGATGGTTAAACACTTTCCAAGGCAACAGTCTCCCCTTGCTATTTGTTTCTTATAACATATGTCCCTTCAGTTCAATGTTCCACTTTTGACAGTGACAAAGAAATAGTTTTCCACTAAAACAACAGCACATGGCCAGTGCTAACTGGCAGCTGGTGTTAGGAATGGGGGCGATGGGGAGTGGTAGGGATCGTAGCCAAGTAGAGAGGTTTTTTTTTTTTTTTTCTGGGTGATGGGCACTGTGCCTACTCACTCCAGTTGACTGTTGCCATGTGGACATGCTGGCTCAGTTGTTCCAGAGAAGCCAGGAGTCCTGATTCTGCGAAATTTCCTGAATGTTACCTTTTTCCTCACCATAGTCCTGTGCCCACCTAGACATAGGACTTCTCAAGATCAAGACAAGGGGTCCCTTGCCAGCACCTAGATAGTTAAAAGGGACCAAGCCTTTAGAAACGATCTCATTTGCCTCATCCTGTGCCAGATAGGGAAACTGGGACCCAGATAAGGCTGGGACCTGCCTGGCCAAGGGCACAGAATGGGTTGGTGGTAGGGTTGCAGCTGTAGGTACGCAGGGCAGATAAACAACAGAAAGACAACACAAGTCTACATGTGTTGCTGGGACCCATGGCAAACACCTTGCCCCATCAAGTCAGATGGGTGGGGTGCCTGGGTGGCTCAGTCAGCTAAGCATCTGACTTTGGCTCAGCTCATGGTTTGTGGGTTCAAGCCCCACGTTGGGCTCTGCACTGACAGTGCGGGGCCTGCTTGGGATTCTCTCTCTCTCTCTCTCTCTGCCCCTCCCCGCCCCTTAAGATAAATAAATACACTTAAAAACAAAAAGGTCATATGGGACCAAGAGGACCTAGGACTTATAATCATTTTAGCTAACACTTAGTGGGACAGGCACCAGTCTTGGTGCTTTACGCGTATGTGTCCAACAAGCGGAGCTTGTGTCTTTTGGAAACACAATTTTATTTTTGTTTTCTAGAGCCTCTTGAAAATGCATTATCGGGGAACTTGTCTCCTGTTTTATAAGTTGAGACTTGGCCACATCCCTTGTCTTTTCCATTCACTCTTAGGCTGCAGAGAAGACGTTAATTATAAATCTGAAAATGATTTAACAGTCCTTTTCCCTTGCCTGGTTCAGGTCCGCAGTGGGAAAGGAGCACAGAACTGGCTTCTTTGTGCTTCTTCCCTCCTCCAGCCCTTGCTCAGCCTGCCAGTCAGTTTCCGACCCCTCCTGGGTGTGGGAGAGGCAAGAGGGAGGTGGGAAGGGAGAGCTGGCACCGTCATGAGCTGGCTTCGTATTCGGAGCCTGGCAGGTGGGTAAACTGGCTCTTCCTCTGCAGTACCCGAGTGCGGCCATCTTGATTCTGGTAGTCCAGGGAAGGAGATGGCGCTCATCACTGGTAGCAATGCCCATCCCGCAGCCCACCACCCGGCTGCAGGGGCCTCTCATCAACTGGACCATCCCAAAGGAGCCTGATCTGTGTAGGATGCCTTATACCTGGTCACTTGCCTACTGCGTGACCTTGTTAAAGACCTTGTTAAAGGCTCTCTTGGTCTTAGTTGTCCTCCTCTATAGAGTAAAGAGGTTACATACTTTGCATGAGGCTATCTTCCTGGTGCTCAGGAGCAGTCAGGTTCTCTTTTCTCCTGGCTCCCACCTGGGCCCAAAGCAGAGAAGCAAAGCCACTCCTCAGCTACTCTAGGATTCTGACTTCCTGTCTCCGTCAGAGCCTTTCGAGCTCCTGATGCCTGCTGGGGACACTCTCCAGTCTCTGCCGTGTCCCCTGCCACTCTGTGCAGCTGGAGAGAGGTCAGGATGCCCCTGCCCCTGCCCTTATCCTCCTTCTGCCTCAGCACCATGGGAGGGTGAGGAAGGGGGAGCATTTGACACCTGGCGTTTCCAGGTTTTCTCCTCCTCCTTGTCCTCCGTCTCCTAACCCCACTCTCACCCAGCACAAGGCCCTGGTGATGGGGAATTGACTATGGAGGAGGGTGAGGACCCCAGAGGGCCAAGTCAGTGCTTGGATGTGGGGTGCAGGGGAGGAGGGTGGGTGCCCAGCTGGAGCAGGCTGCTGGTCTTGGGTAGAGGGACAATTTGCTATGAGGCAAGGGGAGTGGGTATAGGTCTTCCACCTGGGAAGGGACTCAAGTTCGGGGACCCTGTGCTTCCTTTCAAAATGCTGGGGACACATGCCCCTGACCTTCTGCGGGCTGGGGCAGGGCTGTAGGAGCAGGGCAGAGACTGGGTAGGGGGATGGGCTTATTATCAGGAGTCCCCTGCACCTCCTTCGGGCCTCAGCACCTATGTCCTGCTGGTTGGGAGGTCACTCTGATTTTCTGATGAGATGGGGCAGGTCAGGTTAACCAAGAAATATCTAGAAATTGGCCCCTAACATCTTTGTCCTAACTCCCAGGGAACAGCCCCCTTACCTGGTCCCATAGGCCTCCCTGCTAATGCCCGTGGTTTAGCCCTTCACGTGCTGTGGGGAAATGACCACTGTGCCCATCCACTTCTTTGAGGCCCAGGGCCCGGCTTGTGTCCTGTTCACCTCTGAACCTCAGCACTGGGCCCCATACCTGGCACGGAATAGACGTTTGACCAGTGTTTGCTTAGCGAATGACCGAATGCATCTAGGAAGAAGGGGGAATAGGAAGAGGGGAGATGAGAATGGAGGGGCGAGAGTGTTAGAGGAACGTCTAGGTGTGGGTGCCAGTTCTGGCCTGCTGAGTTCATTTCTGCCTCTCAGCAGGAAACACGGGGGTGCGTTGGAGGGCACTCCAGACCTTCTGTCTGCTTACTTATGTGGGGTGGGACGTGGCACGCCCTTAGCCCACCAGCTCTGTAGCTAGGGCAAACAGTGAGCAGCTTAGCCCCACACCCCACCCATCTTGGGGAGGGGAGCTGCTTTGGGGATGGGAGGGGCAGGTAGGTACAGAGATTTGGAGAGAGCCAGAGGCAGGAGCAGGTGGAAGAGGGTAGGAGGGCAGAAAAGCAGGGGTGGAGACAAGCAGAGGGAAAGAGATCAAAGGACAGAAGCAGAGAAGGAGACTCCGAGAGGGTTCTTGGCCTGACAAAGAGGAATCTACTGGTTTGTGTCCAGGTTCCTGAATATGGCCCACCTCCGGTGAAAGTGGGTGGGGCTCCCAGGGGCTTCCAGTCCAATCCCTCTGGCTGACCAGAGCCAACCAGGCTCTTTCCTTCAGCCCTTAGAGTCAGGGAGACTTGGTAGTGAAGGAATGTGGCCCTGTGTCAGCTGCTTACTAAATGTCTCTACGGGCCTGTTCCTTAAATGCCGTCTGCCTCAGTTTGCCCATCTGTAAACTGGGGATTACAATAGGACCATTTCATGGAGGTATTATGAGCTTTGAATAAGATACTTCAAGAAGAGCCCCGAGCCTGGGACGTCATAAGGTCTCCATAAATACGTGCTGTTATTCCTTGGGGTTCAGTGAATGGATGGGGTAATAGGCGAACATTGAACTGCACACTTGGGTTTTTCTCCACTGAAAGGGGGAGAATGATCCTGGTTTAGACAGCCTGCCAAGGATGGAGAGAGAATCCAAGCTGATATTAGATAAGAACAGCAACAGTTTACAATTACTGGCCTCCTCCTTGACTTTTAAAAACATTTCTAATCTGTGTCTAATCCTTTGAGGAAGATATTAATGCCCATTGTACAGGTGAAGGGATGGAAGCGGGGACAATAGGTGTTTTGCCCAGGGTCATGTGCCCAGGGAAGGAAGCTGGGACCCCTGTGTCAGGGAGGGCTCCCCCTGATTTGGGCTCTGGTGGGGGGGTGGAGGGCGTGTTGAAGGTGGGGACAGGAGGAGGAAGTGCTCCCGCTTGGTCTCTGTCATTATTTGTCCCACGTACTGCTCCTTGCTGATTCTGAACAGCATACTCCAAATCTTAATGCCTCAATCACCTGTCTATTTGAGGAGAAAATTGGACTAAAATGGCCTGGAGCTTTCAGCCTCCAGTTCAGGAGAAGGGAGGGCGGTGAGCTGCACAGTGGGCAGGCAGGAAGAGAGCGGCTCCTGAATGTGAGGGTGTTCTCACTGCCAGGGCCTCCGGAAGCGGCCACCCCAGGCCTGCTGGGTGCCCGGGGAGGGGGTAGATGTCAGGTGCCAGGGTCCTAGACCCCGGCCTCCCCGCTGTGAGATGCAGGCTCCTAAACCCCTCCCCCCTCAAAAGACATGGTGCAAAACTCACGCAGGACCACTGGGTCCCAAATGTTTTCTCTGAGGAAAATAAAAATAAAAATAAGAGTAGAGGGCATGAGCCACCTTGGTGGCTCAGTCGGTTAAGCATCAGACTTTGGCTCAGGTCATGATCTCACAGTTTGTGAGTTCAAGCTCTGCATTGGGCGACGTGCCGACAGCTCAGAGCCTGGAGCCCGATTCAGATTCTGTGTCTCCCTTTCTCTCCAACCCTCTCCCTTCTGCGCTCTGTCTCTCTGTCTCAAAAATAAATACAACATTAAAAAAAAAAAAAAAGACTGGAGGGCATGAGTGGTCCCTCTAGATACTGAAGGAGGCCCTGCTTTGCCCTCCCTCCCCTACATCCTGGTCTTCATTTGCTTGGCCTGCTGAAAAGACCAGGGTAGGAGGCCTGGGTCCTGCTCTCGGGAAGGCGCTAGCTGGTGGACTGACCAGTCTCAGCCCAGGTCAGCCAGAGTAGAGCCCAGGCTCAGGTGAGAGCTCTGGCTGGAGGGTAGGGCTCAGCTGGCTGGGGCAGGGAAGTGCTAAAAAGAGGGGGTCAATGGGGGTTGAAGCAGTTGGGGAGACTCCTGTAAGGGGGTTGATAGAGCTGGTTCTTCAGGACTTGGACATGGGGATTGAGGAAGAGCCCTCAGGTGGAAGCATTGTCTTGCCTTAGCTGGGGCAGTTAGCAATGAAAGATGATACAATAGGGGAGATGAAGGAAAACTCTACCTAGTTAGATCAGGGAAGGGTAGAGTGGCTAGCAAGTCAGGAAAGAAAAAAACATAGACCTGGAAACCAGTTGCAGAGATAGTTGGGCCAGGTGTGTTAGACATGATGCAATGGGAAATAGAGAGCCATTGAGGATTCTAGAGCAAGGGAATGGCTTGCTCAAATTAGCAGGTGGCAAAACTTGCTCTACCCCTGGTTGGATCGTGGGTGAGAGTAGAGGCTTGGTGACTAGTTGGGAGAATAATGTAACTGGTGAAAGGCAGTGGTGCCCTGGTTTGGGCAATTCCTTGTGGTTGGAAAGGAGGGGCCAGATACCTTCGTAATGTAGGTGAGGGATAGGCTGGGGTGGATTAGATGGGGATGAGAGTCATCTTTGAACCTCGCTACATTTCTTATTTTGGCAGTTGGTGTGGGGGGGGGGTGCCATTTGCAAAGACTGAGAACACGAACTTGACTTTGAACTGGCTGGCCACCAAGTAGCCACCATTTGTGAGGCATCAGTGTGCAGACAGTCCCCTGGATGGTGGGACACATAGGGGCGGGGCACAAATGAGGGCTGTGGGCCCGCTGGCAAATAGATGCGGAGTCGTGCGTGGTGCTCGCTTGGGCGGCTGCGACAGCAGTGCCCATGGGGAACGTCTCTACCCTCCCAAAGACACTGTGCTATGACCCCAGTCTAAGTGCTGCCTGAGAGTCTCTGCTAAGCATGAGAAGAAAGTCAGAACTCAAGTCTGGGGACCACCGTCATTTTAGGGGAGGCAGAGGAGGAGTGACAATGGGTGGAGTCAAGGAAGCCAAGGGGCAAAGTCATAGGTGTCTGGTGTTGAAGAGGGGAGTGTGGTGAGGCCAAGGGCTAGCAGAAGGTATGAAGCCTCCAGAGTCACAGCTGGTGGAAAAGCCCAGAGCCTGGATGCCACCTGCTGTTGCTGGTGACCATCGGGTAGGCTGGGGTCTGCGAGCTGTCTTGGAAGCAATGTGGGGACATACTACTCTGGGCCTCCAAGGCCCCAGGGAGGCCCCCTATCTTGTGCTTATGGGATGGAGTTGCTAACCATTTGGCTTCTCTACCCTTTCCCAGCCCATTTGTCCTATGTCTTGACCATCTGTCCTCTTGGCCCTCCTACCTCTTTCTCTTTTCCTCCTCACTTCAGAGCCAGAGGTCCAGACCATTACAGGTCTGAGTGTGTTACCAATTCCTGCAGCCTGCTCCTAGGACCCAGGACTCCCTTTCCAGGGGTACGGGAGTACCATGCAGACTAAACCTGAATCATATGTTACTGTTAGATCTCCTATTACATGAATACCCCGTGGCAGGACTTGGGGGTCAGACTCTGCTGGAGGCTCAGGCCAGGACCAGACTTTGAGGTGACAAAGTATACCAGCAAATTGGGCATAGGGACACTGCAGGGAACGTGGATGTCTCTGCCACTCACCCTGCTGCAGTGATTAAAGATCGGCGCCCACAGCCATGCCCATGACTGAGTGAGGCAGTCAGCGCCTGGGTATTGGGGAGCTGATAGCACAGGCTCCAAGGTCCACATAGGGGGCACCGACCAGTCTAGGAGCGGCTGAGTCATTCTCAAAGCTGCTGTGGCTGGAACATCCAGTCCCTGCTGGTGGACAGAAGCTTATCTGGGCCACCCGCCCGCCCGCCTGATGTGATCTCTGCTAGGAGATAGTGTTCTCGGCACTTGCCTGCAGCACAGAGGCCCTGCAGGGTTGGGCTGATGGGGGTGGGGGAGGTCAAAGAGGGCCCTAAAGTCCAGGGCCCCTGCACTGACGCAGAAGTCTTAGATCTCAGAGGCACAAGATAAACTCCTGTCCAGAGAGAGAAGGGACCCTAGCCCCTGCCAGGTGTGAACCCCTGAATTGTAGTCCCTGACAAGGGGCACCTGTATCTCACCCACTGAGCTCAAATGTCCCATTGAGATCAGGAATGCCCAGCTATGCCCAGGTTGGAAGCTTGGTTTCGGTAGGTGGGCCAGCAACATGCGGGGTGGCGGAGGGACAGAGGAGGAAGACTTTAAACATGGAAGGACTTTCAGAGAATGTCTTGTCTGGTGTGGGGTTTCAAACATTTTTAGCAAAAGCTCAATGACTAAAATACAGTCTCTCTGATTGCATTGGGGATGGTGGGCTGGGGCCTACCATTGACTCCTATCCTTGAAGCCCACCCCCCGAGGCCGCTGGAGTGTCCGTGATTAACCCCTGGGGCTCCGGGTAGCACAATTTGAAAAACTAGTGACCGACTTCAATCTCTAAATGATATGCTTGGTCTGTTTTACAGATAGGTACACTGAGGCTTCAGAAGGAGGAGCAACTTACATAGGTTGTTTGTGGTAGAGACAGAGATGGGGACAGGAATCTAGTGTCCTGCATCCCAGCCTGGGGCCTCCCAGCTGCCTGGTAGAACTCCATCTTACTGCTGATTGGATTCCAACAGCTCTGTTTTGAAGAATAATTGTATTGTCCTAATTATGCGTCCCAATATTCTAAGCCACCTTACATCTGCTTTGGAAGCAGGCAGAGGAAGCGTCATAAATGCATATGTAAAACCATTATGCTTCCTTTGTTCAACTCTGGTCTCTGCTCCCCTGTGGGAGGAAATAAAAGAGGGTGAATCTGGCTCTCCTGCCCTTGATGAGCTCACAGTCAGGGTGGGGGGTTGGGGAGAGGGTGGTAGAGTCTGGCCCGATCTCAGGAACCGCAGGCAGGCGGAGATGAGAGCTGGAACCCCATAGTGCGCCACATGGGGGGTGGGCTACGCAGCTATGCACCTCCCCCCCCCCCAACATTCTGGCTAGCTGCAGGGCAGAGGCACAGGACCCATATTTCCTGTCTTTGGCCTGAATGCTGTTAAGAATGTGGACTCTATCACTTAATAGCTATGGCCTTAGGCAACTCTGCGAACTCTGTGCCTCAAGTTTCCTCATCTGCAATATGGAAATTATAAGTTACAGACCTCAAAGAGTTGTTGGGAAATTTTAGTGTGTATCAATTTGCAAAACGCTTGGTGCTGCACCTGGCATATGGTAAATGCCCCTGAGCAGGTAGCTGGTGATAATGATGATACATGAAGGGGTTGAAATGGGCTCAGGGGGAGCGTCCACCCTGGGAGGGGGAGCTGTGGTCTGAGCTCACCCAGGGGCAGCGCTTCTCACCTGAGGCTTGGTCATCAGACTCCATTAAATGGAGCAGCCTGTTGCAGAGGACACAGCCCCTGGCCTGGGCGCAAGAGGCTCGGAACTCAGATCTTTGCTCTGCTGCCAAGGACCTGGGGCAGGTCTGTATCTTCTCTGAGACTCAGTTTTTGCATCTGTAAAGTGGAGAACATTATAGCAAGCACACCGAGGTGCTCAGTGTTAGATCAGATGAATGTATGACATAGTTACCACTTGACCTGGCGTTTTGGAGGCATTCAGAGAAAGTTCCCTGCCCCTGCTCCCGCCAACAAGAGGATCGTGCGAGGCCCTGGGTAACGTATCTCACAAGGGATACATTCCCCAGGGTCTAGGGAATTTGGGACAGAAGTGGAATGTGTCCCACCACATTCCCTAGAATTTGGGAAGAAGGTGGGAGCAGCAGCTGACAGCTAACATAGATGGAAGCAGGTAGAGAAACCAGGCTGGAACAGAGGAAACGTGCGTTTTCATTCAACGAGCACGCTTCTCAGACATTAACCGTGTCTGGCTCCTGGGCTGTGTCCTGGGTGGACAGACATGGCTGACATAACCCCTGCTCACAGGAGCTCCCAAGAGAGGGGCAGTGCGGTGAAGATGTACGCTCAGATGAACACTAGGCCAGGTGGAAGTACAAAGGTTGACCTGTGGGCTGAGGACCCTTTAAGCTGGGGAGGGACTGGGGTTTGGTTTGGTTTTGTTTGGCTGGGGTTTGAAGGACAGCTCTGACAGAAGAAATTCGGGCATGCCAGTTAGGTTGAAGAGCATCCCATGAGGAAGGGACCCATAGGCAAGTGCTGGGACAGGAACTCACAGGCAAGCTGATCTGAAACCCTGCTGCATCCCTACCTCCTACCTAGGTCACCCCATTCAAGCAGGAACAGAATTCCTCCTGGAGGAGTCAGCAAGTCTTCTAGCCCAGAATTATTTCCAAAATTCCTATAAAGCGACAAA
Source organism: Paguma larvata (assembly GCA_030068075.1). NCBI lineage: Eukaryota > Metazoa > Chordata > Mammalia > Carnivora > Viverridae > Paguma > Paguma larvata. The sequence goes on from CM057834.1 coordinate 58,248,613, forward strand.
CAGTACAACCGATGGTCCACTTTTGAAATACAGACCAAAGGTCTAGGACTATGTGGGGAAATATTGACCGAAAGCTCACCGCAGGCCCTGGGAGGGTCCAGTGAAGCCTGAAGTCAGCCTGGGCAGGGTGACCCTAGGCCCAGAAGGCTTCTCTGAGGACGTGATGTTGGCGGAAGCCTATTCGGGCGTCAGGAGAAAGCCAGGCTAAGAGAGCTACATGCGTTCATTCACATCCTCTTGCAGATCAGAGCTGGGAGTTTTCCTCAGATTACTTCTCACTAATAAGACAGGCCTCTTCTCAGGCACGACTGCTGACATGTTTTGTTTTCCCCAGATGGGGATAATCAGCCTGTTTGGTAGTCAGGCTGACAGCTCAGGCTGAGGGCGGGAGGCCCAGGAGGGTGGGGTGGGGGGAGCAGACGCTGCCTGGCTGCCTGGCTGCCTGGGCGACAACCCCGAGCAGGTGGGGATTTCCGTTTGTGCCATGGAGGACAGGGCTGTGGGGCAATTAGCTCAGTTACGTGAACCCCAAGAGCCCCACCTGGCTGTCTCCCTACTTAACTCCTGCCTGATGTCAGTGCTGAGAAGCAGCCAGCTACCCCCTTGCTCCACAAGAGGCGACCAGTCAGGATCTGTGCTCGGAGCTCCCTCCCCTTCTCTGGGAAGACGGCCATGGCTTCCCCATCCCAAAGCCCCGACAGGCCCAGCCTCAGACTCCAGCCCGAGGCAGGCACGTGTGCTTCACCCACTCATGAACTGGGGGGTCGGGGGAGGTATCTTCCAGCCTTGGGGTCTCCGTGGGCAGGCCATGGGTGAGCTCTTCTTCTCAAGGGTCAGCTCCCACGGCCTTGCCCAGCTCAGCATCTCTAAACACTTGGCTGGATGGCTCGTGACCTGAACGCAGCAGGGCTGAGGAATGGCTGTTTTAGAATCACCTTCAGCAAAACAGACGCATCCACCTTGAGGATGATGGACCCCCCCCCCGCATGGGGCCCAGAAGAGAGCCCAGCTCTGGTCCTTTGTTGTTTGCTTATTCACGTACAGTGCACTGAGGGCAGGGAAGCTTCCCCCAACTCCGCAGCTGCTCATTCCAGCTGCTCCCGAGGGCAAGGTATACTAGTGTCCTTAAACAGTGACGGAGGTCTTTGCAGAGGGGCGTGGTGGGAGACCTGGCCATGCAGACAATATGCCCCCTGGCTTTGTGTTCCTGGGCCGCAGCTCCAGGGACCTGGCCCTGTCCTTGGTTCCTTGCTACTGACCCTCAGGATGTCAGTGAGTCAGGCCCTCCCCCCTCCTCGGCACCTCAGTCTTCCCATCTGCCTTGTGGGTGTCTAGAAGACCCCAGCTAGATGCAAAAGAAGCGGTGACCCCCAGGAGAGGCACCTCTGGGACCACCAACCATCTGGCCCTCGGTAGCCATGTGGAGCAGCTTTCCTCCTTCGTGGTCTCCCAGGCAACGCCGAATGCCTGCCAAGCTCACTGCCGAGGCCTGGCTCCTGCGCACATCTTTAGTGCCACACAGAGATGGCTGATGGCAGGGGCCAGGGCAAGGCCCAGCCTCCCCAGCTGTCACAGGGAGCAAATCAGACAAGAGCTGAGTAAGATCGGGCAGAGGGAGTGCTGGAGCCAGGACGGGGCCTGGGAAAGAAGCTCAGAGGCCCTGGCTGCCCTCCTCCTGCCTCATCCTCTTAACACTGCCTTCTCAGTGACCCTGGCTTTCCAGAACATTCCAGGTGGAATCTCACAGCCCTGGACCTCAGTTTCTCCATATATCAAAGGAACAGGGGGTGCTGCCCAGCCCTCCAGATTCTAATGGCCTAAGACAAGAGCCCAGCCAAGATGTCAGAAGCCAGCAGAACGAGCCCTGAACAGTCTTCAGAAGTATACATCTCTCAAGGGCATTTATTAGACAAAGTCTCCAGGACCATTTGCTCCAAGATCCTGAAACCACCCTCTGCTCTTCATTCCATGCCCCTGCTCAGAACCCTTCTCTGGGATGGGCTTTGCTCTGTTAGCCTCTTTGTCTGCTACTCCCAGGATTTGCAGGCTCTGGTGGCTGGGCAGTTCTTTCCTAAATTAGTCACTCGTGCCTGAAGGCCACCATTCCACCCTTGTCCTGAGAGATGTGGAAGGCGGAGCTGGCCTGGGAGGGGGGCCGAGGGGGCGTGCAAAGAGGAGAGAGTCTGGGCACTGCATGTGAGAGTCAGTGGCTTCCGCATGTGAACACCAGAGGTGCAGGGAGGGCTCCCAGGACAAGGACTGGGGAAAGGGCTACTGTCCCACCTGTATGGTTTTCCCAGGTCTGGAGGAAAGATCCAGGCATTCCCCATCCAGGCTAGGTTCCTGGAAGCTCACCTGGCCTGGGACACCAGAGGGGACCACTGCTGTGATGGGCTGTTCCACTGAGACTGGGATGCAGGCAGCATCGGGTGGCCACATAAGGAAGGATGCTGTCAGCTCCTATGGCCCTTTCCTGTGAACTCAAAAAAAGCACGCTCTCTGGGCAGACATGGCCGTGCAGTACATGGCTTTCCGTCCCTCACCACCTCAGCAGACTGCTGTTGCAGACCTGAATTGCCATCCATAGTGGCCTCCCAAGGAGAAATTGGAGAGGCAGCAGCTGTGATCAACCCATTGGAGAATCAAGGGACATTATTGGTATGGTGGGTGGGGGAGGCTTTGGTGCCTCTGAGCTGAGGCCGGATGCCAGAGTAGAAAGGGCATGGGTTCCTTCAACAAGTACTAATTGAGAGTACCTACTCTTTGCCTGGTACTGTTCTGGATGTTGGGAGCATGGCGATGCTCAAGATAGACAAGGTACCTGTGGTCCTGGAGCTTGTAGAGGAGAGACAGTGAATAATAACCTAAAAATACCAATCAGGTGGCATGCAGAGGCTTACACCATGCGGATGGATGGTGAGCAAAGCATCATGATGGATTGGGGATGGGTGGATAAGTCTGGCAGGCCCCACTGAGCCTTAAGCTGAGAATTGAGTGATAAGGAATCAGCAGAGTGAAAGTCAAGGGGAAAGCATGGCCAAATAAAGGGAACAGCTTGGCAAAAGCCCCACAGAGAGAAGAAATTGGCCTATTCAGATACTGCAAGGAGGCTGGAAAGAGTGGAGTGTGGTGGGTGCCGAGGAGAGAGGAGGAGAAGCACTTAGGAGACAGAGGCCAGATCTGGGGACTCTGCCAACCATGGTGAGGAGTTTGGACTTTATCCTCAGTGCGGTGAGAAGCCAGGAGAGGAGTCTAAACAGAGGAGCCCCCAAGAGCAGTGATTCTCAACCAGGAGTGACCCTCCACCCCAAGATATTTGGCAGTTCTGAGTGGGGGTAGGGGTGGGTGCTCTCAGCACCTAGTGGGCAGAGGCCCGGGATGCTGTTACACATCCAGTGTGCAGGACAGTCCCACAGCGAAGAATTATCTGGTCCAAAACGTCAACAGTGGTGGGGTTGTGAAATCGTCTAAATGCTGGTGTTCCCAGGCTGCTCTTCTTTTTGAATAACCCAGGGTCACCCTTTACTCACATCTGGCTCTTTCTATATATACCCTGGGTTCAAATTCTGTTTCCATCACTTGTGCAAAATGTCAGTGGTGCAGAGGTTAAGAAACTCCGCTGCAGAAGGAGAATGGGAGCATGGACACTGCCTAGCCCTGCATTAGCCAATGCGGTGGCCACGGGCCATGGGGGGCTTTTGCGCATTCACATGTGACTAGTCTCAGCTGAGATGTGCTGTGAGCGTAAACCACACACTGCATTTCAGACTTGATACAATACAAATGGTGTAAAATACTCGTATTTTATGTTGCTTGCTTGTGAAAGTCATACTATTTTAGATAATACTGGGTTAGGTGAAATGTTTTATTAAAATGAACTCCACTGGCTTCTCTTTATTTTTTCAAATGTGGCTACTCAAAAAACTTAAACTACACATATGGCTTCCATTTGTAGCTCATGTTATGTTTCTGTTGGATGGTGCTGAGTTAGTGATAATGTTGATGAAATGGCTTCCTATGTGCCGAGCACTGTTGTTTTCTTACATACATCACTTGACTTAATTTTCACGACAACTTCATAAGGGAGATAGTGTTATTATCCCTACTTTTATGTGAGGAAGCTGTGGTCCAGAGAGGTTAAGTAAGTTGCCCAAGGCCACATGGGGAGTAAGGGTAGAGCTGGCTCCAGACTCTGTGTGCTTAACCAGGTCCCATGAAATGATGGCTAGGTTATTGGGCAAAAGATGGAGTCAGACAGAAGTGGGGTGATTCAAGGTCTGTGTGGGCTCTGCAGGACTCACTGATGGGTAGCCATGGGGAAGTGGACAGGGAAGGGGAAGAATCGAGAATGCCTACTAGGCTCTGCTTTGAACAGCAGACAGAGGGTGATGCCATTCACAGAAATGGGGAATCTGAAGAAGGAAGCCCGAGTGTTCCATGCTGGTCCTGCCAAGTTCAAGATGACTGTAGACATCCAACTAGAGACATTTGGGGTGGACACGGACATTTGGGAGTCAGCAGCAGGTTGAACTTAAGGACATGGGGGGTGATTTTATCACTCAGAGAGACTATAGATATTGAAGATAAGGTTGCTCAGGATGGAGGCTAGGAGCACACCAACATTTGGAGGGTGAGCCACAGAGTGAGAAGCTGAATGGGAGGCTGAGAGAGAAGCCAATGGCGTAAGAGGAAAACTAGGCAGGAGAGGAAGGTGTCTGATGAAGGAGGGTGGCTCAGGTTTTAGGCTCATTGGACAGCCTGTGAGCCTCTGCTGGTCGGAGCAAGATAGCAGGAGAGCTCGCTGGCCCAAGGTAGGATGTCTGGGCTGGAGCCTTGCAAGCTGGCCGATTCACGCTGAGTCCCTAGAACTAGGCATCCCTGGTTCCTGAAAGATCAGGGAAGGGCCATATCAAGTGGCCCCAGCTAAGGTGAGAGGAAGGCCCAGGGATGTGGGAAGCGTGGCCCAGGCAGCTTATTTCACTTGATAGTCAGGAAGTCCCTCCTTATGTCTGACTGTAATCCTAACTGCTTCAAAGTGAGCCTACAGTTCTTCATAGCTAGGCCTAGCAGACCGCTTCATATACATCCTTCTTATGGTTGAAGACAGAATATGCTTCTCCCTACCTCTCCACCATAAATCCATCAGCCTCATTTTCCCCAGGCTACTCCTACCTTCACCTAGAGAAGTTTCTCCTCCTTGCAGCAGCCCACAAATTCAGCTCAGGGCTCGGACAGTTTGCAGTTCAGGCCCCATGAGGAGCAATAGGTAGAAACTCTGATCTGAGCTTCTTGTGTCCTGCCTCACAGAAGCTTCCAGCTGGCCTGCATCCCTAACTTCCACCATCTCTCTCAGCCGATTAGAAAGGTCTCTGTCTCCAGGAATCTGTTCTCAAGAGCACTTGTTTCTGGTTTGGCAACTTGCTCTCTGCCACCTGGCTCCCGACTGCAGCCCAACCTGGCTTCTGTCCTCGGTCTGTTCACTCTTGGCCGTTTGGGGCACCCCTGTCCCTAGCCCAGGCCTGGTCTTGGCTCTCTTCCCACTACCTCAGGGCCGTCATCTCAGAGCGCCAGCCCCTGCGTGTGCCCCATCGCTAATCTCTCCATCTAGCAGCTTCTCTTCAACCGCACTGCCCACAGAACCAAGTGCTTTGTCGATGAAAAAGCCCTTTGGGGGCAAACACAGGAAATTAAAGCCTCAGAGCGAGGTAAGAAAATCCATTCTTTTTCATGGGTTTCTGCAATCCGATTGTGTTAGCTTCTGCTGAGTGGTTGGGATATTCTAGTGTTGCTCACACCCACGGGGCCTGGCTGGGGGCGGGCGATGTTAATAGGGAGGGCCTCTGTCTGAACTTCTGCCAATTCTGTTCCTACCTTTGGGGCCGCGGGGCTGACCACTCAGGTGCTGGGGTGTCCTTGGCAGGAGGCAGCTTTCAGGGCACTGTCGGAGGCTAACACCTAGAGTGGATTTGCTGGTGGCCAGCTGAGAAGAGCATGTCCTGCCAGCCGAACTCTGTGACTCTGGGTGTAAGGTAGGAAGAGAGTGGCCCTCTGCAGGGACAGGGGAACCACCATCTACTCTCCATGACTTCATTGCTCAGCCTCAGAATGAGGGGAGTTGGATGGACAGTGTTTAAGCTCCCTTCTGGGTATAATTTACGCAACAAACTTGAGTAGCACTCCATCCACGTGCCAGAACTTTCAGAAGCCTCAACTAATAGCGTCCAGAGCCCCAACTCCAGGCAGCAGGTATGTCCCCTTATCTCCCTTGGCCAGTCCCACTGAGACCAGGCTCAGCCTGCAGCCTAGCATGTGAGCTCACTGGCCTGCATCTTTGGAAGCTGTTCTGCCACCGAGAGCCTCAGGAATGCCAGACTCTGGCAGGCATGTTTTCCTTCTCTGAGAACCTCAAGACTCCACCAAGGGCACCATAATACCGTGGCTGGGCTCTGCAGACAGAGATAGTGACTGGTGGCCTACCTGAGGAGGTAGGCCAGGTGCTGGGAGAGGGAAGGCAGGGAGTGCCCTGCAGGGAAGCAGCAGAGTACAAGGAGACGCGGCCTCGGTTTGGACCCTAGCTTCTCATTTGGGGGAGCAGAAAGAGAAGGAATAAAAGGGGAAGGTGGGAAGAGCAGGACTTTGGGGGCAGGATACATAGAAGACACCTGCAAGTTATTCAACCCCTGCCAACATGTCCCAGTGGGGGGACTGTGGGCTGAGGTTGCAGCTGGCCTTGGGAAAACCCTCCAACTCAGGGCTTTGGGAGGTGGCTACCACAGCCCGCTCCACCACCCTGGCCCAGGAAAGCAACAGCAAGCAGTCAGAGATGGGGGCAGGAGGATCTGCTAGCCTCAAGGCAGGTGCTCAGGATCCGATTATTCAAGTCTGCCAGGTCCTCTGGTCCCAGCGGGGGCTCTAGGATTCCATCCATTCATGTACCCACCCATCCAAGAGGCATCTTCTGGTAGGCCTTCCTTTTCCCCCTCCACAGCCAACCCCATGCCACTGACCTCTTGCCCCAGGGCTCCTCCTCACCCCACGGGCTGTTCATTTTATTCCCTGGGCCTGTGTTTGACCTTTCACATCCGCTCCCGCAGGGGTAACCCCAGGCGGAGTGATTGACGTCCCACTTTGTAGATGGTCACCACAGGCGCTGGTTCTCAAAGCCTTTTCCCCCACCAGCCCATGACACAGGCAGAAACCTCCCCCTTACAAAGAATTGGCAGTAGGCAGACTTTACACCTGCACCACACTGAAAGTTGACTTGATTACACTTGAAGAAAGAAAGGGAACCAGTAGGCACTGAACACGTACTCCAGGTCAGGCATTTTCCATGTTAGCTCGCAACCCTCTCTGAATTTGGTAAAATCCTGTTAAGAGCAAAAGTAGCTAGTATTTATTACTGACTACTGCAATGTTCTAGGTTTTAGGCTGGATAATTTGTAGATGAAGACAGGCTCAGAGAGATAAATGCTGCATTACTCACCCAGTGTCATACAACTGGTATGGCAGCATAGATGTTCAAACTGGATCTGACTGACTCTTGCCACCTTCCGCTTTGACCTCCCGGAGCAGACATTGGTCATGTGCTGTGGGGACTCAGTGGAGGGATACTTACAGTGGAGCGATTTGAGGCCCAGAAAAACAAGATGGCTAGAAAGAGAGGAGGCGGTAGACATCCCGAGGGCTCACTCGTGTGTGTGCACATGCTCACGGCGCAGGCTGGCCTGGCATTGCAGACAGGGCACGTGGCTGCAGTGACAGCCTCGTGGAGTTGCCCTGGGCAGGGGCTCCTTCCCAGGAGGGAAGGCAGAGCCCCTTGCTAGCGGGCTCTGGCCAGGTCAGCTTCCAGGTTGGGTGAAGGCCAGAGCAGCTTCCTGAGTGAGTAATGAGTGACGAGTGACATGCAAGGAGCCCCAGGAAGAGGGGAAGGAAGGAGAGAGGAGGGGAAAGAACCAGCTTTGTTCCTTTAAAGCCCTGTCACTCCTGAGAGGACCATCGTGCTTCTTATTTGGCTGTCCTTACCGCGGTCCTCTGCAAGGACTGGGTTGGGGATAGCTGGGTGGCTGCTCAGGATCATTCATTCTCTCCCCTCTGTGGGCCTGGGAGGCGTGGGAAGGACGGCAGGTGGATTCCCTTCTCACCCCACAATCCTTCCTGAGGCATCTCAGCCATTCCTGTGGTTTCAGTTATGGCCACACCCCTGCTTCCTCTGCCTGCCTCCTCACTGTGAGGATCACCTGGGGAGCTCTTTTTTTTTAAGTTTATTTATTTTGAGAGAGAGAGAGAGAGAGAGCGAGCATGCACAAGCAGAGGAGGGGCAAAGAGAGAGAGAGAGAGAGAGAGAGAGAGAGAGAGAGCACATGCACAAGCAGGAGAGGGGCAGATAGAGAGAGAATCCCAAGCAGGCTCCACACATCAGTGCAGAGCCCGATGTGGAACTTGAACTCACAAACCGGAAGATTATGACCTGAGCTGAAACCAAGAGTCTGACACTTAATCACCTGAGCCACCCAGGCACCCCACCTGGGAAGCTTTTAATAAATGTGGGTGCCAGGCAGACCTAATAAATTAGAGTCTCAGGGATGGGCCCAGGAGTCAGAATTTGTTGCCTACTCTTGCCCAGTCAAGGCTGGGAACTGCCGAGTCCTCCAGGCACTGAGTGGTTGCACTTTCTTCCAGGTGCCCCCTGTCCTTGAAGCTCCCCACCTGCTGCCTTCACGTCTCTTCTTGTGTCCTCTTAGGATGCCTCCAGCTCGGCTTGCCCGTCAAGTTCATCATCTGTACACCCCATCTCACCCCACCGTGCAGCCTATTTCTCCCTTAGGGCTCTCTGTCTTAGGGAACTCAACCACCTCCATCCAGTGGCATAAGCCCAAAACCTGAGGGAAGCCCTGCTTTTCTTGTCCATGTCCTTAGTGTCTAATGGCCACTTGATGGAGGTCTGATTCAGCACCTAGGACAGAGAGACCTAAACTAGCAGTGCCCAGACAGAATCCAAGTTTCCCTCTTTCTCACATAAAAGTTTGGCTAGACAATTTGGGCTGCTGTGGCAGCTCCGTAACCACTGGGCACCCAGGCTCCTCCTCAAACAGGTGCATTTGCTCCTCTTCATAAGCAGGCTTCTTCTCCTTGCCCAAGATGGTGCTCTCGTTCCAACCATCACATTCCCATTGCAGCCAGTAGGAAAGGGCAAAGAGGAAGGGGAGGTCATGCCCCTCTTTGGGGGCACAAATTGGATGTTGTTCACATTACTTCTGCTCATGTCCCATTGAGCAGGATTTTGTCACAGGCTCATACTCGGCTGCAAGAGACGCTGGGAAATGTAGTCCTACTGATTTCATCTCCTCAGATGGTCTCCAGCACCCCCCTTCTCTCTACCTCTCCCACCATTCCCAGAGCCCAAACCATAATCCCCTTCCTCAGCCACTACAACAGCCTCCTCATTGGTGTCTCCACATCCTTCAGCCTGGTTTTTCCTTTGCATCCTGGGCGATATCATTTAAATGCAAAGGAGACCTGATCATCTCTTCAGCAGCTTCCCACTCCTCTTAGGATAAAGTCCCAGGGCCTTTATTGCCCTTTGATCAGCCCCCAAGACCCTCACGATCTGATCTGGCCTCTGGCCTCAACTCAAGCCTCTCTTCCTTGCTGTCTGGACTCCAGCCACTCTGGTCTGAGTCCCATGGGTTGAGTGAGTCCACCTCTATTCATGACCTTTGCTCTCGATGCCTTTGCTGCTCTCCGCTTCCCACCTCCTTCTACCCGCTCCCACCTCCTTGCACTTGTCCTTCAGATCTAAGATAAGCTGGCAGGGAAAACTCCCTTAACCCCTGGGTTTATGGCCCCCTACTCTTTGATTTCAGCGTAAGAAGTTGTATTATATTATTTGTGTGATCTTTGCTTGGGTTCTGTGTACCCATCTGACTGTCACTCCAGGAGGGCAGGATCACTGCAGACTCGGTGCCTGGCGTGGGGCCCGACCCACAGAGCATCCTTTACTAAATGGTAGTTCCCTAGGTGAATCGTGAAGGATGGAGAAGTACCAAGAGTGCTTCCCTGGTTTTTGGCTCATCAAGGAGATGAATGTGGTACCATCTGTGGAGATGGGGCACCGGGAGAGGGTGCAGACTGGAGCAGGATCGTGCATTCAGTGTCGGAAGTGCTAGGCTGGGATGTCAGCGGGGCTGTTGGACATATGGATATGGGCCTCTGGGGAGATGTCCTATTGAGTCAAATGACATGGGATTCTCCCCCTGACCAAGGTTATCATCAGTCAAGTGACCAGAAAGGCAGCCATTTGGGTTGGGGGTTGGGAGGGAATCCTGGCAATGTATTCAACTTTAGAGGGGAATAAATGGGAAGAAAGCACTAGAAGAACTCCCTGCTCCAGTTCTCCTTACTGAGTTCTGTTCTCAGAAGGGCTTGCTCAGAGCCCTTTAGCCTGTCAGGGAGCGTGAGGCTCTGAGTGACATGCACGGCGAGCACGGGAAGGCTGGAGCGTGCGCTCGCCCACCTGGTGACAGTGCACACCTCTCACCACGTTCCACGCCTGCAGGCGATCCAGCTCAGCAAACACAGATGGGGTGTCTATGGAATGCCAGGCCCTGGAGGGGGAGGTGCGGGGAGGGGAGGTCAGTGATGACAGCAGTGGGAGGGGCAGGAAAGTAGAGGTAGTAATAGCTACTGTTTACATACCAGAAACCATCCTGGGCACTCTCTGTTTAAACACATTTAATCTTCATGACAGCCCTGTGGCATAATATGCCATTATCCTTCACATTTTATATCTGGGAAAACTGAGGTAGCACAAAATTAGAAACACGACCACAGCTACTGAGTGGCAATAAGGAGAAAGACTCCTTTGCTTCAACAAGCTTAGAGGTGTGGGATTATCTCCTTGTGGTAGTGAGGATAGCTATGTCACTCCCGTTGGATAGATAGGTCCACAAAGGGGTTTCTCTTGAATATAACACATCTGATCAGCACTAATTCACTCCACCCCCCATGTATCCTTGGTGGTTTTCATTTAAGTTTTTTGCCTTGTCTCCTACTAAAAACTGGGGGTGGGTGGTGGGCTGGTGTTGGCGAAACAGTTTTGAGGCTGTTCCCCCTTGCAAGCCTTGCACAGGCAGCCTCCCTAAATGGTTCCCAAGGGAGTAGAGAGTAGGCAGTGCTGAAAATGCATAGGAACGTTTTGAGTGTCACAATGACTGGGCGATGCCACTAGCATTTGGAACGGGATTCAGGATGCCAAAGGGTTTGCATTGCAAAAAAACAGCCTGGCAGTAGAGAAGTGTCCTAACCAAAACACCCCCAGTCCTGAATGCAGTACTTGAGAACAGAATGCAGGGGTATGTGGCAGCAGCCTTGGCTGGAAGGAGCGCCATGACCCAGATTAGCGGGCAGGCCTCTTACTACCAGACAACAGAGCTCCGCTCTGCACATTCCCACGCGTCACTGAAGAAGAATGAGTCCTGGTGGGGAGATTTGGATGAGGCACTGAACCAGGAAAGTTGTCGAGGGAAGAGAGGGTCTTTCCCTGCAGCCTTCACATCCCGGCCACACTGCGCCTGTGTGGCGTAGCTGGCACAGCACCTGCTCTGTGCTCTGAGTTTCTCACTCCTCTGTCCCAGTGATTGCAGCTGGGGGTCCGTCCATCCCTTCCAGCCAGGACTCCTTTGATCTTCCTGGGAGTGAGTGGTGTGTGTGTGTCAGATGTGTTAAGTGCCTAAGAGGGAAGCAGCCATATTGTTGGAAGAAGCCAGTTGTCCCCCTACCTTGGAGATGCTGAAAGAAGAGCAGGGAGCACACAGAGACTCAAGTTTGTTGCTTGAATTGGCATAGAGTTCCTCCTCGAAAAGCGCCAGGCTCACTAAGGAAAAACAGTGACCTAGTGCAAGATGCTAAAACCAGCCACGCCGAAGCCAAGGAAGCAGAAAGGAGAAAAAAGTGCGACTGAGGAGAGGCAGTTAGGAGACCCATATGGGTAGGCGGCTACTGCCAAGCTTATAGGTAGTCACCTGTATTGCCATCTCTACTGTCAGAATCATCAAGGTCAGCATCCCCAGGGCCACTCCACCTCCACCCCCACCCCCAGGGCCACCTCTTTGGTCACTTCACCCAACCTTCTCACCGTGGACAGCGTCTCTACCTCCAATCTCTGGGTCAGGTTAACCCCTGGTCCATCGACCTCTTTCCAGACTCTCTTTCTCACAGTGGATGATGCTTGGGGTGGAGCAGAGCTACCTCTGGGCAGAAGACCCTTGCACACAGTGAGGGTGAGTCAGCTTGCTCTGGGCTCTGAGTGGGAGTTCAGCTTGGGTAGTCTTTGTAGTTGTGAGTTTCCAAAAGCCAGGGAGCTTTATTTTACTGTTTTAAAGACTCCTACTGGTCTTCGGGGTTCTTTGAAGTGAAGCCTATTTTCAGAGGTCTGTGTGCTCATTAAGGAGGAATCCATAGCTGGGATCAGGGCTTGGTCTTGGGTTAGGGCAAGGGTTATAAGTCAGTCTGTGGCTGGGCAGGGGCTTCCTCTGAGACTGGGATTAGAGGCCAATTTGAGACAAGGTCAGCGTTCAGTGTCCAGATGGGTCAAAGCATTGACTGGGGCTGAGAACTGGGGCTGAGATAGTTGTCAAGGTAAAAGTAATGTCAGGTGTCCATTTATTGAACATCCGTCTTATATCCAAAATTTCTTACAAAGTACTGCCATTTTACTCTGGGTCAATCCATTTCCTTGAGGGATTCCTCCACTCTCTAGTCCCCTTGCCACCATCTCCCTTATAGTCCCCTGGGGCTCAGGATGCAGCCATACTCCTGCTCTGGGTTATGGACTTCAAAGTAAGATAGGGAACATTCTGAATCCAAAGTCCTCTGCAGCCTGAACCTGCAGTTGGAGAAAAAGGCACAGCCAGGCCTGGTGCCTAGCCAGCCCTGGCAGCTGGATGACCAGTTGTAATAGGATTAGGGTTGGCCATGCCCGCCCCCCTTTACACAGCCCCAAACCTCTCCTCCCACCCCCCCCACCCCCATCCCCGCATCCTGATTAGGATGCAGCCCTGGGCTCTACCTACCCCGCCAGCTTCATTGTCTCAGCCAGTGCCAGCGCCTAGCAACCCTCACAGGGGAGCCCTTTCCCACCGCCCGTCCTGGCCCCTGGCCCTGCCCCTCCGCTCTGAGCTCCGGCATCACTTGCGTTTTCATCACTGCAAAGAAGCCAGCGAAGCGGAGCCAGCTGGTCTCACCAGATTCTCCCAATGACCCGATTCCAAGAGTCTCTTTTGAAATTCTGGGCCTCCTTTCCAAGATTCCTAGGTCTTATCAGCAATTCTCAGATGACATTCTAAGATTCCAGAGTTCTGTTCTGGAATTCTCCAAATCCTGGAGTTCATTCTAGGAATCCATGAATTCTATGATCCCCAAATTTTATGATGCGGGTCTCGGCCCATTTAATTGTATTCTAGAATTGGGCTTTTGTATTACAGAGGGGTCTGCGGTTCCGGAGTGAAGTCATGAACCAGGGTGACAGAGGTCAGAAGATGATGAGGGCACAGGAGTTGCACTTTTATTCTCTTTAAGTAGCAACTTCCAGAGAACAAAAAAACTGTTGCCTGGGAAGAGGGAAGGCAGGACTCACTCACTGATTCAACAAACACTGTCCAAGCCCTCTAGGTGCTGAAATAGAGCAATGAGCAAAGAGAGACCCTGCCCTCGAGGAGCTTCCACTGTCTTAGGGGAGACAAACATTGAACAAATAGACAAATAATATGCAACTAAGTGCAGGTAGCGCTAAGTGCTATAAAGAAAAAGAGCAAACAAAGGAATAATTAATATTTTATTGCACTTGCCCTGGCTAGACACTGTTCTAATGCTTTACATAACTTATTTAAGTTTTATAATAATGTGAAAAAAATAGATGCTATTGTTTAGTCCCACTTTAGAGACGAGAGAATCAAGGCACAGAAGGTTGCATAATTTGTCCAAGTGGCAGAACCATGATTTAAACCCAGCAGTCTGGCTCCAAAATCTATGCTCACCCACTGTGTTACAATGCAGGGTAAGAGGGTGGACTGTGATGGAGAGAGGGTGCTGTCACACAGGGAGAGCAGGGACATCTGACCAGAGACTTCCCAGAAGGCGAGGGAGTGATGCAGGTGCATGTATGGGGAGTAGGCCAGGTCCAGTCCTTCACATTGGAGACCAGTCATTTCTGTTCCCTGAGCCTCATTTGCTTTGTCTGTGAAATGGGGTGCTTACCAGTCATATCTGCACTTAGAATTTAGGGTTCCAAATCCTTGTGTTCTCTGTGTTCTGGGGTTGGAAAAGGCTTCCCACGGGGATCCGGTGGGAGGGGGCAGGCTCAGAGAGGTGCTTGTCTCTGAGCAAAGGTCCCTTTGATCACCCTGGTCAGATTACCTTGTGTTCTCTCCTCCCTGGTCATGCAGATGAGTCACCTCCTTTCCAGAGAAGTGTCTTCAGAACACAAAAGAAAGAACTGAAAGACAATCCCGTCATGGCAGGACTAATCAGGCTGGCTAATTATGAGTAATTAGACCCCCCCCCCCACACACACACACATATACACTGTGGCCCTGCTGAAACTGAGTGACAACGTGAGGACTAAATCCCTCTGGGAAGGAAGCGGGTGGTGGTGGTGAGAAGCAGGGAGTGGGGGGAGGTGGCCGAGCATCCTTGACCATCCTGTACACCTGGCCTTTTGATGCTGCTGTCAGTCTGTCCTGCCCGTAGACACAGGCAGCACAGTATAGAAAAGGCGGGCATCAGGGGCGCTCGGATCAAGCCAAGTGAGCTTGAGTTCTGGCTTTATGACTGTGCTAATAGCATCTAAACCTCCCTGGGGCTTGTTCTCTTTGTCTGTAATCCTGGGGTAATCGTAATCCCTATTCCTACACCTTTATGATGACTCAAGGAGCTAATAAAATAACTGAACATGGTGCCTGGCATATAGTAAATGCTCAACAAATGGTAGTGCTCATCATTGGTTCACCTTTGTTTTCAGTTGCCTTGGATGACTTGAAACAGTTCTTTGTTTTCTCTGGGCCTTGGTTGACACGGAGTTCACAATGGAGTTAGGAGTTGGTGACTCACTTATTCAACCAAAAAAATTATTTCCTGAGCACTGACTTCATGCCAAACACTGAAGATGGAGCAGGACTGCCTCAGGGTCTGGCCTCAGGGATCTTGGTCAATGGGTTGCCCCCACCCCACTCCTCACATTCCAGGCTCCAGGTGCTGGAGATTGTGGTAGACCGAGTCCTGAGGTCCTCATGATGGCTGCTCCCAGTATACAAGTCCATACAAGACCCCTCTCTTGAATGTGAACGGGACCTATAAATATAATGGGATTTTACTTTCCAGCTTAGGCTAGTCACGTGGCAAAGGGGAAGGGGTTTTGTCGTTGTTAAAATCCCTAATAAGTTGACTTTAAATTTGCCAAAAGGGAGATTACCCTGAAAGGGCCTGAGCTTTTTAAAAGAGGCTCTAGAAGTCAAGGGCAGAGAGGCAGCAGTCTCTCTCCTGTTGGCCTCGAAGAATCAGGCCACATTGCAGGGATGGCGGGAACCCTCTGGAAGCCGAGGGCTGTAGCCCCACAACCATGAGGAACAGACTGCCAACAACCTTGAGAGAAGACCCCCAGCCTCATTCGAGACCCCGGGGCCTGGCCGACGCTCTGTGTGATTGCAGTCTTGTGATATCCTAAGGAGGGGGTTCCAGCTGCAGTCCTGCCTCAAGGACACCGAGATGATCAGTGTGATTTGTTTTAAGCCCCTGAGTTTGTGGTAACTTGTTACACAGCAATGGAAACCTGATATACACAAACCCTGCCCTTGAATGTATGCAAGGCCTTGGGTCAACCCCATCCTGCCGGCTGCAACTAGTTTCCCTGCCCCCGCTCGGGGCTAGAGCCCCCAGTGCCCCAGTGAATTCCTTGCAGACAAGGCTCCCATCTGCCATGGCAAAGGGTTGTTTCATCAGCTGCCAACCTGCTCCCAAAGTTGGTCGTCAAAGAACGTTCTATTTGCCCTACTTTTAATATAATTATCAGCATCGTTTGCACGACACCAAGTCAGGGCTCAGCCTGTCACAGGCCCCTATTATCCTGAGCTGCTTTTCTGGGAACGGCTGTACCCATGCCTCATGCTTGCTGCCGCCTCCTACACAAATTATCTGTAATTTCCACACCTCCATGCTTGCCGAGGCCCTGTGTTAAAGCCAGGACTGGTGGCGGGCTGGGTGCACTGTTATTTTCAAGGCAGCCAAGTCAGGCTCTGAGGAAACTGGAGCAAGAGCAAGTGGGACTTGGCTTTGACTGTGGGATCTGCAAGGAGGTGGGGAGGGCCGGCAGAGGGGAGCGGGTATGCATCCCAGTAGGAGCTGGAGCCAGACCGAGGGCAGCGACCAAGCCCCTAGCAATCAGAGGGCAGGGCGTGCACAATATGGCTCTCAATCACACACAATATGGCCCATTTGTAGGATGCCCAGGAGGGCTTCTTTCTGCAGAAGAATACTATACACCAACTCCAGAGTGTGCCAAAATGGAGGAGGGGCGAGGGGCAGGGATAAGCAAAGGAAGCCCTGTATCCACAGATACAGCCCTGTATCCACTCCTCCATAGAGAGGAGTTGGAGATGAGAACAGAGAGTGCATGCTCTTTCAACCAGTGTCCCCTGCAGGATAGTCAGCTCCCAAGGGTAGACAGCTGAGTTCCCTGGGAGGGGACTGTGGCAGGTGAGCGGGACATGTCACTGTCCGACAGTGAAGAAGCTAGGCCTCCGCAGAGAGAGCCCCACTGCCCGCATGCAATTCTGCAGAAGAGAAAACCTCTCTCTCCATTTTGGTAGAGAAGATGTACTTTCATACCACAGATCTGTGGATGGTGCCCTAGTGTGTGCGCGGGCGCATGCTTGGACCCTCTGGGCTTAGATAGTGGATGGAAATGTGCATGTGTATGTGTGCAGAGTACACATGTGTCACAAGCATGTATGTTCAGGTGTCTGCATATCCAAGCACGAGGCTGCATCTGAGTACTTGTGAACTTGGGGGAAGAAGATCGATCTCTCACTTTTACTCTGGGCTTGAAGGGATTACTTCTTTGGCCACCAAACTCCCAATACACCCACATGTTCCAGCTCTCTTTCTAAGAGTTATCATGAAATAGGGAAGAGTCCAGAGATGTGGTATGTGGCCACTAGTTAGCCTGGTAACTTTGAGCCAGCATTTCTGTTCCTTGAGCCTCATTTGCTTAGTCTGTGAAATGGGATGCTAACCAGTCACATCCCCACTTAAAATTTAGAGTTCCAAATCCTTGGTCCCCTGGTCCTACCTTCCCCTACACCAGACAGGCTTGTCCTTATCCACCGCCATGCCCTGTGGGGGGCAGGACAGAGAGGACTCAGGACTCCTCAGCTGTGAAGATGAGTCTCTGTTCCTCCTGTACTCCATGCTTCCGCTGAGACAGCTTCCAGGATTTCCAGAGCTCCAGGAGCCCAGTTTGAAAACCCTGGATATAGGCAGCCTAATGTTCTCTGCCTTGGTTTCTCAGGGGAATCCTGAGACTCCTGAGGACCAGTGGTCACAGGGTAACTGAAAAGATGCTTGATGATGGCATTGGTTCTTTGGATGAGGATGCTGACCTCAGATGAGAGGGCAGATGATAAGAGAGTACCTGACCTGTGGGGCTTGTTTCTGGAATGGAAACTATCCCAGGGGAGTCCAGGCCCTGACTCCTGCAATGATCCTGTAGCCTGTGTACCTGCGGGAGACGGGACCTCGATGGTGGCAATGGGCATCATTTACCCACCTGCATGGGGCTGAGCATTCCAAAGCCTCCCTGCTACTTGCCCTATTGTGCTTCCAGGCCTTCCAGCAGGCCCTCCCTGGTGCACTTGGGACTTCTCAGAGCCTCCCCGGATGTCTGAGTCCAGCCCAGATGCAGGAGGTGATCAGAAGGCCTTCAGAATCAAACTTCCCCCGCCTAGCAGGCTGAGGGACAGTATCACAGTACACATATAGCCAGTTCTGGACATGCAAGTATGCCGCCTGGGATGCTAGCATGTAAAGCATTGAGCAGAGGGCCTAGGACAGTGCTTCTGAACCTTAGCTGCACATTAGAATGAGCTTTAAAGTAAATACTTTTGCCCAGGCCTCACCACAGACCAGCTGTCTAATGATTTCAGGTGAGGCCCAGGCATAGGTAAAATTTTAAAGCTCCCAGGGACTCTGTAGCACCAGGAGAGTCGAGAAGCACTGGCCCAAGGCAAGGTGGGTGTTCAGCAAATGTCAGCTGCATACAATGAAAACGCCTCCCTGACCGAGCAGCGTAAGGGCTGCGCTGGGCTGGGGTAGGGGGCCAGGAGTCATGGAGGGCACTGCTGCTCAGGAGAGATGAATGCTGGGTAGGGCAGCCTGGCATCCATCTCCCTCAGCCATGTCTCAGTAAATTGAATTAAAACCCATATTTTTCAGCTGCTGCCCGCCTGGCTGGCTGGCTTGTGGAAGGGAGCTGAGGCAGGGAGCACCTCAGGGAAGCGAAGAGCTGTTGAGAAGACCCCCAGCGTCCCTCCCTAGGAGAGAGAAGGCAACTCAAGGGGTCCTCTGGGAGGGGACCATTCCCAAGGGTGGGCCCTCAGCCTCCGGTCTTCCCAAAGCCAGGCAGGCAGGGTGAGACTGGGCTGGCTAGCTCAGAAGACGGGGGTGACCCTGGCCCTGTCCTTAGGGAGGCCCGGTCTGGGAAACAGAATCGGTGGAGCGGCTGCTCAAGGAGAACCGAGCTTGTTTGGAGAGACCAGAGCCTCTGCCTGGATGAGCAGAGAAGACTGCAGGATGTAAAAGCCCAGCGTGGACCTCCAGCATGATGGGGGCAGCCCCCAGGTAGAATGCCACAACCCCCAGGTTGAGCACCAGGGCACAGGTTTTAGTCCCCAGTCTGATGAGAAAGTTGCCTGTGTGTCCTCGGTCTGGTCCTGTGGTCCCTCTGGGCTCAGGCACTTCATTCATAGGGAAGGCGAGGAGATAAGTCTCCTGGATCCCAGCTATGATGTTTGCCTCCATGCCTCACCCAGGCTGATGTTACCAGGCGGGGCTGGGATTAGAGTTTGTCTACAAGGCCGGCTGGCCCACATAGCACTTTGGAGAGAATTAGAGAGATGCCCCCTCCAGGACCAATGAAAAAAAGTGCTCACTGCCCACACCAAGACATACATGTGGGGACACAGAACAGACAGCCAGGGATCCAGAACCCTGAGTGGGACCTAGAGCATTAAGAATAAAAAGGGGGAATAAACCTGGAACAGAATGCAGAACCTCAGAGCCAAGGAGACCTCTTCTGGGGCCCTGGCTGTTGACATTTCCAGCTGGAGCTGGCCTGCGATAGGTGACTCTCGGTTTCCACCCTTTCTCACACTCCCAGGCCCCCTGCTGTCCCACAGTCCCTGCTTTCCTCCAGACTCCGAGACGCCTGGCAGGCTTTCCTTCTCTCTCAAGATGCTTCACAGTTTACAGAGCACCTTCATACACCGCATCTCATTTGATCTGCACAGCAGAGGAAGGAAGCAGGCTCCCAGGGGTTAGGGCAACAAGCTAGGAAGGGGCGTAGTCAGGTCCAGAGGCAGGTCCTCTCTGTGTGTCTGACCATAGCATGGCACCTGGCCCTCTTCTCTCCAGAGAGACGTCACTCTTTATTGACACAGCGGAGGACTGAATTCTCTTCCTCCAGGCAGTTTTCCTGGACTGCGAAGAATGTGTTTCATGCAGACCCATAGTGTGGAGTACCAGCAGGGGCTAGTGTTCACTGTACAGTGAAGAGAAACCACCAGGTCACTGTGTGAACCTAGGAACTCCTTGCATCTTTCTGGGGCCTCAGATACCTCCTTTAAGTCTCCATTAGGGATTCCTCTTCTCATTTGGAACTGAATCCCTGAGGAAAATCTCATGTCCCTCTCCTCCCTCCTCCTTCTTGAGGTTTCCTTAATGAAGCGGCCACACCCAAGGCTTGGCCCGCGGGAGGCTGGACAGTAACATGCTTGAATGGGGAAGGACAGGCTGGCTGCAGAACTGTGGATGGGGGTACGGAGGGAGCTCTTGGGATACTCAAGCCTGGGGTGTGACCAGAAACCAAGAGCAGGGGCAGACAAGAACAGGGGCGTGGGCGTGGGGGTGAGTAGGGGGAAGTACTTTGCGTGGAAGTGGGCAACAGTTAGGCTGTGGCTCCACTCCTGACTGGCTATATGACCTTGACCAGTTCCCTTCATTAAACCTCAATTTATGTACCTGTACTAGGAGGAGGCCAAGCAGGACTACAGTAACAGTAGCAATAGTAATTTATTTGTTAGTGAATAACCAGTGAGAACCTACTATGGTGTACATGTACCCCATAGTCAAGATGGGAGGGCAGGGGAGGGGATAGGTATTATGATTGCCATGTACAGGTGAAGAAGCTGAGGCTCAGAGACATCAAGTCAGCAGCCCAAGCTCGTAGAGCTAGCCTTGGCACAGTGGGGACTGGAGCACAGCAGTCTGACTCCAGAGCAGTGTCATGTTAAGTTGCTGTAACCCTCACCCCCGCCCCCCACCTCTTCTAGACTTAGAGCTGTTCTCCAGGGGGTCACATTTGAGGACATCCAGGCAGGCCAAAGCTAGCTGACCTTCCCAGGCCCGGGCTGTGGGGGGCAAAGAGTAACCAGAATGAGTCTGGGACTTGTCTGGTAAGGAAGGCTTCCGGGAGGAGGAAGCACAGGCTCAGACAGATGGACAGGGACTCTTGAGGACGTGGGAGAAGGAAAAGGGATTTTTCTCTCTAGGTATCTTGGGGAAGGTAGAAAGGAGGGCAGTGGGCCCCAGCGAAAGCCCGATTCTGAGCTTTGGAAGGCCAGCGACAGAGTATGGGGGGGCGGTCATCGCCTCTACACACTCGGCTGGCTCCCAGGTGTCCAGCCCGCAGCTCTTGCTGGTGCCTGCAGCGAGGCCGGGCAAACCCGGCGGGCGGGGTCCCGCTCCCCACCACAACCCCGGCCTAACCCCTCCCCCGGGCGCCCATTGGTCTGCACCCCCCTCCCCAAGCCTGCGAAGTGCGCGGCGGAGGCGGTGGTCGGTCGCCTCCCTCCGACCCCGGGCCTGGCTTCGCGGCGGAGGCGGCGCCTCTCCCGCAGGCAGAGCCGGCTGGGCGGCGCGCGGCGCGGGGCGAGCGGGGGCAGGCGGGGGGCGCCGCGCTCCGGCCCCGGGCGGTGACTGACGGCGGCGGCGGCGGCGGCGGCGGCTTTAGGCGAGCGCGGTCCCCGCGTGCGCATACGCACACGCCGCCGCGCAGGGACCACGGACACCCGCCGCCGGCGGACACACGGACGCGGAGACCTGGGCTCGGCGCGCGCTGCTCGGCGCACACGCTCTCCATCCCCAGGCGGCGCGGGGCGCGGACTCGCAGCTGTGCGCCTTCCCCGCGGAGTCTGCCCCGGGCCGACCCTCAGCCCGCAGCCCCGCAGCGAGACCAGGCTGTGAGCAGGTAAGGGCCGCGCAGTAGCCCCTGCCCCTCCACAAAGCGCCCGCCCTCCCCGGATCGGGAACCTTTGCCCCCCCCCCCCGGGACCGCGGACCCCTTATTCCAGCTCCGTGATCCCCCCTCCCCGCCCCACCGCAAGCCGCGTCCTCCACAAACGGATAGCGGGCCAGGGCCAACGCCGGCCAGCCTCCCGAATCCGAAACGAAGCCCCCTCCTACTGCTGCCCCTTCCTGCACGACAGTCTGACAACACCCCCCCCCCGCCCCAGTATCTGGGATAGTACTTGGGGCAACCGATCCCTGCAGCCCCCAAGGGGCTACCTACCCCCTCCCCGTGCCAGAGGGAGGACCAGAGGCGAGGAAGGCACTGCGGCCAGAGGGACCCAGAGGGACCTGTCTCCCTACTCCCAAGGCAGACGGACTCGCCTACGCGGATCGGGAAGGTGACGCTGGAGGGTCTCTGGGTGCTGGCTTCCGAAGTCCTCATGGGGCTTGAGGGGTGGGCAGACGATGTTCTGGATGGGCGGGGGGTACGGCCAGCCTAGGAATGTCCCCTATAGTGACACATTCGGAATTGTTCAAAAGAGCATCGTCTCGCAGTTTCCCGCGGCGCAGAGGGGCTGGGGTCTTGATGCCTGGGCTTCAGTGGTCTCCCAGAAACCGACCTAAGGGGGCTGTTGGGAGAAAAATATCGGCCTTCCCGGGCTGCTGTGGGCCAGCCCAAGACCCCTGCAGACCGCCTTAAAGGCACAGGCTCCTGCTGCAGCTGCAGGAGGCGGGGGCCACCTCCTGGGCGGGACATTGGCGGTTGGAGGGGGCCACAAGGGTGGTTCGAAGGGCCAGGGCGCCAGTGGATGAAGCTAGCCACTCAGGAGGGAACCCGAGCCAGAAACTGATTGCATTTCACACGGAGCTGGGGAGTGGAGCCTCACCACTGGAAGGAGTTCAGGCCCCCTTCCGGAAGCTGCTGGGGGAGGGGAGGGGTGGTGGACCCCTTGGAATTCTCCAGACCATTTCTGTTTTTAGTGCAGTCTCCCTGACTTTACCCAGGCCATACAGTGTCCCACAAAACAGCCCCCTCCAAAAAAAAAAATAAATAAAATAAAGCAAAGAAAAGACAGAGCATTTAGCTTTTCTAGTGAACAGCCCTGTGTGGGTGGTGGGCTACACACATAGTCTGTGGAGGGCCACTTGCCCTGGGACTACTGTTGGGTGGAATCAGACAAGCATCAGGTCAGGCTAGAGGCTTTAAGAGAGGATGTGAGCCAATGGAGGGGATGAAAACTTAGGAGTTGGGGGTGGGCCGCGGCGGCACCCAGATTTTTCTCAGGAGGTCCCAATTTCAATTTGGTGCTGACTGCAGGTGGGGGTGGCAGGGTGCCCAGTCCGCAGCTGAATCTGGGGCTCCTGCTCCCCACTGACTGACCTTGGGGAGGGCAACCAGAGGTGCCAGTCTGGATACAAGCTGGAATTGGAACATACAGATTAGAGACAGAACACATGGGAGTGGGCCCTTGGTCAGATCTAACCAATCCATCAACAGGTGTGCCGGGTGACCAAGGATGCAGACCCTTCTCCTCCAGATGGTTCACTGGTGGGACTGTATCTGGGCCAAGCTGCCTCTAGTCTGTTCGCCCCTGTGTGCAATGAGGACAGGAGTCTGTGGGGAGCCTCTCGAGGGACCCTTCCCTGCATTCTGAGGACTAATCGGGCTAGGGCGTCCATTAAAGTTCTCTTTAGTGTGAAGTTCAGGCTGGCAGGGGATTGATTGGAGAAATACTTTGGGACACTTTTTTTTTTCATGTGGCCACCCCCTCCTTGCCAGGCTCCTACTTTGGGACGCTCCCTCAATTTACGTCAAATAAACAAACACATAAAATAGGTATTTACAGATCAGTATATGCAACTAAGAGGCTAAGAAAGATAAGAGCTAAGGCCACAAGGTGGCTTTCTTCCTGGGGAGGTGGCCTCAGATTTAATGTCCCAGGTCTCCAGCCTCACAGGGACGAAGGTTTCATTGACCGAGGGCTGGCACCGATTAAGTGGAGGACACTTCGTGCTGTCTGCCAGAGGGCAGAACCAAGGTGTGCCAGGCGCAGAGCGGGGGCTCAGCTCCGTGCCAGGAAGGCCTCGCTTCCCTGAGAGCCACCCAGCATGGAGCCAACACCTGGGGTGACAGTGCGTTTCCTGTCTGGGGAGGTATGTGAGCAGAGGTCTGATACCCCAAACAGGGCTGCCCGGGGGCTTTCTACGCTGGTAGGGCCAGAGCCCCTGGAAAACTCGGCCACTCGGCCACTCCTGAACAGGGCAGTGTGGGTGCAGGGACTGAACGTGCTGGGCCTAGTGGTCCAGCTGCCTGGCAACATACAGGCTTGGAAACTCCTCAGCTGCGACATTTGTACTGAGCCCTGGATGCCGTCAGAGGCACATGGTGACAGCCACCCCCACAGTGACACACATAAGAGGGAGTGACACACTGCCTGGGAGGCATGTAGGTTTCCAAAGACACCTGCCAGAGAGGCGGGGCAGAACCTGCAACAGCGGAAAGACATACGGACGTTGAGACACACCGTCTCACAAAGATCCGGGCATACCCGGGGACTCAGACATTGGCTCGAGGGAGATCACAAAAACCTTCCTTAATGAAAGCCCAGATGCACAGGGAATGGAGTGGAGAAAAGGACATGTGTTGCCTGAGACCGGGTAGAGGGTTGGCAAGCTTTTTCTGTAAAGGGCTAGATAGTAAATATTTTAGGCTTAGCTGGCCATACACCCTTTTGTAGCTACTTAATTCTGCTGCTGTAGTGTAAAGGCAACCAGAGATGATACATAAACAAACAGGCGTGCTGTGTTCCGATAAATCCTGTTGATGAATGCTGAAATTTTTGAATTTTCTACAATTTTTATGTGTCATGAAATAGTCTTTTCATTTTTTTCTGACCATTTAAAAAAATGTAAAAACCATTCTTGGCTCACGGGCTGTACAAAAATAGGTGACAGGCTGGCTCTGACTTGCTGGAAGCGTTTGCCAACCTCTGGGCTACAAGGCTAGAGGAGAAAAGTGGCTTGAAAGATTGAAGAAGGAAAGGCTTAGCCCTGGGAGCCCGAGCCACCCCAGGTGGCCTTGGATGCTTCTCCCCACTCTGGCTGGAGCTCAGTGTGCCCTTCTGCTTAATGGGTCTGTGCCAAGAGAGGCTCCCTGCCGGACCTCAGCACCCTACTCCAGACAGGCCTCCGCTGTGTCCATGTGATAAATCTATACTTGGAGACAACATTCACGAAGATGAAATGACATCCTGTCACTTCGGCTCACCAGACAGGTCCTGAGCCCCCTTACCCCTTCACCCTCGGCGTCCAGGTCCATGCCCGCCTCCACCAGGAGGGAGACGTGGGAACGCCTGGGCATGCCTCATGTTTCCAGCGAGACTTGAAACTCACAGCGAGCAGGATGAGGCCTGAAATGGCCCAGGCAGGAGGGAGGGTCTCCTTATCGAGGGCCAGTGGTTCTCAGACATGGGTGAGATCAGTGCAGGCAGGTACAGCCTGGGTCGTGGCGGAGGGGGGCTTGATCTTGAGGAGTAGCTGGGGGCTCTCGTTTCAGTGCCATGTGGTGCGCTAGTTGTCCTCAACCTTTCCCCCCGCCCCCCGACAAATGGGCACTGCCGAGGCTCAAATAAACCGCTGTTTTGTAGGCTCCTTCAAATTTCCCAGCTTCTGATTTAAGGCTGTGTAGGGAACCAGGCCTTGCCTTTGGTTTCTTCTCCTCCCTCCTGTTCCCTTCTGACATTTCCTTCCTGCCATTTCCCCCCGAAATGGGCCGGGGAGGCTCTCTTCTCCTGTGTCTCTGGATCCTGTTCCTTTCTTCCCATTCCAGCTGCCCTCCCCTGCCCGGGCCCCCATTCCCTCTACCCTGAATCCCGAAAAATGGCCTCAGTGTGAGTTTCTCCCCTTCTGCTCAGCTTGCCAGCTTTCTGAGGAGTATTGCCCCACCAGGAAGCTTCTCGCTGCACTCCCCTGCTTAGGGTTCTTCTGTGTTCCCACCCTATCCCAGGGACCAAGGCGCCAAGGTCCCCAGCACCTGTAGACTGGCACCAACCTCCCACCATCTCCCCACCCCCACCTCTGGACAC
Organism: Paguma larvata; assembly: GCA_030068075.1. NCBI lineage: Eukaryota > Metazoa > Chordata > Mammalia > Carnivora > Viverridae > Paguma > Paguma larvata. The sequence continues at coordinate 58,274,253 of CM057834.1, forward strand.
CTTGCTGAGCCCCTCGGCACCCCCAGGTCACCTTCCCAAGCCCACGCACCAGGCCCTCATCAGAGTTCTCTGGGCCCCCACCCTGTACGGGGGCCCAGGCCAATCAGAGCCAGCCCTCCCTTCCAGGGGCTCATACCCACTCAGGAGGGACTGCTGGTTGACAAGGGTCGGGCAGATGGTGAGGCACTCTCAGTCCCTCCGTGCCTGGGAGGGGCTCACTCGACTGTCAACAAACAAGGCTCTGCCCCCAGCTTCCATTCCCCTCCCTTTCCAGTCTCTCTGTCCATCCTTCCCACCTCCTTCCAGGAGGCCCTTTCCTGCTGTACACACTCTTTCCCCCTTCTTCTATCTTCTGCTTCCTCCTCCCCCTCTTCTCCTCTCTCGCTGTTGCTCGGTGGAGGGAGGCAGGGCTCTCCCTGGCAGAGAACCCCCAGGACTCCCTCCAGGACAGGAGATGTGCCTGGATTGGTCAGTGTGGAAAGGCTTTGCAACATGACCTCGAGAGAGTCTCCTGGTTTCTTAGGGCCTCAAACCCTCACAAGTGAAAGGGGATAACACTACCAACGTGAGGTGTGTTCCAGCCCAGCCCTTTCCTGCCCTGAGCCCGGATGTCTCACATGTAAAATGAAGGGTGTGGGTGGCACCATGGGGGCCCTTCTAGAGACCTGCGTTCCGTTACCTACTGTGCACGGGTTCTGAAAGGGGAAGGTTTGAGTACCCAGAGGAGTATCGACATCAACGATTAATCCTGCGATTGCCAGGCGGCCCCTTACCCAGGCCTTGGGCTCTGTTCTTCATCAGCTTTGACCCTACCGAGGAGGAAAGAGGTTCTAGAGTTTGCCTGTTCCTTCCCAGAAGCAAGTGCAGTTCCTTCCCTTTGAGGGGTGAGCTCGGTGGGGCAGCAGGGGTCGGGGAGAGAGTAACGTTTAATCTTTCAGTCATCCCCTCTTGGTGTCATGCACTGGGAGGGAGAGAAGGACTTGGGGGGCAGGTTCATGAATAAAAGGAGTGTGTGGCAAGCAAGGGGGGACAGTGATCTACTTCTTGTGGGTCAACCGTCTTGTGTCAGGCTTGCCACCCCCCGGTGACAGAGAGGGACGCTGAGCAGCCAGAGGAGTTCCGTAGGGGATAGCCCAGATGGCCCCTGCCGTGAGGGCAGGAGGACGCAGATCTGTTGTGACCCAGTGGAGGGGGCGGTGCTGCCCTCCCGCCGTGGGAACATCCATAACACAGAGGCTGGGCCAGAAGAACATGGTGGAAAGACAGAGCTTTCCCCTGAGGGCCCTGGACCAGCTGCTGGAGAGGCGGGAGCACCCCATCCCGGGAGCTGGGCCGCCCTCCGCTGGAGGGCAGCAGGAAGCATTCTGCAGATTGTGGGGCAGGGAGGAATGGCCGGGGGTCTCTGACTCCCATTCCATGCGGAAAGTTGGGAGCCTGGTGAGTCACCGCTGGCTCCGGCGTGCTCAATGATGACGCTGTCTTCCTGTGTGCTTGGCGCAGTGGCTCACCGGAGGATGCGGCCTCTCCTGTCTGTTCCCGCTCCCGTCAGTCCCTGGGCTGATGGGGGCTGAGGAGGGCCTCCCCAGTGTGGAAGGGGGAGTAGACTCCTCTCTAGACCAAATATCTGTCACACATCCAGTCTTGCCAGGCAGGGCTCAGTACTCTCTGCCCTGTGACCTTGGGAAGGATCTCCCCCTCTGTGGCCTCAGTTTCCCCACAGGTAACTCAGTACTAATAATGGAAGGTGGGCTTTAAAGCCCATTTCAGGTGTGAAATGCTGTGTCTATAGTTAACTCTTCCCAAGGAAGGTGTTTCAGATGTAGAAATATGGGCAAGAGGTAGCAGAAGTTCTGAGAAGTCCCCAAAGGTGTGAGAGGGATCACTGATAACATACAAATGAGTTCTGAGCTGACCTTTCTCTTGCCAAAGGCAGAGAATGGCAGGAGTGTGGGGATGGAGTGCACAAGCTATGGGGCCAAGTTGCTTGGGTCCCCTTCCCAGCTCTACCACCTATTTGCTGTGTGACCTTGGAGAAGTTACTTAGCCTCTCTGTGCCTTAGTCATCTCAGCTATAGAATGGAAATAATGCTAGACACTACTTCAGACTTTTGGGCAGGTGAAAGGAGTTAATGCAAATGTATTGCTTGGAAGAGTGCCTGGCACATACTGGGTGTTTAATAAATGTTAATCATTAGGAAATAAAGGTACAGCAGTCCTGCCGTTCCCATTTGGAATGTCACACAGGGCTATGGGGATAGAGGTGACACCAAGAGGTGCAGAAACTTGGACCCAGGTGGTAAGAAATTAATAATGGTTAATGCGGGTAAGCCCTGACTGGGAACCAGGCTATGCTCTCTACTCTGTAGTTTACTTACATGAATTTGGTGGTGTCGCACAGTAATAGCTCTGAGGTAGGTATTACGATTAGTTCCGTTTTACAGTCAAACTGAGGCACAACAAAACTGGCTCGCCTCAAGTCCTAAGGCTAAAAACTCTAGCAAAATGGTCCCCTAGCCCACCACGATAAATGCCGGGGGGGTAGAGTTAAACTGTTCTCAGATTAGTTGCAAAAGCCAGTTGCTCCAGCAGAGCTTGGACCCTGGAGAGTGAGTCTGGGGATCTTGGTGACCAGGTCACCCTGAGCCAGTCGTGTGGCTGGGCCCGAAGAGCCCAGTGTCCATGCTCAAGGAGGGGGAGAGCCCAACCCCAGACCACAGTGGCCAGGCCTGGGCTTGTCCTGCGTGAAGGTCACTGGCGGGTTGGGGGAGTGCAAAGGAGGGGGGCAGCCAGGACAAGGGGGAGGAGGAGCAGCTGACAGGGCTGCAGGTGGCAGGCCCAGGGGATGCATGTCAGAGGGTGGGGGACCGTGCATGTGACCCACAAGAGGAGCAGATTTGGGGCAGGTGGCCAACAGCTGGAAACTCCGAGCGCTGTCCAGCAAGGGTGGTGCAGGGGGGTGTCAGGGCACGGACGGGGCGAGGGCAGGAGTGCCAGGAGGGGCTGCGGAGACTGTCGTCTTGCAAAGGCTGGAGGAGGTGATCCCTGAGGTCCCCAGCTGAGGTGAGGGAATGGGAAGATCAAGGCCTGGGAGCTCCCACGCTCTCTCTCACTGGTGAGTCCGGTTGGGCAGGGGGTAGACTGTAGTGGTGGGGGGTGGGGCACGCAGGGAAGAGAGGGAGTAAGAGAATGCATCTTAGGAGTTCTCATCACAAGAAAAATAAATGTTGTAACTGCGTGTCGAGAGCATGCACTAGACTTGTGGTGGTGATCGTTTCGCAATACATACAAATCTCGAATCGTTATGTTGTGCACCTGGAATTAATATAGCATCATATGTCAGTTATATGATAAATATAACTCAATAAAAAAACAAGAAGGCCACAGTGGGAGCTGGGAACACCAGGCTAGTCCCAGATGAGGCCCTGTGCAGAGAATACCCCAGCCCCTCCACCCTGCGTCACTGGGCTGCTTCACATCATTGCCTAAGCTGCCTGGTGACAAAGCAGAGCTGGGGGATGGTTGGGCTGGGGCCTCTGCTCCAGCTTGTTTTTAATTCAGTGCAGCTGTGGCCGAGGAAGGAGCTGGCCTGCGGAGAGCGGGCTCGAGCGTCCTGCAGGCCTGGTGTCCCCGTGGGAGCGCCGTGGCGTGTGCATGCTCGCGCACGTGTGTGTGTGTGCATATGTTTGTGCCTGTGTGCCCGTGCCCGAATCCAGATATATCTAACTGCCTCCGTATATCTGAATGCCTTCGCAGAATCAGTGTGTGTGCGATCACACAGACCAAGAATCTGCTAAACACGCGTGAATATTTACGCTGCCGTCTGATGGCATCTGTGTGTGCCTTTGTTCTGCATTCTGACTGTGGCTCTTCATTTCCGTGGAGGCGCGTGTGGATGTGCGTGGAGTCGTCTGGCAGTCCCCGAAGGAGCCTCCACCTTTGTGTATCCCACACGTGGCGGCGTACCGATGCCTCAAGTGGGTGCCCTGGGGATGAACATCTCTCTTTGTCTCTGTGGGGTTGACAGGTGTTAATGCTCTTCTCGGTGGACGTGTGTGTGTGTGTGTGTGTGTGTGTGTGTGTGTGTGAGAGAGAGAGAGAGAGAGAGAGAGGGGGGAGATCATTAGAAATCAGCCTGCCCTCAAACACAAACTCATTCTCTGCTTGCCTGCGACGACCCACTTGCCCCTAGAGCAAGCAGGGCCGTGGAAGCTGCCTGCGCTTCAGGGCCGGCTCGCTTTGTTCTAATAAAGGTCAAAATAAGGACTTTACAATTCTACTCTACATGAGAGTTACCTGGAGAGCTGTAAACGACGTTGGTGTCTGAGCCCCAGCCCCAGATAAACTGACTCAGTTGGGCCAGGGTTTTTTTTTTTTTTTTTTTTTTTAAGTTTATTTCTTTATTTTGAGAGAGATAGAGACAGCACAGGCAGGGGAGGGGCAGAGAGAGGGGAAGGGAGAGACTCCCACGCAGGCTCTGCACTGCCAGCACAGAGCCCGATGCAGGGCTCGATCCCATGAACTGTGAGATCATGACCCGAGCCAAAACCGAAACTCAGATGCTCAACCGACTGAGCCGCCCAGGTGCCCCAGGCCAGGGTATTTTTAAATGCTCCTCAGTGGTTCCGACGGGCTGTCCCGGTTGAGTGTGAGCTGAGAGATCAGAGCACATCTTCAGACCAGGGTCGGGGCTCGGGGAGCGGAGAGCAAGTGTCCACTTGTGGGAGCCCCGTCCTGAAGGAAGCCGGTAGTGCCTTTGCCATCTCAGGGTGTCACTGACAGCAGGGCGCTCTCTGCTTTCGCTTCTCAGTGCTCTTGCCCGCTGTCTTCCTCCAGGAACCTTGCTCTGTGCCCCAGGGCAGAGGCCTCCCCCAAGAGACCGGAGCGGCAGCTAGCTCATGTTTACGGTGGCGCCTTGCTGGGAGTATAGGAGAGGTGGCCCCCGAGGAAGGAGCACTATGTCCCCTTGGTGACACAGGCTGTATCCCTTTTCCGGCTCTTGTCTGGGCCAGAGGGAGCTGAGGTAAGGAGTCACCTTCCTCTCAGCTAAGAAAGTTGAGACCCACAGAAGGAAATGGTCTAGATGACGGCTGAGTGCAGGAGGCTGAGGCACTGGCACCCCTTCCAGAAGGGCTGATGGAGGTGTGGGGGCCACTTGGCATTGTCTGGGGCGGAGGCCCACCTGACTTCACATCTCACCAGTCTTCCAGCTTATCTCACACTGTCCTAGGCGTAGAAGAGTCAACTCAGCTCTCAAAGGCTTTCTGCCTTGCGGCGGCTTCTCTAAGCCGTCCGCTGGCCGAGAGGGGGACAGCCTGCAGCATCTGCTGAGGGGCAGGGGGCCGGGCATTCCTCAGTTCCAGCCAGGCAGGCAGGAGTGCCAGCTCCTGTCTCAGCAGACAGGGCTGTGGGCTCCCCACAGAGAGTGCAGGTGACCGAGTCCTCTGGGGGCCACCAGTGCCAGGTCATGCCAGAAGCAGCCTGTGATCACCAGAGGTGTGGAGGGCCCTGGGAGTGGGTGCAGAAATTAAAGCCCGAGAGTCCAGCACAGCTGGTACCCCAGGACACCTGGGGATGATGGGGCCAGCGCTCCCCCAGCCTGCCCAGTCCTTCCTGGCCCGCAAGGGAGAGCCTGCACCAGCACCTTCAGGGCCCCCGGGGCTTCTCAGAGCATATCTTGAGGACACCCAAGCCTCCCTCAACATCTCTGAGTGGGCCCTGAGCGGGTCCAGCAACAGGTGAGTAGGACAGGGCCGCCTTTTGTTGAGCTTCCCTGCAGCTCATTTTCTTTCTCCTTTTTGGGTGCTTGCTGGTCAGCAGATTGAGCTTGGGGAGGCCAGGAGACAAGGAGGATGCATGGGTGGGCAGAGAGCCAGGGACACAAAGGAACCGGGGTAACGGCAGCTCTGCCTACCATGGGGGGTGTTTGCAGAGACTTGTGGGTTGGGATGCAGCCCCCATGGGTCTCTGAACCAGGCACCTCTGGGTTAGTGGCGGCCCTGATGCAGGCCTATGGAATGGTTTTATTAATAATTTAATAGTAATAAAAATAACAATTTTTAAATTACTGTGTAGTATTCTGTTGCATGGCTACCGGGGCCTATTAACGGTGCCTGCTTGATGAATGCTTTGTTGCTTCATTTTCTGCTGTCGATGCTATTTTAAGTCATGCTGCAGTGAATACTGTTGCATATGCTTTTTTTTTTTTTTTTGACAAGTGCAGATATTTCTCAATAGATACCCAGATGCAGAATTGCTAGGTTGAAGGGAATATGCATTTACGATTGATTTGAGAAGCAGACCGGGCTCTTCCCCTGGGAATGTGCCAGGGCTTTCCACGCCCTCCGTACTCAACTCCCTGTACCCTGTCTGGTGCCCACCGTCCTCAAGGGCCTCCCCATTTAGAGCATGCTCTTCAGCACTCAGGTGGTTTTGTATGTCGTGGTGGTAGAGGCTTTATCCTGGAGGTCAGGTGGGCCGAGGCAGGGTGAAAGGAGGTTCTGTTTGCTAGCGGGCCAGGCTCGGCAGCTGGAATGCAGTGACCCTCTGTGGTGAGAAGTTCTTTCTCACGTAGCAGTCCGGAGCTAGGTAGGCCTTCCGGGCTCCTGGGGTCCAGCATGGGGAAGGGCGAAGGCGCAGAAGCGGAGAGCCCGTGCTGCCGTATGGACAAATGGTATGGAAGTGGCACGTGGCCACCCATATTCTGTAGGTGGGAACTTCACCACATGCCCGCACCTGAGAGCAGGAGGGACCGAGAGATGTCCCTGCTAGGTGGGCACGCGAAGGGAGACACGGGGAGACGGTCATCCCCTGCAGAGGGGAAAGCCATCCAGACCATTCTGGTAGTCTGATGCGGGGCCTGAGCCGGTGCGTCCCCACTGCGTCCCCGGGGCCAAGCACTGAGTAGACGCCCAGCATATGTTTGTTTGATAGAAGAATGAAGAGTGCCTGGACAACGGCAGGGAGGGGGGTTGGAGACCGAGAGCCTTGCTGCAGGTAAGGGGGGGTGTCAGGAGGAAAGGCTGTCCCTGCCCCTCCTCTGCCGCTGGACCCACAGGACTCATGCCTTCCTTTCTCTCTAGCCTGTAGACACCCTGGGGCTGACCGGCGCCGCACTGAGTGGGAGGTGAGTGTGCTGGCCTGAGCCTCCTCCCGGACTGAGAAGCGTCATGGCCAGCATCTTGCAGGCCTCCCTGGCTGCCTTCCTCCTGCTGCCTATGGTAAGAGCCCAGGACCCTCATTCTGGAGAAGAACCAGTGTCTTTTGTCTGCCCTTAGCCAGCCTCAGTTCACCTGGCTGGTATCTCTGCCTGAACCCCCACTGGGCCATTCAATGCCTTTGTGTGAATCACAAAACGTGCCTCTTCCTCAAGACCCTGCACTCATTTGACCAGAAATTGTGACACAATTTACAAATCTATTATGACGGTGACATGTGTGGCAACCTTTAGAGTTGTGCAGTGTACAGCCTGCTCAACTCTATGAAGGGGCCCTAGTCACAGTGGCAGAAAGCATTTTGATTCCAGGCCCCAGCCCACGAGTCTCTGCCAGGTTAGAGCTGAGAAGCCTGTTCTTTGCTCATGCCTCTTCCCGAACAAAGGAAGGGTCAGGAAGCAGGGCTTGTAGGCATCGGCTTCTGCCTCTCAACCTGGGAATTTAGACCTGCAGTGGGTGTGCTGTTTTCGGAGCCCTGGATACCAGTCCTGCCTCTGTCCTGCCTTACTGTGTGCCCACGGAGAAGCTCGTCCCTCTCCCTGGAAGCCTGCACATCTGTGAATAGTCAGGACTAGACCGGATCCCTCAACACTGCCCTTGGCTGCTCCGATGTCTTCTGCTGCCTCCATACTTGCGGACATCCCTTTGAAGGACCATCTCTGGCCCAGAGTTTTAAGTTAAAGTGACAGCATTAGAACACAGCTCTCATGATAACGCATGGGCTTTGAACTTACTTGGTCCTGTGCTTTAATCCAGTACCTGCCACTAACTAGCTGTGTGACCTTGGGCAGGAACTTTTTAATTTTCTGCATCTTGGTGTCTGCTTTTGTACAATGCGGGGCGGACTCAATGAGAGCAGCTAGTAGGTCCCACTGAATGCAACCACTGTTCCCTTGCCTGCCGCCCCGGGGGTGTGCCTCCTTTCTGAGTCCCCAGAGGAGAGAGAGAGGATGGGCTTTCTTAGCCCCTTCTCTCTCCCACCCCCTACTGCCTAGGTTCAGATCCTTGCTGTACTGTCTACTAAGCTGTGCAGCTTTGAGAAAGTTACTTAATGTCTCTGTGCTTAGATTCACATCTGTCAAGTGGAGAATGATGAAAGTAGTACCTACTCTGTAGTGTTCTGAGCTATGTATGTATATGACAGAAAAATGCATGCACATACTGTAGTGTTATATATGTGTTTGCTAATGTTATTCTAACGCATGGACACCGAGACCCGGGGTGGGGGGGAGTCTGCTGAAGGACACATCCTGAATTGGTGAAGAAGAGCCCTCAGGGTATCTGTTGTAAAGTGGAGTCCGGGCCCCAGCTGGCCTGAAATCTCTCTGGCACTATCCTCTTCCTGCTTCTGCCCTCTCGCCCCCCCCCCCCCCCCCCCCCCCCCCGCCCCGTCCCCACGCCCTGCCCTTGGGGCTTAGGTAACAGAGCTTGTTGATGAACCTCCCGGCTCGCTCCTACCGCCCGTCCCACGTGTCCCTCGCAGGTCACTGCCATGCACTCTGACTGCATCTTCAAGAAGGAGCAAGCCATGTGCCTGGAGAAGATCCAGAGGGTGAATGACCTGATGGGCTTGAACGACTCCTTCCCAGGTGAGGAGGGTGGTGAGGAGGGCTCGGTGTCCCCAGCGTATCCAGGCCAGCCTTGAGAAACTGGCGTCCCGGCCTCTGGCCGTTGTGTAGAGAGTGGTGGAAGGTTCGGGTACTTGGGTCTTTCTGAAAACCCTTCGGGGTGAGGATTCCTGGATCTGCTCTGGGCAGTGACTGTCAGGTTTCCCTCCTCAGGGACGGCCTGTCCTGGGTGTCTCCTTCTGGAGGAGGCTGTTCTGGGTGGCTGGCCGTGGCCACTTCGGTCCCCTGGGGGCCGGTGTCTGAGCTGGGGAACAGCCGTGAGAGAGCTCGTTAGCAAGCAGCCTGGGCCTGGTGGCAGCAGGGACACAGCTGTTGCCAGTGACCGAGCCGGAGAGCACCTGGGCCGCCCAGGGCAGGCAGCGTGGGGTCGTCTCCCTCTTCCTCCGCTCGCTCCATCAGAAGCCAGAGAACAAGGCTGCAGGAGGAACCCCCTCCTGGTGGCAGTGTTTCTCTGGTGCTGCTGCTAGCACTGTGGGGGAGCACTGCCTCCCATGCGCTGCGGGACACTTCACAGCCAGAGCTCTCCCCGTTAGGTGCCCGTATCACTCCCAGTCCTAGTGACAACCCCAAATGCCTCGCACCTTTTCCAAGAGTCCTGAGGGCATGGCATGGCCCCTGGTTCTCACCCTCCCTTCCTGACTGCCCACTGCAGATGGGACACTGAGGCCCATGGGGCCGAGGCACCCTCAGCTTCCTGAGTCCCAGTGGGGCCAGGGAGAGGGTCTGTGTGGGGGCTTGGGGATTCGGGGTGGGGGGCATCCCCGGAGGCCCCGCTGGCCTCCCTTGCGCCTCAGTTGCTGGAGGCTGGGGCTCTCTGCCCGGACAAGAGGGCTCCACTTTTCCCTCCGGATCCTCCCCATCTATGAGGAGCTCTTCTGAGCTCCATCTGTTTAAATACTTGATTAATCGGCAGCCCAGTTAAATGGAAAGGTCCCTCTGGGCTGAGCTCCCTGTACAGTCAGTGAACATTAACTGGTAATGAAGCCGCTGCTGGCCATGCTGGCGTTTCCCTCCGGGCCCAGCTCTGGCCTGGCCCTAACCAAGGCTGAAAGTGGATTCTAGGCCCCACCGCCCAGGGAGGCTGAAGCAGGGGGCCCAGGCGGGCACAACAGTTGCAGGAGACCAAGAGAATACCTGGGCCTAGCCTTCGGTCTAGGGGCTGGAAAGCGGGGAGCCCTGGGGGCAGTGGCTCTTTAGACCACAAAGGGCTGAGAGCGGGTGTCGGGCTGAGGTGCTCTGCCTCCCAGCCCAGGGCGGGTCTCAGACGCACTTGGGGTTGAACAATGAGAAGCTTCCGGGAGGGAAGAGTAGAGGTGGAGGTGGGGGCGGGGTGCAGGTTAATTGCACAGCAGTTTGGGGAGCCCTGGGCTAGGAAAGGACGTGAAGGCCTGCCTACATGCCAGCTTGAAGAAGAAGCATGAGTGAGACGGATGGAGTGATGGACTCCCTCCCCAGCGGGAGTGGGGGTAGGGGGTCTCACCACACACACCCTCCCCCCCTCTCCACCGTGATGCTCAGGAGAGGAGGAAACGAGTTCTCCGTGGGGAAGGTAGGGAAGGATTTATGGAAAAAGGGCTATTTGAACGAGATCCTTGCTTCTCAAACCTGGCTGCACGTCAGAATCACCAGGAGCTTTTAGAAAAATGTGCCCAAGCCACAATCCAAACCAATTAAATCAGAACCGCAGTCCGTTGTAGCCATGATTTTTAAAGGCTCCTCAGGCGATTGCTGAGGTTGAAACCCGTAAGCTAGGCTTAGGGAGGAACAGACACGTGATGGCAGGTGAGAGCCGAGGGATGCATGAGTGGCAAGAACATTCTAGGCTGAGGGGACCCCAGCAGCAAGAGGCGGGGGAGGGGAACGGGTAACTCCCTGTATCTGGAACCCTGAGTTGGAGTGGGTGGGGTGGGCTACAGAGAGGGTCTGGCTGAGGGTCCTGGGGGCCCACCACAGGTCACCCTCAAACCTGGACTTGGGTGAGAGACCCCAGGTGTGTGGGAGAAATTCACTCATCCACCCACGCACTCATTCATTCACTCACTCATTCATTCATCCACGGGCCCATTCAGTCATTCACCCATTCATTCATTCATCAGTCATTCACTCGTCCACTTGCTCATTCATTCATTTCCTCCTTCATTCATCATTTATCCACTCACCCATCCCCTCATTCCGGCAGTCACTCAGTCACTCACTTGTTCGGTCACACACTCATTCTTTCAACTACCATGACAAGCTGGAGTCCGAGTGTCTGGCCCCGGTGGAGTAGGGCAAGGCCATGGGTAGGGGGCTGCGGAGAGTGAGGTTTGCACTCTCATGGCCTGCCTGCAGGGCAGAGAGGTCATGCAGTGGGGAGAGGTGGAGCCAGTGCTGTGGAAATTCCGTGGAAGGAGAGAGTACTTCGTGCTGGGCAGGGTGAGTGGAGCTGGTGGGATCAGGGATGGCTTCAAGGAGGAAGGGGCATTTAGGCTGCACGTGCAAAAGGCAAGGAGGAGTTTCCTGGAAGCCAGGGAATCGCTTTCCTCTAACCCTGAGAGCCGAGAGGAAAGAGGAGTCTAGACCCTCCCATGGTCCGCCTAAAGGAGTCCCACCTCTCCCTATCTGCCTGCTTTGAGTCATAGGGTAGGGCTCCGTAGGACAAAGCTGAAACCTTATTAAGCAAAGGCAAACGGCAGCCAGCCAGTGGAAAAGAGGAGGCTGAGGGCCCTGCTGGACCACCACCTCTGTGGCCCTTTCTTTCTCTGTGGCTTAGAACCTTCTCTATTAAAATGTGGGGGTGGGATGGATCAGGTTAATAGTCAATACTTACACACACTTACTATGTGCTGGTCACTGGGCTAGTGCTCTTTTTTCCCACTGCAGCAACCTAGGGAGTAGGGCCTATTATTACCCCTGTTTTATAGATGAGGAAACTGAGGCACAAGGGGGTTATATACTTTGCTTAGAGATAGTTCAATAAGATGCAGAGGTGAAACTTGTATCCAGGCACTCTGTGCCCTCAACCACTGGATACACGGCCTCGGAAGAAGGATAGGATACACTGAGGCCTTAGCCCCCATCACCAGCCAAGCGACCTTGTAAAGGGCACCTTCATGTTTTGGTCTGCAAGATGGAGGAGAAAAATAATATCCATCACATAAGATGATCACATTTAGTGCCAGTCGTGGATATTGGTAAGGGTGATGTGTGGCATTTGCTAAGTACTCAGCAGAAGTTAGAGTCATTTAGAGTTGTCATAGCGCTGAGTGCCTCCAGGGTCTCCCTCCCCTCTTCTGCTAGATCCGAGTTCCAGCGAAGTGTGGCGGCCTCTGCGGGAAATAGGGCAGTGCATTTTGGAACAATCTGGAAAGGTTTTCTGGAAGACCGGAGGAGGGGCTGGGAACCGGATCCAGGCTGCAGAGGGCCGATGGAGAAGCATGGGAAGGGGAGAGAGAGAGCTGCAGGTGGGGGATGACTCAATAAAGGTAGCAGTGAGTAGCAGGGGTGGGGACCGTAACGGCTGGCACTTAGATACCAGGGGCGGTTTCTGCATCTTCCCACGCGTCATTGCACGGTGTGGCTCACGTAACCTCAGCCACCCGTGGGCTGGGCAGAGTTTTGCCTCCCATTTTGCAGCTGAGGCTACGCAGAGTCACAGAAGTGAGGCTGTTAGCCCATCCCCTGGTAAGTCCCAGCACGTGCATTTGGTGGCTCTGCAGTCATTGCCATTAACCACTACACTGTTCCGTGGCTCAGAAGAGGGGCAGAGAGATACCACCAACAGCACCTTCCCCCCTTGCACAGTGAAATATCACGTGGCAGAGGAAGTTGCAATGAGGCTGGAGAGAGAGGTGGGAGAGGAGGGCCTTCGGTGTGCCCCGGAAGCTTGCACTTCACCTGGCTGCGAAAAGGCTAATGGGCACTTGTGTTTCTAGAAGCCTCGACCTCTAGTGACGCACTCGGCCGGGTCACCCAGGCCCCAGCTCCAGTGCCGTGGAAGGAGAGGGGCCGGAGTAGGGAAGGCCTAGGAGTGTCCAACCTGGCTCACTGCAGGCCTGTGGTCAGCATGGCTTTTCCCTACAAGCTGAGGTTGGAGGAACCCCTCCTCAGGGGGCTTCAGGGCAGGTGGCCTCTGGGCATCGGTCCAGTGTTGAAGTTCTGGGAGAGCCTTGGTCTGGCTGTCAGCAGACAGGGGACAGTTTGCGAGGGCTTCATTTTCCCCGCGTATCCCATTTGAGCCTCAGGACCTCGCGGCTCCCTTGTCATCGCAGCTGAGCAATACAGGTGAAATACAGGCGGTAGGTTATCTCTGTGCTCTGTGCGGTGCATTAGAAACCCCAGGGGCACTCAAAGACGCTGGTATCCAGGCCCTTCCCAGACACATGTGATCAGCGTTTGGGTGCGGGGCAGGGAGGGGGGTGGCATTGAAGGTATGTGTTAAAAGCCTTCAGATGATTCAAAGGATATCCGAGGTTGAGGACCACCTGTGTGAGCAGAGGAGAGCATCCGCTGGATGCCCATGTCATCTTGGATGAGAGAACAGACCCCAGGGCACAAGCGAGCCGTGCTGGGAGCTCACTCCCAGCCAAGAGCCAGAGGTAACGGAGGACTGGCAGTTGGCATGGTGCTGCCAGTCTGTGCTCAGGTGACCTGAGAGAGGCCAGCCTTCTCGCTGCATCCCTTCTTTGCCCGTCCCCTGCCCCTTCTGCCCCTCAGCGCACGATGCACTTGGAAAAGGAAAATGAAGATCTGTCGGCGTGTTCCAGTAACTGTGGGCTGTGAACTCACAGTAATGCACTGATCTGTTTTCAAAATATATAAGTATTTTGTATGTTTCCCCACAATCTTTTAAATCCAGTGAGGACATTGGAAGTGAGGGCATTAGAAAGAGGACCCTGGTCTGCTGGAGGTGAGCTGTGTCCATGCTGCTGGGTGTGTGGTGGGGCTGTGGGCGCTCCCACGAAGGCAGCTGCTTCCGGCCAAATCCTTGTCCGTCACTGGGACACCCCAAAGAGGACATGGTAGTGCACAGAGTGGCCTTCAGAGGAGAAGCCAAAGAGACAGCAAGATGTAGGGGTGGGACTGGGGTACTGGGGAGAGGTACCAGAGCTCAGCAGACAGCCAAAGCGGGTAGAGAATACAGGTCAGGCCAGAGAGGGTGAACGCAAGCCTGCTGACTGCGTGGTTTTGTTCACAGTATCCTTGGTGTGTTTTAAAGATGTTTGTTGGGACTGTTATTAAGGAGCTATATTTAATCGTTTTGTAAATGGGGCTCGAGACAGCACTGAGTCCGGCTCTGTCATGTGACACAGAGAGAGGTCGAGGCTGGAGGTGACAGTCACTGGCTGAGTCACACGGAAGGCCGGAGCCAGCTCTGGGACAGGACCCAGGTCTGCGCTCCTAGCCGGGGGGTGCCCTTTGTGCCGCAGTGCTCTTGTGCCCAGAGAGAAGGAGAAAGGACTGCTGTGCGTGGGAATGGTGTCTCCACTCTTGAGAGTCCCCAGGCCCACACAGGTCACAGGCGCGGCCCGCTGGGCTGGCGGCTTGGTTCTGCTTGCTGAGCCCGAGTGGCCTGCCCATGCAGGGTGAGTCCGTCCCGCACCTCCTCTTCACAGGGCTGTGGGCTTCTATCAGCCTGGAGGCCCTCCCTGCATTTCTGTGGGCTTTTTGGGTGTGGTCCTCCTTGGGGGACCCCCTCCTCTGGAAAAGAAGGAAGAGGCCTTGGCTGGGGCAGGAGGGAGGAGGTTTGGAGGGAAGATGAGAAAGCCTGCTTGTTGCTATTCTGAGCCAGCGCCGGGGGCCTGTCCGGGGTGCGAAGTGTTGCGCCCCAGCCCCCACCTCCACTCTCACCAGAAGAGGAGAGGCCTGGAGGAAGCGGGGGCGGCGTCAGGGCCGGGCCCAGGCTCCCCATCCCCGGAGCAAGATCAGCTTCTTGATTGCGCCTCCCAGCTGTTCTGAGACCGAACGGGCCCCCAGCATGAGAAGAGGTGGGGTCCACAGGGACCCTCACCCGGAGGAACTCACTGCCCGTGTCTGACAAAGAATTCTGTTTCTGTCCAAACTGGTTCTCCTTTAGTCTTGTAGTTCTCAGACTTGAGCCTGCATCAGAACTTCCTGGAAGGCGATTAAAACACAGAATTATTGGACCCAGCCCTAGAATTTCTGACTCAGTGGGTCTGGGTGGGGCCTGAACATCTGCATCTCTGGCAAGTTCCCTATGGTGTTCCTGGTCCGGGGCCCCCACTCCGAGAACCACTGACTTCCAGAAGGGAGGACTGCACCTTCAGTCCCCAGCCCCCGGTGCCCCTTGCACTGAGATCACAGCTGGTCCCCATTTTGTGGATCAGAAATATTGGCTGTAAAGTAAATTTCGGTAAATCGAATCATTTTTTCCCCTTGAATTGTGTGCTAAAATGAGGGGCTTGTTGTAACAATACCCAAGCATCCTCAAAGGGAGGACGGCGTCTTTGTCTGAGTCCCTTTGGTGCCCCTGGTCTCATGGGTTTTGAGCACTGTGAGGAACTGGACAAAATCATCACCATGACAACCTGCGATTAGCTCCTTATTTTGTTCCAGTTGAGGCTAATGGCCCTGTGTTCTCACTCTGTTCAGTGTGCCCAAGTGGTCCTTTCCCCTCCTGCTGTTGCAAGGCGCTGCCTCTCCTTGGCTGCTTTGTGCAGTGTCTTAGTGGGAAGAGCTCCCCAAGAGTGCACAGGGCTCTCCCCTGGAGCAGGAACCTTGAGGGGTCTGAATTCCTCTAACCTGGGGCCATAGAGGCTTTGAGTTGGGAGGGGGAGGCAGACCGAGCCAGGAGGGCACAGGCAGACTTCGTGTAGAATTGAGGAACCAGGGGAGAGGTGAGTAGGGAGGCTGGGGGGTGTCAAAGCAGAGAGCTCTCCCAGTGGATAGGAGCCATTCTGATTTTTGACCTCTCCTGCAGGGGGGAGGAAGAAAGGGGAACAGCGTGTGAGGTACTTGACCGTGTCTTCCTTGGAGCACGCTTTCCTGGCTGCTGCGTCACTAACTTCTCCTGGTTTTCCCCACGTTTCTGGCCACCCCTCCTCAGTCTCTTTGCCAGCCCCTCTTCTGAACTCTGGCGTGCCGTCTTCTGTTCCGGCCAGGCCCTGTTGTCTTCCCTTTTCTTCTCTAATGCACATCCTCTCGCGGGACCGATCATCAAGGTCCGTTGCCCCATCAGGCATTCCTGTGCTGACTGCTCCCTGGTCCCTTCTTCCGCTTCTGACTTCCCCTCTGTGCTCTGGACTTCTATCTAACCGCCCGTTTGAAATCTACCTCCGCTTGGCTCTTGGCACCGTCTCGAACTGAACACACTCCAAACGAAACCCCCGAGCTGCAGCCCGTCTAATACCCTCCACCATTTGCTCTTCATCAGGTTCTCTCCACTGTGGGGAAGCCAGAAATCCAGGGTACCATCTGGGGTACCTCTTTCTCTGTCACTGCGTTAGTCAGGGTAGCCTAGACTTCTTGCTGCAGTAACAAAACCCAAAACAGAACAAAACAAAAACTTACAATTTCAGAGACTCAGCACACCGGTCTTTATTGCTCGCACACATCATAGGCCAGTGTGATCAGCAGAGCTGGGAGCTGGGGCTTGGCTCCGCACAGTCATTCAGAGTCCCGTCTCAGGACACTGCCACCCTCAATACGTGGCCTCCGAGGATGCTACGGAGAGGGAGCAGACTGTGTGAGGGGAGCCTCCGAGAGCAGTTGTCACCTCCACGTGCCGTTGGTGAGGAGTCAGACACGTGACATGAGGGAGCACACTCGGCAGCCATGTCTGCCCCGTCTCTCACCAAGCCCATCAGTCTCTGCCTCCCAACTCACCTACCCAGAATACCTTTCCATCCCGGCTGTCCTGGCTCCCACTGAAGTCCCTCCGCCATCCCCTGGACTTCTGCCATATCCTAACAGGCATGTCTCCATGTTTGATGTTCTGCTCTTGAAACGTATTCCCTTCCCACACAGCTGAATCAGACCATGTGACTCCTTGTCTTCAAACGCATCTGTGGGAGACAAAACAATGCCCCCGCCAACGATGTTCACGTCGTGATCCCCGAAGCCTGTGAATGTGTTACCTTACGTGGGGAAAGGGACTTGGCAGGTGTAATTAAGTGAGGGATCTTAAGATGGGGAGAGTGCCCTGGGTTCCTCAGGTGGATCCAATAGAATCACAGGGGTCCTTATAAGGGAAGGAAGGAGGCAGGAGGGTCCGAGAAGGAGAGCTTTGAGGTTGCTGTGCTGCTGGCTTTGAAGATGGTGAAAGGGGCCACAGGGCAAAGAATGTCTTGAATCTGGAAAACACAGGGAAATGGACTCACCCTGGAGCCTCCAGAAGAAACGCAGCCCTGCGGACATCTCGACCGTAGTCCAGGGAGGCTTGGACTTTCTGACCTCCAGAACCGTGAGATAAGAAATTGCGGCAGGTAGGCCATGGAGTTTGCTTTGTTGCAGTAGCAATAGGAAAGTATTCATCATCTAAGACTTCTTTTTGGCATTTAGCATAAGATGCAAAAATCTTTCTCACGACCCCCAGACTATAAGCTCTGTGCAGGCAGAGACTGGGCTGTTTTATCCACTCCCGTATCGCTCTGCGGCGTCTGACTCATAATAGACACAGAGTTTCGTGAATAAACGAGAGAATAAAAGGGAGGGTAAGGGGAGAATGAGAAGGAAAAAAAAGGGTAAAAGGAGGAGGGAGAGGAGAAGGAGAAAAGGTGTCTCGGTGTCCTCTAGTCCCAACAAAACTAAGCTTTGTTGGGACGGGAGTCCGTGGGGCTAGAGAAGCTGGATGTATTCTGTGGGGGGTGAAAGGAAAACGAGTTGCTGTCCTTACTTAGAGAAACTTCAGGATCTTTCCAGAACCCGGGTCCTATCCTCCTCATCTCCCCGGAAAAGGTTTCTGGGAGGATTCAGAGCAAGCCCCATCAGAGCCCATACCACCTCCCTCAGGGACGCGCTGAGAGGGGGAGCTGTAGAGGGGGAGCTGTAGAAGTGTGCGTGGGGCATTCTGGGAAGCCTCAACATGGCCACCGAAGTCTCCTCCTGCACCCAGCGGGCAGAGGGCTGTGCGCTCCCGATGGGGTCAGGGACATTGTCCCCTAAAGGAGAACTGTTTCTCTGTTCAGAGCATTTCTGACATTGAATATGTGAGTTTTCACATATTCTCCAGTTTTCTGTGGACACCAGCTGGTGTCCCTACAATTTAATTCACTTCTGATACTGCCTACCTGGAGTTAGCATGGACCCTACTGGTTAAGGGTCTCCGTCTCAAGACTGTCCCCTCCCCCACTTTGGACACCAGTTTTGCAAATCATGAGTCCTCACGTTACACACTCTTCTGTCTGACTTGACTACAAATTGGGGAATTCCCATGACCGCCCCGTCAGTAATCATTTGCAATAATGGCTCCCAGAACTCAGGGAAATACGTTTACCAGTTTACTATAAAGTATATAAGTGAACAGCTAGACAAAGGGGTTCTTAGAGTGAGATCCAGAAGGATCCCAAGTGCTGGAGGTTCTGTCCCTGTGCAGTTTGGGGTGTACCACCCTCCTAGTACGTGAATGTGTTCACCAACCCAGAACTCTTGGAACCCCATTGTTTAGGGTTTTTATGGAAGTTCCCTAATATAGGTATGACTGACTACATCCTTGGCCATTGGTGATTAGCTGCTCTCCCCTCCCCTGAGGTTGGTGGGTGGGGCTGAAAGTTCCCACCCTCTAATCATGTGGTTGGTTCTCCTGGCAACCAGCCACAGCTTCCATGAGTCACTCATTAGCATGAACTCCAGAACAGTTGAAAGGGGCTTATGAATAACAAAAGACAGTCTCCTCACCCTCTTCAGGAAGTACCAAGGACTTGAGAGCTCTGCTTGGAACCTGGGATGAAGACCAAAGATATAATTCATATTATCTCATAATATTACAGTCTTCTAAGCCCAAGGACTGGGATTGGGCCCTCGAGTTGTGAATTTTCTGGTCTTTCCACCTGCCCTGGTGCTGTAGAAATTGCCCCTAGGAATCTTAATCCCTGGAGGGGAACCAGGCTGGGAACCTAAGGAGGCATCAGGAGGGCTTTGATAGTGTGGCAGGCCGTGGGGAAGGGTGGGCACCTTGGCAGGTACCCCGTGGTAGATGTTTGTGGTGGCAATGGGGCCGGGGAGGGCAGCCCCAGACTGAGAATGGATTTCCCACCATGCCTGTCCACCTTTGGCCTCCAACCTGGGAGCCCCCTTCTCCCCTCGTGGCATCTCTGCCTGAGCCCTGTATCCTTCCCTGCCCCTCCGCCCTCAGGACTATGCTCCCTCTTTGGAAAGTGGCCTGAGGCGCACATGGGTGGCTCAGTCAGTTAAGCATTTGACTCTTGATTTTGGCTCAGGTCATGATCTCATGGGTTTATGAGTTCGAGCCCTTCATCGGGCTCTTCACACTGACAGTGCGGAGCCTGCTTGGGATTCTCTCTCTCTCCCTCTCTCTTCGGCCCTCCTGCACATGCTCTCTCTATCAAAATAAATAAACACACACAACCAAACAAAAAGAAATTAAAGTGGCCTGAGAGCTCAGGAATGTTAGCCGGCAGTAGCAGCTGGCGGTGCCAGGGCCTAATGTTCCACATTAAAGGAACATCTGTTGGCTGGGGCTTCCAGGGCACGGGCCAGACACAGCCACGCTCCACAGCCATTCCACGATCAGCATGGACCGTGGCAGCCAACGATGGGCTGTTGGGTCTCTTTCAAGGACATGATATCATAAGCAGCCACATGCTGGCTGGATGTCCTGCTGTGAAGCGTGGGCAGGAATCAGCAAAAACTGGATGACCTGGGCCCCTGTCCCCCTCTGGCCCCAGTGTCCTTGTCTTCTTGGTTTTTTACCCTCAGAGTTTTCTATGGTGCTTCCAGCTCCCAAAGTTGGTCATTCCAGGAGTAGGGGACTATATGCCAACGTGACTGTGTGTGGATTCCAAAATAGCCAGATCTGAATGCTGAGAGACTGGGTTTTCTGCACTGGGAAGCTTTGGGTGCCTTCTTGTCCAAACGCTACCCATAAGTCAGTTGTGGGCCCCAACAGGAAGGCTGGGAGCACATGAGGCCAGCCCGAGCCCCTCTGCCCTGGTTAGCGCCTGCCCAGGCATCCTCTGTGACCCGTTGGTGGCCCTCCATTGCCATTTCTCCTCACCTTACAGGGCTCTGCTGCATCTCCCTGCCTGGGCCTCTCTCAGGGGAATGATTCTCAGGGACACCTAATTGAAATAATGAAATTAATGACCATAACAACAGTGAGCAAGCATTGAGTGAGCCTGGAGTTCTAAGAGCTTGACACATATGAATTCATGAATCCTCACAACAGCTCCATGAAGTGGGACACTGTGGGTCACCCACTGGCTGTCTCTTATCTGGTAGAGAAGTCTTCTCCAAAGCCCTTATTTATAGACCCCTCGGCAGGATGTGGGTCTCTTCCTGAAACTGTATTCTGTTGTCAGGCCCTCCATGTGGCCACCTCTCTCCTCCGCTTTTGCTCCCTCTTAGGAATTACATCACCACATGTACCTCTGCTGCCCACCTGGTAAATGTGGGGTTCCCCGGGGCTCCCTCCTCCATTCCCTTTTCACTTCCCGCCCCTTCCCTGAGTGAACTGCCATCCCATGGCTTCTTCCACTCCATGGGCTGGAGGGGAAAGCGAGGCCCAGGCCTTGGGGCCATGTTAAGGACTTGAGGTGGGGGTGGGCTGTATGATCACTGTCACAGCTGTGTGGGGTCGAGGAGACTATGGTCCCAGTGAAAGGTAGGTTACCCCTTAACTAGGTGGGGGATGGAGAATAAGGCAAATAATTGGAGGTCAGGCCAGCAGGACGTGGTGACCAGTTAGACCTGGAACGAAGGGAGAAGGAGACCTAGCAAGGGTGGTCTGTTACCAAAACCCAACTTCAGCTGCCCTTTGCTCAAAAAGCGAATACTCGAGAGAAAGTATTGATTGGAAAGGAGTATGGGCCTTGTTCAGGAAGCAGGCCACTGGGGAGAAGGCAGACTTGTCCAAAGGCCAACTCTGAGATTTCTGCCTGGCCCAGAGACTTTTGTATTTTATTAATTAACTAATTAATTAATTAATTTTAATGTTTATTCATTTTTGAGAGAGAGAGAGAAAACGAGCAGGGGAGGGGTTGAGAGAGGAATAGAGGATCTGAAGTGGGCTCTGCACTGACAGCAGAGAGCCCTGTGTGGGGCTCAAACTGAGGGAACCATGAGATCATGACCTGAGGCGAAGTCAACGCTCAACCAACTGAGCCACCCAGACGCCCACCCCCGACCAGAGGTTTTTTTTTTAAAGGGGTATAGGGCAGTTAATCAGTTAAGGGAGTGCAGTGGTCTGTCACGTTTCTACGTTACATGCACACTCGATGGTGCAGCTGCAAGATAACATTGTGGTGCTCAGAAGTGGGACAGGAAGGTCTAGTGATGTGCAGAAGGGCCCTGTTCTTTTCTAGGAAAGAATGCGTGAACTACAGATTTACAAAGAGATATTTAGTTACTTATGCGGGCTAAGGGTGCTTGCTCAAGTTTGAAGACTACTAGATTGGCTAGAGGGGCGAGGTAACATCAAGTCTGGGTGTCTGGCTGGGTCGGAGACAGGAAATCAGGCTTTAGGAGGAGGCGCTGAGTTGAGTCTTGGACATGCTGGGTTTGGATTGCCTCGGGCCCTTTATGGTGGGGATATTCAGCCCCAGGAGGCCGCTTTCAGGGAGTGCAGGACTCGGGATGGGGAGGTTGTCTGTGTATAGCTCTGTCCTTAAGTCCATGAACCAGTGATCTTGTCCAAGGCGAGAGGGGAGAGGCCAGGGCCAGGGCAGCCGCCAGCACCTGCATTCAGTCAGGGTCCGCAGGGCAGGTCCTGTTGGGGTGAAGAGGTGGGTGGTGGGCAGCTGGTGGCCCAGGCCAGAGACATTTCAGTGAAGAGCGGGGGCATAGAGTCAGAGGAAGGGATGGGGCATGAAGGGAGGTGAGGAAGCGGCCGTAGGGAGCGTGGGGAGGTTGGAAGAAAAGAGAAGATTGCATCTCGGGTGGGCCGAGGGGCAGGAGGGTCTGCTGAGCTCCCAAATAATATCTGGTTGTCAAGTTTATCATCTTTCTCTTGCTCCCAGCAGCGCACGTCCAGTGAGACCCAAATCTTGATGATTCCCAAACACCCCTCAGCCTGTCCTTGCTCCCTCCTCCCTCTACAGCCCTCGGCATTTGCCTGAACTGGGCCCGTGTCCCCTTGCACTGGCCTCCCCTGTCTTTGGGCTCTGCGTCCCTCCACAGTCCTGGGCCTTGGCCACACAGGCCTCTGCCTGGACAGCTCTGCCTTTTTCCCCATCTGGCTGGTTGCTATTCCTCTTTCAGGTGGCAGAGCCTCGCCATCTGGAAGGCAGGTGCAGCCCTGGGGCAGCTGCCTCAGGCCAGCCAGTTCCTAGCCCTCCCCTTAGGGGCAGGGAGCGCCCACCAAGGAAGGAGAGCTGAAGCTGGCCCCTGTCGTGATGGTGGAGGCTGGGAGGACTGGGGGGAGCTGGTGCGGGATGATGGGAGGTTGCCATAAAGACCCCCAGCATCTCTTGCTTACTGATTCTGCCCTGGCCTGTTGCTGCTCTGCTTCTCTCTTCCCTGAAGTCCTGCCAACACCAGCACCATGGGACTGTGGGAGATGTAAAGTCAGATGAGAGCTCCCTCCCCACCCCAGGAACTCCTCGATGTCCCAGCTCCTCTTCGAGGGGTTTTCAGGGATGAGGCTGAGCCCCCTGCCTCACACAGTAAGCTTCGCCTTCCCTCCATGAAACTCTTCCCCCACCCCGCGAGGGCCTGGCTCACGAGGGTGTATGTGTGCACATGCGAACACCTGCACGTATGCGTGAGTGTGATGTGTGCGTGGTGCAGGTGCATGTGCAGGGCCGGGCCCCCTCTCACTGTGGCTCTATTCTGCATAGGCTGCCCCGGGATGTGGGACAACCTCACGTGTTGGAAGCCTGCCCACGTGGGTGAGATGGTCCTTGTCAGCTGCCCTGAACTCTTCCGAATCTTCAACCCAGGTGAGTTCCCCCCTGGGACCTCCTTAGGCCTTGATTGGTCTAGTCTGTTCCCCACACTCGGGCCCCAGACCTACCTGGGACACCCCGCAGGCTGCAGGCCAATATCCCCTGTTCCAGAGCTCCCCTCCGGGGGGGAGGGTGAAACCACAGACCCTGGTCCACACAAGGCCACGGAGGCACCTGCAGACGGGGCCGCCAGGTCGACGTGGAGAGGCGCCATCATGCGTGAGGCAAGGCTGTGCTCTCAGATGTGGGTTCCATCGCTTATCTAACCGGGGGTCCTGAGCAAGGCAAGTCTCCCCTCTGACCCTCGTCTGTCAGATGGGAATGTGGCAGAGTGGAGGAATGCCCGTGGTGGTCACTTATTCCAGGCCTTGACACATTTTAATGGTCAATAAAGTTTGTTGGTGTTACTATCAATATACCTCATATAGGGATGCTCAGAGGCTCAGACAGACACCCAGAAATGGACACACAGTAAGACACCTATAGGCAGCTGGACATAAGACACTCACCCATGTCTACACTCCTTACCCACTTAGATACTGAGTATGGTGTCACAGAGAGCTCAATTTGGGACACGTCTTTGTTTCAGGTCTTGGGGGGCCATTGATATGCTATGGAGATATTCAGGGACCCCACCAATTTGAGATTCCTAGGAGTGGGCAATGGCCAAGTGTGTGACTCGTGTGTGTAGGGACAGGAGGAGCGCCTGGTGGCTCAGTTGCTTAAGCATCCGACTCTTGATTTTGGCTCAGGTCATGATCTCACAGTTTGTGAGTTCGAGCCCCATGGTGGCCTCTGTGCTGAGGGCACAGAGTCTGCTTGGGATTCTCTCTTTCCTCTATCTCTGCCCCTCTCCTGCTCACACTGTCTCGCCTCTCTCAAAATAAACTTAAAAAGAAAAAAAAAGATGTAGAGATAGGAGGCAGAGGAGGGGGGCAGTGCTCTGCGTAAAGGCTCAAGGCCTTAATGACTGCATCTCCAAGGGCGGGGGTCTGAGGAAAAGGGGATCATGCAGCTCTCTTCTTTGGGTGAGTCTGCTGGGCTTTCCAAGCCAGTTCCTGCTTTCTGGCTGGGGCTTATAGACTCTGAAGAAAGGCCACCATCCAGCCAGTCCACACCAACTCTGGGAGGGGCCTAGAGCCGGGCCCTGGTCCTTGCCTGGCTCCTTGTGGCTGTCAGGGGAAATGGGGCACCAAGGTAGTGGGGGCAGGGAGAGGAGGCAGGGCTGGACTCTAGGCAGGTGATGTCCTGAGAACTGGCCCACTGACTGCTGGGCCCTGGGTTGGGGCCTCATTCAGAGGAGGATGGAAGGATTAGAGAGATCTGAGTCACCAGTGTGGTTGTGCAGAGAGCCCTGCCAACCTGGCCCTCAGCTTCCTCCTTCACCTGAGGCTTAGGCCAATGTCCTTCTAGAACTGGAGACTTCCAAGCTCCAGTCCACTAGGGAGTCTTGCTTACCTCTGTCTTCTGCTCTATCTGTGAGAAGAAGAGGCACATTCTCTTTTACTGATGGGACTTTGACTCTACAACACCCCTGACTCTGCCCAGAGGAGAAGGGGCTTGCGGGAGGCGGCAGTTATGTTGGGGTGCAAGGCCCTAGGCAATGACCACAGAAGGCAGGGTTTAGCTATGATGCCCCACCTCCCCTCCCCCCACTTACCCTTGTGGGACTTTCAGCCACACCTCCCACCTCCAGACCTGCCAGCCCAGAGGGAGGGTGGCAGTTGGGCTGTCCCATCCTGACATCCGGGGTACTTGGCGTGTCCCAGAGCAGGACAGGAAGTGAACTTGAAAGAGGAGACAAACTCAGGAAGTGCCGAGGTGGGGGGGTGCCGTGTGCACGG
Organism: Paguma larvata; assembly: GCA_030068075.1. Lineage (NCBI taxonomy): Eukaryota > Metazoa > Chordata > Mammalia > Carnivora > Viverridae > Paguma > Paguma larvata. The sequence continues at coordinate 58,298,996 of CM057834.1, forward strand.
CGGGGCATCAGGTGTGGCCGTAGGTGACTCAGCCGCATCCCCGATGTGTTCCTATGGAAACCACCTTCATCACTTCCTCCGTGCATGTACTCCTCTCATTCATCATTTACTTGAAGTTTTTTACGCATCTACTTTGGGTCAGGTACCATGGCAAGACTGCTTCTTTTCAACAACAAAAAAGGCAACATGAATCAGCAGGGAACTAAGATTTTAAGATTTAAGTCCTCCGCACTCTATCCCTCCCTCTGGCAATTGCATGATGAATGTGTTATTTACACCTGATTTTTAATGGCTCATTAAGGCAGGGCCTTTTAGCATCTCTGTTCACGAAGTTGGATCAGTGAGACTTGCCTTAAATACTTAGAAAGCTGAGCATGGCATTTCTCATTTCGTTCTGCGGTTTCCAGGGCTGAATCTGTTCGCTGTAGTAGTTGTTGCTTCGCAGGTTATCGAAGATCCAGGAGCACTGATCTGCCTCCTCCTCTCGAATGCCTCTGCTCGTTTCTCCTTAACCGGGTCCTGTGTCTGGCCCACCCCCGGCCTGTAGTTCTCATGGCCCCGGGTCCCCAGCAGAGTCTGGGAATAGGGAGCAGGAGAGAGAGGAAGTTGGCAGGACTCAGTGAGAGCAGAATCTACTTCAGCCCCCGTGTTTACCTCCTCATTGTCTCTCTTTCTCTGTTTCAGTGTGGGAGATGGAAACCATTGGTAAGAGGAACCTTGGAGAGGACAGGCTGCTGATCATCTATCTGTCCATCTGTCCGTGCAGCGGGAGCCCAGTTCCGACTGCTGGGAATGGGGGAGGGGGGGCGGACATGAGAGACTTATCAGGGAACCAGGTTCTCCCCACACCACCCGCCCTTGGCCATCCGAGAGGTGGGGGACACGGGCAGGATGGAAGGCACAGGTGCCTTGGCGTCGGGTACTCATGGGCCGATTTGGGAGGTTGAGACACACTCACGGAGAGGTTGGAAAATGAGCCTACCCATGTGCACAGGCATACGTACGGGCCCGAATATGTGTGTGTGAGCCCAAGTAAATACTGACACCCTCAGTGGCTGTGAAGTTGGAATGTAGGGCAGGCATGAGGGCACAGGAGGCCTAGCTATGCAGCGTGCAGGCAGGATAATGAGTAGGTCCAGAGAGGCTTCCTGGAGGGGGCAGCATGTCAGCTACGTGTGAGAAACAGGAATTTGAGAAGTAGAAAGTAAACGCGGGTTCATTGCCAGCAGGGGATTCATCGTAAGAAAGGATGGAGGTGAGAATAAAGAGTCAGGAGAGAGAAAAAATGTCTGAGGATGAATGTCCGAGGGCAATCTTGGATGAGATAGGTTTAGGGCTGAGATGGAGGCTTGTGGGCCAAAGAAGAAACCCAAGCCTGGGACCCGTGTTGCCGTTCCTTATGTTTTTCTGGAAAAGGGCCAGTCATCCTGTTCCATTCCCCTCCTGGTCCAGAGGCCCTCCCACCTTCCTGACAATATCGCATTTCCACTTCCTGTTGCCCAGTGGGGAGAACTGAGTCATGGGCCATCATTAGCATCACGGAAATACAAAGCAAATGAGATTGATGCTAGAAGGCATGGTGTGTCAGAGCGGTGCGTGGCTGCCTTGTGTGCTGCAGCCTTTTGGCCGAGACCCTACCTCTGTCCCCCGGACCAGGGCCGGCCTTGGGCCACCAGGGTGGAGAGTAAAGCATGCACTGCCCTGACACGTGGACGGCTGTGTGTGCCGACTCATGCCCACTTCTGTGCTTTGCAGGAGAGTTCGATTTTCCTGACAGTAACTCCTTGGATCTCTCAGGTGAGGTTATGGATACGCTGGGGCCAACCATGGACTGGCTGGAGGGAGGGCACCTGCTGACGTGTGAGCTTGGGGGCCCCTACTCCAGGGCAGGCCGTGCCTTTCTGTGGCCGTGTGATCATTTGGCAGGTCGCTTTTCTTCTCTGAAAAAGCTGTAGATTTTCTCCAGGGAAACTTGCACTCATGTGCTCAGCTAGGACATTGTGCATACAGTTTCTGGGAGCACAGATCCCTCGAAGCCTCGTTGTGGACTCCCAAGTAAAGATCCCCTCATTAGACGGCGCCTAATAGTTGGAACTCCCAAAGGTGCAACAGTGGTTCTCAAACTTACTATGATCTGTCCTCTCGTGGACTTACTAAAACTCAGATTCCTCAGCCCGCAGAGACTCTGATTTCGTAGGCCTGGGGTCATGTGCATTTCTAGCCAGTCTCCCAGTTGATGCATGATGGGCTGGTCTGGGAAGGGTGCCCACTTTGAGAACCGCTGCCCTGAAATTCTGTGCTCCTATGAAACTGCTGGGGCAAAGCAGCCTAGCGAAGCAGGCTCAGCCACTGCAAGGTTTTGACATTCTGGGAAGTACTCCATCTTCTGGAGATTTCCATCGGAACAATAGAGTGGCAAATTCGTGGAATAATTCTGAACGAAATGGTTTCTACGCTTCTGTGCCCACACTGTCTTATAAAAAGAAACAGAGAAAGAAGGAAAATAAAAGAAAGGAAGTGGCTTCTACCTCTAGGACCCTTTCACAGAATTGCTTTTCAAAGCAGCTTCCCTTTCCTCTTCCCACCACCCTGATGTGGGCAGAGCAGAGAGGAGATGAGGCCCAGAAATGGGAAAGTACTTGGCCAAGGCCCTGACTCCCCCAGGACATGCCGACTTTCAGAGGGACTTGGAAGGAGGTCGCCAGCCAGTAACAGCCTGACATGAATTTACTGGGAGAAAGAAGAATTTGGCATCAAAATGTGGGACAGAAGTGACTCCTTCTTTCCCCGGGCCTGGCAGACATCCTCCTTGTCCCGTGTCACGGGACTCCAAATTCAAGAAGCAATGGAGACCAGTAATCCCCCCCACCCTGGGCAGAGCTGTCTTCTGTGGCGGGGTCACCCGCCCTCTGCTGCTCCCCAGAGTCCCAGAAAGTATGTTTCTGACTCTCTTGGTAAAAAAGAATTGTGCTGAGATCTTCCAACTCAACTGGCAAGGAGAAGAGGTTGGAAAAGTGTGGAGGAGTCTTCGTCTCTGCCCTTTCTTCCTTCCTGAGCTCCCCAGAGGTAGCCTTAGCCACAGCAGGGGGATCCTTCCAGAAACATGGGTTCTGAAGCTCCCTTTTCCACAGATGTCGCCTGTCGTGTATGGTTTTCTGGCCCCTGAATCCTGTAAAAGAAAGAACTCTTCCCACGTGTCCTAATATGCCAGCTAAACTCCCAGAAAGCCAGCCTGGCAACAGGGGTCAGCCTGGGGCCACACTCCAGTGTAGGGATGGAGGCGGAGGGGGCTGCCTGCCTTCTCCCCTCCATGGGGCGTCTGTGGTTCACACTTACAGACAGTCAGGAGAGGGGAGGATGAAATGAGCAATCATTAAAGGCTAAAAGGCCCCAGGCAGGGCAAAAACCACTCTAGAGTCCACTCTGTAGACAGGAAATGACTCCCTCTGCTTTGGTGTCCTACAAAATGGCCTTTAAAGTCTATCAAAAGAAAATTAAGGTGCATTAGTGACAGAAAACAGACCTCTAAACCTGGGAAGACAAAAGTTGTTTTGTTTGTTTTTTTTTTTTAAACTTAAATACGTATCTTAATAAGATCTGGCGCTCGGTTAAGTGCAGGTCTGGTCCTTGTTAATGAAGCAAGCTGTGTGTCCCCTTTGTGCGGGATATTGCTGCTAGGAGGCCCGGAGCTCCCAGCGTGTGACCGGAGCTCCTACGTCACTGTCACCTGAGGTGGTTCCTAGACCAGAGTCTGGGGGGTGGGATGCAGTGGGGTTGGCAATGGTGATCTCCCATCCTTCTTCTCTGCCCATTGCAATTTGACAAGTGCTGACCCAGGGCCTGGGGAAGGGGATCAGGCCTTCCCTGGGTGAGCACTTGCCGGCTCGAGAAGAGAAGGAGGCTGCACTCAGCCTGACTCGGTCCCCTCACCCCTTGTTAAGAGATTGGCCGTGCCTTGTCTCCCCAGCATCCTTTGTGTCAAGGCTGAGCTTAAGGTCACCAGCAATCACTCTTTTCCCTCAGACAGTGGGAGATTTGTGAGCCCTTGGGCACCATGCTTCCCGGATGGACATGTGGGTTTCCAGAAATTCCTACTTTAAGAAGTAATTTTCAAGTGAGAATTTCAGGGTCCTTTTCAATCATTTCCGTGCCTCACTGGGCTTTTGTTCTACTGCAGACATGAGGGTGGTGAGCCGGAACTGCACTGAGGATGGATGGTCAGAGCCATTCCCTCACTATGTAGATGCTTGTGGGTTTGATGAATATGAATCTGAGACCGGGGACCAGGTGAGTGTCTGTCCCCACCTGGAGACGGTAGGTGTGGGGCTGAGGAGGCCCGTGGCAAGGTGTTCCCAGCAAAGGCCTGGGCTCCTCCTGGGACTCCCGGAAGCTCAGGTCTCTGGGCAGCCCATGAGCACCTGCTGTGTACTCAAGGCAGATACGCAGAGGGCAAGACTTTCATTCATTCATCTGGGCCAAGAAGCCTCTGGTTTGCTGCCTGAGTTCCTCCAGCCCCCACCACATGTCCCCTACCTCCCCAGCTCCTCTTCCAGGATGCTCATCCTTCCTGTGGCCCGGCAACTGGCAACTGAAAGGTTGATGCGGGGCTCCGCAGGGGGCCTCCTGGACACTTCTCCAGGCTGAGGCTGGTCCCCGTTCTGATTGGTTGGTGCCCCTATATTTAGCAAGCATTTACTGACGTCAGCAGAATACAGACACTGCAGAGGGGAGTAAAAAACTCCTGGGGGACGGGGTAGTAGAGGGGGAGGAGGAGGTGAGAAAGGAAGGAGGAGCTGGGTAGTGGGCCCCGAGGCGGGTAGGTCCTGGCCTGAGGGAGCTGGGGGGTTGGGGCAAGCCCCGTGTGGAACCCTGAACGTTTTGTGCTTTGCTCCAGGATTATTACTACCTGTCAGTCAAGGCCCTGTACACAGTTGGCTACAGCACATCCCTTGTCACCCTCACCACCGCCATGGTCATCCTGTGTCGTTTCCGGTAAGACCCTCCCCCAGCAGCGTTCAAGCTAGTGCAGCCCACCCTAGCTCAGAGCCCTTGCTCTGTCCCACCCACCGCCACCCCTTTCCCTGGATATCAGCCCTGGAGGTCCCTTAAGGGCAAGGACATTTCCCCCACCCCTAGACTGACAGATGGGAAACTTGACCCGAGAGAGAGCAAATGACGTGTCCGGGGCCACACACCAAGGTAGACCTATGTTCCTCACTTTTATCTTCCTGCTCTAGATAGAGAGAGGTCACAGGAGGGGAAAGTCTGGCCTCTCGGAATAGCGGAGCCAGGCAACAAAGGCCTGGCAGTGAATGAGGATCTAGAGAGGTGGGAAGGAGGTGGGAAGGTAGGGACTCCCGAGACGAAGCCGTGGAGTTGGCCCACAGCAGAGCGGAGGGGTGGAACAGGTTCCTTGCTTCAAGGCCTCTTCCTCCCTTGGCTTGCTGGCGTAGGAAGCTACACTGCACCCGCAATTTCATCCACATGAACCTGTTCGTGTCATTCATGCTGAGGGCCATCTCCGTCTTCATCAAAGACTGGATCCTCTACGCGGAGCAGGACAGCAACCACTGCTTCGTCTCTACCGTGAGTGAGCCGGGCCCCGGCAGGAAGGGCCCCCGCTGTCTCAGGACTCCCTTCCCTGTGACACCCTGTCATCCAGGCGTTCTCCTGCAGGTTAAGGCATTGTCCCCAGTGATGGCGGAAATCCAGGACTGACCGTGAGGTGGCTAGTGGCAGTGAGATCTCCGTATGATGTCGTTTCCTGTCCCTCTCTCTGTACATGTACTTGGCAGAGCAGATGCGGAAGGGAGAGTGGAAATGCCAAGTCCCACCTGCCCGAGAAGGAAACTAGGTTCAGAGAGAGGGCTGGTCTGGCCCCTGGGCATTTAACTAACCCGTGACAGAGCTGAGGGGCCGCTTGGCTGGGCTTTCTCCAGCCTGCCACCCTAATTCCCATACCTTCTGGAGGTAAGCAGAAAATATAGGCTTTGATGGAATATGATGGAAAGAACAGCCCAGAGCACAGGGTCCTGACCCAGGAGGGCATACTTGGAGGGGACGTCTCTCTGAGATTTCTGGGAACCAAGAATATTCCCCCTTGATATCCAAAACCTTTATTTTACCAAGGAGCCTCCTACAGGGTCCTCAGGATCCACCTTACATGGAGGGGCTGGAGGAGGAGCAGGAAAGATGGGAGAGGATGAGCCTGGGGAGGGGAGAGGGCCCTGTGCTCGCCCCCCGGCCCAACCTTTTCCGGCTTGTGTAGAGTTGCCTCCATGGGCGGCTTCCACTCAGAATCATAGGATGCTGCCATTTTTAACTCTTCAAATCCAGGAATGTTGAGTCTTTCAGACCCATGGGATGTTTGAGCCCGAGCATGTCAGAGCTGAAGGGCCTTCAGGATTCTACCCGGTCCTGTTGGGCTCGGTGGGAGCCAGCAGTGGGGGCTTCATGCCTCCCTCACCCTCCCCACCCTCTTTGCAGGTGGAATGCAAGGCCATAATGGTTTTCTTCCACTACTGTGTCGTGTCCAACTACTTCTGGCTGTTCATCGAGGGCCTCTACCTCTTCACCCTGCTAGTGGAGACCTTCTTCCCTGAGAGGAGATACTTCTACTGGTACACCATCATAGGCTGGGGTAGGTCACTGGCTGTGGCCTGACAGGCTCAGGCCTCATGGCCAGGTACGTCCTTGGTCCCGCTCTCGGGGTGTTAGGTCAGAGGAGGGAGGCACTGTCCTGCCCCGCAGCTGATGGTATGCCTCTGATTCTTGGCCTCTTTCTTGCTCTTCCTGCCCATAGAAACCCACCATCAGAAAGAGGTGATATGGTCAGGAGTCCTGAGAAGTGAGACAGCCCAGGGTCTTGGGGGTATATGAACCCCCAAGAGGCCCGGGTATGAGGACACTTAGAGTCCCCTAGACTCCAGATCTAACAGGGAGACCTGCCCGATGGGTCAGAACTCCCTGTCCGAGCAGGGACGGTGGTTTCTGGAACCCCGAATCTGAGGGGAACCCAAGGCCTGTGGGTTTTCCTGTTATCACCAAGCTGCTTTTCTTGCTCTCCCAGGGACCCCAACTGTGTGTGTGTCTGTGTGGGCCGTGCTGAGGTTCTATCTCGATAACACAGGGTGAGTACATACCGAAGGGCCAGGGCAAGAGCCCTGACTAGGTTCTTACAGACGGGTCTCAGTGGCTGCCCTGACTTCACATTAACTGCCCAGACTGTACCCCCATCCCCCATCCTGACCCTGCCACAGGTGGACCCACCTGGCCACATCTCAGCCAGAGCCTAGCAAGAATGTGTAAGGTTTGGGGGACCCTCTCTACTTTTGGGCCCAGCTCTGAGTGTCTGTTTTCCTTTAAGGGAGAGGAGGAAGAGTGTTGGGGGTGAGGTCACACCTCCACAAGCCCTGGGCCTGAAGAGGGAACGTGGCCCTTGCCCAGGAGCCCATTGGTGACTCCAGCTCTTGTGCTCCACTTCCTGCCTTGATGGGGGGGAGCAGAGGGAAGGACCGAGGCACTAGAAGAACCAGAACTGGGCTCGGGTCTGCAGCATGCCTGAGCATTCTCTTTCCAGCCAGCCCCTCCTCAGAGGGCTGTAGGGGAAAAGCGCCACAGTGGGGCCAGGGGCATTGTCCTGTGGGCATCCCAGCCCTGAGCTTAATCTCTCTTCTTGGTCTCTGCCTTTCAGCTGCTGGGATATGAATGACAACACAGCTCTGTGGTGGGTGATCAAAGGCCCTGTGGTTGGCTCCATAATGGTGAGTATCCTTGAGACAAGGAGGGGGAAGAGATGAGACATGGGCAGAAAACAGGAGAAGAGGAGAAATGCAGAGATCGCTTTCCTTTTCGTGGCTGCCTTATATTCTGTAACATGGATGCACAAGTTATTTAGCTATTCCGCTAGTGTTGGACATTTACATTTTCTCATTTTTCCTCATAACAAAATATGCTACTTGGAGCGGTGGTGTGCATAATTTTGAGCATGAGTATTTCTTTAAAATAAATCTCTAGAAATGGAATTGCTGGGCCAGAAAGAGTACCTCTTATCATTGTTTGCACTTAAAATATCAAACATTTACATTTTTGCACGGTCTTCTGGGAAATAATGGTAGCTCATCATTTTAATGTGAATTTCTCCATATTGCCAGTACAGTGAAGTTATTTTTCTTCCAAGCACTTACTGACCATTCGTTTTTATTCTAGTCATTACCTGTTTATTTCTTTTGCTCATTTTTCTTTTGCTTGCTTTGCTCACTTGTCTTTCTAACTGTTTGAAAGATAGTAACACTGTCTGTTAAACATGTTGTAAGTGTGTTTCCAAGATTGCATAATTTTATTACAGTCAAACTGTCAGGTTTTGCCTTCATGAATTCTGAAACTTATTTCTTATTCGTGGAAGGCTTTTCCCATTGTAGAATATAGAAGTATTCTTAATTGTTGTATAACATTTTAGGGGTTAGATTATTATATATATGTCCTTAATCTAGTTAATTTGTTTTAAAGTTTATTTATTTTGACAGAGAGAGGGAGTGAGTGCATGCGCACAAGTGGTGGAGGGGCAGAGAGAGAGAGAATCCTAACAGGCTTCACGCTGTCAGCACAGAGCCCGACGCGGGGCTTGAACTCACAGACCGTGAGATCATGACCTGAGCTGAAGTCGGACACTTAACTGACTGAGCCACCCAGGCGCCCCCTAAATTTTTATTTCTTTGTCTAATCTGAAATGATATCTGATCTTCCTTAGTTTTTTTTTTCCCCAGTTGGATAGACATTCCACCCTCTTAATTCTTTCCATTAAATAGACCATCCTTTCTCCATTATCTTGAAATGTTACTTCATCATGAACATTCAATACATTCTTCTTGTATTTAGTTCCAGATTTTCTATGCTGTGTTACTAATCTATTTGGCTGTTTCCATGGTGAATGCCCCCTTGTGTTTGTTATTATTAACCCGGTAGCAAGTTTTGAGATCTGGTACGTTAATATCCCTTTCTTTATTCTTTTTTCTTTCAAAATTTTCTTGCCCTTTACTTGTTCAGGTGAACTTTCAAATATCCTTGTCAAGTTGAAAAAAAAAAAAAAGAGCCAGGTTGAGATTTTTAGAGAAATTTCATTGAATTTATAAATTAATTCGGCGAAGTGATTTTCTTAAAACTATGGAATCTACCCCTCCAAGAACATGGCACGACTCTCCATTTATTCAGTCTTTCTCATAGAGTCATTTGTATAGCTTTTTGGTTATCTTGTTCAATTTACCTGCAAGATATTTTCCATTCCGTGCTAGCATTGTGTCTGGGACTCATTCTGTCATTGTATGTTCTAGTAGGTTATTACTGGTACCTAGGAAAACTGTTAGTTATTGTGTATTTTTTCTTTTCTTGGGTACCTTTCTAAACTCTCTTATTAGTTCCTGTCCCTTTTCAGTTGGTTTTCATGGGTTTTCTAGGTAGAAAATTACATAATCTGTAAATGAAAATAATTTTACTCTTTCTAGTATTTATATCATTTATTCATTGGTTTTGATGAGGATGATGTTTGCTATATAGTTTTGGGCAGTTGTTCTTCATTGAATTAGGAAAGTTCTTATTCCTGGCTTGTTTTAGTGTGTATTTTTTCAAAATCAGGAAGCCCAATATGTCAGGAAACATTTGCTGGAGTGATCCCTGCCCTTTGTGATGGACATTTATAATATTTCAATTTTTCTTCCTAATGAACAATGCTATAGTGGATATATTTGTGTGTATCTTTGAATATGTGTGAATATATCTTTCTAGAATTAATCTCTAGGAATGGAATTTCTGGGACAAAGGGGATGCACATTTAACATTTTCATAGATATCAAATGAACAGAATATAAGAGTGCTCATTTGTCATATCTTTGTTGCTGTTTTGGTTACTGAACTATTCACCAATCTTATGGGGGAGATGGGTAGTTTATTGTTTAAATCTGTTAATGTAACAAATATTAGATTTTTTTTTTTGCTCTCAATTTCTGATATAAAATCTTTATGGACATGATCTGTTTGTTCTTTTAATACCCTGCTAAATTCTACTTGTTAATATTTTGTTTGTAGTTTTTGCATTGTTCTTTGTATGTTCTCTGGTGTTAGTTGTGTGTATGTTGTGTGTGTGTGTGTGTGTGTGTGTGTGTGTATTTGTATGCTTTCTTCATTGTCCAGGATTTGTAGTAGAGTTTGCTAGTAAAATTACTTTTACTAATAAGTAATTTGTGAGGTTTATTTTTATTTGCTTTTAAACAGTGAGGTAGTTTGTAAATTACATCCTCCTTGAAGGTATTAAGAAACTGGTCTGGAAAGTTGTCTGGGCCTGGAGCCTTTTAATGCATACATCTTTGATTAGTTTATTTAAATTTCTCCTAAGGACATTGCTCTACTCAGAGTTTCCAAATCTTCTTTTACATTTTTTTAAGTTTATTTATTTGTTGAGAGAGAGAGAGAGAGAGCGAGCAGGGGAGGGGCAGAGAGAGAGGGAGAGAGAGAGCCCCATGCAGGCTCCACACCACCAGCATGGAGCCCCACGCAAGGCTCCAACTCACGAACCATGAGATCACGACCCAAGCAGAAACTAAGAGTCAGACTCTCGATTGACTGAGCCACTCTGGTACCCTCTACATCTTCTTGATTCAATTTTGTTAATTTCTATTTTCCCGTTTTGTTTGATTTTCTACTGTGATTTAAAATATTCTATACATCTGTTGTCTTGTCCTCCTCCTGATCCCTAAATTTGTTTAGTCATATTTTCTCCTTTCGGATTGACTAACATTTGCAGTGGGCAGTGTGCAGTGTACCGTCCAGGTACTGTGTGTTCAGTACCTGAAGTCCAGGTACTGTGTAGACTCTGGGCTCTTGGTGGAGATCGCTGAGAGAACCCTGCCTTCATGGAGCATGCTTTATCATTCGAATTGATCTGTGGAAACAAACAAACAAAACGAAGCCCCCAAATAAAGTTTTTACGGATCAAGTCTACTTTTTTCCTATTTCTTTGTAATGAATTTTTGTCTTTATTAATTTCCTTCTTATGTTGGTTAAAATTGTGGCACTTTCCCCCTAGCTTTTGATTTGAGTGCTTCATTATATTATTGTCAATATTTACTATTTTTTAATAAGTTAGTGTCAAGTTCCACATTTTTTTTTTCTCCAGGCTCTGCTTCGGCTCCATTCAGATGATGTTGCTGTATGGTCCTTTCATTGCGTCTTGTATGCGTCTTCTCAGTACTCTTATGAAACTATTTATTTGCTCCCTGGCCTCCCCCTTTCTGTTTAGAGAGATTTTGTCCCTCATCTTTCTTTATCTGAAGGTAAATGCTCTCATTGCCATTCCCAGGCAGTCTTTTAATTAATAACGCCTGTGGGTGTCCTTTCTGGTTCCCCATGTTCAGGTTCTCTGACCTTGGAGTTTCTCCAGAGGACAGCTCTCACCTCGGCAGGAGCCTCTTCTCTGTCTGTTTGGCATTGTTTTCCATCACCCTGATCCTATTTGCTTTCTCTTCTAGAAACTGCTTACTCTTCTGGCTCAATCATGAGCTAGAAATACTCGGTTTTTCTCAGTACTCTTATGAAACTCTTCTTCTTCTATCTCTTCTGGCATTTTGGCAATAGTAGATGGGCGATAAACAAGTGTTCTCACACGCCATCTTGGATCATGAGTCTAGATGGGATTTGGACTGATTGGAGAGGGTCGCCCCGGGGCAGCAACAGTCCGTGCGGTGGCAGGGGCTCTGGCAAGTCTTTGCCCAGAATCACTTCTGTCTGTTTTTCCTTTGCTCCACAGGTTAACTTTGTGCTCTTCATTGGCATCATCGTCATCCTCGTGCAGAAACTTCAGTCTCCAGACATGGGAGGCAATGAGTCCAGCATCTACTTGTAAGTACCATTGTATGAATGCCATAGTCGCTTCCAGCAGCTGTGTGGGTCCTGCACTGAGGTCACAGGAGAAGGCCTGTGAAGGGAAGAGAGGAAGAGATAGTCAGATCCTGTGTCACGCTAGGAAAGCCAAGATGCAAAACACCAGATTCCTTAGGGTAGTTAGGGTCTTAGTTGTTTAGCAGTTGGATTTCCTCTGGGGATCTTGCTTCTGTGGGAAGTTCATGAATGCCACTGGGTGCACTATTTCCTGATGTCCCCACCCCAGCCCAGTGGGGGTGAGCAAGTTGCTCAGTCCTGACTAGCGAACCAGGTGGACATTCTTCCTGGTCTGGATATTGGAAGGGGGGAATTCTTTCTCTTCTCCAAATTCTTTCAGGGAAGCTCTATCTCTGGGTCTGGTCTTCCTCCTGTAACTCCCTCCTCCCTGACCAGAGGGACAGCTAATGTGTTTGAGATAGATGGGGATCCCCAGGCAACCCTTACCATTGAGTGTAGGGTTTTCTCCACTTCCATGGCCGTTTGGCTTTGCTTCCTACAAATGTTTTTGCAGCCACCTCCCTAACAGCTTGTCCCACTTGCTCTGTCGCCCCTCTCCCAGCCTTCCACTTATTCTGAATCAGACTGGGCACCTTCCATTTCACCCTTCTTGCCTCATGATCAGGAGAATGACCTGCTGGGTGTGTGGGGTGTGGGACACTGCTGCTGCTGGGGAGGAAGGTCGATCCCCTGTGGTCGGCTGGTGGGGCCAGCTGGGCCCAGAAGATCTGAGGGCAGCCTCTAGGGTCTGTCCATGGGCAAGGTGGAAGCCGTATGTGTTGCCTCCTCAGTTTTTAAAAAAACAAACGGATTAGAAGGAGCTGAGGTATTCTCGTGGTGTCAGTGGGGGCTTGGTCCTGCCTTCATTGGAGACCCCAATTCGGGGCTCAGAACCTCAATGGCTACCAGTAGACGAGTAGAACCCCAGCAAAGGGTTCTCCCCACTGGCCATTTTCCTGGACAGAGGGTGTGGCAGGAATACCCAGAGACCAGTCCCAGATCCTTGCGGCATCCCCAGGGATGTGGAGCTTGCCCTGGGCCTGCGTGTTCAGCTTGGGCACCTGCCCTTGTAGAAGTCCTTCCTGTGCGGGTAGGGGATCTGCAGAGGGCTTGGTCAGCCTTGTTTCCCCTGCATTTAGGATACATTTCATTGGAAAAGACTTCCCTACCTTTTTTTTTTTTTTTTTTTTTTTTGGCTATCCATTTACTGTCTTTTTTTTTTTTTTCATGTTTTTGCAAGTTTTTTTTTTTATCAACCCCTGCTTATCTGTGTATGTCTTGTAGTTGAAAATTTGTCATGCGTGTATGTCATAAAGTGTCTAAGGCCTTGCACTGGGAGACCAGTGGGGCTGGCTCCCTACAGCTAACTAATTGCCCTCGAGGGATCATTCCTGCCTCGGTCTCCAAGACCCACAAAACACGTCCTGTGTCCAGCCCCAGGGCGGACCGCTCTAGGGCCGAATCCCTCCCACAGTTATTTCTGACACCTGCAGTGGTAGCTAAGTCGGCCTCTTCTCTCTCTGAGCTCCAGCCTCGATCCCCGCACTCTCTGCTTGCTGCTGGGAAGGGTTTCTTCTTCTGAGGCTCCTGGAATCTCTTCTCTGGGAGGCTCCCCCCTCCTTCCCTCCCCTTGCCTCGGGGCCCAATTGCAGCCCAAGTAAGGACACTCTACTGACCCCAACACACACTCCACCAGCTTAGACATCTTGTCCTAGGCAGCCAGAAGCTCCCCGGGCCTGGTGGGAGAGAAGTGTGGGGTCAGGGTTTCCGAATTATTCCCAGACTGGGAGCTGTAGAAACCTGTCCGGCCTTCCTAATGCATAGACCACCATTTGTAAGAGTGATTTATACATTTAAGTACAAATGTTTAAAGAACCAGCTGGTTGGTTTGCTTCTGCTGTGGAAAAAAAATCCCCTTGCCATCTCAGCGAATCCTCTTTGGTGCTAGTCCCAGGCCCCAAAGACAGAAAACTCAGGTGTGGTCGGCAAGCCAAGCGGGAGGGCTGACACAGGATGAGGGACCACCTTGATCCCATTACGGTTAGCCACATACTTGAGTGTTTCCAGGGTCAAAGAGATCCTGTTGGTGGAAAGTGAGGGATAATCAAGGAGACGGTGCTGCTGAGGACTGTAGACTTTTTACCAACACTTGCAACTCCATCCACGGGCGTTTAGAGCTGACGAACACCCACCGATCCGGTCGGCTGAGTAAGCAGCTGCTCAGTGTCATCCCGTTTTACAGCTGAGGGAACTGTCATCGTGAAGTGAAAGGGATCCAGTAGGAACCAGTGAAGCCACAGCTATGGTGCAGCCAGCCCTTGGCTTTAAGCTTGACTGCACCATCTTTCCTGTCCTCAAGGAAATGACAGACGAGAGATGGAGTTAAATAAGTGTATAATCAAGGCTTCCTGAAAGAAGCAGTCCAACGAGATCCAGCCTTGTAGAGAACTACCCCGCCTGGAGTGCTTTGGGCTGGGAGGCGTCTGCTGGGGGGAACGGGAGACTATGGGGGGATGGGAAGGGGCAGGACCTGGTGGGAGAGGAGATTTCAGGGCTGTGCCTGAGTCCCCTTGGGCCACCAGAGTTATGTGTGGGGCTGAGAGGCCCCTTCAGATCTGCCCACAACAGCTTTCCGGTTTTTTCCTCTGTTTCCAGAACAAATATAAGCCTGGGAGTCCCCAAGAAAGCCCGAGAGGACCCCCTGCCTGTGCCCTCAGACCAGCATTCACTCCCTTTCCTGTAGGTTGGTTCCTGCTGCTTAGATAATAAGAGTTTGAGATGGCGCTTCTGTTAGGGGCTTGGACCCCCGCAGGGGGCGCTAGCACTGAGCCACCCACACTCTCTCACCTGGTGCTCCTGATAGAATGAGTGGCCGGCACCAGGACTGGGGCAGTGACCAAGCGTGGAGTGTGGGCCTGGGTCATGGCTTGGCATGTGCTCTGGCTCGATGTGGTCTGGGGCGGGATTAGGGCCCGGCCTGAGGCTGGGGTCAGGGTTAATCTGCCCTTTCCTGCCCTTAGCTTTGCGAGAAGCCGGCTGGCTCAGAAAAGGGAGGGTGAGTTCCCACACAGACATGGACTGTGCCGAGACCGTCTGTAGGAACTGGCTTTACTCCCAGCTGGCTCCCTGTTACAGGATAGGCATTGGAAGCTGCCTCTTGGGTCTGGGGTGGGGGAGGGAAACCCCATCTGTATTTCCCTCAGGGACCTCACAGGGCAGGTCTGCCCAGCCCCTCAGGTGAAGGAAGGAGAAGAGAGCAGATACCATGCTGTAGACAGTCAGCAGGGCTGTGACATACCCAGTGTCTGAAGGATGACCTCGACTCCAAAGACAGGCTCTGTTGTGGCAGCAATGCAGCCAGGAAGCCGTCAGTCCACAGCCTAAACCTTCCAGTTTGCACGGGGCTCCATTTTCCAATTCCGAAGCACCCCTCTGCCTAGGAATGCCCTGTCCTCACAACTCCTGTTAGTGATCCGCAGCGGGAGAATGGTCACTCCTATTTAGCAGATGAAGAAACTGAGGCCCAGAGAAGGAAAGTGGCACCACCCGAGACCACCTAGCAAGTCAGTGTCTAGACAAAGCCTTGAGCTCAGGGTGCCCTGACTCCCCCCAGACTGGGGAGAGGGCACAGAGGGTGAGCTTGTCCTCAGTGGCGGGGGAGGAGGTAGGAGTGGGCAGGGAAGCTCCAAGATCCGCTGAGCTGAGCTTCTGGCCAGAGTACCAGTGTGGTGTGCAGTGCTTGCCTGGGAGCTGGGCCAGGGTTCTGGGGGCTTACAGCATCTTGGCATCATGGGGGACCCTATGGCAAATGTTCAGTTCAGACTGAGACCTTGTGTGGGCCTGCCAAGTGTCGCAGTGCTTCAGTGATCACTAGGAACAGGGCGAGATAGACAGAGGTGCTGCCTCAAAGCCCCCCCTCCCTCCCCACAGGGCAGGGGTCTAACATTCTGTCGGGCATTTCCTGTGGCTACAGTGGCTCTGCACACAAAAGGCCCCAAAGCTTCCGTGGAGTTTAGCCTGTGACCAAAACAGGGGTCGAATAAACCATGTGCGGCCTCCCTGGGTTACAGACTGGAGTGCTGAGACCTGCAAGTGGCTTCGACCTTCCTGCAGATTACACAGCAAAGCCTCAGCAGAACCAGGCCTGGTAGCCAGGATTCCCTGGTTTCCAAATATAGGCATGGGCCCTGCACCTGCTGTGGGGGTCTCTAGCCTTCTGATTCAGTTCCCACCCAGCACCCTTGTCTAAATGTCTTATCCTCTCTTGGGTCTAAAT
The DNA here is from genome assembly GCA_030068075.1 of Paguma larvata. Lineage (NCBI taxonomy): Eukaryota > Metazoa > Chordata > Mammalia > Carnivora > Viverridae > Paguma > Paguma larvata. The sequence goes on from CM057834.1 coordinate 58,315,200, forward strand.
CAGAACTGAGTTCACCAGCCAGTCTGGGTTTACGTCTTCCTTTTGATTAAATTCTTTCCCTTTTTCACTAATCGTAGTGACTTTTTAGAGGTCACGGCATCTCTTCCTTTCTCACACCTGTCTCTGGCTTTTCTGCCACTCTCTTGTGTTCTTTTCAGTGGGTCCCTTTGCACAGAGCCTTTGAAGGTTTGGGAGAAGTGGAGTATTTGGGAAGAAGGCCACTTACCTCTGTCCCCAGATCTTTCTCCTAAGAGGCCTCCCAGGCCGCCCCCCCCACACTTTGTCCCTCCCATCAGAGACCTACATTTTTACCAGGGGTCTGATCTCCTAGCTAACTTGCCACTAAGCGGCCTTTAGCATACCCTGAAGGAATCAGAGGAGTCTGTATTTACTGCGTCCAGGCCCAGGAAGGGCTGGGACAACACTTGGGGAGCTCAGGGAGGGAGCAGTCTTAGAAGAGTGCAGCTGAAGCTTGAGAATTCAGGGTGAGGGCGTAAGCCTGGAGGGTACGGGGTGGCATCTGAGGTTTGGGGCCCCGGGCCCCGAGCCAGGTCACCGTTGAGAGATCGGGCCACCGGCTGTAGGAGAAAGTCGCCGGCCATTCAATCCGGACCGGGTAGAGAATAAATTTGGAGACTAGAATGGTCCCCATTCCTGAATACCCAATTAAGTTATTTTAATCCGTGAGGGAAACATACTTATGTGTCCATCTGTCTCTTCGTATGTGTATGAAACAGACCTTTGACATTCACTGAGGACACGTGAAGAAACTTCTCAAATACGTGACTCCCTCACGACAGTGCGTCTCGAACTGCGAGTTGTATGTGGATCACTAGGGATCTTGTTAAAAGGCAGACGCGGAGCCAGCAGGGCTGGGGCGGCACCTGAGCTTCTGCAGCTCTAAGAAGCTCTCAGGTGGTGCCGATGCCGCCGACCCGGACAGCAGAGCCGCACACGGTACCTCGCATCCCACGTCTGTAACGTGGGTCAGTAGTGCACACCTCACCGAGGGGCGTGAGCGGAAAGGTGCCATTTGTTAAATGGGAACCACACACTTGACTGCGGCGAGGGTCCTGGGTGGACCTCGGCTTGCCTCGCCTTTGAAGTGTGTGATTCGCGTTCTTGCCTCGGCAAAGTGACATGTCTCCCCATGTCAAGGACCTTCAGACTTCCCCTCAAAGATCTGGAATCACAGATTACAACTCGGTGAATGCCCAAGGGCTGGTCTCCTCATGTGTATCTGTTCTCATGTGCATCAGATCCCCTCAGACAGACCGGTTCACCGGCAGGCGCCAGGAGCTCGGGCCGCAAGGTGCCTGAGGAGGGTTTGTGAAGGAGGCCGCTCTTTCGAGGTCTGACGGGATGACACAGCTCTTAATCCATGTCTTACCTGTTTATCAGAGAAGGAAAAGAAGTGTCCGCGGCTTGTCCCAACCCACACATAAGCAGGACCGTGGCGAGCTAGAACAGATGGAAATTCTGCCTGACCTCTCTGAGGAGGTTGAAGCTCTCTGTGCCTCATCCGGGCTAGCAGAGCTAACCCGGGGCTCACCTGTGGGCGCCTCAGTGTTTCTGCAGGCAGTGGGGTGGCACCCAAAAGGTGTCCTTCTCAGCCTTCCGCTCCTGCCCATTGAGTTTTATCAGAAAGTCTAGCCCAGCTCTGTGCTATAGGCCTCTCAGCAGGGACGGGAGTGCCCCAGCCTGTGCTCTCCAATATGGGAACCGCTAGCTGCACGTGGCCGTTGAGTCCTTGCAGTGTGGCTAGGGGAGCTGAGGAAAGGGGATTTCTAACTTGATTTAATTTTAATTCCAATAGCTGCCGACAGGTAGTGGCTGTCCTATGGGATAGTGCAGATGTAGACTAATTAACGATCGCTTCCACCCAGCCCACCTCTTTCCCCCCTGTATGCCCGCACGGAACTGCCTGGGGGATCAGAGAGGAGGAGGTGCAGGCAGAAGAGTGAGAGGTGTAGAGGGGAAAGACCAGTGGACACCCGAGCCCAGAACTGGCCTGTTTCAGGCTGGGTTGGCCCAGGCTAGGCAGCACGAGGTCCATGGTGTGTGTTTCCAGCTGCCCACCTTGCTGAGTAACCCCCGGCAAGGCCATGCTCTGAGCCTGGACCTGACTCAGCCAATTTCTGGGGCCCCTGCTGGAGACCCAGCCCCGCCCCCCCCTTCAGAACCCATGTTTCCCGCCAGCTCCTCTTCCCTGTCCATGGACCCAGTGTAAGCGCTCGTTGTGTGCCTGTGTGTCGGTGCACACACCTGTACACGTATGGGCATGCATTTCTATGTCCAGAGCTGACCACGTCTTGGCCCCTGGCTTCCTCATGCTCTTCCATGTCACTGCCCCAGCCCTGCCTCCGTACCTGGGCTCCTCTGCCCTCCCCTGAGCCTTGTCGCTCTAGGTCCACCTCAGTTTCTTCATTGCCCGATGCCCCCAGCTGACAGAAGTGCTGATCTTGTCACACCCAGCAGCTGCGTGCAGAAATGCTACTGCAAGCCACAGCGGGCTCAGCAGCACCCTTGCAAGATGTCAGAACTGTCCACCATAACTCTGTAAGTGTGCGTGGCGTGGCTGTGGCCGGGAGTCCCGGAGGGGAGGGGGCCGCATGCTGTCGCCGCTGCCCTGAGCTTGCGTCCCGCTGGCTGGACGAGAGCGGAGAGCAAGCCCGTGCCTCCAGCCCGGCCCTTTCTGCCCTGTTGCATGTTGTTGTCCGTGTGTCTTGTGAGTTCTTTGCAGCCTCAAGGCCCTCAGGGGAGGGGAGGTCATGGGGATGGAGCGGCAAGGTTGAGGCCTGGAAGCCTCTGCCGCAGCTGCCCCGATGTGTCGTCTTCCCGGAATCCCCCACTTCTCTGGGCTTGTATTTGCAGCTGCCAAATTATTTTTAAGACCCTTGGAGCTTGAGTTCTCAGAGACCATCCCCCTGCACCGGACAGGACCCTCGCCCTGAGGAACCTCACTCACACTTCATGTGCCAAGTGTCTTAACCCCACATTGACCCTGTGAGATGGGTTCTTGTAGAAACGCCATTTTACAGAGAAGAAAACTGAACACAGAGGTGACGGACTCACTCAAGGTCACGTAATTGGCATCTCTAAGCGAAGATGGGTCTTAACTTGGAAATTGCTTTAAGTGGAGGAGCCCACTGTAATTTGGGCAGCTCTGACCAAACTGGAAGGTCTTGGTATTTTTTAGGCCCCTCTGCCCATTCACACCTCTTCGGGGCAGGAGGACAGAGGTTGAGGCCTGTGTCACTGTCTCTGTGGCTTAACCAGGTCATAGGGTGGTTCTGTGACTATCCTCAAAGGAGTCCCAAGGCTCACACCATATGTCCCCATTCCAAGGCCTCCAGTCAGCTCTGAAGTATGGAGGCCTCAGAAATTTGGGCCCTAGTGGCCTCCTCATCTGCCCCCTCTACCTTGTCTACCAAAGGGGTCACCGGGATGCCCTGGGTCCCTGACAGAAGTCCCTGTCCATTCCAGGGGACGGCTGCAGGGCCACCAGGGAGGGAAGGTGTCGTCCTTGCTGCCATTTGCCACATCGCCAGGGAGTGGGAAGGCCTGAGCTCATGTCTGAAAGGTCCCTGCTTCTCACACACTGGACCCATCCGTCCACGGCCACCATGAGCTGCGGAGGCTTGGCCTTTTGGTTTCCAAGACGCTTTGGAACTGCAGGGTCAAGTCCCTGCAAATAGGCCCAGTGCGTGTAGAGGAGGCAGGAAGGGAGGAGGGCAGCGACCACAGGCGCGTCCCAGAGCTGCCTTCCCTCCTGAGCCCCTTCAATTAAGCTTCGTTTGTAAAGTAACCTCTTTAGGCAGCGTCACGGAGGGGTCCCCAGGTGACCCCACGCCTGCATTTCCAGGCCACTTTCCTCTCCTTTTTGGACCTTCATTCTTCAGCCATCACTCCCTGTCGCCTCTGGTGCTGGCCACTGGGTACACAGAGATGAACGGGACCCGAGCCCCAGGTTCAGAGCTCCGAGGCTTTCGTATGGCCTGGTTGTTCGTTTATCCCTTCGTGGGCAGGGAGGCGCCTTCTGAGCGTGAGCCCCTGGCCCGGCAAGTGCTGGCCAGGGAAGGTAACAGATAAGCACCACGTCCACCTCCAAGGAGCCACGGTCTGAGAGAGGACAGACCACTCAAGGACCACACCTGGGCTCAGAGTGCAAACTACTCACATCCTGTTGGCGTCAGCTCTGGTCCGGGGCACCCAGTCCTGCAGAACGGGCTGCTTGTGAGCAGGGACAGACGGTGCGGGCACTGGCTCTGGACAGGGCGGGGCGGGGTGGGGGGGCTTCTTCCTTCCAGGGCTGAGCGGTGGTCCACCTGAAGCTCTTCTCAGACTACTCCTCCCCTTTCCTTGGTGTCTCCTTCTCTGCTTTTCTTTTCTCCCTTCCCCCTCCCTCCTTCCTTCTCCCTCAGTTGAAACTGGGAAGCCAAGGGCCTCACTCAGACTCTGCGGATTCACCTTCTCCTGAAATCTGGAGCCCCCACATGCAACAGAACATTCTCTCCCAGAAAGGCTGGGATGGGGAAGAGGCCAGGGCACATGTGTAACTGCCCCAACTCAAAGGGCCATCCCACACCCCGCTGGGCACCGCTGTGGACAGGAACTGAGCAGGAGGGGAGCCGAACTTCCCACTTACTCCCCAACTCCAATGGCCCACGGGGCGGACTGCACTTGCAGGGCAGGGCTGACTCTTCCAAGAGATCCAGAGAGAGCAGTACACTGGGGTGGGCAAAGATGGGGTGCTACTCTTGGAGGCTTTCTGGGAGCACCCCTTCCCATAAGTGTATGTAATGTCTACCCTCCAGATGTCATACCATGGCTCTGTGCCCCTGACCCTCAGAGCAGAGCCTCACCCACTGGGCTTGGCAGCCAATGGAGGCCTCAGGAGGCATGGAGGTCCCTGTGGCCTGGTCTCTCTTTAACTCCCAAGCTCTGAGCAGCTAGCCTCCTCTCCCTTGACTGTTCCCCAGGTGGCAGGTTCCTCTGGTTTAGTTGGTGCTCGCTTATTCTCAGGGTCAGAAAATCCTTCCTAGAATCCCTCCTAGGTCTCTCCATCTGTGGTCCACCCACTCTGCCCCCACCCGCACCCTGCTCTGCATTTCCCCATCACTCTCCATGAGTGTTCTGGCAGCCCCAGACTCAGAAAAACCCACTGCCTCTGTGGTCCCTTAGGAGGTGGTCTTGTTAGGCACGTGGAACTTCCCTCCAGAGCAAGAGAGGGTTTGCTTTGCTTGAGTCTATCACGTCACTCAAGCCTTCTGAATCCCATCCCTCTATTTGCACCGACTTCACTTTTCCCAAGGGTTTTGCACCTCCCATCAGGGATGTCTGTCAATCACACATTTTTAGTCCATTTTTACTGGCTCTACGGGATACTGACATGGCCTAGAGGGATGGGATGTCCTCCGAGAACCTCCCAGGGAGTTCTGGAAGGGCTTCTCTTTTGGCCACTATTTTCCCAGGCCTCATTCTTTCTAGGAAAGAATCCTGAGAGGGTCTGTGGACAGGAGCCCCAGCTCTGGGGGAGAACAGGGAGCTGGGACTAGCATCTCTGCTGTCTCTGGTTCCAGCATCAAGACCCGGCAGTTCCCCAGAACTATGTCTTGCTCTCTCCCGACAGACGGCTAGCCCGGTCCACCCTGCTGCTCATCCCGCTGTTTGGAATTCACTACACAGTATTCGCCTTCTCCCCGGAGAACGTCAGCAAGAGGGAGAGGCTTGTGTTTGAGCTGGGATTGGGCTCCTTCCAGGTAGGTGTGGCGCAAATGGCAGGTGGACTCACAGAGAGCCAGGGCCCTGGGCCCTGACCTGCCAGCGGTTCTGACTTCTTTAGTCAGACTCAGCCTCGTATTTCTGCCTCCGTAATAAGTGCTGGAAGAGAGAGAAGCTGGGGGAGCCCCTTCTGCTGTCTACCCCATGGGCTCCTGAGAGAACACACACTGATGCCTTCCTGTTGTTGCATCTGAGCGTTCTGAGCAAGGCCTCTCTTGGGCTCTCCATCTCTCCCCTTCAGCCTGGGGCATGAGCAGGGTGTTCTCCAGAGACCTCTGTATCCGCATCCTGACTCGAGCCTGTAGCCCATGCCTCTCCTGAGCACTGGAGCTTGGTCTTACCCATGTTGGGGTCCCCGGTACAGGACCTAGCCACAGAGAGCTGAATGAGCTGAAAGGTGGATGAGCAAATGGATATATAAATGATCCAGGGACTAGTGAGTGGGGAACCATGAATCCGTGCATGAAGACATAGGTAGGTGGGGTTGTCGACATGTGAGTGAAGAAGTGAGCGAGTTGGTGTGAGGATGCACAGGGACCACATTAACAGATGGCAGCCCGGGTGGCCAGTAAAAGTAGCAGGGGCAACCTTGAGTCCCCAGGATAGAGCACCTCTCCCTAACCCAGCTGTTTAACCCAGCTTCTTGATGGTCAGAAGGTTACTCTGTGTATCTGACTTAGTCTCTTCCCCCACCCCGCCCCCATTTTAACTCAAGGCCATTTTACCTGTCAGAGTTCTTAGCCTGGAGCCGCTGGAATCGTACAGACACAGCCCCAGCCTGGGAGTCAGAGCCCAGACACAGAAGCCCGTCTTAGCTTCCATCTTAGAGCCCAGGGCTTCCGTCTTAGCACAGGAAATTCTAAATGCGAAGAATATATGTAAAGATGTGTAGAATAGCCAGCTGCCCGCTCTGTGCCAGACATTTACTCGTGTGTTTCATGTGTGCCGTGTACAAGAGGATCTGGCCAAGGAACGGTAGAATGGGAAGGTAGCGGGGATAAAGACACAGGTCTGGTCTGTCCTGGAGTGGGGCCGCCTCAGGGTCCTGCAGACTGGTTAGGAAGCCCAGGGAACATCCTGGGGACATCCAGGGAAAGCTTCTTGTAGAAAGTAGGCTTGAGCTGGCCCTTGGGAATGGGAAAGATTTGACCTAAGGAATGTGAGATCCAAAGCCGGGCTGTAGCCATTGGGCCTCATGGGGACGGCCATCTTGGTTCAGCAGAACGTTACTCATCTTACCAAAGATTCCTGGGCAGGTGGGCTCCCATCCAGGTCATTGTATCTTCTTGCCGCCTGGTATCATTCTCCATTTCCTCCGCCTTCTACACTCCTGTGCACAAGGTCCCTTGTTAGTATCCTCAGGTTATTTTTGCTCTTTCTCCCTAGGGCTTTGTGGTGGCTGTTCTCTACTGTTTTCTGAATGGTGAGGTAAGACTCTGGCCCTTTGGCTTCTTAACAATGGAGATAGGGATTGCTGGGGAGCAGACAGATAGGGGCCTAGCCTGCTGCCTACCAGAGCTGATTCCCTAGACCAGGGCAACGCCAGGCTCCCAGCACCTGGAGGAGAGGGAAGGCAGTGGTGCTAGGGTCTCCTGACAGCCTTCGCCCTGTGCCAGAATCTCTCCCACTTAGCCTGCTGAGCAAGGCATCAGCTGTACCTGCTGAGCACAGCACTGCCTGGAAGGGCTTGTATGGTAAGACATACGTTAGTAAAGAAAAATGGAAAGTGAGAAAGGGTGAGGCGCAGATAATGGGTGAAATGCAGACAACGGGACGTATAGTTTATGAGGCTTTGATGAGCAGGGCGGCTGAGTAGGGACTCTAGGGGCTTGGGAGAGACCCCAAGAGAGGCCTAGAACCTTCTCATAGTGTTCCATTTCCAGAGCTAGGGTCTTGGGGCCTCCTGCTCTAGTCTGTTAGGGTGATACTTTTGAATAGAGCCCGGAACAGAGGTACTGGGACAGGGGTGGGGGCCGAATGGGTGGGATGGGCTTGGAGAATGGGCAGAAGTCATTGCACCTGTGCTGGCGTCTTGGCTGCATGACCTCAGCAGGCTCCTCTCCTTTTGCATCTGAGAAACCAGAAGTTAGGGTTCAGTGATTGCCAGGACAACCTATGGGAAGGTCAGATGAGGATAGATAAGGAGACAGCCCTGCAGGGAGTGGCTGGGGGAGACAGGAAATGGGAGGGCCTGGAGCTTGCCAAGAGTCTGTGGGGGAGGTGGGGGCTGCAACTGGAGGGCTGGGTGCTGGTACCACTCACTTCCAGTCGTGCAGTTCGTGCACTAAACAAACACGCTAGACCGAGGGGGCATATGGAGGCTGAAACTGGCTGTCCCCTGTACTTACCATGCTAAGAGCAACATGGGGTGTGTGTTCAGCCAGAGAGCACATTATTTAGTGGACCTCAACCCTGACTGCATATTGGAATCCACTGGGAAGCTTTACAACCTATGATGCCTTACCGCCAGAGATTTTGATGTAATTGTTCCGGGATATGATCTGGGCATCTGGGCTTTTAAAACTCTCCCGGTAATTCTAATGTGTGGCCCACTGCTAATGGTCTGAGAGAGTGGGGCTCCTTGGCCTGATCTGTCTGACCCAAGGGCCTGCTTTTTAGTGATTCCCTGAAAGACCCTGTGAGCTGGTCTCTGACCGTGGAGCACCAAGGCCCAGGAGCAGAGGCCAAGAAGCCGGTAGAGGGTCTTGCTCAGACAGCAACATGGGAAAGGGGCTGAGGTCAGCTCTTCGGAGGCATTCTTCCATTGGTGGCCTTGAGGGCCACAAGCCACCATGTGGGAGTCGGCAGGTACTGCAGGAGGGGGCGGGGCCAGCCTGGGAGGGGTCCCGGGCAGCGCAGTCAGGTTGATGAGGCTGGGGAAGGTGTCCGTCTGGCAGTGACCATCCGAGTTGCCCCCTGCAGGTGCAGGCGGAGATCAAGCGCAAGTGGAGGAGCTGGAAGGTGAACCGCTACTTTGCCGTGGACTTCAAACCCCGGCACCCGTCCCTGGCCAGCAGCGGGGTGAACGGGGGCACCCAGCTCTCCATCCTGAGCAAGAGCAGCTCCCAGATCCGCATGTCCGGCCTCCCAGCTGACAACCTGGCCACCTGAGCCCGCGCTCCCCGCCTCCTCTCCTCCACACGCAGGCCGGGGCTGTGGGCAGGCGCCGGCCCACGCATGTTGTGCTTCTTCTCTCACTTCGGGCAGGCCTGAGGCTGGAGGCTGGGCTCCCTGAGGTGGGAGAAGGATGCAGGGGCGCAGATGGGTTATTTCCTCCCCCTGTTTGGCGCTGACTCCACCCACCAGGGCCCCTGGGCCCTGATCCAGACATGTAAATACTCCACAAATTTTGAAAAGTTGTCCCATTCCCTGCTCATTCGCCCACTGTCCCTGCTCACCTCAAGCGAGTCCCCAGCTTTACCCTGCCCTGTTTCCACCAGCCTCGGTGATCTCCTTGACCTTATTAGTGAGACCTTGTGAACCGAGGCTGCTGACCTTGTTTTGGGGGGTTGGGGCAGGCTTGTCCCACGCCCCTCCCCACCATTGTCTGACTTTCGGCGTGGACTCCTTGAGCCTTGTTGCCACCTGAGACCCTTCTCAGGCCTGGCCCAGCATTTGAGGCCTGCCAGAGGTCCAGCTTGGGCTCCCAGAACATCCTTTAGTGCAGGCGAGACCTGAGCCGAGACTCCCTCATACTCCTCACCCAACATCTTGGTGTCCAGGTGCCCAGCTCTTGGGTACGAGGGCAATGGGAGAGCTCCAGGGTTCTTCCATTCAGAGACTTCACTTTGGGTGTGGGGCTAAGGGTCCTGGAATGTTCTGGTGCTCTTCATTTGGTAGAAGAAAAATTGCCAAGAGCCAGAAATGTGGATGTAATTGGAAAGGAGATGGAAAGAATTTGGGGTTCCCATGGAAGAAGACCGTCACTGGCTCCATTATTTTATCCCCGACTCCAGGTGAGAGGGAGTTCATCTGGTAGCCTCCCTTCTGCCTCTCCCATCCCTAGGCATCAGCTGCGGACGGTGAGAGACAGATGCCTCAGAAAGACTATTCCCCACCCATGCCTAAGCCTTCCCCCTCCTCATTTCTCCTTAAGTCAAAGCCATGATTAGGATGAACCAGCCGCCTTCCTGTGATGTCAGTGAATCCTGAAGCACCTTACGCCTCCTTGTACCCAAGTACAAGGCCTAGGTTGCCCCTCACCCTACCCCCATGGACAATGAGGAGCCCCAGCCACCAGCTCCTTGGACTTGGGCTCAGCTACTGAAATATCTCTGAGACCTTTGCAAAGACCCCTCTGTGTATTCTTGACATTGAATCACTATGGACACTAGAGTGCCCTAGACTGTTGGGAGGGGAAGCCACACCCGCCATGCCTGTTAGCAGAAGCTGCAAATGGGAGTGGTGGCAGCTCCCCAGTGCCTGTCATGGTTCTCCAGATGTGAGTTGTTTGCCATAGTCTAGGAATTCAAGATGGGGCAGAACCAGGTTGGGGGAAGATGGACAGAAGTGCTAGAGTGCCATGGTCCATGTGGGGACCGTGTCATTCCATGTCAATTTTTGGTGGTGTTCCTGTCGAAGTGTGTTTGTGGACTTGTTTCATGATCATGTTCCAGAATGCTTGGGGAATTTGGGTGGAGAGGGAATACTGCTTAGCTTGGTTTTATAAAGAGGAAGGGGTCTGGGGAACTTGGGGGTCTGTTTTTGGAGAGATCTTCAAGGTGATTGAAGAAGGACTTAGTTGCTTAGAAACAAGCCCTGTGTCTGTTGCCAGTGAAGCACTGTGGGCCCGTGGGTCTTCGGCAAACCTAGAATCCGCCCTAGTTGGGCTCAGACTGCTGAGACTGTGGACACACAGCTCCCTGTTCTGGGCCTCAGTTTCTCCGTTTGTGAGATGCAGGGACTTCTAAACCTTCTCTAGGCTCTGCACTTCAGTAATTCTCCAGTTCAAAACTAAGCAGATAAAAGGGCATGCGTTATTGTTATGTGTATCATCTAAGGTTTTGAAGTGTATGTGTTTGTGTATATGTGGAGGGAGGGGAGGATGCTGTACATTTTCTCTTTCTTAGAAAGGAAACATCTGTCTCTTCCACCGGGACACCACAGTGGAAGCTGGTGGGCCGGAGGGGAAGATCATGCCAGGGACAATTGGGCAGGTGCCTCAGGTGTGATGTGTAGACCTAGCCGTGTGCCTAGGCAGGGCAAGGTACCATGGCTGCTTGGACAGTAGCCACCTCCAGATCCTAGGAGCAGTCCCTTGACTGGACCCCATTTCTTCGTCCCTGTCCCCACCAGCAGATCTGCTTCACTGTGGAAAAAGAGATTTTGATTTTATATATAAATATCATCACAAAACAGCAAAAACACCATCAGCCCTGAATTCCATGTGCCGTGTTGCCACCTGAGCCCTGGGTTGCATCCTTGTAGAGGTTCTGGGTTCCCCGTTGGTTTGTTTTTCTGTCTGAACAGTTATTACTAGTCTTGTGAAGAGATGTCCCCAATGTATTTTGAATGTTCCAAGAGGTTAGGCAGCTGGCCTATAGGGCCACAGGCAGCGGGGGAGAAGCATAAGGTCTGGGTAAAACCCTTCGCTCTCTGAGTCTTTGTTTTGAAATCTGTAAATGGGCAGTAAGACTAGATGATTTGTAGAGCCCATTGCATCTCTGGAATTCTCTGTCCAAACACCAGCCATCTAGTTACTGGGAATGGGCCCCAGGCAAGGATTGTGGTATTTGCCTGACTGGAAAGGATAAGAAAGTGATGAGAAATCACTTACTGGCAGGCCTAGCTGGAGGGGTTTGAGGGCCTTGGTTAGGCTAGAGAGGAGCAGAGGTATCCAACTCCTTGACTCTAGAAGATCATTACCAGGAAGGGGTTTTTTTTTGTTTTATGCAATCCTAAAGGGCAACCGTCACCCAGGAGAGGCTAAATTCTCCTTGGAATGAAGCGATTATTCAACCTCTTTCATGAATATCCTGCCATGGGAAAGGCCGTGTTAGGAGAGTCTCCAGCCCTGGGGGAGATGGGATTTCAAGTCAGGGATGCTGAGGCTGTCAGGGACTCTGTGAGAGGGAGGAATGTGTGATTTGGGTGGGAGGAGGGGTTCAGTGACTTTTTGGTGGTATCCAGCACTGTGAGCTTCTTAACCCCCTACTATACCTGAGGCGGGGCTACTTTTTCTGTCTCAGTGCGTAGCTCTGCGACCCTCCGTGACATATCCAGTGTCCTGCAGTGATTCCTTCTCTGACCCTTACCCCTCCCCAAACCAGCTTCTCCAGGGAAGAGGGCCAGGCAGCTGGAGCTGGGCCCAAGGCTTGAAGTACACATCATCACTCACCAAGTGTGCTCACTCACCTCCTTCATCTGACCCTTTCCCTTCCTAGAAGGAAAGCTAGAAGAGGCTTTCTTTGTGATTCTGTGAGTACTCTTGACCCCCTCAAGGCCACTCCAAAGTGAAAGCAGTGAGTGCTTTGTCATCATAAATTCCTGTTTGAGCCCAGTGACCATGAAAGCCTGCCAGAAGAGCTCTGAGCAGGAAGCATGGAACCCAGGCTTCTCCCAACTTTGCCACTGACCTGGCCTTGACCCCATCCCCATATATCTTTAGGGAGACTCACAAAGCACTAGAGCTGGGAAGAAAAAATGGAGATCTTCAGGTCAAACCTTCCCATTGAGCTGATGAGAAATCCTTACCAGCAGGCCTAGCACAGTGCCTGTATTGTGTTGGGATCCAATGTGCTTTACAAACCTGAATGAGGAAATGGGCCCACCAGCATGTGCCCATTTGCACATGAGCCAGAATAAAGTGTCCGTGCAGAAAACATTCAGCCTCGTGCAAGAGAGGGGCTATGGCTACAGAAGTTGTTAGGACTCCATATTGCAGGAGGAACAATGGAGTCAGTGTGGCATGGGGAGACCTGTGTTCTAGCTCGGGCCTTGCCACCTGCTCTGTGCTCCAAGGCTTAGCCTGTTTGAGCCTCTGCTTCCTAATATGAGAAATGGGAAGACACAATTTGCAGTCTGCTCCTCAGGCCAGGGATAAGGTTCAAGTGAGACATTCTTGTGTGTAAAAGGGCTTCGGAAACTACACAGGTATGAGCTGGTTTCGGGGGCGAAGATCCCTGAAAGGGACTCCATGCTGTTTGTCAACTGCTTTGAGCTTCCCAGGTTAACCTTTGCCCCATTTGTAAAACCACCAGCACTAGGGGTAAGGGGGATGCCAGTGGGCTCTGATGGACACAGAATTCCAGGTTTATCTCTGCCAACTGATTCGGTGCGTTCTTGGGGTTAGGATGGGAGAATTTCATGCGGGTGGTGATTTCCATGTCACTTCTGTGGGAATCCTTCAAGGATCTGGGATAGCCCTCAAGTGGGCTATGTGCCCCTTTCTTCTTTCCCTAAATATGAGGTCCTGGGGTGCATCTGTGCTTGGCCATTTGTGTCTTGTCTTATGTCTGTGCTCTGTAGTTTGCCCCTGTGAAGGCTGAAGTGGGGGCCGTCTCCAGCATCCCAGACATGGCCCCAGGCTTGCTTGTGGAACCAGGCTCACCTGTGTTTCATCTCCCACAATAAAGATAAGCCCCGCAGACCTCACTGCTACTGCTGCCACCATTAATGCTGTGCTCACAACCTTGTCCGGGATTTTAAGGATGTCAACCTGCTGTAGATAACTCAATAAATGTCTTATCATTTTTCCTGGTGGCTGTAACTTGGAAGAAGCGGAGGGCAGGGAGGAGAGGAGGTAAGAAGGGGAGGAAATCTGATCACCCAGAGTGGATGATAAACTGGAATCCAGTTTATACAGTCCTGTGGCCTTCTGGATTCCAAGGGAGAGATGTGAGAACAAGCATAAATGAGCTTAGAATGGGCTTGGAAGAGTCAAGTCCTAGGATCATGTAAACTGAATGGAATGAAGGTCTCTTGGATGTTTTGGGTTCCTAGAAATGGAAGTAACTCACCCCACAATTTCTGATACCTCATGGCCTCCATGTTGTTTTTATCAGCATGGCTACCAAATACCGCAAAGCTTGCCTACAGTGAGCATTTCATTCCAGGTAAGCACGTGTGCATCATTGGCTGCCAGAGTCCCTCGTCCTAATCTGGATATTTAGAGCCATCATCCCAGGCCAGAGCAGTTAATGAATTCCAGGTAACCTCCATTTCCTTGAGTTTCTTTTGATTGTTACAACTTACAGTGCCCATTTTTATAGTAGTCAGAATGTACAGTTGCCAGCAACAGAAGATAATTTTGACTGATAAATCAGAAACGGGGTTTAGGAGAAAGATGTTGGGCATCTCCTAGAACACTCTTGAGGCTGGACAAAAATGGCAAAGGTGTTTCAAGCTGGAGCATGCCACAGAACCGGTGACAAAGCTGTTGACTGCTGCTGCTGCCAGCCCAGAAGTCTCTTCTGTGCCAGGGAACCCCCCCCCCCCAATCGTAGTTACCAGTTCTGAGAACAGGGAGCTTTGCTGCCATCCTCACCAGCAAATCAGATTCCATATGAAGCCTCTCAAGTCTCTCACTTCTGAATTAAAGTCTCGCATGAGTCCATTAGATTGGCTTGTGTTCCAGCTGCAAAGGAGGCTGGAAATTTGACTTTTCTGGGTTCTACCACGAGGAAGTGAGGCTCCTCAGTGTAGAAATTTTCTAAACATAACAATAGTGTCGAAAAGCCCTGAAATAACAAATGCCCATTACAGCAGGCCTGAGGTCTACAGCCGTTGCAGAGCCCTAGCACCCTTTAGTGATTAGGTGGGCCACTCTGAAGAAGTCAGTCAATGACAAGATAAATCCCAACCAGATAACATGTGAGCCCTAAAACCAGATAGGCCTCTTGCCAAATGCACCAGGTGTCTAGTGGGGGTGTTCCCCAGCTATTTCTGCTTCCTACGATTGCCCTTCCTTTTTCCTCTCCAGGTCTACCTCTTCTTGAACCCTAAAAAATATTACCAGACTATGTAATATAACCCATTTAGCAGATATCTTGAGCTGCTTTCAAAATGGAACCTACCCTCAATGGGTGAAAATCAGTCTCTTTGCGTGTCAGACTAACCTGACCAGCTCAGGAAGAAGACTCCTCTAGGGTCTGGAAGTCTAGTGTCTAGTGTCACTAGTGTGACCCTGATAAAATGAGGCTCCATATGTTTCATTCTTGGAGATCACATTCCAGAAGCAAAGATAAGGAGCCAAAAGTAACTGAAACCTTGAATTCCAATAGACTTGAACTTCTTGGCAATTGTGAAGATCATCAAACTACTAAATCATGTCCTATCCATTCCACCAAAGCTATCAATTATTCCAGCTCTCTTTTCTCCCAAGCCCCTTAAAAGAATGCCCTCAACTCTGGTTATTCTGATGATGCTCTTTGCTACTGGTAGTGTGAGCAATTCATCCTGGGTACTCAGTGGTTCTCAAGCATTAGGATGCATCAGAATCACCTGAAGTGTTGTTAAAACACAGATTGATGGACCTAAATTTCTGATCCAGCAGGACTGAGGTAGGGCCTACCTCATAGTCTGCATTTCTAAAAAGTTTCCAGGTATAGGTGCTGCTTTGGTCTGGAGATAATACTTTAGGAACCACTGTTCTAGACACTCTACCAAGGACACCAGCTGGACATCACTGTCCCTTTTTGTGAACCTTGGGCCTGGACAATGATTAATTTCCCAAGAGGGGGAGGACAAATGCAGCCATTAACAGAATAAGCTTTAGTCAACTTTTCTTCCCTGGCCACTGCCTGAGGGCCAGGAGGCAGAAAGGTCCAAGCAGAAATCAGCCCATAGATGTCCTTTTAGTCTCAAAGTGTAAGATCATCTCTGAATCAACTAGGATGGGGTTCAGTGGGTCATAAAATAGAAACATAAAAATAAAAATATGTGGTTTAATGAAGATAGAAGTTAATTTTTCTCATATTAAAAAAGTCCAGTGGTAAACTCCCAAAATTGGTGTGGCGGTGTTATGGTCTCTCTGAGGACTCAACCTTCCCACTTTCTGCTCCTCCATCCTTAGCATGTGACTTCCAGTCTCAAGGTCACATGATCCAAGATGGCTCCTGGAGGTCTGGACATCACCAGACCCAGGGGCAGTAAGAATACGCAAGATACCCCTCCTCCTAGTTCAGTCATTTTGTTTTAAGAAGCCTCACATCTGCTTATGTCTCTTTGGCCAACAGTTAATCACATGGCCATACTTTACTGCAAGGCAGGCAGTATTATGCACCCCTAAGAAAATTGGAAGGAGAGAATAGATACTGGCTGGCAAACAGTAATTTGTGCCATAGTCTTAAACTCCCATAGGTGGTGGTCACTGAATTCATCCACACCTGTGAAAAACCAGAGGCTGAATGATCCCACTGATCTCCCACTCTATAATAGTGGGAATAAACTGGGGGATGCAGTCTCCAACCTTGTCCCTAGAAGGACTCTGGAGGGCCCCAGTCAGAATGGAGGGAACTTTTTATGCCCACACACAGGAAGCTCTGGTGTGAGGTGTGAGGGCAGGTCTGCATTGCTTCTGGTTTTCTCCACCCTTCTTGCTCTCTCATGACTGCATTTCCTGAGTGGATTCTGCTCTGCCATGGATTCTACACTATCTAATCTCTTTTTAATTGGGAGATAAATCAAAGTAGTTATGTAGTTATATAGTTCACTTTTTTTTTTTTTTGTCTTTTAATTTCTGTCAGTTGCTCTCAAGTAAACTCAAGTGAGGTAATTCTGAGCTTCCCAACTTTGTTAGACTGCACCCTGGTGACACCCATTGCTGCTGTCCTGGTCTGAGTGTGCAGATGGCTTATTCCCCCTGTTCTGGGTGCAAGATTATAATTTTGATGTGTGAAACTCAGTCACCAAGAGCTCTTATAATTTTTTGGATATTGTAAATTATCATGTAAAGATAGTTTTCCTTGGCCTCTGAAATAATTGTTTCCTAAATTTCTATAAAGGAGAGGCCTTCTGGGTATCAATCTTTCTAGAAGAAGGATGATGGCAATAGGATATGACCCTTTCATTTATTTATTCAACAAATACTTGTTGAGTATCCCCATTTAGCAAACATCACTTTAGTGCTTACTGTGTGCCAGGAACTGTTCTGGCAATCATCATAGACAAAGGCCCTGCTCTCCAAGATATTACATTCTAAATAAGGAAGGAGGAGAGAGATGAGGTGATTTCAGAAAGAGGAATAGTGTTATAAAGAAAATAGCAATTGATAAGAAGAGAGTGCTGGGGCTGGGCATCCAGGGGAGACCTATTTAGGAGGCAGACATTAAGTACCTGAACATTCTGCCCCTCTCAGGCTCATTAACCCATCCCCTATGGATCTCTGCAAACACCAAAGGGAAAACCATTATATGTAGAGGAACCAGCAAGAGAAAATGCACCAAAGTGTGAAATGCATGTTCAAGAAAGGGCATCTACTTTCCTAGGGCTGTTCTAACAAATTATCATAAACCAAGTCACTTAAAACAACAGAAATTAATTCCTTCACAGTTCTGGAGGCCAGCAGTCTGAAATTAAGATGTCAGCAGGGTACCCGAATGCTGTAAAGGCCCTGAAGGCTCTACAGAAGAGTCTGTTCCATGCCTTTCCTTTAGCTTCCTGTCTTGCTGGCAATTCTTGCATTCCTTGGCCTGGAGAGGCATCACTCCAGCCTTTTCCTCAGTTATCACATGGCTTTCTCACTATATGTCTGTCTGTGTATCTGTGTCTTCCACTCTTTTTACAGGATGCCAGTCATATTGGGTTTAGAACCCACCCTAATCTAATATGACCTCATGTTAACTAATTACATCTGCAAAGACCCTGTTTCCACATACAGGGCACATTGACATGTATTTGGAATTAGGACTTCAATGTATCTTTGAGGGGACATGATTCAACACACAGCAAAGTCCAAGAAGTTTGCCCTTTGAAGTTTGAAGCTTCACTGGTTAAGCTGATGCACTGCTTTGACTTTGATTACTTGGCAGAGGTAGGGGTTGATGATGGAAATGTGGGGCAAAGGTTGATGTTACAGCCTCCTCTCACCTAGTCTCCCTCAGTACCACTAATGGATTTGAGTAAAAAAAAAAAAAAAAAAAGCATGCATCAGCTCTGGCTCACACAGTCCTGGGCTGGTCCTTTGCTGAGAATTTCTCACGTTTCCCATGGAAATTGACTGGCTCCTCAGATTCCATTTCCTGCCAGATTGCAACTCCCACAGCAGCGTCAAAATGCTTAGGGGGCCCAGTCTCAGCAGGTGAAGCTGGATGAAATTCATTCAGGAAGGCTAGACACTGACCTTGTGTCACCATCCAAATAACCCCAGCTTTCAAAGAAGTTGAGTGCCCATTCCACAGCAGAAGCAGAAGCAAACTGAAAAACTACTCTGATAGTCAGCTACACATACCCCTGGATGCCAGAAGACTTGTACAAAACCAAAATTTACATATATTCCAACTCATGCAGACTTTCACATGGAGATTTAGGAGTGAAGTCCCACCAAGTCGATGGGAATGGTCTTTGTTTTGGCCCTCAGGGCGTACTCTCGGGCCATCCCTCTCAGTCATTCTCTCTTGTTCCCCTTCAAGACAGTCCCTGCCCCCAGTCTATTATACTCTCTTTACTTACTTTCCCTCATTGTGGGTCCCTCCTCTCTGCCGTTGATCTAGATTCAGGAATAACCAGTTTGGGGGTCAAGGTTTTCCTTGAGATGGTACCCTTTTGGTGTCCCTGTGTTTTGGGTTTCCTGACATTTGAGAGTCATCTGTGATTTTCTCCTCAACCCTCTTCTTCTTAGACACTCTCTCCATGGGCAAAAGTTTTCATTCTTATTAATTAACCATGACCTCAGTTGATAACCCCAACTCTTCATCTCTAGGCACAATCTATTGTCAAAGGCAGGGGTTTGTGCAGTAAGTACCATGGAGAGAGCTGAGTGAACTTCAGCTCCAGCACCACAGACAGTTCCAACATACTCTAAGCACTTGAGAGGCAAATCTTTGTGGCTAACTTACCAACCTGAACAAAGGCAAATCTAGGATTTATAGAGCCTGAAACACATATTATTGGGGGGGGGGTTCTCTTTAAAAATACAAAATTTAAATTCAAATTTAGTTATAAAAATGAGGTGTTCTTTTTTAGAATGAGAAAAGCTGCGAACTATCACAAATATTTCAAAACCCTGAAAAATTGTGTAATATTTATATTAATTACTCTAGGGCACTTTTGTCTACTTTTTGGGCTATACACCCCTTGATTATATCTTTTTTGGATAGTAATTTTTAAATCATTCTCTATACAGATCATTGAAATCTAATTTAGTCACATGATTAATAAAAATATGTGGTTTATTATTGACAATTTGAACTCAGTACCAATAAGAACAGAATCCTCCACTGTTACATATCTGGTCATCGGAAGATTGTTTTCACAGACTAGTGCCTGGGTACATATATGCCAAACTTTGTTTCTCTGCAACTATTTACAATGCTGGACACTGTAGGACACTTTCACATTATGATATGATCTCTAGCCCTCTGTTTTTATATGTATGTGGAATAAAACATAAAAGTATTCCTAGAAAGCTTAGTAATAATATAACTATATAATGAAGCAACAGTACACAATTTAATTGTAACCCAAACAATTGAGTTAGAATGTATCACTAACACTACCCAACATGTGGTAGTTGGTGTTGGATTTTCAGTCCCTTGAGTCATATAGTATTTTGACTGTTCAGTCTCTTGAAACATATAGTATTTTGACTGTTAGAGACACCTGATAATAGCTGGGGAAGGGGTTTGGTAAGTCAACTTTTCCAGGAGAATTTGCTTTGAGCCTGAGTATTAATGAACAAATGGAAAGAAGAGAGGAAAGAAATACCATAAGAAGCAGCAAAAGTAGCATTAGCAAAGACTTCTTGACTTTCTTCTGAAAATATTTCCATGATCCCAAATCTGGCTAAATGCTTCTCTGATGTTTTCTCATAGAATTCTGTACTAAAGTCCCACTGAATCTGAGCATTCATGCAAGAAATATTAATGGGATGTCTGTTAAGTTCTATGGGTTTTAGATGCCATGAGTTAAGGATAAGATTTTTTTCTCATAGGGAATACATTCTACTCAGGAAAAGGGAAAGAATATAGGCAAACAAATAATAACATAATTTCAGGTAGTTCTATGTGTACCGCTACAAAATAGGGTAACAGGATAGAGCAGATTTTAATAGGGTGCTCCATATAGGCCTCTCAAGAAGGTGACATTTGAGTTGAGTCCTAAAAGACAAGGGTATGGCCATTCAAAGATCAAAAGAGCAATGATCTGAAAAGTGCAAAGATCCTGATGTAGGTACAGACTTTGTGGTGTTTCTAGAAACAGAAAAATGACCAGAGTGTGGTTAGAATGCCTGATTAACAAGGCTGGTAAGCAAACTTTAGTTTCAAATACATAGAAATTCTGGGTGAAGAGTGATATGTATACATATGTATATGTTTAGAAATATAGCAGAACTAATGCAAGAAAGGGAAATCTCCAGGGAATGGAAATAAGGAGAGCGGAAGTAAGCAACGAGTGCAGGAAGTCATGGAGAAGGTCACAGTGTTTGAGAAGTAGGCAGTGACCAGGTCATGTAGTGCCTTGTAGGCCATGATAAGAAATCTGGAATATTTCTCAAGTGCAGTAGAAAGTCTTGAGAGAGTTTTAAGCTAGAAAGTGAGGTCATGCAGTTTATATGTTCCAATCGCTCTGGCAGCCTTGTAGAGAATGGACCGTGGGCTGACCCAGAAGCAGCTCCCATTGTCCAGATGAGAAAGATGATCTCTCAGCTTGGAGTCAAGCTGTAGCAGTGAACATGGTGAGAAACTACTGGATCAGGGGCATCTGGAGCTCAAACCAATAGGAGTTGCTCTTGGGTTGGGCATGGTAAGGGAAAGATGATGATCTTGAACGATGGCTGGGGTGGGGGTGCCATTAATGTAGATGAAGATGGGGAGGGCAGACTGCAGGGGAGACTCGGAGAGTTCTGTTACAGAAGGGTCAACTTTTAATGTCACTGACTTTATCAGTCAGGAGTCAGGAAAAAAGAAGCCATTCTGGGTATTCCAAGTATGAGGGGTTTTAATAGTGGGAATTAGAGGCTCGGAGAACCACTGGATAGGCTGAAGGAGTGAGACTCAGCCTGCACTGAACCCCCCAGCAACACCAGGACCTGAGGCTGTGCCTTGGCCCCCACAAAGCAGGCACCGTGGAAACACAGAGAGTGCAGAAGACAGGTGTCATGGGCTATGCAAATGGCCTGGTGAGTGGCCCTGCCTCCTCATTCATCTGCATCACCAGCAGAGAAATACTTAAAACAGGTCATGACCCAACCTGTCATTTAAGCTGAACGAGCAAGTGAGGTAAGAGCAAATCTAATAAGCCCAGGGACCGAGAACCGATTTGTCCCCTAGCCAAAACATCTAGAGGCAAGTTTTCTATCTTGAGTTCTTTGGGAGGAAAATTAGTGTGCGGGTCTGCACCGCCCCCTGCTGGTCACTCGGTTATCAACAAGACAGCGCCACGCTCCCTTCTGGAAATCGCAGGAGCCCTTCCCAGCAGGGATATCTCTGCCAACCCGACTTGTTTCCACACAATGACTCATAAATGAGATAATGAAGGGCAAGAGCAAGTTAAAATATTTACTATAATTAACATCAAGATGAAAAACTTATATCTTAAATTGCCTGTGGAGAGAATGTGGCCTAGAGAGGATTTTGTAGTGGGTTGAACCCTCTGCCTTTTTGGCTGGGAAGAATACACTTACGTTTTTTTCTTCCTAATCATCCAGAAAGTTGATTTCTGAAGACCACAAAAATAGAAGAAACATATGTTCGATGTCATTTGGGAAGTAAATATGTGCCTAAGAATTTTCGCACTCAGTGGTAAACACGAATATACTCATTTATCCATTCATTCGTTCCTCAGATCTCCACTGAGGGGTTTGCTATGTCCTCCCTCCCATGCTGTGGGAGACATGAAGGTGAAAGAGGTAAGGACTCTGGTATCGAGGAGCTTGCTGTTTGTAAGGAAGTTGATAAATAAGAAGGCAAACCAGGAGATGTGCCTTAGAAGATGTTGTTGGTGTCCACCTGGGTCCCGATGCTGCAGGTGTGGGCTGCTGATGGTGTACACCTGCCCCTTCTCCAGATGGTCACTGAGGGATGCCCACGGGGTGATACCACCCTCCCTTCACACTTCCCACCTGGCAAAGCCTGAGGCCGGGGACTGGTGGATGGAGGGATATGACAGCCCAGCCCCTTGCAACCTCTGGGGTGCACTGTGCAGGGGCAGGAGGGGGATGATTCTGCTGAAATAGCATCTCTGCCTAGCCCCTTCCTCTGCCCCTCCCTGTTTTCCTCGTTCCCCTACAGTTTGTCCGAAGGGCACCCCCCTCGATAAGTTACTTGCTCAAGATTGTCCATTTCAGGCTCTGCTTCTTCAGAATCTAGATAAAAACACGTGCCATTGAAGAGGCTCAGGAAAGACGATACCTAGTTTTAGGATCAGGAAAACATGCCAGGAAGGTTGGGTTAGATTTGAGCACATTAGACATGATCGTTCATTCCACAAACAAATATTGATGAAATGCCTTCTATGAATTGGGCATGCTTCCAGGCCTTGGGGACAGAGCAGGAAATATGGTAAAGTCTTACTATCACTGGCATTTACATTCTAGCAGGGAGGGAAAGAAACAAGAAGACAAGCGATGGGCACTTAGATAAACTGAAGTAAGTTCTATAGTGAAAATAAAACATGCCAACTACTTAATGTCACCAAGTTTCTTTCCCACAATTTTCCAAAAACTTACCCATTGGGACAGAAGTGCTAATTCTTTACACAATGGTTGAGGTCTCAGTCAGTGTCAACTCCCAGAATTCCTGCTATGGATGGTTAGTTCAAACCATGACATTGACCCCTGAATGTTTTCCACACACTTTCAAACAAACGCTGTGTTTGGGATCTTGGAACATTCTCTAGGCTTTCCATATTTAAGGAACTGAAGTATTTCATTTAGTCTCTGGATTCAGAGCCAAGGGTCCCTCTAGAGGACCAGGGATGGTGTAAACCAGTAGAAGACAAGTCTCTGCCATTCCTGGTAGTGAATGCCTCTGGTCACCTGATGAATGGTCCTGGGGACCTGGTGGACCTTGGGTCCTTCTGGGAGCCCAGGCTCTCCTCGTCCTGCATGGCTATCAGTCCCATTCTCCATGCCAATGTCCTGAGAATATGCTGTCCTTTGATCTAATAAGCCTTCCCGAGACTTGTGGCCTTAAGACCTAAAACCTCTCACTGGCCTATAAGCTCTCCCAGTAGGGGTGTGTTTTATCCATCTTTCTATGCCCAAGAGGGTACAAAATAAATTTTATTGCATGGGAGTTAACCAGTGATGTTTGTGGAAATAAGTGACTTCCAGGCAACTTTTAGTCCCTACTTGCTTGCCTTACTCATGCTCCCCAAAGGCCAGGCTCCAGTCCTCTCTCCATTTGACAAGACTCATGCCCTTTCCAATATGGTGCCTTTGTTCAGTCCATTCTCCTGCTCAGTGGCTCTCTGAGGAATTTAAAGAAACCCCTGGGCTTTTGAGATAGCTAGCCTGCACTGGAATCCCAAAGTATGTGACCTAGGGCAAATGGCTTCTACATAGAAATCTTGCATATAGTCTCCTACTCCTGCCTGTACAGAGTAGGTGCTCAACATACCTCATTCCCCAGCTCCCATCTTCCACCAAGTTCACTTTTGAAATATTCTCCTCTGTTCCCAATAACCAAAAGCACTCGCCTTTCAAATCTCACTTCTTCCACAAAGACTGTCATGATCACTGGGATGGCAGACTGACCTTAGGCCCAATGTTTTTCTTTGTTGTTGTTGTTTTCTTTTCTTTTCTATAATTTGCGTAGGATAGGATCTTCCTAATGCAGCAGTTATCAATCCTATGAAATCCAACATTCCTTTCGCATAACACTTGGTGTGGCTTTTCTAATATTTTGATCCTTTTCTTTATGGGAACAAAATTGGATGGCTTTCACCCTGGGTCCTTGAAGTCAGGTGTGGCCACGTGACATGGACTAGCCAATGTACTGTGAACAGAAGCTGGGCCACTTTGCTATCGAAGCATTCAAGAGCCATGTGAGATTCGTCACGTTCTTGTTCCCTCTGCTGGGGCAGAGATCAAGGTAGACATGTCATTTGTGCCAGAAATAAGCTTTGGCTGTTTTCAATCACAGAGTTTAACACAGAGTTGTTAATTTCTGCAGCATAATTAGCCCATTACGATTGATGCATCCATTATACTTCCCTAAAATGAAATTCATAGTATATACGTGTGTGTATGTGTCTATATGGATAGGCATATATATTTACTTAAGTTTTTAAAAAGCAATATAATGGTATAACTGCAATATAAAGGAGAAAGAATGGGGGTATTAAACTGTAACGATATATATTCAGCTGATAACACCATAGCAGAAGTACAGAAGTAGATGCTCACTTCTCTATGTACATCTTATTACCATAAATACAGCAGCTGCAAAGAGGGGCTCTTAGGAATGTGCCAGTGACCCAAACGTCACCAGCAGAACTATTGTCATTGATACGATCATCTAAAATTAGGAACATGTCTTGGTAGAGTTTTGGACAAGAGTTTAGTCCTCCTCTGATTAATAAAGCAGTTGCTTTCCTGGGAAATGCAATACATTTTAAAACTATCCTCCTAATACTTTGCCTTCAAATATAAACAGGAATTGTGTTCTTGGTCCAGGTTTGAATGTAAACCTATACTGGCCCAGGTTTTAAGTTAAAAACCTGCATGTTTTTGCCTCCACAAAGGTCTGTTAGGATGTTGGAAAGCCGCACAGGATGTGGGACAATTGGTCAGACTGAGGACCTGCCTTGTGTATTGCAGGATGTCCACTCTTCTTGGCCCCCGCCCAGTAGATGCCAGCTGTACTCAGCTCTCATTGTTGTGATTATGCAAAATGCCCCCCCCCACAAAATTTCCAAAGTAAACTTAGAGACTGGGTTTTTCCTTCCTTGAAAGCTCTCAAGTCTTCCTGAGGAAAGTCACTGCTCTATAGTTCTTCAAGTTACCTAATACCATCCAGAACTGAGCTGTGTTAAGAGTAGCTTCCTGACTCTGTTGGATGGATTTTCTAAAGCTGATTCGGTTGAGGTTTCCTTATTAGCACACGCCGAAGGACTGCTCCTATGGCCAGGTCCTCCAGGACTCTGTCTACGGTGGCGGCATGAGGACTGGGATATAGAGCAGCACGGTGGCGCACAGAGGGCTGGCTACCCCATACCCTGCTGGCCAGCACCGTCAGATGCCAGGGATATTTCTGGAACATCCTAAACTTTTCCTCATTTGGTTGTTAGAGCTCATCATACAAGTCCTTTCCCCACCTCCAAAGAGGATCTCTGGGGTTTCCACCCCATCCCAGTGCCTTCCCAGTATTTCCAGTGTTAGATGGCCCAGACCGGGTTCAGGACATAGTGGTACTTGGGCTGGGCTGGCTCAGCTGAAAATAGTCCACGGGGAATGGGAGCACACTGCAGGCAGCACACGCTCTTAGCTGCTTCTGAAAAGAATGGTGTTCACAGATTCCTGTGGTTCTCCGTGCCCTCCTCTGCCAACCCACCATTCGCTATATGCAGCTGACCTCGGCTTCACCCTGGAGGGACTTCCCTCATGCCTTGCTTTCCATGGCTACACTGGAGAGCGAGATCCAGGGGGAATTCTGCCCCACTAGGTGCTGATATGCTTCAGCAGCTCATTAAGTGTGGGCATTGCTTTGGGAACCAGGAGGTGGTCTTGGGGATTTACCATTTTGGGGGATTCTCTAAAATGCCGATTGACAATCTGATTCTTGGACACTCTGTGCTCTGCGGTCTGGTGTCATAAATCATGTTGTCTGGTGGCCTCGGACTCGGCATCTTGCCTTTACAGTTTCTTTCTCCTAGCACAGGCTCTCACTCTTTCTTCTGCCTCAGTCCCATGGCTTTTCTTGACCTCTGCCTCTGAAGGCTAAGCAACACATTTGTGTTTGGTGGGGGAGTGTAGAACCCACCCGTTCCTGCCTCTGGACCCCATTTCCAGCTGGCCCTCCTCGATGGTAACAGGCATTATCTCAGGCAGACAGCAGGGGGCAGGAGGGGGCTGAGGATCTCATGTCTCCCCTTTCTTTGGTTCTTCTCTAGCCCGAATCTTAGGTCCAGTCACATTCCTACTTTCTGCCTCTGTTCAGACAGGCTTTTGTATACATGTGCCAGACCTTAAGCTGTTCGATTCTCTGATTCTTGATTTCCTAGACCTTTTCTTTTGTTTTGTTTTGTTTCGTTCATTTATTTTGAGAGTGAGAGAGAGAGAGAGAGAAGAGAGAGCACACGTGTGATTCAGGAAGGGTGAGGGGGAGAGACCGAATCCCAAACAGGCTCTGTGTTCTCAGTGAGGAGCCCAACGCGGGGCATGACCTGAGCTGAAATCAAGAGCTGATTGAGCCACCCAGTTGCCCCCATTGACTTCCTAGACCTTCTTAACAAGGCTGAGTCCTGTTTCCATTCTCATTTTAGATAAGCCAGCTTGAACCAAACCATATAGCTTTCAAGAAGAAACTTACTAGATAGAAAGAAACAGGAGAGGCTTAACTATAGTGTCTATGGATATACACTGGTGTAATAAAACTTTAAAGAAGTCATGGAAATGATTACTATAAAAGTCAGGAGAGTCATTAATTTGGGGGGCAGGGACAGGACTGTGATTGGAATGCACACGGAGGGGCCTCTGAAGTTAGCTAATGAAAGTTCTGGATGCTGGCTCTGAGGGTTTTTACCCAATAATTTATTAAAACTATACATTTTTGTATTATTTATTTATCTGTATTTATCTTACAATAAAAAGTTAGATTAAACAATTCCATCAAAAGGTAGAGATTATCAGATTCCATTAAAAAACATGATTCAGCTATATTCTGCCTATAGGAGATACACTTTAGGTTCTAAGCAGCAAATAGATGGGAAGTTAAAGGATGAGCAAAGGTATATCATGTGAACAGCAACCAAGGGAAAGCTGCAGGGGCTATGCTGATACCAGACAATATGGACATCAGTCAGGAAGATATAATGATTATATACATATATGTATCTAATAATAGAGCACTAAAGTACATGAAGTAAAACTTTCATAAATGCGGAGGGAAATAGTTCAATAGCCATAGTTGTGAAAATATTCATAGCCTTGAATAACACTGTAAACCAAAGACCTAACATGTGCAGAACTCTCTCCCCCACAAGAAAATACACACTCTTCCCAGGTGCACATGGAACATTCTCCAGGACAGACCACATTCTAAGCCATTAGGTAAATATCAATAAATTTAGAAGGATAGAAATAATATAAAGCATGCTCCCCAGTTACAATGGAATGAAATTGGAAATCAATAGCAGGAAAACAACTGGGAAACTCACGAACTTGTGGAAATTCAACAACATACTCCTGGATGGCCTATGGGTCAAAGAAGAAATCAAAAGAAGTCAGAAATTACTTTGAAATGAGTGAAAACGAAGATACAACATACCCCAAACTTATATTATGCAGCTAAAGCAGAGCTTAGAGGAGAATTTATAGCTATCAATTTCTATACTGAGAATGAATAAAGATAAAAGAAACCCTTATACTAGAATGTTTCTACCAGCATTATTCATGATACCCAAAATGTAAAAACCACCCAAGTCCATCAATTGATCAATAGAAAAACAAAATGTGGTACAGTCATACAACAGAATATTATTTGCCTTTCTAAAGGCATGACGTGCTGACATAGGCTACGACATGGATGGACCTTGAAAATATTATGCCAAGTGAAAGAAGCCAGTCACAAAAGGCCACAGAGTACATGCCTCCATTCATATGAAATGTCCAGAACAGAGAAAGCTATGGAGACAGGAGGCAGATTTGTGTTTAGGGCTAGGGCAGGACTTTGATTACAGAGGGATGATACTGACAGTTTTTTTTTGTTTGTTTTTTTTTTGTTGTTTTTTTTTAATGATGAAAATGTTCTAAAATTGTGGTGATGGTTGCAAATATCTGTGAATACACTAAAAATTATTTAATTGTACACTTTAAATAGATGAATTGCTTGGTATATGCATTGTATCTCAATAAAACTGTTAAAAAGTTTAAAAATGAAACACTACTAGAAAAGACAAACATTGATGTAAGTAGCTTTGAATACATTTGATCAGACATACTTGGGAAGATCTGTAAATTCAGGCTTACCTAATAATAATAATAATAATAATAATAATAATAATAATAATAAATGTAAATACTAGAAGTTGAGTTTTTCTTATCTTTAGCCAACTTAAACTGTGCTTGTTTTATGTAAGTGAATACTATCATAAATTCTCTCTTTTATACTTCATCTGCCTTCAGAATTTTTATGTTCCACTTTAGCTTTTGTGATTAGCTATTTTCAAAGGCTGTATACAATTTTAAGGTATAAATATGCTGCAAGTTAGGCCATCATTTCTCTCAACCCGCCTGTAAGAAATTGTACGACTGTTTTCCAACGGGGCTGTGCCATTTTGCATCTCCACCCACAATGTATGAGAGTTCCAGTTGCTCTGAATCCTCACCGGCACCTGATATTGATAGTTTTTTTTAAAAAGCCTTCCTAATAGGTAGGGACATCTCTTGCAATTTTAATCTGTTTTTTCCTAATGAATCATACTGATGAATATTTTCTCATGTGTTTATTTGCTGCTCATATCATCCCGTTGGTTAAATGTCTGCTCATATAACCCATTTTTCAAAAACACTTGGGGTATTTGTTTCCTCGTTATTGAGTTGTGAGGGTTTCTTGAAAAAAATCTTCATACACGTTCTTCATCAGAGATGTGTTTTACAAATATCTTCTCCTAGTCGGTGGCTTGTCTTCATTTTCTTAACAGCATCTTTGGAAGACCAGACTTCTACGATTTTTATGAAGTCCAATGTATCAACTTAAAAAAAAAATTAAGAGACCCGTTTATGCAATAGGAAATAGATTTGAAATAGGAGGGGAGCAACATAGAGTAAAGACATTCATGTAAATTGGAATAGAAATAAGTTTAGTGTAAGAAAAATCAGCTGCTGCAATAAATTAGGTGTGGAAATAAATGAGGATTTAGGCAAATGTGATAACAACAGGAACTGTAGTTTATGAAAATTTCATGTCTGCTTAACTAGAATGTACTAACGAGGAATAGAGTGAGCTTCTGCTGGGGTTAGATAGTCTGGAAGGAAAGCAGGAGTCCTCTGACTGGCAACATGAGAAGGGCCAACATCCTTATTTCCATCTGGTTTACTCCTCAAATGTGCTCCTCCCCCCTTTCTTTGTATCCTGATTTCCTACGCAGTCGGGGAACATACACTTTCCATATGCAATTTAGCCATAATGCTTGTTTCACAGACCACCTCCAAACCTAGATTTTGTTTGGCTCAGGATGATTCTGGAGACCAGCAATTTGGGCTGGGATCGGCTGGTGGTTCTTGCGGTTTCTGCTGGGTCCTCCCATGCATCTGTGGATGGCGTTGCTCATCTTGGCTGGGCTCTTCCCCATGTCTCAGTGCCTTGCTACAACGCCTCGTCTCTGTTCCGTATGTTCCTGCATGTTCCATGAGGCTGATTTGGGACCGTTTACTTGGCAGCTGCCAGGGTTCCAAGAGGTTGGGCTGAAGTATACAAGGGCTCTTGAGTTCCAGGCTCAGAATTGGTAAGTGTTTTCCACTGCATTTTATTAGACAAGACAAATCAAATCCATCCCAGATCCAAGGACTAAATACAGAGAGGGGAGTAATCATAGCCATTTTTACAAAAAATCTATTTCGGGGTCTATCGTATGACCTGATCTAAGGTCATTTTGTGAAATTTTTTGGAAAGAAAGGCATCTTTAGAGACCCTTCTAAGAGTTGATGGTGGAGGGATTATTTCTAAGACAAACTTTCATTAGATTCATTATTGCAAAATCTGGGGCCCTTAAAAGTGAGCCAGAATTACCATCTAAAGTGGAAATCCCAATTCTGGTTGTTCACCTCCCATAAGGATAAGAAACAACTGCATTATTAAGTGCTGCGCTTTGCTACAAATATTAACTAACAACAATTGACCCTCTCTGGGATTTTCCATCTAGTTATTAACTGGAAGCTGTTCCCGTAATTTTCAACAGTGCTGTTATCTGTGAGATTGTCTCTCTTTTAACTGTGCTGGGTTTTCAGATGCATTAATACAGCTTAATATTTCTTCCTGTTGCTTCTCTAATTAAAAGCTTGTTGGATTTCCAAATAAGAAATACTATATCCAGGCACTAGTAATAAAGACTGCTAATAATTAGGAGAAAAACGTCAGCAAGGGACGACATCAACCAGACGTGAGGGATCTTCTGGTCAGGCAAAGAAAAGGGACCAGGGACCTGGAGACAATTGAGAGCCATGATAGGACCCTGAGAAGCCAGCCTCCCAGGAGAGGGGCTGCTGAAGATGGAAGACAGTCAATGGATAGCCTGAATGTAGATCAGGCGCCCTGTTCCAAGCTGGATGTGTGAATCCTGGGCTCCAGAAGAACAGCTTATATGTGCCTTTTCAATCATTACCTCTCGCCTTCCCTGCTTCCCTAAACTCCCTTACTTATCCCCTCTGGCTGCTTTTTCCGGCTTTGGTCCTTACAGCAGATCACAGTTCCACTCGTTATAAGAATCAACCACTAGATGGCGCCCGCCGTTCAGATTACAATGCTTTCCTTTGGCAGCTCCGCAGGTCCTTGCAGAGAAGGCAGGGTCTGAAGGTGGCCTCTCTGCTCTGCCACCCTCTATCCCAGTCGCCTACTTTCGCCCCTATCCTTACCCCATTTAAAAATTTGCCTTCTTCCAGCAGCAACTTTACATGCGTGATTTCGAAGCAGAGGAATCAAGTGCGCGTGCGTGTGCGCGTGCGTGCGCGCGTGCGTGCCTGCGCGTTTGGTACGGAAAGGCCAAGAGCCCGGAGGGAGAGGAAATTTGGAGGCACCACCAGAACTTGGGCCGGCCTCTCTAAAGGCACAGATTTAACCCCGGCCAAGAAAGAAGGTACAACAGGGGCGCCTCGTGGCTGGGTAGGTTGAGCCTCGGACTTCGGTTCGGCTCAGGTTATGATTTCACGGTTCGTGGGTTCCAGCCGCGTGTAGGGCTCTGTGCTGACAGCTCAAAGCCTGGAGCCTACTTCGGATTCTGTGTCTCCCTCTCTCTTTGCCCCATCCCCTGCTCATGCTCGCTCTCTCTCTCTCAAAAATAAATAAACATTAAGAAAGTTTTAAGAAATTTTTAAAAAAATAAAAAGGAAGAATGTACAACAACTACTTCCTGTTCTCTCTCTTGAGCGCGCCTACAGGGCTGTCCCATAGGCACCTCAGCCTACCATTTCAAAGCCTGAACCCATTACTTCCTTCTTTCCATCCTGTCGCACCCCAGTCTATTCTTTTATAGCTCCCTCCTCATTCATTACAACCTTATAACCCAATCATTTCACCTACAAGCCATCCAGTTTCCTATATAACGCTTGCCTTCCCACCCAACCTGCTACCAATTCGTTGACCCTGCTTCGCTTCTGCCCCTTTCAGTCCTTCTATTCTTGTCCCGGTGCGCTGGATGCTGCAGCTGTTTGCTTCATCACCTGAGTTTGCATACAGCAGTGGTGCTAACACCGGGGATACAACAGCAGCATTTAACCTGAAATCTTAAGGATTAGTTGAAGTTAGCCAGCTAAAGGCCAGTTAGCCAGTTAAAGGCCTTCTTCATAAACTAGGCACCCCTAGATTTCACCGTGTCTGTAGACATTTTTGGGTGGTTACAAGCAGGAGTAGGTGGTGCTGGCGTCCAGTGGGCAGAGGCCAGGGATGCTGATAAACATATCCAACAACAGGACAGGCCCCACCACAAAGAATTATTCAGCCCCCAAATGTCATTAGTGCTGGGGTTGGGGAGCGCCTGGGTGGCTCAGTCAGCTAAATGTCTAACTTCCGCTCAGGTCATGATCTCACGGTTTGTGAGTTTGAGCCTCACGTGGAAGCTCTGTGCAGACAGCTCAGAGCCTGGAGCCTGCTTCGGATTCTGTCTCCCTCTCTCTCTCTCTCCCTGCGCCCCTCTCCCATTCATGCTCTGTCTCTGTATCTCTCTTAAAGAAATAAACGTTAAAAATTTTTTTTTAAATAGTGCTGGGGTTGAGAAACCTTGTGACAGAGGAAGCGGCACGGGGTGAGGGAACATGGCTTTTTGAGGAACTCGGTGAGTTTTGTTATGGTGGGAAGGTGTTGTTGTGGGGAGATGCGGCTGGAGACTTGAGTGTGTGTAGTGGCACCCAGGAGTTTAGACTCTGTCCTCAGGCCAACAGAGTGCATTTGCAGCCACTGGAGCCATTAGACACTTTATTCTAAGGGTCACCGAGAGCCACTGAGGCTTTGGAAATAGTGAACTAAAAGGCATGACTTCAGTCCCTGGTGTCAACCAGGCATCCTTGTCCAGACCTCTGTAGAATAAATATTGGTATGCCATGGTCCTTCCGAAATAACTTGGAAGTAATCATATTTTTTTTTTTTACTAAACAAATGAACATAATAATCAAAATTCTATATTAAAGCACTTTTCTAAGCTGTTCATAAAGATTTTGATCTTTTATCCCTCCAACACCCTTTTACAATAGGATCTTTAAAATTTTGCTTTTATTTTTTCTTTTTAAATTTTATTTGAGAGAGAGAGAGGGAGCGAGCGCGAGCCAGGGAGAGGGGCAAAGGGAGAGGAAGAGAGAATCTTAAGCAGACTCCATGCTCAGTGCCGAGCTGAGGCGGGGCTCCTGGGATCATGACCTGAGCCAAAATCGAGTTGGTTAGGCAACCGACTGAGCCACCCCAGTACCCCTAATTTTGTTTTTTAATCCTTGCTTTCTTTCAGCTAAGGCCACAGAAGCCGTGAGAGGGTAAGTCATCTCTAAGATGTCACTTTGCAGGTAGGTAGTAAGGTCAAGATTTTAACCCCGAGCTGCAAGAGACAGCTCAAGTTATTAACTATAAGCTAGGCTGTCATTATTCTATTTTGCCATGTTTCCAAAGAGTAATAGGAAGTCAGTAATCATCCACCTTTTGTGTATTTCCATTAGCATTGAAAACACAACATGGATTTCATGTCCTTTCTTGGAAAACTTTGCCATATGTGTATTTATTGTAAAATAGTACAATACAATAATATTTTGAAAGAATTTGAAAAAAATCCACACCTCCCCAAACACTTATGGTCATAAAAAATAAATGATGAAAACAAATGAATTAAGCATTGTTTCAAAAGTTAGGAAGCAAGAAAATGCACGTCAGAAAAGCAGGAAAAAAAAAAAAGAAATTAAAAGCAGAAATCAAGAAATCGGAAGACAAAATTTTTGGAAATTCTAAATAAACTCATGCATTTGTTATTTGAAAAATTAGAGAAGTAGATAAACTATTGCACAATCTAATTTTCAAAAAGGGAAAACACAAAATCACATATTAGAAAAGATAAGGTAGAACTAAGTATAAAACCAGAGAAAATTCAAAGAATCAGAAAAAACACCATCTTTGCTCAATATTATGGAAAGATATTGAGCAGTTATATGAAACTGGTTGATATTCTAGGAAAATATGAAATAATGCAACCAATCCTAGAAGAGTTAGAAAATATATAGACCAAGTACAAGAGAAGAAATAGAGAAATTTGCCAAAGAGCTACTGTTAGTTCCCACAAAAGGCTTCAGACCCAGATGGTTTCATGGAAACATCTTAGGGTATCTTTGATGATCTTGCAACTCCAATATTGCTTAAACTTCTTGAGCATAGACTAAGAAAAAAGAAAACCTTCCACATTTATTTGATGGTGTTTTAATATCAACACTGTCAAAGATGAGAGAAAAATAGAATATTATACACCAATCTTTATTTTGAATATTGATGTACAAAATAGCAAACAGAATTCAGTAGCAGATTAATGCAAATAATTTTCCACAGCTCATGCGTGTTTATTCTACAAATGTTAGAATGTTTCACAATTAAGTGTGATGATTAATTTTATGTGTTGATTTGGCTGGAGCACAGAGTGCAGGCAGTCGGCATAAGGTATTTATATGTTAAGCTTTAGGACATACTATCAAATGCTTTTCCAAAGATGCTGTGTGTACAACTTTACACTTCCCCCAGCAGTATATGAATTGAAAATTGCTTTATTTCCTCACCAGTACTTGGTACTATCAGTCATTTAAATTTGAAGTTATTCTCGTGGATATATAACTATATTTCATTATTGTTTTAATATTTATTCCTCTGTTAAATAACGACATGGAACATCTTATATGCTTACTTGGACATGATGTAGTCTTTTGCAAGCGCCTGTTAAAAGCTCCTGTCTGTTTTTCTATTGAGTTGACAGTCTTTGTTGTATTGATTTGAAAGTGTCTTAAAAATATTTTCTGGATACAAATCTCTTGAGAGTTATTATATTTCATCATATCTTCTCCCGTTACATGACTTCCAGTTTCATTCTTGTGATATAATATTTTCGTGAATAGGAAAGAGTCCTTAATGTTAATGTAACCAAACGTATCAGTCTTTTATTGTGAGTGCTGTTGAGGTTTTAGTTGAGAAATCTTAGTCCACCTCAAGTTCATGAATATGTTTCCCTATGTTATCTTTTTGATGTTCTTTTAAAAATCATTTACATATAAGCTTTGCGACTTTTGATTTATCTCAGAAGTATACTTGTGTACAATGTGAAGTCAAGGCCTATGTTCATTTTTCTCCACGTGGCCATTCCGTTGACCTGGCAGCGTTTATTGACAAGGCTGTCCTTCCCCCCAGTGTTCCATGGTACCCCTTATTAGTTTCCTATGGCTCCTGTAACAAATTCCCACAAACTTGGTGAGCTAAGGCACCAAGAGAGAAATTTATTCCTCTCACAGCTCTGGAGGCCAGAAGTTCAAAATCAGTACCACTGGGCTGAAATCAAGGTGCTGGCAGGGCCGCACTGCCTCCAGAGGCTCTGAGGGAGAATCCGTCCCTTGCCTTACCTAGCTTCCGGTGGCCGCCAGCCTTCCTGTTTGTGGGGACATCCCTGCAGTCATTGCCTGCATCTTCATGTGACCCTCTGTGTGTGTGTAGTCTCCCTTTGCCTGTCCTTCTAAGGATGGATTTTAGGGCCCCTCTGGATGATCCAGGATACTCTCCTCATTTCAGTGTTCATAATCACGTCTGCGAGAACTTCACTATGTCACGTAGTGTTCACAGGTTCTAGGGACTAAGACTTGATATCTTCGGGGTCCGTTTTTTAGCCTACTACAGTCACTAACCATCATAAATCAAGTGTCCATATACATGTGTGTGGACTTGCAGTTTCATTCCATTGATCTGTTTGTCTCTCTTCGT
Source organism: Paguma larvata (assembly GCA_030068075.1). Taxonomy (NCBI): domain Eukaryota; kingdom Metazoa; phylum Chordata; class Mammalia; order Carnivora; family Viverridae; genus Paguma; species Paguma larvata. Next base: position 58,350,443 of record CM057834.1, read on the forward strand.
GCTGTTATCATATTACTGTGGTTTTATTTTATAGTGATTTTATTCTATATCTTAATATCTAGTGGTGTAAGTTTTTCAGTAATTCTTTTTAGTTTTTCAGGATTCTCTTGACTTCTTTCCCCTTTTGCTTTTCTTTATAAATTCTAGAATCAGCTTGTCAAAGCTGGTTGGCTGAAATTCTTTTGTATCTATAAATCCGTGTGTGGGGTAACTGACATTTTCAACAATATCAAGTCTTCCTGTCAGTGAACATGCTGATATTAATCCATTTATTTAAGTTTATTTATTTTTGAGAGAGAGGGAAAGAGAGAGAGAGAGCGCACATGCAAGCATGAACAGGGGAGGGGCAGAGAGAGACAGAGAGGGAATCCCAGACAGGCTCTGCACTGACTACTGACTACTGCACTGACTACGTGGGTCTCGAACTCATGAACCGTGAGATCATGACCTGAGCTGAAATTAAGAGTTGGACACTTAACCGACCTAACCACCCAGGCACCCTCGCCCATTTTTTTTTTAAGAAATATTTTTCAGTAATGTCTTATAGTTTTCTGTGACGAGATAACATCTTTTTAAAAAATTACTTCTAATATTTAACTTTTGGATACTGTTTGATAATATTTAAAAATGTTATTGTCCATTTTTTGTTGCTTGTTTAAAGAAATAAAGTTAATTTTTGCCTAAAATAACCTTGTTAAATTTATTTATTAAGCATTACAAATTATATTATTTTTAAAAAATTCTGCATGTAATTATATTATCTGCAAATCCTGACTACTAAAATATAACATAAATTAGTACTTTACCACTCTTCTGTTAATGCAAAAACCATAGAATTATATATTTTAATTTTACACACCTATTAATCTCTATAAACAGTTATTATTTTTATATAATCAGTACTTATTTAGATTCACCGTCATATGGACCTTTCTTTTGCTCCTTATTTTTTCTGCATTACCGTGATAAATCTGGGATGGTTTTCCATATGTCTTTGGCATTCCATTTATTGCAGTTTTACTGGTAATGAATTTTCTGTTTTTCATTGTCTTTTGTTTTTAAATATTTTTTCTGGGGAAGAATTCAAGTTTAACGGTTATTTTCTTTCAATGCTCGAAGGCGTTGTTCCATCGTCTTCTGTATTCCATTATTTAAATGGAGAAGTAAGCTGTATTTCTTATTTTGCTTCTTTGAAGAAAATGTCTTCGTTTTCTTCTGTTACCTTCAACACATTTTATTGTCTATTGGTATTTTTTCAGCAATTTTACTATGATAAATTTACTATGTTTTGTCTCTATATTTTCCTGCTTGGCGTTTCATGTTTCTCACACCTGTGGCTTGATGTCTTTCATCAGTTTTAGAGACTTTCTATCTGGCATTACTTCGAATATTCTTCAGTCCCATTTGTTCTCTCTATTCTCTCCTAGACTACAATTCTACATATTAGACTTCTTTCCCCATGTCTTTCCTGTCTCTTACTCTGTTCTTCCTTCTTTTCAAGCTTTACTTTTGATATTTCCTTTTTGTTTATTGCCAGTTAACTAATTTTCTCTCCCTTCCCCATCCGTATCTCCATCTATTATTATAGATCTATATATACACATATACATAATATATATGCATATATTGCTGTTAGACACATCAGTTAAGTTTTTAATTTTAGTTTTGCATTTTAAATTCTGTTTTTCTTTTCTTCTCTTTTTTTTTTGAGGGGGGAGGGGCAGAGGGAAAGGGAAAGAGAATCTTAAGCAAGCTCCACATCCAGGGCAGAGCTTGATGCAGGGCTCGATCTCACAACGTTGAGATCATGACCTGAGCCAAAACCAAGAGTCAGAAGCTTAACCAACTGGGCCAGCTTATATTTTCTAATGGAATCTACCATCTTGTCATCTAATTTCTTGAACAACAGTAATCACTTATTTTAATTACCACATCTTAGGGTGATGAGGGGCTCCACAATGAATGCAGAACCTGCTTCAGGTTCTCTCTCTCTCTCTCTCTCTGCCCCTCTCCCCCATATGCACAGTCTCTCTCTGAAATTTAAAAAAATAAAAAAAGACCATATCTGATGAAGCCAATATTGAATCATCTGTGGCTCTGGGTCTTTTATCATTTGTTGGTTGTTTATTTTCCCCCAAGATTTAAACCATCTGGTTTTATTTCCTGATGTAACTATCATTTTTTATTTTAGTTCCTTCATTAAACATGAAAACACTTTGGAGATACTCTGGATGGTGGTATCAATGCCTAGGGTTTGTTTTGCCTCTGGTAGAAAGTTAGAGTAGAATACAATCATTTTAATCCAATCATATGTTGAGTTAATTTGAAGCTGGGCTTCAGTCTTTGTAAGGGACCTTTTGTTTCTGATTCATCCCTATTCCTGCAGTCTAGGTTGTTGAGGGCTCTCAAAAGAAATCCTGGAGTGTTTACAAGGGCTCCTCCTCCAATTATTTCCCCTAAGACTTGTAAGAATGCAGGAAATCTTTGCTCAGCCTCTCTGTCTCCTAGCCACCACTTGTGATTCATAAAATTCCTTGATCAGAAAAGCTGTTTGAAATTAACACCTAGCTCACCTCTTTGTAAATTCCTTCTCCCCAGCATCTTGTTTCTTCCAGTCCTCGCTGCCTTTGCAGTTCTCCAACATCTTCAAATACATATTTAGGAAACCTATTCCCAAGCATTTCTAGTTGATTTTAGTGGGAGAGTTGGTCTGAAACCAGCTACTCTGTCATTACCAGAAGCATAAATCTCTGATTACTTATCTTAACCGAATGTGCAGTTGTCCCAGAAGCACTTTTTATGAGATAGAAGAATAGTTAGGGCTCGGTGTTAAACTAGGTGAAAATTTTCTTATGGCGCAGGGTTTGGTATATAAGTTCACTTTTATTGCCTTTCTGTGAACTGGATAAACATTCATGGGCTTTTTCTTTTCTCTCACTGCTACAGAGAAAATGTTTATGGTTTTCGTGTTTATGTTTCTCGCTCTTCTCTTTACTTTACAAAGACTTCCAGGGAAATGAAAGGAAGAATTCTAACTTTATAATGCTCTCTTCAAATTGGAAATTTAATCCCATTTTCACTTTAAATGTATCGCTGTGGCTATTGTCTGGAACATCATTTCAAATAGCAAAAGATTGGCATGCACCTAAATGTTCATGAATACAAGATGGTTAAATAAATTATGATAAATTCGTAATAAAATATAACCATTAAAAATAATTAGGTAGCTTTCTGTGTAATGACATGGAACTATTCCAAGAGGAATTGAGTGAGAAAGCAAGGTGTGGAATAATGTGTGTGCTGTCACTGCTACTATTAGTGTCAAAAAAAATGTTTATGTATTTTTATAATGAATAAGTTGTCTTTGGAAGACTATATGAGAACTCTTAAAAATTACTACTTTCTAGAAAAATTACTTTTAGGGAATGGAACAAGGTCACTGGGAGACAGGTCTCAGATGGACATTACCTTTTCAGTGCATGCCCTTCTGTATCTTTTGGGTGTTGTACTGTGGGCATGTGTGACCTATTCAATAATGGAGATAAAATATTTTTTAGGAGAAAACATTCACTTTAATGTCCTCTAATGAAATAATCTTCACTCGTGGGCATTAGTATACTACTTATAACCTTCCATTATTTTTCTATTAGCATACGTATTTTATGTAATTATAATCAGGTAATTTTATGCAATTTTTATATAACTTTTTCATATTTTTATAGTGTTCAAAATTATTATTTTAAAATTTAGCATAGTGTTTTGTTTAGTGCACGTACCTTAATTTACTGATCCTTTCCCCAGCGTTGGTCATTTGTACATTTCCATGTTTCCTTATTATGTGTAACGTGGTGATGAATATCTTCGTGAATGTGTATTCGTTTGGTTTCCATAATTAGCTCTAAGACTTTATGGTTATTTGGTAAGGCTGAATGAAAATGAAATAAGCCCTCTATGGAATAGAAAAAGGTTGGAAATGATTATAGATGGTACTTTGAGTTACCCATGAAAAGCATGGCAATTTTCATTTATTCTAGCATTGTCTATATGGACAAAACAAACAGAATTGTTGCTCTTTAAATATACATACAGTGAGAATTGAACTCTTAGGAAATAATGCACTTAAAGAATCATTAATTATTACCTAATTACTTGCACCACTGTGGCATGGACAGAAAAGTGCTCTGCAATGATGAAGTTGTCAATTATAGTTGATAATTAAGGGGCCAGGTGCATGTTTAACTTAACAAGATAAATATCTGCCCAGATGTTGTTTGTCTGCTGCTTCATTACCAGGTAGGTTAGAAGATTTTCATAAAGTAGAAAGACTATTAAATGCATAACCTTGCTACATCAAGAAATCTTTAACAAATCTGTTACTCTAACCAATATTCATTTAAGAAGACTGTTCATCAGACTTCCTGGAGAGCTGAAGAAGTAACTATGTGTATATAATACCATGTTTGCAGATTCTCGGTACAATGGCTATTTGAATATAAAATAGGGCAAAAATACAACAGAATTGGAAATTGGAGAAGATGCCTCTTCATGCCAGAAACACATAGGAATTATATACAAGATTTAAATACCAGATCGAAAGAAGGTAACAAAGACTCAGTTCCTGTGTGGAACATTCCAAGGAACCCAAGAGCTTTGGATATCAGAGGTGAAGATTCTGGCAGATATATAGTAAAATATCCTGAGTTGAAGGAGAGAGGCTGGGAAGGACTTGCTGAAGAAAACATGGAAGTCAGACCAGATGGCTCCTTGTACGCTATGACTGCCGTAAAAAATACTAGATGGGATGACTCAAACAACAGGACCTAATTTTCTCAGAGATCTGGAGGCTGGAAGTTCAAGATGCAGGTACTGGCAGGATTGGTTTCTCCTGAGACCTCTCTCACAGGCTTGCAGATGGCCACCTCTTGCTGTGTCCTCACACGGCCTTTTTCTCTGTCTCCGTGCCTCTCTGGTGTCTCTTCTGAGGATGCCGTCACATTGGATTAGAGCAACCTGGGTGAAGGGTATACGGGAACTCTTTGTACTAATGTTTTGCAATTGTTCTGTAACTGTTAAAATTATTTCAAAATAAAAAGTTAAAACTTCTGTGTCCTCTATTTTTTTTTTTTAAGTAAGCTCTACGTAGGGCTTGAACTCACAACCCTGAGGTCAAGAGTTGCATGTTCTACTGACTGAACCAGCCAGGAGCCCTGTGTTCTATTCTCGAGGTCGGTTTGATCAGATGTAAAATCTTTGGTTCATGTTTTATTTTCTTAAGTGTGTAAACTTGTTACTCTTTCATTTTCTGGCATATCACTTTACTCTCAAAACTAAAATGACAATTTGATTTCCTTTCTCCTATCAGGGACTTAGTCTCTTTGTATATGCAAAAGATGCTTTTCTTTATTTTTGTTCAAAGTTTGATAAAGCTACTACCGTATGTCTTGCTTTGGCCATTCTGGGCAAATTCTTAGTATGTCCTTTCAATAGAGAATTTTACATTTTTAAATTTAATTAATTAATCTTAATTTAAAGTTTCTATAAAGTTTTCCCCAACTTCTTATTTAAGAAAATTAAAAAAAAATTCTCTCTTGAGAGAGAGAGACAGACAGACAGACAGAGGCCCGAGCAGGGAAAGGGCACAGAGAGGGAGACACAGAATCTGAAGCAGGCTGCAGGTTCTGAGCTGTCAGCACAGAGCCTGACACAAGGCTTGAATTCACAGACTGTGAGATCATAACCTGAGCCAAAGTTGGATGCTTTACCAACTGAGCCACCCAGGCACCCCTAAAAAAATGTTTAAGTGTCTAGAAAAATTGAAAGAATATCAACGTGAGTATCTGTATACACTTTATCTATATTTACCAACTGTCAACATTTTACTACATTTACACACTGTATCTGTCTATAAGTGTATGTGTATTTTTTTTTTCTAAACTTTTGAGAGTATAAGTGCATAAAAGCTGTTTGGGAGCTACTACTTATTTAATCATTTGCACTTGTGAAAAAAGAAAAATGGGGGCGCCTGGGTGGCTCAGTTGGTTAAGTGTCCTACTTTGGCTCAGGTCACGATCTCGCTGTTTGTGGGTTCGAGCCCCACATCAGGCTCTGCGCTGACAGCTCAGAGCCTGGAGCCTGCTTTGGATTCTGGGCCTCCCTCTCTCCTCTCTCTCTGCCCCTCCCCTGCTAATGCTCTGTCTCTCTCTCTCTCTCTCTCTCTCTCTCTCTGAAAAATAATAAAAAATTTTTAAAAATGAAGAAGAAAAAGAAATAAGGTCTGTATAAAGGGGTCTAAACAAGTCAGGCCAGCAATTCTTAATAGTCAGTGGTTATTATTCTGGGGCCATGAAATACTTAATATTTTGTTCCTAATACCACGATCCTCTCACTCAGCCCACATAAACTTAAGTAAAGATTGGGCAAATTTTCAATTTCCTTGGCTTGTCAAGTAATAATAATCCAGAAAGCCAGTCACTCATAGCCACCATTTATTAAGCATTAAATATTGAAGTGACATTAGATTAGATTTTACAGACTGAGAGATCATTTATTTATTACAAGACGTTTGCCAGGCAGGTAGTATTCTCCCTGTTTTTATGGGGAAACACACAGAAGCAGTTAAGTAAACTACAGGTGACCACATATTAAGTGATAGAAAGAGGCTGGTGAATCAGGTCTGTCTGAACCCAAGCCCTGCTCTTTGCGCGACAGAACACAGAATGTCGGGAGAACTCAAATGCACAGCCTGGACAAAATGTCTACGGGTCTGAATGACTCACGTGGGCCAGTCTGAACTGGTTGAGATCAAGGGCTGCTTTCAGAAGCTCATTCCTCTTTATGTGGCACCAGCGTCCCCTAAGGCCCACCCCGTGGGTGTCAGCAAAGAAAACGCTCCTTACCCAAGGAGGTTCCTGTGTGAAAAGTCTCCACTCGGCTTGGTTTTCCAAAAGGCTCATGTTTTGCCCCTTCTGCCATAGGCCTGGCGTTTTCCTTCTCAGCATCCGACACTGGCAGACTGTGTGACAGGCACCCATGCCAGGTGCCAGTTTTCAGCACACATTGGGGTCTACTTCAAGTAATGGTCCTGATTGGGTGGGAGCTTGAATCTGTAGTGTGACCTCCAGCAGAAAGAATATGGGCTTTGGATAAGTCTGTCCTTGTTTGGGGGATCAGCATTTCACCTACATACTTCCTTATTTAAGAAAAAGTAACTTTATTGAGGATTAATTTGCCTACTTGTGTGTTGGCATCTCCCTTTTTTTTGTCCTTCTTTTCTAATTATCATAATATATATTTAGTTTGTTTATTTATTTATTTGGTGTAAAAATGCCAATAATACAGAAATATATGACAGAATGTGAAAGTTTCTTTCATTAAAAAAAATCACTATTTGTTGGGTACTTACATGTCCCATATACTTTATATATACATATCCTAACTCATGTCTTGCACCAACTCTATGAATAGGCATTAATATTCCTATTTTACAGAGAATGAAAATGAGACACACAGATTAAATCATCTTTCCAGAAGGTCTACCAGGTAACAAAAACCATTCTCTTCATCATTGCACTGGACTGTATTTAATTCTTGCTTGACTGGATTGTAAGCTTTCACACTTTGGCTCTGTTGTGGCCTTTTCTCCACATGATCCTTATTACAACCTTTTCTGCTCTGTCTTTGGCTTCAATTGTATCTATATTATACTATGGGGAACTCTCTAGCTAATACGCTTTTTAAGAGCAAGAAGTAGTTATGTTCACTTACATAGCTGTGGTGCCTATAGCATGGGAGTGCCTACAGCACATGGAGTTGCTGAGCTGTACATCTTCACAGAATCAATAAATGAATGAACGGAGTTTTAACCAACAGGCTCTTTTGTGCATTTTCTCACTTGGTCCTATTAGAGTAAAATAAACTCTGTTTTAAAGGGACAATATATACCGTTCCAATGCTCAATTCAAGTCCCGAATTTCATACTATTAATTGCTTACACAAAAATTTAATAAGAATAATAACATTAAGAGTTTAGGATTTAAAATTTTTTTTAATGTTTTATTTATTTTTGAAAGAGAGAGAGATATAACACAAGTCAGGGAGGGGCAGAGAGAGAGGGAGACACAGATTGGAAGCAGGCTCCAGGCTCTGAACTGTCAGCACAGAGCTCGACTCACGAACTGGGCTCAAACTCACGAACTGTGTGATCATGACCTGAGCCGAAGTGGGACACTTAACCAACTGAGCCACCCAGGCGCCCCAAGAGTTTAGGATTTTTTATGTGTTGTCTAAAGAAGCCAAATGTTACACACAGACAGACAGACAGACAGATACACACACACACACACACACACACACACACACACAGAGTAATGTTGATTTGTCTTCCATCATCCTCTGTTTTTAATCATTGGATGTGGGCACTTTTCTCTCTTGCCCATTTAAAAAATTTTTTTTTCTTTAACATTTTTATTTTATTTTTGAGAGACACAGGGACAGAGAGTGAGCAAGGGAAGGGCAGAGAGAGAGGGAGATACAGAATCTGAAGCAGCCTCCAGGCTCTGAGCTGTCAGCACAGAGCCCGATGCGGGGCTCAAACTCACAGACTGTGAGATCATGACCTGAGCTGAAGTCGGCCGCTTAACCGACTGAGCCACCCAGGCGCCCCTCTCTTGCCCATTTTAAAGCTCTCTTGCTCCACTCAGAAGTTATCTTGGGGCACCTGGGTGGCTAGTAGGTTAAGCGTCCTACTTTTGATTTCAGCTTAGATCATGATTTCACGGTTCGTGGGTTCGAGCCCTAAGGTGAGCTTCATGCCGATGGAGCCTATTTGGGATCTCTCTCTCTCCCTCTTTCTGCCACTCCCCCAGGCACGAGTGCACACACACAAACACCCTCTCTCTAAATAAATAAAAAAAAAAAGAAATATCTTGCCCCAAACTTCTCCTCAGTTCGCATTGGATGCCCTCTGCCTCATGCCAGTAGTCCTCTTGACGTTGTAAAATGTGCCTTAAGAAACCAGTCCAGTGGGCCCCTTCCCCCAGCTTCCTCTCTCTTCCAGAGCCAAAACTTTCTAGGGAAGAAGAGATGAAACACCACCTGAACTCTCCTTTCTTTTCTACTCGGGAACCCTAGCTTTGTATCTCATGTTTCTCCCGGCTTTGTATTTATTTTCCGTGAAATCGTGTAAGTGGGAATAAGCCACAGGTTCAACGAACTGTGGTCGCTTTTCCTTCAGAGGTGGCTGTGTACGTGCTGTCAGAGGGCGTTCTCATCTCTTTGGGGTCTTCCCACAGGCCCCTTCTTCTGCCTTCTGTCCCCCGCCCCACTTAGCTCTTCACCCACCCCATGGAGGGTCACACTCAACACACCCTGTGCTCCTTTCGAACTCAACTATGGTCACCGGCGTGGCCTGACTTCAGGTCACTGGCCTGCAGTTCGAACTTTTAGAAGTTGGTAGACCTTCCTCGACCTCCTGGGAATTGAAACTCACTTCAGAAAGGGAATAGTGAATTGAGAGTTGTAGAATACAGGTCCCAAAAGAAAAAAAAATCAGCAGCTAAAAGAGTTAATTGTGTCAGTGTTTCTCCACCCATTCTGTTGATGAAAGAGCCTCCAAAATCATTACCTGTCAATCTGATCATGCAGATAAAAGACTTCCTTTGAAAACAGTCATCCCATGAAAATCTCAGAGCCAGTATCAATATTTATTAGGGGACACACAGGCCCCTCCTGTCCTGTCGTATCATGGATTTACAGTACAACCAGTTATCCTGGGTTCCCAGAGCTCTTTCAAAAATTGTGCTAAAATTAAGCCTGTCGGCTGTTCCTTGGGAGAACCACAAAGTTGCAGACAGTTGTGTAGCTGACTTGCCTGCAAAAGTGCGGAAGCGGTTTTTCTTTTGTGATTTTGAATCTCTACTTACAAAATATTTCTTCTCGTATTCCCCCCACCCCTGCGGTTGCTGGTGATTCGTGTCTGAAGGCCAAGTTCCTCTGGGAATGACTGACATGTCGTTCTGCAACTACACAGGTCAAAAGGGAGGGAGAGATGCATGTTGGCCACTGAGTGGAAAAAAAAAACAACCAGAAAGATTAATAGTCACTGGAAGCCATGCCAGAAGGAATAAGCAACACACAACTGCAAGAGGAAGAAAACTTTTTAAAAATTAATTTTGGAGAAAGATGAGGTCAATCAGGAATGCTAAAAAAAGCTTGGTGTCCAAAGTAAGGAGCAACAAATGGTCTGCGGGAGCTGAAATTAATGCCACGACAGCTGTGGAAAGCACGAGCCTGGCTTTTCCCCAGAGGGAAGTATAACAATCAATCCGTCAACAGTCAAGTGTTTTGAGCTGTGTATTAGAAACCATTCCCGTTTATAAATCTCCAAGAATTTTCTAGGAATAAGAATCAAAGGCCTTGTTTGATTCCCTTGAATGAGTGAATGAGGGAATGAATGAATGAATGAACGAGTGAATGAGTGAATGAAGGAATGAATGAAGGAATGAAGGAATGAATGAATGAATGAATGAGGGAATGAAGGAATGAAGGAAGGAAGGAAGGAAGGAAAGAAGGAAGGAGGGAATGGAACAGAATGATGATATTCCCTCTCTGACCTTATCAGACTGCACCTGGAATATTGCGCTCAAACTGAAGGACCATTGAGGTGGTGACAGCATGGGAATTTTAAAGAATTTTAAAGAAAAAAAATGAGGAATTTTAAAGAAACGGGAAAGTTGGCTTTCAAGAGGGCACCTTTAAGGCTGCGGAGGTCCCTCATACCTTCCACATGTTTAGAGTCTCAATGAATTAAATTAAGAACCGAGCAGCAACTCGGGGCCAGGCACTGTGCATGGAATGTGGGATGGGCAGAAGATAAATGGAATATGTCCTGCTTTCTGGATACTTCTCTGGAAAAGGAGACTGATTCTGTCTGCATGCTTCTAAAGAGCAAGCTAGGAATAATCGCGGCAGCTTCAAGACAAAATTTCAGTTTCATAAAAGGAAAAGGATCTTTATAAACAGAACTGTCCCAGGTTAGAAGGGGTTATGCTTGAGAGACAGCAAGGCTTCCTGCCGTGGTGGTTCCCGGAAGCTTAGATGACAAGAAATTGCAGATGTCCTCTGGACTCCTGTGGACACAGGATGACCACCTGGCGGGCTGCTCTTGGACTGGACTCTCTATTCCCTTCCACCTCTCATGAAGTCCCTGTGTTTTGTTTTGTTTTTTTTTTTTTTTTAAGTTTATTGATTTATTTTGAGAGAGAGAGAGAGGGAATTCCAAGCGGACTTCGAGCTGACAGTGCAGAAACCGTGAGACCATGACCTGAGCCAAAACCAAGAGTCACACGCGCAATCGACTGAGTCACCCAGGCGCCCCTTGTGTGTTTTTGAATCATAAGGTTTGGGAGAGGGAAGACAATAGCGTAGCCGAGTGGGAAAGGGAGCATAGTTTGAGTTCATTAAAACCTAAGTAATAATAGCTAACTTTTATTGAGAGTTTGCCAAGTCCTCGGCAGTGTTGGGCAGCACCTAGCCTATGAGGCAGTACTATTTTATCCTCTTTTCCCAGCTGGGAAACAGCTCGAATACCGTGCCCGAAGAGCCACAGCAGTTCAACTGGCATGAGACGGAGGTGCGTGCTCTGGCCTCCGGGCCGTACTGCCTTGCTTACTCACCCCTTGCGTCATTTCTCAACTCAGACCTCTACTTGTATGCCTCCCGGGAATCATACCTGCAAGGATTCTGAAGAATGCATTTAATTTTGCTACAACTTGCATAAGCTCATGTGAATGGACACCAAATGTATGAAACTGCGGGAATCTGAGGAAAATTATTTAGAGCAAGGATTCTTACCTGATGTGTGTGTGTGCTTTCACATGTCACTCTATGAAGAAATCTGTAGCTTTAACTACATTCTTTTTTTAAAAAATGTTTATTTTTATTTATTTTGAGAGAGAGTGAGAGAGAGCGAGCATGCATGCAAATGGGAAAGTGACAGAGAGAGAGGGGGAGAGACAGAATCCCAAGCAGGCTCCTCTCTGTCAGCACAGAGCCTGACATGGGGCTCAAACTCACAAATTGTAAGATCATGACCTGAGCCAAAAGTCAAGAATTGCTCGCTTAACCGACTGAGCCACCCAGGCGCCCTGAGCTTTAATTACATTCTTAAAGGGAGGACCTATAACCCCACAGAAGTTTAAGAAACACTGATTTAAGGCCTTCCAAGCCTTGTGTGGAAAGAAGAGAGAGCCTGTCCAGATATGAACTTTTATTCACAAACAAGAATCAGCTAACTTAAAAAAGAAAAACAAAACAAAACAAAATCCCAGCAACTGAAGTTATTAAACCAATTCGTTCTGTTATAGGAACCATCTAGATTTAACCTTTTGGGATTCACTTTACTAGGTCTTCCTGACTCTGTGAGGAGGCATTTAATGGATGCATCTTTTTCCCTAAAGGAAGTTGGGAGCGCAGGAAGAACACAGGAACTAACTCAGCTGGGGAAACCAGGATCGCTCCCCGCTTTTCTTCAGCTCCTCCCCTCGGGTTTTGCAATATTCAACAGGAGAGTCTCTGAATGCTCATTTTGTTTCCACAGAACTTCATTTTCCCACCTTCGATCCTTCCCTGATACCATCAAGCATCGCACAGCAGTGAAAACAAAGGCAACAAAATGGAAACCAGAGAGATCACAGGCAGTCAGATTTCCAAGTCGAAAATTCATCTCTGTTTCTGAGCATCCAAAGATGCTCTCGGCACTCTTGCTGAATGCTTCTGACAGCAGGATAAAACTCTCCTTGCATAATAACTACATGCTCGTTCGTGCTATCTGTGAAGATTGTTCGACAGAAAATTTTCACAAAAGCTATTGAGAGAAGAGGAGGTTTGATTTTATTAACTAGTCTTATTAAGCATTTAATGACGATGTTCCGCTATTTGTAATAACACTACATAAAGGGTCAAAATACCATTTGTCTTTTTATCAACAGTCCATTTTCCTGCAGGAGATGACCCCCCCAAAAAAAGAAAAAAAAATCAAATACTTCCAAGTAATGAAAAAGATCACTTCTGTTTTGACTTAGCTCTCTCTTTCTTCTTCCTTCCTTCCTCCCTCCCTCTTTCTCTCTCTCTCTCTCTCTCTCTCTCTCTCTCTTTCTTTCTTTCTTTCTTCTTTTTTTTCTTGCTTAATTCTTGCATCTGCTTTGGAAGGATGGTCCCCTTGCCTAAGTGTCAATCACCACTCTACATGAACCTGCTGAGATCTCCCTTTATATGTACCCTACTTTGGGCTTGCCAGTATCGTTTTTGCAGATTAAGTGTTCTTAGTTGTTATCAGCAATAGTTCTGGATATGTTAGCCATGAGGCTGTAGAGCAGTATGTATTGGTTCTGTTGATTACATCTAGGTGCCAGTAAGGTATATCTATATATAGGAACTGTTATCACAGATTATAAACCACTTTCATATGCAGATCTCTAATTTTAGTGAAATGCACTTTCATGGGGGAAAAAATCTTATTTTGCCAGCAAAATATTGTATTAGGTGATGGTCTCTGAAGAACCCTGACTAATACCTTATGTCTGTGTCTGTGTCCGTCTCTCTCATCTGTCTGTCTGTGTCTTTGAGACTGTGTCTCCCTTGCTCCGAGTGCAGTAAAGCAGTTGGGACCTCTTTTCCACTGAGAAGAGAGTCACCCCCGCGCACTTACTGGAGATGGAGAGGATTCCAAGTCTTGATCCTGCTCTACTTGCTATGAGCCAGAGGGTCAACCTGTCTCCTCTTGACTCTTTCATCAGGTCGTGTCGGTTTTACAGAGGAGCGGCCATATGCATTAAATGTGGACTTAACTAGTTTGATGGGGGGTGGTGAGGGAGTAGCCTGTGGTTTGCTCCTGAGGCCAACAATGCTAATAATCATGGAAAGCACATAAGCCACTGTTCTGACAGTATTGGCAACTGCTTTTGTTTACAGAACGGATTTGTTGTTAATAGACTTTATTTTTTAGAACCGTTTTAGATTTACGAAAAAGTGGCCCGTGTAGGGCACAGTTCCCATACACCCCATTTCTGGTTCCCCCTATTACTAAGGTCTTACGGCAGTATGCTGTATTTGTTATCGTTAGTGAACCAGGAGCGGTATGGTAACCAAAGTCCCTAGTTGAATCCGATTTCCTTCATTTTTACCTAATGTCCTTTTTCTATCCTGGGGTCCCACTCAGGCTACCATATTACATTTAGTTATCGTGCCTCGTTAGGTTCCTCCTTCTGTGACAATTTCTCAGACTTTCCCGTTTTCGATGACTTGACAGTTTTGAAGAGTGGTTGTCAGGTGTTTCACAGATGCCCCCTATTGGAATTTATCCCATGTTTTTCTTCTGATCAGACAGGTGTTATGGGGATTTGGGGAGGAAGGTCACAGAGGCAGAGTGCCACCTTCATTACATCGTTTCAAAGGCACATGCTGTCAACAGGATTTCTGACCCCTGAGGTTGACCTTGGTCACCTGGATGATGTAGTGTCTGTCAGATTTCACTACAGTCAAGTTACCTTTCCTCAAATGCACTATGTGCAGCCCACACCTAAGACATAGGGACTTCTGTTCCCCCTCCTTCAGGGCAGAGTCTCCGTATGAACGATTTGAATTCTTCTGTATAGGAAATTTGTCTCTTTCCCCTCAGAAGTCCCTTTTCAAAAGTTATTAAACATAACAGTATCAAAGTTTTAAAAGGAAGGTGTACTATCATTTCTCCTCAGTGTTACTAATCTGTCCATCTGAGGTATGTATTTTGCATCACTCACTCCACAAACCCAAAATTCAGTTATGGCTATAGATGTGCCAGGCACTGGGAAGGAAGCAGTTTGTGCAGTTCCCAGGCCGAGGAGAAAGGTTAGAAGAATCACTAAAGTGTGATCTGAACCCCCCAGGCAGCCCCAGCCCAGGCCAGTGGAGGACCCCACAGATCATCACACGCGCTGTAAGGAAGACTGGTAATGTCCGAGTCCCACAGAGTGTGCTCTGGGGGGCCCAGGGGGTATGTCCCTTCTGGGGACATCTCAGGAAGTGCTCAACAGTGGAAGGACATATCAGGAAAGGGTGGTTGACCGGAAGTCCTTTTAGAAAGATGAAGTTGGTCCTGAAGAGGAGACAAACGGGAGAGAGTGGTAGGTGGGGCTGGTGAGGCCTAGAGAGAAAGAGTTTGCGACAACTGCCCGCCCCCTCTGCCCTTTGTCTCGGTTTTGTTACTTCTCACTGCAGGATTGTGAGGTAAGGACCTCCGGTGAACAGAATGGACCTACTCATTCTCCTCGGTTCATGACCATGAATGTCACTGGTCCTTGTGAGATGTCTCTTTTGCTTGGTTTTATTTTGTTTTCTCCACCCATTCATCCTTCTCTGCAGTCTCCTCCTCCTTGTCCAGTCCACACCCACGCCGTATGTTCAAGCTATGCTCTTTCAATCTACTTTCCCAATACTCCTAATTTTTTAGTGTTTAGTGTTGTTTTGAGTTTATTATTTTGTTTTATTTTTTTTATTACTTTTTTCTTTGGGTATAATTGACTCGCAATGTTACATCAGTTTCAGGTGTACAACGTTGTGACTCGACCTCTTTACAGGTTATGCTGTGCTAACGATAGGTATAGCTACCATCCGTCAGCATACAACACTGTTACAATATCAGTGACGCAGCTGTACCTTTTGTTCCTATAGTTTATTTATCCCATAACTTGAAGCGTGTACCTCCCACTCCCCTTCATCTATTTTGCCCATCCATTAAAAAATGTCTATAATAGTTGTATCCTGCTAAAAGTATTACTATTTTTACTTTTAAAATAATTTTTTCTTTTTCCTTTATGTTCACTCAATATTAATTTTTAAATCTATCCATGAATTTTCCCTTACCCTGCCATTTGTTCTACTCAGGCCTGCAATGGATTGGATGAGGCCCGTCCACACTGGGAAGGGCAATTTACTTTGTTTAGATTCAAATATTAAGTTTATCCAGAAATACCCTCACAGACATACCCAGAATATTTTCTTTTAATCAGATATCTGCCCCCCCTGCCATGGCCCAGTCAAACTGACACAGAAAATTAACTATCAGTGGGGCACCTGGGCGGCTCAGGTGGTTGAGTGTCTGACTTTGGCTCAGGTCATGATCTCATGGTTCCTGAGTTCGAGCCCCACATTGGGCCTACTGCTGTTAGCTCAGCGCTCTCTTCAGATCTTCTGCCCCCCTCTCTCTCTCCCCTCCCCCGCTCATGCTTTCTCTCTCAAAAATAAATAAACATTAAAAGAACAATAAAAAATAAACATAAAAGACATAAACATTCTCTCTATCAGAAAGCGGGGGCAATCCATTTAATTCTTTTCTGGAAATGCCCTCTGTTGAATGTCCAAAAGTTAGGACACTGGATATATGGGAAATATGATTAAAGATTATATGCAGGACAGCTGTCAATAATATTTAAATTTAAATAAAAGTTATTGATTTTCAACCTTTAGAGTCGGTTTATGGACAAAGAATGGAAGATGTTGCAATTGCAGGAATTAATGTAAATGGTATGAAAGTGGCGACAGTTGAGTGCAAGTTACAGGGTCGAAGGTGAAAGGGGACAGTGTTAGAAAGAATGGGAAGTGTGCCGATACCCTCTTTGCGTTTAGAAGGAAATGAAGACACTGAGTCATGTTGATAGAATAAAAACTAGAGTCATGATGTTGATAGAAGCCTGGTTATTCCTTCTCCCTTTCTTGAGTCCTCGATGAAATGGTCATATACGAATAATCCCATATTAGCAAAGAGAAGAAAAAAAAGAGATTGGCAGCAAACAGTGCTTTCAGTAAATCTGTGGATAATGAAGGTGTGGAAGCCCTTTGATGGTTAAATAGAGCAGGGAAGGGGCGCCTGGGTGGCTCAGTCGGTTGATCCTCCGACTTCAGCTCAGGTCATGATCTCACGGTCTGTGAGTTTGAGCCCCGTGTCGGGCTCTGTGCTGACAGCTCAGAGCCTGGAGCCTGTTTCAGATTCTGTGTCTCTCTCTCTCTCTCTGCCCTTCCCCTGCTCATGCTCTGTCTCTCTCTGTCTCAAAAATAAATAAACATTAAAAATAAATAAATAAATAAATAAATAAATAAATAAATAAATAAAGCAGGGAAGCTATAGCTCCAAATATCCAGAAGGGGGCGCTCAACACCAGACGGCATCAGTCTGCAGGCCAGAGACCTGGAGGGCCAGCGGGAGCAGAGGTTGGGGGAATAAGTATAAGAGTTGATGTGAGACAGGAGGAAAGTTGGGGACGGTGCCATGGAAAGGGGGCATTTAATCTGAAGTCTGTCCAGTACTTTCTCAGTGGAGGCATAATTGGCATTTTGTGCTGATCAAATTTTATTTTATTTTATTTCTTTTTAAATATTTATTTATTTATTTTTGAGAGAGAGAGCGTGAGCTGGGAAGGGGCAGAGAGAGAAAATCCCAAGCAGGCTCCGCAGTGTGAGCACAAAACCCGATGGGGGGCTTAAACTCACAAACCATGAGATCGTGACCTGAGCTGAATCCAAGAGTCAGACGCTTAACAGACTGAGCCACCCAGGCACCCTGCTGACCAAGTTTTATTAAGTGGGAGACTCCTGTGTATTATAGCATCCCGGGCCCCTCCCATTTAATGCTAGTACCAATGGTTCCCACGTAAAATGCCCCTACTTGTTTCTAAATGAAAACTACTTGATTCTCCATTTAAGAATCACTGGAAGGGGGCGCCTGGGTGGCTCAGTCAGTTAAGCGGCTGACTTCAGCTCGGGTCATGATCTCATGGTTCATGAGTTTGAGCCCCGTGTCGGGCTCTGTGCTGACGGCTCAGAGCCTGGAGCCTGCTTCGGATTCTGTGTCTCCCTCTCTCTCTGCCCCTCCCCTGCTCACGCTCTATCTCTATGTCTCTCAAAAGTAAATAAACATTAAAAAAAAATTAAGAATCACTGGAAGGAATGCTGCACTGGTCCCATACCCCCTTTTTCCGTCTGCACGGAGGACAAGTAGCCTAAAATTTTTGCCTCCCTGTGTCCCTGGGCTGTATGTCAGATGTCTCTCTAAGGAAATGGGGCAAAAATCTCTGAGGAGAATTAAGGTTGCAATGTGGATGCCAGTGCCAGCTTGTCACCAAGCCGCGGTAATAGAATTCTGCCAGCGACGAGCCCAGCCCTGTGCATGGAAATAGTCAGAGTTTCCTATTCTTGGAAGAGACCTAGCGATGGGGGCATGGCTAGAGAGGTGTACACAGACAGCAGCAAAAAATGCATCGCCCAGCTGTACAAGCAGCTATCGCTGGGCATAAAGAAACCCAGCACCATGAAAACAAATACCATGATAGATCCAATAGGATAATCCTCCTGGAAGAAAATGGTTAAACCAGGGCACATAAGAAAGTAAAAATTAAAAAAAATCCTCTACTTAATATCCTCAGAGAGGTTCAAGAAGGTTCTGTATCCATAAAATAAGTACCATAGACTATGAAAAAAGGAACAATCATAGAATAAGAAAGAGCTCTTGGAAATTAGGCATGTATTTCCCAAAACTAAAATTCAAAAGAAGAATGAAAAGATAAAGTTGGAGAAATGTCCCCTAATGTGAAAGTAAAAAACAAACAGAGAGAGAGAAAAGATAAACAAAGTTCCTCATCCTGGGAAGTATAGTATTTGACGAACACAGCTTCCGTAAGATGCTTCTGTAAGGAGATGTCATCCGCATATTGATAGAGATAGAGGAATATAAATCAGTCTGTGTGTAAAGAAATTCTTCATGTGGTTGTTTCAAATTAGAATGGGAACTTCTCTCACTGCCTAGAATATCGGTATTAGGATCTCAGATTTGGTCCTCTCCTTTTGGTGATTTGCGTGCTCCTGAAACCCATTTATCTTAGCTACTATCACAGTCAAAGCACTTCTGGGGTTCGGACAAGGAGTTCTCTCAGTAAGGAGGCCAACCCAGCACACCACACCTGTTTGCCGTACCTGGATGGGTCACTAATGGGACCTGGAGCCACCATCGCCCTTCTGCTCCGGGGCGACTCCCTCAGACACTTCCTTCCCAGAAAATGGTCCGGCAACTTCCCTTGGATATTCATCTGGATTCTTCCTCCTTTCAGACAGATCTCTGCTCAAGTTTTGTCTCCTAAAAGAAGCCTTCTCCGATCATCTGAGCGAGAATAGTCCTCTCCTACGCCATCATCTCTGCCCGCGTAGCCAGCTTTACCTCTCATCTCTTCATATAACTGCTGGCATGCTGGTATATGTTTGCTTCCCCCCAGGAATGCATGTTCCATGAGGCCCAGACCTTGCCTTTTTGTCTTGGTATTCCTAGCACTTGGCACACTGGATACGGTTAATGGATGCTATTATTTGGCATATTTTTTATGCGGGGACACCGCCAGGGAGCTTCCACTGTATTTTTATGTTACAGGGAGCCTCTCCTTCTATTTTCCACTTCTGTGGTTAGCTCCTTGCTTACTGGAGTCGTCATGGGAGCCAGAATGGCTGGCGAGGGCAGCAAAAGTGCTGACAGAAGGGCAGGGATGCCCCAGTCGTGACTGTGGGATTATTTTAGCCCCAAATGCTATCCTGATGGCAAGTTCTACTCTCAGCCCTCCAACACGTTCAAACCACGTGGCTGTATAAAGTGCCAGGGTTCAAGCTCTGGGGAGTGGAAGTCTTTGAAGCTAGGAGAGAAATTTATAGAAATCGGATCGTAGACCATTGTTCAGCTTCAGTGAAAAATGAGTTAGCAAAACAAAGTTTAAAGTTCCCAACTGAGCATTTAAAATAAAAATAGAATTTTTCAGAGAGCATCACACCTTTCATTTCAAGAAGGAATAGGCAAGCAATGAGCCTTTTCTTAGAAATGACACGACAGAACGATCCAAAGTGGTTGTCCAAGGTGACTGGAAGTTTACATGAGAAACTAGAAAATCCTAGCTATTGATAACATCCTCGCTCTTGCAGTACTGAGAGAGACAGTGAGCAAAGCATGTGCTTGGCTACAGATACTTTCTAAGTTCCCACGTGTCTAAGGGCTGAGTGTAAGGGACTTTAGAAAATTTCTTATTGTTTATTTATTTTATGAGAGAGAGAGAGAGAGAGAGCGCAAGTCAGGGAGGGGCAGCTCCATATCTTGAAAATTTATTTCCTTGTACTTTTGTAAGTTCAAGGAGGCCTTGTTTTTCTATCATCTTGCTCATTCCATCACTGACCCATAAATGAGCAGTTATAAGAGTTAGCACTAGTGATAAATCTTGTGAGTGACCCAAGTCATACATTTGGGAGGGACAACAATCAGAGCTATAAGTCGCCTGATATGGAAAGTTGTGAAGCCAGAGCAAGAGGCCGAAGACACTTCCTTCTGTTTTCAAACTTGCCGTACCTTTGCACATGCTCTTCCTACTTCTGGGAATGACACTTCTCCCAACCTGACGACCTGATCTCATGTGGGGGCTGCTCAGATGTCACTTGCACTCTGTAGCCTTCTTGACCACTGTTTCCCCCAGTTGGAGTTCATTGCTCTCCCCTCCAGGTTCCCCGAGTGCTTTCTTTCCTGCTTCTGTTGTAGACATGACATATATTGTAAAGAAGTGTTTATCCATTTGTACCCTTCATTGGATCATCAAGTCGTCAAGGGTAGGGAGCCAAGTCCTCTTTATTCCTGTGTCTCCAGTGTTTTTAGCGCAGTGGCTGGCCCAAAAGTGAACAAATGAGTGCGGTCAGTCATCTGTAATGTGTTGATCAGCCGTCGCTCCAATTCTTGGACCAAATTCTCCCACGGCACGGTGTGCTAACCTCAGTCTGATGACGCCCCTCTGCACCTGGAAGAGGTCATTGCCGCAGGAGTCCTCCTCCGAAGATCTCTGGGATGGGACTGCAGGGAGCAGCCGCGGTGGCAGGGGCCACCCTGGCTCCCACTGGTATGACTGATCAGCGCTAGGTCCGCCGCCATGTGCTTCCTTCCCATTTCGGCCACTTCCTAGCAGACCCCAAAGGCTTCCTCTTCAGGCTGCTCCAGACGCAGAATCATGTTTGACAGGAAGCTTGGATCCGCTTCTTGGTGCGCTCTGCCTGTCTTCGATGACACACGCATTCTGCTGAGATCAACCATCAGCAGCATGGAGCGGCTCATCCTGGCTCCTTTAAATTAATTTGCCCTGCTGTTCTGAGGCTCTGCCTTCTCAAAAGAGTGACCAGATGTCTTCGAGTGCCTCTGGCAGGCTTGGCACCCGAAGACACTGCCATCCCTCCCAGTGTACCTCCGTCAGGATGCCAGGCCAAGATGCTGGAGCAGCTCTCCTGCCTGCCCGAGTACAGGGACTCTTCCAACACTGTCTGAGTTCTTAGATGTCTGCCTAGGGCCTAGTAAATCTGCACTTGTTAATTTATCAACAAGCCTTTAAAGCAAATGAACAAAACCTGGCTAAGATCATCTCGTCATGGAGTGGAGCTATAATTAGGTCAAGTTGCTTCTCTCAGAGCCCTGCATCGTGCGCTCACAAAGGCGGTAGAGAATACGTCCAGTGTTAAGTGGTGTCATGCCTAGGATCAAAGGCTGAGGCACCCTCCGTAGAGTCATGCCAAGTAATCACGTTCATTCCTGGTACAACCATGAAGTTCAAACATTTACCAACCAAGTCAGCAGACTGGCACCTTGACTGCTAAGCTGGCTTTGGGTTTTTGGTTTCTTAATCTGAAAAATATGAGATATTAGTAGCTCACTGGAGAAATTAATTAAAAACATTTTTATTGTTCCAGGGGAGCTGTGTTCTAGAAACCTCCAGGTCCGGTGGAATACAAATTGCAAAGCAGCAGGAGCCCTGACTTTCAGGCCTTCCTCTGCAAACATCTAGCTGTGTGACTTCAGACCAGTCGCCTCTGTCTTCTGGGCTTTACCCTCATTTTATAGGAGATGCGAATTCCCTCCATCTCTAGTAAATCAAGCATGGGAAGATTACTGAAGCATCAGAGATTCAATTTTCTGCTGGCACAGGAAGGTTCTCCTTCTCCCTCAGGGCCTTTTTAATCTCTCCCTCAACAAACAAGCTCCAGGTGGTCTGGCTGTTTTGTCCAGATCTGTCCATAAGGCCCTGTGCTCCAGAGAGCTCCATTTCCATAGGCTAGAATCCAAGGGTGCCCCTACAATTGCGAGGCACAAAAGTCCAGCAAAGTCTGCTTGCTTTTTTCCCTGAAAAGATGTGTCTGCTTTCAATTTCATAGCTTAAAGTAAACAGATCATGGTATATAAATCATGAGGCGAAGCATCGTTTTGTAAAATGTCATCTGAATACACCCTACAGCAAAAAATGTGCACCCAAACCTAGCTACATCGAATATTAACAGCGTATCTGCCCTTCTCTCTGCCTGTACCAATGGTTTAAAAGAATTCTCTCTCTATTTCCTCCCAAGTTCAGGGCTTTCTTTATGGTTTCCTTTTTCTGGTCACTTAAATCCAGTCTGCTGTCTGGCCCTTACGTGTTCTTCCTGTCCTCATTTCTGCCATGGGTCTGTTTTCTCTGCCATTCCTTTGTTCAAGCCTCTCCAGCTCTCATTTCGACAACGACAGTATCTTTTGGTTTCTCCACCTGCAGTCTTCTCTCCAGGCCTTCTCCTGAGCTCCTGCCAGAGCGCAGATCGGGCGGAGCCCAGCCCAGCCCCCGTGCTGCCCACGCACTACCCCTCAGCGGCGGTGAAGACTGAGGTCTGTGTAGTCAGACCCCGGTTTGGACTAGGCTCCTCAGCTCGCTGAGTGCATGCTTGCGAAGGTGGCACGTTCTGTAAGCATCACTTTCTTCTTTTAGAGAATGGAATTAATTATTGATCTAGTACTAAAGAGCGTGAGGAGAAAGTTTAGGTTCGGCACACTGTAATTGTCAAAAAAATGTTAGCTGCTCTTTTTATCGTTGGGATGCGCGGCTCTTCATAATCAAAGCTTACCATTTCTGCCCAAACGTGCGTGTCTCTACCTGGCTTTATGTAACTTGCGTGAGTCTGCACTGCTCCCCGTTTCTCGCAGAATATCTGGGTATTCCCACCTCCGCACCTGAACATGTGTACGTCCCTTACCTGACTGTTAGGGCAGTCATTCCTAACAAAGATTCTGGGAACCTTAATCTATATACACTAAAACAGAGAGAATCATGAAATGAACCCTCCTGTGCCCATCACCCAGCTTCGACAATGAGCAACACATGGCCGATCTTGTTTCGACTTTACCCCTGAATGAGTTATTTTATTTTATTTATTAAAAAATTTGGTAATATTTACTATCTTTTGTGAGAGAGAGGGAGACATAGCATGAGCAGGGGAGGGCAGAGAGAGAGGGAGACACAGAATCCGAAGCAGGCTCCAGGCCCCGAGCTGTCAGCACAGAGCCCGATGTGGGGCTCAAACTCACGAACCGTATCATCATGACCTGAGCCGAAGTCAGACACGTAACCAACTGAGCCACCCAGACACCCCCTGAATGGTTATTTTGAAGTAGATGCCACACATCATACCATTTCATGCCTAGGTACTTCCTTCCCTGAGTATCTCTAAAAGATAAGGGCTCTTTTTAAGCACAATACCATGATCGCATCTAAACAATGAACAGTCTTTCTTTAATATCAAGTATCTAGTTAATGTTTACATATCCCCCATTGTCTCCGAAACGTTTAATTTTTTTTAATAGTTGGTTATTCAAATCAGGATTCAAAGCCTGCCTATCGAATTTGGTTGGTGTCACGTAATGTATTTGTTAAAGAAACTGGATTATTTGTCCTGCAGAATTTACCACATTCTGCTCTTTTCCAGTTGCACTCCTACAGCATGATTTAACACACTCTTCTGTCTCCCGTATCACCATGGGTAGTTGGTTCTGTCTCCTGTGTTACTGTGGGTAGTTGGTTCTGTCTCCTGTGTTACCATTAGTGGTTGGGTCTACAGGCTTGATCAGACTCGGGTTTGAAATTTGGGGCAAGAATATTTCACGGACAGTGTCAGGAACCATTTCTTACCCACTGAGACCTGGGCGCGGTTCTGGGTGTCCGGCGGGAGGAGGCACGTTCTCCACTTCAGGTTGCATGTTCTTCTCCACGGTCCACCTCACTGATATCTTCTCGTAAATAAATTTTTGCCTGGTATTAGGGCTTTTGAGGTATGAAATTCCTTTGCCTTTCTCTGTAGTGGGCTTCTGAAGGGAACCCTCTGTGTGGAAATCAACTTCATGAACATCTATTTCTCCACCACCCTGACCCTGCAATAGCCAGGTTTTAATGAAAAGTGATAGCCACACTACGCAATCAGCTGCTTTTCTTAAGTGTTTCCCCTGTACCAGGCAGTGTGCTATGACCTTCACCTGACTCATCTCACGTGATTTCATAAGAGCCTTATGACAAAGGTATTTTAGTATTCCCATTCTGGAGATGAGGAAGCTGAGGGAGAGAGTTTCAGCATCTTCTCCTAAGGAACTTTTAAGTGATGCGCCAAATAACTGGGAATGGTCTCCAGTGTTGAGTCCTTGCCTCTGGCAGTGACTCTACCCTGTAGATAACCTGCTTCTTTTCCTCCTTTGTGAGAAACCCTCGACTTTTCCTTGTGAAGTTGGGGTACTGGGTTACCTAAATGTTAGCAGAATTTTTCTTTTTTTTATTATTATTTTTTATTATAATAGTTTATTTTCAAATTGGTTTACATATAACACCCAGTGTTCATCCCAACACGTGCCCTCTTTAATATCCGTCACCCCCTCTCCCCCCTCCCTCACCTCCCTCACCTCCCTCACCCTCAGATTGTTCTTAGTCTTTGAGAGTCTCTTATGTTTTATCTCCCTCCCTCTCTGTGTCTTTTTTTTCCTTTCCCCTCTAGCCCTCCCCCTGGTTTTTGCTTAGTCTCACAAAGTCCACCTATTCGTGGAAACATATGGTATCTGTCTTTTTCTGACTGACTTATTTCACTTAACATAATACCCTCCAGTTCCATCCATGTTGCTACACATGGCCAGATTTCATTTTTTCTCATTGCCACGTAGTAGTTCATTGTATATAAGTGCCACGACTTCTTTATCCATTCGTCAGTTGATGGGCACTTGGTTTGCTTCCATGATTTGGCTATTGTCGAAAGTGCTGCTATGAACATTGGGGTACACGTGCTTCTATGCATCAGCATTCCCGTGTCTCTTGGGTAGATTCCTAGCAGTGCTATTGCTGGATCATAGGGTAGCTCTATTTTCATTTTTTTGAGGAACCGCCACACCATTTTCCAGAGCGGCTGCACCAGTTTGCATTCCCACCAACAGTGTAGGAGGGTGCCTGCTTCTCCACATCCCCGCCAGCATCTATAGTTTCCTGATTGATTCATTTTAGCCACTCGAACCGGTGTGAGGTGGTATCTCAGTGTGGTTTTGATTTGTGTTTCCCTGATGTTGAGTGACTTTGAGCATCATTTCATGTGTCTGTTGGCCATCTGAATGTCCTCTTTGGAGAAGTGTCTATTCATATCTTCCGCCCACTTTTTCACTGGATTATTTGTTTTTCGGGTGTGGAGTTTGGTAAGTTCTTTATAGATTTTAGATGCTAGTCCTTTATCTGATATGTCATTTGTGATTATCCTTTCCCATTCCGTCGGTTGTCTATTAGTTTTGTTGGTTGTTTCCTTTGCCGTGCAGAAGCTTTTTATCTTGATGAGGTCCCAATAGTTTATTTTTGCTTTCAATTCCCTCGCCTCTGGAGATGTGTCGCATAGGAAATTGCTGCGGCTCAGGTCAAAGAGGTTTTTTCCTGCTTTCTCCTCTAGGATTTTGATGGTTTCCTGTCTCACGTTCAGATCCTTCATCCATTTAGAGTTTATTTTTGTGAGTGGTGTAAGGAAGTGGTCTAGTTTCATTCTTCTGCAGAATTTTTCTAATAATAGATGGTTGGAAGTGTAAATTCAGGTTGGAAATGCCTTGACAGCTGCTGCTTAGAAGGGGCTGCAGAACAGTAATTGGAGGAGACTATGGAGTGGAGTCCTAACATGGGCAACCTGCCAGCTGTGTGACCTTGGCCAAGTCACTAAACCTCTCTGTGCCTTAGTTCCTTCATAATAAAACGTGTATGCTAAATGGAAGTACTCAGAACAGTGCCTCACATATAGTAAGTACTCAGTGAATGTTACCTGCTACTGTTGCTATTTTTGTCACTATGATCCCAGTGTTTGAACAACTACCAGAAAAACAAACAGAAAGCTTATAAACAACTCATTTTGTTTCTCGTGTGGTGAAAAGGCCCTCTCCGTTTTCCTTTAACTAGTCATTTCTTTCCCATGGAAGAATAATGAGAGGTACGGAGGTCTCCCCTCCTGCCTTCCCCCCAACACACACATTTTAATTAAGGTATCTTTTGAGAAGGAATACTTTAATCCAAAGTGATCACTTTGATACTCGAAGAGACACATTTGGAGGCTACTTGGCGAGGGGGAATTAAAGACGGAGAAGCTGAATAAATAGCAAGCAAAATGTTAATGTTTTGGCTTTGTGGTGTCTGCATCTGAGAGCACTCGTCGCAGATTTTTTGGCCGGCTCCAGCTGGAAGCTCGGCGGCTCCTTTTGTGTGCGCGGGAGCCCTGGCTGCGGAGCGCGGCGCTGCCCCTAGGGGTCAGTGTGGTGCAGGGATTGTCCGGATCTGCGGCGCTCTGGCGCTTCCAGGGACGCGCAGCGGGCAGGACGCCTGGGGGCGCAGAGCGCTGGACCGGGCCACCCCCGCTGCCCTCTCGCTGCCCTGCTGGCACCTGCCGCCTTCTCCCGCCCTCTAGTTCTCCTCCCTCTGAACACGATTGTTTGGCCAGGGTCAGAAGAGGTCGAATTGTTCTTTAACTTCATAAACGACTGGGGTTAACCTCACTTACTTCATGGTAAAAAGAAAATCAAAGAAAGAAAAAAGAGATGGATACAGATAGCTTAGTAATTTTCTGATAAACTCTCACTTTTGCTGGTGCTACATTCATCTATTGCATCCGGAGCCATAGAATGGTAGAAGTGTGAGAGGGCGGATACCCTTCCTAATAACTGTTTATCTTACAAAGAAACAAGCCCAGAGAGGAAATACAAGCAAACAGCCTGGATATTACACTTGAAGTCTCAAATGAGGGTTATTTCTACTATCCATAACCTTATTCATTATTTTTTAAAAAACATGAGTGATTATTAGTATTAAAGGCCATGTACTGATATAAAAATTAGTTGTAAGGTGGTTGGCTGGCACACTGGCGCAGTGGTTAAGTGGGTGGTCTTCAGAGGGAGATTATCCGAGTACAGATGGCGGGTGCGATGGGAAAGCAATGGCTACCACTATGTGTGAGTGCCTCTGTCCTTAACCTTTCTTTGCCTCAGTTTTGCTCTGTAAAATGGACATAAATTAAGAAGTTTCATTTAAAAACGAATTCCTGCAGACTAATTTGGTAAACACTCAGTGAATGTTAGCTGGCATTAATTATTACAATTAGAAGCATAACAAAGGAAGTTTTTGAGGTCAGGGTGGGGGAAACCCCATATTTCATTTTGGGGACCCCAATGTTACTCCTTCCAGTTCGTCCCCCGTATGGCTCTCAGAGTGATTTTTAAACACGTTTTGTAGGTTCCTTCCCTTATCCCAATACAAACAGCACGTGAAGTGAATATCCCTTGGGAATCTGGCAAAAGAGTCAGGGGGTGGTGTGATAACTGTTAGCGTGGCAGGTCTCAGAGAGGAAGAATCTGCTCCAGAAGACATTTTCAAGGATGAATTTCCAGGACTTAGTACCTTCCCCCAAGTTCAAGTTGCAAAAGAACAGGGCCATCGTGGGGACTTTGGATTTTATTTCTTGCTCTATGGTTCAGTTGGTTGTGTGTTGTTCAAGCTCATGTCATCCAATCGCATCCTCCTCGAGGACAGTGACTCCACCCCACCTTGGCCTCATGTTGTGGGGATGCTTACTCTTCCCTGTGGACTCTCTTGGGTACTATTCTTTCTCTGCAGATACATATACAAGATAAGTGTCAGGAAAGACAGTCCAACAATAGACCACCGCCTTTAGGCTTTTCTGTTTTCTTTCCATTGATTTTGCTGCGTTTGTGGTGTTTGAAGATCTTGCCATGAACACTTTCCTCCCGTTAGTACTTAGTCTGCTCTCTGAGAAGAGCTGGCATCTAATTCTCCTTTCACCTGGCAAGTTCAGAGATTTTTGAGGACAGCTATCAAGCCTCCTTGAATTCTTCCCTTTTTAGGTCTCCAGCCATTTCTCATGATTCGTGGTGAGCATGACTTCTCATTATCCGGGTCCATTGCTATCCTGGTCACCATTGCTTCTAGATCCTTGCCCGTTTGTAAACGTCTCTCGTCATTCTTAGATGTTGGATACCGAGAAGTGAATGCAGAGCTATGTCTAGGATTGGATCTTTCCAGAGTGCTAGTTTCTCATCGTCTTTATTCTGAACACTATCATGTCATGTGCATGATAGTACATGATAGCACATCCCCAAAATACATTAGTATTTCTGAGAGCAATATTTTGTTCTTGAATCTTGAAGCATGTGGCAAAATATACTCCAAAGCCTTTTACACATCAGTGGCCATGGAGCTACATCACTCCCCATTCTGTACTTATTAGGCTGATTGTATGAGTCCCAAAACTGGATTCTGTATTTGTCTTATCAATACCAGCTTACTAATTTTGCAGACTGTTAGTCTCTTTGGCCAGACCATGAATTCCTTGAGGTCAAAGACTGTGTCTCAACAACCAACGTGTTTCTAGTGCCCAGAACGGTGACTGGCATTTCATAGGTGTTTAACAAATGTTTGTGGAGAAAAAGAATGAGCTTCTTGAAAGTCTTTGAATCTCGTTTCTTATTTATAAGTATTTACCATGTGATTTGTAACATGTAAATATCATACATGTGACATATTAATATAAACATATTAAATGTTCTGTGTTTCCATCCCAAGTGTGTAATATTTTAATTAATATAGAGCTATAGAGGACCTAACTAGACACCATCCTTTATAAAATTTAATAAGAATAATAATGATAATAATCAATAATCAACTGGTGCTTGACCAGGGTTGATCAAGGTATCACACATTTATTTCATTTCAGCAGTACCTAGCTCAAATTTTTAGATCTTGAGCACAAGATTTTCAGGAAGTTTTGTTGAAAGCGATGTTAAAATCAAGATGAGGGGCACCTGGGTGGCTCAGTCAGTTAAGTGTCTGACTTCCCCTCAGGTCATGATCTTTCTGTCCATGAGTTGGAGCCCCACGTTGGGCTGTGCGCTGACAGCTCACAGCCTGGAGCCTGCTTCAGATTCTGTGTCTCCCTCTCTCTGCTTCTCCCCTGCCCCTTCATAAATAAACC
The DNA here is from genome assembly GCA_030068075.1 of Paguma larvata. Classification (NCBI taxonomy): domain Eukaryota; kingdom Metazoa; phylum Chordata; class Mammalia; order Carnivora; family Viverridae; genus Paguma; species Paguma larvata. Next base: position 58,379,813 of record CM057834.1, read on the forward strand.
AACATTTAAAAAACTAAAAAAAAATCAAGATGAGTTATACCCACATCATTCCTGATAATCAAATGTAATAACCAGGCATAGGAAATAAGGTCAGGTTATCACACATTGAGTTTTAGGGATTTGCCACTTTCTTAGGCAAACTCTTTACCCTTTCAGTGGTACTACTGCCTTAAGAAAAATAGATAAGATAGTACTACATTGTTAGGTTATTGTATGGATAGCACAATACTCCACACAAAGCATTTAGCATAATTTCTGGCACATAGTATATACTTTACAATGCTAACTACTCTTTCATATTATAACTTTTACTTGGCCAGCTATGAACCTACTCAATTGGATTAGTATCCAATAAATCGTGCATTCAGTCAATCAAGTCTGTTTTGATTTTTGAAATGAGTTTAGCCAGTTTGGTGTTCTATAGCCAAAAACCATGGTTGGCTCAATTTTTATCATATCAACCTTTTTTGTTTACTTGTTTGTTTTGTTTCTTTGCCTGGAAGAGACAAAGACCTGAGTGTGTTCCTTATGAGCAGATGCATGTGTTTGTTTAAGCTGGTGGCACGGGGTTGGGAAGAGAATGAGGTAGTATGGCCAACAGAAAACCTTGTAAATACAGGTCAGGCCAATGCAAAGAAAGTTTGTTGGCTAAATCATTTTTGTCGCAGTGATTTGTGGAAACGAAATGCAGGGAGCTTTCTCCATCTATCAGCAGGGTGGTTTAGCATATGGAAGAAGGCTTCCCATGTTTAATGCAATTGTATAAATTAATACAATCTAAATCCAGTACTGACTGAGTTGTGGTCATTTGCCTCTGTGTGGTTTTATCTGTTGAGTTTTAAAATGTAGGGGTTTTTTTTTTGTTTTGTTTTTGTTTTTGTTTTTATTTTTGTTTTTGTTCTTGTTCTTGTTTTTGTTTTGATGCTTCAGCTGAATGCCTGTCTTGATATCCCCGTCACAGGGAATATAGTGCCAGGTAATTGTCAAGATCTACTGGTCCTGACCATGCCATTGTCTTTGATTTTTCCAAATTGTTTCTATAGTCTTGATATTATTTAATCCTCAAAATAGTCTTATGGGTTAGATATAACTGTCCCAACTTTCTAATCAGGGTAAATAATTTGTCCAAGGTCAGGCAGCTCGTAAGGGCCACAGTGAGATCTGTTTGACTCCAACAGTTATGCCTTTAACCATTGTGTTTTAGCAGCCTCTCCCTCACATGCTTCTGTCTTTTAGGAGATCTCAGTGACCTCTTTAGCTTATTTAGTGAGCTCTGAGGATGCTCTATGGAAGCAGGAGTAGTATATATATTATTAAAAAAAATGAAGGGGCCACATAACTTCTTGTTTTAATCTCTGGGAGAAATAGAACCAAAGGAGAAGTTGGTTATAAATTATTCATAAACAGTCATTAATTACCTTCTTTGACTTTTGAAGATTGATTCTCAGTTACCCTATTCAGTGTTAGTAATTAATAATTTAATTAATTCAACAAATATTGATGAAGTACTTCTTACTTGCCTGGCACTGTCCAAAGTGCTGAGGAACCATGCCGATCCAAAGGCTCTCTGCAGAGTTGGGCAGTGGTCTAATCTAAATACTCACTTTTCAGAAAACTTAGATTCTAAGCATCATTGAAACTTAAGTCCCCAGTGATTGTACTATTCTTTATCCTTCTAGTAGAATATAGCTTACCCCTCCTTACTCTCCTTACCTTTTATAACCATGTAGTCAAACCCTACACATCCTTCAATGGACCAGGGCTCACCTTCCTCTTGAAAACTTCCCTGACCACAAGGCTGCAGGCTACAGGTTCTTTCTCCTCTAACCCTCACATGTAAGGAGGGTTAAGAGCAGGACTGTTGGATTCTTACATGTCAAGGGTTCTTAACTGGAGAGTAAGCCCACAATCACCCAGGGAATTTTATCAAAGTTCATGTGCTTGGCCTTCATCTCACTGAATATTTTCTGATTCAACATTTCTGGTGCTGGAGCTTGATTATGTGTCATTTGAAATAGCTACTTGAGAGATTCTGAAATTGCAAGCAGGTTAAGAAACCAGTCTTATATTGTTGTTGGGCACTATTACTGACTCCCTACATTAAAAAAAATGTTTATTATTTATTTTGAGAGAGAGAGAGAGTGCACAAATGGGTGAGAGACAGAGAAAGAGAGAGAGACAGAGACAGAGACAGAGAGACAGAGAGAGAATCCCAAGCAGGCTCCACACTGTCAGCACAGAGCCCCATATGGGGCTCAGTCTCATCAACCATGAGATCATGACCTGAGCCAAAATCAAGAGTCAGAGGCTTAACCAACTGAGCCAGGTACCTCAAATATCCCTACATTTTATATTCAATTTAAATACAAAGTATTACACCTTCAGGTGGATTTAAGCACCTGGAAACATTGTGATTATACTTCTTTGTATTTTTGTAATTTACAGCATAATGCTGAACAAATACTCAATAGCTAATCACTGAATGAATCATCAATTAATGAGATCGGTTCCATTTCCTCTTTCCTCACGATGTACTGAGAAAATTTCAAGAATGAATTATGCAATCTGATACCTAAGTCTGATAGCTTAGGGGCAAACTCCCCAGCCTTCATGAGGATGGCTCACTCATATTCTGACATTCTTCCCTCAAGACATAGTAGAATCACGCTTCCCCATACCCCCAAAGTTATTTGTGTGGCCACATGACTCTGTTCCAAGACCTGTGAGTGGAAATGTTGGTGTGTTTCCCGGGCTGGAGAACTTAACTGCTGGTACCGTTCCTGCTGGGTGCTGTTCCCCTGCCTGAACAGCCGGCAATGCTACAGAGATGGAGGCCCCAGTAGATATGGTCCCTGGGCGAGGAGACGTGAAGCAGACCCATAGGAGATAAGAAGCATGAGCAAGAAATAACACTTTGTGGTGATTAAACCACACAAATTTGGGGGATTTTTCTTACTGTATTTTAATCTTCCCTGACTGACTCATCATGGGTCAAATCTATATTAAATTATTTGTCATATGCATTATATAAGGATTTCCAATTAAAATAAAAAGTGTGAAGAGTTGAACTATTTCTGGCACAGACAGTGGGAACAAAGCCAAAAACAAAAGCCTAGCATAGGAAAGGTAACGAATTTGGGATTTTGTGTATATGGCCACTAAGATAATGTTTTTCTTATATATATGCTTATTAAAAATCGACACTTTTCCCACTCGGCTGGTAACAGAACGATCGTTTGATAAGAGGAGTGGATGCCAAGCCCAGACATCCAATGTGGAGGACTGAGAATTGGACAAAAGGCAGTCATCCAATAAGAGTTAGTAGCTTGGTTACATCCTTAATTAGTGATCTGGGATAAGTTCTGCTCAATGAGATGGCTGGGTGATAGGTGTGTCACTTTTCAGTGTTTGGATACTTACTGAAAAGTACCAGTGAAGCACTTTTGCTTTATATAACAACCAGTAATTTATAAAAGACGTCTTTCCTGAAACTCTCCCGGTAAGGGGTATTTTCTTTTTCTCAATATTTGGTGGTTTGATAGTGAAAAACTATATCCTGCCTTCATTTGCATTTTTTTGGTGGATAGGGAGGTCGTCCAACATTACAGGTGCTATTGAATCTTTATTTCCTCTTTCGTAGATTGTCTTTTTTGGTCTTTAATGGGAGAAGTCTTTATGGAGGTGGTGTCTCTCCCTAACTCAAAACACAAGGACCCTCAGTCCTTCCACTCACCTTAGGGCTTCAGTACTGTCCTCAGGTGCCCCGGACAGCATCTCAGCACACAGGCTGGGAGGAGGGCAGGGGATGCCAGCAATGCAACACCCCCTGGAATCCTTTCTCCCAGCCTTGATCCTTAAATGTCCGGCTCATTTTACCTCCAAAGCCCCAGGCTGAGATCAGTTTTCTGGAATAGCAAGGAAGTTAGAGAGGGCGTAAACAGAGCTCCGCTCAGAACACTGGGAGAACCCAGAAGCTTTTACTTTCAAAAATATGTCTCTCTTTCCCCTTCCTTTTTGTTTTTTCTAACCTCTCCCATCCCCTCCCTTTTATACCCCATGCAGAGGATGGGGTGGGCAGTAGCAGGGCTGCAGTAGCAGCAGAGACCCTGACCCCTTGCCTCCCTGGGAGCTTCAGGAGCTTGTTCCAGACCACATGCTCCTCTGCAAGGAGGTGGGATCATTCACAAGCTCTCCTGAACTTATGGAAAGCCACATTCCAAGGAAGCTGTGGAACTTCCTCCTCCCCACCCAACCTCAACCTCCATTCTGGTCTTCTGCCACACTGTTGTCTGTGTGATCTTTCATTGTATGCATCTTCCCTCCCTCACCACCAGGTCCCATCACCTACAAAACAGATGAAGACCCCTGACTTGGTCTTAAGGTCCTCGATCACCTAACCCAATAGTTGATTAGGGCTATTGGCCATTATTGGAAGAATAGACTGAAGTCAGATTCTGATGGACTTGGAATTCTGGGACAAAGAGCTCAGATGGAATCTTTTAGACAACAGGAAAATTGTGTAAGTGCCTTATGATCAGAGGCATGGCTTATGGGGAGGCCAGGTGACCCACTTCCTCCTCTTTTATGACACCTAATGAGAAGCAGGTGGTCACCTTCTTGTGTTGGGTTCTAACATACAGTTTAGTAGGTGGGGCACCCCATTCCTGGGAGATCTACCGTGGAGAGGAAGCAGGGAGGACTTTGGCTAAGAAGGATATTAGAATTGAAAGAAAAGAGAAGATAGAGCCTTCCTCTCTAAGAATAGTGTCCTGTTAGGTGGGGACATTGCCTTGCCATAGGGAGAGAGGGAAGGACGTATAGTTTGTCCTGCTACTCCAGGGTCAAGTCACCATGGAGAGCACTTTTGAGCACACAGTGGGTGTTAACTCTCCTCTTACCCAATCCTGAGGAAACTTAATAAAATCTCTGCTGAAAGAGGGACGCAGGACAGATTGGTCTTTCTCACAAGTGCTGAAATGCAGGTAGTGGTGCCCTGCCATTACCTTCATCTTGGTAATAAGCACAAGGACGGTGGCCTAAGTGGTAGGAACAGTGATTGGGTTTTCACAGCTCCAGAGGAGCAAGACAAAGTCAGCTGGACCTTGCTGCCGCATCAGGAGACAGGGCTTGGAGTAGCAGGTGTTCAGTGATTCCCCAAATCCCCAAATGGGATTGCCTTGAAATCCATGATTCTTTTCTGTCCTCCTTGAGGATTCTGGTGAGAAAGCACATCCAAATCGGGTACTTTGAAGGAATTTATATGCCACCAACCATGTGCAAAGATGGAGCAGGGTAAAGGAAAATTCAAGAGGTGCTTGCCATGCTCAGGGTCTAGTTAGGACTCAATCACCCATAGGCCAGGCCACAAGGGGTCAGAGGAGGGAGCAATTATCAGAACCAGGAGCTGGAGAAGTAGTGTGGAGCAGGCTCATTTACAGCAGCTAGGATTTTGAGTTGAGGGACACAGCCCATGGTGACCCCACGTGGTAGGGGATATGGAGAAATAGAAGGACCATGGCTTCATTCTTCTTTCTCTGCACTGTTACTGATGCTCTCCATTGGCCAAACCCAAGTAGAGACCAGAGGAAAAGGGAGGCTATTGAGTAGTCCATACAGCGAATCTCCTAGGGCAGAGCAAAGGGCAGAACGGTAGAGGCAAGCTCTGAAGGGCCTAATGGAAGATAGCCAGCACATGCTGATCCCACTCTAGGGGAGGAGAATCTTGTCCTCCATCCTGTTAGCTTCAGAATGTGGGCACCTGTGGAATTAAACTGACAAAAGGCAGATTTGCAAGAGAAAAGACGGATTTAATCACATACTTAAGGCAGTTCACAGAAGACTGGCAGTTAGAATCTGGGGCTTATATACCATTTTAATAGAGGAAGGAAAAGGGGAGAAGGGAATTTATGGCAAAACAAATGATTTTTGGAAAGATAAATGGGCCCTTGGGAGAAAAGATAGAAGACCTGACAGTTTTATGACAATGTCTTCTCTTCACTGATAAGAGTCAATTCTTCCTGGCTGCAAGAAATTCCCGAGTAGAGGATTTATGACAACTGAGTTCTTCTGAGCACTTTCAAGGACGCTGTTTTAGGCAGATAAGGGATTTTAGGGACTCAATGCCTTGTACTCAAAATAATTCTTCTGATGCAGTGGCATGTTCTGGACCCTCCACCACGAAAAGTAGTGTGGTCTGTGAAGGACCATAAGGAGACCTAAATTTCCTATTTTCCTTTTGCACAAAGAAAAGACCAGGTGGCCTTTCCTCAAGGGTGTGCTGTTCTGACCAGTCTTTGGCTATTCTTCATTATAGCCGAAGGGCACCACACACCATTTCTACATAGCCCATGGAATATGACACATGACCTTTCACTTGCTAGGAAGTCAGTGCCCTATTCACCTAGGCACTTCAGGAGATTTTATAGCTTCTAGGCCAGGTTCTGGCTGAAGTAAAGTAACCCAGATCTCATTTCCTTCATGGTTTAGGGAACATGCAAAGGCCTTCTGAGTACTCAAGAGAAAATTCTGTGTACACTCATAAAAGTTTTTGGAATCCAAGAAGAAAGTGAACTTCCCAGGTATGTGCGTGTGTGCGTGTGTGTATGTGTGTATTTTCCAGATGGAAGGAAGAGTAAAACAGATAAGGTGATAGAATTTCCATTGTTAGGTGCCTCTTGTTTGTCTATGAAATACGCATGAAGGAGTTATACTGAGCCATGAATAGTGAAAACAGTTGAGTGTTTTTCCACGTGTGAGAACATTACCCTTTGAAAACTCCGAGGCCCTCCCTGGGCCACACATGTCGAATCCGGAGCTCAGCTGTTAGGAGCTCTTCACCTGCGCCAACAGCAAAAACAAAAGTGGTCCGGTGCAGACATTGTTTAAAATGGGTGCGTTAAAAATACCATCTTGACTTCACAGATTTCTGGAACTGTGAGAAGCCATCCTCATTTATGTACTCTGATGAAGGTAAGTCTGGGAGAAATGTACAAGCCAGTTAAAAGTGGTTCTCTAATTGGATTATGCAAGAGCAGCTTTAGAATCTCAATGCTTTAAATTTCAAAGAATCAGAAACTTCTCTGAGGCCAAAATTGTGGCCAGGAGCAGGGCTTCAGGGCATCAAAAAGGGGAGGGGCTGGCAGCTCAGTCAAGGTGTGACTTTGGTGGTGACTTCCTCTGTAAGATAGAATAACAGGGCTGCTGTAGGGAAGCAGAGAAATTCATTTATGGGAAGCTTTCCTAGGTGCTGAGAAGAAAAGAAGCCACTGGTGTGTTGGAGGGAGGGATGCAAGGACCCCAAAGAAGATGTGAATCCGGGGGTCTATTCCGAGTTAAAGAAGTTGGTGACAGTCTTAGTTCAGGTTTCTTTTAGAAACCATATAGGCTCTGCTCTAAAGCCGAACATGGCTCTTGCATAGTCAACTCCCAAAGAGCCTAAGTCAGCTTCAAGAGCTTGGTCTTCCTTTTCAGAATGCATTCATTTTGTGCCCCCAAGAAAACATTTTACCAAAGAGTCTCTTAACTGCAACCTTCGCTTCCCACCAGCCCATCAGCCATCCTCCTACTTGTTTGGCACAAGGTTGGCTTGGCCAGATTCCATTCCAAATGGCACAAGGCTAATAAGCTTGTCTATGACTTAACAGACCTTCTGAAATGGAAGACCATGACTGTAAACACAGTGGTATAACTGACTTCAAACCAAACTCTCTGTTGTTACCATTCTTTATTTTTCTTACTACTTGCTACTTTAGTTTCCCAAATGGCCTTCAAGAGCTGTCCATGTTTCTGAAGTTCCTGCCTCCCATAGTGGTGGGGGTTAGGGCTAAGACAAGAGGGAAGAGGAAACGTATAAGAAAGATGGCCAGTGTGGTGGCCCCAGAGGAAGATAACCTCTAGTATTTACTTCTGAAAAGTGGAACAGTTGGCAAACCACTCAGAAGTCAGGGAAAAGGATTGTAAAAACAGAAGAAAGAGGAAAAATACTCAACATGTGTTGATTATGAATTTTAATTACTGAGTTATCTGTTCAGTCAAACAGACTGGGAAAGAAATGTGGGCAGGAAGAGCTCTATGAATGTTACAGATGATACAATTCTGTTTTTAGGAAATGCACAATTAGACTGTGTCTATACAACCCAAAGTAAAAGCAGATGTATCCGTCATCAGACTATTTTGATTAATGGGGAAATTTGGAGCTTAAATTATCTGGTTCCGCCAGCTATGTTGATCAAATGAACTGGATCATTGCCAGATCTCCATTTCCCTCGGTGGGGTGGAGACACAACTTTTTGGGTGAGGCCATTTTAGAGGCAGGATTCATCACATGAAGCAGCAGAATCTAAATGGGAAGGAAAAAGCACCACGAAGCAATAAGTGATAAGGATACTCTTACATTTGGATAACCGGTACGAGAGGTGGTGGACTTAGTTTACTTCCAAATCACACAATCAACTCAGTTGGCCTCATGATCTCTGGTGTGGAACCATGTTCTTCATAATCTTCCTGAGAGATGTTTCTCCAATGAGGAGAAAGGTCCTCATGCTATTGGTCTGTAATGAGAGGACTAAGTGGACAGAAATAAAGGAAGAGATAGAAGGCCCTTCGACCCCCAGGGGAGGACTCTTTCAGGATAGCTCACCCCAGATGGGAGCCTAGGGCCATAAAGATGTGCCAGTTCTGCCATCTTTTTGACTGGACAAATGTTCTCTCTCGATATGACAGACCCCATCATCTGCCTTCCAAAGTTCCCCCAGAGCCACTCTGGGTTTATTTTTCCCCTTCTCTGAAACATATTTGCTTGTTTGTTTATATATATTGGTCACTGAAGATTATGAAGTCAGCGTATTCTCTTGCACACCTCGGCTGTTTTTAGAGCACACATCTTAAATGGCCCCACTCTCAGAGACAAGAGGTTGATTGGAGTTAGGGAGGATACTGTTGAACCCAAAACTATCTTTTGAAATATGGCTATATTGGAATGTGGATCCTTTAACATCAACTGATGCATTGAATAGTCTGAGATGCATACTATTGCAAAATAAGAGAAGCAAGTTAAAAACAAAAAGGGATAATCACAGTGGAAATCATTCATAATAATAAGTGATAAGAAGTGGCTATGACAACCCAGATGTCCATAATGGATGAAAGGAATGACAAATTGCAGTATATGCATACAATGGAATATTACTTAGCCATAAAAAAGAATTCAGTACTGATACCTGCTACAACATAGGTGAACCTCTAAAACATACTAAATGAAAGAAACCAGACTACATAGTGTATGATTCCATTTATGTGAAATATCCACCATAGGTAAGTCCATAGAGACAGGTGTCAGGGATAGTGGGAGGTACAATGAGGATTGACTACTTAATGAGCAGGAGGTTTTCTTTTGGGATAATGAAAATGTTTTGTAACTAAATAGAGGTGGTGGTTGCATAACATTATGAATGTATTAGATCCTATGGAACTATACATTTTTAAATGGCTACTTTTATGTTATGTAAATTTCACCCCCAAAAAAGTGGCTAGGAAGCAAACATGTTTGAATCATGCTATTCCCACTCATTCCCTTTTCCTGAAGAGACACAGACAGCTTAGGACTATTTTGGAGATGGTTCTTATAACCAAAGTAGGTTTCTTCCCACCCTTCATTTTTGCAGATGAGAAGTGATACAGTAGTTTCACTAGAAGTTAGGAAGAGGGCCAGGCTGGTATCTAAGCTACTTGATTCTTTTTTTATTTTTAATTTTTTTAATGTTTATTTATTTATTTATTTATTGAGAGAGAGACAGAGAGACAGAGTGTGAGTGGGGGAGAGGCAGAGAGAAGAGGGAGACCTAGAATCCTAAGCAGGCGCCAAGCTCTGAGCTATCAGCACAGAGCCTGACAGGGGGCTCGAACCCACAAACTATGAGATCAGACATGAGCTGAAATCAGATGCTTAACCGACTGAGCCACCCAGGCTCCCCTAAGCTGCTTGATTCTTATATCAGTGTCTAATCCAGAACTCACACTGTGTCCTCAGAATAGGTGATATCATATTCTGAGATACCCACTCAAAGTGGTGCAGAAGTTTTAATAGCTTCTTTTTTGCTCTGATTTGGACCAATGTATTAATAGGAATAATAGCAATAATAATAATAAACCAATAATAACACAAGTTTATTGAGCTCTTATTAGATTCCAGATCCTGGGTGAAAGAAACACTTTCTATGCAATACCTCATTTAATTTGCCCCCAAACCCTATGAAATCAATGAGGAAACTGAGGTCCAGAAAGGGTAAATAAATTTCCTCCAGATACTAGCGGTGGAGTTGGGTTTGGAACTATCTCTAGGGCCTCCAGTGCTCATAACCAATACACCAGTGGTTTCTAACCTTTGTCTTTCACAAACTAATAAAATTCCCAGAAACTAACATAAGGTATTTTACTTTGCCAAGTATAAACACTGGGCAACAAACAAATAATAAAGGAAATAAACCCTAGTATTTCCTATCATCATTATATAATCAAATAAAAAATATTTTCATATCAAAAACTAGAAAGGACCAAATCACAGAGTGGAGGATGTCTTATAAAGTGGATCTGTTTAGATTTATGGTAAATTCTTCAGCACAGTATGTGCAGCAAGTGCTGTGGGAGTCCGAGCCACCTGCCAGTGCTCCTCACTGTTCTTTTCGGACTTGCTTGGGCCTACTCTTATGCAGACTATTCCCATTTGACCATGGGATGCTGCTGTGTACATCCAGCTTTTCTGATTTGGTCAATCAAATAGCACCCAGTTCTTGACAAGTAAATACTTGATGTCCCATGGTCAGGTGTTTGGTCTCTACTAGGCTCAGTAGCAAGTCTATCTATATCTGCCTTTCTAGTGGAGACTTGTTGTTGGCAGAGGTTGGCATGGCTGTACTCCAACCCCCAGGGGAAGTGTTCTGCAATTCTCATAGTGGGGCTTTTCAGAGAGTCCATTGAGCATCCCTCTCTGTCACAGACATTCCCAGTCCAGTCGAATATGATTGGTCAGAAAGTCCAAGTGGCTAAGTAGTTTGAATGGCAGCCTAGTTTTAATCAAAACTGACAGCCTCAAAGGGGATCCAGAACTAGGGTCATAGTAACATACCTATGTTTTTTCTAGAACCCAAAGGGGCCCAGCAAGCCTTAAGACTCTTTGTGGACACTGGGGCAGTTAAAACATCTGTCTCATACTTCAGAAGAGATACTCTGCCATGCTCCCAGACTATTGTACCCTCGGAATCTTCACCAATGCAGTAGACTCCTGAAATACTGTGGAGATTTTCTCCCATATTGTGGCATGCGTACGCCTTTCTAGGACATCTGGGGTTTCAGCTACTCCCTGTTCTCCAGATCCAATTAGCATAATATCAATGATGATTTGTACCAGTGTAATAGTCTGTGGAATATCAAGGCAATCGAGATCCCTCTGAACTATTTTATGACAGAGGGCAAAAGAGTAGGAAGAACGCTGATAAAGTATACAGTTGTCCCTTCCATCTGAAGACAACCTGTTTCTCCTTATCTTTTCTGATCTCTTTCCTGGTTTATTGGGGGCAATTACATATGATGATTAAACACTGCCATCTGGTTTCTACCACGCTGAGATTCCATTATTTTCATTGAGATCAGGAAGTTCAATGCCAGCTTCTGCCTTGGACTCCTGTATAACATCACCTCAGGGACTTTCAAAGATGCCGGTTATTCTCTTGCCAATGCATTTCTAAATGCCTTGATAAAGCATTGCCCAGGTCTTCTTATGGAGTGGTTAGGGGATGATGATAATTTGAGTGTTCATGATGGTAGCACATGCCATGAATTACCAGTATCTCACTTCTCCTTGGCAAGGAGTTTATGCTTTCATGAAATACGTGGGCAACTCATTCCCAGAATCCCATTTTGAGAATTTTTTTTTCTAGAACTACTCCATATTAGTCAAGATCCTGGCAAGAAACAGATGGCATACTTAAATGGGATAACATTGAAGAGTTTAATAAGGGAAGCAATCCTCACCTTTAGGTCTGAAGAGGCAAGAGAAGGAACTGTGAGAAGCTGAGAAGAGCTATCTCTGTGCACAAAGGGGGCCCTACAGGAACTGTGGCCTTAAGTGGAGAAATGCCACCACTGCCAAAACTGTATTCCAGGTGGCTCTCTCTTTCCCCACATTTCAGTCAAGGTCCTCACCAAGACCTTTTGGGATTTACTTTTGGTTAAACCCAGCTGGAAGCCAGAGAGCAATAGCTCCTTATATTCTTTTGTGGAGGTAAGCCGGCCGGACAGAGCATGGCGAAGAGTGGATCTAGAGGGGCAAATGTAGAAGACCCAGAACTTAGGCTAAGGATTCTGCATTCTGGAGTCACCGAGAGTGCGTGACAACTTTTTTTTTTTCCTTCCAGGGTTTTAGTTAAATTTCAGTTAGTTAACATACAGTGTAATATCCATTTCAAGTGTAGAATTTAGCAGTTAAACCCTTACATGCAACAATACAACCGGTGCTCCTCACTAGTGCCCTCCTTAATCCCTGTCACCTATTTCACTCATCCTCCCTGCTCGCCTCCCCTCTCATAACCGTCAGTTTGTTCTATATAGTTAAGAATCCATTTCTTTGTTTTCCTCACTCCTTCCATCCCCCAACCCTACCATGTTCATGTGTTTTATTTCTTAAATTCCACATACGAGTGAAATACTACGGTGTTTGTCTTTCTCTGGTTGACTTATTTTGCTTAGCATAATATACTCTAGCTCCATCCATGTCATTGCAAATAGCAAGATTTCGTTCTTTTTTATGGCTGAGTAATATTCCCCTGCAAATATATACGACTTCTTATCCTGTCATCAATCAATGGACATTTGGGCTCTTTCCATTTTTTGGCTATTCTTGATAATACTGCTATAAAAATTGGGGTGCATGCAGCCCTTTGGATCAGTATTTTTGTTCCCTTTGGGTAAATACGCAGTAGTATAATTGCTGGATCATAGGGTAGTTCTATTTTTAACTTTTTTTTTTCTTAAGAGAGAGAAAGAGGGAGAGAGAGGAGAAGGGGAGGGGGAGAGGGAGAGAGATAATCTTAAGCAGGCACCATGTTCAGCGCCAAGCCCAAGGCAAGGCCTGATCTCAGAACCCTGAGAGCATGACCTGAGCCAAAATCAAAAGTTGGATACTTAACCAACTGAGACACCCAGGCACCCCTAATTTTAACTTTTTGAGGAACCTCCATATAGTGTTCCACAGTGATTGTACTGGTTTGCATTCCCACCAACAGTGTAAGACGGTTCTCCTTTCTCTACATCCTCACCCACACCTATCGTGTCCTATGTTGTTAATTTTATCCATTCTGACAGGTGTGAGGTGATATCTCATTGCAGTTTTGATTTGTATTTCCCTGATGATGAGCGATGTTGAGCATCTTTTCATGTGTCTGTTGGCCATCTGGATGTCTTCTTTGGAAAAATGTCTATTCATGTTCTCTGAGATTTTTTAACTGGATTTTTTGTTTTTGGGTGTTTTTGTAAGTTCTTTATATATTTTGGATACTAACCCTTTATCAGGTATGTCATTTGCAAATATCTTCTCCCATTCATTTCAAAGGTTGCGTTTTAGTTTCGTCGATTGTTTCATTTGTCGTGCAGAGGTTTTTATTTTGATGAAGTCTCAATAGTTGATTTTTGCTTTTGTTTCTCTTGCCTCAAGAGACATATCTAGTAAGAAGTTGCCATGGCCAATGTCAAAGAGCTTACTGCATGGCAACTTTTTTGAGTTGAAACATAATATTACTGGACTATGTTTTAGGATAATGGTAGCATACAAATTGAATTTTAGGTAGTTTAGAGAAGGGAGACCTACTAGGAGTCCAACAGTTGGAATGTTCATGACATTCAGGTGTTGCGATGGGAATGGAGAAGACAGGGAAGATGCTTGGAAAGAAAATATTTAGCATATGCATGTCTTACATTCCAATCAGGTGACACAGAGTTGCTGTGTACATACTAGAGCTTCCATCTGAGGCTGTATTAGCGAGCCCAGCCAGGAGGCTGTGAGGACTGCACACTGTAGCAGATTGCCTCGGAGTTCTGCTTTTGAAGTTAGAAAACCAAATAGATGTGAAGAGCATTTGGTCTATTCTCATTTCTATGCACATGGAGAGCTCATAATAATATCAAAGGAAGTCAGTGTGTATGTGCAGGAGAAATAATTTACTTTGGGCTCCTTATTTGTCAAACTCCATCAGGATTTTCTTCTTCTTGCTCATGAAAATGACAGAATTCAATTTAAAAGCTTTGACAGCATGGGATGAAATTCAATGCCAGAGGTAGTAGCGATAATAATAATAGCTAATATTTACTGAGTATTGAAATGATCTAGGCAATGCACTTTGCCTCATCGCCTTATTGATCACCAACAAGAAACCTATGAGGTGATATTCTTTATCATCACCACGTCTCAGATGAGGAAACAGAGACTTAGCTGAGGCAAATATAAGCTCACACAGAGAGGAAGAGACAAAGTTGGTTCTCTAAAGCAGGACCAGTCAGCTCTAAAGGTCGTACAGTCAGTAAATTTTATTCTCTATCATACCTTGATTACATTTACCCTGATGATTAACTATTGCTTATTTATTATGTATAAATAATACAGCTTGTGCGCTGTGTGTACTCAATGCATTTAAAACTTTGGCTATCCAATGTTGCCGTCAAACTCAGGTTTTAAAAAATTAATAATTAGTATAATTAATTTTCTATTGGATGAGAGATTGACTAGGCTCATCCTGAGGTATTTGAGTCATAGACAAGAGTGAACAAAATAATTATCATTGATATTAACCAAGCACTTACTTTGGGCCAGACTCTGTTGTAAGTGCTCTACACACATTATCTCATCTTATCCTCACAACACATTCTAGGAGAGAGATACTAATAGGGTCTTCTGTGATTTAGAAATTTAGCAGTGAGATGGGAAAATTGCCCTCAGGTTGAAAGACTGCATTAATATTTTCGCATAAAATGATACTTTGAAAGCAGAATTTTGTCAGGACCAGTCAATTACCCATCCATACTTTCAGGTTCATTCATTCATTCATTCATTCATTCATTCAAAAAATACTGGCAGCTAATATTTATGAAGTTCTGTTCTCTGTAATGGGTCTATTCTCAGTAATTGGACACAGCCATGGGTAATAAAGCCTTGGCTTTTCAGATGCCTCTTTCGTAGCAGGAGGAGAGCTGAGGCCCAGCTACATGCGACCTACACTCACAGTCCTAGTGAAAAGTGAATGAAAGAACCTGAATGAATCTAATCTTGATTGATGAAGAGATATAATCGCTATATTTTCTTAACACTTAGGATTGAATTGTTAATTGAGTTTTGGTTGATATCATGGCACTCTGTGTATGCTGTGTTGTCCTAATTAAGGACAGGATTTTGCCCCTCCCAAAGTCTAACTGTCATCAAATTCCTGCTTTCCTGCACCACTCAGAGGTCCAGAAAATGAACCCCATTCAAATGTTATCTTTAAATGGGACTTTTTTTTTACTAGAAAAAAGTTCCCTTTCTTTGAGAAGAAAATAATGTTATTATTTTCCAATGAATAGTGTGCCATTTAATATGAGAACTACACATTATTCTTTAAATAATCATTGGGGAGAGTAAATGCCACTTAGTCACCCCCATGAGCAAGGACCATTAGGTAACACTGTGAAAATATTTCTGTTGTTTCCCTCCTTTATTTAGAAAGAGAAAGAAATGATTTTTTAATATATCAGTGACAATCTCTTCTATACATTGGATTAATACATTTTAGTATTCAATCTGTGATCAGAGCAGTGCAACCCATCATACTGATCATAGAATATCAACCCCCAGGAAGAGTTTAGCTTGCTAGGTCTATAGTGTACACTGCAAGCCATTTGTGCAAACCATTGCTTCGATACAGCACCAAACTTAGCCAGGGAGAAGAAATCACATTTCGTCAGAGAACAGGTTTTCCATCTGATTTGTGCCCAGAACATGTAAAAAACATAGCAGATTGCATGCTGCATTGACTAGGGAACATACATATGCATTTAAATCACTTATGTTTTACTTTTTTTATGATGCATTGGTGAATTGTATTCCTTTTGCATTTGTAATTAGTAGGCGGAACAGATGTGATGGCTTTGTTTAAAGGGATGTGTCCATTAAAATAACCTATACTACCAAGTACTTGTTTCCTCTCACAAGGGAGTCTGTCCATTGTGATACCATTTTTGAGTCATTTAAATATATGATGAAGAAAACCATGTGTGTCTTTAGGAAATATTGATTGATTGTGGAAGTCAGAAATCCTTGTGATGAGGTTCAACCGTTTTTTATAAATTTGTTGTTTGTTTTTATTTTCTTCTTTTTATCTGGAGATGTAACATCAACAAAGAAACATTCATTCCTTCCAACCTCACTTTTTGTTCTCAAACCGAGACGAATTATCAAACTTATCTGTATTTCAAAAGACACCAAGACTTTTTATTTTAACAAGCTGCGGTACAGTAAAACTGAATATTCAACCAGCGCACACTTGGTGATCAAATATAGTTGATATTAGCCTTGGCTCTTTGTTTGAACCTAAATAAAATGTGGATTTTTATGTTGATCAATAACAGCCTAATGGAGATTTGCAGTTATGCTTGATTTAGACAGACTGTGACAGCCAACGCAGTAGCCGGCAGACAATTCTTTAATATATGAACTCGACTGACCCAATTACCCACCTCCCACCCCCCAGTGCAAACAGCATCTCCAGCAAACCCTTTCACCATTTTATTTTTACGTCAATGCACTTATGATAAAGATTTAACTAAAATTAGTCTTTGTAGAACAGATGCATATTAATTTCTTGTACTGCTCTAATTAAACACCTCTGTCTTTGAGTCACCAATGCTGGTAGACACATCCTCAAGTTCAAAGCGGCCATTTTTCAAAAAGGGAAATTAAAATCAGAAACATGATGTGGTCTGTACATAGCTGAAAAAGATGGTATGGTTTCACACAAATTCCATTTAGGATATATCATGGCCAAGAACAACAATTCTTTGTTGATGTGAAACCCTCAGAAAGGTTTCATCCAGGAAGAAATGTTGGTGCAGATCACGTTATAATGATTATGCTGTTCAGTCCAGTAATTGGCACTCTCATCTAGGAAAAGGCTGCTGTGAGCCCCAGGAGCACCAGTATTATGCCCTAGGAGGCAGGTGGAGAGAAAATCCTTTCAGACTCCTGTAACCAGATCCTGGAGATGGTCAGAATGGTTCTATAATTGAACACTAAGCAAATGTATTGTGAGGCTTGCTTCTCTTGGGTTGATGGTTTTGCAGGGGAGAAAATTTTTTCCTCAACCCTCTTCGAGTCCCTGGCTGGGTCTGAAAATGAAATTGACAAAGACAGATTAACAGGAGAAAAGCACACAAATTTTTTAAGTAAACGTTTTATGTGACACAGGAGGCTCCATAAGGAAATGAAGAGCCAGAAGAAAGAGTTTGACTGGAGGATTCTTAGGCTAGGTTTGATGAAGAGTAGGCAGCCATGTAGAAGTATAAGTTAAGGAGTACGAGGTGAGTGTAGTAAGCTGGGGAACCTTAGCAGGGCCTATTTGTTAAGAAGGTGTTCCTTTGTTTTCAACAATAAGGATGCTTCTTCCCTCCAGATGTAGGGAGGGCTCCTCTTACATGAGGGTTTTATGACCTGTTTCAGCGGAGAAGGGTGAGGGAAAGGGCAAAGTGACTTTTCTGCTTCTGCTGTTTTCTCAAATTCTTTCAGCTTGAAACACTCAGCATGCGGAGTGCCAGATTTTGGAGCAGTGTGTCCTGAACCCCATCGGTTTGGTTTTACTGAAACAGAACAGCTAGCTTTTTGTTTTAGCTGTCAAGATTTCTCTCCATTCCATGTTTTCCTTGTTTTACTAGTCATGGCTCTGATTTTCTATGTCTGTAATAAACTTATTGAATTTACACTGTTGATAGTAACTTTCATATCTTATTTGGAAGAAGATATATAGACATACACAGGTCATTGATTGTGAATTGAATTGACCAAACACAGCCTTTAATTTTTTACTAGCCATTGATTTTTCCATTTGCAGAAGATAAATAATGATAAATTTTCTTAAATTGTGTTATATATTCTACGTTTCCTATAAATCCATATTTTATAACTGCTTTAAAGATTTATTCAAAATGCCAAATAAGTAGTTGTTGGCAAGTGATTGATAGATGGTAGTAGCGAAGATGTTACAATAGGAACAGTAAACTCAATTTATTAAATTGATATTCTATTTGTTAGCTAATTATTTCTGGATATCATATAAACAAACACTCAGGGAATATGTTACGGAATCTCTTCGTGGATAGCTTTCAGTCTGATAGAAATCCATCTGTTTGAGTTTATTTAGATATAATCCTATCTGAAACTTTGACTTGTAAGGATTGTTTCTAAGGCTATTATTTGATTGTTTACTTAGACCAGTTTCGTGTTAAAATTTAACATTCATTAGAAAGTAAAATAGACGTCATTACTATGATCTTCAAAATAAAAAGTTGAACTCTCCCAGATTAGTTAATTTTAAACTAATTGATATTAAGTGTGAATGGCTTTATTCTATAATCGCCAAAAATGCGCAGAAGGCTCAGTATGCTATAAAGCTTACATGTGCTCATAAATCCACTCATATAAAATATCATTATCTCTTTCAAGCCCAGGGGTTTGGAGAATGACAAGGAAGAGTTTAAAGATAGTGCTCTGATCAATGAGAAAACGATCTTTTGGGGGCCCTTCTCAGGACATCTTTTCAATGAGCTTTGCCTTCCGTGGAGTCACACTGTGACCATGTTGGTAGGGTGGGGCAGATTCTGCCCCTCTGCCCACAGCAGATCAGATGGACACTGGGCCATTGTTGCATGCGGTTATAACTGGGGATATCTAAATGTAAGGGCCCTAGGGCATCCTTATTCAGAAATAATCAGAGAGAAGAGACCAGACAATATACCAGAGAGAGGCGTTTTACATCCTTTGATATTTATATCAATGTTCTATCATTGATGGAATGAACACAAGAAAAACCAATGCTTAGCAATGTAACCTCCCCTGAGTTCTTTGATTCAAATCCTGCCGCTTGGGTAGAAAGAGGTTACATTGGATTGCTCTTAAGACAGTATTCTATGAGGCTATATTTGAATATTTTTTTCTTAAAATTTTATGACAACACATTTATTTCCATTAAAGTAAATTGTGAGACAAGCAATAGCTGGTAGTCACTAAATTGCTTGATTTTTGATACTTCTGTTTAGATTTTCTATGGAAAATCTAAGCAGAAATAGAGATTCTTATTTTTTCTTGTGATAATCCAAGTAAAAATGACATTCATTTTTAGTATATTTATTATCTACAACAGGAGAAACCCTCTTATCTGTTCCACTGAAAATTTGAATCATTCGGAAATGAGGATACTTGAAGAGGATTTTTTTCAAGGTTCTAGGACAACTACAGTAGCTAAGTAGAGGTTTTCTGACACATAGAAACCCTCCTTCTATCTCTCCAGAAAATGCACCATTTGCTTCTCTTTTTGACTCTTCTTTCCTAAATGCTCCATGTCTTTGGCTCAAACTTTTCTTCTGTTTCTCTATTTTTTATTCTTGGTAAGTTAATCTCCTTTCATTACTTCAATGATGATCCAAAATCCATAACTTCACCTTTACTTCTAAGACTGTAAAAATCTCAAGCATAGATATATGAGCAAACTTTTCCAAAAGGGAATGTATAGTATACTTCCAAACACTTGTGTATATAATACACACTTGTATATGTGTCAATTGATTGTGTGTTTCCAAGGCCATTTGAAATTGCTGGTCTTCTTTTGCTCTAAAACTGTCCTGGTCATCATCCTTCCTTGACCTCTTTTTCCACTCTCTTCCTATTTCCAGAATTAATTCCATCATCCCTTCCTTCCAGACTGCATAATCAGAACCTTTTAATCGTCTGTCTCCCAGTTCTTCACTTCTTCCTTCCCCTGTCTCCCATGTGAAGCCATCTGCTAGGTCCCGATGAGTTCATCCCTTCTGTGTCTGTCTTTTCTTGGCCTTCTTTACCTGCTCACTCTACTATATTGCATTGGGTTGCCAGCCCTTCTTCTCAACTCAAAGTGCTTTCCTCTTCCAAGTGATCATCATATCACTTCCAGACTACCCTTTTTTAAGCACACCTGTGATTTTGTTACAGAGCCACCAAGAGATTTCAATGGCTTTCCTTTGCATTCAGCCTAAGATGGAAGCTTGTTTAGTTGGCCCTGACCTACACTCAGTCCTTCTTCCCTCTGCCCAGTTGGCACCTCTGCTTTTCTGCAGCCGTGCACTTGACGTGTGAAAAACATCCAACTCTTCCAGCCACATGTGCCCATCTTCTACTCCAAAGGCCATTATGCAAACCACCTAGATAGGGCTTTCTCCAAGACTCCCAGCTGGAAGGACACTTCCAGTGCTTTGATTGAGGTAACATGCTTTATTCTTTTACCTATTGTATTAATTTACCAGAGGTGCCATAACAAAGTGCCAAAGATGAGGCAGCTCAAACAACAGAAAGTTATATCCTCATGGTCCTGGAAGCTAGAAGGACCAGAAGGAGGTGTCGACAGGACTAGTTTCCTTTGAGGCCTCTCACTTGGGCCTGCAGGTGGCCGTCTCCGCCTTTTCTTCACAGAAAATCTTAATGTCCTTTTCTTCTTGTCCTTCTTAATGTCCTTTTCTTCTTTTTCTTTTCTAAAAAAATGTTTTAATGTTTATTTATTTTCGAGAGAAAGACAGAGTGTGAGCAGGGGAGGAGCAGAGAGAGAGAGAGACCTAGAATCCAAAGCAGGCTGCAGGCTCTGAGCTGTCAGCACAGAGCCCGATGTGGGGCTCGAACTTATGAATCATGAGATCATGACCTGAGCCAAACTCGGATGCTCAACTTACTGAGCCACGCAGGTGCACCATTAATGTCTTCTTCTTAAAAGGACACCAGTCACATTGGATTAGGGCCCACCCTAATGCCCTCATTTTAGATTAATTACCTCTACAAAAAGCCTACATCTAAATCCAGTCACGTTCTCAGGTACTGGGCATTGGGGCTTCACCATACGAATTTTCAGGGGCCACAGTTCAGCCCCTAACACCCCTCTTTGCAGCATGTCTCACTTTAGACATTGCATTCTAGCCTTTTTGTGTGTGCACATCATAAATTTCCTAACTTATTCTCAATATGAGGTGGCAGGGTCCACATTTTCTCCATGACCTTTTGTTTTTTGAATGCAGAAGACAGTTCACAGAATTTTATTCAAGTTAATCCAGTTCATTCAGTAATTTGTCATATTGTTGCTGTCATCATTAATATTATTGTCATTGCTATTTCTTTTTAGGGAAGCCCATGCTTTAAAAAAAATCTGGCTTGGATTTCAATGACGTTTAACTTTATAATTAAAAGTCTTTTTTCCTTACCAAAAGGCAACCCCTTAATCACAAGAGAAACAGAAACGACTGAGATTTAGTTGTAGAAATTGCTCTCCTCCAGAAACAATTCATAGTTCATGATCCCTCAGGGTTGTACTCTTACTTGGGGCCTCTTTGGGGAGAGGGGACTGTGTCTCATAAATGTTTGTTTAAAACAGATAATATTCCCTACTGCATCTTAGAAGGAAAATCAGGTCTAGCCCCTAGAGAACAGGATGGTGATCCTCCAGGGACCCTTATGGCTCCTTGGTGACAGAGTCATTCTGCCAAGGTCAGAGGACAGAGTCACTAGCCCTGCTGTCCTGGCCAGTCAGCGGTAAAAAGGTCTAATCAGGTGAATGGGAGAAGTGGTCACGAGCTTCCAGTTAGAATCTCTAGCTCAGGAATGTCTGTGTTGGGATAAGCCGGAGCTGGAGGGTGATGGTACAGAACCTGGAGAAAGTGGTTAAGAAAAAGCAAGTATGAAAAAGATACAGTTTTCCTACCAGGGAACCCATAGAAAGGTGGCACTACCAGTCAAGGGCAGTCCTGTGCTTTGCTTTGGGAATAGAATACACTGAGTAGGTTCAATGACAATTGAAATGATACTGAGCAAGTGGAAAGTTAAATCAGAGTTTCCATCTTCTGTTCAGAAAACACTGCCAGAACACCCGTGTGCAAGGCAATGAGACAGGTGCTGCAACAAAAAAATAAAGCTGTCTGAGATGCGATGCTGACCGGAAGGAGAAATCTAGCAGTGACCTTCAGACCCCTGCACCCCACGGAGTGCTGTGTCCAAGGGCCCTGTGGAGGGAACGCTGGCTTCCGGCTGGCAGAAGCATGGAAGGTGTTTCCCAACCCTCTCCTCTCCGTACTCAGCGTGTCCCGTGCACCTCCATGTTACCACTCGGCCTGGCCCGTTCCACGCACTTGCTTATCTTCCTTCTCTCTCTTGGTGGTGTGAGAAATGGAAGTTTGAAAGGAATAAGGTCCTGCCTCACAGGTGCCTAGTGCGTGTGGAATTGGTCTTATGCAAGCGTCTCTCTGTCTTGGTTCAGAAAGGTGGAAAAAATTGGGAGAAAGGTAAGCTAAGATGGGGTGATAAGAGTAGGGTGTTTTAGTCAGAAGATAGGAGCAAAGTTATACCAACAAGTAATTTTAGTGCACAGCTTAAACCAGATGATAGAGCATCAACATTGCCAAGGACCTCAAGAACGTAGCTGGAAGCCCTCTGCCAAATAGGTTAGTGTGCAGAATTGGGAAGCTTAAATCCTTTCCTGTTATCTAGTCAAGCTCACCCGGAGCATATGAAAGAATAATGAATAACTAGAGGGTCTTAAATTTCCGGAAAGTAGAAAGATCAAGTAAACTCAGCACTACCCCCTGCCCCCAACCCATGGAGTTGAATGTCGAGTGTGCAGAAAAAGCTTTTCTTTAAGCTTGCTTTTGGTGTGTTGGTCTCTAAACAATGAAGATGGAGAGAGATGCTATCCCAAAGAGGAAAGTTTGTGGGAACAAGAGTAGGTAAGCCCAAGCATTCGTGATGCCTTTAGACTTGCACAAAACCATGGCATTCAAGGACTGTCCCATGTGATTCAGCCAGGTGAGCCAATACCTGTTGTGCAAGTACTGAGTGAAGGGGTCCAGGGACCCTAGGCTGTGATAAGGGATACTCATGCTGGAAGACAGCCCACGTGCAATACACAAAGGAGTATGCCCCACTGGACATGTGCCTTACCTCCCGCCACTGTCCCTGTTGTCACAGCACATTGCCAAAAACGCTCTATGATATATTTCCATGTAAACCCCATAAACACTCAATACAGTGCCTTGCACATAGGAGATACATAATACCTTTTATATGATTATTAAAAAAATAGAATTTTTTTCAAGGTACATTTGACATGTGAATAATGACTATATTCACACAAATAGATTTGGATAGGTGTCAATTGTTTGGATAATTCTTGCAAATACAGCTACTAAGAAATATGAAGAATTCTAGCCAGGATTTTGCACATTGTTATCATTAATGACACTAACTAACTAACTAACTAACTAGCAGCTGGGTATTCTGCTAATGGGGCAGGCAGGGGTTTCCTAAAAAAAGCTATTCCATTAGTAAATTAAAAACTCAAAAAGAAGATTCCATATTTCCCGAGCCCTGCTTACATGCCAGACACTGTTGCGAGAACTTTTCATTGATTAACTCCTTTAATAATCCCAACAACCCTGAGAGGTAGGAACTATCATCCCAATTTTGAACATGACAAAACTGAGGAATAAAGAGCTGAAGTAATGTGCCCAAGGTCACATCAATGCCGTTAAGTGGCAGAGCCAGGCTTTGAACCTATGAAAATCTGTAATCTGACTCCAGGTTTTGAGCTCCTGTACTATTTCTACTGCCTGCCAACTCAGTCTTATGATAAATTCTAAGTTTTCCTAAATCATTGTAAAATATGGTTCAAACATCTCTGACAGAGAAATGTCAGCTTCCAAGGGCACAGTGGAATTCTAGGTCCTTCTTAGACTTTGGAAATACGGATACATTTTTTTTTTTAAAAAAAAGGTTAAATTCATTCGCATAGACAAGCACATTAAGCAGTTCAGGCCTCGGAGTAGATTCTTTGGTCTCAGTTCTCTGGCTAGCATTTCACAATGATCATTGCCAAATGTCAGACTCAAAGTGTTACCGAACAGGCACAGACTATAAAAAGACTCAGTTTTGTATCATGGCCAATCGTTCTAGTATGGAAACTCAACTCTGGCATATAATTACAAATTGATACATTGCGATGGTGGATGGAAGATTCCTCATGAGTAGTGAAATATTTGATAAACACAGTTCAGTGACTAAAATGACACAGATAATTAAAGATGGGCTAGTGGAATACTCTTTTAAGATCTTTTGAGATATTGATCCACTTTGCCCTTGTAAGATTTGAGTAAAAACTCTACAGAATTAAGAGATATAAATTGGTGCATAATATTTCATCCAACTTTTGCAGATGTCTATATTAGGATAATTATCCAGGTCAAAGTAGCAAGACACACACACACACACACACACATACACACACACACACAGAAATTTTAATCTCCTGTCACTGAGAGGTCCTAGATAAGCTGACTTGTCACCAACTTCCTGATTCTGTCTTCCTCTTTTTCTCTTTATCTGCCTCGCTTTTTCTCCTCTGCTTCCCTCTACGCTGGTTTTTATCAGGAAAGATCTCACACCTCATAGCAGCAAAGGTCACCCCCTATCTCCATCAACCCTCACTATTCATTATTTTGGAAGAAGAAAGAGCCTCTTTCCTTTGACATACTTAGCCCCTTTCTTCAGGACTCTGGGCAGCCCCACCCTGGGAAGAGGGCAGGAGGGGGAGAGGGAGCCTCTCCGGATGACAGCCTCATAGCAGGTGGGGAGGAAGTGCGGATCCAAAGAAAGAGAAGCGCAGGTGAAACACAAGAGTAACAGATGCCTCCTGCAACTGCTCAACTATTTACAAACAAAATCTATTTAACCTCCTTCTTGGGAATAGTCACCAGTTTTTAAAACTCAAAATACATGAAAGTAGAAAAGATAATCCCTTTAAAAGATAGGAAGCACATAATTGATACGATCCAATGAAATAAACATGGGGAGTCTAGGTGGTATTTTTGTGACTAAACTAGATGTTGCAATAGAATAAGGATATTAAGTGTTGGATCTCTTCTGTCCTTCCAAAGATGAGTTTTTGAAGAGTAGTAGTGGTAGCCAGGTACATCAGAACACTTGAAAGCTTTGGGGTAAAACATAGCAATCTGGATATGTTTTCTGGCTCCAAATCTTGCTCCTGCTGCTCGCTTATTGGAAATGTTCATTTCCTTCTTTTTTATTGAGCAAGGGACTTAAATTCTTTGGGTTTCGCTTTGTTCACCTGTCAAATGAGGATAATTATACGTTTCTCGGGTGATTGATGCAAAGACTAAGGAGACGATGCCCCTGAAACACAATCATATAGTAGATCCTCAATAAATGTCAGTTTTTCCAGCGCGATGTATATACTTAGCACAGTCAGGTTTGATTCCCTGTTGCCTTTATTAGCCATTTCCCCCCCTACCCCACTCGACGGTGTACAATACAAGTACAAATGGAAACAAAGGTAGTTTGTTCAGGTAGTATGGAATAGGAGCAGAATTCATAATAAATTATGCTCACTGTATTTCCGGTAATGAAAAAGACAAGCGTGTAAAAAAAATTAATTACATCTTGTTATATGTCAGAAATCCAGTAGAAAGGAAAGACAGAGCTGGACACCCACTGAGTCACAATCATGGTATGGCAAGCATTTTGATAAGAGAGAATATTATACGTCACGTTGTCACCACTCTTCTGTCAGTCATTGGTGACTGCGGCCATATGAGGCCCCAAATCACACACAGCTGCTCAGCACAGCATCCAAACCAAAGAACATAGCAAAATCTTGTGTTTGACCCATTATCGTAAAAATTCAAAATAATATTTTCCTTTTTTTTAGTGGAGAAATGGGTCGAATTCTTTATTTTGCAGCTTTGGATCTTGCGCTCAAGTTTTAAAGAGGACACAGAGTGCCATCTCTTACTTATACTCTTATTTCTCAAAAATAGGTTACCCGTAGGCTGAAAAATGTTCTTGGATGTGTCTGAACCATCTTCCCTTCTGCTTGCAAAATGGCAAGCCTCTCCTGTAAGCCTATGGAAATAATATTTAAGGGAAAGTTCAATAGTGTTAGTTATATGTAGCTGTCACTCCTTTGGGCCCACAACTGAGTTTAAATGACAGTTATGGAAGTTTCATTGGAAGAAATCTCTGGAAGTTTGATGAAAAACAGAAAAAAAAACCTGAGTTAATTTACACAGCCTCACATATGATCATACTTTGGGGGGGGATGTGACTTATTGTTGGTAAAATTTAGAAAAATCCACACATATTATTTTAACTGAAGTATACTCTCATGAAATGTACACGGTCGTGTGGTTAGATGTTTATGGGAACTTCTCAGTTTTTGCTGTTCGGTCTGCTTTCAAAATATTCAAATATATTTGGCTTTTGTAACTTTGCTAATTAAACCTTCTAAAACAGATGGAATTATAGAAATCACAGGGTTTTAAATATCATTTTAATTGGTTTACGATCTATGTGACACATAGTGCCATTCATACTGTATAAAATATATACGGATGGCTCGAAAGAGGTAGCATACCAATTAATTTTTCTTTAACTCTCAATTAAATCATGTTGTCTTTCTTTCCATTAGCTCAGCTCCAAGCTGGTCTCATCAACCCTAAGTGAAGATACCGGTTCTAACCAGAAACTATAGGTGAGTTCTTTTAGGATAACTAGTTGGGGGGGAGAATCTGGGTTTACCTTCTTTCAGAAGAAAACAAATGACCTGAAGAGAGACCTCTAAGCATGCATATGAAAGTCCCCTGAGTGATGCATACATTAATCTCTCTTATTTTAATGTGGTCGTCTCATGTATGCGGGCAACCATATTCCTCTGATTTTCTGCAAGTCTTGATTTCGAATATTCCATTTCACTGTCTCGCTAAGAACGCTTGCACTTATCAGACCACATGTTCATATTTTTGAGCTGAGCTGAGAAGTAATAATGCTTTAACATAGATTTTTGGAGGATTTCTACAAGCTGCCTCATGCGTGTCTATGTGCCTTAAGATCAAGAATCTGGTTGAATACAGCTCATTCTGACCCGCAAAGATGCTAATTTTGAGGCCCAACAAGGAAGGTCTCAATTAAATAAACCTGCGCCACCCAGCAAAATAACATGCAGTTTTGAAAAACACCATACTACAATTTTTTGGCTACTGTTGGCTAACAAAATTAAACTCAACTGTTTCTTTCAAATATCTCAATTTGCCATTTAGATGTGATTTTAAACACCCTATTCCCCCCCGGTTGCCATGGTTACAGGTTTGGGCCCTCATGGGTGACAGAAAAGTCTCACAGTCCTGGTTCCTGTTCGAACACACATGTTCGCGGGGGCTCGCCTTGCAGGGGGAGGACGGAGGAGGCTGGAGTCACGGCACTCCCACAGCAAGGTAAACCCATGTATCACCGAACACTCGAGCTGGGGAAATCGGCCACAGCAGGGACAGATTACCTCCTACGGTCGCTACTGAGAACGACTCAAATTCTGGCTTTAATGATCCCAGATAGAGCCCTTCTCCTCCCCACCAATGTGACACTTTGCAGACATTTTATATATCAAGGAAATAGTTAACTGAAACGTACTTCCGAGAATGCCTACGGAGCTGGCTCTAGGCGTCTTCCAACGTTGCAGGGGTCAATGAAAAGAACCAATCAACTGTTTTTAAAACTTTAAAATATTTAAAAAAAAAAAGTGGGGGAAAAAGAAAGTGGACAAAAAGTAATGTTAAATAGCATGGAGCATGACTAATGGCGCTAGCATGTTAAAATCATTGGGAAAATGTCCTTGGAAGACAAATGAATTTTCAGCAGAATAATTAACTTAATTAACAAATTTGCATGCATATTCATCAGGCTATTGAAGTCTTTCCAGCCCAGCTTGATGAGCGTTGGTGTAATAATTGTCTCATTTACATTCTGCAATCTACTACAATTTAGGGCATGCAAAAAAAGCCGACCTCTTCCCTTTGACTTTCCTTAGGACCCACACACTCCTAATAACACGGCCATCACCCACTCAGTGGCCTTAAGTTCCGGCCTTTGGAAAGAACCCCCAGAGAGAGTTGGTGGTGGTTTCCCCATCCCCCAGCCTTCCTCCTCTTTCTTCTTTTATTTTTTTTTTTTTTCCTTTTGGCCCAGGTTCTCTGTTTTTGCCTCTGCTTGCTCTCCTGGGTAAATCTTGGCACCAGTTCTGACTTCAAATCTCCTGGGTCGCCAGACTGCATCATGTAAAAATTGCCGTTTCCCTCTATCTCTGCAGGGCAATCTTTAAAGGCAGTAAGGTGTGACGCTCCAGACTGGCAGCTTGGCAAGAAGGAGCCCATGGATACCAGCACACGGGAATCTGGACCGTTCGCTCTGACAGCAGTCAGCTCTGGGAACAAAAGGAATGGAGGAAAAAAAGCGCAAATGTATTTTTACATATTGTAGGCATATGGCCACAAGGCCAGCAGAAATATATTTAATTACCAATTGCGCGCATTGAGGAGAAAAACACTGGGAAGGAAAAAAAAAACTGTGTACGCAGCAATATTATTCTACTTTAACTTTTCACCTCCTTTTTTTTTTTAATTGAAGATAAAAGGGATGTGGATTAGAGTGGCAGAGGGTGGTTTACTGGCATTCTGTCAAAGGTGATGTGGTTTTTTCGTGTGCCTTCCTCAATAGCGTAACGTTGTATAAGGAAATATGTGTTTTCTTTACATGATTTTAATTATAAAATAATTTTACTAAGGTATTTTTGCGGGGGGAGGGGGAAGCCCCGGGGGACCTAATTTGAAATACAACAATTAGATGATTTTACTGTTCTATTAAAAGTACACTTCCAATATGACACATTAGTCTAGGCCTTAACAATGAACCAGCAATCCTGGAAGATTTATAATCCTGTTCTTTCCTGTGAAATCGGAACAGTGCAACTCACACTTATTGCCTGCTTCCTGTCTGTCAGGCACTGTGCTGGCAAATGGAGGGACAGGGGTAAATAGTCCCCATACTCAAGAAGCTCATAGTCTAAGATGGGAGACGAACACACATACGTATAGTTATAATATTAAATTTTAAATATATTAAACTCATCAACAAAATTAGAAGTATAATTATAATACATGTAATTAAATATATGTTATATAATGAGGTAGGTACATTGATCCAGGGGCCACAGAAGCCTGACTGTTAGGTCAGCCTGGGAGTCAGTCACCCAGGAGGCCCAGGGGGGTGGCTGCCTTTCGGAGGAATTAATGACAAGGAGCTCTTGGTCCGAGCAAAGGCGTCAGTCCCGCGGTATCCCCCTATCGTGCTGATTCTCTTCCATCAGTCATAAGCTTGGTGAAAAACTGTATCTGAGCCATTGTGTTAGAGCTTCCTGCTCCCTTCATCTCCAGCCTCTGAGGAGGACGGGGTTGGGCAGATACCTACTATGCAGACCTTTGGTTCATCTGGTTACCGGCAGGCTGGTGGCTGAGGCTGGAGCTCAGAGCCGTGTCCGGCGTGACTCTGTGTGTGGCCAGCCCCATGCCTGCTCCGAGAAGTGCTAGAGAGTGACAACTATAGCCGTAGCGGTGGCAGCAGCCCCAGTATTGGGGTAGTGTTGGGGCCTTGGCCGCATGACCCAGTTGGTGGCCACAGACTCTAGTCAGGAAGAGAAATCCCAAGGGTCAGGGCAGACAGATATGTCCCAATGAACCAGTGGCCGGGCATTGGGTTTCCCAGCCTTGATGGATGACACCTGGCAGCTGTGCCCAGCAGGTTGACGCTTCTGAGGATTGTGTGAATCTCTTTTCTTTCCTGGTCCTGGAAAGATGGATATACAGAAGGCTCCACCCCCGGGGGTGGTGTACTTGCGATAATCCTCAGAAGCTAGTCCCACCTTCACTGGAGCAGTTTGGTTTATTTTGGGGTTTGGCCTTGGAGAGGCTAGCACTTAAGAAAAGGGCCAAGGTCACTGCAGGGCTCAAATGGATCCAATTTCTTGCATATGAGTTATTAGTAAGCTCAAATGGCACCGAGTGGCAGAGTCTAGATGTTTTCAAAAGCCAAACTCTATGTTCTTTTTTAAAAAAATGTTTTCATGTTTGGTTTTAGAGAGAGTGTGCATGAGCCAGGGAGAGGCAAAGAAAGAGCGGGATCGAGGATCCCAAGAGAGCTTGAACTCACGAACAGTTGAGAGCATGACCTGAGCTGAAGTCGACGCTTAACCAACTGAGCCACACAGGTGCCCCCAAACTCTATTTTCTTAATCACTTTGCTACACTGTCTATATTGAAATTATTATTTAAGAGGCCAAATATTGGTCACAAACACATAGGGTCCCAGACTGCAGATTTGGCTGCTTTATTGGCCATGTGGGGCTTGAGGTTTCAGCTCTTCATCCAGTAGAAAAAAACTAATGCCAAGAATTGCGTAGTAGAGGAAGCTATGTCTCCAACCTCCACAATACAGATTTTGTCTGTCCTGAAATAACTATTTCAAATAGTGTTCCTGTTGCCTAAATAAGTCCACACTAGTGTTTTTCTTCTTCTTTTTTTAATTTGGTTGAAACATGTGAGATTGGTTGATTTCATGAACCTTAAAGTGAAGTTACCAGGTTCTGTAGACATTATGTGGGTGACTTTTAAAAGTTTTCAGAGTAAAAGTAAGAATGATACTATAACAAGTCTAGAACAATGCCTTGGTAAATTAGACACCTCCTTTTAAATTCATGAAATTTGTGGCACCGAATATGTTATTGATATTCTGTCTCCCAGAAACATATGGAATGTCTTAAAGGAAAAGGAATTCTTTGAAATTAAGATTCAAGGAGATTAAAATAAAAAGAAGTTAAATTTGTATGAAATCGGTTTCTGGGCTTCCTAGAAGCCAAAGCAAAAAGAGAAATATGAGCAAAAAAATTGTGTAATTTTTCATTATCAGGGGAGGAAACACATTCGTTCCTCAGGAAGAAAAAGCATTCACTAAGACACAAGCTCTAAAAGTAATTTAACATAAGACTTGAACTTTGACAGAAAGAAGGGACAGTTTAAGGTCTTCATAATGAGGTGAATTGCAGTACAATTCAAGAACTGTAATGAAATACACTCTTTAAAACCAGAATGAAGGGAAGGTTCCTACCAAGGCACTAAGTCACAGGGCCACTAGGCCCTGATTGATGCACAGATCTCGGTCCCCAAGCAGCACTATCTGGTTATGTATTCACAAGGCAAACATTTGTTGATTACCTGATCTGCGCCATTCATGTTTCTGGGGCTTTGAGTGATAAAAAAGAAAAAAATTCCATGTTCACAGTCCAAATTAAAATGAATCCAGCACATTAATATAAAATTTTATAGTTTTAATTGTTACAATGATGTGTGATGAATGAATTATGGGTTAATCAACTTACATGACGCTTTATGATTTACAAAATGTTTTCATACATCATTACGACCCAAGTATTCTTATGGAAGCTTTGGCACATGCCAGGTATAAGCCAACCTTCAGATTTGGACTAATGTTCCTGGTCGTAGGGTCTTGATATGTCATGAAAGTGACGTTTGTGGTTATATTTTTCCATTAGGAAGGATATGCTTGAGAGCCTGTTGTAGAATTTCGCAAGAAAATCAGCTAGTTAATGCCACAAGAGACCTTGACGTACCTCCATGTGTTTAAGAGTCGAACATTACACTTAGTGACACTTGGTTTAATGAACATCATAATTTTTTCACATCCCATGAAATGTTGCAGGACTTTTGGCAAAATGTGAGATCCTTGTGCTAGGCACAGCGAGGAGCTATGAATAATTGTTAGATGATAACCACTCGTCCCTAACTCAAGGCAATGATGGCTGCTCAGATGGTCCACTCAGGCTCTCGAGCCCTTTATTCTCCTTCCTCAGCATGCCTATTGTGCACAATGGGTGAAGAATTCTGCTTCTTTTCCAGTTAATTAACCCACATGCTAATGATACTGTTCCGTCCTTGGTTAATTCAGAGCAACCTCCAGCTGTCTGCCTCCTGTCTGCTCAGAAGCTTTTGGGGATGAAGGTAGAGCCCATGAGAAGGAAACTGCCGCGTATTTTCACCAGCACTGGCAGGCGATATGCAGGTAGGGTGATTGTCTCATCCCAGTTTGCCCAAAACTTTTTTGGTTTTAGCACTGGAAGTCCCAAGTCCTTGTAACCCCGTAAGTCCTATGCAAATAGGACCAGGATTGGTCACTCCCAGGGCCAAAAACCAACGGTATAATCAGTAAGTAACAAATGAACATCTCCATCACTGAGTAGAATACAAGGGGGCAGGTGACATTTGGTGTCTTGGTTTGGATTCCCCTGGAAGAAGGCCCAGAGTCAAAGATTCCCAGTGCAAGGAGTTTATTGGGGGTGATCCTCGGAAACGGTGGCAAGAGAGTGGAGAAATGAGCAGGAAAGCAAGTCGCCGCTGTGGGCACCCTGAGCCTAATCTTACTTGATCAAACTGAGGGATGGTGTAGAATACGTACGGCAAGATGGGTTGGGATAAACACAGTCATCAGTTGAAGTCTGTTCCTAGTAGCTCGGGAATGACGTTGCTCATTTGGTCTGCTGAGCCTGTGGCCAGAGTGGACCTCAGCAGTCAGAGAAAGCCCTCTGGCAAAGAGATGCAGGTAGGAGGAAGCTGTGTCGCTGTGTCGTTGTACACCGAAATGGTAAGGCCCAAAGGTCTATGGGGAGGCCACTGCCGGTGCTGGGGGGGCCAATGACAGTGGGCATACACTGCTATCCAGGTCAACGCGTTCCACAGCATTGGCCAGCTAACTCTTCCCTGTGTGGACCCAGGCCCAGAGATGGATGCTTGTTTGGTAATGGGAGAAAGGGATGTGCTGGATATGGGGGAGCTTAAGAATGTGGGTGCACATGCGAAAGGAAGATGACTTTGATGCCTCCAAATAATGATGCGTGTTCTATGTCGGTAATTATCATATGGCCAAACTATAGATATACGGGATTTGTTGGCTTCGATAATGTCACTTCGGACATTCATTGATTTTTAGGGATGAGACTTTTGAACAACCCCTTAGAGTCTCATTGCATGGCTTGCCAGGTCTCATTATTATAAAGAATTTGTTTCTTTTTACTTATATCTTTCCCTTAGCCATTAAAAACTATTTTAGTATTTTTATCTTTGAGGTGGACAAAGTGTATCTCTCAGGTCTTCCTTAGAAACACCTAGAATAGGACCTTTTTCTGAAGTTTGTAATGTATTCAGAGGGGAACGCAACAGCAAGCTCTTTATCCAAGAATCTTGGCCTGGTGCCTGGGTTGGTGACCTACCACGTTAGCCACCTAGGCTGATCATTAGTCACCCAGGTGACCTGACAGATACCTCTGCCAAAGGGAGATGCTTGAATCTGGTTGGAAACTGAAGATTCAATCAGCCATTGTTCAAGATTAACGAAGACAATAGGTGAGCAGGATCCATGAGTAATCAAAATGCTTAAGGCAGAGACTACAGGGAGAACCCATCAGTAGTGGAGGCATCTTAGCAAATACAGAGTGGCCACGGGGAGCCGTGTGGCCATAATGGCGGATCACTGGAATGAGACGCAATATTTCTCTTCCTTGGAGATGAAAGGGAAACCGGGTGGCTCAACCTAGCCTGTGTCTTAAAAGTTGATC
This sequence comes from Paguma larvata, assembly GCA_030068075.1. Classification (NCBI taxonomy): domain Eukaryota; kingdom Metazoa; phylum Chordata; class Mammalia; order Carnivora; family Viverridae; genus Paguma; species Paguma larvata. Next base: position 58,413,631 of record CM057834.1, read on the forward strand.
CAGTGCCCATGACTATGACCATGAGGCTGCTTTCTGTATTCCTAGTTCCCACATTTAATCAACTCTGTTAATTAAAGTAAACTGGGTACTCTCCTCTACCCTAAAGATCCCAACTAACACATCTTTTATATGCTTGAGACCACTTCTCACCTTTCTCTGATTTAAGCTAAATGATTTTAATTCTATTAATATTTTTTTTCTTGCAAAGTTTTTTGATAAGTTTTCATTAGCGTTGCGCTTTCTTATTCCATCATTTTTGCCTTTTAGAATCGTTCTATTTAATTTTATTTTTAAAAATGAGGTATAAATTTGAGATATAATTGTCAAACGAAATTTTAAGATATTTAAAGTATACGATGTGATGATTTTATGGTGTGGGCTTACAATTTTCTTTTAAGTAAACCCTAGGCCCAACATGGGGCTCAAACTTACAACCCCAAGATCAAGAGTCACATACACTACTGACTAAGCCAGCCAGGTGCCCCTTTATAATTTTAATAATAGTTTCATTTTACATTCAATTTAAAGCCTCATAGATTCGATTCACCCTCTTTGAGTTCTCCTACTTAATAGACATAGAGGAGTAGAACTGGGTGTGACTGGGGTCGGAAGGCATAGATTTAAATACTGGTCCTGAAATTCACTATAGCTGTGCTCATGGGCAGGTTACTTAATTTCTCTGATGCTAAAATGAGGATAGTATTTATTATTAACAATAATTTAATATCTATTATCATTATCATTACTTCATAAAAAATAATAGGTGAAACTTTTTTTCTCCACTCATCCTTGCACCTCAAATATATATCTATAAAAGATTAAAGTTTGTCATATTAAAAAATTCAATTTGATGAGAAAAAGAAAATAGAAGACTAAGAACTAAAAACTTCGGGTGCCTGGGTGGCTCAGTCAGTTAAGCAGCAGACTTCAGCTCAGGTCATGACCTCATGGTTCATGAGTTTGAGCCCCACGTCAGACTCTGGGCTGACAGCTCAGAGCCTGCAGCCTGCTTCAGATTCTTTACCTCCCTCTCTCTCTGCCCCTCCCCTGCTCATGCTCTGTCTCTCTCTTTTTCAAAAATGAATAAACATTACAAAGAAAAGAGAAAGAACCAAAAACTTGGTAAAAGGGAGAGGAGAGAAGCTAAGAAACTCCATTGTAATTGAGCAGTGAGCCTCTTGGAAAGAAAGAAAAGCAAAATACAATAGTCACATCTTTAATAAAAAGTAAAAAGTAAAATAAAATAAAAAGTAAAATTTTATAAGGTAAGAAAATATGTTTTTGGTTTACTTCTAGCAAGAATTATTACATGGTTCTGTTTATAAGAGACATGGAAACACAGTAGAAATTTTGTAGTAGACAAAGGGCCTCTGTCTCCTTTTTCTTACACTGACTGCAAATTAAAAGCAATGAATGTAGGGTTGTGTTGACGGTTTCTGGAAGGCTTTTCTACAGAAAACCGAGAGAAGATAGCCAAGGCGTCTATTTTTTAATAAAATGAATAAATGCAGCAATAGTGCATCAAGGAACTAGAGAAATTGCTAGGTTTATTTTTTAATCCTTTTCAAAGCTGGACTGGCCTCGTCTGCCTGGATCCTGCATCAGCTCCCTTAACTGGTTTCCTTGGCGCCAAGCTTGCCCACCTTGGGTCCTTTCTCTATCAGGCAGCCAGTGATTTCAAAAACACAACTTTCATTGTGTCACTCCCCGGCTCCAAGCTCTTTCTGCAGTTCTCTCCTGAATTCTTTCAGTTTCTCGAACATGGCATGTATTTTCCCCTTCACACGTTCTTCTCTGCCTGGAATAGCCATGTCTGCTGAGAACCACCATTTCCCCCGCCCCTCCCCAGGTTGCCAAATTAGTACTCACCATCTAGAAGTTCATTGCTAGTGCCAGAAAAACTACGATGACAACTCCAACCTCCTTGCCTGAATTCGTTTCCCTTCCTCGGTGTTCTTTAGGTCCTCTACTCCACAGTATTGTTGTTTCATGTTTATTGCCTGTATCTCCCACCCTCAGAGCTTGAGGGAGCCTGTAGCAATAGCAGAGTCCTGACACATAGCAGGGACTTCATACATCTCTGATAAATAAATGAATGAAAGATTTGGTAGGAGCTGGTATTAAAGCTTGGTATTAGCTTTCCAACTAATAGTCAATGTCATGTTAATAGCCACGAGACATTTTCCCAATGTGTTTTATGAAACATCGCTTCTAAGAAATATTAGTAAGTGTCCTGGACTAAAGAATTTTATGATTTACAAAGTGACAAATCCCTCATATTCTCTCTCTCACTATTTTCATTAGACTATTAATGACTCTGGTATGTTTTTCAACTAATAAACTTATGTGCTGTCTGTTTTTTATATTTGTGTGTGTGTGTGCGCGCATGCGCGTGTCTGTAGTACCTGTTAGGAATTAATTCCACGCAACATCACCAGTTGTACATAGGGTTGTGCTTTAAATTAGGAAATGAAAGAAGGATGCATTTGTCTTCATGATTACTTCCATTATTCTACAAAGTATGAGCCAGTGCAGTAAGACCAAAAAGGAAAAAAAGAAAAGTAAAAGATGGCAGCGGTGTGAAAATGAAAAGAAAAAATGAAGATTTTGCAGATTATAGGGGTCAACTCTGAAAATACAAGAACCTCAACTGGGAAAACCTATTAAACTAACCCAAAATATAAGTGAGGCTAAAAAATAAATATATTGAAAATGACTACTACATGAATAGTGATGATCAGCTTTGGAAAATATTATGGGGAAAGAGTCCCTCCTTTAATAGACTAACAAAATATAAAAACTTAGAAATAAACTTCACAAAATTATATTTCAATTAAATAACCAAAATAAATGAATATACAGAAGTTCCATTAATTCAGAGATCTGCTATATTTCTTAATGAGGTCATTCAATATTGTAAAACATATCAAGATAGCGATTAAACACAATGCTATTTAAAACCCCAGTTTGGCACTTGATACAGTGTTTCTGAAGTTCAGCTGGAAGATAAATGGGTAAAAGTAGCAAAGAAAAAAAGTAATAGAGAAAAGCAATTATGGGAAGCCAGTCATATATATATATAAAGTTTATTTATTTTTAAGAGAGAGAGAGAAAGCATGAGCTGGGGAGGGACAGAGAAAGAGAGAGAGAGAAAGACAGAATCCGAAGCAGGCTCTGGGCTGTCAGAGCCCCATTTGGTGCTTGAACTCACAAACCTTGAGATCATGACCTGAGCCAAAGTCTGATGCTCAATCAACTGAGCCACCCAGGCGCCCCAAAGTTTTCAATATATTAAAAGCTATACATCTTAAAACCTTACTATACCTTGCACGAATCATCCAAGAGAGACTAGAATATTATAAGCCTTTTTATACCTAAAGACTTAACGTGAAATAAAGGTAGAATTGTCACACATAAGTGTAAGAATGGATGTTGCTGCTGCAGAAATTGGTTGATAACTTCTCAATTAAATGTAGTTTCTCATTTCATGCTATATACAATTTCCTGACAGAGCAAAGATTTACATGTAAAAGAAGCAAAACCTAGGAGAACTAATAGAAAAGTAGATATCTTGTTTGCTTTAAAGTTAATAGTTGTTCTTTTTTAAAGGTTTTAGGGTTTGGGGTTATGGAAGAACTACACAGAAAGTTCAGGTTCTCATACTCCCCTGTCGTCCAGCCCCCTGCTGTTTATTAACGCCTCTTGCACTGGTGTGGCACATTTGTCATCTTGGTGAACCAGCACTGATACTTTATTATTAACTAGAGGCCATAGTTTATATTAGGGTTCCCTTTTTGTGTTGTCTGGTAATTAGGGTTTAGACAAATGGGTGATGTCATCTGTCCACCAGTACAGGTAGTTCCACAAAATACCTCCTGTGCTCCCCCATTCTTCCGTCCCTCCCCTCCCCTGAGCCCTTAGGAACCATTAATCTTTTGTCTGCCTGTCTGTTTTGTCTTCTCCAGAGTGTCATACAGTGGGGATGATCCAATATGCCGCCTTTACACACTGGCTTCTATCACCCAGCAAAGTGCATTTAAAGTTCCCCTGTGACTTTTCATGGTTTAATAGCTCATTTATTTTTATCACAGAATAGTATTCCATCGTATGGACGTACCATGGTTTATTTAACTGCTCACCTGTTGGAAGATGAAATACATTTTAGAAAGTTTGGTAGTATTCGTTAAACAAAACAAAACATTTATTGAGAGCCTACCGTGGGCCAAGCCCTCTTCTAGAATCCTGGGGTATATCAATGAGCAAAACATACAATAATCTTTGCTCTTGAGAAGATTATGTGAAAGGAAGAGGAGACAGACACACAGGAAATGAAGAATAAAAGCAATAAATAAACTTTAAAGTATACAAGAAGGTGGGAATTGCTGTGGCAAAGTAAAAGGCAATACCGGGCACAGGGAGCGGGGGCTGTGGGGGCTGGTGAGGTTAGGCTGCAGATGGTCATTCTGGATGGGCTGGTCCCTGCCTCATGAGAGGGTGATGTTTTCACCCAGATCTGGGGCAGAATAAACAGATGGCGTGTAAGTGTAAAATTTTTAAATTTACTACCAATAAAAAAGGCAAATTCGAACAATGTTATAATATCCCACTTCTCAAATTAGCATAAACTGGGGCACCTGGGTGGCTTAATATCTTAAGCATCTGACTTCAGCTCAGGTCATGATCTTGCGGTTTGTGATCTTGCGGTTCGAGCCCCGTGTCAGACTCTGTCAGAGCCTGGAACCTGCTTTGGATTTTGTGTCTCCCTCTCTCTCTTCCCCTTTCCTGCTCAAAGTCTCTCTCTCTCTCTCTCTCTCAAAAATAAGTAAACATTAAAAATTTTTTTAATTTAATTAGCATAAACTTAACTTTAAAAATGTAAGTTTGGGGATGATACATGGAGATTTCCCATGGTAGGAGAAAGTATTAACTCCTATAATTGTTTTTGAAGGCAATGGGGAGATGTGAAATAAGGAACCTTAACAATGGTTAAACAGTCGGTCATTCGCATCTACAAAGGCGTGGCTACAACAGTCATCAGGAATGCTAGCAAAGTTCGTGTAACACTGATTGTAGTTTTAAAATTCGAATATAGCATATATTTTCTGTAATGGGAACACATGAGAAATGATTATGGCACATTCGATTAATGAAAGGCTATGCCATCTTTAAAAATGATGAAATCACTTTTGAAGAATATTTAATGATTTGGGAAAGTGCTTATGCACAGAAAATGTTCCAAAAGAAATCTACCAAATGTTAACAGTATTATGATCCTCGGGTGGTGGGATTATGGATGCTTAAAAAAAAACTTCTTTTTGATGTGAATGTATAATACATTATAAAATTCATGTATAATACATATGTATTATGAAATACATTATTAACAACGAAAATTACAGAAAAGTAGAAAGAAAACACAAGTGATTTGGGCTTATTTCTCCTAATTTTGTCCCTTCTTTGACTTTCTTCTTCCTGATCAATTATCACTTTTCTTTTTCCTTTGCTCCTCCCTTTGTTCCACTGTCCCAGCTTCCTTCTCCTTCTCCACCATCTCTTGCTTTCTACTGATATTCATGAGTTAAAGGGCATCCACGTATGTTAGTCACGGCCAGATGGCACTGGCCAGTCATCTACAATCCCACCCTTTCTCCTCATCCTTGCCAGCATTTTTAAAAATATAATCGAACTTTCCTATTTTTGCTGTTTGGATACATGAAGAATAATGTCTTGTTTTTTATTTTATTTTATTTTATTTTATTTTATTTTTTTATTTTATTTTATTTTATTTGAGAGAGAGTATGAGCAGGAAAGAGGGGCAGAGGGAAAAAAGAGAATCTCAAGCAGGCTCCATGTTCAGTGAGGAGCCGGCTGTGGGGCTTGATCCCACCACCAACCCTGGGATCATGGCCTGAGCAGAAATCAAGATTCAGATGCTCACCTGACTGAGCCACCCAGGCGCCCCAGTAATGTCTTGTTTTGAATTCCATTTCTGTGATTTCCAGTGAGGCTGAACTTCTTTTCATGTTCTTATTAGTCATTTAGGTTTCATCTTCCAATGAAATTGGTTTATACATCCTTTGCCCACTTTCTAGTTGGGCTGTTTTTTATTAGGTCGCTCATTCATTCATTCATTCCTTCATTCATTTGTCCTTGCTAATTTTGCAGCCTTCCTTGTAGTTCTAGATGATAATCTCTTGTCAGTTTAGGCAACTCAACTATTTTCTCTCAACTTCTGCCTTTCCTGTTAACTTTGCTGTGCTGTCCTGTATAGACGAAATTCTTGAACTTGGATCCTTCGGTGTTTTAATTGATTCACCAATATTTTTATGTAGAACAGCACTTAGATCTTCAGTTAGATCTCTGTTTCGAGTTTCCTTATCCATCACTTTTCTCTCTTCCCATTTCCATTTTTGTCTTTCCCTCTTTATTCTATAATGAATTCTCAAGTTTGTCCTCCACATTACTTATTCAGTATGTCAATGCCAATTCTGCTATTTCTGCCTTAAGTAAGGGCTCAATTCTACTTTCTGAAATATTTGGTTTCCTCACGGCATTTTCTACTTTCAGTGAACCCTACTTTCTTCTCATCTTACTGCTTACAGGTCTGTTTTCTCACTGACTTTCTTTTACCATTGCATCTCACCATCTATTGACATACGAACAACATATAACTTTTTTCTTTTACTTCCTCAACATGAAACATCTAGAGGTATCCTTTTTCTGAGTATTCCAGTAGGTGTTACCCTTCCCTTCATCCCTCTGCTTTTCATGTCGCTCTATCCTCACTCGGGAAGCCCGTGGGAGAGGACCCCAGCCCCTGGGCTCCGACCACTTCTGTAGAGGCTGAGTCTCTTTCTTGGAGTCACAGATGGTAGGTAGGTTGGTGAGCCCAGCGCCTCACACATTTCCTGTCTAGTTTTGCTCCCTCAGACAGAAATGGGATCCACTCCTACGTCCATCGCTGGCTCTCCAGCACATAGAACAGATGGACTGCATGGAAAACTATAGCCCTGGTTTTCACTGATTCTATTTCTATCTTCTCCCAGGCCCATAGTGTTTATTTATGGAGACTACTATACTGGTAGCCCACAACCCAAGTCTTGCCCAGGTGTTTTCTGAAGAGTTGAAATCTCTGGATGTAGATAGGGGTGAGGTAGGAGTGACTGAAATGAGAAATTACCATCTGGCTGTCCTAAAAAAAAAAAAACAAAAAAAAAAAAACCATGAGCTCAGTGAGGGACTAGCCGGCTAGTTTTCTGGTTGGTACGGTTGATGCGTTTCTCAACAAAGCATCATGCAGTGAAGGAGAAACAAAGGATTTTTCTCCTTTCTTTCAGTGGTACAAGATTTTCTTCCCTTTAGAAATAAAGTGCGAGGTGCTCCCGCACTGTGGCACAGTGCTTATGAGTCCGGTTTAGTTACAGTTATCTGGCATTAAAGCCAGATTCTCCTAGATTTTGGAAACAAGGTCATTGTCCTAATTTTCCCTGGTGTTATGAATTTTCATCTTCGTGTGTCTTTCGAGAGTTTTTAATGAGACATCGAGAAAGGCCAGGTGTCACTTAGAGCTGATCCATTTATTTAAGAAGCCACAGTTTCCTTTCTTGCCCTGGAGGGCCAGGGACCTCTGCTCAGGAAGTTCTTCAAAAGATACATGCGGACCAGACCAGGCCAGGCCAGTTCTCAAATAATAACATGCTTGAATGCTTTAAAGATTTGGGCAAGCAATTTTCCATGAAAGAGAAAAATTTGCCTGAGTGATTCTGAAGTCTGGTATTATCAATGCCCATCTCCACCGTATAAAAAGTTATAATATGGCTTCTCCTAAAGGTATGGGCTTTAAGTAAAGATGCACCAAACTGCATTCGATGAATCCATTCTAGTAGATGAAAAAACAAAAATGAATAGAGCAGTGTGACTATATGAATATATAGAGAGAAGGAAGCAAAGAATGACATAAATGAGAAAAACTATACATGGTGAGTGTCATACGGTTTAGCATGCTGTTTTGTATCAGTCTTTCTTTGTTTGAGGCCCGAAGGCCAAGGAAAAACAGTGTTAAGTGGTCGTCATTTCAACACAAGGACTACACCAGTCGTGTATAATTTTGCCAAGTAAAATGGAGCATGCCCAGTGAATTTGAATTTCGGACAAACGATACCTAATTTTTTAGCATGAGCATGTCCCAAATATATAAGACTTGCAAAAGGTGGTGTCTGAATATTTTAAGTGGCACCTTAAAAAATATAAGATAGAAACCGAGGAGGCCGGGTGACAGGATTCTGGAGACATTTGCTAGAGTTTGGTATCATTCCCACTGTCCCCCACCCCCACAGGGGAGAGGAGGGCGTGCTGCTTTCTGCAAACAAGGTCTGCAAGAAAGGTCTGAGGAGCTTGAAGCCTGGAGGCGGAGGGAGCTGGTGATGTCGCGAGCCTGCAAGACTCAGGTGAAAAACAGCAGGAGCCATCTCCCTAGCTGCGAGCAAGGGAAGCGGGTGCCTTGAGAGCAAGCTGTGTCTCTTCGGAGGCGTATTACCCACAGATTAATCATAGGTCTAGTGGCAGGGACTGGGCCTACAGGTCATTTAAAATGAACTCCAGGAGCGCCTAGATGGCTCAGTCGATTGAGCGTCCAACTTCAGCTCAGGTCATGAACTCGCAGTTCGTGAGTTGGTGAGTTTTAGCCTCGCATCAGGGTCTGTGCTGACAGCTGAGCCTGGAGCCTGCTTCAGATTCTGTGTCTCCTTCTCTCTCTGCCCCGCCCCTGTTCCCACTCTGTCTCTCTCTTTCTCTCTCAATAATAAATAAAGATTTAAAAAAACTAAACTCCATTAAGGAGGGCTTCCCTCCAGATGAAGAGACTGGCAGAAAGAGCCCCACAAGCTGCAGGTGCTGAGGAGGCTGCTGTGAGTTACCACCGGGACGATTGAGGGAGATAGAGGCAGGGAATAACTTTCTGCAGGATTTGTGAAAGCGCCCCCGAGAAAGAACCATATAATGGCCAGGGAGCACCAGTGGGTATCATTGGATATCATTCGTTCATTCATTCTCAAAGATCTGTACTGCATGCTAGGTGTGCACTGTTCTCGATGCTTAGGATACATCAGAGAATATGGTGGACAGAGATGCTTGCTCATGAGGAGCAAAGTGGTGGCAGGCAGTAAACCAAACTTGACAAATACATACATTATAGAGTACGTTAGAAAGTAAGAATTGTTATGCTGTTGTTTTAGAGCAGAGTCAGGGTTTTGGGAATGCCACGGGGGAGCAGATATTAACTGGGGAAGTAGGTACTGATTGATGTCAGGGCTCCTCATGGAAGGCTGCAGTATCTGTTACGTCAGGCAGGCGTGCATCCAGTTCATTCAAAATCACCAGGACTAAATTCATGCATGTTATCAATGGTTGTCTGTCATTATAAAATATCTTCTCAACTGGCCCAAAGAGAGCACAGTAATAGTCAATAGCAAAGCTCCCCTGTCAGTACTGTCATTTATTACAGAGAAAGCTAATGGAGAGTCTAAAAACAAAGCTGGGGAAAATATTAGTATCAGCCTTTCCCCTTTGGCTCCTTTCCTTACCAGACTCCTGGCGAAGGTGGTCTTAGTAGGGATGAGAGTAGACAGGGAAGGAGCCCGAAACGAAGTTTGTATTCTTTTGGAGAAAGAAGAGAAACTAATTGAGGGAGGAAAGAATGACCCAGAAAAGGAAGAGAGTAGTAGTGAAAAAGACCCAAATTTTGAAAGGCCTGTTTGGGTGAGAGTTTACAAGAGATTTCAACAGGGAAAATGGTATGTTTAAAGTATTTAAATAGCCTTTCAATTATTTTAGTCTGTTAAAGCAGGGCTTCCCTGAATAGGATTCTGTGCCAAGGCTGACTTCAAAGTTAGGAAGCCAACTCAGCTCATGTTCCTAGCGGCACGGTTTGAAGGAGTTGAAGATCACTGGGGAATGTGTACATAAAAAGTGGAATAAGCCATGAACAATCACGGACTGGGTTCATATGTAGCAACATGGATAGCTTTCAAAATGCGGGGTGACATAAAAATGGAAACTGATGAATAGCATAATGTGAGGAATATAATTTAAAATACACACATGAAACAACTCCTTTATGTTATCTACATTCCACAGTGTCCACACAGACACAATGAATGTAAATACAAAGGTTAACTAATAAATATACTAGAGCAGTTGGCACGGGAAGCGGGAATTAAGAGTGGAGATGGGGAGGAAACAGCATTGAATGGCCACTGACATCACCCCACATCAGAGCTTGTGGGGACTGTCCTGGCTCATCTCTCACTAGGTACGGCCGTCGGCCACGGCCTGTGCTGTTCTGAGGCTCAAGTGGTTTGCAAGTTTAAGTTGCCTGTTCTTTATATGAATGAATCTGGAGCCTAGCATGCCCTCGTGTAATCCCATGTATCCGTGAAAGAGCAGCAAGATCTCTGGCTTGCCAGTGCAATTCTCTGGAAGCAGCAGGGTGAGCCTAGAAATGCAGTAATAACAACAGAAGAGGGGAACGTCAAATCCTGCTATTTAGCCATGGCTCTTGGACGGGCATCTCTTTTCCTGGTGATCAAGGAGAGAGGCTGCAGGGTAGATCAGAGGGGCTTTGGAAAGCACTGCCAGACCCTAGAGGCCTGCAACTGAGGAAAGCCTCAGGTGTCTTCTGGCCATCTTCCTCAGGTGAAGTTGGCAGCTTCCCAATAATGGGCCACAGCTGGGGGTCTGCAGTAGGCCGCGGGTACCATGGCAAGTCCAGAAGACCGTCCGGTTCCAGCCCATGGGGGACTAGGACTGGGGGACGGCCTTTCCTCCACGCAGACCGTCAGACCTCTCTTGCAGGTGAGCTTTGGCTCTAGGTCCCTTTCCCGCATTTCAGATCTTCTTTACAACTTGTTGATGGTGGTAGTGAGATGGAGAAGCCGTCCTCCTACCCTTTTAGATTCTAACTGGGGAAACGCTTTGCCGATTTTTCAGGAAGCCATTGTGCTTCTAGCTTCCTCACCAGCTCAGGCTTGCACTCAATCCTACCAGCTTCTCCTAACAGTGCATGTGAAACCTCAAAAGGAAGGGAAACTATATGTCTTCTGCCCACTACCGGAAGATCAAGTTGCTTGATTCAAATACAGTGTGGCTTACATAATAGAGATTATTTTACCATATATTATGTCTTAAATTGGTTTGCATTCTTAGGAAAGAAAGAACACTTGGATTATTTCAGTATGGAATCATTCTGTTTTCCAAAGGTAATACATTTTCTCATTTCAACCTAGAACCTGGCCCTACTCACTCATTAAACAAACATGTTGTGTCAGGCCCTGATGTTTAAATGTGCCTCGGCTTAAACAGATAAGTCATGGTTTCTGCCTCTGTGAACTTATCTACAGTCTACCAGGGAGACTGTTATAATATGTTAAGACGATTGCTATACTGGCGGTATGGACAACAGCATAGGTAAAAATGTTTCTCGGAGAATCAAAGTGAACTTTACAGAGGAGATATCTTCAGTTAAGTCTTGAGGGACAGTTGGACAAGAGATGTGGGCAGGGAAGAAAGGCCGTGAGTGGGTTCTTGACAGAGTGAATGGGCATCTCTATTTCTGGACGCCGGACAAAGCAGGGATGAGAATGTCAGGATGGCGTTCCTATCCCAGTTCTCGGCACAGCCTTCGCAAATCACTTAGGTCTTCGAGGAGCTTTGGTTGTGGAATCTTAACAGATCTGTGATTCCAGCAGACCTTAATAGAGCTCTCTGTTTGTTTCAGAAAGAAACACGGATTTGAGAATCAGTGTGCGTCGCAAAACCTCCAACTAATGTATCCCGATTATAAAAAACACCTATTGCCTTCTAGACATGGCAATATTTTTGTTGTTGTTGATCCACTAGGCTGAGTACCCCAAAACTAACTTCTTCATTAAAAAAAAATTTAGTGAGTAAGCGATAATCGTAGCATCAATGATTTTCCTCTCTAAAATTTAAAAACCAGTTTCAGTTCTCCTTGAAATGAAAAAACCGTGAATTTTTGAGTTTCGAAAAAAATCTCACAGTGAGCACCGACAAAAACCAGTTATTGTAGAAGTGCCATTTTCTTCAAAAATTGAAGTCGATTATGCATAGTAAGTGAGTTTATGTTTGACCTCATGGATTCCAGTTTTTTAAGAGTATATCTAGAAGATTATCTCCTCAGTGCATAAAGATTTTATTTTACTTTTGCTTTTTAAATTAAATATTTTAATATGTTCTTAATAACATTAAGAATCTATGTATGTCATAACATACATTATATATTATTGATGTTATTATTAACATTTATAATTATATAATTAATAATAATTATTATATATCCAAGATATCATAATTACACAGCTCAATGAATCTTAACAGTGTGTTTGCATGTGTGTTATCAACACTTGGATCAGGAAATAGAATATCATAAACACCCTGGAAGTCCCTATTAGCAGATCTCCCATTTCCACTGCTACTTCCTCAACCACTCTCTGTATCGGTTAGATTTGCTGTGTAACCAACCACTCCAAAATTTAGTAGCTTAAAACAATAGTCATTTACAATCCTGTGGACTTGCTCAGATTCGGCTCAGCCTAGCTGGGAATTTCTGTTATCTGGATGAGGCTCCGCTCCTCCTGGGGTGAGAGCTTGCGCCTCAGGCATCTGCTACATAACCTGCGGGCTAGCTGACTTCTGACCGGGATGCCAAAGTTCTACTCCATGTAATCCCTCCCAGGAGCCAACTCACTAGGCTTGTCCTTCCAGCGCAGAATTGCAACAGCTGCAAGTATAGAAGTTGCAAGCCTTCCTAAGGCCTAGGCTCAACTGATGTATCCATTGATCACATGGTATTTGTCAAAGCAAGTCACAAGGCCAGCCTAGTTTCAAGGGGTGAGACTCCACCGCTTGACTGCAAGGCCTTCAAAATGTCGTGGTCATTTTTTTTTTTTTTTTTTGAGAGAGAGAGAGCACATACATGTACAGGCATGTGCAAGAAGGGGAAGAGCAGAAGGAGAGGAAGAGAGAAAACCTTAAGCAGGCTCCATGCCCAGCACGGAGCTAGTTGCAAGGCTGGATCTCATGAATCTAATGGTGAGATTTGACCTGAGTCGAAATCAAGAGTCAGACACTTAAATGACTGAGCCACCCAGGCGCTCCTGTGGACATTTTGATAATCAATCGCAATCACCATTATTTGGTTTGTGTGTTTTGTATAAGCGAAACCATATATTATGTACTACTTGTTTGAGGGTCTGTTATTTTCATTCAACATTATGCCTACTGTGTTGTGTATAGAATTAATTTGTCATTTTTTTATAATTGCTGTGTAGTACTTTTAAAGAACATACAATGGTTTATCCATTTTACTATTGGTGGGCATTTGGTTTACTTACCTATTTTGACTATTGTGAATAGTATCCATATAACATTTTTGTCGATGTTGTTTGGTGAACACATAAAGCCATCTCTGTTTGGCCATACTTGCCTAAATTTGGTTACCATTTATTATCAGTGTTTTAAATTTGAGCCATCCTAAAAGGGTGTGTACTTAAGGTTCATCGTTTAAGTTACATTTCCTTGATGAATAATGATGTAGGGTTTCTTTTCACTTGTTTATTAGCTATTTGGAGATCCTCTTTGGTGAAGCCCCTATTCAAGACTTAGGCCTATTTTTCCATCCATTTATTTGTAACAACGGGTCTATTTCTGCTTTCATCTAATTCCTGGTATGTGGTCCTCAGGGATCCCCAAGGAAAAGACAGGGTGTTTATCATTGTTCTTCTTTCTTGAAAGACCCTGAATGGCCGCCACTTTGTACAAGGATTCTCTTGCCCCAAGCAAACAGGATCCGCCAATGGAGAAAAGCCGCATGCTGTCAGCCTCACTTGTCTCTGCTTCCTTCTCCTAGTCCCTCAGCCTCAGGGCATTTGAGCAGCCTTAAGTGCACTTTTATTATCACCAGATCTAGGTTGCCGGAAGCTCCCCTCAGCCTCCCTGTGTCTCAGTGACCTCTTTTTGCTCACTTTTCCGAGCCTCTTTTCCTGTGCCTTGTGGAGAATGAAAGATAACTTACAGCCTCTCAGTCTCCCTTCTCTCCAAGGTGTTGGCCTTTCACCTGCCAGCCACCTTGGCGCCTCTCTGTTGCCTTCAAAAAAATTTTTTTTAATCCAGTAAAAAGTTGCTACGGCTGAGGTCAAAGAGGTCTCCGCCTGTGTTCTACTCTAGGATTTTGATGGTTTCTTGTCACGTTTAGGTCTTTCAGCTATTCCATTTGTTCTTAGTGGGAGGTTTGGCCTGCTATAAATTAATCCCCAATTGCCAAAAGTGAAATGAATGCCTTTTTCTTTTATCGTCTAGCTACATAGTACAGCATTGTATGGATAGTTTAAAATTTCTTTACGTAGTCCTTGGGGTGCCTTAGTGGCTCAATCAGTTAAACTGACTCTTGATTTCGGCTCAGGTCATGATCTCACAGTTCATGAGTTCAAGCCCTGTGTCCGGCTCTGCGCTGACAGCGCAGAGGCTGCTTGGGATTCTCTGTCTCTTTCCCTCTCTGCCCTTCCCCTGCTCGTGCATGTGTTCTCTGTCTCTCTCGAAAATAAATAAATTAATTAAAAACAAGAAAAGAAATTTTCTTTATATGGCCCTATTTATGGATACTTAGTTTGTTTCCTATATTTGTTATTGCAAACCATAAAGCAGTCAGTAACTTTCTTTGTATATTACTTCACACATGTGCAAATATTTCTGTTATAAAAATTGCTCGAATGGAATTGCTTGATCAAAGGAAACGTGCGTTTGTGTTTTGATACACGTTGCCATATTATCCCCCATAGAACTTATACTAATTTATATTCCAAACATGTTATGAGCATGTCTATTTCCTCACAGCTTAACAACATGGTGTGTTATCTTAATTTTGGTCTTCACCAATCCAGCAGCTAAAAATAATGATATCTCATGAAAATAATAGTATCTCATTATCGTTTTAATTTGCATTACTCTTATTGTGGGAGAGATTGAACATCTTTTCACATGATTAAAGTCCCAAGTTAACAAACTGCTCTATGATTTCTGATGATCACCACTTCCCAGAGTATATGCCCCTAAGTTCAAAAACAAAACCAAAACCAAAAATAAAAACCAAAAAATGCTCTTCTACTTCCCCCTTTTGGCAATTCACAATTCATTGTAACAGCCTCTGATAAAATCAACCCATTTAACTTTTTTTATTGTGGTAAAATAAATATAACATATTACTTATTTTAACCAACAGTAAGTGTACTATTCAGCAGCATTAAACCCATTCACGATGCTGTGTAACCATTTCCACTATCTATAACTAAAATCTTTCATCATTTCCAACAAAAACTCTGTGCCCATTAAACAGTATCTCCCTCTTTCCCACCTCTTCTTAGCCCCCGGTAACCTCTATTCTACCCCCCGTTTCTATGAATGCTTTTATTCGAAGTACCTCATATACGTGAAATCATATTATTTGTCCTTTGGTGTCTGGCTTATTTCACCAAGCATAATGTTTTCAAGGTCCATCTGTGTTGTTGCACATACAAAATTTCATTCTTTTTTTATGGCTGAATAATATTCTATATTTTATTATATTGTTTACCCATTGGTCTGCTGATGGACACTTGAGCTGTCCCCACGTTTTGGCTACTGTGCAGAGTGCTATGAACATCAGTGTACAAATTTATTAATATCTTTGCTTTCGGCACTTTGGGATGTATGCCTAGGAGTGGAATTGGTGGGTCGTATGGTAGTTCTCTGTTTAACGTGTCAAGAAACTGCCAAACTGTTTTCCATCCCCACCAGCAGTGTATGAGGGTTTGAATCTCTCCATGTCCTCACCAACACTTGTCATTTTTCTTTTTTGATTCTAGCCATCCTACAATCAGATGCGAAGTGCTATCTTGTTGTGGTTTTGACTTACATTCCTCTAATGATTAGTGGCTTAGTCCATTCAGGCTGCTACAACAAAATGCCAGAGACTAGGTAGCTTATAAATGACGGAAATTTGTTTCTCACAGCTCTGGAGGCTGGAAGTCTAAGATCAGGCCAGCATTGTTTGGGGAGGGTCCTGTTTCAGGTTGCAGAAGGGACTAGGGACTTCTATGGGATCTTTTCAATGAAAGCATTAATTTCATTTATGAAGGCTCCAGCCTCATGACCTAAGAAACTTTGAACTGCTCAACCTTATATCATCATATTAGGCATTAGGATTTCAAAATAGGAGTTTTAAGGGGGCAGAAACATTTAGACCATGGCAATTAGTGATGCTAAACATTTTTTTCATGTGCTTATTGGACCTTTGTACGCCTTCTTTAGAGAAATGTCTATTCAATTCCTTCATCCATTTTTCAAATTGGGTTATTTTGTTGTTGAGTTGTAGGACTTTTTAAAAACATATTCTGGGGGCACCTGGGTGACTCAGTCAGTTAAGCGGCCGACTTCAGCTCAGGTCATGGTCTCACGGTTTGTGAGTTCGAGCCCCGCGTCGGGCTCTGTGCTGACGGCTCAGAGCCTGGAGCCTGCTTTGGATTCTGCCCTTCCCCCACTCGTACTCTGTCTCTATGTCTCTCAAAAATGAATAAATGTTAAAAAAATAAATTAAAAAAATAAAAAAAAACATATTCTGGATATTAATCCCTTATTAGATATGTGATTCGTAAATATTTTCTCCCATCTTTTCACTCTTGATAGTATCTTTGGATGCATGAAAGTTTCTAATTTTGATGAAGTCCAATTTATCTATATATTCTTTATTACCAGTGTTTTTGTTGTCAAATCAATGAAGTTTTTACCAAATTCAATATTATAAAGATTTTCCCCAGTGTTTTCTTCTAATAGTGTTATAGTTTTGGCTATTTGGTTAAGGTCTTTGATACATTTTGAGTTAATTTTTATATATGGTAGATATACATTTTGCAAATGTATATCCAGTCTTCCCAGCACCACTCGTTGAAAAGACTGTCCTTTAATCATTGAGTGGTCTTGGCACTCTTGTTGAAAATCAATTGACCATTTATGTAAGAGTTTATTTCTGGGTTCTCTATTTTATTCCATTAGTGTATATGTCTGTTATATGCTAGTACCCCATACTGTTTTAAGTACTAGAGTTTTGGAGTAAGTTTTGAATCCAAGAGTGTGAATCCTCCAATCTTACTCTTCTCTCAGATTATTCTGGCTATTTGGGGCCTCTTGCCATTCTACATGAATTGGAGGATCAGCTTTCCCATTTCTATAAAAAAAAAAAAAAAGGCTGTTGGAATTTTGATAGTGATTGCCCTGAATCTGTAAATCATTTGGGGTATTATTGAACTTTTAACAATGTTAAGTCTTCCTATCCATGAACATGGGATGTCTTTCCCCGTTTACCTTATTTTCTTTTAGCAATGTTTTGTAGTTTTCAGGATAGAAGTTTTTCACTTTCATGGTTAGATTCATTCCTAAGTATTTAATTATTTTAGATGTTATTACAAATGGAACTGCTTTCCTAATTTACTTTCTGGTACTTTGCTCATTGGTGATCTATAGAACCACAACTGATTTTTCTGTTCTTTTACCTTGAAGCTTTATCCAAATTTGCATATTAGCTATAGTAGCTAGCTTTCACATGACTTCTTTAGGATTTCTTATATATATGACTATCTTGCCCATGAATAGAGATAATATTACTTCTTCCTTTTCAACTTAGATACCTCTTCTAATAGCTCTGGTTAGAACTTCCAGTTCAATGTTGGATAGCAGCAGTGAAAACAGACATTCTTGTCTTGTTCTTGATCTAAGGGGGAGAGATTTCAGTCTTTTACCATTGAGTAGAGTCCACTTAACTTTGTTCTAACCCCAGATCTTCCAAATTTATTTGACTGAAGAATAAGCTATTCATGTTGGGAAACACTTTCATTGATAGGTTAAGATCTGGAATGTCTACAATATCTGACAATCAGAAAATAAAAAATCCTGGTGCTCAAAGAAACACATGGCATTTAGATTTCATTTTTTCATTCCAACATTTTGAGTCCACCATTTTGAGGAAGCCATTCTATCTAGTTAATCAACTTCTTTGTATACTTCAGCTCATTTCACAAAATGAAACAAAAAAATGTACTTTTCTCAAGCAACTAAGCAGGATGTGGCTGCTAATTAAAATGCAAAGAGTGAGTTGTATGTGGCACTGTTAATATACGGAGGACCGTCACACACACGACTTGGTGCTCTGTGGTGTTGTATTGTTGGTGGTTGTAGGAACTCAGCAGGAACAGTTAACAGCTGAAAGTTTTATAATTTGCCTTTTAGGGAGAAAGGTGTGAGGTTGATATGAAAACATTGGGTGTTTATTCCTCTTGCCAAAAAATTCTTGATTTTATCTTCTTCACTCCAATCACTCCTCATTAATTTTCACCAAGCGCCCCATCTCCACATGCATGCTTTCTCTCAAAAAAAATCCCAAGTGAGACTGCCAAGACTCTGTTCCTCATCTGAACACGTTACCTCCCTTTACACATTACAGGTACCTCTGACAAAGGCCAGGAAATGAAATGATGAATAAACAAATTGGCTGAAAAATCAGAGTTGTTGGAAAATTGGCAGCAGTAAGATAAGCAAGAAGCAGAAACTGGCAGTGGCTAGATAATCAAACGGTAGTGTCAAAATGGCTGGGCTCAAGCTGGCCTCATCAGAACTTTCTGGCCCTGTGGGCAAAACCAGGTGAAGGGCCCTTCCTTCCGGACAGAGTCATAAAACTAAAGTCAAAGAAAGTTTTATGTGTTTCATGGATGTCTCAGTTTTGTCATGTCTCTGCATAAGTTGTATCTATATTTTTAATAGCACTGCTTGGTTTTTCATATAGCGGGAGTTGAATAAATGGCAATCAGACCATCACTGAAAGAAAGGATTATCATCCCTTGCATCAGGCACTCCCCATTGGCCACCTTGTTCTTCCTCAGATACACAAAACACTATTCCTTCTAGTCTGGACCTTCTCTCTCTGCCTAAAGTAATCTTTCCCATACACTTAAGAGTGGTTTTTTATCCCACATTTATTTAGACCTCTGTTCACAGAGGCCTTCCTTAATGCACCCTTCTAAATTATCCCCAAATACTTACTGTCCCATTACCCTGCCCGGTTTTTCTTCCTGGGTCTTGATTTTTGGCACTATGTTAAATGTTTATTGATAATGTTTATTATCTGTTGACCAATATCAGTTTCAAGAGGGCAAGGCTTTGTCTTGCTCACTGCTATGTCACCAACATTTAAAACAGCCTTGCACATAGGTTTGGTACTTACAAAATATATTCTGAATGAACAAGCTAATAAACAAGCCAAAGATAAAATCATTTTAGAAATATAGAGAATTTATCGGCTCACTGAAATGAAGTCTTGTCGCATACAGGTAGATCATGGCCTCATACACCAGGACTCTCTCTGCCCCTCAGCTCTGCTCTCTTCCCTATTGGTTTCTTCTCCAGCAGACTCTTCCTTCATTGTGGCCCCAGCACCCTAGGCTTTCATCATGTTAAGTTAAAAAAATCCAGAGAAAAGGACATGCTTTTTTCACAGTAGCACAGGTAAGATTTCAGGGCTCTCCTGGGTTCTACTGAGAAATTCCCTGAACCAAATACCAAGGAGCTAAAATATAGTAATTGGCCAGGACTTGGTCACTTGTCCCCTTTTGGAGTGTGGAGTGCGGTATGTTCAATCAAGCTGCAGGGACCAAGATAGGGGAAGGGCAGTTCCTCAAAGAAAATTCAGGGTACTGATATCAGAGGATGGGTAAAGGGCACCAAGAAGGCAAAAGCGAGAGTGCACTGCACTCCCTACGATCGAAAAGAGAGAAAGTAACGAACAAAAATAAGTTCTTTGCTGCTCAGTCGCTTCTTAACTTCTGTCACGTCCTTCTTCCTGCAAACTGTAGAAATAAATCAAAACCATATTCCAATCTTTATTTAAGATTCTTGTCCACTTCCTGCTTTGTTTGTACCCCAAAGGCACTCTAACCAAAACAACCAGGACACAGTAAGTTTTTAAAGACTCAGATGCTGACCACATGCTTGTGGCTAAGGCCCACAGAACTCTCAACTGCAGACACCCTTCTGTGTTTTAGGGACTAGGCAGGATGGTAGGGACAAATCACGCTTCACGCTCCCTACCCCTTCTTCGCCTGCTCTTCTTTCCTTCATGGCACTTCTGGCTTTCGAATATATCTTATGATTTATTTATTGCCTGTGTCCCTTCCACTTCCCAGAATGTAAATTCTACGAGGACAGGGATTTCTGTCCCTTTTGTCCCATTCCCAGAGTCTAGAACTGTGCCTGGCATGGAATAAGCATTCCACAAATACTTGTTGAATAAATGAATGGTGAGGGGTTAATGTCTATGTTTTTTATTTACTATTTCTCTCTATTCGATAGGTTAATATTATTCCACTTAATATATTTTGCTCACTTCTTTAAAAAAGAGTTCAATTTTGGGGGCACCTGGGTGGCTCCGTCGGTTGAGCCTCTGACTTCAGCTCAGGTCATGATCTCTCCATTCCTGAGCTGGAGCCCCATATCAGTCTCCTGCTGTCAGCCTGTCAGTGCAGAGCCCACTTTGGATCCTCTGTCCGTCTCTCTCTGCCATTCCCCTGCTTGTGCTCTTCCAGGAAGAAATAAATACTTAAAAAAAAGTGCAATTTTTTTCTCCTTCATATTCACTTATGTTTCTAGCTTCTATGTTGTTCCAAAGAATAGAACTGTTACCTTAAGATGTGTTTAAATGATCTTCTGATATCATTTGTAACTGAACCAGCTTCATTTCAAAAAAAAAAAAACAGACACACAAGCCCATGCACACAAGCACGCACATGCGTACTCACGCACACAAAATGCTGTGCCCTGCAGGTTTATTGCAATTCTCACTGTAGTTTGTGCCAGGGAAACCACAATCCCCGGTATCAGATCTTTATTTTTTTAAGGCTCAGCTGTCATTAACATAAAAGTTTCCTAATCTGTTTTGTCAGTTTCATATTCGATAAGGAAAAAGAAGAATGGGATTCATTTTTAACTTTTATAAAAATTAGACATTTAAATCAAAGTTTAAAAAATATAGTCAGTAGCTAGTTGTACCTTTCTCAAAAGACCCCAGCATTTGAACTTGACAACCTTGTGGAATCTGCTCATCTTGTATATCTTTCACCCTATACGCCAAAATTAGAAGTGGAGTTCCCTTTACCTTAACCTCGTTTTCTAATTTATGGACGCTTTTCTACTTTCCACAATTCCTTGTGCCTCCTTCTAGAAGCCCGGAATGCTGTATACATTTCAACAAGAAGTGTTACATAGCGTGTCTCATTTCTCTCTTTGTCATGGATGCCAAATTAGAATCAATGAGTTGAGTTTAGGGTTTGTAAATTTATATACCAACATACTTGCAGTCTCTTTTTCTATGACCTTCGTTTTTTGTTTCTCTTTTGTTTACTTTTTGTCAGTGATTGTGGTTATCTTATCCTCAGAGGCTTTTATAGGAAGAAACAAGTTATAAATAAGCCCATTAAAATTTTAGGGTATGTTTATATGCTGGTCACTGTGATATTAACTAAGCGTGGTATGGAGGCTATAAGCAAAATAGGAGCAAGACATCCTGTGCTCTTGAAGAGTGTATAGTAATATTTGTTGAATGGGACTAGGGTGGACCCAAGCAGGCTGGGTATGTTCTGTATCATCCCCTGTCCTAGGACTACAGAGCTCACGATGGCTGTCAGCTACTCAGAAAGTGTTTCACAATCTTTTCAAATATGAGAAGCTCTTTTAAATGTCAAAAAATGCTGTAGACTGTGCCACCTAGTATAGGCTATGCTATGCGGTAACAACAGACAATTTCGAAATGTCATTGACGTCAAACCACCAACTATCTCTCTGGATCACCCTACAGTCCACCGTGAACTGGCAGGGACCTCTGATCGTCGTAGTCACTCTGGCAGCCAGGCTGATGGAGTGGCCTTCACCTCTGATCACAGAAGCAGAGGGAAGAGCGGAACTCCAGAGAGTCTCCCAGTGACATTTAAAGCCTGGCTCAGAAGTGACAGTCATCACTTGCATTCACAACTCATTCACGAGAACTAGTCATATGATGCTTCCCAACCATGAGGGGGGCAAGATGTGCATTCCTTGAGTGGACTCAGAAGGAGGAGAGAACCAGAAATGTTGGGTAAATGGCACAACCACCCACCACAGATGCACCTGCACAATAGCAGTTGTCAATTTTTAGTATTCGTTGCTTGAGCAAATGCATAGTGATAAAAAGTTGTTTGAATTTGAGTAATACTTTAAAATTAATTTGTATCACATTAATCATATTAACATCTAAGTAAGCGTAATAAGATTGAGACATTTTTGTCTCAAGGGTTAGGCTCGGAAAAGATGAGAATTAGCACCAGCATTATTCCTAGGGAGTTCTCTTTGGGAAGATAGCCTGCTGATTATGTGGGACAGTGGTGGGAACGTGGAGGACAGGAGTGTCGGCTGGTGAGGAGGACACTGATCTCCATAATACAGAGAGAGAAGGAGGTAGTGCAGGAGGATGAAAAAGGAAGAGGAGAATGCGGGAAAGCAGAGAGAGGAGAGAGAGGGAGAGGAGAGACTAGCAACCAGGAAGAATTATTGGTCTCTGGAATGAGCCTTCCGTTGACCCTCCCCCACCCATCCACAAAGTTCAATAGCTTACCGAGCTCAGAAATGCATAATGTGAATAAAGTTGGGATGTGAACACTAAAGAGGTCAGCTTCATGGTGGGTTGAAGCAGTAAACATCTGAGACAGGAAGGTTGCAGAAAAGTGTTTCATAATCTTTTCGAATGCTTCCCAACTGCTCAGAATGTAAGCCGCTCAGAAATTTGCAGAAGTCTTGAAGAGGGCTTCAGGTGGCCTGGCCATAAACTGCTGATTTTCTGTAACTCTTGAACGTTCTCAGCTGACGTATTATTAAGTGACATTATTTTTTAATTTACTTAAATAAGCAACCTATACACTGGCTTACTCATTTAGTGATATTTATTGAGTGCAAACAAGACAATGAATCATACAATAAACAAGATTTGGGTCACCTCTTATTGTCACTTAGGAGGGGCAGAAATTAAAGAGATACATATGGAAATAAACTTATTTATTCAGCTTACATCAGTGCTCAATGATTACAGGTTCATAGATTCCCTATGGATTATAGGGCCCATGGGTCGAGAACTATAGTTCCAGGAGGTTAGGCTATTCTTTAACAGGACTGAAGTGGAAAGAATGAAGGACCCCTACACCAATTCAATACTTCTGTTTTTGAGGGCACTCACAAGGATTTCTTAATTTCAGTGTCATAAACAGTCCATGTTAGATGGTTAGCTGGTATGTAAAAGAGAAGAAATTACATTGGAGGAGCTAAATAAAGTATAGCATGTCAATTAGAAAGATTTTAAATAAATATTTAAAAAATAGTTAAGGAGCTGATGGGATACACAAGGCAAAATCTAGATTATATGAAAAAAGAACAAGCAAGTTTGAATAAGAAACAGAGGGAAATTCTAGAGACAAAAATAGAGTCATTGGAAAAAAAATTAAAATATTCAGTAGCTAGATTCAAAAGGAGCTTACATACAGTCGAACGTGGAGTTAGTGAAATGGAATATGGACCTGAGGAAATAAATCAAATACGGCTCAGAAAGGAAACAAGACATTTAAATATGAAGGAGAAGGTAAGAGCCACGGGAAATGAAAGACTTCAATTTGTGTAATAGTAGTTCCGCATGGCAGGACTCCAGGATATAGGTTAGAGCTATGTGGAAATAAGCCATGGCTGATAATTTCCCATAATCGAAGAAACACATGAGCTCTCAGAGTAAAGGAACATAGAGCCCTAAAAAAGAGAAGTAAAAACAAATACTCCCTGATTTGCACCACAGTGAAGCTGCAGAATGCCTACGGCAATAAGAAAATTTTACAAGCTACCAGAGAGAAAAGGTAGCCTATAAAGAAGTGGTCTTCAGAATTATTGCAGACTTCGTGTCAGCAACAAGAGATGGTATAAGACAATAGAATAACTTCTTCATTGTGCTATGAGGAAATAACTGTCGACCTAGAATTCTCTGCTTATCTAAACTGTAGTCCCACAAGTGAATGTGAAAATACATTTTCAGTAACTTAGACCAAGTGCATGCACTATCCATAGACCCTCCTTTAAAGAATTACTAAAGTGTATACGTCAGTAAGAAGCTATTGGGATGGAATTAGGTGTTGGGTATTGAGATGTAATAAGCGATGATTTGCAGGAATGAAAAGACCGTAAACTAAGTATAGAACTTAAGCAGTTTTTAAAACACAAGAAAAGTTGAAAGAAAGACATTAATAAAGATAAAAGCTGAATATAATAAAATTCTAAATAAGGACTAGTGGGAAAGAGAAATAAAACACAAAATTTTAAACTGCCAATGAAAGTAAAGTACATACATGACAAATTTTAAATCAGAAGAAGAGGAGACTCGAGCAAATAATCATAAAACCAAGCAGAAAGTTAATTAGATGAATAACCACCATTAAAAATGCCACCACCCACATAGTGATCTGGCTTTTCAAGAACATACTATTCCTAAATCGCTTAAATATTCCAGGTCAGATGAAGGGATGGAAAACTTGCTAAACCGTTTTCAGAAATTCATGTAACAGAAATATCCAAACCTGATAAAGATAGACCTAACATGAAATCTAGAGAATGAATACACTTATTCATATCAATCGATGTAAGCAATTATCAATAAATTATTTCTAAACCTAATAGAGCAGTCTATTAAAATAATAATACATCATAGATAGGCTTTATTCTAGAAGGAATCCCTTAGTGTTTAAAACTCTATTGATTCATTAAATCAGTAGATCAAAGGAAACAAGGTAAAATCATCACAATAGATGCTCTATATAAGCATTTAAAAATACTTAACATCTAACTACTGACTGAAAAACTCAAGAAAACTAGAAATAGTGGGAAACTTCTTTACATCTTAAAGAATGTTTATGCAAAACAATAGCTCACATACATGGAGGCATTTCCATTAAAACTGAGATTAAGCAGAAGTTCCTATTATTTCTGGTATTATTGGGGGCCCCTGGGTGGCTCAGTCAGTTAAGTGTCTGACTTCAGTTCAGGTCACGATCTCACAGTCTGTGGGTTCGAGCCCCATGTCGGGCTCTGTGCTGACAGCTCGGAGCCTGGGGCCTGCTTCAGATTCTGTGTCTCCCTCTCTCTCTCTGACCCTCCCCCACTCATGCTTTGTCTCTCCTGCTCTCAAAAATAAATAAAAAAACAAAAGAATAAAAAAAATATTTCTGGTATTATTGAACATTTTTTTTGAAATCTAGCCAATGCAATAGATATGAAACAGAAGTAAATAAAATTGTTATAAGGGAGGATATAGAATAATCATTATTTGCAAATGATGTGAACTTTTACCAAGAGTATTAATGAGACCATTCTGAACTAATATATTTAATAATGTAACAAGCTAAAAAATTAAACATGATAACTTTTCTCTATGCCATCAATCATCAGTAGAAAATATATTGGAAAAATGGTTGTGTTAAAATAGTGGAAATAAAAAGTACCAAGGAAAGCACTAACAAGAAATGTTTAGGATCTATATGGGGGTAAAAAAACAAACAAACACCTGAATTGGGTCTACTTCTCTGAGGTACATGAAGGACTTCTTGAAGCAAGTAAGGAAGTCTTAATATTATAAGATGGAAAATGTCGCTTAAATTAAGGTATATGTTCACCACAACTTCAAATTAAAATCTGCGAGATTTCTTAAAGTGAGAGGTGGGTGTGATCAATAAAATGATTTTTAAAATATCAGAGAAGAATAAGTAAGTGCTAACTGTCAATAGTATTTTGGTGGTAAGCAGTACTATCCGATATCTCACTAATCCTCATGAAATTTTAAGTCTAAACTTAGACTCAGAAAAGTAATTACTTTTCCAGGCGTCACACAGCTGAGTGGAATTGGTTCTCCAACACGGGTCTGAAGGTCTTACCCCAGAAACTGGGTTATTTTTTTGTTTGCTTTTTTTTTGTTTTTAAAGAAAGAAAGCACACGCACAAACAGGGTAAAGGGGGAGTGAAGAGCAAGAATCCTAAGCAGGCTCCATGCTGAGCACAAAGCCAAACGTAGGGCTCAATCCTAAGACCCTGCAATGATGACCTAAGCGGAAATAAAGAGTCAGACTCTCAACTGACTGAGCCACCCAGGTGCCCCCAGAAACTTCAGATTTTTAATATCCATGTTATACGTTGCAAGTGCAACAAGCCTTTTAAATTTCTTATATTACAAATCATGTCTAGAGCCTATTTGAGGAAGAAGCAGTTTTCACTAAATGGTGAAAACTAAATGGTGTTACTCATGTTCCATTTAAAGCCTATTCAAAAAAGGGATACTCAAAGTCTTTCTTTACCTACACTTAAAATAGTAGTCTATGGAAAGCTGTTCCCCTACATGGTTAAGCGAAAACAAAACAAAACAAAACAAAACACACATTGCAAGGCAGACTGATCTAGTTTTGTACAAAAATATCCTTTTATGTCCTTTTATATATTTTTATGGTAGGATATTAATACCCATAAATGTATATGGTAGGATGTTTATATATATGTCTATATCTGTCTGTAGGGCAGGATATTAATATCCTAAAATGTTAACAGTGGTTAACTACTCAGAATATTTTTTATTCTTTTTGTTTGTCTTTATTTTCTCCAGTTAGTTCTTTTAAAAGTTGTAACATTCCCCCCCTCCCATCCCAAACCTCAGCTCTTGTTAGGCTGAAAAACAGAGGGAGCTAGATTCGTTCCCCAATTTAGATTCGTTATGAAAAATTAAGCCAGTACTTTTTTCATCTTGCAGCCTAAAAAGCTAGTAGTATTAATAAAGTTATTTTAAGAAAAACTGTCAAGTTTAATCGGCTTGATCCCTTAGCCGTTATCCAAGTGTAAGGGAAAAATAAGCAATGATTTTATTATGCTAATCAGGTGATATTACACCCCGCGTTTATTTTAGAAACGGGTCCTGCGGACTCGCGAGGCCGTTAGAACACATCCCGGGGTCCAATGTCAGAATGTGGTCCTGCTTCCGCGGGGTTTCCCGGCCCCTCCCAGGCTCCTTTTGCGATGCCCGCCGGCTGGTGCACGGGGATGTGGAGAACTGCTCCACTAACAAGCAGCCATCCTTCCAGAGTCATGTTCTGCCGGGTTGTTTGAGAATGCCCAGTGATTCTTGTTGTTACCATGCAGCTCTGCATGTTAACACGCGTCTTAGCAAGACCTTAAATACTGCCTTCCGAACAGCTACATTTCAGCTACACTCTCAGTATTTCCTTTTTGTTTGTTAGCTATAAAAGCGAACAAATGGGACTGAGGGACTCTGGCACGACTCCAAGTCTGAGTGAAATGCATCCCGAGTTGGCCCTTTGCCCAAAGGTATAATTTTCAGCTGTGAGTTGCCCTTAATTCTGAAAATCATCTTCGTAGCTTCAGATTTTTCAGTGAGGTAGAAGCATTGTGTCTGCTGTCCAGGCGACCAGCATTCGAAACCAAAAACAAAAACAATATTTTGTTTTCTCTTTGCATCAGATCCGACTTAAGCTAGAGGATTCAACACATGAAGAACAATCAAGTGTAAACGCTGTAAATATTCCATGCTTGCAGACCATAAATAACAGGGTGCAGGTTTCTTTGGGTTATTTGATCTTGGCACAGATCATTCTCTCAAGTTTGGTACCTGAGATATTTTAAAACTAGATTTTTCTGCTTGATGAATAGTAAAAGTCGTTAGCATCAGTTTCAATTATGTGGGTGTAACTCACAAATTATTCTGTGATTAAGGATAACAATCGACAATATACGTATTCAGTAAACGTGAGTGCCAGTGTGTACCACACCCCAACAGTGTGCTAATGCTCGTATTTTATAACTACCGAGCATAGGGACTTGCCAAACAGCACGTTGGTACTTGTTTTTATTGTCTGATGAACAGTCTTTTTATTTGTCTTAACCTCCATCAGGCAAAAGACTTGTGTCTTAGATATCTTTTATCCCTCAAACTGAAAGCAAATGTGTTACACAAAGAGAATTGCATGCCATTTCTTATTAGTTCTGCAACAAATACATACCAACTTTTCTGATACCCAAGTAAAACAATGAAACACATTCAGAAGAAACGGTAAATGCCAACAATCTGACACTTATCTGCTGCATGAACCAAAGCAAACTCTCTGAGATTCAATTTCATTTCGTTATCCGAAAACATAAGAAAACAATCTCTCTCTCTTTTTTCTTTTCTTTTTTTTTTTTTTTTCTGCAAGGCCGTTGTGGGAGCCAAGAGATAATCATGTGAATAGGTCTAACACAGGACCTGACAAAATTTAAGAGTTTAATTACTGGGTTTTTTTTTTTTTCCCTTTCATAATTGAAAGGACTATAAGCTTACTATAGAAAATTGAAAAAAAATAAAACTGGGGAAAAAATCACCACTGTCACACTATCTGTTTTTTTTTCTGGCCCTTTTTCTATCATAGTTTTTGTAGTTGAGGTAATGCTCACTATAAAATTTTATATTCTGCCTTAATTCAATTTACTTTATAACATCAGCATTTTCTCATGTTACTACAAGCTCTTCGTAAACAACGGCTTTAGTGTCTGCACGGTATTCCTTCTTGTCCTTTACTAACCATTTCCTCATTATTGTGTAGGTTGTTTTCCGTGTCTTATATAGACAGCGCCATGATAAACACCTTTGTTTCTAACTTTTGTGTTTCAGATTATTCCCTCAGAATAGGATGTATTCCTCCCATCGTTCTTCATTCCATGTTTCCACCTTTTCTGCCTTCTTTTGATTAATGATTTTTTATGATTCCATTTTATCTCTTTTATTGGCTCATTTACTATAATTCTGTCTTAGGGGTTGCTTTAGTATTTATAGTATACATCTTTAACTTACTACAGTCTACCTTCAAGTAATCTTATATTACTTTATATATAGAATAAGAACATCACAGTTGTATCTATTCATCCCTCCCTCCTCGCTTGTGTGCTGTGTGTGCTGTATTTGTTGTATACCTTTCTTGTGCCTACGTTATAAATGTGACAATATGTTGTCTCTATTTTTTGTTTTAAGCAATCAGGTATTTTTAAAAGATATTTTATAAGTAACAATAAATATTTTATATTTAGGCACATCTTTACTATTTCTGAAGCTCTTTATTCCTTTGTTTAGATCCAGATTGTATCATTTGATCATTTTCCTTCTGCCTGAAAGAATTCCTTTCACATTTCTGGTAGTGCAGATATGTAGATAATGATTTCTTTCAGCTTTTATATGTCTGAAAAAGTCTGTATTTTTCCCTTCACTATGGACAGAATTTTTGCTGGGTATAGAATTCCAGATTGACAATTTTTTTCTTACAGTATGTTAAAAATGTTGTTCTACTGACTTCTGGTTTGCACTCTTTCTGACAAGAAGTTTGCTGTCATTCTTATCTATTTTTCTCTATATTCTGTGAGTTTTTCTCTGGCTGCTCTTTATATCTCTCTTTGTCCTGGATTTTAAGCAATTTGAACATGTTGTTACTTGACGTCATTTTCTTCAGGTTCCTGGTGCCTGAGATTTGCTGAGCTTGGGTCCGTTTGGAGAAAAGAGGGTAAATTACCCCAACCTTTTGCCTAGCAACATACATAGTACCCAGTAGATGTGGTAATAGTGAGAGGAATTGTGGATAAATAAGATCCTAAATATATCACTAACGCTACTGATTATAAGATAAAGGCAGTATTGTCAGGTAGACCCACACACTCGTGTGCATACACACGCATGTGCACACACACACACAGATATTGAGAAAGAGAGAGAGAGAGAACACAGAATTTAAAAGCGAATACTGGAAACTCTACATATTTTCATGAATGTGAATTTTTCGAGTAGTTTAGATTCAATGAAATATCCATTTCATTGGAAGACAGAAATATATTAGGGTTTTGGGGAGAAATAGGATATGATGAGCCATGAATTTCTTGAAAACGTTGAGAAGAGTGGGTTACATAAGGAGCCTGTTTTCTCCAAACTCTAAGCTTTGTGAGAGGCCTGAACACAGAGAAGTTCAGGTGGGCACCACTTCCTGTCTCTTAATTCTAGCACGCTGACTCATGACAATGGTATTAAAATGGATAGAAGCCAAGTACAAATGAATTAAACAGTCATTAGTGATAGAGAGTCGGTTGGGTTGTGACATGCAAAGGAGAAAAAGACAAAAGCAAGAAGATGGTCTTGGGTCACAAATGAAAGAGGTTTTTCTGGACAGGCAAGCATGCAAACTATTGGTTCTACAGTGATTTGTTTCTCTGATGTATTGTTCTCCCAATCTTTGTTTCTCTTGGTGGTATTACAGTTAGTATTTTCATGAATTCAGATCTCCTCCTCAGTTCTTTTGCTGGCCATCACTGATTAAAAGATAATACCAGGATTGGGAGATGGTAGGTCTCATTCTCCTGGTGTGGTAGATTTTAAGGGTTGGGTTGGGTGTCTAGAAATGTTGACAGCTTGCTAGCTTGTTGGTTGGCTTCATCTTTTAATGCTAAGGGGCTGAGACAGCAAGAAAGGAGCTAACAAATCTTTTATACAAAGAATGCAGTTATAAATACTCAAATAATATTTATGATGCTTATTATCATCATTATTTTTTAAACATTCTGAAGGTTCAAGCAAATGTCACAATACAAGAAAAAATGAGCAGTATAAATATTGGAATACAGAAGGAATTGTTTTTAACTAATGATACGATTGTGTGATTGTATACCTACAAAAGATAAGGGCATTAGTTATAAAACTATTAATAAAGTTAAAAGAATTTATTAAGCTGCAGAAGCACAGGAAACACGCACAGAATCAATGGCTTTCCAGTTTTCTAGCTCTATCTGGCAAAAATCGAAATGAAAAAAATAGGATCTCATTCATAATGACTACAGAAACTATAAAGTACTTGGGAATATATTTAATAAAAATCTACATAAAAAGGAATATAGTAGAGTCATATCATATGCCTGTTTATAATATACAAATTAAATTAAACTTACTCTATGCCACACACAGGTCTTTTTAAAGATATGTATATTTTATGCAGTAAAACTCCCAAATACAGCCCAAGCCCTTCTCTGGCTGTCCAACTTGAGAAATAGCAATCTGTTTCAATCCTGGAGGAGAAGCTGACTGTGTTGAATTTATCGTATGATTTTACAACTATATATTGTTCTCCAGGGGAAATTAAGAGGATTTTCAAGAATAATTTTGACCATAAGCAATTATCACCTGGATGCTGGTTTTGGAAATCAGTCCTTGTATCAGATGAATCTCCACTGTGGTATGCGACTTTTCTGAAGGACATAAAACAAGACCTGGACAGAAAGTTCTGGGATAAATGGAACTTGGGGTTATAATATTATTAGAAATTTGGTTTTCTAATATCAAAATAAAATGTGCAGAAGAGTCAAAAGAAGCAGAAAACTGTCAAGCTATGCTCCCTCACCCACTAATTTCTAGAGACGTCCTAAGGCAGAATGCTTACAATGGCCAGACCTCTGCCCTTCCTTTATTGCCTTCATCTGGCTAATTGAGTTAGAACATCCCCATTCTCTAGAAAATATGTCTGCCTCCAGACTTATAAACCATTACATTCCAGTGTAAATAAGACTTCAGGTGGTAAAGATGAGGCATGCTTGACTTCCTCTAACTAGGATGTGCATTTAGAATAGCAGAGGCTAAGTCTGGGTTCCAAGACGCTGCTAATGCTGGAGTGCTTTGGTATATAAGCAATGGGAAATAGGCAGGTGTAAGAGCTCCCAAGGACTGGATAAAATTAGGAAACTCGTAGGATGAAGTGTGAGCCAAGTTAGAGCTCTCCTGAGTGGGGGCACCTGGGTGGCTCAGTTGGTTAAGCGTCTGACTTCAGCTCAGGTTATGATCTCCCAGTTTGCGTGTTCGTGTCCCACATTTGGCTCTGTGCTGACAGGTCAGAGCCTGGAGCCTGCTCTGGGTTCTGTGTCTCCCTCTCTCTGCACTCCCCTCAAAAATAAATAAACATTAAAAATTATTTTAAAAAGCTCTCCTGAAACAATGCTCTACCACTCTACCCACTTTTGTGGGATATTCCTATATTGGGAGAGGGCTGGTAACTGACTTCCTCTGTTCTCTCCCATCGGGGAAAACCAAAGCCCTTAGGATTTGTCAACCATCTGAGTGTTACACATATACACTGGAGGGTACCCTAGGCGGGGACTAGTGCATCCTGACTAGACAAGAAACAATGTAATGCAAATGACAATCTTTCTCAGCTGAATATAGATACGTAATGCAATTACAACCAGAATCCCAACTATCTTTTCTGTTTGCTTGTCTCTGGACCTGGACAAGCTGGTTCTAAATATTTGCCAGTTGTCAAGAGAATTTTAAAAAAGAACTAGTGGGAGGCATTTACTCCCTCGGCTATAAATAAACGCTAAAAATATTGCAATAAAAACACTACGGTACTGGGATAGAGATTGTAAATAAATTGTGAAACATAATAGTAAACATCTAATTGCAACCATCCAGCAACAAATAATTTATTAGGCAGATGTTATATACCAGTTGCTATGCTGAGTCACTGGTGCAAAAGCTGTGGACAATATACAGTCACTGCCCTCACTTTAGACTGAGTATTTACAAGGTACGAGCAATGTCATGGACAAAGAGTCAAAAGTGCTATGAGACAGAGAACAGAGGGATGGGTCCTAGTGGGATCCAAGAGAAACCTCCCTGAGACTATGATATTTTGACTGAGTCTTGAAGGATCATTGAAGTTAGCCAGGTTAAGGAGTGGAGTGGCAGGAACACATGGCTCTGTGGGGGCACCACCCCGTGTGGGCAGTCTGGTACATTTCATGTAGGGAAGGCTTGTGGTTGGCATGGAAGGCAAGCTCCAAAAATGAATTTATTTAGGAGCCTAGGAGAGGTGTAGAGAACTAATTTTCACCTTAAGAAAATTGGAGAACCCTTGAAAGTTTTATATACGTTTCCTTGTCTTTCAGCTGATACGGATGTATAAATTTCAGTGCAGTGTTGATTGGTGAGTGGTATCTCTGTGTGATACAGAATAATGTTTTAATGGAAATCTCAATAATTTTGTTTATCAAGTTAAAAAGTATATTATCAAATATTCCTTTTTTTAACCTATTTTTTATTTTCCTGAGCTTACTGTTTCCTCTGTTTTGTCATCAGTTTTTATATGGTAGATGTTTCTTATCGATTGCCCCCCAGTGTATCTGTGTGTGTGTTGTTGTTATTACTTCCTTGTTTTCTTCAGTAGTTTTAAAGTACTGACCCTGTTACTGTGTTCCATTTATTCCCTCAAATAGTTTTGTTTGTTTGTTTATTTATTTTGAGAGAGACAGAGCATGAGTGGGGGAGGGACAGAGAGAGAGGGAGACACAGAATCCTCAGCTGTCAGCACAGAGCCCGACATGGGCCTCGAACCCACAAACCGTGAGATCATGACCTGAACTGAAGTTGGATGCCCAGCTGACTGCACCCACCCCTCCCTCAAACAGTTTTGATGCATGGCCAGGACCAGAATGAGGTGAGTGAGAGACACTGAATGCAGAATTTAAGAGAACGCCAAAGACTCAGAGTCAAGATTAAAAAGTGTGTTCATACAATAAATAAAAAATAAAAATTAATGCAAAAATTCTGCTACGAACCATATATCAGAATTTTAAATAAACCGGAGTCCAAGCCTGCACTGCACACCTTGCCTCTCACTGACCTCCCCCCCAGCCCTGGCCCTGCTTCCAGTAAAACTTTATTTATGAAAACAGTTGCTAGCCCTTAGGCTATAGTTTGCTGGTGTGATTTTAGTTTTCTAGCAAATGGATTAGAATTTAACTCTGTCTTGAACAATCAGAATTTAATAGTATTTATAACACTGGCCTTCCCTTCATGAATAAAAGAACATTAATATGCTTTTATTTACCTTCTACCTGCCCTCCTCCCCTTTGTTTTCATAACCCAGACTTTTAGTTTCAATATACTTTTGATTTAGCACCTTTTACTTTAAGGTTTTTGTCTAAATAGTAGCATGAAGCCTCACAACTTCACTAACTACCATTGTCTAGACTTAGTTACACATTTTAATAGTTATATTGCTCATCACTGTATCTTTCCTTCTCCTCTCTTAAGCTCTGTACTCAGAGTCTTTTTTGTTTTTACTGTTATTGGGGTGATCGGTGAAATGATTTTCCCTGGGACTTAAAAGTGTTTTTTCTTCCCCATAAAATGGACATAGGTGATACATTTTCAGCCTTTGTCCACGAATGTCATACTTTCCCCCTCTTGTCTGAATAAGTCTATTCAAATCAGAATTCTAAGCAAAAATTCCTGTTGGCTTATAACTCATGAACTTTTTTCCACCTTCTAGTATTTAGTCCAAAGCTCTTCTGGTTCTCTTGTCATTTATCCTTGGCATTTGGAAATGCCATTATGCTATGACTGAAGTGTGGCTTCAGTATTCCTGCCTAAGACCTTTTAGAGCTGATGACTCAAGTCTTTTGACATCTTACTTTTTATTTTTGGACTTTGTTTCCCCTCTCCCTACTTAGATTGAGCCCTCTGGAACTCCAACTACATGGACTGTATGGGTTTCAATGTGTGCTTGGAGATGCCACCCCTAATATGAGTTTCCCATGGCCACGCCTCTGCTTTCTGGCCCAGATCTACCCTGGCTCTTCACAACTGGTCAGCTTACCGGGGTGGACCAATAAACATCCTTCCATAGGATTTTTTTTTTTTAACTGGAACTAAGCGGAGTAAGTTAGTTTTCCTGAGTAGAAGGGAACTGTATAGTTCCTGACTTATAACTAACTGCTTTCTGCCACCGCTATTTGCAGTGAGAAAGAATGAAATTGCAGGAAGAAAGGAAAAGAGATAGTGGTATTTGAAAACTTGGTTCCTGATGCTTCACTTTTAAGTCAAAGAGAGTGACAAGGAGAGTATTGTTCATTTTCAATGACCAAATTGGCACAAAAGTGGAGGGGCCAAGAGAAAGGAGACAGGGAAACCAGTTAACAGAATATCTTAATAGTTCCCCTGAGAGGTGATTAGAGCTCCTTTTGAGACTTTATAGGGTGAGTTGAAAACACAATTACGAGGTAGATTGATAGCCTGGTCATAGATGGGTGTGAGAGTAGGGAGAAAGAGACTGGAATATGCCTAACTTTTCTTGTTGTGTGTCTGACAGAGACAAACAAGGATAAAAGTAATAACGAAGTTTAGAGAAGGAAGTCGGATACAAAGAAGCACCC
This sequence comes from Paguma larvata, assembly GCA_030068075.1. Taxonomy (NCBI): domain Eukaryota; kingdom Metazoa; phylum Chordata; class Mammalia; order Carnivora; family Viverridae; genus Paguma; species Paguma larvata. The sequence continues at coordinate 58,449,052 of CM057834.1, forward strand.
ACTCGGGCACCTGGGTGGCTCAGTCGGTTAAGTGTCGGGCTCTTGATTGCAGCTCAGGTCATGATCTCACAGTTGTGAGATAGAGCCCCACATTGGGCTCTGAGCTAGGCATGGAGTCAGCTTGAGAGTCTCTCTTTCCCTCTCCCACTGCCCCTCCCTGACTTGTGTGATTGTATGTGCTCTCTTTCTCTCAAAACAAAAATAATAAGCAACAACAAACAGACAGACAAAACCAAAGAAGCACTTTTATATTAGTACAGCGCTAGGCAAAACCAATCTATGGTGTCTGAAATCAGTTTGGTAGATGGGGTATACCAATTGTAATGCGCCATGAAGTGGCTTCTGAGGGTGCTGACAATGCTGTTTCTTGATCTAAGAGCTGGTTATACGTGAGTATCCATTTTATGAAAAAATACATTGAGCGGTACACCTATGATATGGAGATATTTCTATATGAATTTCATACTACAACAAAAATGTTCAAGGCAAGGATGAGAATCATTAGGGGTGAAGAGAATGATATCTGTTTAGCATGTTCTGAATTTGAGGTGTCCGTAGGACAGTGGTTCTCCCAAAGTGTGGTCCCCAAAGGAATGGCAACATTACTTAGGAACTTGCTAGAAAAGCATACCTTTGGGCTCCATATGAGATGCCCTGAGCCAAACATCCTTGCAGCAGGGCCTAGCAATCTGCGTTTGCACAAGCTTCCTGGTAATTCCCACATACGCTAACATTTGAGAAAGAGTGCTCTAGGGTATCTGGATGGATCTATGGGGCAGATATCTAAGTATGAATCTGAAGTTAAGTGGAAAATGGTTTGGGCTAAAGGTATAGCTTTGCGATTGCATCATTTAATTTAAATGATCCTTAAAGCCATGAGAATAGATGAATTCCCACAAGGACATTACATAGAGCAAAAAGAAGGAGGGGCTGAAAAAAGACCCAGGGGCTGCTCACTAGACCCACAGCATTTCAGGGGTAAGCAGGAAAATGAGATAGCGCTTGAAGTGACAGCATATACACACAATGTTATTCTGCTTTAAAATATGTTGGAGATGAACGTTCACATGGAAAGATTTTTGTGATGTATTTTGAGTTAAAGAAAACAGACCACAAAAGGGCCCAAAACTTATGATCCCATCGACATGCATTGATTATCTCTGAAGTGTGTAGTTAAAACTCTATTTTTATTTTCTTCATTTTGCTGATCTGTTCTTTCTAGTTTTTCCTAATGGGAAACTGTCTTACATTTTGTAGCTGATGAAACAAAACCCAACAAAATCGTTTTTAAAAGATGAAGGCGGGAACATGGAACTATATAAACACAGACATGAAGAAAATGCAGTTTTGAGATTTGAAGAGTCTATGTTAAGATGAAAAGCACAACTGCAAAATTTTAAACTGTAATCCAGACAGAGAATTGTGTACTTCAGAAAATTGAATTAGCACAGTTGAAAAGGAGTTCAGTAAATTCTCTCAGAATGTGGAGGAAAAGAATAAGGAGCGGGACGTAATGGGAGTAAGACAGGATATATAAGAGACGGTTGTGCACGGAATCCAGAGGTCAGCCCCGCCTCCACTGCGGCTTCTCCCGAACGCCTCCCCCGCCCCCAACAGTCACTAGAGTGACCTACTGACCATCTAAACCAGACCAGGTCACCCCTTCTTAAATCCCTTCAGAGGCTTTCTATTGCATTTCAGATAAAATACAATATCCTCTCCCGGCAGCGGGACTCTGTCCATCCCCCTCTCCAGGCACCTTCTGTCTTCATACGCCCTCGGCTCCACCCACACTGGCCTTTCTGCGCCTTCGCGGCCAAGCTGGTTTATATGCCAAGGCCTTTGGGAATGCTGTCGCTTCCACTACATATATTCTCATTTCTCTTCATCCTTCGGGTCACGGCTTGGATTAAACTTCCTCAGTAAAGTGTCCTCCCCACGCTGTACTTCTCCCTCCATCTAGGCAGCATGACACATAGTTAGAATTTATTCATGCATCCTCCATGATGGGGTAAGCTTAGCGAGGCCAGCGTCCACATCTAGTGGATTCACCTCTGTCATGCTGCTAATAACACAGTCCCTAGCACACAGTAGGGGCTCAATAAATATTTAATGAGTGCTGCAGATGTTCTCCTATTGGTGTGTTTTCGTGGTTATTCTAAAGAGAAGGTTGCAGATAGATGGCCCATTTTTCACAGACACTGCCAGGAGTGGGTGCCTAACTGCAGCTCCCTCTCTCACATAAACTGATTGCTAGAAGTAAGCTAACCAAATCTTCGAAGCCGTGTTGTCCATTCGGAGTTTCCATGTGAGGTATCCAGGTGGCCTAGAAGCATGAAAACAGCTTAGAAACCTGCCTTGCATAATCTCGGCGAGTAGTTTATGTGTCGATAGACTCCGATTCAATGAATGGTAGGGGCTATCTTCTAATTATGCTGTTTTCATTCTGTCATCTAAAACACTGCTACACAAATTGTAAGTGTCTTATAAATGCTTATTGATTTAATTATCAGTTAATAGATGTGTTTTCTGGCAGAACGGTAGCTTAGTGTTTCTTAAGTTTTCACCATCATTTCCTCTTGCTGCGTGGACCTTTCTTTCCCACCAAACTGATTACCTCTTGAAACAGGGGGAGCTCTCTACTAAAGACAGTAATTGAAATCATGATGTTTCTAAATGCCCCTAGCCATGTCGTGGGTATATTCTCTTTTTTCTCATGATATTCGTATCAGTTATCTGTTGCCTGCGTACCAAATCACTGCCACACTGAGCAGCTGAAAACAACAAACTTCCACTATATCATAGCTTCTGTAGTTAAGGAACTACTCAACTAGTCATCTGGCTCAGAGTTTCTCATGAGGCTGTAGTCATCTTGAAATTTGACTCAGGAGATCCTCTTCCAAAGTCATTCACTGGCTATCAGCAGGCCTCAGTTCCTCCCAGGCTGTTGGGCCAGTCCCCTACCATTGGGCCATTCCATAGGGCAGCTCGTGACATGACAACTGCCTCTTTCCAGAGGGACGGCAGGGAGACAGAAGAGAGAGAGACAACGGGAAAGTGCCAGAGAGAGAAACGAGAGATGGCGAGTGAAAAGCCCGAGTCTTTGGGTTTTCTAATCTAGTAACATTCATTTTTGCCCGATTCTGGTTATTAGACGTGAGTCAGAAGGTCTAGCCTGCGCTCAAGGAGAGGGAATTATATAAAGATGTGAATACCAGGAAGTGGGATGTCCGGGGCTGTCTCAGGGACGGCCCAGCGCAGGATTTCCCCCTGATTATTTAATACCTTAAGATCTTGTTTTATTTTCTTACGGGGAATTGCAAGCATATAGAAAAATATAATAAAGAACAACGTATGCAGCACCTAACTTTCACAATTGTTAGCATTTTGCTATACTTGCTTCATTAATTTTGTTATTTCTATATAAGTATTTTTAGTTACAGGCATCATGACATTTCACCCCTAACTTAATAGACATCTATAAAAAAAGATTCCATGTTTCTACACAATCACAAAACCATTGGTACATTGGACAAAATTAGCAATAATTCCCTGATATTAGGTAACACAGTCTATTTTCAAGATTTCAAAATTACCCCCCAAATATCTTTTACAACTGGTTTGTCAAAGCCAGATTTTGGGGACTCCCAATTCTCTTTTAACTGAGAAGACCCTTGGCCCATAGCTCTGTAGTAACTTGTTTTTCCATGTAAAATTATTGTTACTTGTCTGCAACTCAACAGGAAATACAGTTTAAAAGATTCAAATAGAAAATAATTCAGTGATTCTAGGTATGTCACTTAAATGATAGATTTTTCGGGGTGCTTGGGTGGCTCCGTGGGTTAGGTGACCAACTCTTGGTTTCAGCTCATATCGTGATGTCGGGGTTCAGGAGTTCAAGCCCTCAGTCAGGCTCCACAGCTGGCAGCGCGGAGCCTGCTTGTGATTGTGTCTCCCTCTCTCTCTGCCCCTCCCCGACTCACATTGACTCTCTCAAAAATGAATAAGTAAAGCTAAAAAAGTAAATGATAGGTTTTAAATGAGTTCTTAACTTTTATATGAGATGTAAATATTTCTGATCACAAACACTTTCAGAGTAGCAGGGGACAGGTTTGACCCTTAAGAATGTAACACAAGAGCAAGCTGTAGGGCAAATCGCTTCCATCTATGGCAGTGGCATCCCTGGAGGGGAGGAGGGAAGGAGTAAGGCAAAAGGCATGCTCATGCTTATCAAAAATCACCATAATAATTTCTTCTAACTGAGACAAGTGGGAAGAAGTACAATTTTAAGGGGCAGGTGTGCTGGGAATCCAATCTCTAAGGATTCTTTGTTTAACAAATGTCTAACTTTCAAGTCTAATACAGTAACTCCTTTCCTGAAAGATAAAAAGGATCTTAGATAATAATACCAGTTATTCCTTAAATTTTCTGCTCTCATTTTAGTTTGTTCTATAGTTTAGTCACATAAAGTAGAATAATTAGTATTATTTTAGACATTCTTAAATATTACACATTCTAAAATTATTAGAATTCATGATAATAAAATAGAAGACATATGGGATCATCTTGATAAAAGGAAAAAAAGCAATAACATCATTAACATTCAATACCTTTTTATTATTAAAAATCCATAGCAGGGGCTCCAGGGCGGCTCATTTGGTTAAGTGTTCAACTCTTGATTTTGGCTGGGGTCGTGTTCTCACAGTAAGTGAGATCGAACCTTGTTTGGCCCTGTACTGGCAGCGTGGAGCCTGCTTGGGGTTCTCTCTTCCCCCTCTCTCTCTGCCTCTCTTTCACTTGTGTACTACTCTCTCTTTCTCTCAAAATAAATAATTTTAAAAAGTCCATAGTAAGCCAAGGAAACTTCCAGAAACCTATGAAGAATATTTGTCCCAAACCTCAGCCAACATCATTCTTTTTATTTATTTTTTATTTTTTTTAGTGTTTTATTTATTTTTGAGAAAGAGAGAGAGAGAGAGTCCACATGCACACAAGTGGGAGAGGGGCAAAGGGAGAGGGAGACACAGAATCTGAAGCAGGCTTCAGGCTCTGAGCTGTCAGCACAGAGCCCAACGTGGGGCTCAAACTCATGAAACTTGAAATCATGACCTGAGCTGAAGTCAGACACTTAACTGACGGAGCCACCCAGGCTCCCCAGCCAATATCATTCTTTATGGGAAAACTTTAAAAGAGGTCCCTTTATATCAGGAAAGAATAAGGAAGCCCATTCTCATGTTCTGTTTTACCTTGTTTTAGAAATCCTAGATGGTGGACTACGATAAGGGGAAAAAATTAAAGTCATAAAAATTAGAAAGGCAGAAATAAACGTGTCACCATCTGTAGACAATAGAATATTTCTAGAAAACCTGAAAATAATCTTCAAATTATTAGAAACCATAACCAAATCTAAGTTATATTTAAGATCAATATATAAAAACAACAAATGCCAACCATAGTTAGAAAATGTAAATAAAAGCCTTGTATTTATAACAATAAACTATAAAGAACATAAGAATAAACCTAACAAAATGGATGCAGACCTGTATATGGAAAATTATAAAGCTCTGTTAAAAAGCACTAAAGAAGGCTCATAAGCAGTAAGGCAGTTCATGTTTAAAGATAGCAGAAGCCCAATATTTAAAGATGTCAATTCTTTCCAGATAAATTCAATTAATTTCCAGACTCTTAAGAGTATTTTTCGTGGAGCCCAAGAAGTTGATTTTAAAATTTATATGTAAGACCGTAGAGTCAAGAAGAATCAAAGTAGTACATAAAAAGATATGATAAAAACTTGCTGTACTTATTAGCAAGGCTTACAAACTAAGTAATTAGGATAGTATTGATTCAGGAATAAGCTGATGAATGGAACAGAAGAGGGAGTCCAGAAATAGACATAGCTATTTATGGAATTTTTACATAAGACAGAAATGTTTTTCATAGTCGGGAGGAAAGGACAGAGAAATCAGTAAATGCATAGGGAACAACTGGTTTTCCATATGGCAACAGTGAAGCTTAATCCTACCTCACACCATGTCACCATGTACAAAATTTGATTACCAGATTTACATATGAACAACACAACAAAAGCTTGAGAAAAAAGTATCTCATATCATCTTTTGGACTTTAGAATAGAGAAGAAGTCTTTTTGACTTTTTCAGATGAACCACCAAAGAGTGTCAGCATTAAAATTGTTAATTTGTTCATAAACACTATAAAAAAATGAAAGACAAGTCATAAACTCAGACATGTAACACATTTAATTACAAGGTAATGTTATATGTGCGTATATGTATTTGTGGACCGATGAGAAACCAATGAGAAAAATGGAAACCAATGAGAAAACCAATGCGAAAAATGGAAAAAAAAAAAGACATTAAGATAATTTATTTCTAATTTTATCTTTGACAAAGATTTTAGAGATTTATGGATAAAATTCTGTTGACTTGAACCTTATACTTTGACCCACCTTATATCTTAATTTATTAGAATTCATATTAAAATATAAAACACAAGTTTCAACTCTCTAGATATCTGGCAACAACTTTCCTTATTGTGGTAAAATATACCTCACATAACATTTACCACTTTAACCATTTTTGAGAGTATCGTATCAGTGCTCTGAGTCCTATAGCCATTACCACTATGTATTTCTGGAACTTTTTCATTATCCCGAAGAGAAACCCTTTGTCCTTTTAGCAATAATTCCTCATTGCCCCTCTCTCCAGTTCTTGCTAACCTCTCGTCTGCTTTCTGTCTCTATGAATTTTCCTATTCTAGATACCTCATATAAGTGGAATAATGTATTCCTCCTTTTGTACCTGGCTTATTTCACTCAGCATAATGTTTTCAAGGTTTGTCCACGTTGTAGAGTATATCATAATTTTATTCATTTTTGTGGCTCAGTAATATTCCATTATGTGTATATACCACGTTGTGCTTATTCATTTATCTGTTGTTGGTGGACATTTTGGTTGTTTCCACCTTTTGGCTATTTTGAATAATGGTGCTTTGAGCATTGATGTGCAAGTATCTGTTTGTGTCCCTGTTTATAGTTCTTCGGGGTATATACCTAGGAGTGGAACTAGTGGGTCATATGGTAATGTTATGTTTAACTTTTCGAGGAATGGCCAAATGGTTTTCCATAAAGCCTACACCATTTTAATTCCCACCAGCAATGCAGGAGGGTTTCAGTTGGGATTATCTTTATGTGTCACCCTATCTGACTTTGAAATAAAAACAAAGCACGTAGATTAGTTTTTACCTATAGGTGAAAAGCAATAGTTAAATAGAAAGCAAAACCATGAGATCATAAAACCGAAGATTTGTTGATTTCCTCGTGTTTGGCGGACTTTTCAGGAATCCGCAAGTGTTGCTGGCACAAGCTTCTTTGTCAGTAGGTAATGTGAAAATTGAATTTGTTGTTGGTGATAAAGTTCATGTCTGCTTTCTTTGGGGGGACATTGATTTGGGAATATAGTTTACTGTAACCTGGTAATTTCGGTAATGCAAATGCAACAAAATGTTACTTAAAAACAAAGCATAAATTCAGTCGGGGGTGGCAAGGCAATTAAGGGGAGCTCTCTCCATTTGGTTGTCCTTCTGGGGCATTATGGCAGCTGTGGCCAATATTGAACAGGGAGCTGCAGCTGTTTACAGATGCATTAGGAAGGAGAGGCTTTGGAACTCAGTTACAGAATTTCTCCTGTGCAAAAGGAAGGCCAAAAATTCTCAGAGAGGGAGCATATCGAAGGGATATAAGTAAATTTAATTTTCTGCAAGAGTGCAACATGCTAATACTGAGCTTTACAGTTGCAATAAATCAGAATCTAGGTTTTGATGGGCCAAAAAAAAGGGGAGTTAGGTTCAGAAGAGTCAAGTCACCTCTTTATTTCCCATAGAGCAGTACTTTTAAACAGCCCCACAAAAGCAGGGTGGGCCAGTCTGTTTTTCATCTAGAATTATTTCAGAGTTCATTCATGCCACCAAAGGGTTAGAGTTTGAATCATCTGTGGGTTGCAAGGCTGTCCATTTCCACAAGTACGCACCAGAATAGGGCACCAAGTCTTCTGATACTTGGTTATCCTTAATATAGAGCATTGGTAATAGAAAGATTTTTGTTGAAAACACTAGAACTTCAAGCTGGAATCCTAAGACTTGAAATGGAACATTTTTGACTCAGGGCTCTTGGTTTTGACTTGCGCCTGGCTGCTTAACAGGTGGTCTGCCACTTGTCTTATGACTCTGGTGACATCATCTCTTTGCCAAGATGTTGAAGCTGAACACACGCCCAGCAGAACAGGAGCTACCTCTGTAATTCAACAAATTATATTTATCGTCTCATCTGGCTATACCCAGTTGCCCAGGAATATGACTTTTGGTCATTATTCTTCACCATATATGTGGTTGTCATGTAAAAAAGCCAAACAAAACAGTCACAAAATCAATTTGTTAAGCAGGGCAGAAAGGGGGCTTCAAGGCATGGAGGAGGACCCCAATCCCCTTGGGAAAAAAGCAGAAAGGTCAATTTGGTTTATTAAAGAGCTGATCCTTTTAGGTTCAGGATATAATATACTTCCTTTAATGCCATCTAATAGGAAATCAGAAACAGTCCAAAAGCATACTATTCCCTTAGGAGGAGTCAACACAAAATTAGTATCACCAGGCCAAACTCTAGCGCTTTCTGCTGCCTTAAGCACAGAATCCTGCAATGCAAATGTCATTTTTACTTCTTGGAATCAAATTTAAGGCCTGGCGCATGGAGGTGTTCTGGTAGGCATATATATGTATATCTAAAGTAAGGGCAAATAAAGTGTACTTCAGAATGATCTGGTAGATTTATGCCATGGCCTACAAAGCACAGAGAAAGAAATGTATTTTTCCCTGAGAGAACACATCAATGAACACACACGCATTAGGCACTTACTATTGCTCAGACCGAATTTCCCTGAGCAGATTCCTCAAAGGAGAAAGAGGAGGGGTTCCAAAGTAGGGGTCCCAGGACCACGGTGAGCCAGAAAGGGGCTTATCTAAGGTAGAGCACCCTCAATGGGTGGGCGAAGAGAAGACTGGTGAGAATCAGAGCTCAAGGGCACAGGGCGAAGGGGCAACGATCTGCATTGGGTGGTAAACTGCTCCCGAGGAGTGGCAGTGCTCTAGGCCTCTTGGCCTGGCACCGGCTGTGGGCTAAGAAAGTCACAGTGACTTTCAAGTCCCATGCAGTGTGTGCCAGCGGGGATGGAAGCAGACATCTGCAACATGTAGTCCTCCATCTCAAATGACTCCCAGTGTAGCTGGGCAGACTCCCTCATCACATGAGAAGCAACCAGAGAACAATTCAAACGAACAAATAATGATGGGCTTAATAGTGGGCTCCTGACTGTGTGAGGTTCATAGAGGGTAGTTGGGGAAATCTCCCACAGAAGGGAGCTGGAGCAGGCCTTGATGAGGTTGGGGAAGGGAGAGGGATTGGGGGCATCCCAGGCAAAGTACAGTGTGTGTGAAGAGCCTGAGGGCAAAGGAACATGGCGGCTGCATGGATCATGGGAGGCTGAGCCACAACAAACATGGCGCTGCAGAGACGGCAGGAGACTCCCTCATGGAGCAAATGGTGCCCTGGCGAGAACCATAGGGAACTGGAGATGTCTGGAGAAGCTTGATGGCCAGCAAAGGACTGAAAGAAGTAGGAAAGAGGGAGCCCTGAAAACAGTGTGTGTGGGGGGGAACGTGGAAAGTGGGAGATGTAAGAGACAGAGTCTGAGGAAATTTCACAGAAAGCAGATGAAGCTGTCTACCCATGACGCCCAGTTTAGTACACAGAAGTGGGACAGGGGAGGAAATGATAAATGTTAGGACATTTTAGAAGACAGTAAGTTTTGTATTTTGACTGTACATGAGGTATAAAGAAGTAAGGAGTTGAAGAAAAATTCCAGAATTTCAAGTCCGTGTAAAAGGGAGGTCAGAGAAAGGAGACTTCCCATATGAACACAGTTTTGAAAACAATGACTATACGTGTAATCTTGGGCATACTGATGTTAAACAGACAAGTGGAAATGCCCAGTGAGCAGTCAGAAAGAAGGGAATAAAGCCAAGATGAGACTGGAGTATGGATGTGAGCCCATACAAGGTAATTCTCAGCAATTTGTATGTTCATATATTATGATCCTAAGAGAGATTACTTTCTATATTTCCACATGGGTTGTGAATTTTGTGTCCTTGAATTAGCGGACTACAGTTTTCCCTTTTCAGAAGAAGCCATAAAATAAGGCAATCTCTCTAGTACCAGAATGCGAAGGAGACAAATCAGTTCACATACAGTCTATAAATCCAATGGTTGACTTGGATCAGCAGTTTCTTTGCATGTTGAGATTCCTCAACTGTTATTTGAAGGTAAAAAGGGAACCCATCCGAATTCTTCTCAGTTTTTAAAGATACTTCTGGAAAACTCAATGTAATGAGCCAGAAATAATTCTTTCCCAGTGACGCCCAGCCTCTTGGTCTCAGTAGCACTTCTGCTACTGAACGGAACTTCCTTGGTGGAAACAGGTTGCTTTGTTTCCTTAGTGTAGTGTTCTCATCAGACAAATCTGTTGTTTAGTGTATACAGGTTGATTTGGTGGAATGATATTTGTGTGTGGTGTTATGTAAATAGAGTTATAGCCCATCCTTCTGATACTAACATAGACTATAATTAGAATGTATGTGTGTAATGAAAGGGTGTGTGTGTGTGTGTGGGTGTGTGTGTGTGGGGGGGTGCCTGCGCGCAGGCGTGCACATATGCATGCTGGGCGCAGGGGTAGAGAGATGTGTAAGCAAGCCCGTGTTAAAGTTCTTGATGTAAAGAAAGTCACCAATTCACAAAGGAATTTGATTACCTCTATCCATTATACACACGCAGTGAGTGAGTGTGCTACTCACCATCTGTCATCCATTTCATTTGCATCACCAGCACCTGGCCTGTTTATCTGCTACATTCGTTTCTTCACCGAATTCTTACGCTGCTTTAATAAAATACAGAAATGTTATTGTTAAAAACCAATTAATTTACAATCCTCTACAGAGATAGTATTACTTATAATTCAATTTGGCTTCTAATGATCTGCTTTCTTGCAAAATGACTTAATTCTTGTGTCAAAGATTAGTTATTAGATATTACCCCGCTGTACCAGTCATGTACTGCTGAGGTAGGCAAAGCAGCTTGGAATGTCCCTGGCCATTAATCAGAAGTCTGAAACATTTTTTTGTTTAACTCCTTCAAGAACCTGGTTGCAGCCATAATGCCCTTAACTCTTCCCTGACCAAATCCTCAGATACTGTGCTCCCTTGATTAAGTTTGATATGAGGAGATCTGGAATTTTCAGTGAAAGCTTTTGGTCATGAATCTGAAAACGCGGATAACATGTACCACCTGAGACTCTTTCCGCCTCCACACAGCCACATACATTTTCATTGGACCATTTCATACAGTTTATGTTCCTATGCAGGCCATTTTGGGAATGAGGTATGGAACGATTGCTCCTCTTTCTCTCAAAGCGAAAGTGGTTGGATTTCCCACACGATGCCAGTGCGGGGTGTCATTTTGCTTATTATCCCAGGATTATCCACACCCATCATGCAGGCCAACCCGCTCACACAGTGGCAGTCTGGCAGCCTTCAGTCACCTTGTCCACACATTTCACCAATAGAACCAGCAAACATATGGCTCTAGCCAGCACATTCTAGAAACATCAGCTTGGGCCAGAGGTATCTGAGAGAAAATTTATTCTTACAGATGAAAAAACCCTTGAAAGCCTTCAGAAAATTGTTTTTCAGTATAACATTCTCAAGCTGCCCATGTCTTTACTTTTTTAACCTTCTGATATAACCCAGAATTTAGTGTGAGAACTATTACGCCCTTTCTCAGTTCAATTTTAACACACAGCAAGTGACGCATATCCTAGTGGGGAATATTTTTAATATTTTAGTATAATTCTTTAATATATTCTTTCCCACAGGGATAGAATATAAAATAAAAATGTATTTACATATAAAGTTATGAGTATAAAGACTGAGACCTGCCCTGAGAAACCTAATTAATTGCTATGAAAAATATCCATGAAAATAATCATCGAAGTTTAGTAATAACTATGTGAAGATACTCCTCAAACCTTAAAATGACTCAATTAGCTGAACCTGAAGGGGCCATAGAATTAAATAATACAAACAGAAAGCAGAGCACCATTTTGATGTTAAAGAGAGAGTGAAAGAAAGAGAGAGAGAGTGAGAAAGAGAGAGAGAGTGTGCGTGTGTGTGTGTTGGAGGGGTGTCTTTTTTTACGGTTTCAATGAACTAAAAATCCAGCTACATTCTAGGTTTACAAAATCTAGTTTTTAAATGATACATTCATTCTTTTTTAGTTTTATAAGATGCAGTTACAGCCTGCTCTGCAACATGTACCAATATGAAAACTATGTGGCGGGGAGGCTACAAAGATAGTGGCGGTTGGGTTCGACTTCTTCTCTGGATCGTGCCACACTCAAAGCATGAGGGGCTCATTATTTTACAAAAGCAGGGAAACGAGCTTTGCAATGGAGACAGACGAAACTTGAACAGCTGTCTTATAAGAAGCATTTTCTTCTTTGTACGTTATAATATCAAGGGAACGGCGCCTAGCTCCACACACTCTGTCTTACATAACAGGCTTTCTACAAACGATCAAACATTGGTAAACTCCAAAAGATCATCTTATTTCTATTGTATGACTCATTCTGAATGCTACTCTCGGGTTACTCGGTAAGTTATAGATATTATTTATTCTAAATAGCTTGTCCGGTCTGTTCATACACTTTCTTTTACACTCTTTTGCTAGGGAAGTGAAACACAAAAGATTGTATTGAATATGAGGTTGTCCCAAAACTTGGAAGATTTACAAACCAAGTCTGAAAGGGCCAAAGGGAGAAAACCATCAGGATAAGGGTGGACAAATGGTCCCCAAATCTGTTCCCTGGTGACTTTGGCTCAGATCGATATGATTTAAAAACTTCATTGGGAATAACGAATAATTCACATCTTGAATCACTGCTCTATATGCAAAGTAGGGACGGGAACCAAATGCCAAAGTATGTCCCCAAAAAGAATAATCCCCACATAACCCTGTTTTCCAAAGTTTATTCTTCAGATTCAGACAATGCATCATCAACCTCAGAAATAGGAGCCGAGCCAAGCAAGCTGCAATCTAATATGGAAATTTGTCCTGGCCACGGTACTGTGTCATTCTTCTGAATGGGATCACCTGCACCCATCTCTCCTAGGAGAAAATTTCAAACAGAGTTAGCTCCTTAAACCTTCTAATTAAAATGAGAAATCCCCAGACTTCCATGACTCAGCCTCAGAAAAAGATTATTAGGAATTTAATAGGGAAAATATAGCAGCTCAGACCATCTGTGACCCAGTGCTCTGTGAGAATTTAAAGAAAACTGGAGGGAGGCAGCGCACACTCCAATGCACGCTGGAGGAGTACTTTGTAGAAGCTGCAATAAATCAACATAGTTAGAGTACAGCCTTTTTCAGATTTAATTACTGTTACATAATTATTAGCAAAGCATTCTCCTCTGAAACTGTAAAACTCATTACATCAAAAATCCCCAAGCTCCTGATGGAATTTATGAACTAGTTACTTTCTTTCTAGCTCTGGGAAAATAGTGGAATAGAGTCCAGATTTGTCTCCGGCTTTTTAGAAGCAGAGGGGGATATTTCCCCCTGTTTTGTGTCACTTTAATAGGTTTCAGAATTGGTTTTCTACGGATCATTCTCTTAGACATCCATATTTTCACCTAAATACCTGCTTAAGTGATTGAGTTCCATTTCAGCGGTAAAGGGTGTTAAGCAAGTACATTTCAAAGGATACTGACAAGGAGCTGGCTGATTGTCAAAAGAGTGAAAGATAAATAATTTTTGAATGTCTATGATTCCTTTTGAAGATTCACGTTGGGTCAGAAAGATCACAGCAAGTTGTGGGGCTTTTGTTGGAAGGGCCAAAGTCAATATGGGAGTGATTTGTTTGCCATAGCGTACCGGACCTGGACCTGGCCGGGTACCTTCTCCCAACACCGCACGCAGTGGCATTATATTGATAGCTCGATATTGGCCATGGTGGAAGGATTGACAATAAAACTGGGTCAAAGCTACAATCAAGGCCTTTTCCCTGCAGACCAAGTTGTTAAACATGTACCAGCATAGCACTGTTGCTGTGTTCACCAATGACACAAGTGTAAATGCCACTTCTATTGCCTACACAGCTACTACACGCAGCCTAGGATAAACTCCCCTCACGGAAACTCTGTGTCTGTCAAAGATTAACCGGAATGGTTTATTTAAAGTGTGGCATGGGGTAGGATTTTTTTTTTTCCTCCCCGAGAAGGAGCAATACTGTGCAGTAGGATTCCTTTGGAAGACGGGCGAATGCCCTTGCCTGTAGGCTAGTTAGGGTTTACTCCAAAGTGTTGCTGAGCCCGAGACCGGTGCATTCCTTCCAGTGTGGGCCAGTCAGCCTCCCTGGATCCTTAGCCTCTTACCTGCAGAGAAGTACAGCTGCTAGGAAACAGTTTGCTCTGGCTCCTCCACTCAGAATATACAACCAGATGTTTTCTGTTGTATCTGCAGGCTCTCCCGGGATTAGCTCTCAGGGAGAGGAAGATAAAGGCAGCTGAGCCTTAACCAGTCCGCTACCTTGGATTCCCTCCCTCTGTTGCCACACTTCCCAGCTACTGCCTCTCCACCTGGGACACCTTAGTCTCTCCCTGGCCATCCCCTCATCCATGCTACCTGGAGGATCTCCCACTGCACTCACTGGTCATAACTGCCGTGTAGCCAAACTAGATGACTCCTTGCCCTGAGCAAGTCCTGTGCTCTTTCTTGCCGTCTGTTTCCCAGTAGAAGAGAAGGTGACTAACCCTGCATGAAAATTGTTCTAGAGTTCTGCTTTGATATTCAATGCCGTACATTCCGCAATTCTGATTAAATATTGATTTTTTTAGCATTTGCTTTTAATCGATAAGTGTTCTCATCCCTTATTTTTTATAGCAGCCTGCTATTTCTTTTAAAATTTATAATTTATAAATACAGTGGCTTTACAATCTCTTGGAGAATTGTGTACTTCAAGTTTTCTTTTGTTTTCAGTGTTAATTCTGTGTTCTCTGGATGTAGTTCTTCTGTGTGCCAAGTATTCTGTCTCTCTCATGCTGTAGTTTTTCTTGGATGTTTGGTGACTCTTTGCAGTCCTGTTCATATTATAGAGGAGGATCTAATTTAAACAATATTGCTAGGAAGAGTTATCTTCCCAGCTGAAATGAAACTTCCTGTCTGACCTATGAATTTGGGTCTGGTTTGGAAAGCCCTCCTGGCTGGCTAGAGGAAGAAGCCAAGTCACAGGGCAGGACCGGCTTTCCTCTCAAGAGTACAGGTGGTTTTTCTTCTGGGGGTGGAGACCAGTGTCTCAGTGACCCCTCAGTGTTAGAGTGCTGTTTACTTCTGTTGCCCTATACCAATTATTAAGTCTCCCCCCTCAGAATTCTGAATTCAGAGGGTACTCCAGAATTGAATCCACTGCCAAACGCCAAATCCAGAAGCACAAGATTATGGAACTGCCCTGACGTTTTTACTGCCACGTGATTTGTTAACTTGCCAGTCTCTCTCGTCTTCCTCAACCTCGACTCTGCTGTTTCTGAGTTTGGAGTTCCTAGAGTTTCTGTCGGGGAAAGTCACCCGGACCAGGAGGTTCTCGCTTTCATTGAGAGTGGTTGTAGGTTTTTCAGTTCTATTTTCTCTCCCTCTGTTTACTTATTTGAGAAAATATTCTCTGTTCTGGTATGTTCCAGCTTCTGAGTGTTGCTGCGGTTTTAACTTTTTAAACGCTTCCTGCATTTTAAATGGAATTTGAGGAGAGAGTGGTGGCAAGACATGACCTCAGTCATCTTGAGCTAGAAGTCTTCCTCTTTTCTATTTTTATAGGACTTAGTTCTGACTCCACTATAACCATACCTGGAACTTTAACAGAACAGAACTTAACTGTGGCACTGTTCACGTTTTGCCAGTGGCCTGCAAATGCCTCTTTAATGACATAGTATGAATCACATCAGGTTCTACCGGTCATACTTTAATTAGGATACACAACAGTGGACCTCCTCCCCATCCATTCCACATTTCCTGACTCAACACTGAGGAAAAGCTACTTTTTATCTAAGACTCCTATGGGAGATAAGCCGCCTTAAGAATCACTATCCGATTCTTATTTCTTCTTTATTTTTGAATATGGTTTAAATTACTTCTATTAATTTCTTTTGTATTTTAGTAGAAAATTATTATTAAAAAAATCCACGAATGCTTATGGGGCTAAATAGTCTTTTTAAGAAATCTTCGTGCACTGAACATCACACATTATTCTCTAGGCAGTCATTGAGTCTATGGCTGAAAAAAAAAAAACTAAGCCTTTTGCTTAATGCCAGCATTTATTGTTTCTTTTCCTAAGACATCATTATCAGAGACCCAAAGCTAATTTTTCAAGTGAAAGAAGGTATTGTAAAGATAAAGAGGGGGAAATGCTAATATTTTCTTACTACGACTTGCTAATTGGCAACAGAATTGCATTACAGCAGAAACTTCTTAAATACATATTTTTGGATATCAGTTATAATACTTGGAATCTTATACTATGATCACATGACAAATCTATTTCAGTTTTATTGCCATGACAATTAATCACTTAGAGATTTATCCTGTTTTTGTAAGTCATTTCCATCTATTGTCAGGTGGATGGAAGTTGCTCCGGGTAAATCTAGAATTCAATCATCTAACCTAGGGAGTAAATGCTATGCTTTAAATTGGTCAACATGGCAATGCAGAAAAATCCTAGAGGGTTACAGATGATATCAATCACTGGCTACGCTCATGACTAATTTAATCTCCTTCTTGCCATGTTCTCCCATCAGCCTAACACTGCATGGCCTGTCAGAATCTCTGCCACAATGTGACTGGGCTAAAGATGAAACAATTTGTTCAGACAAGTCTATTTGGTACATTCTGATTCAAGTTTTGTAATAACTCTCCCTGGCTTGGTTGAAATTCATTGTATCATGGTCTATAAAGAGGTGTTTGCTTAGAAAGTTAGAGGTAACATGAATTCAGCATTGATTCTGGGGCAGACGCTTTTTTCAACATCGCCCATGTATTATCTCCTTTAATCCTACTACGAGGCAGGTGCTACTAGTCAGTGAAACCTACAAGGGAGAAAAACAGAGAGCCAGAGAGAGAAAGTCACCTGCCCAAGGTCAAGGAAGGAAGAACTGTCATACATGGGAGGATATGAAGTCCACGTGTGTATACCCCTTGATTTAAAAAAAAACACACTATATTTACAGGGCTACATGTTAACTATTTATATGTAAATATACCAAATAGGCCCCATATGACAAATGAATTGTATTTCATTCATTAATTGAAGTATATGTATACCCAGATATTTCATTGAACTGATTCAGCTCACTTATAGACTTAAAAGAAGATAAAGTATATTTCTGTTAAAAATATCTGTAACTCAAACATTGTCTTAGTTTAGATTGACTTTTTCTTTCTCTTGGCCTGAATACATTAGCTTTTACTCAGTGTTCATGCCTTCTAATCTGATTTTAAAAACTTTCTGTAGCCCTTTGAATTCTCTAGGTGTCACTCTGCCTTTCCGGATCTTAATCCCTCCTGCAAGGCTTGGGACTGCCTGTCCTGATTCATGAGTTCTAATCCCGGGCCCAGAGGCACACCCGGGTTGTAGACCCTGGAGCTTGTATGACTGGGATGGAGAGGGCAGAAGATCTTTAACAAAAAAAAAAAAAAATGAAAAATGAAAAATACAAATGAATATTTACTTAAGGTAAGAAAGGAATCACAATACATTGTAGATTTTTTAAAAACTGGAAAATACTAAAAACATTAAGAAATCCAAGTACACACAGACAGTATTTTTAATAATTAACTTATGACAGTTTAAAAATACCTTTGCCCAGGGCGCTTGGGTGGCTCAGTTGATTAAGTGTCCAAGTTTTGATTTCGGCTCAGGTCATGATCTCACAGTTCATGAGTTTGAGCTCCACATCGGCTCCACGCTGGCAGTGGAGCCTGCTTAGGATTCTCTCTCTCCCTCTCTCTCTGCCCCTCCCCTGCTTGTTCTGTCTCTGTCTCTCAAAATAAATAAATAAACTTAAAAAAATTTTTAATTAGAAAATACCTTTTCCCCTACAATTTTTGGCTATATAATCTTTGCTTATCTCTTCATATAACAATTTGGTGATATAATTTTTAATAGAAGAGAAAGCTAACCCAGTTTTTCTTCTACCATAATTGATCACACTATCACTTTTATTGAATGACCCATCATTTTTATCCAACTTTTCTGCATATGTGTGTGTGTGTGTTTCCAAATGAACTTATGGGTTATCAAAGTAGACATACTTCATGCGTGTTCAAATCAAGATTTTGTCATTTATCATGACAAATGCTTTATTGAACATTCTAAAATGCCTTTACGAATGGCAACTAAAATGGTTATTTTATAAGCTTTATCGAATGTACCATTGTATCCCAAAAAGGGGGGGATGTAAGGCACATTTATACTTGGGGATACAACCTTATCAGGTGTGTCACCCCACTCCTGACAGGAGAGAACTTCCATTTGGCCAGACCCGGAAGAGATGGCAAGTTTCACTTATAATTATACATACTCTGATCATTGTAGAACTTCCCACTGACTAGCTTCTGACTTCTAATTTTTTTTTAACATTTATTTATTTTTTTGAGAGACAGAGACAGAGTGTGAGTTGGGGAGGGGCAGAGAGAGAAAGAAACAATCTGAAGACAGAGAAACAAAGATATCTGAAGCAGGCTCCAGGCTCTGAGCTGTCAGCACAGAACCCAGTGCTGGGCTCAAACTCACAAATGGTGAGATCATGACCAGAGCCGAAGTTGGATGCTTAACCGAATGAGCCACCCAGGCGCCCCCAGCTTCTGACTTCTTATCTTCCCCCATTATTACAATGCTGGGTGCAATAGGACATGAGGCTTTGGGTGCTATACCTTCACTTCTAGCTTTAGGTCAGCATGCTGGGTAGCAGGACTATTCTGGGAAGCTTCCCAACACCAAGAGAGCCAGCAATAGCACGAATGACCAAGAACTACATGAATATATCCCAGTAACCCCAATATAAATATATCCCTGACAGCTTCCTTAAATCAGTTCCCCAAATCTTCATCTGTAAGAAGAGGTCATATGAGAGAGAGGCAGAGGGACAGAGGTCCAAAGACAGATACCTATCTTTGGTCTTTGCTCATACTCTGGAGCAGTGCCAGGGCCCAGAATTCCCTTCACAAATGGCTTTGAGCTCACTTCTTGGACCACTGACCTGCTGGCATGACCACTCACAGTGTGGACCTTGCTTACTCAGGCTCAAATGATGGTCAAGCGGAGTCAGGGGTGGGAAGAAAAGGGGACAGGCTAGCACCCGGGGGCTGGTTTCCCGCACACTGCCAGGGTCTGAGGAGAAACTCCAAGGAGTCCAATTATTCTCACTTTGAGCCAGGCCTTGCCATTCATTAGGCAAGCAGATTTGTCAAGAGAGTTGGCAAGATTTATAACTTAGATGTTCTACAATAAATATGCAATATTTGTATTATATGAAATAATATTGGAAAACTTGTCAAATATTGAAATATTTGTCAAGCAAGCAAAACTTCAAAGGCCTAATCTTGCCTTAAAATGTAGAAACTCTGGGTGCACCTGGGTGGTAGTTAAGTGGCTGACTCTTGATTTCGGCTCAAGTCATGATCTCACAGTTGTGAGATCGAGCTCCATGTCAGACTTCGTGCTGAGCATGGAGACTGCTTAAGATTCTCTCCCTCCCTCTCCCTCTGCCCCTTCCCCACTTGTGCTCACTCTCTGTCTCTCTCAAAAACAATTTAGGGGCTCCTCCACGGCTCAGTCGGTTGCATGTCTGACTTTTGATTTTGGCTCAAGTCATGATCTCATGGTTCATGAGATTGAGCCCTGCATCAGGCTCCGCACTGACAGCGTGGAACCTGCTTAGGATTCTCTGTCTCCCTCTCTCTCTGCCTCTGCCCTCTCTCAAAATAAATAAACTCAAAAAAAAAAAATTAGAAACTCTGTTCAATGTGTCAAGAAAGTACACTAGGACATCTGTCTGCTAGAAATCGATGGACTCTGAGAAGAATTGTTGAAGGAACTTGGTATTAATTCTCAGTATTCCTAGGATCGCCAAGCCTGGGGAGCAGAGGAGTCACAACAAATACTGCCCTAGCTTCTGGAGAATGCGTCTTATAAAGCAGGACACTTAATTGAGGCTTGAGCAAGTAGAAACTTACCTCACTGCTCAGACTGACAGGTGCTTAGTCACCATAGCTAAGACTAATAAACAATATGCCCCCAATGCCACTCCTGCAGGATGGAGCAAACCATAGCGATCTCAAAGACTAAGCCCCTTTCGGCAGGCACTCAATATGCTTATGATCACACAGCCAGAAACTGTAACATTCCTAAAAAGAAATCATTCTTGGATGAAAGAAAACTACTCTCTTTAGGAAGAGAGGAACAGTGGGCTGCCTGGGTGGCTCAGTCGGTTAAGCACCGACTTCGGCTCAGGTCATGATCTCACGGTTTGTGGGTTCGAGCCCTGCGTCGGGCTCTGTGTCGACAGCTCAGAGCCTGGAGCCTGCTTCAGATTCTGCATCTCCCTCTTTCTCTGCCCCTCCCCTGCTCACCCTCTGTCTCTCTGTCAAAAGTAAATAAACATTAAAAAAATTAAAAAGAAAAAAAGGAAGAGAGGAACAGTAACACTCAACAGAGTGGTGAGTTTTTATTACCCAGCTGTTTAAAATTCTAAGCACCATCGTTTGTGTTATCTAACTCTTAGAGAAAGACATATAATGAGGACACACAATCGGATACCTTCTCACTATTCTCTGACTATTGTCAAATAACTGCGGGCGGGCCCCTCCTAATCAATCTCATCTGATCGTGTGCCCAACACTATAGAGGCGTCCAAACCTCTGTCCAACAGACGAGAAGGGAGTCCACAGTTTTAAGTTCTAAGAGGCTGCCCCAGCCGTCTGGGCTTTAGGACGAGCAGCCTGCGGTCCCAGCAGGTGATGGACACTTCTACCTTTGGTCCTCCCTCTCTCGTGTTTGCCTTCCAGTTCTCTCTATCCAACCGCACGGCTGGCTCCTATCTCTCGGCTGAAACAGGAAGCCGGGCTTGGCGTCTGCTCATCTGTCAGCTTTCGGACCCACGTGGCTTTCTGCCCCACATCGCTTAGGAAAAGCTGGAAGGGAGAGATCAGAGCCCCACTAGGGCTCCTCAGTGTGATTCTCTCCTAATGATCCTTTTCCAATCAGAAGGGAGTAATTCTCCTCCACCTCATTATTTTCCTGCCTAGCTTTCTGCCCTTTGAAGCTGAGTCTTTCCTTCCATTAACAAACAACTAGGAACGTGTACTCTGTACTAATCTTGCAGTTTTATAGCCTGACCTCTGACCAACCTTTTGACATAAATGGTTTCTTAAAGGGGAAGTGCTCGCTTTTTCTGAACTTATTAGAAGACATTAAAAGGGATTCTACTTCCTTCCAGGATCCCCTGGAGAAAAAAAAATATATTCGCAAAATACAGTTATTTTTTATTCAGGCGGTGGGGTGCCTTTTTGCACTGTCTATATGTCAGATTCCACATGGTGGCCTGGATACTTGGTATTTGGAAACCAGGCAAGAAATTAGCATCTTAAACTGTTCCTAAACACAAATTAAACTTATTCTCATCTTCTGCAACAGGAGTAGCACTTGGTAAACACATAGGGTACTATTGGGGCACAAAATAAATGGATTCAGTTAAACATTTATTGAGAACCTGCTGTGTGCAAGACACTGTGTCGAGTGTGATACTGAGTGCTGCGAATCTGCCGTGTGACCAGGATTTGCAATTGGATAGAGCATATGGCTTTACATGGCCATAATATAGAATTTTTAACGTTCATAAGTTGAATAAGCACAATACGAGCAGCTGATGGAGTAAGTATCCCAGGAAGTCAAGAGAGGGAGGGATGGGCAACACATTTTCAGATTGGAGAGGACGAAAGGAGGCCATGATTCAGATTTTCTTTCTTATCTTTTCTTTTCTTCTAAGGTTTTCTTAACCAGTGTCTCTTCCCAGCTATAATAATCTGTCACCTACATGGGTCGGTGGCTTCTCAGGTCTTCTTTTAGGGCGCACCCTTTTCCATGGGCTGAGTCTATATCCAGACTGATAGATTTACAATGTTTGCAAACATCTGATGTGTCTATGGTAGTAGTAAAACATTCAAGGAAATATAGCCAATCATTAAAACTCACAAAATGCAAATAGTATTATGGAACACTGTTTCTATGAAATACATAAGTCATGCTTACCTCATTCTTAAAGCAAGATTTTGCCTTGACTTCATTAAAATGACTGAACTTAGACATTGCCAGGCCATTTTCTTTTCTTCCTTCCTTCCTTCCTTTCTCCTTTCTCCTTTTTTTTATCTTTTTGTTTTTGTTTTTTTTTTAAGCTGTGCTATGGATGGACTGTGGAGCTGGATTTTGAAAGACTTGGATCTAATTTAAATTCTGCTGCTTGCTAACAGTGTTGAGTTTGGGCTTGTCACCCAACTTCTCTGCTTTTCCAGATTCGAGACTAGTAATCGCATTTCTTTGCCACAATCTGTCAAAAGGGTGGTTGTGATAATCCACGTAAAATAGCATAGGTGTTCAGATGGAAGTGAGCATTATCATAATAAGCTTTTTCACTAGTTAGTTGTTACCAGTTATCAATGTTATATTTCTAATTTTCTTCCCTGATTTTTATAGAATGTTTCTTTTCTAATTACTTCATATTTTCTAGCTGAGGATCAAAACAGCTAGACAGAGACAGAAGACAGAGTCTTCCACAAAGATGTTAGTTTGAGAACAGTAGCCCTTTGAGCCTGTTTCCCTCATGTAGCCTTGCCCCGTTTTCTAGCAAGAGCACCCTTGTCTGGTCCAGATCTGAGCAAAGGCTTACTTCCCTCCTGTCTTCTCAGCTCTCAGCTTCCTTTCCCCTCAGTCAACCCCTCCTCCTGTATGTAACAGAAGCCAAAAGGTGCGATTGCCAAATATAAAGTTGAGAAGCTAACTCTGTCACTAGGGTTTTTTTTCCCCCCAAATCATAGATTTCCCTTGTCGGTTGAACTTTTGACAAATGGCAGTAAAAAGTCTCTGCAAGAGTTACAGAGGGAAGCGTAGTGACTTAACCACAGACTTCATCATGATTGATAAAGAGATTCTTTCCAGGACAAAGTCTGGAAGAAAAGTGGTTTGAGTTATCTGGTCTCTTCAACCAGACTTCATAATGGGGACGGCTGAGGAAGAAAAATGGTTGCCCAGCACAAAATGCACTGAGAGACTCTGTGGTGGTGGTCCATGAGACACAAGTTCCCAAGAGAATAAAACATTAGAGGAAGCCACAGCTGAGAGCCATGTTTTCTTTAGGTTTATTGCTCTCTTTTAGGCCTGAGAAGGAAAGTAATTACTATAGTTATTTCTCATCTGGAATGATGCAAATCATGTATCTCGTTCATTAGGGAACTTGAACTCCTTCTTATAAAAGCATGAAATCTAGCAACGAAACATAAAATACCTATCAGTTCTGGCAGGATCACGAAAAAGAGAGTTTAAACTGAATAATTCTTTTATCTCAACCTTCTTAAATAAATCAAATATGGGGTGTGTGTGTTTCTCCTTCTCCTTCATCTTCTAAGGAAAAACAGTGAAAAGAAAAAGTTGGGAACCAGAAAAAATAGAAGAGTCTTGGCTAGTCTTCGAGATTGGGTGCTTTGGTTTTTCTCCATCGCTAAATCTGCATGTGGCAGTTGGCCTATAGATTTAAAAAAATATATTTATCTAATATAACAAAAATAAGAAATAAACCAAAGCTTTAATTCCATAATTTGAAAGTCAGTGTTTCACACTTTGGTTACGTCAAGGGCCTTCTGACTTGACATCCCGGGCTATTCGTAAATGATTCAACGGAGTGACCAGAAACCTAAAATTGAAGCCATATGGAAACTTACTCTGCATATCAAATTGTGTGTAGCAGTGTTAACAGCATCTTGATTTGTGGCTGCAAGTAATAAATGAATTATATTAATTTTGTAGCTGCAAGCTAATTTCTCCAGAATTACTTTTTAATAACCAAGCATCATGTTCGCTGGTAAGATTTAAATACATTTAGGAACAAATTTGTAGACTTTTAAGTAATGCTAGATTATCATTTTGAAAGCTTAAGAGTTCATTTACTATTTCCCCTAACACCAGATTTTTAGAGAGGAAACGATTTTGCTCAAACTGGAGAAGTGTGTTGGTAAACTCTGTGTGTGGTGTTACCCAGCAGGGGTCACCACCCTACAACGGCCAGGTGGGAACTGCATTATTGTAACTATCCCCCCCACACACATTTTATAGGCGATTTGTCTATCATATTTTCTTCCTAATTATATTTGATAACGGATAATATTATAATTAGTTGACCTTCCCTGAAGGAAGAGGTAGAAAAGGAAAAACTAACATCTACTTAAAAAAATATTGCTATGGGTTATCTGTATGTAAGTAATTGGAATGGTATCACCCAAAATGTTCAACTCCTTAACAAATACTAACAACGATCATTGTTTATTGAATGCTCACCATGTGCCAGACATACTGAGTGATTTGCATACAATGTCTAATTTAATCTTCCCCTAAATGGTATCAAGTAATTGTTGTGGGATCTAACAACTGCAAATAAGGGTACTGATGGCAAAGAGGTTAAGAAAAGTCACTCCGGTCACTTTCTAAATTGATGGTTCAGCTTATGTGAGGGGATAGGGTAGAGTGGTCAGTTTTAGCCTTTTCTCTTCTGGGTACAGTATCCGATTTCATGACAGAAAACTTTGCAACAAAGGACTTTGAAAAACCTGCACAACAATACTGTTCCAAAATCTTGTAATTAGGAACCATGTTTTTCATTTGTCTGCATGGTCCTTGGTGATCCTACCCAGAGGTCAAAGGTCAGTTAGAGTACAGCTCTTGCAGCAATGCCAAGAGGACTCGGGGATAGCATCTCCAAATACAGAGATGGTGTCCGTGGCCATGTTCAACACCACAGAGAAGCTGGACCCAGAGAAACACTCTTGGCGCCCCGATCTTACTCCACTTTTCTTTTCAGGCTCCACACCCTGAGTGTGAGCCCACCCCTGCCCTGAAGTCCAGCTGAAGCACAGCCCTTTCTCTCGAACTCCAAACTTAAAGAGCTGCCATTGAACCGCCTACCCCATCACACAACTGGGACTACACACAAAGCGCTTATACCAACAAGTTGCAAACAAACCACAGATGTGTAACTGTTATTCATCCTCTCCTCTCTTCTTCATTTCTGGGTCCAGGCAGTAATTACAATGGTTTCTCTGTTTTCATCACCCCTCAGGGCCTCTGCTTTCCTTTCTATTCCACGGTCATCTTTCATTGGAGCTATTTCCTGGTAGGTTCCCTGGGTCCTGGTTCCATCTCTCACTTTTCCACCACTGCAATTCTCCTGAGGTACACATGTGTTGATGTAATCGTCTGGATATACCCTTCAGCAGACTCCCCTATAGACCTACAAGGCTTTCCATGGTGTTGCCTTGGCCAGTGAATCCAGGCCTTCTCAGGTTAATCCCAGCTGACTCCAAACACCCCCATCAAACTGGACTTGCAATTCTGAAAGTGATTGGCACCTTCCTCTCTCCAGGTGAACATTTCTGCCTGAAACTCCCTTCTGTTAGAGTCTCAGAGGGGCTTACCAATAAGTAACAGCCCCTTAAAAAGATAATAAATAAGGTCTATGAAAGCCAAAGATCAACCTTATAATCGATGAAGGTAAGGTCAGAGAATTTTGAGTGTGAGCTAAATGAGCTTGCTCACTCAACTGTATAAATGGAAAAAGTGTTCCAAATAATCATAGAAGACCCTGGAAGACCTCAAAAGACTGCAGTGCCCCAACAGTTCCTTAACTTGGAACTCTAGGGAACACACAAGAGCAAGCTTGACTAGAAAGGAGGAGGGGTTGAGGCAAATATGCCCAATGTTCTTTTCCAACATCTTCCAATCGGATTAAGGCATTCCTTCTCCAGAAAAAGGGTTTAGGAGGTACTGAGAGGCCAAGAATGTCTGATTTTTCCATCTGGATGGAAATAACAGGGGGAGGAAAGAAGCATTCCAGCTGTAAACCCTTTCACACTGGTCCACCTGTGAAATGTCTCTTAACTCAAGCAGCTTCTACAGGAAGCTCCTGGTCCTGCCTCTCCCATGGGCTGGCCCAGGATGAAAATATTTTGCCACCATCTGTGTCCCCTCCACCAAGAACTTTGATTTACTAATTTATATTTAACTATATGTCTGTCTTCTGTCTTGGACTCCTTGTTCTTAGAAGCCATGTCTTTTTCATTTTTTATATGCTTCATATCTAGTGTAGTATCTAAAAAACAGTAGTTTAGTGATAGATATTTATTGAATGAATGGATTTTCTTCTGGCCTTGATTATTCAGGCCCCAAGGAGCAACCTAGCCTGTTCACCACTGTGTCTACCCCTCTCCCGGCACCTTCTACAGCAGCTGGTACAGGATGGAACTCCTGAATGGCATGTTACCTGAGTGAGAGACACACAGCCATCCTCGCTATGCTGAAACTCCTCGAGAATGGGGAGCTTGCTTCCTCTTACTTCACTGTGTCCTCCCTACCTAGAGCAGTGCAGGACTTACTCGAGCAGGGACTCAATAAATATCCTGCACTTTTCTCCTCTCTTTAGGACAGAAACATGTGAAGGCCATGACCTATTATTCTGAGATTTTATTGAAGGCGTGGAGCAATTGCCAAAGCATTGCCATGGTGTTCTTTCAGGAAGGTTGTTGATTTTGTATCCCTTTCTTTATTGGATATTGAGTCCAAACTATTTGGCATGTATGGTTATAGAGCCCTGAAAATCTGACTAGGAATGTGAGAAGCTAGCATGTATGTGTGTGTGTGTGTGTGTATATATATATATATATATATACATATATATATGTATATTCTTCAGAGGGTCCTGGCCAGTCTACATTCCTGTCTAGCTCCTCTTGATGTGACCTGGAATCCCAGTGGGGACTGAAGTGTCTCAGTTTGCAGTTCTCCAGATGCAATAGGAAATGAAAATTTTTAGGTTGTTTTGAGGATACCTCCTTTCTTTGTTGAGCTTGGGAGAGGATCTTGTAGAACATGCACAAAGACCAACTTTCCCGTGATGACAAGCACACAATCCTGCTTGCTACTCCGTGGTGCTGCCCTGAAGACACTGCCATGAGGCAGACTGCGTTCAGTGCTGCCAGGGTTAGAGCAAGTCTGGATCCCTCTACCACAAGAGAGGAGTGAGGGTCCCAGCTTACGATCCACCAGGATAGCCTTCATTATCTCCAGTCACGTCTTACCTACAAACACACAAAAATCCTTCATGACTAACTTTACTTCGCTTATAGTTTGAGAAGACGAAGCTATGCAATGTTCAGAAAAGGGAATTTAAGAGTAGTAATATTTTGAAACCAAACAAGGAAGAATGCCCAAATGGTGGGGGATCGTTGCTCTCCAATGACAAATTTCAGAGTCTTCTACATGTACATCCAACATTTTGAATAGCGTACTGACTGCTCAAAGGTTGGAAAAACAAACAATCATTGTGTCTTGGCAGATCACATACCTATGATATATTTTTTAATTTAAATGTTTTTATTTATTCTTGAGAGAGAGAGAAAGAGGCGGAGTATGAAGTGGGGGAGAGGCAGAGAAAAAGAGGGAGACACAGAATCCGAAGCAGGCTCCAGGCTCTGAGCTGTCAACATAGAGCCCGAGGCGTGGCTCAAACTCATGAACCGTGAGACCATGACCTGAACCAAAGTTAGACGCTTAACTGACTGAGCCACCCAGGCACCCCCGCACACCTATGATATTAGTGGATCAATGCTATTTCACAAAGTCTAGTGCAACTCATGCTATGACTTCACTTTCTAAAGAAATGGGATATCTGGTTGGATGAATGGACTGTGGATCCTACACACGAGGCCTTGGGTGCCAGTTTAGGGACTATGGAATACTCCTTGGGGCTGGGGGCCTCCGGACTGGTTTTGTCCACCTTTGTCCATTAGCATTGTGCCCATAGGTAAGTGACGTGACTCTGCTGATTTAGTTTCCAAATAAAATAAGGACCATATGAATTATTACCTAATGCTGAAGTTCCTGAGACTAAAAAAGTGAACATGTGAACAGTATTTTGTGAATTCTAAAGTGCTATATGACACCAGCAGTTGTTTTCAGTTTTAATATGGAGGATTTAGACGAATAAAAAAATGCATTTAATGGTTTATCAGATAGAAAATAAGAACCATGAAAGGTGTTACTCTGAGGGACTGGTGTGTTGGAGTAGTTGGGGAAGATTAATCTGGCATTGGGAAATGGGCTGGAAGGAGAAAGGTGGAACCAAGGTAATGAACTTGGAGGCCAGTATGTTGACCTAGGTGTGAAGTGAGAAGGGAAAAGCAATAGAACTCGGAGATTAACTTGAAAGGCCGGTGACAAGAAAAGCAAAGGAGCTATGAGAAATATTAAATATCATTTTCTCCTACACGCTGCAGCAAAGTTCTGGAAATGACTGGCAGGAGGGCTAGTGTTTTGGAGAGGGCTTCACTGTTCACATGTTGACCTTTCAAGGATCTGAGATATTTGGGGGCCTGAAGTACAGGTCTGGTGGTCCTCATGTAGGGGGCACAGGAGATGAAGTGGGATCCGCAAGACATTGAAGACAGTGAAGAGGGCTGGGTGCCCGGGAAAGAGGAGAGAAAGAAGATGAGTTGGTAAAGGAGACAGAAGAAGAGTTACCAAAGTGTGAGGAGACCCACAATAGCTGGAGAGGGCAGGGACAGCCAGGGGGTGAGCAAAGAGAAGGACTGAAGAACAGTCACTGGATGTCAGCAACTCGTGTTACTTCTCATGATCCTCCTTTTACCAGAAACCAAGAATCTGCAAAGTCGTGTCCCTTGCCCAAGCGTGCAAAGCTAATGGACACAGCCGGACAAAGCTGGGCCCTGAGACTTACACCCTTGGCAGATCTTGCACACCCCCTTCTATCATGGGATCTCTTGTCAACAGTCCCAACCCACTATCCCAATTCTTTTCATCGGTGGTTTTTACACACTTTCATTTGTAAACATCAGTATGCTTTGTTCAAAGGATGCCGTAGGAGTTGGAGTAAACATTACAACACATGCAGTGTTGGTTGGATGGTAGAGGTGGATGAAGGATTACAGCAGGATCAAAGGATCAAAGAGACAGGTGCTAAAGAAGGTGTGGCAGTTTGTGTTCGGTGTGTATTGAACAGCTTAGACTGGGAGAGAAAGAGAACAAGAGGCTAGCCGGGCTTTAGAATGAAGAAGGGTATTTTGTTCTTGTTGTTCTATTTGGGTTCTCCAATTTGGGAAAGAAATCTTATATACTCAGCTGAGTCTCTGCCTAATTTAGAACATTGTATTACACATTTAGCATGAAAGGGCAGGGTATAGACTCTCCCTTTCCAGCCCCTAGTATATAACTACTCAAAAGAAGAATTTGAACCTTGTCCTAATTTGGGAGCCTGCATGAAGAAACAGGGCCCCTGTTGGAGAGGGGGAATACCTACGAATAGGGAAAGTATCAGAGGCAATGACACCAACTGAGAAACAGGGCCCGAGGGGAGACAGGCTGCAGTGGCTTTGAGTACAGCATGAGGTTGTGCTTGAATCCTCTCCAGGGCGGCAAAACGTCCTGGGACCAGACACCACAGGGTTGAGTGGTTAAAGCAGGAGACCCTTATCAGGAGCCAAGGATCCTGCCTTCCCTTCAAAACAAGAACCTGTTTTTTCTTATACGTCAGAGACCCACAGACAGTGATGAGAGACAGACAGCGGTTCCAAGGGAGAGTGTGAATGCCCACCTGACATTAGATGGAGGTCAAAAGTGGGCTGCTGGGGTAGAACACCAACCACGCGACACTGCGTTGGAGGTGGCCTCAGCACAGCAACGTGGGGGAACAGGAAACCCTCTCCTTCCATGCCTTCAAGATGGACAGCGAGAGGCCGGAGGTCATGCATTTTGCAGGGGCTAGGGAGCACTGGACTTAAGAATGAACGTATTTAGATTCCACAAGCTGGGGGAGCCTAAGAGACCATGTGGTAACCCAGAGGTATGCAGTCTAATAGGAAAGAGATAGTAGAAGCAGAAACCAGAATACTTGGGCAAAGTGTACGATCTCAGAGAGAAGAAGGAATTGGTAGACAGCAGAGATAAAGGCACTGGTCCTGGAAAGAGGGAAGCAAACCTGGCCACTCACGGCTGGGGAGGGAAAATGTATGTAAAGGTGGGGCTCACGATATTAAAAAGAAAATAAGCTAAGACAATCTCTTGTCGGAGAGACTGAACCTTCTGGGTAAGGCGAGTGATGCCATGCACAGAATGGATCACGTTAGAGGGTGGGGGGGTGCAGGGTGGGGAGGAAACGGGCAGTGTGGTTCAAGACAACCCCACAAGGGCATTGATGAAGAATGGATGGTCCAGCTGAAGTTTGATGTAAAGCCTGCCCCACCGGCACCCAGATGGAAGGCACGTCTTGCAACAGCAAATTGCCTTCCCGAATTGTCAGGAAGATTTTGAAAACTATTAAAAATCCTCTTGAGCACCACGAAGTGCAAGGCAGGGTGCTGAGGTGGTCCACACAGCGTATAAGATGAGGTCCAGCCTCTTGAGGGTACCGAATCTAGAAAGGGAGGCACACCAGAAATTGCTAGATGCCTAACCAGCATCCATATTCTCCTTCTTTCTTACTTGCAGGTGGCAATACGCTCTGATGAAAAGGACATATTTCCCAGATTCTCTTAAATCTAGAGGTGAGATTTAAATATCAGTGAGATATTGCATAGAAGTCATTGGGTGGGGCTTCCATAAAGCGGGGGGGCACCCCTTTGCCATCTCTGTTCCTTCTTCTT
Source organism: Paguma larvata (assembly GCA_030068075.1). Lineage (NCBI taxonomy): Eukaryota > Metazoa > Chordata > Mammalia > Carnivora > Viverridae > Paguma > Paguma larvata. The sequence goes on from CM057834.1 coordinate 58,480,189, forward strand.
AGTTGGAATGAGGACACAGTGGTTAGAACCCCAATAGCCATTTGGGGCCATGAGGCAGGCGATTTTGAGGATGGAAGCACCACGCTAAGGTTCGTGGAGTGGAAAGGTAGGAGCCAAGGCCTCCGGTGCCCTTGGACAACTATTTAAGCTCTGCTCTTTCACATAAAAGGGAAATACATCTTTGTTTTGTTGAGATGGATATATATATATATATATATATATATATATATATATGTATATGTATATATATAATGCATACAATATATATATTATCCTGAGGATATATATTATCCTGATATAGGAGAAAGGATAAACATTGGAGAAATACAAGATTTATAAAATAAAGAATATAATATTCACCTAATTCAACTCAAAAGAAAGAAGGCTTTCAATATGAAAGGCAATAATTATTTAAAAAGTTCAGAAAATAGAAGAGGCTTTTCATCCTTTCTCGTTGAGAGACGAGGAAAGCAGGTCAGAAGGAAAGCAAGGAACTAAGAGAGTCTGACCTCCATACTGGATGCCGGATGCCGTCTCACTGAGACTGTAATAAGAGGTTAGTGGTGAGGCAAAATTTTGACACAAATCTGACTCCAAGACTTCGTGAGCCTAAAATGCACTGTCTATATACTATACCATTTCCCCTTCCATGGGAGTAATACCTTAAATGGTAAGATTCTGCAAGGCACGGCATCTGTGACGTTGGTGTATGAATGAGCAAGTCATGGTTTCTCAGGATTGAGGTTCGTAGGGAAGTGCTAAGGAAGACACTGACCTTCTGGTCTTGGTTAGTGTAAAAGGGAGCAGCCAGGTGGTTCCCATACTGGGGGGTCTTTGGAGGGACAGGGAGGATGAATGAGCCACAGGGCTCAGTCTCCCACACACCATTCACATACAACATAGCATCCTTGATTCCGTTCGTTCACCAGAGCACAGGGCACACGCCAGATTTGTGCACCCAAACTATAGGAGAAATTTCACCATCTCTGGGGTCTGTGCCGGAAAACCCCGTTCTTTTGCTTCAGTCTATTTCCAACCAAGCCCTGAGATAAGACACTTCTTCTGAACATTTGCTTCTTCCCCAGACATTCAGCCAGCTGCTTTTTTTCTTAGCATTCCATATTGCCAGAGGGAGAGGGGAGAATGCATCTCCTGGTGTAGTCTCTAGTTCCGACATGGATTTGTGACCCTGGAAAGACTGTAGTCCAAGCCTGTCCGGACCAACAAGACACTGAGCCTGCGCGATGCTGTTTGAAGCCGGTCACCTTGGAACAAGATGAGGGAGACCGCACTTATTCTGTTAGTGACTAAACAGAAATGCTTTACATTTTTTTTTTTTTAAGTCAGATCCTTCTAGTTTCTGATGCTTCCTCACTTTCTTGCTCTTTGCTCAGACGGGGTGAGCAGCGATCAGACTCTTGGTGTCTGAGGGGCCTTGAAGAGGCCTGGCAATCCTGGACACGGTCCCAGAAAGGGCAGGTTTTGTGGGTGCCCGCCAGGAAGCCAGGGCGAGTCTCTCCTGTGTCCAGACAGGGACCTGACGGCGCTCTACCCCGGGCAAACTTCTCTCCACCCCTAGAGGGCACACTTCCTCCTCTTTCCCTGACTTCTTTGCCCTCGTGGGATTGGAATGAACAGGTGCTGTCACAACCGCTTAGAAGGGCGCGTTCATCACCCGCCGAATACCGCGCCAGCAGCTGCTTGGGCACCTTTGCCCCTTGGAGCGCGGCTGCCGTGCGCGCTAACGCGGGGGGAGCTGGAGAGCCGCTGTCCCCGGAGGATGGGGCGCAGGCCTCTCAGCCGCGGCTCTAGGAAGGAGTCCGCAGGCGTGGGAAGGCAGGACAGGGGCAGATTTCAGGGCGTTTGGGCAAACCGGAGGCGCCGCCACCTCCGCTACCGCCACCTCCGCTACCGCCACTGCGGCAGACGGGGCGGGAGGATGGGCGTCACCCCTTCCAGCCTCTTGGGTCCTGGCCCCAAAAGGTCCCCTCCTCCCCGCATCGGGTCTGGGTGATCTGGGCCCACCGGCTCCCCAGGCGGCGCAGCCCCTTTTCCGCCGGGCGAGGTCGGCTCGGGAGCAGCGTGCAGCGCGCGGCCCCCCGTCCCAGGGCGCCCACTGCGGGCGGGCCACGGGCGGTGCAACCCTGTGTCCCTGTGCCCGGGTGACAACCGCGGGGGCGCGAAGCCGGCTCCGTCCGCCCCCCGCGCCGCGCTCCAGGAGCCGTCGGGCCTGCGCCGGCTCCTGCGGTGACTGCGGGGCGCACGAGTGGGCAGCGCCGGCCGGCGGGGAGCGCGGACCCCTTGCCGAGGTCCACCCAGACCCTCTCGGTCCCGGCCACCGGCGGACCCGTTTGTGCCGCCCTCGCAGGCCTCCGCAGCTGCCCCCCTCCTCCCCCCTGGGGGGCAACCCTGCGCAAGAGGGCATCTGGAGGGAGGTCACTGCCACCTTGGCTTTTATTCTAGGAGGGGCTCTGTTCTGCCTAAGAGGCTGAGCTCCCCGGGCGCTATTCAAGCGGGTTTTTGGTGGCCTTTTGTCAGGAAACTTTTAATCACACAGAATTTAGCCTCTAATCGGCCAGACTTATTTAAACCGCGCGGAGTAAAACCTTCCATTTTTAACATCCTCTCTTGGTGTTTGCTGGAAATTTGCCACCGAATTTCGGCTGGAGCTGAAGGTTACCAGGATTTATCATTGTTTCCCCAGGATGTTTAACCCCCATGGGCTCCTCTTCTTTCATTTAAGATACTTAAAAAAAAAAAAAATCTTGTAAGTGCTTTGGCCATTTTGTTTAAGAAATTTGTTTTACCTCGTACGGTTTTGAAAGCCAGCGATGTTTCTTCCATGGGGAGGAGGAGGTGTTAGGGACAGAAAGCAGCTGTGTGCCAGGAACTAATAAGTATCATGCAAAAATATCACAGCTAATAAATGTTCTTTAGGAGTGTAAATATCTGTGTTTAATTGCTTTAAAAATGTGAGGTGGAAAAACACAATTATACATTGTGATAACAAACCTGTACAGATAATTTTTGAACAATACAAAACAAGAGCTGGAAAATTTTTCTTTCCGATTGAAGTAATTGTTCCCAAATCACCACACGGTCCGCCCAAATATCATGTTGCCCCCTCTGCAGAACTCGAGGAGGAATAGTTACCAATTGAATGCATTTAGATTCGACCTTAATAAAAAGAAAATTGCATAGCTTTTTATCTTGTCGCACATCTTCAAATGCATCTTCCAAAATCAATGTCACCTTAGTGTTATTCTCAATATTTTAGATTTTCAATTTTCAGAGATACATAATATATAATTGCTAGTAATTATAAACACATCATTTTATTCATCTGATTTTAATAACATGCATTTTTATAATTACTGTACAACTGAAATAGACATTGAGTTATGCTGTGTGCATGTCTTTATTTAACAGTATATTTTTAGACACCTTGTTCAAACAAATTAAGTGAATTTAAAAGAAAATAAAACAAGAAAAAAAAATCCTTCCAGTCGAAACAGAATCACAGTGCTTTACAGACAAAAGGAAAGGAAAAGAAGTTCTCATACGAAAAGAGATTTATTATTACATAGAAAATTCTCACAATAGTTGAAACACACTTCAGAAACTAGTAAACACCTTAGATAGAGTTGTGCCAATTACTCAGCCCACAAGCATCTGCTTTGTCTTAATTAGACGGGGGAGGTGAATGACCACTGTTTATTTTCATTTTCCTCATTAATTATGAAAAACTGCATTTAATTCATCTTGCATGGTGAGAGATTGGCTGCGCAGATGTAAGTCGTAAGGGAAGTGGCTGTCGGTGGGCAACCTGAACATGGCACCCTGCCCAAGGGGACCCCTGGGTGGCACTGCACAGTAATGCATGCCGTAATTGTAATTTTTGCCATAGTCCAAGGTTTCTTCTTGCTTCAGGGAAAATATCCCATTATAGTTAATTGGGGGAGGACTTAAGGGACCTTCAAACTGAGGGCTGGCACACTCAGGGGAAGTACTTTCATAGAAGGATTCATACGCACTGCAATAATTGTAGGGTTTCATGGACTTGGAATTATCAAGAGTTCCATGCCCTGGGGGAGTGGTGAGCTCAGGGCTGTGGTAGGGCGGGTAGAAAGTAGAGTAGGGTGACCTTGTGTGGTGCGCGGCCTCCCCGCCCTGACCCATCAGGAAACTCCTGGCGTTGAGCTGCAAGCAGCCGGCCACCAAGTTTGTAGTCGGCTGGGAGAGACCCTTGCATAAGTTTTGGACGAACGTGAGCAGATCAGGTCTCTTGCCGATTCTCAGGATTTCCGAAAGTGCCCAGATGTAGTTTTTGGCCAGTCGTAAAGTTTCTATTTTGGACAGTTTTTGGGTTTTGGAATAACAGGGGACCACTTTTCTTAAATTGTCCAGAGCGTCGTTGAGGCCATGCATCCTGTTTCTCTCCCTCGCGTTAGCTTCCTGTCTCCTGAACTTGACCCTCTCCAGTCGGAGCTTGGTCGTCTTTTTTTTCCTAAGACCCCTCCGTCTGGGCAAGCCATTTTCATCTTCCTCTTCCCTGTCTTCCTCCTCTTCTTCCTTCTCGGTTTCTTCTCCAGGGGCCCTTTTGATGCTCTTTCCTCGAAGGACAATCTGTTTGGAAAAGCTTTCTGGTTTCTTAATTTGCTTCTGGTCCTCACATTCTCTAGAAAACTTTCTGCACATCTGGGATTCTGGCATTACAACAGACTCATCAAACGGTAGTGTTAACATGGTTCTCTAATCTTAAATTACCTGAAAAAATGCCAGCACAATATTTAAAGTGTTTTCATTTTTAAAGTTTATACACTTAAAGCATATTTAATGACTTAATCATAAGAAGACAGAAAAAAAAAACACATGAAAAAGACTGATTCGGGGACCAATTTTTTACATTAAGTATAATTTTTGAGTTTGTGCAGACTCGTAATTATAAAAACTACATGGACACAGGCGACACGATCAATTTACACCGGCAAATTATCAAAAGAAAAGAAAACAAGAAGCATTTATGACAGTGGCACCACCATCTCCATTTTCCTTTGATTCTGAACTGTTTGTAACGCACAAAAAGGACCTTCGAATTCAAGCCAATGCAAAACATGATATAGCAATGCAGAATTTCATTAATTCTAATTCCCCCGAGTACAAAACGAGAAGAGGCACCAGTTTTTAAAATGAAAAAGTATTACCTCTCCGTTAGCTGCCAAATTTGTGAGGTGTTTCTTTCTTTCTTTCTTTCTTTCTTTTTTTTTAGGAAAAGAAATAAACCTTAACTTTATTTGCTGTATTATGTAACTGCAAATTTAGACAAGTGGCTGTTGACATTTACAGATATAAAGAAAATATTAATCAGAGCCAATTTTTAAACTGATTTCTTTCTGCTCAGTGAAGAAATAGATGTAAAAGAGCACTGTTTTCTCAGCCTTCACAAAAAAAGGGGGGGGATGGGGGGGTCAGTCTAATTTGGAATAAACTCCATAAATAAATTTTAAAAGACAAGAATCACTGGCCTTTTTTTTTAAATCAAAGAAAATGTTAAAACTGCTTTTACACTGAAAATTTTTCCAAATGTAATCGTCTGTTTACTGCTGTTCAAATCACCCCGGACCAAAAAAAAAAAAACAAACAAAACACTCTCGTAGTGTTTTTGTTCTACGAGCCACAGAAGTCTCCCTCTAGCTAATATCTGACAGGAACGGTCCAAGGATTCCGACTGCAATTGTGCACGTGTGTTCAGAATCCCGAATGAAAGGGGAAAATAATTTGTGTTTCAAATGCAATTTTGGCTTTCGTTTGGTGAAGCAGCAAGTATTTTCCTCAAAAGTCTTCAAACAAATAGGCACGTTAAAACAGAGACTTTCGAATGTAACAATCTCCAGCCCCCTCAACACACACACACACACACACACACACACACACACACACACACAAACTCTTAGCAATGTCCACATACTTGCAGTGTTACATAATAGCAGTGAAAGTATGTGACAGTTACATCATAAGAATGAAATATGATAAGAAGTCATAGATGGCAAAGAGCATATAAATACTATAAGACAGTGACACTGTATCTTTAAATACTTGCATGCAAAGCCAGCATCAATTGAAGTATATCTTTATTTATATTACCTTAGGTTTTAACTTCATTCAATAATCGGTTTTCATTTTGTATCTTCCAAATCTTTTCAGGCTGAGTGTCGCATCGTCTCCTGGAGTCTCTAGATCTGTGTATATCTGCACTATCTCATTGATCTCTAAAAAGTGACATTGATGCCAACTGCCAGAGCTGGTACCCATGCCATCTGCTAGTGACGTCACAGGGCAGAGAGAACCATGTGATCCTCTCTCTTGGGACCTTCATTCTGCACTGATCATCTGGCATCCCTGTAAGTGGGTACCAGCGTTCATGCATCAACACAGAAGGTTAGACTGATAGGGAGAGAATCTGCACCAGCTTTTCACATACAGTAGGTGCGTTTCTCTCCTAGGGCTGCTTCGGCTTCGCCGGCAGTCTGTAGAAATAGCTGTGTTCGTGTTCAGTCTCACCCTGCCAACGGCGCAACTATTAGGTAGTCGTTAATATTCCATTCATTTACAAGGTGGGCTTTTGTGCGAGCGAGAGGTTTTTGTTGTTGTTGATGTTGACGTTTTGTACAGATCACCATCCCGTTCGTGCACCTGGGTACCCAGGGAAAGCTCGCCGGGGAAAAGGAGCCGAAATCAGGAAGATGGTCTTGAGATGCTTAACCAAACTAAGATTTGTGCAAGCAAACAGGGATCAACAAAGGTCTCCTTATTTCCTTGTTTTGTTTCATGGCGTGTAACTTATGGGCGTGTGTCTGTGTGTTCTCTTATTAACATGTACGACTTCTGTGCTTCTTAGGAATTTGGAATAAAAGAACAGTTGCTCCATCTGGGGTCTGTGAAAGACGCTCCCCTTTCCACACTTGCGGGTATCTTTCAACAACTTTTCGGAGAGATTCTGTATCTGTATCAAACGCAGAGACGTAGCTGCAAGTCCCCCGTGAAAGATGTCAAACTACGTTCTTGTGTCCTGGGCCAGAAGTCACAACTTCCCTCTTGTACCGTCCCAGTCTCCGTCCAGCGTTAACCAAACTTGTTCGTTCTTTCCCATTTTGTTTCCTACACAGTAAATGTAAAAAAAAAAAAAAAATTGCACTTAGGTTTTTGTCTTTCTCTTCCTGGCATTCTGCTGAGTATTTTAATCAAAGATGAGCTTTTCTGGTTTCTCAGATTTTTTTTTCCTTTCTCTTAAAAATCTTCTCCTCTCATTCTCCCCCCTCTAGGCAAACAACCAATTTAAAAATTCTCCTCCTTCTGACATCGGCGTCCAGTCGTTTTTCTTTTCCAGATTTATTCATATTTATCTTTCTCCCCACTCCCCACTTTTGCTTTCTTAACAAAAGCAGGGTAGAAACAGTTAAGCGAAACTGGCAAAGGCCTTCTAGATAAAATGAACTCTGAACCCAGAGGCAGTCTGCACCTTACTCTCTTTTTCCCTGCTCCCCTGTCACCCCCTTCCCTTGAAAAAAAAAAAAAAAAGAAAGAAAAAAAAAGAAAAAGAAAAAAAGAGGATGTTTTATTTCAGAGTCGCCTGTCAGTAAAGTAAAAAGTGCACTTAAAAAAAAGTTTAGAAATGGACAAAACACAACCTTTGTTGTTTGATAACTGCATAATCTCTCTCTATAAAGTGACACAGTATGCTTTTGGTATTAAAGTAATCCCTGGCAGAGTTGTAACTGTTGAATCTGTGTTAGCATTCCCCTTATAAATCCCGGTTTTGAAAGGTTTAGAATTCTGCTGCTTTAATGCTCTTTGGTTCCAAATTGGCATCGGGGGCCTCAGATTAAATTCAGTTTTGCTCCTGTCATCTCCCGCTGGTTTCCGTTCCCCCTCAAAGTTACTCAACTTTGCCTGGACGGTTCTAGAAAAGATAGGGATGATGGCAAAAAGGAGAGATATGTTAGATAAAGGAGAATAATTTTTCTCTCTCAATGGTTACGTAAAAATACAAATTTAAAGTAAAAATGAGGCTATAAATTCAGGTGAAGTGGGTTGGCCTGGCTTATGTTTTTTTGTTGTTGTTGTTGTTGTTGTTGTTTTAAATCAGACGTACCAAAGGCATTTCAAAATGAGTTGCTTAAGGGGATATTACTGGTAATGGGTGCACTGAGCATATTTCGTATAGCCTTGGTTCAAACACTGCACACACCTCTTTCAACACAGAGAGTTTCTAAAGGAAGACCAGATGCACACTTTTGTTTGTTCTCATGTATGGTTTAATTTTTAAATGTAAAAGAGCATAAGTATCAAGAGTCAGGAGCCACAAAGCCTGTCACGCATTTTGCATATTGCGCCATATTCTAAACTTGCAGAGTCTCCGGAAGCTGTATTGTGTTATAGGCGTCGCAAACACGAGAATCGAAATCTAAGGAACAGGTAACATGACACGTTAGCAGAAAATCATCACCAGCAGAGCTCCCCGCAAGGATGGATTTTATATATTTTATCTTTGCGAGGTGCAGACAAATGAGAAACAGGTTTTTTGATGAAAACATTTGGGACTGTTCTATTTCTGCCTCTGAACATGAAATAAAACCCTTTGGTGGTGGTGGTGAGGCGGGGTGAAGGGGGGATAGAATCTCTGTTGAGGTTTTCTGAGTATTAGTCTATTGTCTGAACGTCTCAGATTTCTTTTTCCAAAAAAAAAAAAAGAGAGGGAAACAAAAAGTTGTTATGTCAAGAGTTAGCAAGGATTCGGTGTGTTTGTACAATAATCTTTCAAAAGAAATTTTGTTATGCATTTTCTACTATAGTTCCAGATATGCAAATGCGTGTGCTGTTACTATGCATTCGTAACATACACCACAACGGCTGTTCTACTCTCTGCTAAGAAAGCACGTTAACACCGATACTCCAAACAGAAATACATTCTGAATTATAGACGAAGGCTCCGAGTATGGCGAGTCCATTATCACCATTCTGTAATAGATTTTCTCATTTTGCAGCAATCACTGCCCACCAAAGTTGATATCTGGAACTGAATTCAATGCCGGTTTAGGTGATAATGATCTTTGCTTCTGGGGCCAAGACATTTTAGAGATTTTTTTTTGTTTTAAGTGCCCAATGTCCGTATGCCTCTGTCCTGCTTTCACTGGGTAATGTTTCATATTTCACTTATAAAAATGGCCTGCAGAAAAGGTAGATATAATTTGACTCGGTTGCAAGGCAGTAGAAGCCAAAAGTGCAAAGTAAGGCTTGAGTGTTGTTATTTTTAGGTCATCCAGTTGGCACCTGTGTCATAACAAAGGAGAATTCTATTGACTCCCTTTTCATACTCCTCTCATAACTCAAGGGATCAGTTTGGAACATGAGTTTTTCTCAACTGTCTCAGGTGAAAGGCAACAGAAGATAGACCCAGGCAGCATCGGACAGAAAAGCCTTAGTGCCAGTTTTTTTCCCTAGAGGTAGGGTGCATCGCAAGAGAGATTTTTGGACAATTTTCTCTGTTGCCTTTTTTCTTTCTTTCTTTCTTTTGTAAGCTCTTAGACAAATGCTTCAGGGCAGCCGGTAAGCCTGTGAGCGAGCCCAGTGTTAATCCTTAGAGTTTTAACTCTGGGATCCCCCGTGGCTTGAAAGAGTTTTATGGTTGTGGCAGAACATTCCGCTTTGGAAAACAGACCTTGGGATTTAAATAAAAGTATTGAAAGTATACGGCAAAACACAAAGCAACCGTATTCTCCTTGAAGACTTAGAGGGCTTAAAAATATAATTTAAACATAGATGTCTAAATATTTAATAATGTATATGTCTCTATATATAATATATACATATATGCATGTATATACTTGTCTGTCTATATAATATATACATATATGTAATACTTGTGTGTATATATATGTATGTGTATCTTATACATCTAAACACACCAAAGATTACTTAAACGATAATCTGGAAATTTGAGGGCAACGTTTGAATTGCCTTTATAGATTTACTTCGGGGTGAAGACTAAAATGAACTGTACTGTTATTTTGTAACAAATGATATTATCGTTTTTTGCGATTCATAAAATATAGCAACGCCCAGTCTTTTATTTTAGCCTTTGCACAAACAGCACTGCTGCTCTTTCCAGAAATATATTTTACTATTTTTCCTCCATGGAGTAAAATACTTTTTATTTGACTCCCCAAGCCACAAGGAGTTAAGTCATTTCCTAATTTGTGGTGAAATAAAGTCACGTAAATCTGCCAGTTAAAACTTCTACCGGTATGAGAAGACCAGTATTATTGGACTGAGTTATTATAATCCCAGCCATTCATAAAGAAATGGTGCTTTATTGACTTTTGTGATGTTAGTGTAAGAAAATGTATGGTTTCCTTTAGTTTTTTCCAAGTACGAAGTAGGAGTTATTGTCCCTGATTAAGACTTTTTATGATACAGACTTAGAAATTAGTGTTCTATTCCAATAACATGCATTGTGATGGCTGTTTTTAAACTTAGAAAACAGACGTACCATTTGTCTTTTTTCTGTTACGTTAGTTAATCCACTGTAAGATTGGAATGGGAACTCGAGGCAAGAGATGTCTTGCAAAGGTTTCGTGCAAACTGCATTTTGAAAATCAAGCTGTGTGCTACATGCTTGTATGGTGACGTGCAGGCTCTCTTAACGGGGGATTTCTGGATGGATTTCAAAAGGTCCTGGAGCTTCCTCAGATTATGTGCAAATTTGGCATGTATGTACATATGTGCATTTTCTAAAGAAAGACCCTTCGCCAGATCCTAAAAGGTTAAGCGTCACCGTGAGGATTTTGACGTCTTCCTAAACGTGCTTTCAGTCTTGACCCTGATGTTTAATGGCTGTGTGTCATTCATTCGTTCACTTACTCACTCATTCATCCACTCGACAGAGGTTTCCTGAATATCTGTTTTGGAGTCATTCTTGACTCCTCTCTTCCTCTCACCCCTTAGAACCGGCGTGTCCGCAAATCCTCTCAGTACCTTCTTAGAATGTACTTAGAATCTGACCCCTTCTCGGCATTCTGCCACTCCTTGCCTCGTTCAAACCACCATCGTCTCTCACCTGGCCCAGATGGCTTCCGTTGTTTTTTTCATTCTTGGCCTCTTTTATTCTGTACCAAGTCCTTAACTCAGCAGCCAGAGGCATCTGGTAAAAACATAAATCAGACTGCGTTCCTCTATGCTCAAAATCCTGCCATGGCTCCCCCTCCCTCAGAGTCAAAGCCAAGTCTTCACAGAGGCCCAGAGGCTTCTTCTGGTCTTTCTGTTCCCATCTCCTACTGCTCTCTCCTCCACTCACTCAGCTCCAGCCACACTCGCCCTGGCTGTTCCCTCCACCTCAGGATCCTTGCACCCACTTCTACCTGGAATCCTTCTTCTGAGTATCCCCATGGCTCCTCCTGACTTCCTTCAAGTCTCGGCTCAAATGTTCCCTCTGCCCATCCTACTTTATGTTGTACCCCTTACCCACCTTCCAGTTTTGTTTTTTGCGTGTAGCACACATCACTTGCTAACATCATACATTCCTTATTTAACATGTGTATTAATCTACAGTCTCGTGCCTCCAGTTGAGAGGCATAAGTACATACTTAATAAACGATGGGTTTGTTCCAGGCACTGGGTTAGTAATGGCCATTGGAGGGCATGTAGAATAGCTATGACAAACCCCTGGGGAGTTTAGAGGCCAGAAGGGGGGACACAGGCAATAAACAAGAAAACCCAGAAATGTGAAGTTTACCTCTTGGTGGCTGCAGAGAATCATGGGAAGCCCTACTTGATTCAAGTATCTGGGAAGCTCTTTCTGAGTCGTCCTTCAAGCTGAGTCTGAAGACTGAGCAACAAGCAGAGGCGGGAGCGTGTGTGACATGTCGAATGTTCTGGGGAAGCTACAGTGAGAGTGAGGATTAGAGCCTATGAGACTGTGTAGGTCATGTAAAGTATTTGGAATCTATTTCTCTTTCTCTTTTTCTCTCTCTTTTTTTGAATTTGTTTCAAAGGAAGTCATTGGAGGGCATAAGGCAATTTAAGATTTGAAAAGATCACTCTAGCTGAGAAGAGTTGCAGAGAGAAAAAGAAGAAGCAGGGAGAACTTACAAAGCCTACAAGGGTGGACAGATCCTGTTGGGGGAGGGGCTGACTGCGGCCCAGCATAGAGTGGGGTAATGGGAATGAAGGGAGGAGACCTGGACATGTATTTTGGAGAGACAGTCACCAGAACTTACTGATGGACAGGTGTGGATGGGATGTGGGGAACTTACTTAACCTCTGGTCACAGTGACGATGAACTGCTCTTCCATATGCAGTCTGCCAAGCACCAGGGGGGGTACTTCACATACGAGGTCTCAGGGGACCCTTGGCAATACCGCGACTGTCTCCCTGGGAGGAGTCGGGAATCCGCAGCTCAGAGAAATGAGGCAGTGTACCCGTGACTGTTCCATTTTTAAGTGAGAGGATGATGATTTGGACCTAGGTCTGTCTGAATCTAAATTCTAGTTTCTTTCTTTTCTTTTTAAAAAAATTTTTTTTTCAGTGTTTATTTTTGAGAGACAGAGAGAGACAGAGCATAAGCAGGGGAGGGGCAGAGAGAAAGGGAGACGGAGAATCTGAAGCAGGTTCCAGGCTCTAAGCCGTCAGCACAGAGCCCGACACGGGGCTTGAACCCACATATCACGAGATCATGACCTGAGCCGAAGTCGGACACTTAACCGACTGAGCCACCCAGGTGCCCCCTCAATTCTAATTTCTTAGCGACTACCCTTGGTTGCCTTAGGCATTAAATAATCAAACATCAACAAACTGCCTAGAACTGTCTCTGGCACATAACAAATCCTGAATAAATAATAAATACTAGATGAAGTAGAAAAACTTAACCACGAATCTATTCACAAAATGAAGAATGATCCCATTAATACATCTGGTGACTTATGCTTTTTTACTATACACTTGTCTTTCCGACCAATGCTTACAGGTAGGTCAGTAGGCTGCCGAGTATGATGTATTCATATAACAATGATTGCAATCATCATGACGGTGAGCTTCCATGAGGGTCGAGTCATTCATTTAAATCCTGATGCTGCTGTTTTTGTAGCCATGTATCATTCATTCATTCATTCATTCATCCCTATATCTCTGTTCTTTCAGGACAAAGAGTTGTTCTTTCCTTCTTGTTCATTCATTCAACAAAACACTTTGTACATGTTACCACTGTAGACATTGTAAGAAGTAAAGGTAACGAGGCCCGCCTGTCAGGGAAGTTCGATTTGAATTAGCACATAAAATGTGCCCACAATAGTTTAATTGAAAACAGTATGAGCTCACTGTGATAGGAGACGTTGTTGGCAGGGAGGGAAGAAAGCATTGGAGGACAGCTTGCAAGTATGTGGAAGATTTTTTTTTTTACTTTTATTTGAAGTATAATAGAGGCTAAAATGCATGTGGATGTAAGTGCCCAGCTCAATTAATTCTGATAAACTGAACACATCTGTGTAGTAAGATCTTGATAAAGAAACAGGACATTACCAGAAGCTTCCTTCCTGCCCCTTCAAGGTGGCATCTCCCCAAGAGACACCACTCTCCTGACTTCTAACGGCATTGATGGGTTTCGTTCATTTCGTGTACTAAATACATGGAATCATTCACTAAACACTTTTTAGGGTCTGATTTCTTTATCTCAGCGTTTTGTTTTTGTACTTTATCCATGTTGTGGCATGTAATTGTAGATCGTTCAATCTCATTGCTGTATGGTACTCAGCTATGTGACTATACCACAATTTGTCTGTTTCTCCATTCTATTGTTGATGGATTTTCGGATAGTTTCTAGTTTGGGGTATTGTATGTAGTGAGTGCTATTCTAGCACGTACTTTTTAGTGAACATATATATGTTAGGTGTATTCCATTCCTAGTATAAAGCCAACAGAAATGCATGCATACATGTATTCTGCATGTATGATTTTAAAAGAAGTTAAAAAAAAGTACATCCGCAAAAAGTTTAAAAAAAATTTTTTTAACATTTATTTATTTTTGAGAGACATAGAGACAGAGCGTGAGCAGGGGAGGGGCAGAGAGAGAGGGAGACACAGAATCTGAAGCAGGTTCCAGGTTCTGAGACATCAGCACAGAGCCTGACGCGGGGCTTGAACTCACAGACCGCGAGATCATGACCTGAGCTGAAGTCGGACGCTTAACTGACTGAGCCACCCAGGCGCCCTTTAAAGTTAGTTTTTAATAATTACCTCGATGACAGCCACATACTTTCTAAGATCATTAACCAAGATCAATAGCATTATCCCCAAAGTGATGGACTCATGAATTCTAGTTGAGGAGGGTATCGACTGCCAATCGACAAATAATTATTGAAACATTCCTGTGCGTCAGGCCACTCTGCTTGTGGGAAAAAACAGAAGAAGAGACAATTCTTTTCTTCAAGGAATCTAGAGTTCTGTTGAGGAAGGAAAAGTAACCAACTTAAAGCACTGAGATGCCCGAAGGCCGGACTGTGGTGCAAAGTAGCAAACAAATGACTACCTTCTATGTTTCTCTAACACCCTTTAGGAAGACAGAGCAAATTTAAGACTATACAGTAGTATTGCCAAGAACATATTTGCACTTAAAGAATACTGCATTTTAAGTTTTAAAACATAATAGCTAAATTACAGAGGTTGATATTTGATCAATGTTAATATTGCTTAATATTTGAAAATTTTTTAATGTTTATTTTTGAGAGAGAGAGACAGACAGAGGGTGAGCGAGGGAGTGGCAGAGAGAGAGGGAGACACAGAATGGAAGCAAGCTCCAGGCTCTGAGCCGCCAGCGGAGGGCCCAAAGCCACAGAGCCCCATGCGGAGCTCACTTGAACCGTGGAACCGTGAGATCATGACCCCAGCCAAAGTCAGATGCTCAACTGACTGAGCCACCCAGGTGCCCCAATATTGCTTAATATTTTTGAATACTTTCTTTGTGCTAGCTTTTTTAAAAAAAAATCTTTAATGTCTATTTATTTTTGGGAGAGAGGTAGACAGAACATGAGTGGGAGAGGGGCAGAGAGAGAAGGAGACACAGAATCTGAAGCAGGCTCCAGGCTCTGAGCTGTCAGCACAGAGCCCAACTCAGGACTCGAACCCACAAACTGTGAGATCATGGCCTGAGCTGAAACCGAGAGTCGGATGCTTAACTGACTGAGCCATGCAGGTGCCCCTGTGCTAGCTGTTCTGCGTATGTTCTAGAATTCTTACAACAGCCACGGAAGGATGATATATAGGAGCAGACTGATACAGTGATTCAAGCATGGTGTCTAGAGCCAGACGCCCTAGTTCTACCACCTTCTTGCTGGTTGACTCTGAGCAAGGTCTTTTCTTAAGATTTTCCGTCTGTCACATGAGGATAATTGTATTCTTACCTTATAGGTGTTCAACACAAATGGCTAGAACAGTACCCGGCGCATGGTATGCGATGCATTATTATTAGACAGATTAATTTTCAAATAAAAATGGGGGTGGAGAGAATTGAGTATAAAGCATTTATGTGAAATAATTTCTCAACCCCTTGGGAAGGAAAGGTTCATGTCTATGGCAATGACCTCTGGTCACCCAAGCATTCAGGGTGCAGATGGGAAGCACATATTATGGTGTCAGAGAAACCAGTTGTGCTGAAAATATAGATTTCTCCTTGCAATTTCAGTTCTTTGGGCCAGGAAAGATAGCAACAACTTAAGGACAAATGATTTCGGAGTGAAGGCTGAATGAGGCAACAGATCTTTTAGAGATTTGAATTTCTTTCCTCCAGAAACGCTGAAGCGTTTCTCTTTGTCTCTACCTCTTTTTGAAACTCTTAGTGACTTTGAAGGAAGGAACACACCCAAAAGGTAAACAGAAAACATCTTTTTTTTTAGTCCTAATGTTCGCATGCTTGCTGATATAAGCCCACGAGATAACTTTGGAAACTAAAGCATTAGGTTGAAAGGCTAACCTTGCTAATGCCACAGATTTGAAAACACACAGGCATGGTTCAGTCACTCCCCAGGGAATGTACGTATTTGTCGTGGGGTCTGCCGTACGCAGGTAGATCTTATAACCCCTAGATCACATTTAAAAATTTTAAAAAATGTGGTCCACCCCTATAGCAATAAAATCAGCAGCTAACTCATCCTACCCAAAATGCAAAAGCCCGAATCATTATTGTTTTTTTTGTATTTTAGACTTCTGGTTGGTTTGCTCTGTTTGGCTGGCAAATCTCATCTAATTACAATATATTTTTCGTTTGTGGTTTAAAATAGCAATCCCAGCCCACTGTTATTATAACATATGCGGTAAGTTGTTGTTCCTGGGGTGGTGATAAATTTGTGGCGATCCATTCACGTCCTCATGGATTGGAATTAATCTTTCTCCTCCGATTTCCCACTACACTTTGTGCTTCTATTATTGTGCTTAGCATAATTTGCTTTGTAGTGTAGCTATCTGTGAATGCATCTGTCTCCCCCACTAGATCGTGAGGACAGAAACTATCTCAGATTTGGTCTCATTTTGCTTCACAGTCTCTAGGTCACCCAATACACTTATTTGTTCATAGTAGGGACTCAGTCAGTATTGATAGTAGCATCGAATCGATTGATTGCAGTACAGCGCATTTGGCTACAGAACACTTCAGAGCCATGAGGCCCATCTGTCAATCAAAGCTGCGATCTTTGTTTCATTAACACCATGGCCAAGCAATGAAGTGACAAGTCAGTGACAAAGAGCTTCATGCCCCACATACTGTCACTTAGACGCTAGAGTATGTAATTCTTTCAGCAGCAAAAATCCTTCAGAAAGCCAGATTCTATGTAGTGGCAATAATGCTCCATAATTTTCTACAGTCCGCATGTGAAGATTGAACCCTGCTATCTGTTTCCTGGCTCTTCATCCCAGAAGGCTGCTCCAGGGCTAATTATTTCTTTCAAAAGCTAGAGTAACTTTTTCCACTAAGCAGTCTGCAGTTCATTTTGGCCACCGATGTTGGTACGAGATCCAGTCTAAGATTGTGGCACATGGCTTTGAATTCTTTTATTGCCCAGTGTCATTTTCTGGAGAAAATATCTCATTATCTCTTTGATCTGAAGATTAAGCGTTCCCCAGCTGGATTTTCTACCCTTCGCCGGATGGAAGTTTGGCTTCTCCGTGGTGATAATAACGTGTACTACGCTAGCTCTACTTTTTCCACTGTTGCTTTTTTTTTTTTTTTTTTTTTTTTGGAGATGGTTGACATAAAAAAGAATGGAAGGAACCGTCCTCCGTCACGCTCCATCTAGCCCTGCTGGTTACTTGGCGACTGAGGCAGCACATACATTTGGTACACTGATAAGGAATGGGAAACCACGATATTAATAATGATTCTCTGTGCTCCAAAGCAAAAACCTTTCCAGATTAGCATCTCTCTTACAAACAATCCATGTTGGGAGGGGGCTAGGCACGATTCAGTGCTGAAAGAGAAAGAGGAACAAACGAATTAAAGACCAGACAGGACACTTAAAGATGGCGTGTACTTCGACTGCTGCAGTTATTGAATGCCTACCATGGTAAACAAATAAAACATGGTACTTGCCCTTGAGGGGATCCTGGTCTTTAGGGGCATTTAGATTCATGTAGATGTATCAATAAGGTAGTAGGGCAAGAGGGGCACCTGGGTGGCTCAGTCAGGTAAGCGTCCACCTCACTTCAGCTCATGATCTCATGGTTCCTTGAGTTCGAGCCCTGTGTCGGGCACTGTGCTGACAGTGCCAAGCCGGCTTGGGATTCTCTTTCTCTTTCTCTCTCTGCCCCTCCCCTGTCTTCTTTTACTCTAAAATAAGTAAGTAAACTTAAAAAATTACTTTATAAAGAAAAGTAGTAAAGCAAGAGTCATTTCATATGGCTCCATAGAAGTCTGTTTCTCGTAGGTCTGAAATGACCCTTGACATTTTAGCAGTGATGACAATAAAAATAGGATAGCCCGTTGGAAATCTGAATGAAATCAGCCTTTTTACCTGGAGAATTATAATTTTTCTACAACAAGAAAAGACAGATTGAAAGGAAATTCTAAATTGTAACTTAAGGGCTTTTGAGTACTTGGTTTTTAACTATTCCTCAAGAGAAAACTTACTTTCATTTTTACTTTTATTTTCCATGGAACTTCGAGTCAAAACTAGATGAAAAGTAGAACTTGTATAGGTGAGAGTGTGGCCTTATTTTTTTTAAGTGTATTTATTTATTTTTGAGAGAGAAAAAGAGAGAGAGAGCCCACAAGCAAGGGAAGGGCAGAGAAAGAGGAAGATACAGAATCTGAAGCAGGCTCCAGGCTCTGAGCCGTCAGCACAGAGCCCGACTCAGGGCTTGAACTCATAAACTGCAAGATCATGACCTGAGCTAACGTCAGGCACCCAACGGACTGAGCCACTCAGGCGCCCCCAGCAGTGTGGCCTTTAATTCAGAATCTCTGGGCAGTATGAAATGATAACTTTTGTGGGCCCTGGACACTTGGCTTTCATAGGCACTGTCCTCCATAAAAATACCTGATGATTTGTCTATAAAGAAGATAGAATACGAGATCGATTATATTCATTTTTATTCTTGTGCACTGTGCTGATGGAGAAGTTTGCCTGTCATTGAAGATAGGGCGTGGCCAAGAGCATTTTATAAACCCCCACATGGCTGAGAATCACTATGCTTTGGGAGTCACCCACTACCCCACGAGGACCTCAGGAATAATCCGTGGGAGTATCTGCCTTCTCCCCTTCCTCCAACTTCCAGTTTCCATAAGCCAGCTGCCTTGCATATGAAATACACCTGGTGTGCGAATATGGCAGAATAGATATGCTACTAACATTGCCAGAGTTAGCAAATCAAAATGCAGGACATCCAGCCGAATTTGTATCTTCGATGTATTTAGGTGTGGGACAAACTTGTACTAAAAAGTACGCATCGTCTATCTGAAATTCAAATTTGACTGGGCCTCCTGTATTTTACCTGGCAACTCTGTATGCTTCCTGTATTCTTGGAATTCAAGTTGTTTTTCCCTCATAAAATACACTTTCTGATTAATATGCCATGCACTAATAAAGTGTTTCCCAAAGAATGCTCTGTAGGCTATTAATAGGAATCACTCAAAAATAGAAAAAAGCCGAGAGTCACATGGCCAAAGATGGTTGCTTTCTCTCAAGCACACTGGCTTGGGTTCTTCTGTATTCCAACGTACATTGTGACTCGCCAAGAGCAGAATGTGGTAGGCGCATGTCCCAAACCTATCATCCCACTGAGTGGTTCCTTTCCTTCTGGAGTTTCTCACAGGACTGAAATTTCTGTTGAGACACACTAATCCCCCACCAAGGACCAATGCGTCTTTATTTATGACGAGCGTGACGGATGTTTTGAATCTGCCTCACCGATTTACTTCACTCTCCTCTTCTCTTTTGCTCTTGGCTTCTCTGGTGGGGAATACACATCAGGGTGAAATGTACCTTAACGGCTCCCTCTTTTGACTGGGTTAGGTTTAGTTAGAGATGGCGTTTACAATGAGGAGTCTCTGGAATGCAGATTTTACCTCAGTGTTGAATGGAGGACACCTAAAGCAGGTGTACAGGGCCAGCTACATAGTCTATGGAGCCCAGAACAAAATGAAGATGTGGGTTCCTTGATTAGAAATTATTAAAAATTTCAAGATGGGCAACAGCACATCATTAAACCCTGCAGAGGGCACACAGGTGGCATGCCCATGAATTCAGCCCTGCTGGAGCACCATTCTCAGTGCCAAGAGAAAAGAGAGTCCTTACCCAGAAAACCCCAGAAAGAGTTTCCAAAGGCTAATAATCAGGATTATCTTCAGATACCAAAAGGTCAAAAGTGGAAGCAAGGTCACTAGACTGGGCCCCAGGGGACATAAAATTTTGACGTTTTGTTCATTGTGGATTTTTACATTAATTTTGTATTTTAAAAACATGGCATTAGGGATATTTTATCTTGATTTTGGTGCTGTCTTAGTTTTCTCAGGTTGCTGTAGCAAAATACCCTAGATCGGGGGACATAAAGAACAGAAATTTACTTCTCTCAGTCCTGGAGCCGGGAAGTCTAAGATCAGCGTGCCAGCAAATTCAGTTTCCGGTGAGGGAGCGTTCTCTTCCTGGCTTGCAGACGGCCACCCTCTTGCTGTGTCTTCATATGGCCTTTCCTTTGTACGCATATCGGAGGTAGGGAGGAGTAGGGAGGAGACAGAGAGAGAAAAGGAGAGAGAGAGAGAGAGAGAGAGGAAGCAAAGGGGACATCTTTTTCTCTTCTTATAAGGCCATTAATCCCATCATGAAGGCCACATCTTTGTGACCTAATCTAATGCTAATTACTTCCCAAAGAGTCCCATCTGCAAACACCATCGTGTTGCGAGTTAGGGCTTCACCGTATGAATTTGGGGGGCACATACTCAGTTCATAACAGGTGCCCCCCAAATTTTAGGCAGGGCCCCGAACCAAAGTTTTGGTCTAGCAAAAGATGATGAAGAAAGTAGGCTTTATCATTATTTACTTAAAAAATATGTTTTTAAAAGGGGAACGTTTTCTTAATTTAGTTTTTTTTTATAATTTTTTTAATGCTTTTATTTATTTTTGAGAGAAGAGAGAGACAGAGCATGATCAGAGGAAGGGCAGAGAAAGAAGGAGACAACAGAATCTGAAACAGGCTCCAGGCTCTGAGCTGTCAGCACAGAGCCCGATGTGGGGCTGGAACTCACAAACCCTGAGATCATGACCTGAGCCGAAGTTGGACACTTTGCTGACTGAGCCACCCAGGTGCCCCTTAATTTATTTTTGTTTTACAACTCACACACAGAAATACATACATGTATACATAGATCCATCCACATACCCCAATGAATAAATATAACTTCTTGGAAATAGCTGGCACAAAATCTAGAATCATTCTTTAAGATGACTTTAAACAGAAATTAAAAACATAAGATTAATCTATTATTTTTTCATTAGAATTATACTTATTTCATAGAAACAATTGTCCCAAAGAAGGCAAATTTCTTTTTTAAAAAGTTGTAGCCAGGGACGCCCGGGTGGCTCAGTCGATTAAGCGTCCGACCTCAGCTCAGGTCATGATCTCACAGTTCGTGAGTTCAGAACCCACGTCAGCTCTGTGCTGACAGCTCAGAGCCTGGAGTCTGCTTTGGATTCTGTGTCTCCCTCGCTCTCTCTGCCCTCCCTGCCCCTCATTCTCTCTCTCTCAAAAATAAATAAACATTAAAAATAATGTTTAAAAACTTGCAGCCAAATATATTTTATCTGCTAATTTATCTGGTGTATGTTTTTATCTTTCTCTATATTAAAAAAGTTAGCTGATTAAGCATAACTTCTCAATGATGGAAAAGAAGTTTTTTCTTAAGTTATTTTCTTAAGTTTCTAGAGTCCTTAATTGTTGTTTTATTGTTTCAAGTGTCATCTGAGTGCCAAGAGTCATTTCTTCACATTTTGGCAAAAATGCTATTCTTTTCTTTGGTGATTGAAGCCTCCTCCACTGTCAGTCCCCATGCCTCCCAGGGGGCTGATGTCACCCCCAAAGACAGGCCAGTCCCAGGGCCCGGCCACAGATGGTCAGCAAATTCTTTCCCCTGCCATGGAGTGATTGCTCATGGACCAGCGAGTGATCTATGTGACCCCAATGAGAACCAGCCCCAGGCTTTTGATGGAATTCTTAGCAAAAGCACTTCCAGCTGCCATCTTGGCCACTCCTGGGGAGAGGCAGACAGAAGAATGCACACACAGAGGGAGAGGAGTCAGACCTGGCAGGGACGGATCCCTAATGACAGTTTTTGAGCACCTGGATCAAGCCATGTCTGAAGGAAGTCTCACCCCAGACTTATTGTTATGGAAACAGTACTGACAAACATTATGCATAGAACTGTCAGAACTGGAGGTGAGCGATGCCTGTAGGGCAGACGCGGCTTCTCAGTAATACCACAGTCAGTCTGAAGGCCCATTACTGACATCTCCCCTCGGACTATGTTAGATGCCTCCTTATAACCTGGATGGCTATACCCGTCATGAGAAATTTTAGTTGCCTGCTTACCTGTCTCTGGACGAAGATAAGCTCCTTGGAGGCTGCTTTCAGGGGAAAGAGCCTTCACTTGGTGCTTACTAAGTGTTAGGCTCTATTGGTCACAAGGCTCCTATAAAATACCTGTGCTTTTTTTGTGTCCATGTGCCTGGCTTGTAGTCTGTCTGTGTGTGTCAGGGGCCAACTAGGTAGCGAGGAATTCTCTGAACTTACTTTCCTTTAGAACATATATTGAAACTCAATAACAACTGAATCAACTCTTTAAAATGGGTGGATAAACATTTTCTCCAAAAAGACAGATAAATATTTAAAGTAAATATTTAAAGGCTTTTCAGGTCCTAAGGTCTCTTTTGCTGTTATAACGTGAAAACAGCCATAGACAACATATAAACAAATGAGGGAGCTGTGTTCCAATAAAACTTTATTTATGGACACAGAAATGGGAATTCCATGCAGTTTTTACATGTCATAAAATATTGGTTCTTCTTTTGGTATTTTTCAACAATTCAGAAAGCAAAAATGTTCATAGCTCTTGGCCTGTACAAAAACAGATGGTAAGCTGAATTTTGCCTATAGGCAGTAATTTGCATACCCTGGTTCAGAACTTAGATCAGTACTTTCCAAATATGATGTGAGCCACATATGTAATTTAAACATTTCTGGTATCTATAGTTAAAAAAAAAGGCAAAAAGAAACAGATGAAATTAATTTTAGTAATATATTTCATCCCCTCCAATATAACTAAGATATGATCACTTTAACATATGTTCAATATAAAAATTAATGAATGCTATGTTTTACATTCTTCACATTTGCACTAAGATTTTGAATTCTGGTATGTAACTTTACTTTGAAGTACGTTTCTATTTGTATGCTAAGTTTCCGTCAGAAATACTTGATTTGGATTTAGATTTCATAACATTTACAGCAGAAAATAGATTCACATACACAAGTTGTTAAAAAAATTCTTTAAAGTTTTCCGGTAGTTGAATCAAGTATTGGTTTTTAATTTTTTTACCATTTATTTATTTTTGAGAGGGGGGAGTGGGAAGGGGAAGGGGCAGAGAATGAGAGAGACACAGAATCCGAAGCAGGCTCCAGGCTCCAGGCTCTGAGCTGTCAGCCCAGAGCCCGACGCGGGGCTCCAACTCACAAACTGTGAGATCATGACCTGAGCCGAAGTCAGACGCTTAATAGACTGAGACACCCAGGCGCCCCAAATATCAGTTTTTAGATGTGTTAAATAAAATTTTAAAAAAAATTTAGTTTATTAATTACTCTGGCCACATGCTCAATAGGTACCATGCAATGTCGGACAGCACAGACTCAGAACAACAAAAGATTGGGTTTTTTTGCCAAGAGGAGTATTTTCGCTGGCATGACAGAATGCTTAGTAAATGGTGATTATAAAAAGCGGATTGACAATGGCAGTGTTTTAAATGTTTTTAAGTTATTTGCAGTCCATATATATATATATATATATATATACCCTCTACAGCCTGTAGCTCAGGAGGACATCCCCTCCTTGGTTCCCCCCTGGAGCCCTCATGCCCGGACTCTAGTGACTAAGGAAGAGAAAAAAACATGAAAGGTTGTGGGAAGAGGTAGCTAGTGGCAGATCCTGTAGAGCCTGGTGAGCAAGAACGGAGATTTTATACTTTCTCCTCAGCCTGATGGGCCATTGTTGGAGACCTTTGAGTTGCTTTTGGAGAACAGGCTTTAAGGCGGGAAGGTAAAGTGGAGGTCAGTTGTGAGGCTATTGCAGGTTTGAGGGGAAAGAAAATGGCGGCGCAGGGCCGTGATGAGCTAAAGCAGGGAAGGCACCTGGGGCTCCTAACTGGAGGAGGCGTTTCACCCTAAGGCCATGGTCGTGCTCCTGCGGGTGGTACAATCCTGGGAGTGAGCAGCCCCTTCAGTGTTGGCCCTGCCGGCTTGGAGGTGAGGGCTTCTGTGGAGGAAGTGAGAGAAGTCACCAGAACTGGCGTCTGTTTTGAAGGAAGAACCTACAGAATCGACTGATGGACTAGACATGGAATGTGAGAGAAAGAGGGGAGTCAAGTCTGCTGTCGCATTCTCCATTTTCACCGTGAATCCAGCCCGCCCCCGTAGAGCCCTGCGCTGCTCACCCTGCCCTGTTGGCAAGTCCGCCGGAGCACAGAGGTGTCCTGAAAACGGAAATTTCAGTTAAACACATCTTGAAATGGCAAGTTCAGTTGTGCAGCCCCAGTCTCCTTCATTGTAACAAAGGTCATACTGTCCATAAAGCTGGACGGTTTATGGTCCCTCTGCATTGTGAACCAGCACAGGGCTGCCTTGGCCTTAATACACCTATAAGAAGTCCCAGCAGGCTCCCGGACCCTGGGGTAGCATTGCTGCATGAACCCTGTTTTCACCCAATCTCAGATGCGAAGGTTGCCTTGACCCTTCACTCCATCAAGCAGGGCGTCAGCCCATCCCCGCCCCCCTGCTCCCCACTCCTCTGCCTGGAATGGAAATCCAGCCTCTTTCTTTCCCCCTTCCCCCACCATCCCCACCCCTCTCAAATTCCATTTTACAACACACAAAGCAAGATAGCCTTTGTTAAAAAGTTTAATGTTCTTAATTAGTTGAATCGGTTGGGCTAATTAGAATACCAATTAGAACTGGCAGGGCTATTGTTAATTTGAAAGTGCTGTGGTCTAGTGTTAATCGCTATTAAACCTTATAGTTTGTGAAAGATAGAGAGAGGATGAATTCACAAAATACATTTTAAATGTGAAAGGTCTGCGGTCACAGGGATCCCCGCCTGTCAGGGAGTATTCCAGGGAGGCAAGACCACAGAGAAACACAGTTGCTAAAGACGTGGGCCCTGCAAGGGGCAGGAGAGCCTCTCTTTTCAAAGAATGTTAAAAGCCTGCAATGTGTTTTACTAAAATAGCCGAAGTGTTTGATTCACCTAATGGACTAATGATCTGGAATGATTCTTTAAAAAACAAAACAAAACAAAACCAGTGTTGAAGTTACCAGGGCACAGAAAAGTTTCTGTCATTACCAGAACGGTGCGTCCCTTTTGGATTGTAACTTCCTAACTCTAAGGAGCAACCCTCAGGATTAAAACTTCTCTTTTGTTTCTGGTCACTGTGTGACTGGGAGAGTCACAACAGGAAACCCCTAGAAACAAAGTCATTGCGCGAAAGAAGTTCCGTGTTTGGATGGTGGTGATGCGTGAGTCCTTATTTTCATGTCTCATTTGGAAATGACTAAATGGATAAGCAAGTCCTAATTTATGTTTGCAGACAAGTATAAAAATCACTCCTCGTTTTCTCAACAAGCAAATATGGAATGGACAATTATAGCTATTCTTACCGTACATTTTCTGAGAGATGACTTTATTTTCCCTGTATTCCAGTGATAAAGACAGAAGGTATTGCCATCCATCGTTGCTGGTGTCCTCTCAATATATCTGTGATACATTTCCAGAAAATAAGCCGTGCAGTTTATAGAAAACAAATATAAAGATATATTTTATCATATGTATTATGGCACTGTTAGGAAACAAGGAATCTTTTTAAATGGTGAATTGCCTCACAAAGGATATAAAAATGTTCAGTGCAATTGCCACCTCAAATCTTCTTGGAGCTAAGTGGAGCATAAATTTAAAGCAGACAGACCAACAAATAAATAACTGACTGAGTGACTACGCGAGGAGTATTTGCGTACAAAAATTTGTAGGGAAACGAAGGTTTATAACCCAGAATGTGCTCCAAGTGTTTCTTAAGGTGCACGGTGGCACTGATATCAGGGGAACTAGATAGAAATCGCGTCTAAGTTAATCCAGGTCGTTGTATTAAATCCCAGTTGTCTCTGATCCGGCTCTGCTAGCGATAGAGGCATTGTGCTCGGTGTCTGCCCCACAGATGCCAGCTACGTTGGTGAAAAAGACCTGATTGGAGTCTATTAGGGAAGACTGAAGTCAGGCAGAACAAACAAAATAATACTTGATAACATCAAAACAGATTTGTTGTCTTTCGATGTGGGTTCACGCTCCCCATCGGGCCTTTTGCCTCGCCATTAATGTCTTCACATTGACTTGCAATCCTACTCACCGGCTCTGATTCTTTCAGGTCGACTAGTTAAGTGTTAGCTTTAGGTTATGGTTAAAAGTATTTTTGTTTAGCTTTTACTTTTATTTTTAACCTATGTGTAAATAAGGAGCTGTTTTTTATAAGACACCAAAGAATCCAATTATCAATATCTGTCAAATATCTGTTAAGTGTCGGAGATCCTTCTCTGAGCATCCGAGAGAGGGGAAAAACCAAGAGAGGTGAAGCGACGACCCCGGGTCAAAGTCTGACCTGGGAACTATACTGATCTACTGGTCGCTTTTATTTCCGTTCATTTTATTTGAGTGCATTTCATCTTACTCATTTCCTTGCTTATGTTTTGTAGCTGCTTTTTCTCCTTGTAGGCAAATCCCTAGATAAATTTTTCCTATAGTCGAATCATAAATGCCTTCATTAATTCATCTATGCAGTAATCTAACATTTATTATCTACTCTGTACCGGATAGTGTTCTAGGCTTTCAGGTACGGAG
The DNA here is from genome assembly GCA_030068075.1 of Paguma larvata. Classification (NCBI taxonomy): domain Eukaryota; kingdom Metazoa; phylum Chordata; class Mammalia; order Carnivora; family Viverridae; genus Paguma; species Paguma larvata. The sequence goes on from CM057834.1 coordinate 58,506,869, forward strand.
GTGCAAACATAAGGCACCCATGCCAAAAAAGTTCTGAGTCTAAGAAGAAAGGGAAAAGTATCAAGGTATAAAGGTTGTAATGCTGTCTAACACGCAGTGTTTCAGGGTCAAGAGTAAGGTGCTTGGAAGGGTAAAAGATGGAGTAAGAAACTTGCTCTCTTGGCAGGAATGGGGAGGCGGGGTCTGAAGAACAATAGGACCACGATGAGACTGCAGAGGCTCTGGCTTATGGTTTGGTGGGAGGCATTTGACGTCATTCGAACCTGAAAAATATAACGCAAAAGCAAAGTAAAAGTACAACTCTGAGGTAAGATGCATGTATATTTTCTTTCTAGAATCTCCGGAGGACAGGAGTTGAGCCACAACATAATTGTGTGGTCCAGAAAGTTATTTCATAAATTAACCCAGCTCGGCCATGATTTTTCATCCACAAAGCATCTGTGGGATTGGACCCATATGACGTACTTTCAGAAAATGCTTCTGGCACCCATAAAAGGTATGTGAACATCAAAGAAAGTATATACAGTTCATTTCCCTTTTAGAAAGGCTGTTCGGAGAACCAATGAAATAATTTTATTTCCCTTTCGGTTTGACTCGAGACTAAAAATATCCCTTATTACCGAAGAAAGCATTCACACCAGGTCAGGCTCCTTCCCCTGAAAATAGGTTCAGTGAAGTCCTATCACGATACCATTTCTCGTCCGTTCTGCCTCCCCAACCTCCCCGGAAACGTGTGAGCAAATCTCTCATTTTCCTGTGGGTGCTTCATGTCTGTTATTTGATGTCGGTGTGTCTGTGCATCTGTGGGTATGTTGATAGTTTCTTTGCCCTGTGTCATTCTGCAGAAATAGATTCACTCAGTCAACTAGATGGGAGAGCTTTGAGCTTAGCTATCAGCTGGAGGAACAAAGGGACTATGATCAGGAGAAGCCCCTGTGGGGAAGGTAGTCTACCCAGGCAGTCCCTTGAGGGTCCTCATCACCACTGGAGAACTGTTTTGACAGAACCGCTGAGTTGGGTGCGGAGTCAAATTCCCGGGACATCAAACCGGGACAGATTTCCTGCTCCCCCACAAACAACAGAGACCCCTCTGCCTGTGGGGAGTAGGAGGAGCCCAGTCTGAGGGGCACGCTGGCTTCCAGGGTTGGTTGGAATAGCTTGCTGGAGGCAAAAGGGCAAGGAACATTGAGTAGCAGAAATGGAAGCAAATAATTTATTTTTTCTCAAATTGCGAGCCCTGATGTCTGGCCCCAGATATGTGAGCATATTCTCCGTTCTTCGAACAAAAGAGACACACATGCTTATTCCACCCTTTTCCGCCTCATCTGGCAGCCGCTTTCTGGTCCAGCAGACACTAACATCTAATGAGTCAAACTTCTCATTTTCAGACTAATCAGTCGGCTGCACTAATTGCAAATGCAAATATGCAAATTTATATTAATTAATTACTCTGCTAATTAGTTCTGCGGTCTTTTTTGGGTAATAAATCATTGTGCAGTGGAAGGGAAACAAGTCCTGTCCCATTTCACTCCACATAAAAATTTAATGTACTCAGGGAAGAAAATATATATATAAAAAAAAAAGACACCCCGAGTTGATCACTGTGCTCCTCCTGACGGGCCCCCTCCAGAAAGGTGCAATTGTGAGAGGGCTTTCACATCTTCGGCAAATGCCATCACTAAGGTGCCTGTTAGCAATTTAATTATCACATTATGAGCTTCAGAAAAAGCCAGTTTGCTGTGCTGCAGGCTGTGACATGGAGCTCGGCAGTTCACCCACTTTGCAGCAAAACACTTATAAATAAAATGAGAACGTAGAGAGGGAATCACATTTCTTTGCTGAAACGCCGTAGCTTGGGATCCGACGTTTTCAGGGGTTTGGTTGTTACTGTTGTTTCAGGCCGAAATGATCACCTTGCTTTCGGTGCCCTTGAATGAAAAGTTTTATGTTTCGGGTTTTAGGGATGCAGTGAAGACTGTGTCAGGGGAGGGGGGTTGGGAAGAGGGAGGTGACGAGGAGCTAGCAGGAGAGGAATTGTTCTCCACGTGTCTAGGAGTGACGAGCACGCATATTTATTTCATAAATTCTTATTGGAGACCTACTCTGTTAGCAGCTACTCACTGTAGGGGAGAGAGCCACATGTAAGTGATGCGTGGAAATGCCGTCTCCCGATTAGACTGTGAGTTCTTTGAGGATAAGAGGCTACATCTGATTGATTTCTGTGTTCCCAGTTTTATACCCAGATAGAGCATTCGGTAAGTACTCACTGAATGAATGAATGAATGAATGAATGAATGGCGGCAGCCTTCAAAGGACCTCAAGTCTAGTTAGGGTAACAATAACTGTTCCTTGTACGGCTTTGCTTTTTTGTTGGGCAGGTGCTGAGTGATACTCAGTGATCAGATGAAAGGAAGGAGCCATGGTGGTTAAGATTGAAATCCTCCCGCGTTAAATGTCCCTTCATTTCCTTCTCCTTCTCGACAAGAAATTTCTACTTCAATTCCCCGTGCTCATTCCTTTCTATTGTGCCTTCTCCACGTGGGATTTGATGTGTAAGCACTAAAGAGGAAACTGCGGTCATTACAGCTGGGCCACTGGCATCCGAGCCCTAGCTCAGCCACTGGAGGTTCTGTAATCTTGGGCAAGCCATTTAACCTCATGGGTGAACACAGAGTGATGGGCTTATCACCGGCACTGTGGATGCTGGAGCTTTGTAGTCAGGCAGCTCAGCACCCATTCCTTACCTCCCACCTGCTCTCTATGTGACTTGAGGTCTTTAATTTTTACTGTTTGTAAGAATTCTTTATTTTGGGGGCACCTGGGTGGCTCAGTCGGTTAAGCATCTGACTTTTGATCTCGGCTCAGGTCATGATCTTATGGTTCTTGAGTTCGAGCCCCACTTTGGGCAGCGCGCAGAGCCTGCTTGGGATTTTGTCTCTCCTCTCTCTGCTCCTCCCCAGCTCATGCATACTGTCTCTTTCTCTCTCTCAGGATAAATAAATAAACTTTAAAATTCTTTACTTTTGGATTTTTTGAAAAATTAGGATGTAGGACGTATGTGCAGGGTATGAAAATTTAAAACTACACAAGAAAACTAATAAGAAATGAGTGTCCTTCCTTGATTCCTAGCCTCTCTGTCGCCTCCCAGTGCCAACAACTAATCCTGTGCATCTCCCAGATATATAGAGATAGTGCATGCGTGTCTATTTTCCCACACACAAATAAATGATAACATACCGTAATACTCTCATGCATCTACTCTTAACATATTGGTACCTATAAGCTACCTCACACTTAAAAAATTTTTTTAATGTTTATTTTATTTTTTAGAGAGACAGAGACAGAGAGCTAGCATGAACAAAGAAGGAGCAGAGAGGGGGAGACACAGAATCCAAAGCAGGCTCCAGGCTCTGAGCTGTCAGCACAGAGCCCGACACGGGGTTCAAATTCATGAATCAGGACATCATGGCCTGAGCTGAAGTCGGACGCTTAACCGACTGAACCACCCAGGCGCCCCAACCTCACACTCTTTAAACCAGCGTATTTTCATTGTAGGAGAGCACAGTAATTTTTTTTTTTTTTTTGTATTAGCCACCAATTGATGGACATTTCATTCCCATTTTTCTGCTACTACAAATAATGTTGCAATTAACATCCTTGTACATACTAGATTTCACCCATGTGGAGGTAATCTACAAGACGATACCTACAAAAAGATTGCTGGACCAAAGGATACATACTTTTAAATTTTGAACATTACTAAACCCATCCTCTCTCCAAAACCCCTTTTCCTTCTTATGATATTTCAGTGTATGTTAATAAGCTATAAATAACTTCTTTCTTTGCTGCCCTCTGTCAGCAAGGACAATGCTGCCCGATCATATGTGTACAACAGATGCTTGTAGATCGAGTGGTGGATCCCGAAGTGTTTCCCCTGCTTGTGACAGGCCCCTCATCGGCCCACACAGCCCACTTCTCTTATCTTCTGTCTTGATGCCAACACAATTCGGATATTATTTTCTCAAAGATAAAACAAAATAAACATCTTTTGAATATTCCATGGCTCATGCTGGATGATTAGCGATTCTTCGGCAGCATCCTCCAACCTGCTGGTCTTGGAACAGCCTTGGGAAAGGCCTGTGAGGCCCTTCTGTGGGTTTCTGTGTGTGGGAGAATCCCTACCCTTCCACTCTGCGGGGCATATGGCTTTGCTCTAATCAGGCCCAACGGGGAAGAGCTGGGCTGGTTATTTATTTAATATCAGCAGCGCTAACCATCTTAGATCATAATTAGACTGATAGAAGTGGATAGTGATGCAGATTTTAAGAATACAAAAGGGTATGGTTCAAAAATCTAGAGCACCGAACCTTCAAAATTCCATCCGAAAGGAAAAAGAAAATCAAATGTTATTAATAAATGCTTTATGAAAGTGAAGGGAAAAATGTAAGCATGTTTTCGTTAGCAAATTAAATTATAAACCCTATGCCGTGTATTAGATGTGTGATGTATTTGAGTCATATTTTTCTAGAAGAAGAGGTATTTTTCAATAGATTATTTCTCCTAGCCCACGTTTCGAATGAGAGAGGATCGAGTTTTGGTTTCGGTTTTGGCCTCACCATTTCTTAACAATCAGCTGTAGTTACAGGATGATGCTAATAAGCCGAGGTTGAGAATTTCACGTCCTAAAATGACCAACAGGCTCAGCGTAAGGAGCTGCACTCTGTACCAGCACGCCTAGCCCCCTCTTCCGGGAACGTGCACCGCTGCTTATAAAAAGAAATGCGTTAGGTTTCCAGGAAAAGCAATTTAAAATCTATGCCCTTTTCGAACATATTCTTTTATACCCATGTTTTAGCATGAAAAAAATGGCAATCGCCTCTAATCTTGCAATCCGAAGATGACTACTGTAAACATTTAGGGTTATACCCTTCCAGACTTTTGTCTCTAGCCACATCTGGAGCTGTGAGTATCCATGTCTACAGACGCGTCCCTGACATTCTCGGGATTTGCGGGATTTGCGCTGAGGCTGCAGCTAGATCGGTAGGTCAAGGCGCTTTCTGATTGGTTAGAGTCGTGCTTCCCAATTTTGTAAATACTTTGGGAATCACCTGGAGGCTGTTTAACCAAAGTGGAGTCAACCTCTCCCTACTGTTTTGTGGGGGTGCTCGTGACTCATTGGTGTCATTTTTTTTTTTTTTCCAAATGCACAACCTCATGTTTATGGCTGCGGAGTGTGCAGTTGCGGGAATGGACATTTCACAATTTACCCAGCCAGTCTTCTGTTATGGGACATTTTGAATTGCTTTCGGTTCAGTCGTTTTTACGTTTACATGTCATCCTATTGTATGTTTGTGAGCCTCCCCTTTCCTTTGTTATCTTCGTTGCTTACATTTCTTTCCACTAGTGGTTTGTTCTACCCTTATTGTTCTCTAGTCCTCATTATCTTTTTATTGAAAATATTTGAATCCATCTTTATCAGCATTAGGATTTAATCAGTTTCTGCTAATTTCCCCACCTCCAATCTCCTGTGAGAGTAGATACTTTTGCTTTTATTATCCCTTCCCACCTCCAATTCTCAGCTTGACGTTTAAATAATGGGGGGTTTTTAGATCCATTTCTTGAAGTACAATTTGTGTCTCTTCTTTCCAGAATTATGTTTGACATTTGCATCACTTCTATTTATCTTAGCAATTGTTTAGCGATTAAGTCTGAACTTTCCTGCTTTCATTGCTCACTGCCATTTCTTTTAAACAACATTTTACATATATTTAAATTCTTAATTTTGATGCCTTTCTCAATGAACTGAAACACTTTTTTGAGGACATTTCAGAAAAGGCATGTGCGTGACCGACATTTTTACTTCTTGCCTATCAGAAAAAAAATCTTTCTCTCTTCTCTTGTCTTCAAGCATAAATGGCAGAGGATTCGTTTTAAAGTTTTTCTTCAAATTTCTTTGTATATTCCTGCCGATTAGTTTCTGGCTTTGAGTTTTGATCCATTTGTTTGTTTGTTTTCTCTCTCTCTCTTTCTTTCTTTCTGGAATACCTTTTAAAATAAATTATGCATGCCTGAATATATATAGATTTTTTTCTTTGTCTTTCAAATAGAAAATTGTAACTCGAATTTGTGTATGTGTGTGTGCGTGTGTGTCCACATGCCTTCCTTCCTTGTCTTGTGTATTGGACCCATGGAATCCAGACTCATCTGGTATTTTTTTCATCACGGGAGTCTTTCTGTTGTTATTTCTTCGACAATTAATGCTCCTGTGTACTTCTATTTTCTGGTGTTCCTCCCATTGTACTCATACCATGTCTTGTGGATCTACCATCCATGTCATGGGTCTCCCTGCTAACCGTTTGTTTTATGCGTGTCCTTTCACACTGAGTTCCGGGAGAAGCTCTGAGGCTACTCCTCCAATTAAGGAGTTCAGTTTTCTGCACTATCTATTCTGCTCTTCACCTCTGTACCTGCAATCTTGCATTAGAAAATCCTGTTTTTGGGGGCCCCCAGGTGGCTCAGTCGGTTAAATGTCCAACTCTTGATTTCAGCTCAGGTCATGATCTCAGGGTTTGTGAGTTTGAGCCCTGCCTCGGGCTCTGTGTTGACAGCCCTGAGCCCGCTTGGGACTCTCTCTCTCTCCCTCTCTCTGTGCCCCTCTCCACCTCTCTCTAAAAATAAATAAACATTAAAAAAAGACAAAGAAAATCCTGCTTTTCATCTGAAATCATCCTTTCCTGCTGGCAGATTTTTTCCTTTGCAGAAATGCAACTCTGAAATATCCTGAATTCACAACAGTAGGGATTGTCATATAAACGGAATGTGCAACTTCACATGTACAATTTTTACAAGTTTCTTGTCAGAAATCTACCTCGTTTTGGGAATTTGACACTGCTGCTTCTTTTGGTCAAGTGAATCTTTTCATATGTCTAGTGAATTTTCACCTTGGAGAGAAGGAGCAGAGGTAGATGCTTGTTTATTTTAAAGTACTATGATGGCTTCATTGGCAATTTTCTAGATCTCTGTTCACAGGTATGTTAGTTCCAGACAAAAAAAAATGAAAACAACTTATATTTTCTGGGGTCTTGTTTTGGCAGATAGAGGTTCCAGATGCTTGAGAAGAGAAGAGACAGAGGGAAATATAGCCGGAAGCCATTTGAGTTCTGGACCCCATGATCTTCTCCCTGGTGTCCCTTACTTTCCTTTCGTGCCTGGCCTGCCTTGTATAGCCCAGGAAGCAGGATGACATCGTTGTCAGTCGCATTCACACTTTCTAGAAGTCCCCGGCAACATCTTTCTTTTCACCCAGTTGACTCTGTGTCACTCATTCTTGCCTAGAGATGCCGGCTACTCCAGATTAGAGGCAGAGCCAGCCACCTAGGCCTGTCATGCTCTCTACCGGTGTCATTTATAGCTACTCCAGATTGGCTTTGCCCTCCAGCTGGCCAAGTACAAGTTAAGAGAGAGGTGAGTGGCCCATAAACCGCCCTGTTCCCTGGCGTCATTCACAAAATTGAGATTTGTTCCCATGGCCCACCTGTTACCCTAGGCCCTACTCTTGTTAGTCTGGGGGTGTTGGTGAGGCTAGGCTGATGACTCCCTTTCCTCTTGGGCTCTTCCAGAGCCAGAAATTTCAGCCTGGGCATTCCATTCCTCAATTTTGACCCAGTCAGCTTTCTGTCTGGCATGTATCCTCTGACGACTATTTTTACATTCAGGGAATTTGCATAGTTGAGGCCATTAATCAAAATTATTGAATGACTATAAAGGATGTTGAAAGTGATGACAGTGTCCGCCCAATAGCCTTCTTGGTTTGTCTGCAGGACACAGAAATATCTGAATGAACGATTCAGGAACCATGATGATCCGTCATCTCTGTGACGTGACCCACTCGCCTATATATAGATACCCAGGCTTTGAATTTCCTTTTTGACATTTGGCGTCATAAAAATATAGATGCCCCCTAGGGATCTTGAAGATCAAAAAACATTTTTTTCTCCCAAGCCCTAAGATCTTTTAGGCAGAGGTATATTCCAGTGAGGTTGACTGATCTGTCCTTCTGGGACTTTCCCCAGAGTGTTTGTAAAAGAACGGAAATAATAAATAGCTTGTTTACAACTTCCATTCAAGTTGCTTTGCTCTTACTCCAACCTCCTGTCTTAAGGCATATGCTGAGCTTTACAGTTCAGAAATCAAACACCTTAGAACATTTATTTAAAGGCAACTACACTTCCTGCTCTTTCTGGGGAGATGGGCTCACCATGTCCCTAGACCTCCCAAGTGGTTACTCACATTACGGTGGTGGCCCAGCCTTTCGGGCACGGTCCCTCTGTTGGCAGCAAACGGTTTCCTCCCCAAACCTTTTGACTCCACAAGTTTGCAACCATTAATTCTTAAGGGTTTTGGCAAATCTCCCCAGTTAAATATTAAATAATAAATATGGACCTGATGGTAACAGGGCTTTGTGAAGTCTGTTTGAAATGTTCTTTAAAATATTAAATTCAAATAAATGATTGAATCAGAACAAAGGATATATCTTAAGACAAATTCAGCCAAGTCTCTTTAACCTTTGAGTTTTCAACATAGATTAGAACAGGAGGGCAGCCCACGCTTTCCTAGCAAATTGAAATGGGATTTTTGAAGCAGGTCTTGCAAATACAGGTAACCCATACCTAGGTTTGATCTGCCTTTGCCATTTTGGGGGAGAGATTTTGCTGCCTATTGTTTAATAAGAATGTGTGTGGCTGTTTTTTTTTTTTTTTAAACACTTACATTCAAAGAAGCAAAAAGCAAATCCTTGAAAACACTAGCTTTGGGCGCTATGTTTATTCCTTGTCAATGTCTTCCATATGAAATCTGTTCTGCTTATAATATCTCCCACAGTTGGAGCTCTGAAAAAAATCTGTTTCATATCTGCCCTTTGCACTTAGCTTATTTTGTTTTACACTTCCCCAAGTTATCTGTCTGTAAGCAGTCGCACTCAGAAGCAGGCAGTCCCAGGGGAGGAGGACTTGGCGAGACCGCCCTGCATTTCCAGAGAACCAGGACTCTTGACACTCGGGCTGTTGTCTTCCTTGGGGAGGAGGTAAAGGAGAAAAGGGTGGCTTCAGCAGCTGGGATAAAAAGACTAATAAAGACTAGTAAAGCCAAATTCTGCCTCCTTCTCACTCCCTCACCCTGTGCCAGGCTGGTCCACCCATTATCTCTACTCTCGAGTTTAGGCTCTGCCACTGTGTCTCCATCTGCTCCGTTTGCTTCCCTACCACCGAGCAACCTCCCATAGTTCTCGACAGAGTCTGTCCGGGACATTGACTCCACGTACCCAAGCTTTTCAGAAATAGAGTGCGGCATGGTTGGACATGGAGCACGCACGATAAAGAGACGTCGTTATAACTGGATGTGGGTGGCTCGTTAGAAGCAGCATGGTTGACCTCATGAGGCATCATGGGGATACCTACCAAACATCTCTGGAGTGAAAGTCTGTGGGCTGCAAGGGCTTCTGAGAGGAGTGGGGATGAGAGCCATTTCTCACATGGGCTTCAGTATGGGAGGCAGGGATGTCTGTGCCCACCCTGGAGACAGGATGTTCCAACACAAGAGACCATGGGTCTCAACTAAAGCCCTATAATCTGACCCCCATTTTTTTTGTATACCTTGTCCTCTTTCCCCACCAACCCCCCATTGATGTTCAATCTGGGGTCAAGGATCTCCTTTGCTTCAGAGATAGACAAATAACGCACTTAGTGGATTCAGGAAAGCTTAGAACTTATCCAAACCAGTAAAAGGAGGTTTAAGATCTAGAGAAAGAAATCTCCCTTGGAAACCCAGGAATAAGATGCCCATCTTTCTTCTACAAGAAAGAGATACATACATTATCTTTGCGGGAAGCTCCCATGGTTGTGGAACTACCTTTGATGGAGCCTTGTTTGGAGCCTGTTCATAAGTTGCTAGGCTGAACTTCTCCCAGGGATCATGATGGACTTGGACCTCCCCCCTGTTCAAAGGACTGTTTAAAGGCACTGTCTTTGGTTCGTATATGTCCATCTTGTTCGTGCCACTAGAGGTCCTCGTTGGTTTATTCAGGACAGAGCAAAAGCCAGTTTTTGAGATAGAAACCACCAGAAAGAAGCTTCGATTTCAATTCTCTGTCATTTCAGGCTGTGTGGTTTTGGGCAAATTACCTAGTGCCCCTGAGCCTCAGAGTTCTCATTTTCACAATGGGAAGAAAAAGGGGTCAAGAGCCTTACATTTGCTGAGGACCTACATGTGCCTGAGAGAGCTTCTGTTTTAGTTGGAATTCCTCCAAAGCCAGAGACAAGGACTTGGGTACAGTGGCTTGTTTGGGAAATGTGGATCCCAGTAAATAGCAGTGAAGGTCAAGGGGGAGTGTGATAGGAACTAGGAAAAGCCAAAGTAAGGGTCTGCTATGGAAGGGTTGGTGAGGACAACCTCAATTCCAGTAAGACCTCCTCAAGAAGTGTCTCTAAGGACAGGAAGCCGGGTCATTTATCCACCGGCTCCCATCTCATGAGGGTTGAAGGGGCCTCTGATGATGATGCGTCTTCAGAGTGGAGTGGAGAAGGCCCTGGGACAGAAGGTGGGGGCTCATGGCGCCATGTAGGGTAGTTGTGTCTGAAATCAGATGAGCAGCCACTGAAGTCAGACACAAGCCAAAGGATGTGGTGCAGGTACCTGAGCTCTGGTGCTCAATACTATGTGTATATAGATACACACATTCCGTTTGACACATATGCAGGGATCTAATATCTTCTTCCCAGAGTTGAGACAAGCCTTTAAGGCGATAGCAGCATTGATGTATGCTTGACACAGGGGAGAGTTTTACAAATGCAGCTTAGCTGCTTGTTGGGACAGGAAAAGTGTACACTCACTATCAAAGAATATTCCTTCCACCGGGACCGTTGTGTTTTGAGGAGATGGGAGTATAAGGAAGAAAGGGGCCATCTACCAATGAGTCCTTTGCTAGTGGTCCAGCAACTCCTCTCACTGCTGAGACCATCCCCAATGGACGCTTATTAAAGGAATGAATGTAGTCTTAAGATTTTTCTTTGCTTACCTATGGAGGTGCGAGATCTAGATGTTTTTGAGATGACTGATTGAAACACCAATCGGCTGAAAACCTTCACCATCACGTAAAGCACCCACAGAATGGGACTGGGACCACATTTGTGTATAAAATATTTTTTAAAAATTTTTAATGTTTTTATTTATTTTTGAGAGAGAGAGAGAGAGCATGAACAGGTTAGGGGCAAAGAGAGTGAGAGGGAAACACAGAATCTGAAGCAGCCTCCGGGTTCTGAGCTGTCAGTACGGAGCCTGATGTGGGGCTCGAACATGTGAACCTCGAGATCATGGCCTGAGCCGGAGTTGGACACTTAACCAACTGAGCCACCCAGGGGCCCCTGTGTATAAAAGCTTTTTAATGTAATCATTATTACATTCCACAAAGTAATGCTTTTCCAAACCTAAATAAATAAATCTGTGTTAGATAGGATTTGTGAACCTGTCAGGAAAAAAAAAATTAATTTTTTAATCCAGTGGAATATGTTGTGGGCCTGACAGCAGAACAAAGTTTTGAGTTGGTAGCCAGCGAGGAGACAAAGCCTCACTGTCTGTGAGGAAGGATTACCAAGGTGTTTACTCACCGGGCCTGACTCTACTACCTAGACAGCACACAGCTATGTTACTACTAAGAATCATCCAAACCTCAGTTTGTCTGAAATGGATTGCTTGAAATTCGTGGTGAAATTTTCCAAAGAGTTTAACAAAATCCAGTGGTTTGCTGTCTCTTGTTTAGCCTAGTTCATCTGGAGCTCGTGATCAGCCAAAGGTAGTTCTAGTAAAAATACATACATATTCTAAACCGCGATATGCTCCGTGCCCTCCTTTCTGTCCCCACAGACTCTGTCTTAGTTCAAGTCACTCTCAGCTGTTATCCAAATCATTGAAACCTTCTTTGTACCAGCGTTTGCCTCTTGGCTTTGCCTCCCCGCCTCCCTCTCTCCAGTCCGAACTCCTGCCCCAAATTGCAAATCTGAAGGTATATTTAAAAATCTTTCAATGGCTCCCTATTTTTCAGAGGAAAATGAAAATGAAAAGAAAAGGAAAAAAGCTACCTCCTTTTTCAGCCCACTCCTGTCTCCACCCATTCCTGTGATTCCGGCCAGACTCCAGACTTTCAAACACCACATTCTGTGTCTGTGTCTTGGCTGGAAACGCCTTCCCCATCTTTCCCTGCCTCAACCCCTCTGTCCGGTCCTCTCTCCATATTCCTCTCCGCCCAGTTAGAACCAATGACCTTGCTCAATATGTCCAAATGTGCTTGATTCAACCACAGATAAAACAAAAGAAGCCTGCCTCTTTCTTGGAGGTGATTTGGTCAAACTCCAGCATGGCAACGGAGAGGCAGATGAGAGTTCTAGGCGCGGGTAAGAAAATGAAGTGTTATACATTCCCAGCTCCTCCTGAATCAAGGCTTCACTGTGCGGTTTAGCTATTTTATTTAAACTGAATTCCACAAGCACCCGGCCTCTGTGCATTTAAATACACGGACCTTGGAAGTTTAAGCAAATGGTATGTTAGTGATTCTTGGGTTTTCCACCATCGTAAGTTGTCTGATACCCTTTATTATCTCAACAATATCTCTATGGGACTTGACTGATTGTAATATAAATATTTCTGTGCTCTACCTAGTAGACTAATTAAGTAACACAGACATTGCCTCCTTAATATTCAATATAATAAGATTTGACATATTTTTCAAAGCAGATAGAAAGTGAATCTGATTCTGGTTGAATAAAGTGTCCTGCAGCTAAGCTCTTGGAATTCCGTAGTTATAAAAATCAGTAGGTTGGCAGTTTAGTTTGCTATCACAAAGTACCTATTTTTAATCTGAGAAGTAAAATTATCCCAGTTCATCCCCAAATCAGAAAGCAATATAGTGACTCAAAATAACTCCTTTATGACTTTTGCCTTAGATAAGAAATGGAAGACCAGTTTTTATTGTATTATGCTACTAGCTAACATGTCTAACTTATATCACAGTGGCGTAAAACAGAAGATTCTTGTGTTAAGGTTTATTGTTACGTTACTTCCTTCGCAAAGATGTAGCAAACCCACTTAGAAGCAGCTCTGATTTAGAAAGCACAGTAAAGCAGTCTCCTTTTCATTGGGACACTAATAATCCCAAACATGCATTGATTCCTTAATTTATGAACTCATTCATTCAACCCGATTTCAAAATACTTATTGAGCCCTGCATGCTGTGCCAGTGAACACTTCTTTCAGAGCCCATGTGATGAGCTGTTTATCTGCCCTCCATGGGAGAGCCTCGTCCAGGCTGCCCCTGTATCAGAGGCACTAGGCAGATTCTAGGTAGAAGTAGTTTTTAAAATAATATTTGGAATAGGACTACCAAGCAGGGCCAGGACAAGGGCGAAGTATTCACCCCAGGATCAAGGTCAAAGTGTGCAAATTAGGTGAGATGAACGAAACACCGAAATTTATTTTTTTAAGTGTTGCTGTAAAATACTTATCTCAGTTACTGAATGTGTGTGTGTGTGCGTGTGTGCCCCCTAAACTTCACACCCACGGCAAGTGCCTCACTCTCCTCTCCCCAGTCTTGACCCCGCCAGCAGGCAGACCTCATGGTTGCCTAAATGTGGTGCACACTGTGAAGCGGCCTCTCTCTTCCTGCTCTCCTGGGCACCTGCTTAAATATATATATCTAGGGATAAACCAATTTATTCCATAATATTAGCTTTAGACGTAATGTGTCAAGGAAAAGATAGATGAATGATTTTAATTTACACTATTAAGTAAATGACTAATATCAGTTCTTTCCAAGGATCAGATTTAGGGTCAAGAGGAAAAGCAAAGAAACCAAGTAGACACATGAGCCATGCAAGGGAGAAAATGCACAGACAGAAGAGACTGGGGACAAATAAGACAGACACATCTGTGTCCCAGTCAGGTTGATTCCAGGTGGTGGAAGGGGTAGAACCAAAGCTTTTAAGGCAAGGGTTAACGCTGTCTTATTTTCCATACCGGTAGATAGGTATTTTTTCTTGGAGGAAGAGCCGTGGACACAGCTTTGTGTTTCCTTCAAAATGTAGCTAATTTTAATGGACAAGAACAAAGAAATTTAGAGTTAATGGTGAACATCTGTCTATGATTAACCTCGACTGCACTTAGAAATTAGAGACAATCGCACCATTTCGAAATCATATTACCTTCAAGTGAAACTGGCTAGCCTCCGTTCTTTGTCTCCAAAAAAAAAAAAAAATAATAATAATAATAAATGCTAGTCCTCAGTCTTAAGTTGTGAGCTTTTTGAAAGGCATTTCTTTATAAATATAATGTTTATATTTAAAAAAATTCGAGTGTGTGATGTTTGCCCCTTAAAAGAAAAAAAAACATTTTATTTTCCCCACTTTCCAATCAAGAGAAGATTTAAGACAAGCAAGTGAACACTATTTAAGCAATCTAAATATGGATTATTTTATCAACGATAATGAAGTCTTATTTTGGTAATAGAGACTCCATATCCTGCAGCCCCTAACACACGCATCAGCAGGCGACATCGGCAAAGTCGGAAAACTTTCACACAGAAATCCAAGTTCAGCCCTCACCTCAAGATTGAAACCCATTTCAATTCCAAGAATAAGTAGCTGACAAAGATAATTTTCATAGATTAACATTTTTCACCTGGGTTTTATATTTCTGGAAGAAATATACACTGCATTGGTTATGCATTGATCAAACTTTTATTGTGCCAGCTGTACTTCATAGACCTGAAAAAGTGATTCAAGCAAAACAAAAGAGAACATAAAAGCACAACTATAATGGTTTTAAATCCCAAAGAGGCAATTACAAGTTTGATTCCAGTGATGCAGCTGGACTCCATTGGAAAACTAAACACCTTATCCATATTAAGTAGTTATGAAGGCTAGGGCTCGGGATGTAAATAATAAATTTGCGCTGCAGTCATATTTGTAAAGTACATCCCTTTTAATAAGTGGAAAGAATATGGTAATAAATTTCACACTAACTCATGTGCAAAGGAGAATTTTACAGAGTTCAAATGTGTTAAGGCAGGTAAAAAAAATGTGCGGTATGAAATAACTAATCATTGAGATAAAACAAATGAAAAAAGATTAGAATCGTGTGCACGGGATTGGATTGTAACTCTTTAACCACTTGGAGCTGGATTCACCCTAATGCAGCTTTTTGTATGCATGATGTTTCTCTGCCTCTCTTTAAAAGAAAAATGAAACTAAATGGGGCATTGTGCAGCTTCCCAAATTAATTCACAAAAGCCGAGGACGAGACACTTCTAGAACTAATTATTGCAGAGTTTAGAATATCTTTCTCTTCCCCAATTTTTAGAGGAGGAATGAGAAGAGTAAAGAATTTATACAGGATTCCATCCAGCATGAAGCAAGCCGGCTGGGGCTCTTCCAAGCTCCCCTCTGAGTGCTCCAAATACGCTCATTAATTCATTAATCTGCCAAACGTTTAGTGTCTATTACGTGTCAGGCACTGGGGATGCAAAGATCAGAACACTGTCCTCGATCCAAAGGTGCCACGGGTTAGTGGGGAAAATCCGAAGACATATAGATATCCCATTTTGCTAAAGTAGAAAAATTCCATGTTAAGATGCAGAGAGAAGGGGCACTTAACTGTTTGTTTTACGGAAAGAATTTCAGACAAAAGCTCAATAGAAGAGCTAACCTTGAGTAGTTCAAAAATAGTCTTTCCAAAGACTTTGCTCCAAATCTTGCTGTTTGTGACAAATTACTGAAGGTTGCTCAGTGTTAGCTCGTTTTTCCTCAATGGACCATTCACAAAAATCGATCCCAATTCCTACCAAGAGAGAACTTGATGATTTACCCACAGAGAAAAATGTAAAATTGAATTCCTTCCTCGTGGCAAACATAAAGATGGATTTAAAAATGAAATGTAAAAAAAAAATCGAAATGCAAAAAGTCAAACATTTGGAAGAAAATATAGGATGATGTTTTATGAAGCTGGAGTAGGAAAAATAATCTTAATCCTTTCTCAAAAAATGGAAGACCTGAAGGAAAAGAGACAATTTTAACATCATTAAAATTAAAATTTTATTTTCATCAAAAGGCAAAAAAAAAATGCGCAAACACAACCCACAGACTGGAGAAGATATTTCTAACTTGCAAAACCATGTAGATTAGCTTCTTGAATATATGATATTTATAAATCGATAAGAAGAAAACTTTTTGAACAGAAAAATAAATGAATGTGTAAAGAAACACGTGAAAAAATGCTCGGCCTCTCCAGTAATTGGGATAAATGCAAATAAGTCACAGATTTCACACCTGTGAGACTGACGGAAAGACAAAAAGACTAAGGATACAAATGGTCAGTCAGAATGTGGACCCACAGACACTCTCATGTGCTGTGGGCGGGATTGTCAATTACTACGATCACTTTGAAAAACAAAATGGCGAAGTCTAGCTGGGGTGAAGATGTACATAACTTATGACTCAGAAATTTCACTGCTCAGAATATATTCTAAGGACATGCTCACATATACACACAAAACACATATCCAAGGAGGACATATTGTGGAACTGCGGAAGAGCCAAAATGTCCATGAATAGGAACCTAGAGGAAAATGTGGCACATTCGTACAATGAAATTCTAGACATTAGTGAACATGATGAACATACAAGACCTTGAGTGGAAAAGGGAGGTAATACACATAAAAAGAGGGGCACTGGGGTGGCTCAGTCGGTTAAGCATCCGACTTCACCTCAAGTCATGATCTCGCGGTTCATGAGTTTGAGGCCCACCTCGGGCTCTGTGCCGACAGCTTAGAGCCTGGAGCCTGCTTCGGATTCTGTGTCTCCCTCTCTCTCTGCCCCTCCTCCCCTCACACTGTGTGTGTGTCTCTCTCTCAAAAATAAACATTTAAAAAAGTTTTTTAAATAAAAAGAGAAATGAAGCCTGAGTAGTAAAACAGAAGATATCCCTGGGGGAGCCCATTGAGTTTTCAGAAAGAAGAGAAGATCTTGGGGTGGATGGGTCGGGGTTGAATATCTATGAAGGGCAGGAGATGGGCTACCGCCCAACCAGGACAAAGAAACAAGAACAGTGCTCTACTCATAAAACTTCCCATGTCAAAGCCATCCTTGACCTCACCATCTAGAAAATATCCATTCACTCTGGTCTGATTAAAGTGGCAAAAGAGTTTGCTCTCTAAGAGAAGAAAGTCACCCAATGAGAACTTGTAAAACCTTACACCTGCACCACAGTAGTAAGGAGTCCCAAGTGTGCCACATAGTGAGGACACTCCATGCTCAGCAATCAACATAAAAGTTATCATCAAATGACGACAGAATAATAATTTAATCAATGACCATTTACCACTCACAAACCCTCACTGAAAGGAATACTAAATAAAGGCTGAACTTTAGAAAGAAGGAACTTGGATCCAGAAAGACCCGGGAGAATGAAATCATGAGGAATAAAAGAAGTAAATCTAAATAAAATGACTATAAAGGCAAAAGTGTAACAATGATAACTGGAAGAGAGTTGAGGTAGTTAGAAACAAGTTGGAACTAAGACATGAGATCAGAATAACATGGCGGCATGAGAATGGGAAAGTGGGTTGAAAGCTTCCCTAGGGCACACGATCGACAGTCAGATTTAATCCTTAGACTTTGTTATATGAAATAGACTTGGTAACTCTCTCTGCAACCTGCAAATAATTCCCGTGTTAAGGTTTTGTCAATTGACCCATTTGAACGTACCATTTTCTGTCATGGCTTCATGACTCATTTTAATGCAAACTTAGAAATTAAGAAAGGTGGACCAACAAATGAGCTAAGATTTCCGATCAGAACCTAAATCCAAGGAAATGGAATAAATGAATTAGTAAAAAAAAAAAAATAATAATACTGATACAGGAACTAACTATGCAACAGAGAGGATCAACAAAATTGAATCCAGTTCTTTAGAGACACTGAAAAAAGACTGCTTATCTTGCTCAAGAAAAAGAGAAAAGAAACAAGTAAATAATCTTAGAAATGCAGACGGGTCATGGCTAGGTCATAAATTAAGTGAATCACAAGAAGATATTTCGAGAACCTTTATGCAAATAGGTCTTAAAATTTAGATGAAGTGAAAAATTGGAAAAATTGGAAAAGTGGAAAAATTGCCAGAGCCGGCTTGAAAATTATTAGAAAACCCTAATATCTCCGAAGATTTTAAAGCATTAATGAAAGTCTACTCCTCAAACCGTCACACTTGGTTTTATCAGAGGGCCAAAGAAGCGAAAGCATCTGTCTTCTCCAACTGTTCCAGAAAACGAAACAAGAGGAAAAGATCCCCGCCTGCCTGCACGGGTGTGGTAAATACCCTGGCTGCAGAAAACAGGCGAAGATAGCACAAGAAAGGGAAATTACAGGCCTTTCTCGCGTGGGAACATAGAAACAAAAACTCCAGGATAAATTATGGTCAAACCAAAATAACATGCAAAAAAGATACACAAAACCAAAAAGGGTTTATCCCAGGACTGCAAAGCTAGTAGTAGGTGTATGGATTAACAGTGGTCTGGTGTTTCCCTTACTATCTAGGATCTAAAGGGAAAAATCTTGAAGGAAGTTCTTAAAGCCTCTTTTTTTAATGTCTGTTTGTTCGTTTATTTATTTTGAAAGAGAGAGAGAGAAAACACACATAAGGACAAGTGCAAGCAGGGGAGGAGCAAAGAGACAGAGGGAGAGAGAGAATCCCAAGCAGGCTCTGTGCTGCCAGTCCAGAGCCCGATGCAGGGCTCCATCTCATGAACCAGGAGATCATGACCTGAGCCAAAATCAAGAGTCTTGGACGCTTAACCGACTGAGCCCCCCAGGGGCCCCAGAAGTTCTTAAAGCCCCTTAAAGGAAGTCCTAAGAAACACTGGGAAAGTTTCAAAATGCAAGGTTCACAAATTGCTTTTTAGTTTTACTAGCCATTGACTTATGAATACCAGTTGTATTTCATTTTTTAAATACAGTTAGTGCTGTGAATAAGCAGAACAGAATTACAGCACAGTGTAGCTGGAGCAGATCAGAGAGATTGTGTAGTTGAACCTCTCACTTAGACCTGAGATACATAGGAGTGAAACGATGCTCACTAGAGGCAGGTTCAGTTTTATGACCTAGGTAAACTTCTGGCTCTGGTACACCGATGCCAAGGGTCCCCCAAAATGCCGACTCATGATATGGATAATTCCATTTTTGACTGTGTGGTGGGTTAACTTGTTAGACAAACCCTCTCACCCAGAAGAACTAGAAAGGCTGGGGGTTATGTATACATATGTGTGTGTGATATATACACATGTAAGTGTATCAGACTATGTGTAAATATCAGGGTACAGTCAGGTCAGTCAGAAGATAACCAGAGCTTGGGGCATCAGGACCCTGGATAGAAAAGAAGCACACAGAGACAAGCACAATTTCCCTTCAGGAATTTGCCAATTGAGGCTGAGAGGTTGCGAAGATGGGCAGAACTTGGGGGAGAAAAAAATTGGAATTCAAGGCCCTCTGTGAGAGTGGGGTCCTGTTACACACCCCAAGCTGTCACTGGGAGTCATTTTGGACACCCGAAGGACCATACCTAAGAACGATGGGTTCACAGAATTTAACCAGCCCTCACAATGGTGAAACCCAGCTTCAAATCAGCCAAGTTCCATATTGGACTAAAACACATTATCCCTCCCTAACTGCCATGCAGAAGCAAAGTAAATTATCTCCGGAAGAAAATGACATCACTCTGAGCCCTGAAATTTTTTCTGACCCACTGTCTGGCATTTAATGAAAAATTCTCAAACATGATTAGGGAAAAAAAGAAATAATGAAAAACTAAGGGGAAAAAATAGCAACAAGCCTACGGGTGATCCAGATATTGCAGTTCTTCAACACAGATTTTAAATAACTAATTGGCCAATTCGAGAAAATAGATGACGAGTTGAGGAACTTCATTAGGCACCTGTAAATATATTTTTAAAAAATCGTGTGGGAATTCCAGAACCTAACAATATATAACTTAAATTAAGAAATAAACGGATGGGTTCAGTGACAAATTAAATACAACCAAGAAAGGATTAGTGAACTGGAAGCTAGGCCAATAGAAAATATCCACGTTCTAACAGAGAAAAATAGGTGAAAAGCACACACACAAAGAAACATAATGAACATAGTATGTTGCTTGAGGTGGGACACCCCCAGAATATTTTGGAATCGCTCGCCGAGCTGCATCTCAAGTCAGAGGTGGGCCTTGGGCATTGGCCCAGGAACCAAAGCACGTGCTACAAAATATGGTGGTACTATTATCCTCCAATTAAAGCCGAAGGATTATCCAAGTAGATTAAAAAACAACAGCCATATGCTACTTACAAAAGAAACATCTTAAAAATAGGATGCTGAAAATGGAAGTCAAAAGATAGAAAAAGATATATATTCTAGTCCTGTAAAGTACACCCTTTCACAAAAAAGTAAAAGACTCCATCTATTTAAGAAGATGCAATCATTCTAAATTTGTGTAGATTTAAAACATGTAAAGCAAAAATGACAGAAATAAAGCTAATCAGGGCATAATTAAGTTAACCTATTCAGTGAGTAATTTCGGCATCTTCATATCGAAAGCCTCTCGACTGTGACAAAATTAGAGAAGGAAGCTGTCCCCGAGGTGTGAAAATAAGGGTACAGGATATCTCTAATGGTGCTTGGAATTTCACATGTTGGGATATGTTTCTTAAAAATTTTCAGTCTTGGGCTTCACACCTGAGAATAGAACTTTGTTGTAAGTGAGAACATCAAGGGGTTGGGGAATCGGAGGTGAAGCAAACTCAGGGAAGGGCACACAATAGGTCCATTTTATAATTTCCCCATGTTTTTTTTTTTTTTCCTTAGAGAGAGAGAGAGACATGATTGCGCAAGCAGGGGAGAGGGGCAGAGGGAGAGAGAGAGAGAATCCCAAGCAGGCTCTGCACTCAGCACAGAGTCTGACACAGGCTCCATCTCACAACCGTGAGATCAGGACCTGAGCCGAAATCAAGAGTTGGGTTCTTAACCCACAGAGCCACCCAGGTGCCCCATATAACTTCCCCATGTTTTAGCCATGCTAGTTTATACCTAGAAACTGCGTGGCCAGTTGCTTCCTCCTATACAGATACGACAAACATTTGCCCATGCTCGTCATTTTCAACTTCTTACAAACCCAGATACACTACTACCCTTGTCTAGTTCCTTCCAAACATCAGGTAGAATGATTATTCTCTGCCGTCTTACTTAGAACCATTTGGGTCATGGAATTAAAATTTACACTGTTTCCACTCCATAAGGCAGCATCAAACAATGACATCTAATTTCCTATGGCCGTGTTCTTTATAGCTCATTGTCTTGTAGAACTGAAATATAAAAAAAAAAAAAACACGCACACATTTCTGACACGTGTGTACACTATTACTATATGAAAATCCATATTGCAGGTATGCGTGTCCTGTGCTAATTCAGATCTTTGGGATTTTGCCATTGGAAAATAGCACTTCTCTCTAATTCAAAGTTGAGGTTAGTCCGAAGCCTTTCACCTCTCCCATCCGGTGTGGTTGGGACTGGTCTGTAGGAATCAAAAGTTGTCAAGGGAAACCATAGCTCTGAGGCAGAATAAATGACTTTCTCATGTCCCTTTCCTTGGATTTTCAGTTTAAAAGAATGTAGTGGCTTTATACCCCTGCAAGGGAGGGCCCCGCATCCTGCCTTGGGCACACGGGGGTGCCGTCTGTGGGGCAATACCTTTGGAACGCCTTCTGTCTCGCTGTTAAGAGTTTTGTTTTTGGAGCCCAGAAGGCTTGAACATAAATCCTGGCTCTGTAACATACTGGCTGATAGATGTTGGGCGAGGCTCTCACCTCTCTGAGCCTCGGTTTTTCTCATGTGGAAAGGGGGGAATAATCCCCATCCCAAGGATTCCTGGTTAACTAAGAAAACTCATGAAATTCAGGGCTAGCCAAAAGAGATCAACCTCCAGTAGTCATTACTATTCAGAGGCTTGCTCAGAAAGGTCTGTACGGAAGCCGTCCCAGGAAGGAATTTATACCAAAGGAGAAGAGATATTTGGGGTCCATTTGAGGTCCTTGTGTAAGAAGATGGGTGTCTGGGGGTGTCCACCATGCAGAGGGTCCTGGAGCCCCAGCCTCACGACTTCTGCCTAATCTCAGGAGGAGCGGTGTAATAAAGAACAAGGGCTAAACGGAATGGGGGCTTTAAAAAGCCGTGAGCAGAAGTCAGCACCGCCGTGTGGTCGCCCGGGTATCAGGGGTGGCACGCGGAGAGGTAGGCCCTGCCCACATGCAAGCTTAGTGTTGGCAGGAGCTGTGGGCACGACAACAGCTACGGGAGACGAGGGACCGCAGGCTTCAGGAGGTCCGGTCCCGTCCTCAGCGGACGTGCACAGCAGCTGGAGTAGGGGGAAACACGTAGGACGGACGAACTTGCTGGAAGGACCCATCCTGGGACCCACCGCCCAGGTAGTTGAGGCCATGCTCAAATTTCCACCAAGCCATAGGTGAAGGTCGGGCCAGAGAAAAATGTGCTGTCCGCAGGCCGGTCTGGCTGTGCGAACCGGGTTACCTTTGCGGCCTGAGTGACCCCTCCCAGATCTCTCCATTCCAGATCTCACCTTCCGGCTCCTCTCTAGAGGGCTCACCTCTGTCTGTCCCTCTTCACACGTGTCTGGCTCTCATTTCTGTCTTTCTTAGAACATGATTAACCGCATGTCATGTATTTGGATTTCTTATCAGCTGGGTTTCGCTCAACCTTTGTACGGTGTAGAATGTGGAATAGAGCTTTCACAGTCTCTCACCTTTTTGTCCGTGTCTTGTCCTCACCCACTCCTCCGACCTGCTCCCTGAGTCTATCCAAATATTCTTGGTTTTCCCCACGATGCTTCCTTTTTCCTTGAACTGTACTGAACCACCCGCTATTTGCTGTTGTAGCGATGGCTTTGCCGAGCTAACAGTCAGTGTGAGCAGACTTGTGTGTCCACCATACCTTGTGGATGGAGGCTTCAAAGTCAGCCCGGCTGTTATTTTCCGTTTCATTCTGTTTCCCAAAATGCTTTTTAAAATTTTTACTTTAAATTAAAATTTTCTAAGTTAAAATGTTGAATACATTTATGTTTAGGGGCACCTGGGTGGTTCAGCCGGTTGGGCGGCCAACTTAGACTTCAGCTCAGGTCATGATCCCACAGTCTGTGGGCTGGAGCCCCGCGCCAGACTCTATGCTGACGGCTCAGAGCCTGGAGCCTGTTTCAGATTCTGTGTCTCCCTCTTTCTGTGCCCCTCCCCTGCTCATGCTCTGTCTCTCTCAAAAATAAATTTTAAGAAAAAATTCTTTAAAGACATCCTTGGTGTTTTCTAATGCCAAATGTTGACTTTAGCAATGTCTTTACCAGGACAGTGAAATTTGGTGTAACTATAATGACAGTCAAAAGGAACATTTTTTAAAAAACTGGGAGTTCTTGTATTCAAATCCAGAATGAGATTAAGTACACATTATATTTCTAAATTAGCAGCATTTTATTCATTAAAAATCAATATAAGGGGCATCTGGGTGGTTCAGTCAGTTAAGTATCCAACTTTGGCTCAGGTCATGATCTCGCCACCTGAGTTTGAACCCTGCATCAGGCTCTGTGCTGACAGCTCAGAGACTGGAACCTGCTTCGGATTCTGTGTCTCCTCTCTCTCTGGCCTTCCCCTGCTCACACTCTGCCTCTCTCTCTCTCAAAAATAAATAAACATTAAAAAATAAAATAAAAATTAATAAATATTATAATATATGAATGAAGAATGAGAGAAAGAAGGTAACAAGTGGAAGGAAGGAAGAAAGGGAGAGAGGAAGGACTCTCACACATAAGTAAACACCTTCATTGCAACATTTGAAATCACATTTCGCAGCCTTTCTCAGAAGAAATGATGGATACAAGTCATGGTGTAATGATGGGATGGAAACATTCTAAAGGTCATGCAGCAGTTCAACCGCTAGCTTTTGGGATATCTATTACTTAGACATTGAGTAACCATTCTTTGAACAGTTAATATGAACCAGGGGTACCGTGTTTGTCCAGAAGGTGACACATTTGACCTCCTTTAAAGTGTTTTCAAATGTAACTCTTAAAAAATACTGATGTTCTGGACTCTGTGAAAAAAAGATTGCATTTCAAACGAAGTAACAACTACCTCTGCCTCAAGAGTTTGTTTCTAGTAATATTTCTACACCATCGGAGGTTTTGTCACATCTTACTCTATTGTGGGATCTCATATGCAGTCAAAGGAGATGGTTTCCACAAGAGAATTTGTTATAGGGTCGAGGTGTAGTTGGTTGTTGGCTGTGAAACAGAATGGAAACAATAAAGCACAGCACAGCAATACTAAATCGATCTGGCCATTATACGGAGTTTGAACTCATAACCTCATTTATTTTCATACGTTCTGAAAATTCATAACAATCTTCATGAATGATTTCAGCCCACCTCAATTCTGTTGGATCAGTGCCCTCTCTGTTCTATAGCACAATAACATGATGAACTAAATTGTGGGGCCAGGGATACACGGATATACATTCAAAGTGTTTAGTGCTCTGGGACCCATCTTCCTTGGAGAACTGAAGTGAGAGACAGGCTAAGCAGGGTATCGAGGCTGTGGGGGATCCAGAGAGGTGAAGAGAGGCCCCCAGCAATGCTGATGCTAAAATAGAGGCCGAGAGAAGAATGTCTCCATCCTGACAGATCTGGGCATTTTTCTGTATCTCAGGGCACGGTGGTAGTGCTGCAGAGGCGGCCATCTTGGCGGGCAGTCCATGAGCTGCACAAAACTCTGCCCTCACCTGCCCCCTCAACGGATCTAAAGAGGGATGCAAGGGGTGCCTGGGTGGCTCAGTTGGTTAAGCGGCCGACTTCGGCTCAGGTCATGATCTCACAGTCTGTGAGTTCCAGCCCCGCGTCAGGCTCTGTGCTGACAGCTCAGAGCCTGGAGCTTGCTTCAGATTCTGTGTCTCCCTCTCTCTCTGCCCCTCCCCTGCTTATACTCTGTCTCTATGTCTCTCAAAAATAAATGAACGTTAAAAAAAAAAAAGAAGAAGAAGAAGAGGGATGCAAGACAATCAGTCCTTTGAGGAAGAGGAGCGGTAGATGTAAGGAGTGGGCAGAAGAACAAAACCTTTTCTTCCTCCTACTCTTCCAGACTATGAATCTCTTTTCTTCCAATCCTCTATACCTTCCAAACTTTTCAGTTCAGAAGCACGTTTAGCTCTTAACCATATTTTTCCACTAATGCTGACCTTCTTTCTGAGGGTCAGACTCATTTCATATTGAGAATATATAGGTGCTCACCATCTATATAATGTAGGGTCTTTCTTTTCTCTTCACCACCACTTGGAATTCTCCTAGAACGCCAACATGCCAGCTCAGTTCCTTGACTTTTTTTTATTGCTTCAGGAGATCCAAGTGATAAATAATGAGTGAGATACTTATTACTTTCTCTTTCGCCCAAATGCCTTACTCCCATTCCAAAAAGAATAACACCTTCCAAATAAGACTTCTGAGGAAAAGTTAAAGAAATTTGGAGAGCTAAAGGAATTTAAGATCAGGGTGAAATCTGGTATCAGGGTTCTCGTACTTGAGGTTCCACAGGGCATTCATGCTTCTGCTCTGACCCTCACTCCCTCACACGGTGGCCGTGAATAGAGGTGAGGCCTCAAAGAAGCACGGAATGGGGATTCACCTCTTTATCCTGAGTCCTGTGTAGCCTCTGGTGCCCCCTTAACCTTTAACCTGTCCTCAGTTGTGAAAGCAAGAGGCTCATGGCTACATTCTAGATAGCTGTTTTGAGAATGAAATGAGATCACTCACTTAAAACGAGCTGCTTACACTTGTGGGTGAGGCACTATTCCAAATCCGTGTGTGTTACCTTGTTCGTAATGACCGTGTGAGAGACCTGCTTTGTCCGTCACTTGGCAGATGAGAAACGGGAGGCACAGGGCTGAGCTTCAGTTCCCAAGTCTGCATTCTTAACCACTCTTTACATTTAGAGCATCGACTCGAGCACAATAGCGTATCACTTGAAGTGCGCTAGAAATATTATTATTCCTTAGCTTTCCTTTATTCCAAGTCTTCTCAAGTGTGTCTTTGGAAATTCTTACGGAAACAGAATGAGCGGTGTTAAAAATCACCTTGTGCTTGCGGCGAGTGCGGGAATGCATTTGAAAGTAAGTTATATAATAATTACCAAATGCGACGTGTCCAAAAATGATTG
Organism: Paguma larvata; assembly: GCA_030068075.1. Classification (NCBI taxonomy): domain Eukaryota; kingdom Metazoa; phylum Chordata; class Mammalia; order Carnivora; family Viverridae; genus Paguma; species Paguma larvata. The sequence goes on from CM057834.1 coordinate 58,533,213, forward strand.
TGAAAATCCTGCCTCGTGATTATGATGTAGTAATTGAGGGGCGCTGATGGGGGAAGGACATTTCTTTCTTTCCTTTCCTCCTGAAACACTAAGGATATTTATTTATCTATTTATTTGCTCCCTTTTAGGCAGGCGGGGCATTATTGTTCAAATTCGCGATACTTAATTTAGGAGTTGAAAGGCTGGTGCCACCCATACAGTGATCGCAGCCCTTAAAAGTAGATTTCCCATTGTCAGACACCCAAATTAACTGGCATAAATGTATGACACATTGTGAAACAGTTGATTAAGCCAGTTGCCAAACAGAACTCCATTCAGATAATAAGCCAGCGTTCAGCACATTTTAGAACAGACTACATGAAACGTCTTTAGCAAAATCAGAGAGGAAGATTGTTCTCCTACTTTGATTTTCTCGAAAATAACGTGATTGTAATAATAATAATGGGATGACCTTTGGTATAACAGCTTCTGGGCTCGGTTCACTAGAAAGTGCATCTGTTTTTCCCAGTGAAGGATGCAATTACATAGTGGAAAAGATGGTGGGTTACCGATTTTTTTTTCTAAAGACTCCTTATGTTGTAGGTCATGGCCACAAAAGTCAGCTGGTGTTCTCAGGGATTTAGTTTCTGGCTGAATTATTTCTTGCCCATGGTGTTTATACTCTTATATTTGTTAATGTGTTCATTAGGTTTTTATTTTCTATATTAGCAAGTGACAGGGTTGCGTAACTTATTTTAAAACTATGTTTTAGTATCAAGGCTTTGCTACCTTACTAATATCACCTGAGGAATATTCACCTCTTGGTATTCAATATAATTTATCTGTTTTTTAATAGGATCTACAGTACTGTCCATAAAACCATCGGGGTTAAGGGATTCTTGGAATGTATTTCAATATTGTCCGTGATTATCAATATATTCAAATTCTTTTCTTTGGTTAGATTTTGGTAATTTACATTTTCCTGGAAAACTATTCACTTTATCTATATATTCAGATTTAGTTTCAATGAGTTATAGCTAGTATTCACTTACAGTTGTTACATTCTCTTGTCTATACTCTCTATTCTAATTGTGAAATTGAATATTTGTGTTTTTTAAATAATTTTTACCCATCTTAGAATTACCTGTTTCATTGTTCTTAGCAAAGAAACAATATTCACATTAATTTATTAATTATATGAATCATTATTTGTTTTATTTAGATGGAGGTTTTTTGTTAAAAACTGCTACTCCTATTAAGTTTCTATAAGATATGTTTCCATTGATTTCAGTTGTTTTCCATAGTTCAATAAATGTTTAGTTTTTACCTTTACTCATTGTTTTATTACTAACATTTGTAACATTGGTTCTTTATCAATAATAGGGGCCTTTATTCAAACTTTTTCTTTCATTCTATCATATTAATATAGGAACATGTTCTCGTTGTGTTAATGCGTTTGCTTGTTCTCACGCAATCCACTAATTTAAAACTTTTTCTGTCATTTTATTTTATGTATATCGTAAATATTAGAAAATAGAGCTTTTACCATATGTCAGAAAGCAGAACTAATCATAGCTTAAACAAATAAGTGTAGCATTTTTTGCTCTTCTATTTTGTTTTGTTTTGCATATTAAGACCTCTAAGGTCATGGATTCTTTTCATAATGCCATCTATCTTTAGCACACTAGTCTGTTGCCTCACGGTTGCAAAATGGCTACTGCAGCTCTAGACATCACAACAACTTCCAACCCAAGACAAGAGAATGAGAGTGGCACCAGCCATGTCAGTTCCTTTCATCTGAAAAGTAAAAACTTTCCCAGACATCCCGTACTTCCATATCATTGACTAGAACTGTGTTGTATGACCACCCCTGGCTGCAAGGGAGGCTAGAAAGTGAGTATTTACCTATTCTAGAGTCTACAGTAAAAGATGGAGAGGGAGAATGAGTTGGAAATATCTAGTTAATTAACCAACCAACTCTTGTCTGCTGCCATATGTCTACTGGAAATAAAAATTATGATTTTTTTTTACCCAGTCTGAAATGTGACTTTTAGATTTATTATTATAATTGATTTCAATCCACTCATTACACTTCTACCCTTTTTTATCTTTTAGTATTACACAGAAGATAATTTCTTCACTATTTCCTCCTCTTTTAAAATTTCTACTAGTAGGTAATGTTTGTCGAAAAAGGTTTTTAGCCTATGTTTTTCTTATGATAAGATTCAAAAAATGAATTATATCTTCAATATCCTGTATTTGAGAGAAGTGATTACTAATTCCTAACTTTCCCTTTTGTTAGACTTAATCACACTCCTACTACCTGATCTAGACGAATATTTGAGATTTAGCTCCAGAACATAGTATTCTATATTATGCAGCTCGTTGGTTTTTAGCATATTCACAGAGCCATGCACCTATCACCACAGTCTATTGTAGAAAATGTTCGTGACTTTAAAAGGAAATACATATAAACTAATTACATTGTCAGTTCTTCCTTTATATTTCTTCTCTTTGGAGGATAATATTCGATATTTTCATCATTTCTTAGCTAGATTTTTAGACGTTCTTTAGGCTTAATTTCTAACTTCACTGGTTGCACATATTTAGACTTATGATTTCATAACCTTTGTTGGCTAGAGCTTGAACTCAGCAATATGTAACAGAAAACTTAAAGAAGGGTTGCTTAAACAAGATGGCTCTTTGTGTTCTCTTGTGTAACAAAAACTCTAAAGGTAGGGAAACCAGATTTGGTACAGCAGCTTCACACGACCATCGGCTACTAGACTTTTTTATGCCATCCCTGGGACGTGGTCTTCTTTCTCTTGCTAACAAGATGACTGCATTAGGTGCAGCAGACATGAGGGCGTGGCCATAGGAAGAAAAGAAGACTGTCCACATATCGGGAGAGCAATACCTTCCCAGAAACACCCAGCACCCTCTACATACATCTCACTGACCAGAACTATGTCTGCCCAGCCACCTCCCATACACACCTCACTACCAGGGAGACTTGTGGCTTTTAGATGGACACATTGCCGACGTGAACACAGGTGGGGTTCCGCTCGTAAATCAGAAAGGGAGAATCGATATTGCAGAGACAATAGTCTTGCCACATTGCCGCTTTTCGACCCCTTCCTAGGTTAGTTGAAATATGTCATCAATTAATATTTTTTCAGCGGTACATTTTAAAATCTCCTATGTATCTGAAACTATAGTTCTATGTTTTCACATGTAAAACATGTGAAAGAGCTTTGTCTTGAATCATTAACTTTCCCAATTAAAACCTCATATTTATTTTTTAAAGCTTGATTGAAACCGATCTTACGTAGCACAAATTTCCTGCATTTGAGGGTATAGTATAGTGGTTTTTAGCATATTCATGCAACTGGCACGTCCATCCCTACCTCCTGTTTCAGAACATGGTCATGACCTTCAGAGGACATGCCATTCACATTAGCCTTCACTCTTCATTCCTCTGCTCTTCCCAGCCCTTGGAAACCACTCATCTACTTTCTATCTCTATGGATTTTCCTATTCTAGAAATTTTATGAAGACGGAATTATACAATACATGGCTTTTTGTGACTGACTTCTTTCACTTAGCACAATGTTTTCAAGTTTCGTCCGTGTTGTACCATGTGTAAGTACTCCATATTGTTGCTGAATAATATCTCATTGTTTGGGTATGTGACATTTTATTCTATTCTATACAATTACCATATCATGGGTAGATTATTTGACTTGTGTCCACTTTGAGGCTATCGTGAACCTTCGTGTGCAAGCTTTGTGTGAATATGTTTTCACTTCCGTTAGGAATATACATAGCTAGGAGCGGAATTACTGGGTATTAGGATAACTTTGTGTTGAACTTTCTGAGAAAGAATCACACCGGTTTCAGACTGGCTGCACCAATTTCACGTTCTCACCGTCCGAAGAGGAGAGTTCCAATTCCTCCACGTTGGTGTCAAAACTCTTGTTATTGTCAGTCTTTTTCATTATAGCCATCTTGACAGGTATGAAGTGGCATCTCATTGTAGTTCTACATTGAATTTCCCTAATGACCAGCAATGTTGATTGCTCTTTGTGTGTTTATTGGACATTTATGCCTCTTCTTTGGAGAAATGTCTATTCAGAGACTTTGTCCATTTTTGATTTGGTTATTTGTCTTTTCATTGTTGAGTTATAAGAGTTCTATATGGTGTACATATTCTGGATATAAGTTTCTTGTCAGACATATAACTTGAAGATATTTTACCCACTCTGTAGGTGTTTTTTTAATTTCTTGCTGGTGCCATTTGCTGCACAAAAGTTCCCAGTTTTGCTGAAGTTCACTTCGTCTTTTTTGCTTTGTCACTTAAGCATTTGGTGTTGAAACTAAGAAACCATTGCTTGATGCAACAATGATGTACTTTTATGTTTTCTTCTAAGAGTTTTATAGTTTTAGCTCTTACATTGTGATTTATGATCCATTTGACTTAATTTTTGTGTGTGGTATGAGGCAGAGGTCCGAATTCATTCCCTTGCGTGTGAATGTCCAATTGTTCCCACACCATTTGCTGAAAGGACTAATCTTTCCCCATTACATTGTCTTGCGCCTTTGTTGAAAGTAATTGGCCATAAACGTGAGGGTTCATTTCTGGATTCTCAATTCTATTCCATTGTTATGGAATACGTCTATCTGTCTATTGTCTTGATTTCTAGAGTACTGTCATCGATTTTAAAATCACCGACTTCCTCAACTTTGTTTCTCTTTTTCCAAAAGTCCTGTTTCTAGATTTCTTCTTGCTTATGTCTCTGACTAAAGTGCTTTGTCTTGAGGGACATTTCTCAGAATGCATTTCTCAGAATGCACCACCATCAGGCTTTCTCCACTTCCTTTTTCTGTCTTGGCATTTTCTGGAATTTTCAGCCCCTGTCTGGATGTGGGAAGACTGAGATAGGGAAGAGATCATGGGGTCATCCTCTATCCAATTTTTCAGAGCATCAACAGCACAGAAGAACGGACTTCTCAGCCTTTCACAGATGTAGTATTCATATCATCAGGATCGGGGGCAGATTTGGAGAGACACGTGAGCATCTTTCCCCTTCCTCTTTGCTCATGGTCTCATATAGTTTCATAAAGTCTTCTTCACGAAGCCTGTGAACCCCATTCCTTTCAACCCCATTCCGCCTTCTATATAAATGAGGCTGTACCTTCCACAATGCCTGTTAGAGTTTGTTCATGACAAGCCTCTGTCGTGGTTGGTTTATGCTCATGCCTGGAGGACAAATATTTTGAATAATACCCTGCTTCTTGCACATGTCAGTGACCCCTCGATACCAAGGTGTGATTACCTTTCAGGCTAAGCTTTGCTGCTGTTACGAGCTTTCATCTAAGCTGTGTTTAGAAGTAAACCAGGTGCCACTTGGCTTTGGAGGTCTCCATGGGATGGAATACGAAAATGAGGGTGTAGCTTCAGTTTCTGACTACATTGAGTAATTTCATTCAATAATCATTTTGATTTTTCCCTCTGCGTAAATTTTCCCTGAGAGGAGGTTAGGCTCATTGGGAGGTGAATTCATTCTCCCAAGTCATTAAGGTTCAGTTAGTGCTCTGCAGTTATAATTAATTAAACTATCCTCAACTTCCCTAAAAATGGAATTCTCTATATCCCCAGTGAATTTGAGATTTGCACAGCATAGACTGAGGCATGTACATACCAAAACCTGGGTTTTCCTTGAGGCTCATCTTACCTTTTTTTTTTTTTTTTTTTCCTCCCAGTCTGCCTTGATGAAGGTATCTTGTAAGTAGGGCCAAGATGAAGGTGATGTTTCATTTCTACTTTTGCACTTCGCAGATTTCTTTTTCTAATCTAAATGTCTTATCTGGTAATAATATCTGAGAAGAAAGTGATAGATATTAGAAAGGAGGAAGTATTCTTTATTTTAATTAAAATGCTAACATAAGGCATGATCATTGAGTGATTGCATTACAAAGCAACTACTTGTTCTGCCATAGTTAAGTGTGATTTGATGCGTCCATTATGAGCCTCTATTCTCAGGGGTTTCTATCTTGGCCAAAATAGTCCCTCCAGGCTGAAACTTGGCAGACAACTCAGCCTAATTACAGTCATTTTCCTTTTTGGATTAAGAAAATGGAATTATTACAGTGCTTTAAGCCCATCCACCCCCATGTTTCCGAAGGTCTGTATTTATACCCATACAAATTGTGGGCTCTTGATACTTTCAAATAAGATGGCAACTGAGGAAGAACCAAAAGGCTTCTTGAGTATCTGTGAGCCACTTGATCCAGGGATTCCGCAGGGAAGGACTCAGCCTTCCTCAAGCAACTGCAGCAAAGGAGTCCAGGAAATCACTACATTAGTAACGGGGTGTGTGGAGATGTCAAGAAGGCCAGGGCTGTGGGTTTGGTGACCTTCAGGAAACGGGTAAGGTGCGTCTTCTCAAGTCATGGGCCACAGCCCATCACATTCCTCCTGTGACTTTCAGCTGGCCCGGAATTGTCCTGCCACACATCTGACCTCCATTTTCCTCATTCATCTTTACCCATCAATAGGGATGGACAAAAATCAAGGGGGTGGGTGGTGATTAGTGGGCTCTTAGGCGTAATCATAGAAAGCCTGGGTCAGCAAATCTTCTCTGCCAGCGTCACTCGTGTTGTGATCTTAGAGATCTCAGGGTCCACTGGCTTTGCCAACCTCCAAAGAGCGTGTGATATGTTTTGCTTCCCTGTGTTATCATTGTATTATTTTTGCCAGTTATTTGACAGATCACTACGGATAGTATTAAAATTGTCATCCTTTCTTCGGTGCAAGAAGTGAAATTCGACTTCAAATTCTACATCTTACCTTTTATATCCCATTCGACTTTGTTTTTCTTTTCTAACTCGAGGCATGGCATATCCTCTCTCAAGTGAAAGTGCCGTAGACAGTAGATGGAATGCTTTTGCAGTTTTAAGACAGCTTCCCTGACAAGAACCACAACCTACAATTTGTAAACTTTTGTGAAGAAATCAGTGTGGTTGCTGCAATTTACAGCTTGGATTTCCCTGGGTTCTTGCTTGTAAATCTATCTAGATACACGCCATGAATATGTAACATGCAGACTGATGCTGAAAGTAGCACTGCAATATAAATAAGCTACTTGGGCTTTTCAGAAAAGCAACAGGAGTTTAAAAAAAATTTAATTCAGATTTCTACACTATGCGGCCCATTGAAGAGACCATGGAATCAAAATGCCGGAGATGTTAGACAGAAAATGCTGCTGAATCAGTTCCTTCTAAGGGGCTGGCAGGAACGAGTCACGTGGCACAGAGGGAGAAGAGGCGGAGGAACACCTGTAGCTGTCAAAGATTTCATTTACTTGGAAGGTTTGGTATTTGTGTGAGTGCAGTGAGCAAATAAGCTATGTCAAGGATACATAAAAACGAAGTTACAGCAATTAAATTAAAAACTAAAAAGGTTTTGAATGTTAAAACTGAAAACATTTTAATTGAACATAATTCTATGGAAGACTATTAAATTACCACCTTGGAACAGAAGCACAAACAATGTGATAATGAGCTATGGAACCAAAATTTAGAACAGATAAACTGAAAAAATTACAGGTACCCTGGTGTAGGAAATGCACAGTGCTGATGATATGAAAATATGAATTATTTATACCTTCTTTAAATGTAGAATGTAAATTTGCTTGGAATTAATTTCTGTTGGGAAATCACTACACAGTAAACATGGCTGTCTCTTAGGGTAATATTTTTCCTCCTAAATGTTATTATTATTATTTTATTATTGTTGTTGTATTAGGAAGAAGAGAAGATGGAAAAATGCTCAAGATTGAAACTGCCAAGTTATGGTTACACTGGAAAATTAAATCCTTTATTTCTAGGCAGCACGGAATATAGAGAGTTACAAAGTAAATTATCCTACGCTTTTCAACAAAGGACAGCCAAACTGACTGTTATAGGCTGAATTGTCCCCCCTCCCCCAAATTCATGCTGAAGCCCTAACCGCGATGTGATCACATTTAGAAATGGGGTTTTTTGGAAGGTAATTAAGGGTAAATGAGGACTTAAAGGCATGGCCCTAACCCAGTGGGACTGCTGCCTCTAAAAAGGAGGAAGATCTCTTTGTGTGTATGTACGTGTGTGTGTGTGTGTGTGTGTGTGTGTGTGTGTGTGTGTGTGTGTACAAAGGAGAGGTCATGTGAAGATGTAGCAAGAACCTGGCCAACTGCAAACTAGGAAGCAAGCCCTTTCCAGGAATGGAATTGGTCAGCACCTTGATCTTGGACTTCTAGAACTTCTAGAACTGTGAGAAACCAATTTCCATTGTTTAAGCCACCCAGTCTGTGGTGCTTTGTTATGAGAGCATGAGCAGACTAAGGGAGACACTAGGTCAGGAGAATGAAATTTAAATTTAATTTGGAGTCATTTTTATATTTACTAGTGCTCACCCACTGAAGACCGTAAAGGCTTTTGTGTTTTCGACGCTCTGAACTGTGTGCACATGAATACCTGTGCATACCGCCCCTCAATGACTTCTGTTTATTGATTCATTGAGTGCGTATTGTTGTTTCTCCAGAACTGGAAGGTCAATCTGTAATCACTGTAAAAATTGTTGAGATACTTTACATTCTTTTTTCCTATTATATCTTTAAACTCTGATGTGTATTTACATTTTCAACCCATGTTAATTTAGACTAAGCCCATTTCAAGTGCTCACAGACACATGTGACTAGTGGCTATCACCTTGGACAGTACAAGTTTAGATTGGTTCAAATTAGTTAGTCTCATGCAAAAGTGACACGGAATAAGCCTATCATATCTATAAGAGTATTTTTAAATGATCAGCCAATAAATTCTTGGCTTAATTATGTATATTGAATCATCTCAACTATAAAGGGAGAAAGAAAATATATTATTTGTGATTATCTAAAAGGCACAGACTTGGGACCATGGGTTAGTGGCCTTGGGCTTCCGTCCTGACTAACATCTTCCTCCTTGATGAACCTTCCACAAAACCTCAGTAGCTGCTCACCTCAATGCACCTCACAGGTGGGGAATCTGAACCCAGAAAAGGAAAGCAATTGGTTTGACCAAATTATACAGTTAACTAGTAGCAGAACTAAGACTGAGATTCAGGTCTTCCAACTCTCTGTCCATTAATCTTTAATAAATCATGGCGTTTCTGAACTGATGCCAAAATGCCTCTGTTATTCTTACCAAAATAACTACACCCCATATATAAATCATATAAATCATGCATGGAGGTGGTGGGAGGGAAAGGGGGGAAAGGGACCTAAATGAATGAATTGTATTAATCAACCGAAGTATGTACTAATTCTTCTCGACTGCTCAGAGTATTTTAATGTTTTCTTACCATTCATTTCTCTCCTCTATTCTGGCTAAGTGAGGCCATGTTCTGGAGTCCTTTAGGCCAGATGGACTAGCTATGAGGTCTGGGCTGGTGATTTCTCTGTGACTTAGTTTCTTCAACCTATACAACAAGAAAAAAAGACTTCTTCTCCCATGGTGTGGCTGGAGGGATTCAATAAAATAAGACATTGAAAAACACTTACGGTAGAATCTGGAACATATTAAGCATTTGATACATGTCAGTTGTTCTGGGTAGATAAAACTGCCATATAACTGAGTTTCAAATAATGACGTCCATTACTTCTTACTCTCTTCTAGTAAGAGATTGCTTCTGGCTGGAATGTGTCCCTACCTTCCTCTGAGAGTGTTGGTGGGAGGCAAATGTAATAGGAGTCAAGTTCAAGGGGCCAAAAGGCTATAGATGCTTTCTCTCATATTCTCACTCAAGACACTAAAAGCCCAACTCCCTAAGATCAAGACGAGACTATGTGGGGACCCTTGTCATTCATGAGGGGTTTATTGGTTACCAGGATCCAGTCGGACCTATATGGTGTCTGACCCAGTCTCTCAGAGTCTCTCCGCTGCCCTGCCCCTTCTTAACCTTACCTGGACCTTCTTCCCATGAGCACCTCTTGTTTCTTCCACAGTAAATATCTCACAGTTCTCCCAACTCATCAATGCCTTATCTATGTTGTGTCTTTGCACCTAACTTTCCCTCTGCTTAGAACATTCTTGCCGCTCCCCACTCCTCCTGCCCAACACCTCTCTTCACCTATCCTTGGCAGCGTGTAGCCTCCAGCGCCAGCTCTGCCTTGAATTCTGAGTGCTCTTGGGCTCCTCCGACATTGTTTCACTTGACATGTTACCATAACGTGTGTTGTATCTCTCTTCCCTGCCAAGGGTGGGTTCCTTCTGGGCGGGGACCCGCCTTACTTCCACATCCCCAGCTCCTAGCACGTGACCTGGCACGTGGTAAGACCCGGTGCAGCCCAGTTAGATAGATGAGTTAAGGACCCTGCCCACAGCTGACCGCCATGCGTACCACTGTAGCCCCAGAGCTCTTTCCCTTCTGTGCTCAGAGTCTGGAGCTCAATTAGGCTTCCAAATGTAAATTCTGTCTTTTAATTATGAACCGTAGAAAAATACATGTGTGAAAGTGGGCATATTTTTAACCGCGGATGCCTGCATTCTTTCTACCTTTGCCTGTTTTGGAAATCCTTGCCCTCCCTGTGATCACGCCTCTCTCTCAGTAAATGGACATGAAAGTGAAGACGTGAATATTTTTATCTGACATTATTTTGGAGCCTTGCTTTCCTGTTTGCTGCTGTTTCCTTTTCATGGACCATTAGCAGCTTCCAAAGGCAATATCCTTTCTCTGTCACACTATGCCATGGGGGGCCATTTCAACAACTTCAGACTAGGGCATTAAGTGCAATTCTGGATGAGAGTCAGCACATAACCAAATAAAAATAATAAAGGGAAAGCTTGTAGGAGCCATTTGGAACGCTGTCCCGCGCTGAATTCATTTGCAGCCTCACAGAAACCTACCCATCACCGGTGATCAGCCCCGAGCCCGACCGTACCTTATTTAATTGTAAAGTATTTCATATCCTCAGAAACAGCCCTGCTCATTTGCTTTTCCTTTTTTGGAGATTGTCTTGGTGGAATGCTGAGATTCTAATCAGTGGGAGAAGAAGAAAACGCAGGTTTTGATTTTAGCAAGCAAAATAAAAAAGAAGAGAAAAGGGTGGGGGAAGGTACATTTCTTATAGCTTCTCTCCCTTCCTTAAAACGAGCATTTAGGAGGGCTGTTTGGAAATTCTTCTAAACTGCGTGCTTAGCACAAGGGAGAAAGAGACAGAAAAGCAAGGTGAGCAAGCTCACGTGCCTCATTCAGCATGAGCTGCCCCTGGTCGCCACGCAGATGGTGGTTTCAGAAATGAACTGGGGAAAACCAAGCATGGGAACTGGTTTCCAGGCCAGCGTCCCTGATGGCTCACCCATTTGAACGTGTCCCGAGCCTGAATCCAAAAAAGCCTCAGGTCTAGCCAAGCCAGGGAAGGTTAGCCTACCTCAGTGTATCCCTAACTTTCCTGGCATCGAGGCCCGTTGGGGAGGCAGGCTGTTAAAGGTACTGATTCCCAGAGACTTTTCACCTTGAAATTCTGACTTAGTGGGCCTGGGGTAGGTAATGAGAATCAGTATTTTAAGTGGCTCTAAATGAATCTTACGATCAGGCAAGTTGGACCACATTCCCTTAATTTATTTACCCGTTCTCTAAACAAACTTCTTTGATAAGCGGTTTTGTATAAGGTGGTGTCCTAGAAACCATGGGGACAGAGCAGAAATGGACGCGGATCCTGCCCTCTCAGAGTCTACGATCTAGAAGATTGTGGCACTTGCAGGAAGCTGCCAGGTTATGCTTTTGTCTTCAGCGTTTCTACAACTCAGGGGTTCAGATGAATAAACTTTGGTGGTATATTCACTAATGAGCCAGTTAAGAAATGCTGGCTGCGTGTCTTTGCAAGATACCGTTCCTGAGAGCTGAAAGGGTCACACCTCAGAGCTGGTCCTTCAGTTCAGAATATCTAAGGTCAGGCTACATGAGAAGACCAGGATGACTCCTAAGTTGGTATAACAAAATAATGCTGTTATAAAAATCATAGCTTGTATCTATCACATGCCGACCTCTGTGCTAGGCGTTTTCCTCTAGGCTCCTTTAAGCTAAGGACTGTTTGTTTTGTTCATTGTTATATCCCCAGCTCCCAGCAGGACCTGGCACATAGTACCTGCTCAATAAATATTTGTAAAATAAATAAGTAAATATATTATTAGCCGATATAATCTTCAGGACAGTTCTCTGAGCTAAATACTAAATACCCCCAGATATTCTAAAACTCTGGGATAAAGCCTAGAGAATCTATCTGTATTTTTATCAAGGTCTTTGGAAGATTCTTCAGATTGGCCAGATTTGGGAAATAGGAAATCCGGACCGGCGTCCTAACAGACACATAAATCCCCTGGGCGTTATTCTCCCTCAGGGCTTTTTTGGCTTCTACTTGAACCTTTCAAAGATGAGAAATTCACCACTGATTATGCTAGCCCATACTGTAGCCCTTATCAAAGTCTAATCGCTTTAATTATAGAAATGGTCTTCCTTATGATTACCTGAATCTTACCTTTTCTTCACTCCTCCTGTCCTCATTTCCTCTCCAGAGAAAGGATCATGCTGACAACACTTAACTCCCGATAGCCGTGTATAGCAAAAAATTAAGATCACACCATCATACCAGGATCTAAGAGGCCAGGGGAATGCTGGATCCATGGGTGATCCCAGCTGAGAAGCATAGACCCCGGACTCTAGAAATAACACTGCGCCCTGAGTTTAAGAAGAACATGGACCATAAACTTAGGTTTGAAGCTTGACTCTCTTACATATTTCTGATGTGACCTTGTACAAACTACTTGGGCTCCCTGAACTTCAGTTTTCCCATGAGTGATGTGGGGGAAAAAAAAATATCTCACCCTTTGGCGTTTAAGATATAATACCTCACAAAAACAAAAACAAAATCCAGATGTAAAAATAAAATAATACCCATAACTAACATTTTTCATGTGCCTATTAGGTGCTGAGCACTGTGATAGCGAATATTCCCCTCGGCTCGTTTGGCTTGTTTTTTTTTTTTTTTTTGTCTTTGTTTTGTTCATGGTCGTAGCCCCAGCATCTAGAAGAGCATCTGATGCACAGTAAATACTCAGTAAGTATTTGTCGAATAAGTGAGCCAACCCATTAGCTCATCTGATCTTCAAAACAGGGCTGTGAGCTAATGCTACTGGTAACCTTACTGTACATGTGAGAAAACGGAAGCTGATTACTTGTTGAACCAGCAGGTGATGGAACAGGAGTTTAAACCCATTACATTCCCGTGTTACCTACCGACTAGTTATTACAGGTCTTTTGCCATTCATTGCTCACTTCAATGAACGTAACTTTAGATCCGTACCCTTATTCACCGTGACATCTGTTGCTGGAAAGAGCGCACAGTTTGGTTGTGCTCTTGGACCTCAACCTGTCATTAATCTATCTGGTGGATGAATGCGCATGTTCAGAAGCCGGCAGCACCAGAACAGGGCGAGCGTTCTTTTTTGTCCAGTTCCTGGTGGCCTCGCTGCTTGCCTTGTGAGACACCACGTGTTACCCAGAGCCTTTGGTTGTCTTTTCCTCCCGCTGAATAGTCACTGGGAAAAGCAAGGACTCTAGGATTCTAAAACTGCAGGACTGAAAATGAAATATGTGATGGCTTCGGGCTATGTGTTCCCTTTGCTGGGAAGCACTGCCATGGTAATTGTTTCTACAAAAAGAAACTACAACTCTGGCAGAAAAAAAAAAAATCAAACCCTCTGTTTGCTTGAACCTATCATAAAGCATTGCTGGTAATTATAGAAGCTGATTGTGCGACAGTTTCGTTTAACTTAATTGGCAATTTTTTTTTTTTTTTGTAAGCCGCAACACAATAAAAATAGTAAAGAACGAGTCAGGTTCTAGAGATGGAACAATTAGCTTTGGTGAAATGTCAGAGATCTGTGCACACTGCCAAAGGTGTGGGAACGTAACTCTCTGCTGTCAGCTCTGTTATTTAAACCCTTGCTCCTTGTGTTTTAAATTCTGTTTCTTGAGTGCACGGAGTCTGATGTGGGCTTTTATCCTATCACGGCTAAGCAGGTCTTTAAAATGGTCGGGGGAAGAAATGTGCCCCAGAAACTAATTTAGAAACATGACAGTCCTGTGTCTGGGAGAGGTGGCTTGTACCAGATGAACTAGCTGTGTCCTATTACACGTTAAGGATAATTGCCTCTTTGGGGAGTTCATTTTATTTGATTTAAAAATTGATTACATTTTACCTCTTTTTCCATCGCCAGGGACAGTCTCGTCCTGTTCCCTTCCCTCGGCTTCTTCCCTCAATGTCTTCATCATCGCATTCATCATCTTCATTTCCATCCTCATGACCGGACTATCCTAATAATAATAGTGATAACAACTCCCCACTCGTTATGATCACTGCTATAGGCCAAACACAAGGCCAAGGACTTTGGAGAGTCCTCACGACAACAATGTAGAAGCCACTCGTTAGAAAGTGGCGGAGCTTAGACTCGCTCCTGTCTCGCACCAGGGGTAGGATTTTATCCATAATGTTATTCTATGACTTTTAGAGTTTGGTCTACAATTTTGCCCCCATCTCTAGAACAAAGCTCAGTGCTGTTTCATAGCCAAGGCAGAAAACAGAGCAAAAACCTCAGGGGCCACCATTCAGTGAGGCTTGAAATTGGTCTCACTACCTGTAGAGCTGGTATCTGCTGTGGTAGGGATGACCTTTGGGGGTTGTGTCCCTTCCAGGTGGCAGTCTTCCAGGTGCAATAACCCTTCCCCACGGCTCCTCCTCCAGGCAGGAGTTCTGCCTCCTTTCTGGGCCTCGGTTTCCAGGTCCCCAACAGGCTTGGAGCTCTTCCCTGAACGCCAGCCCACTATCTGGAGCTGGAGAGACTCTTCCCTGCTCTTATCAGTTCCTGCCCCCCAGGGCTTGGAGTCCCAATCCTGTACTACAGGTATACAGTGAAGACTAAATATTCCTTTTAAATGAAAATTTCAGTGATGGTGATGATTGTAGTGATTGATTCACTATTTGCCAGCACGATTCTAAGTGATTTTACTTGTCCTAATTGCCTTTGCAAAAAGCCTAGGAGGTTGGTCTATCGTGCCCCCGTCCCTGTGTGGGTGGACTGGCTGAGCTGTGCTCAGAGCAGGGGAAACCTGAGCGATGGTGCCTGGCACTTGTTCTTTCTCTGCACCTTGGGGCCTGTCACCCTCTGCACACACACTGCCAGTGATGAGATGGAGGACATGTCTGTGGTAGGCAGGTGGACTCCTGTGCTGAAGCCCCGCCTTGGGCTCTGTAGAGAACCACACAGAGTCAGCCTGATGGCTTGCCAGCAATACCACGTAGCTACAACTTTGTCAGCTCCTACATGGAGCTCCTCTGGCAAGACACACACTTGCCTGCTTCTTTTCCTTGGGGGAACATTATTCACATGGTCTTGGAAAGAGGGAAATCTCCAAAGTTTTTTGACCTATCAGGTATATACAGCCCATGGAAGAGAACTTAAAAAAAAAATACCACAAAAACAAAAACTAAGAACCATTTCAAACACACAAAAGTATAGAGAATGAAAGAATAAATAATTATATAAGTAATACCCAGATTTAACAAACATTGAGGGTGTGTCATATTTACTTCAAATCAAAAACAGACAAAAAAATTATTCATACAGCTAATGTCCATTTTGATTCCATTTTTGTTCCCTTTCCTTCCTCTTTCCATCCTCCTTCCTTCTCTTCTACGAGTTGTATGAAACTTCTCATCAGTGCTTTCCTGTTACTATACGTGTGTGTGTCCATAAATGACATAAAGTAGTGATGTGTTTAAAATTTACATAAATGTTATCATATACTATATATCCCCCTTCAGTTTCACCCAACATTAACTCTTTAAAGTTATCCATTTGATACAGAACTAGGTCTAGTTCATTTGTATTAACTTCTTTCTTCCTCTCTATACATCTATCGTCTATTTATGTGTCATCAATCAATCAATTTATCTATCGTCATCATTTCTCTCTCTCTCTCTCTCTAGAAAGAGAGTTCGATTTATTTCGAATTTCTGACTTTCTCACATTTAATTTTTCAATTCAGCTAGAATGTATTTTTGTATGTGTGATATAGAGTTTCCACATGTCACAATGCCATTTATGGATAGGACGTCATTTCCTCTATTGTTTTATAATGCTCCTTGTTTTCTTATTTTTTAACTTTTTAATTTTTTTTTTAATTTCAAGGAAGAGAGAGAGAGATTGCACACTAGTCGGGGAGGTGGGTAGAGGGAGAGAGAGGGAGAGAATCTTAAGGAAACTCCACACTCAGCATAGAACCTGACACGGGGCTTGATCCTAAGCCTCTGGGATCATGATCTGAGCTGAAATGAAGAGTCGGCAGTCACTAGACTGAGCCACCCAGGTGCCCCTGTTTTCTATTTCAAGCGCTGATATACCTGTGAGTCTGCTTTTGGCCACTCTAATAATCCATTAATCTGTGTCTCTGTCTCTGAACCAATATAATATTCTTCTAATGAGTATAGATTTCAACAAGATTTGGTACCTGATAGGCTAAGACCTAAAACCCTTATTCTTCAAAAGAAGAAATCTTTGATTTAGATAGTAATATTGAACTTTGACTTACTCTATTAGAACCAAAAACAAAGTGTGAAACTCAGAGCCCAAGGAAGTGAAACATACCACGTTGTCTGCAATTAGTCGTCAAAACAATATTGTAGAATTGAAAGTATTATTCTCATCTTGGAGATGAGGAGACTAAGAGCTGGAGATGTTAGATAACTTGCCTTGTGAAGACATTTGAAAAGCCCATGTGCCGAATGTCTCTGACTTCACGTTGGTGCTAATTAAAGATACTTTCCACCAGATCACTTAGTGCCCCTTGTGAAGCCCCATGAAAAATAGTTTCTCCTCCCCTCAGGTAATATGAACTATATATTTTCCTCCTTGGAATATAGAGCATTTGGATTCAAATTCGTGCTTAACAATTTCACTCAAAAGTTCCTTATGATTTAATTACCTGAGTTCTGTTTTTTGCACCTTTTCTTACTATCCTCGTCTAGTATGTATTTTTTCCTCTCTTGGTTTTTAAAGATTGATTCCTAATATATTCTGTTGATTCATGTCGGTTTTATAGCTAACTTTAAATAATTTACAAAAAATTAATGAATATATGTTATTTCTTTTTTTAATGTTTATTTTTGAGAGAGAGAGCGCACGTGTGCAAGTCAGCGAGGGGCAGAGAGAGAGGGAGACATAGAATCTGAAGCAGGCTCCGGTTCTGAGATGTCAGCATAGAGCCCGACTCAGGACTTGAACCCACAAACCATGAGATCATGACCTGAACTGAAGTCAGATGCTTAACCGACCGAGCCACCTGGGTGTCCCAAATATGTATTATTTCTATTACAGCAATACTTCTCAAACTTTAACGTACATCTGAATGACCTGGGGTCTTGTTGAAATGCAGATTTTTGGGCAATAGATCTGGGCGTGGCCTAAGACTCAGCATCTCAAAACCAGCTCCCAGGTGATACTTTGCTGCTGTTGACCTAGGACCACTCTTTGAGACCTAAGACCCTGCACCTCAGATGAGAAGATTACACAGGCACACCTCCGGGGTTCCCTAGAAGAGACACAGATGGTCACACTGGGATGAGAATTACTGATGACAGTTCACAAATTTTCCGTATTTTCAGGTACCCCTGGGAAACAAAGGTGGGTGTGATCTAGTGTCAGCTACATCAGAGTCACCAGGGACACTTTTTAAGAAACCCTATAACCAAGCCACCTTCTAGCCCAATTCAATCAGGATTTCTTGGGGACAGGGCCTCAAAAAGTCTTTTCAAGTCTCCCAGGTGATTCCAAACTGTAGGCAAGGTTGAAAACCACTGCTTTGCAAGGAGGGAGAGAAATGGTCCCATTTACCGGTTTTGTGGAGAATCCTGCCCTCCCCCTCAGACTCCCCTTCTGAGGAGGGAAAGGCCCTGCAGCCAGGCCAGCATCAAGCCAGAGCTCTCAGGATTAATTTTGCAAAACTATTTCTACTCCTAGTCCCTTGAAATTCACCCTGTTGGGATCCCTGATCAGACTGGGTTCTTCCAGAATTTTCCTACTTCAAGATCCAAATACAAATTAGAAAGGGAACATTTTAAATAACACAGAATTTTTTTCATACTCATAAAAGATTAACTACAGGCCGAATCCGTTGCCCCTTCTTCCTTACATGCCCCAGTCTTCATCTTCCTTTCTTTCTGTCCTTGTCTTTCAGATCCAAATTCCCTGGGTCAGAAGGCAAATTTCAAGTTTCTCTTTGTTTTATTTCTATGGAATGGAAAACAGGGAATTTGAAATCCACATGACCTTGGGGTTGCATCTTATCTCCCCTAAATATTCATCATGTGTTGAAGGGCAAGGTTTTTCTTCATGTTAAAAAGCCAGGATGATTCTGACTTCACGTGATTATTCAATGAGTGGAGTTAAATTAATTAAACGAGAATATGTGACAGGATTTCTTCCATTTCACAAAATCTCAAGTCTTCGTTTCCTTTCTTCCATCTTTCCATTTCCATTTAGAAGGAAGTTGCAATCCTTTTCTGTAATTGATGCCCCTCCTTCTCCTAAAAGAGATTTGAAGAGACTAAAAGGAACAATAGAAAGGCAATATACAAACAAATATTTAATGGAAAGCCTGTGCCTGAGTGAGATCGTTCTTTCGGAGCAATAACTCTCACATGCCGCCATTAAGAAGTAATGCGCTCTTCACGATCTTAATTCAAATGAAGAAATTTTGAACAGAAGAATTGCTACTAAAATTCCTAATGAAACACAGCCATTACTTTCTCATTTTTTCTTTCCTAATTTTCTTCTTTTCAACTGAAATCTTGGATTGCAAAGAAATTAAAGACCAGTATCTTTATCACCTATTTTTTTTAATTTCCAATTTTGAAAATACCACTGTATTTTAATTTTTTTTAAATACCACTTTAAATACAGGTGAGTATTTAGATTTATTGCCCTAAAAAGAAACCCACTCCTATTCCATTAGAATATTTATAGTAGTCAGATTTCTTTTCTGCATAAGAGTAAATATATTCACATTTCTCATATCCTCGGAATTTGGTTTATGAGTGGTTTGGGGTCTGTAGTTGTGAAATGATGACAGAAAATCGCCTGTTCTCAAAAGGCCTTGGTTCTGAGCTATCACAGGGATAATCTTGAATATTATTATTTGATTTCATGACACCCCTTGAAAATGTGTTGAACAACATATCTAAAATTTAAGCTAATGAAATGTTTTATTTTGAGGAATACTATGGCTTTCTTTGTACTAATTGAAGACAGGGCCGAAAGTCAATGTCTCATGTACAGACAAATGGACACTGAGGTGATTAAAAAAAAAAAGTGAAATTGTCCAGCATTTGCTTCGGAACACAGAGGAAGAGTTTTCATTCCCCCAAAACAAGAGATTCAAGCTTAGTTTTCTTTAAACATGTGGTCCATTGTTTACTCCTTTTGATAGAGATGTAGATACAGCAAAATATTTCTCTACTCAAAAGAAAAGACAGTATAAGCATCGTGATAAATGGTATATGTCACGTGACCTCATGGATCACGTGAAGAAGTCTGCTTCGTAGACTTCTAAAATGTGTTTTGGGGGGATACAATTCAAACACTAAAATAATCCATTTCATGCATATTAATTGATTTTTACATGAAAACAATTCCCGTTTGCATGAGTAGGGAATGGTGAGGAGTGTGGTGAACCACGGAGTATGTCCAATTGTTCCCACGTGGGAATGGAGCCCAGAGTTGCCAGAGCTTTTGAGTTTGCAAGGGAAACAAACAGTCTGGGTTTTTATGTTGAAGTGTCCTGAGTTTTAAAATACATCTTTTAAAAAACAATTTATGGGATAAATAAAACATGACTGCCGACTGAATTCAGTCAGAGAACCACAAGTTCACAATTGCTGCTTTAAAGATACCACAAAAGATTCAAGGGGAAGCAATTTCAGTGAGGTATTTGTTATAAAGATTAGCTCCTTTCTAGAATGAATTGTTAGTTGCTTAAGAGAAACGTGAGGTGCCATGTGTGTGGTGTAGACAGCAGGCTATTGGAAAGGTATCTGATTGAATGGGACAGGATACTAAGTACATCACCTTTTTGCGATGGAATGTTGAGGACTGAAGACGTGTATTCGAAGCACATAGGGAAAGAAGTAACTTGGAGCCGCCACGCCAGACGGGGAAGGCCACTATGGTTCTGTCACTGAGGACCGAGTGAGGCTCCCAGAGGAATTGCCAGGACACAGGAGCAAATGACCGTCCAGGGGAAGAAGACAAGCCTAGGTGAGACAGTGACCCATCAAAGATGAACTACTTTTGGGGGCAATTTTTTAAAATATCAATGAATGTGAAACAGGGCATTTTCATTCAGGATACAGTTGACTGTAAAAGGACTCAATGTCTCCTAAGGTTTTTTGTCATGCATCTCTTGTTAGCAATTACCGATTGCTGTTCTTGCCCTCCCTGTCTGTCATACTCCCCTCTTTCTCCTACTTCTTCTCTTTTTCTCTAGAGAACTATAGAGAAGCCTCTTTAGACTCACCGTGGCCCCGCATTCTGGAGCCAAGCGCCTTTTCATACTTGTAAACTGAAAAGGATCAAACATCCTGCACACATATTTAGTGAATTCTGATATGGACTACGTGCATTTGTTGTTTGTTGGTTTGTTTTCAACAGGGTCTTTCCCCATGTGAGAGAGAGAAAGAGGAATTTGTATTCACACTGCCTCGTAGACTTCTAAAATGTGTTTTGGGGGGATACAATTCAAACACTAAAATAATCCATTTCATGCATATTAATTGATTTTTACATGAAAACAATTCCCGTTTGCATGAGAGCTTTGGCAAGTTTTGAGTCTGGGGAAGATGTTATAAACAGTAGTGGGGAAAAAATGAAACCAAACATTGCACTATGTTGGCGAGAGCTTAGAAAGCCAAGTGCGCTCAGACTAGTTTTCCTTGCTGTCAATGGCAGAAGTCCATTGGTCATACTGGGCCATTGTTGGCCACTCTTCCCTGTTGTCCTCCATCCAGAGTCTCAAGTTTTTAGTTCCTTGGGTTTGAATCCTGAGCTTCTTCTCTTCTCTAGCAATTGTCTCTCCTTAGGTGAGTTCATTCAGCCCTATGGATTCAAAAATCCTGGCAACACCATCCCATGGGCAAGCTTAACCAGAAGCCAGTAAACATGGGGTAGTGAAAGTTTCAGTACATTAAACTTTTCAGGGCATGGAGCCAGTAGAGACAGGGGATCTGCAGTTAAAGGGAGAATTTTGGAAGTCAGAAGATAATTGCATGTTTACAGTATCTGATAGAGAGAAGGAGAATTGATGATTCAGGAGTAATTTTTTTTAATATTTATTTATTTTTGAGAGAGAGAGACAGAGTACAAGCGAGGGAGTGGCAGAGAGAGAGGGAGACACAGAATCTGAAGCAGGGTACAGGCTCTGAGCTGTCAGCACAGAGCCCAACATGGGGCTCGAACTCAAGAACCTCAAGATCATGACCTGAGCCGAAGTCAGACTCTTAACCGACTGAGCCACCCAGGCTCCCTGATTCAGAAGTAATTAATGACATTTGTGAGAAGCCTTGGAGAGGATCATGGACATGTTGTCCACGGTGACAAGAGTAAAGGCTTGGTTTTTGGCAGGAGGGGCTGTGTTGGGAGCCGTTTTGGGCTCACTGTTGAGAGCTCTCTGTGTGGAAAAGGTTGAAGCAAAGCTCCCGCCAGCCAAACTGGCACCTAATCTTACCTCCTTCTAAATACTCTTTCAGGCCTGGATTTCTTGAGCTGCTTTCATTGGCCTAAGGGATATAATGCTCTTTGGTTTTATGACATTTGGAAAAGGGGACCTGGTCTTGATGGATAAAATCTGAATGAGAGTAACCTGGTCAGAAGTAACCTCAAAGTTGCTTCTTGGGGATAGGTTACACAAATTGATCATATAGAATAGCAGTTATGAGTTGGCTAGAAATTAGCAGACGTTAGGCCCCAAGACTCCTTGAGCCAAACTGTATTTTCCCTGCAGGTATAGCATTGTGTTAATCATCCCCTCAGCCCCACCATAAAACCTCAAGGCACATCTCTGTAAAGCTTCTCTCAGTATTTGGTTAACAGACTGATGGGAGAGTTTGTATAGAGATTTAGGACCTTCTCCAGAGGTTAGTTTAGCCTAGGAGTTAGAAGCACTGTTTACAGATAAGGTACAAATAGTAGCCAAACAAAAGCAGCTACACATATTTTCACTGATCAACAACAAATATTGAGTACCTTCCTGAGGTTAACATTTCATGAATCCTTTTGCTATTCCCATCCCCACACTCCCTTATAATAAAAAGGCAATAAACAAAATACTTTTACAGAAACTGCTGTTTGTCTAAAGAACAGATAAACATGAGCCCTTATGATATAGGCTCACTCACTCATAAAGGAAAAGAACTTAGACAAGTATTAGAGATCTTGTCTCTACCAAGCAAATAATACCTCCTCCATCATGGTTAAAGATTATGGATAGAATGATCTATAGATGGTCAACATAGGCAACAGTGTATGCGCCCTCTGTTTACTGAGGGCTATAACAACCCTGCTTTCTTCTTAAACATCTTGTTATTTTCTCTGCTATAAGCCTACCTAACTCTGCCCCAAAAACTGTGCATGGTCTATTGTTTGGAACAGAGTCATAAAAATGGTTATTGCCTAATCTAAGATAAGACTGTCTCCTTCTAGGTCTGGGATTCACAAATATGCCAACCTAAGAAATATTGTCAAAAATACCTTGTTACTGATGTAATGTCACTCGCTACCTTTAAAAATAAAGACACTGAGACTAGCAGGTCAGAGACGCCAGAATTCCCAGGGCTGCCTGCTTGGTCATCAGACTCCATCTTTCTCGTGGCTCTCTCACTCATTTTCGCCTAACCGTTCGTCCTTCGTGGACCCCTAGATTCGCCGGAACAAGGACTGGCCCCGGCAGGGGTGTCCCAAAACAGCCCCATGTGGGGATCATGGCTTTCTCCCTCTGGCAGGAAGGGCTACAAATTGTCATGAAACCTAAGTCCCCAGATAACTTCTATAAACACCTGGCACCTTAAACCCCACCTTCCTGACTCTAAGCAGTGTTTATAATCTACTGAGAAGGTCATTCTTACAGGGAGTTAGGTCCTTCCATTGGGGCATAAACCTACTATGTGTCCAAACCCAGCACGTCTTGCCATGGGATGAAGAGGGCAGGGGGTGACATACCTCATCTAATCCTGTGAATCTCTCACTGAAGATTCCCCAGGAAAGCCTGTTTGTTACACCTTCTGTGGGATGTTGTGGAATTTATCCTCAGCCAGGATGAACAATCCATATCAACACAAAGATACTTAACGGCATGGTTCTTGAACATTCCAAATGTGTTCCTGCCTTTGCACTTGGTGTATATTCTCCCTGTAATAGCATCACCCGAGATTGTTTATGGCACTTTCTCTCATTTCCCTCTGGGCTCTGCTAAAGTGTCTCACCAAAAAGACTTTTCCTGACTACCCAAGGTGAAGAGCAATGAGCAATTTAGTCCACTTTTCCAGCTTTCTTTTCAGATTCTACATTTTATTTGTTTATTGCCTGGACTACCCAATATGGATGTAAATCACCTGAGGTTGACACTTTATATTGTATCCTGTTATACTCTCAGTGCCTAAAAGAGTACCCAGGATGTAGCAGATGCTCAAGAATATTTGTTGAAAGAATGAGTAAATACAACAAGATGGCTATTAAGTGGACAATGGATTGCAAGCATAGCAAGATGGAAATTCGGACTTCGTTTAGAAAGTCAGACCCGCAGGGGTGCCTGGGTGGCTCAGTCGGTTAGGCGGCCAACTTCAGCTCAGGTCATGATCTCATGGTCTGTGAGTTCGAGCCCCGCGTCGGGCTCTGTGCTGATGGCTCAGAGCCTGGAGCCTGTTTCAGATTCTGTACCTCCCTCTCTCTCTGCCCTTCCCCTGCTCACTCTATGTCTCTCAAAAATTAAACAAACGTTAAAAAAATTAAAAAAAAAAGAAAGTCAGACCTGCAAGGAGGCAAAAGACAATAGTAGTTTGAACTAGGCTGGAGAAACAGGATCAGAGGGAATCAGGTTAGGAATGGTTTTGGAGAGAATGTTGCTAGGACCTGCTGGCAGATTTGATTTGGTGGTTGAAGGAGATGAAAGAGTCAATGAAACACCCCCCCCAACACACACACCATGAACAATGGAATGGATAGGATTTCCAGTCACTGAGATGGGAAAGGCTTGTGAAGAGCAGAGTAGAGTGGTTTGGGAAGAAAATCAAGAGCTTGGGGGTGTCGGGACTCCTGGCTGGCTCAGTCAGTTGGGCGTCTGACTTTGGCTCAGGTCATGATCTCACCATCCATGGGTTCGAGCCCCACATCCAGCTCTGTGCTGACAGCTCACAGCCTGGAGCCTGCTTTGGATTCTCTGTCTCCCTCCTTCTCTCTCTCTCTGCCCCTCCCCACTCACACTCTGTCTATCTCTCTTTCAAAAACAAATAAACATTAAAAAAAAAAAGAGTTTGGGTCTGTCAACTTTGAGACATCTATTAAACATCCAAAGTGCAATTGTCATGTAAGCAATTGGATATACTAGGTATAAGTTTCAGGAAACTGAAATGGTAGAGACATAAATTTGGGAGTTTTATATGGTTTTCAAAACCAAGGGGATTGTTTTAGTTAATGTAGGGAAAAATATATTATTAGTAAAGAAATTAGAGGGCCAGAGAGAGTCCTGTTACCCTTAAAAATTTAGAGGCCAAAAAGGTAAGAAAAGGCAGGCAAAATGGACTGAGAAGTAATAATTAGAGAAGGAAGAAAATAAAAACAGAAGTATGTAGAGTCTTGAATACCAAGAGTAGAAAAGTGAGGATACAGAGGTTAATTGGTATATATTTTATGGAGGGAAAATGGCAATATGTATCAATGTCTTAAAGTAATCACACTTTTTATTAAGCAATTCAACTCCTAAAAATCTAGCCCATAAAATTCTAAAAAGTGTACAACAAGATTTATGCATAAGAAATTTTCATTGAAGCCTTATTTTATAATAGCCAAAAATTATGTACAACATAAATGTCCAAAAATAGGGCATTATTTAAATAAATTGTGATGCAGCCTACAATTGAATATTATGCAGCCATTAAATTATGTTTATGAAGAGCTTTTAATGAGCTGAAAAAATGCTGATAAGATGATATGATGTTGAGTGAAAAAAGAGCATGCAAAATTTTATGTACAGTATGATCTCAATTATTTAATCATATGTACTCATTGAAAAATACTGGGAAGAAATATCCTGAAATATTAATATAACTTTTAGGTTATGGGATTATGAAGTTATTTATTTTGTTTGTTTGTTTGTTTTGGATTTTCTTCAACTCATCCTGTATTTCCTCTACAAGTGGAAAACATTGAAAAAAATTCTTCCTTAAATTGAGTGGAAATCTGTCTCACTTCTTGCCAAGTCAACTGGTTCTTGTCCTTTTATAGAAATAGAAAAGTAAGCAAATCTTACCTCTTTTATCTAGGCAATTGTCAAATATTTGAGGAGAGCTGCCAGCCAAGAGCTTTTTTTTTTTTTTACCTGTGAATCCACATCCCTCTGCTTTTCAAGCTGCTGAGAAAGAAATCATCTGATCTCTTTCATATCTCCTAACAAAGAATCTTCTACATCATTTACCACTTGCTCTGTGATTCCTGTAAACTTCAGTCTCCTCACATGTGAATTGAGAATAAATTCTTGAGATATTGTGTATAAATGGCTTCATAACCTAGCCACTGTACACATTTGAAGGAATGGATGTTCAAAGGACGATTGTCAGAGAGTGAGAAGGAGGGAGAAGGGACAGAACCTGAGTATGCCCAGCTCTATCACTTACCACAGCAGTGGTGCAGGCCAGTCACAAAGACCCTCCTCCATCAAAGGGATTATACCAGCTTCTTGTCCTGTCTCTTCTTGTACTGGTTGAGTTCAGGAAGAAATGAGGTGAGAAACACAAACACTGTTGAAAGGTCAAAGGGGCGCCTGGGTGGTTCAGTCGGTTGAGCGTCCGGCTTTGGCTCAGGTCACGATCTCGCGGTCTGTGGGTTCGGGCCCCGTGTCGGGCTCTGTGCTGATAGCTGAGAGCCTGGAGCCTGCTTCACATTCTGTGTCTCCCTCTCTCTCTGCCCCTCCCCCACTCATGCTCTGTCTCTCTCTGTCTCAAAAATAAATAAACATTAAAAATTAAAAAAAAAAGTGCTGTGTGTGTGTGTGTGTGTGTGTGTGTGTGTGTGTAAACATTATTTCCACATTGGGACCTTCTCCCTCACCCCACATCCCCTCCATCACCCCACAAGTGTGACAGGGATTTGTGATGCTTTCACCAGTCGATGTCTTGGCAAGGCAGACATGACCCTTCTCTGGTGAGGCCCAGTCTTTCTTACTTCTCTAAAATTTCAAATCCTACCCATTCTAAGTGACACTCAGCCCATGAATATTCACTTGAACCTCCTTGAGGTATTCCCCCATTGCATACTTAAAGAGATTACTGTTCTCCCCTTTGGAGCTCACTAATTTCTACTTTGCCCTTTATATTTGCATTGACATTTACGTATTCATTCATTTATTCATTTTATTTATTAAAAATTTTTTTTGTTTTTTTATTTTTGAGAGAGAGAGACAGAGTGTGAGCTGGGGAGGAGCGGAGAGAGAGGGAGACACAGAATCCGAAGCAGGCCCCAGGCTCCGAGCTGTCAGCACAGAGCCTGAGGTGGGGCTCGAATCCATGAACCACAAGATCATGACCTGAGGGAAGTGGGACGCTCAACCAACTGAGACACTCAGGCACCCCAACATTCATTAATTTTAGAGAGAGAGTGCAAGCAGGACAGAGGGGCAGAGGGAGAGAGAGAGAGAGCGAGAGAGAGAGAGAGAGATTGAATCTTAAGTGGGCTCCACACTCAGTGTGGCGCCCAATGCAGGACTCTATCTCACGAGCCTGGGATCATGACCAGAGCTGAAATCAAGAGTTAGATGCTCAACAGACTGAGCCACCCAGATACCCCTGGAATTTCTTTTTACTGACCAAAATTGAAATCCTTGAGAGTAAGAGCGACCTATAGCATAATGGATCTGTAAGGTCCTGTAATCTGCTCATGTATTTTCATTTTAAATATGAAGAAATGGAAGGCCGAGAGATGTGACCTGGTTTTCCAGCATCTTGGGTTTAATTGGAGGCAGAACCAGTACAGGAACTGAATTTCTGACTACTTTTTTCCATAGGTTCATACCAATAGGAGTGGATGAATCAATACAGTCTCTTTCCCCTCAAACTCTCTCCATCATAAGCCAATGGTATAGCAATTTGGGACTTGAAATATGAGCTTTATGAGTGTCGAGTAGAAATTGCGGATGAGGTGTGGAATCTTTCTTAAGCCATTACATTATTATGGACTAGTAAACCATTGTTCCTCTCCCATCCTATTCCCTCCCTATCAGTCTTTTACCCCTACTTTAGACATGATTCAGCCATTTGAGAAAGGAGGTATAATACAGGGGCAAGAATTGTACTACAATCCCACCCCAGGACTCGAGGACAAGACAATTCTCAAATTTGGTTAAGTGAACTGCCAACTACTTTTGCTGAGAATCTAGACTTTAACCAAAAGTCTTTTCTTGACTTAGGCTATACTGTTTTTCTCTTGGTGGTCCACTGATGAGTTTCAATGATTCTCTTTTTCCATAAAAGATGTTTCCCCCAAATCTGAAGCTGAAATATCTTCTATATAATACTGGTCTATCAAACACCTTATTGATTATTTACAGGACAGTGTTCAAGTACTGCTGCAATTTTGTTTTCAATCCAAGGTTTCTGTCTTGCTTGGAAGGGTTCTCTAATTAATTGGCATGTAAATGAGGCTTAGGAGCTATGGGTTTATCAAGGGCTTCACATACTTCTCAAAGACTTTCTCATCTCATTTTCAAGGCAATTTGCATACTTTCACTCAGTTCTCCTTACACATTTCTTTGAAGAAACCCTTTATGCCCTTGGGTGTTCTCTGTATACAACTCCCTTGACCTAACACTTGTGCTTTACTTTCCCCTGAGCAATGACATTGCCTTTAGGCAAAAGTGACACATTTCCATCACTGATGAGCCTCCTGAAAGATTCAGAGAGTGTCTTGGGTACCGGCTTGAATGTATCTAGAGCTGAGGTTGTACATCCTGTCATCTTTAGAGATTCCACGCACAAATTAAAGAGAAAATGCACTCCTCCGTGTAGAAAGGAATAATAATCCTTCGCAAATAAAGTTCCTCTCTTTTTGCTATGCTAATTAAATTTAGATGAGTTTGGTGAAGGGTGGGCTATTTTTTCTTCTTGATTCATCTTTTTTAAATGGCATTAAACAATGATGTCTTCATGAAGGATGAGCTACTCTGCCTCTTGGCCTACATTTTGGTCACATTCCATCATTGTGGAAGAAGGGAGACATTCGTCTTTTTCTGAAATTGAATTTGGAAAGTTCACTTCTAGGAAAGCATAAGGCATGTCACTTTGAATGCTCACATGTTCATAGTGTCATTCATCCATGCCTTTATTCAGAAAACAAATGCTAATTGGGTGGTGGCACATATCAGACACTCTCTGCGGGGTAGACAGCTTGCTGGCTTAGCTCTCTGATATGTGCTGGGGGACAGAATAGGCCAAGAACTAGGAAACGTGGGTCATGATCCCAGATTAGTAATAATTTGTGATCCTGGACATGTCATGAGCGAGGAAACGTGGCTCAAAACTATGATTGGAATCCAATTGGAATTTTTCTTTGACATACTGGAATAGCTCTTTTAGACCTATTTAAACACAGACTTCTTAAATTGCATACTTTCTTCGCGTGTGTGCACATCAAAGGAAAAAATCAAGCAAAATCAAATAAAGCTTCTTGCGAGTTGAAGACTTCTTTTGTGACTTTTCAGCTCACTGTTGCTGATGCCCAGGCTTTTGCCCGTAGTATGAGGAGTGCTGGTAATGTGCATCTCTTTGAGGAGAGTGCTGCTCTGGGTTCTGGTCTTTTCTAACCTACTGATATCCATCTTGCAAATTTTGATACCGGAAGTTTCTTGGTCTTAATAGAAAGAGTCAACTACTGGAATTCACAGTCCTCAACAAATACTTTGTTGACTGAAAGGTCCAAGAATTGAAGCTGTTTGGTTATTCCACCAGTAATAACATGTTTTCTCACATGCAGGCAATCACAATAATTTCAAGCCTACCACTTGGCTTACAGTAATCGGATGACACGGTTTTCAGAACTGTTAAAATATATGCGTGTGCATGAATGTGTGAGTTCATATTGTAAACAATGGCATGAGAAACAACCTAATGAGAGACTCCAATCTACTAGTGCTAATTGGGACAGCAGTCATAAATGTGGCCTGGCAAACCCAGACTTCTCCCAAGCTTCCACCCCCAGGGAACAGGAAGAAGTGGATTGGGCACAGTGCTCAGAATTATGAAATTACTGGAGATGTATTAGTCCTGTGAGAGAGAACTCAGAATAGGAAGGATGTCTGAATCTTAGCATAATAAGGTCAAGATATTAGTTCTTAAGAAAGAATCAAAGCTATGTTAATATGAGGGATTTGGATTTCTTGTGTATACAAGAAAAGAAGGCCGTGCTAGTAGGGAGTTGATTCTAGTGGTGGCCAAATACGTTTGATATTGAGTATGCTAAGCCTTGTTTCTCAAAGCATGGTGCAAAGACCAGTGGCATGGACATCACCAGGGAGCATGATAGAAATGCAGAATCTCAGGTCTCACTCTAGATGCACATAATTGAGCTCTGCAGTATTACAACGTCTCCATTAAAGTCTGAGAAGCAATGCCTAGGGGAGAGTTTTCTCCCTCCAGGCAAACACATGCACACACCATCAGGGACACCAGAGCTCATCAACCCTTGAGAAGCAGCTATTCGATACCTAAGGCTATTAAATGTGTAGTCTACTTGAAGATTTTAATGATGGCTGAGTTTTATATCAGTTTCGTGGATAGGAAAATGGTGAGTTCTAGTCGGACAGAATTGGAGGCAGAACTGAACTGTACGTGGAGTGGAATTTAAAGGAGAAGGCTATGGGATGCGGGACAGAAGGTTGGCAGTGAGAAAAATCCCAGCGGAACACCCTCTGAAAGCCTGTGAGAGAATATTTGAGAACCGTCTGCCACAAAGACCTAAGGGGAAGATCTTCTTTTGTGCCGGGAACGTAAAACTAGAGCAGGAGAATGCCTCATTCCCCAATCCCAGTCTACTCTGTCGGGTTGAGAACAATCTTTGAACTCTTGAGTAAAGCATAACCTAAAGTAATGGCTTTTACACTTTTCAAACATTTTTGACTTGCAATTCACCATACATACACTTCACGTTAGTTATACCGGAAATAAATATTTTGTAACATTTTACTCATCCTGTATGTCTAATGCATTCTTATATTTTATTCTATCATATTTCATTAAAAAAATACCAGTATGACCTGCTAACATGATTTCCTGATCTACTAATATGGTGGCATGGTCCGCTTTCACTCGGAGGAAAGGGGGTGAGTGATATAAGGACAAGTTGAGAAGGGGAATGCATTCCTCCCTGTTCTTCTATGAGATCAGGACTCTCTGTCCTCAGTGTAGACACCTGATTGGCCTGTAGGAAAGAACCCACAGACAATACAGTGGTGCTGCTCTCCTCTCTCTAAGGAACATGGGGACCTATTCCATGGAAGAAAAAAGGGGGAGAAGGAACAACAGCAAAATTCACAGCTTCCACAGTTTACATTGGGGATTTGGTTTAAAAGCAAACTATTTGTTTGTACAACAATCATGACAAAGTATTTTTATAAGCAGGACAAAAAAATTAAAAATATTTACCACATTTTCTTTCACATGAAGAGGTTTCGAGAAGATTTAAGGAAGGACCAGATTGCTTTCTTTAACAAAAAAGATGGTCACTGTCTTAGTCCATTTGGGCTGCTATAACAAAATACCACAGACTGGGTGGCTTATAAACAACAGAGATTTGTTTCTCACAGCTCTGGAGGCTGGAAGTCCGGATCACGGTGCCAAGCATGGCTGGGTAAGGCTTCTCTCCTGGGTTTCAGACTTCCCATGGTGTCGTCCTGTGGCAGAAGGAGCTAGGGAGCTCTGTGGGTCTTTTTTTATAAGAGCACTAATCTCATTCATGAGGGCTCCACCTTATGTTTGTGGAGACACAAACATTCAGACCATAATGTGCAGAGAGGGAAAGGAACAGAAAGAAGGCCGAAAGACCAACATGGGAGAGAAGTGAGGAGAAAGAGTGAGTAGGAGGAGTCTGAGAAAGAAAGAAGACTGGGAACCTTGCTGTGTAGTTCAGGTTTTTATAAAGTTTGGATATATCAAATCTTGTAGAATTCCTTCCTTGATGTCCTGCCCAATTCTAAGAAAACCTTTAGAAAAAAGTTATATTATCCTCCAAAGCTTTCGTAGATGTGTGTGCCTGTTTCATGTATGACAAAAGGAGCCTTAAGGCCACTGCCAAAGAGTCAGTTTCATTTGGATTTCAGAAGTAAAGTAACGGTTTTAACTAATAAGTTGATTTTCTCCTAATTGAACTGAGAAGGGGCCCAATAGGAAGAATGAATGAGTAACCAGTGGGTTACAAAGATCTGATTTGCACTTATAAGTATGTTCATGCAAGACTGCAAATGTTTCCCTATGAACATTTGCTGGACACCCAATGGTTAAACACTTTCGAGCACACCACCGTGCCTCTCTCGTGAATGATGCTAACGAGCCTGACAGACCCCGCTCTTTGAATTTATCATAATCATCTCAGACTCTATGGCAGAAACTAATGTTTGGGTCTCAAATTTGGTGCCTTCCCCTTCCCCACCCCTGTCTCTTTTGAGAAAGGAATTACATATTTTTAGCCAGCTTTGCACAAAATCTTGGTATCATCTTTGTTTTATCTCTCTGCACCTGGGGAGGAGATGCAGAGTTTTAACGGACATTCCTTTGAAGTTTCTCTTAAAACCATCCTTTTTCCTCATTTTCCTTGCCAACCTTCATCATGTCACACCTGAGTGTATTCAAGAGACTCCCAACTTTCTTTTCTGGTTTTACTTCTGTCTCTCCCCATCCTATACGTGGCAACAAAACATTCTTAGTTCCTGTCTTCACCCAATAAAAACTTGCATGGCTCCAACTCTCTGATCATATTTCACGTCCAACATCCCCTGCCTAGTTTATAAGACTCCTGTCATTCTGGCACTAGGGCAGCCATCTTACAGTTTTTTCCTGCTCTGTCCCATCCCTGTTACGATGACTCTTCCTGTCATTTCACATAAGCCTCAACTCCCAAGCTGTTCTCTCAAGGACTCAGGACACCATTGCCTGCAGCTGCAAGAGAGAACGAAGAGAGTGTAGCAGCTGCTGGTGCAGCGGCAGATTAACCTCCCAGGCTTAACCTTCCGTTGGAACGCTCTGCATTCGCCCATGTCCAGCTCCCGTGGGCCCCTTTCTCCATCCAGCTCATCTCCACAACTAGGCATCGCCTTCTCGTGTTAACTCTTTCGGAAATCCTGACCGGACTCTGAACTGCCTTCGGCGATTCTTCTGGCTTTGCAGAGAAGATAGCCCTAGAGGATGCTGGTCCGAGGCTGTAATGTGCGCCCCGTTATGCTGATAACCCCAAAAGCTGTTAAGTCCTGGGTCCTAAACCACGTGTATGGAGAGAACAGACATGCGTATTTGCTCCAGTTTCTGGTGCCCTTTCCTCTCTTTATTCACTTATTTGAATAAAGTTTATTGAGCATACACTGTGTCGGGCACCAGGGTGGGCAACAGAGGAGCAGGGCTGAAAGGACACAATTGCAGCCTCCTGGGCCAGGGGTTGGTGATTACAACCCGCGGGCCAGATTCAGCTCACGGGCTGTTTCTGTGCAGCTCGTGAGCTAAGAATTGTTTTTCCATATTGGAGTAGTTGGAAAAAGTCAAGAGAAGAATAGATGCGACTCAAATTTCAGAGTTGATAAGTAACTAACGTCTCTCGCGGTACAGGCGTGCCCAGTTGCAAAGTGGCATCTACAGATGCTTTTCTCCTCCGACAGCAGAGACTTTATGGTCCACGAAGCCTAAAATATTTACTATCTTAGCCTTTACAGAAAAAGTTTGTTGACCCCATTCCAAGATTTCGACATTTAGCGAGTGAGATAGACACGCAAAACAATGACAATATTCTGGGATGACTAATTTGATGGCAGTAAAAACAAGAGACAGGCATAGGAGAGAATAAAACTCCTACTAGGAAATGTGTCTGAAGGGTAACATTTGAATCCTAGGGAAGGTGAAAGCGGTTCAACATTTGCGTCAGAGAATGGGGGGAGGGGAAGGCATGCAAACATTATGCCAAAGACACGAGGGCAGGGGAGGGCGAGGCATGATTTGGGAGCCAGAACGTTTCCACCTATCCGTAGAGTTGACTCCATAACTTTCAAAAACATAGCATATTGAAGTTGAAGAATGATACCATTTTTTGTTAAGTTTAAATAATGCAAAATAAGATATATCTCACACGGGAATGATAAATACTCAAATCAAAATATAGTGACTACTTTTGAGACGGATGGGGAATAAGATTGGGGATGAGGATCTGAGAGATTTTACTACCGAAATGCTTTATTTCTTTTAAAAAATTAGCAGGCAAACATGGCAACGCTATTTAATTTGACAATTGCTAAAGCTAATTATTGGTTTCACAGATGCACAATTATTTCTTATTTTTTCTATATGTTTAAAATATTTTGTAAGGAAAACCAGTGATTTCACCCTTTGCTTCAAAGATGCTCAGTGTGTATAGTTTAGAGGTAGAGTGTGGGTTGCCTGGAATTAATTTGTCCTTGGAACTTTTTTCCAGAATGGAGAGCCCTTCAATCTAGCTTCGAAATGGGTACATTTATTATGAAGTTACACAAAAGACACTTCCTGAAATCAAAGGGCAGAACCCAAAGTACAGCCAGGGCTCCTGGGAGCTGGAGCTGGGAACTGGAAAGTGGCCAGGAACCTGGGCCACCTTTCAGAGACTGCAAGGTTATGCTTGTCCTCTCTCTCTCTCTCTTTCTCTTTCTCTGTCTCTGATTTTCTCTGGGCATCTGCTTCAGTCTGCTTTCTGCTTCCTCTTAACTCCTCCAATTCATCTGTAAGATGGGAAATGGAGTTTCCCTTCTATCACGGACGACTTCCATTTGTGTCTCTGTTCTGATTTAAGATGAAAGTACATAACTCATATATATCATCATTTCGAAGAAGACCACACAGGTTTATGTCCATGCCAAGTCCATGTGTCAGCCAGCACCCCTGCCTAATCTCTTTTCAATCCTAGTGGCCATCCTAATACAAATAGCACCCAGGGCTGTTTCCCTGAGCAGGAGCTGTAGGAGGTACCACTTACTGGTACTCCTTCTCCTCCTCCTTTTCCTCTTCCTCCTCCTCCTCCTCCCCTCCCCCTCTCCTCTTCCTCCTCATCCTCCTCCTTCTCCTCTTCCTCCTCCTCCTCTTCATCCTCCTCCTCCTCCTTCTACTATTGCTACTACTAATAATAATAAACATTTTTTTAAATGCCTACTGTGTTCCAAGGTTGCACCGATCACTTTACAGACATCATCACATTTGCTTCATACGGCAACCCTATGAGACAATACCATTATCCCCATTTTACAGACGGGGGAAATGAGGCAGGAAGAAGCGAAGTAACTTACCCAAGGTCATAGTGTGAATGGTGAAGCCAGGATTCTCAGGCGATCTGAGCATTGCTAGTAAATCGACTGGCATTTCTTGCTCTTTAATTCAGGCTGAGATTGTTGTTATTACAGAGATGCAGAGTGCAGGAGGGAGGAGAGAAAGTCATTTAAACAGGGCGCTAAGGATAAATAGGCTTCTTACACCAAAGAAGAACAGTGGATTTAAGAAATGAAACAGATGAACATAGTGGGGGGAAAAAAGAGAGAGAGAAAAACCATAAAACAGACTCTTACCTATAGAGAACAGACTGAGGGTTGCTGGAGAGGAGATGGGGGGCCGGGTTAAGTGGGCGATGGGGATCAAGAAAGGCACTTGTCGGGATGAACGCTGGGTGTTGCATGTAAGTGGTGCGTCACTATGTTCTATTCCTGAAACTAATATTATACTGTAGGTTAACTCACTAGAATTTAAATAAAACATCGAAGCAAACAAACAAAAGAAGAGTGGACACAAAGGCGGGAGAGGAGCAAGGAATGCTCAGTAACCCAGATGGAACCCTGGGCTTGAGACGATAAAAGTGGGAGAAAACTGGGAAAACACAACAGCAATACCCTTCACTTAATGACCTGTGGGTGGAATTGGCCTCTGCCCAGCAACCGTGTGATAAGCCATCTAAAGTACAAGCTGTCTGGCTCTTATAATTTTACCGGGTGAGAGAATACAAGGGGATAGGAATTTTTGTTTTCAAGGGCTTTGAAGAAATGCTAGGTATATACACCATGAATGCCAGGATATCTTCTGTGACAGCAAACATGGTGGATATTATTAACATTCTAGCTAATATTCGCCGGATGTCTACTATGTACCAGGACCAGCTAAGCTCTTTATATACACAAGCCCACACATATACATTAGATTGTTTCAGTTCACAGCAACCTTATAGATACCATTATCATCCCCATTCGGCAAAATCAAAAACTAAGGGTTAGAGTGACTTGTTTGAAGTCCAAAGACCTGCCTTGGCAGAACCCGTGTCTCTTTGACTCCAAAGCCAATGAGTCTTAGTCACTGCGTTATAACATACAAAGGTACAGCTGCAAAGGTTTGTCTAAATTGTTAACGAAATGCCCATATTGTAGAGTATCATGCAGGCATTACAGGATGCCGTAGTCCTTTATTTTCATGATACATTGTTATGTGAGAATAAAGTTGCGGTACAGTATGTATGGTATGAATATATACATAAACGCACTTGTATTTATTAGAAATGGGTACATATCTTAGAAACAGACAAGATGGGAAATACATTTTTATTACACACAGAAAAATCTAGAAGCATCTACACCAAAATACTAACATTGATCTCTTTGTACTGAGGTCTGGGATCTTTGCATTTGGGATGGGTTTTTGCCTAAATTCTAGTGTCCTGTTGTATTGGCACACTGCTGGAACAAAGAGGCTCCAAAGTGCAGTAACTCTCTCACACGACTCGGCCATTCTCGACACGCAAACCTCCAAAGCTGCCTCCGCATCACCAGTTCCCAGACAGCTGGAGAGGAAAAGAGGCATCCAGCACAGGCAGTTCGTCTTTAAGGCAATGACCCCGAAGTGACATGTTCTCTTGCAGCACACCTCATTAGCCTAATACGAGCAGGAGTGGCAGGGAAATGCCGTTTCTAGCTGGACGGCCATAACCCCATTCCTATCACTAAAAACAAGAAGGGGCTGGCGAGCGCTAGGGGACCCTCGTATACAGTTAGCCACTCAGGAAGCAAGATTTTCAGGCATTCCAGAAGAGAAGACTGTTCTATCTCCTCCCCTAAATCTCCACCCTCCAAATGATGCTAGAAGTCTCCCTCTCCCATAACCCTTTCCAGGGCCATGGCACAGATTTGCCCTGCACAACTCGAGAGGATGACATTTGCCAGTGCTGGGAGGCAAGTGGCATGCCAGACCAGGCCCACGGGTGGCCCAGCGTCCTTTCTTTTTCAGCCTGTGCTCCTACTCAGGTGAGCAATCCTTGGCAACTTGCATAGCAGTGTGTGTGTTTCTGACCTGCCTTTGGAGACTAGGTTTGTATTGGCTGGCCTTTATGTGAGGGTGCCTCCCATCATTACAGTGGAAACCCAAGTGCTCTCTCATCAGCTCTCCCTGCTTCCTGCACTGCCCTCTCCCAGCCGCATCTTCCAGTCCTGCACGTCTCAATGCATATCCCAGCTCGCTGGGGTACCAGTCCAGAGCTGTGGGGAAGGAGTTGTTGCTGCCGTGATTAAAGTGTTGAATATATATACATACTGTAGGATTTTCTTCACTGTATTTCACCCTTTTGACTTGCTCTCATGATGCCATTTCTCTAGCTAGCTTCTCTAACGATAAAACTTTTGAAATGGAATGATACTTGGAATTCATGAATTCAGAATACCAAATTTGTCTTCAAATAGTAATGCCTACACAGAGCAGGAAAAATCCAAACGGGTCAAAAGGATATCAACTTCTCCTGACTTCTGTCCTCTGTTCTCTGGTTTTCTCTCTTTTAGGCAACCACATTGCCAGTTTCTCGCATATTCTTCTAGAGGACAAAGAAACTACGGCAGTTAATTGGACACGGTGTAGCCATTGACTCTTTTATTTATGCCACAGAGTTGGGGTCAGAAGCTGCCCGGGGAGGGGACTGAAGGTATTTTCTGAACTCACAGCCTGCTCTTCCTACGGCTGTTCCATCCTTTCTCTGCTTCTCCACAATCACAAGCTCCTTCGTACGCATGAAGGTCAGATGCGCTCGGCTCCGTGGTGACCTCCCTTCCCACCCAGTCCTATCTGCTGCTTCGATTCTCCAAGAAGAACCCTCTTCCCCCTTTAGGTGCTCCCCAAGTGCTTTTCTCCAATACTCTAGCATTTCTCCAATGGTCATAATTGTTAGAATGTTCACCTTTCTCTTCCCTGGCTCCCTGTAGGTTCCTTGATTACATAAACCCTTCGTTACAGATCTCTGTGACTTTACATAGAAGAGTGCTTATCACATAGTAGGGGCTCAGTAAATTTTTTGGTAAATAAAAGAAGACACAGACAAGCCCTTCCCACTGGTGAGTGGAATCTAATTGAGATGTGATTGAATCCCAGGAGCAAACCCTGGCCGGGCTCCTTCTCAAGAAACTGTGAATTTCTCACTGCAGCTCTCCAGAGGGGCCTGCTTATCGGGGCTCAGTGTGTGGTCTAGAATCCTGTGCACCGACATATTGCAACGCGGTATTTTAATGATGCCTTAGGTAGGAGGCAGCGCTGTCACATATAAAATGGCTAGAGAACGAGACGGCTCTTCCTCTTCCCGTTTTGAAACTTATCAGATATTTTGGAGGAAGATGCAAATATCAGATCCCTTCAGACACACAGATATGGGCAGAGACACATACGCACACGGAAATGCTGTGTCTTCGCTAAATATAACCCTTTGTAGCGACAGTATCTCAATAATTTTCAAGTGAAAAGATAAGGAAGGGGAGCCAAGTCTTTCATAATGAATGCAAGCCTATAGCTTTTAAGCAGGGCTAACATATGGGCCACTGATGTGAATGTGAATGCAAATTAGATATTTTTGATTGCTTGAAATAAAGTCAGCAGAATCAAAGCCTCACACAGCAAATGGTGCAGATTTAACTACGTCAGTGCCAGGTTGGGAACAAGAGCTCTTAACACGTCCTCAGGAAAAAAAGGCTTTCAGGCTGGCATTTTGGACTGAGGCCTTTCTAGGTAGGACAAAGATAGGGCTTTATTGCCAGTCTGGTTCTTCTTTTATAGGAGAGTCGTGCACAGATATAGATCAAAGATTTATTTACCTTGACCTCTGACCTTTCTGATGTATGATGTTGTCAAGAACCTTAAGGTAGTAAGGAGCTAATGGAGATCATTTTATCCAGTCTCCTGCCTTCAAGCAGGTAAAATCATACTCAACGGGGTAGGCACCATCCTAGGTGCTGGAGGCCCAGAAGGGAATATAGCAGTCACTTTGCTCAAGGAAGTTGCTGGCGTTCGGAGTCGTGAGACAAAATCTCTCGCTGGGGTGTTGCATGATTCTGACTCTGGTGGAGGTGAGCTTAAAAGACCGTAGGAGCACAGGTGTAGGTGTAGGTGAGAGAGAGGCTCATGCAGTGAGGCGCGCAGTCCCTTGTGAGGGAGGGCATGGGAGGGTAGTGGGCAGGCAGACTGTGTAAGCAGATGGGCTCTTGCTCCCAGTGTGCCCAGCCATCTCGTGTGACGGCCAAGAGCCGGAGGTACAGTAACAGAGATAAGACCAAGCCTTTAATCATGGGGGCTTTTGCCCCTCAAAAGAATGAAGTACCTACCAACTCCACCATGCAGAAGGCTCCTTCCCGGACTCAAGCAGGGAAAACATGAGAAGCAGAGCTGGTCAAGTGGCCCCTTATCCTTTATTCCCAGGCTTGAATCCCAGCCTCCATAGCTTAGCATTTGCAGGGACTTCCACTGTCAAATCAACCCAACTCTTTGTCCCCTTCTAGTAAATGCAATCTTCTCTCCACTGCTTCCCTACCCCGTAGCTTAGGGTTTCTAAACCTCGCTACTGCTGACATTTTGGACTGGATGCTTCTTTGTTGGAGGTGGGGGATGTTCTCTACATTGTAGGATGTCTAGTAGCATCACTGACCTTGACACACTAGAGGCCAGTAGCACACCCCACACCCTTGCATGGTAAGAATCAAAACTGTCTCCAGACATTTCCAAATGTCCTCTGGGGGAAGAAGGGGGGCCAAAGCATCCCCACCTGAGAGCCCTTGTGGTAACCTAAACACACTGATACTCTCTTCCAGGAAATACCCATTTCCCTGCTCCAGTGTTACAATGTGACCTTGGACTTGTAACACCCCCTCCCCTTGGCCAAAGTGTTACTGAGCCTGGTATACCTGGTTTGAGCTGCTGCAATCAGAGCACTTCCTCAGTGCTCTCAGTGGACCAGGGAGGCTCTTACTTTCTTCTAGTAGCACATGTGGACGTGATGAGCCTGGAGGCTGTTGTGGTCACATAACCAGTCCTAGCCTTAGCTTCCCTAAAAGAGGTGGAGATGACATGAGCAAAATTCTGGTGGTCTGTGAGTACCCGGGGTTCTATGCCCTAAGACCTGCGGTTTGCCTCCGTGAGCAGTACACTCTCCTTTATACTGAGTTCATGTGAGTTGAGTTTCAGTCACTTACAAGCAAAGCAGACCTAAGGGACACACTGTCCCGTGGCGAGGAAAGTCCAGTCTGAGGACAGGCAGATGAGTCAACAAGTTGAGGTGAGAGTGAGGTTGTGATTAGGCCAATGTCTGGAGCAAGGTCAGTCTGAGCTGCTGATCCCAGGCTGGCTTAGGACAGAGCTGCTTGCTGGGGGCCATCCTACCTCCCGAGAACAAAGGAATGACAGGGAGACAAATGACCAGGATTCGGTTCTTGTGTGCGATCAGACCTCTATCCCTTTTGCTTACCCTGGTGAAAGTTTCTATCCCCAGAACTGTGCCCTACTGAAATGCCCTGGCTCCTGGTTCTGCCTCACTCTTCTAGTGATGGGTTTGCAGGGGGCAGGCTGAGAGGAGCTAGACCCTATACAGAAGATTGCATTTCTCCTCTTCTTGTTCTTTCTTCATTTTCAAGGCCAATGACCAAGTAGAGATGCAGCTGTCCTCCCAAGGAGAGGAAATCTACTGAGAATCCTTAAAAAAATCTGCTTCCCTTCTTCTGAATCCAGTCTCGCCTGGGACTTCTGGGGTGGATGGCTCAACTTCCAAAGCTTTTATAAATGTTTCTTAAATACTGCTTCCAGCGTTAAATTGGATTAGTGGATACTAATAAAATTTACAGAACTTTTTTTTTTTTTTAATGTCCATTTATTTTTGAGAGAGAAACACAGAGCATGAGCAGGGGAGGGGCAAAGAGAGAGGAAGACACAGAATCCAAAGCAGGTTCCATGCTGTCAGCACAGAGCCTGATGTGGGGCTCCAACTCATGAGCTGTGAGATCATGACGTAAGCTGAAGTCAGAGGCTCAACCAGCTGAGCCGCCCAGGGGCCCCAATTTACAGAACTTTTAAGGAGAATTTAAAATTAACCAAACCTGAGAAGTCAACCACATTTTGTTTCCGATTATGAATTATAATCAGTTATATTTTTCAACCACATTCAACAGAAAATATATTTTGCATCAAAGGGCACTATGGCCCCAAAATGCAATTCTGATACTATCGAACCTCCCTGTCTCTGTCCATGGCACAGCCTCTAATTCTAATGAAAAAAAGAACACAGAAGAGGAACAATAGTACAAAAAATAGTACAAAAGAGGACAATAATAGTACAAAAGTAGTACAAGTCTTTTGTCATTTGCCCTGGCCCCAAACATCTTCTATGATGTATTTAAGTTCTCTTGCCTTGGACAACCCTACTAATTTCATTGTAACAGAAACATCAGTGCTATCATAGTCAAGCATCCTGCAGTCATAGTCCTTGGCTGTATGTCTTTAAAGGAGCATATCAACCTCTTGACCATGGCTGAGAGATCGGAGAAAGGAAAAATAGACTACATTAGCGGGCATCAGGCCAACAACCATGGTGGAGTCCTTCAATCTGAAAGGCCCAAAGCTGCATGTCAAAGCGCTGCTGGTCAGAGGAGGCTTCCCACTGACAACACAACTGCATAGCTGTTCAAGGTTCCTGGGAAAGCTGTTCTCATCCAAAAAAATTCCTTTTCCTGCTAATACCAGGTCCTACTAACTATAAATGGGCCATTGCTCACCATGCCTGGAGCTGTATTTATATGTTTTAAGCATCCCTGGGATTTGTTTGAATCAAGTATAGTAAGACACGCAGACACAGAAATGAAGCTTGATTTCCCATGCAGGAGCATACAGAGAAGCACTGGGGTCAGGCAGGAGGCAAGGGAGCGGGGTCAGGTGGCTGGGGTGGAGGGGTAGGTGTGTGGAAATGTAGGCAAGAGCTTTTCTTGTGGTTTCTGTGGGAAGGAAGAAGCAAGGCACCATGAGCTGGTGTAGGATTGGTTAGTTGAATAATTTCAGCTGGCTCTGGGGCGTAGGGACTATACCTGATGGTCTGGCACCTGGCCCTGGAGTGATTAGGGCAGGGGAATTAGTAGCTGGGCATGCGAGACCCTAATAAATACTTTACTTGGGAGTATTGGTTTGCATCTGAAAGGCATGCCCCTGGCTGAGTTGTTTACTATCTCTAGGAATTCACTAACCCTGGGCGATGCAGGGTCAGTGAGACCCCAGATGTCAAAGCATCAGAATATAGGAAATAAAAAGATATGATTAATACAGTTTGTCATTAGAGATATAAACATGAAGGTGGTTCTCAGACCTTGTATGTGTCATGCTATAGAATTCTTTTATTTATTTTATTTACTTATTTTTTGAGAGAGAGAAATTGAGAGTGTGAGTGGGGGAGGGGGCAGAGGGAAAGAGAGAAAGAATCCCAAGCAGGCTGCACACTCGGTGCAGAGCCTAACGTGGGGCTCGATCCCATGACCCTAGGATCATGACCTGAGCCAAAATCAAGAGTCAGATGTTCAACTCACTGAGCCACCCACGTACCCCACTACAGAATTCTTTATGCAAATAAAATGTCACTCAGATGACCAATCCATAAAGTAAAGGATAGCTGCTCTGGTTGACATAAGGACCACTGGCCCAGAGACTCGAATACACAGCCTCTGTCTTTTTCGTGGGTGGTTCTTGAGGCAATGTATGATGTATGGATGACGGCTTGGAAACAGGGCACCGGAGGCCTCTCCTAATGCCGGTTTTACCTGCCACAATGTGGGAGTCAGCTGCCCACATTCTAACCCTCTGTGTATACTACTTGAGTCCATTGGAGGTTCAGTGAAGGTTCCAGGGACCCACCATCCACTTGTTCTGCCAGAACACTGCTCCCATGCATACGTATTGTCTACACTGAAGACAAGGCCAGGAAAGAGAACACCTCAATGCAAGCTGGCACTTGTATGGGGTGCTACATTGTACAGTAACTTGCCTGGGGCCCAGAAGATACCCCTCTGAAGACTTCGATGGGACCATGCAGAAGGTGCTGGCCTAGGATAAAGGGACTTGAGCAACCTCCTCTGCCCCTTTCCTCCTGAGCCTCTTAATCTCAAGTCCTCAGTATCTTCCTACTTCAGTGGCTTAGGAAGACCAGTCTGAAGATGAGCCAGACAGCCAATGAAGAATACGAGCAAAACTTGGTCTCAATGTCTAGTCCAGAATAATCATGGATGACCTGCCCCAGACCTTCTTTCTCAGGCCTGTCTCAGTTCACTACATGCAGGTAGGCGATACAAAGAAGAGAGTAAATCAACATTTCACTACCATTGGCATCATCATCATCATCATCACTGATACTGTTAATTTTATTGTAATTATCATTTTCTTCATAATATCCCTTCCTTGCTTCAAGGCAATTGTTATTAATGTAAGTGTAAGGAGCGTCATTGCCCCCAAGATGGCTGGGAGAAGCTATAGCTCTCTGTCTCGTTAACCTGAATTTTTCTGTCTGTGTTCTCTCAAGTGACTACGGCAGTGGGGTGTTGCTGTTGCTGTTATTTCTCTGTGGGCTTATTACATCGTACGCCTGTAAGTATGCTGACAGCATGGGCGGGAGAGTCAGTCTCCCATTCCCGGGCTCACTCCATGCCCTCAGGAGAACCTCATCTCATCCTGTTCCCTGGTGCTCAGAGAGGGCGACCGTTTCTTGTCCTTGACTGTACCTCTGTACCCTGTTCCTCCCCATGGTCTTTTCCTGTGGGAGAGCATCCCCTGGAAAGAACGAGTGACCTTCCTCTTCGGAATCTGCATTCAAAAACGAACCCCCGTTGTTCTGCGCCGTGGAAACTTACAAGTAACATCTCCTTGGAAACAGTGGCACCTGCTGACCCCCTTAATCACTTATTGCTCAGGATCAAGTAATGGAAGTGTCAGTGTATTTCTTCTTGATTTTGAATTCAGGGCTGCGTTCTGGAGAGTTGAACGAACTTGCCAGAAATCTGTCCTCTGAAAAGTGAATGACATCCTCCTTTTCCATAAATCTGCTCTTTGAATCACAGAACATCTTGAGCACAAAGGAAAAGAGCCTAAGTTGAAAGATGATTATATACTATGGGGAATTAGGGTCACATTGCTCCCAGCAGAAACCTGACATGGGAGATTCAAGGTGATGTGTTAGAGAGCTTGGCAAACACTTAGAAAACTCTCTTTGTAATACAGTTATCTCTTTTTGTATTGGACTCATGATTTTAAACTCCTCTTTTCCTTTCGTTCAAATTGACTTGAATGTTGCATGTTCAAGTGAGATTATTTATATAAGAAATTTTTGAGCTTTATAGAGTACAATACATATATAGGTTCTTATTATATGTAGGTCGTTATTATATCCTCATATAGGTTGTTATCTAAAATGAAAGTATGTGCAATTCTCAACTTACTTTCTTGGATTCTTAGGTAATACAGAAAATTAAAAGTTAACTGTAACTCATATGGACAGGTAGGTGAAGTAGAAAACAAGCTCATGTGGAGATGGAAAAGAACCGACCTTGAGCAGATGAATAATGATGGAGGGAAGCAGTTGGTGATGGCTTGTGTTGTTCCCAGGCCTTCCTGATTCTGGCACAGTCACCTTGTACATTTCCAAAAATGTAGGGGCAAACTCTTTAAAATATAACAACAACAAAAAAAGCAGAGACATTTGAGGAAAATGACAGTGTAACTTCAAGGTTAATTTAACCAATTTATCTTTTTAATTTTCGTAAGATCTGTTTACTTACGATGAGCATACTAAGGTTTTCAAGTACACTCAGAAATGTCTAAAACTCATTGATGCGGAAACCAGCCCAGACATTGTTCAAAGATATAAAGCGGAGATTCTGAGATGTTCTATAATTCTTGAGTTGTTGCTGTTGTTGTTTTCGTGTTTGTCATTTTGAATTACTAAATTATAGACCCAGCAGTGAAATAGGAGATGAACTAGTCCAATTATCTCATGGTTCACATGATCATTCCGATTTCCAAGATGGTC
Source organism: Paguma larvata (assembly GCA_030068075.1). NCBI lineage: Eukaryota > Metazoa > Chordata > Mammalia > Carnivora > Viverridae > Paguma > Paguma larvata. The sequence goes on from CM057834.1 coordinate 58,578,135, forward strand.
ACTGACCTTCTCAAAGTCACATTCTAAATCCATACTGTCCTATGTGGTAGACATTAGTCACACAGAATATTGAACACTTGAAATGTGGCCGGAGAAATTAAAAACCTGAATTTTAAATGTTATTTTAATGAATTAAAATTTAAGGGGTGCCTGGGTGGCTCAATCGGTTAAGTGTCAGAGTTAGTCTCAGGTCAAGATCTCACGTTTCATGGGTTTGAGCCTCGGGTCAGGCCCTACACCAAGAAGAGCTCAGAGCCAGGAACCTGCTTCAGATTCCGTGTTTCCCTCTCTCTCTCTGCCTTCCTCCGCTCACTCTCTGTCTCTCAAAAAGGAATAAATGTTAAAAAAATTAAATTTAAAAACTGACACTTGGTTCAGTTACTGGAAAATTTTAAGTTTGTCTAGAGCAACTTGGCTATGTTAATCTACTTTTTCAGCGATAAAGTTTATGAAATCTAAATACTGATCAATTACTTCTGAAGAGTCTTTGGCATCCAAAGTTAGATTTGCTCTAAGTGTAAAATACACATTAGATTTCAAAGACTTAATATGAAGAAGATACAAATATTTCGTTAATAAATTTTCTGTTGATTATACGTTGAAATAACATTTAGGATATATTGAATTAAATAAAATTCATTAAAATAATTTTACCTGTTTGTGCTTTGATTTCATGCAGCTGCTAAAAATTAATTACACATGTGGCTCACGTTATATTTCTATTGATAGCACTGCAGTAGAAGATAAAACAAATAAGACTGCAAATACGATTTTTTGATTCTTGGTCTCTTTGATCTCTCTGCTGAACTATGCTGCTTCTTTAAAACATTTTCTTATCTCCTCCATTATCTTTGCAAAAGCTGGTATGTGACCTTTCATCCAAAGTTAAAATAAAATTAAAAAAAAAAACTCTCAGAGAAAGCATTCTGGGAAAACAGGGGGCAGGAAGCACCAGGAAACTCTGTCCCCACCTAGACGACGATGGTACTAGCAGAGTCTGTTGAATACAACTCTTCTGAGACTCCGGAGTCTACTGAAGGTCTGTAACTTCCAGGGGGAGCTTTGAAAGGTAATTTTCAGGGTGCTTGGGTGGCTCGGTCAGTTCAACGTCTGACTCTTGGTTTCGGCTCAGTTTCTCATGGTTCGTGGGTTCGAGCCCCGCACTGGGCTCTGAGCTGACAGGTGGGGAGCCTGCTTGGGATCTTCTCTCCCCCTCTCTCTCTCTGCCCCTCTTCCCCTCAAAATCAATAAACATTAAAAAAAAAGAAAGAAAAATAATTTGCAGTTAATTTCAGTCAACATCAGCTCTTAGCACAGTAGCAGCTACTCATCTGCTACCCTCACCTCCATGGTAGGCAACTGGGCATGTGCTCCTGGAGCAGTCTGTGCACAGCTTTCAGGAACCAACATGAGCAAAAAGGACCCTGTGCTCTGATTGCTGATTGCGGCTTCTGATCCTAGAGGTACAGGCAAAGGGATAGGTGACCTATGTTGTTGCAGGAACATGGCTCTTTCCATTGCTGTGAGCTTCTCTCCCTCTTGCTACAATGACTTTCAGAAGATTTAAAGGACCAGCACTCTTTCCCTCTTTCATTTTTCTCCTTGCCTCCTTTATAAGCCGGACATTCAGAAGCAAATGCACATATGGGGAAAATTAGAAAGTGACCACACAAGTCCAGGGAAAGGCTCTTGATGAGAAAAAACTGAGAAGACCTTAAATTTATACCTCAGGTTGATCCTTGGTACAAATAAACGAAAATGAACAGAAGGAAGAAGATACTCTATGTCAACTGTAACCTAAAGAGAGCAGAGGTGGCTCTACCAACATCAGACCAAATAGACTTTAAATCAAAAGGTTACAAGAGACAAGGAAGGACATCATATATTAATAAAACAGTCCATATAGCAAGAAGATATAACAATTACAAACATTTATGTACCTTATAACAGACCCTCAAAAGACATAAAGCAAAAACTGACAAAATGGAAGGGAAGAACACAGTTCTACAATAATAATTGGAGACTGCAATACCCACTATCAATAATGGATAGAACAGCCAGACAGAAGGTAATAGAAGACTTACACAACACAATAAACCAACGAGATCTAGCATATATACATACAGAACCCTCTACTCAACAATACCATATACACTCTTATTAAGTGATGAAGCATTTTCCAGCATGGAATATACATTAGACTACAAACTAAATATCAGTAATTTAAAATGATATACATTATACGGAATATCTTCTCCAGCCACAACCAGATGAAGTTAGAAATTGATAACAGAAATAAAACTGGAAAAGTCACGGATTTGTGACTAAATAATACACTCTTCAACAATCAATGGATTAAAGAAGAAATCATAAGAGAAATTAGAAACAACTTAGAGATGAATAAAAATGTAAATGCAACATACCATAGCTAATGGAATACAGCAGAAGCAATGTGAATGGGAAATTTATAGCTATACATGTCTACATTAGTCAACAAGAAAGAGGGTCACCTGCATGGCTCAGTTGGTTAAGCATCTAGCTCTTCATATTGGCTCAGGTCTTGATCTTGTGGTCGTGAGATCAAGCCCCACACTGGGCTCTGTGCTGAAGGTGCAGAGCCTGCTTGAGATTCTCTCTCTCCCTCTCTCTCTGCCCCTTCCCTACTTGTGTGTGTGCACTCTCTCTCTCTCAAAGCAAATAAATAAACATTAAAAAAAAGAAAACAAGAAAGATCTCAAATCAACAAACTAACTTTACGACTTAAAGAACTAAAAAATCCCAACTAAGCCCAAAGCTAGCAAAAGGAAGGAATAAAAAAGATTACAGTAGAGATAAATGAAATAGAATATAGAAAAATAATGGAGAAAATCAATGAAACCAAAAGTTGTTTCTTTGAAGAGAAATCAAGAAAGTTGATGAAGCTTTAGCTAGATGAATTATGTAAAAAAAAAAAAAAGGACTCAGATTACTAAAATCAAAAGTTAAAGTGGGTATTACTCCCACTTCTACATAAACAAAATTGATTATGATTCAGTACTATGAACAATTTTATGCCAACAAATTGAATAACCTCTATGAAATGAACGAATTTCTTAAAACACAAAACCTATCAACATTCAATCATGAAGAAGTAGAAGATCTGAACAGACATAGTAGTAAGGAAGATGGTTACCAGGAGGCACGGACTCCCAGTTTGGGGACCTCACAGAGTTCAGGGGGAATGTGTCCATTCATGCTACTTTGGGGAAGTAACTTAAACACAAACCCCATTCCTTATGCACTGCTGGGAGGGATGTAAAATGGTGCAGACGCTGTGGAGAACAGTAAGGTATTGCCTCAAAAAATGAAAAGTAGAATTACCATGTGGTCCAGCCACTCCACTTCTGGGTGTACACCCCAAATAATTGAAAGTAGGATCTCGAAGAGATATTTGTGCACCCAGGTTCGTAGCGGGATTGTCCACAGCAGCTAAAGCATGGAAGTAACCCAAGTGGTACAGAGCTTCCTCGACTGATGATGGGGTTCCATCCTGCTAAACCCATTACAAGTTGAAAATATTGTAAATCTGAAATGCATTCGCTACTCCTAACCTGTTGAACATCACAGCTTACCCTAGCCCACCTTCCATGTGCTCAGAACCCTTACAGTAACCTATAGTTGGGCAAAATCATCTAACACAAAGCCTACCTTATAATACAGTGTTGAATATCTCATATAATTTTGGCTATTCTACAGAAAGTGGAAAACAGAATGGTTGTAAGGGGACAGAACGGTTTTAAGTACATCATTTGTTTACTCTTGAGATCACATGGCTGACTGGGAATGACGGCCTGCTGCCACTGCCCAGCACCGTGAGAGGGAATCATACTGCGCATTGCTAGCCCGGGAAGAGATTACACAATGAAAACTCTGAAGTTACAGGGTTTCAGTTTCACAAGATGAAAAGAGTTATGGAGATGGATGGTGGTGCCGGTTGCATGGTATCATGGATGTGGAATACCACTGAATGGTACCCCTAAAATGATGAAGATGATAAAATGTATATTATGTGTGTTTTACCACAATTTCAAAATAGAAAGAAGGAAAAAAAGAAAAACCTTTCTGGATGGCCTGCTTTGTTATAATACCTATTCCCCTTGGCTGGCCTTCTATTTTAAATCTTGGTATTGCTTTCAGTGTGGGCCTGATAATTGTCTTTATTACTTTATATTATTATTATTAATGGCATTCATCACCCCTCCCTGAACGAGAACTGTATCTCCGTCTCTTAAACTCAGGCATGGCCGCGAGAGTTGTTTTGACCAGTGAAGCCTGAGCAAAGATGACATCTATCACTTGGCGGAGGGAGGGGAGGGGTGGGGGGGCGGGGGGAGGGGGTAGTTCTAGAGCCGTGTGGACTTGACATTCTTTCTTTCCTTTCTGCCATGAGAGCAGATCGAGGCTATGATGTCCCAGGTGGAGACTGTCCATCATCTGGGACCTGGAGTGAAGGTGACTGGAGCAAGCTGTAGCTGCTCGAATGTGTCGTGTGAGTGAGAACAGATCTCTGGGGCTGGAAGCCGCCAACATCCAGGGGTCATTTTTTCTTGCAGCTTAATGTAGTCTCCGGTGTTAATGAATTCTGGAGAAGGTAGGTGGGAAGAAAGGGGAAGAAGAGGAAGCTGGATCAGCAAGCATGGAGGCAATTTCCATTCTTCTCCTTATAGAGGTTTGTGTGCGCTTGACAAAAAATAGCCCATCTAAATGATTTTCACCAGAGGTAGATGGAGAGTAGACTTTTCATTGCTAAAGAGGCCTATTTAAGACTACAATGGTTGGGGGGCACCTGGGTGACTCAGTGGGTTAAGTGTCTGACTCTTGATCTCAGCTGAGGTGTTGATCTCAGGGTTCTGACCTCAGGGCCCTGATCTCAGTGAGTTCAAGACCTGCATTGGGCATGAAGCCTACTTAAAAAGAAATAGAATTTTGGGGCGCCTGGGTGGCTCAGTTGGTTAAGCATCCTATTCTTGATTTCAGCTCAGGTCTTGATCTTAGGGCCATGAGTTTGGGCCCTGTGTTGGGCTCCACGCTGGGCATGGAGACTACCTAAAAAAAAAAAAAAAAAGACTACAATAGTTGAGATGAATTTGTTTTCATTTCAGAAATAAAAAGACTAGCTGTAAAGTTTTCGAAGGCAGACAGTGTAGTAAGTACGGGTCGTGTGGCTATAATGCAAAATTGATCCTGGCCATTAGAACGTACACTGTGCCAAGTCCTCTGATTATAGATGTCGCTACCTCTTGGACTTCTGAACTATTAACTACTTCTTTCTTTCCAAAATGGTATTAGAGGTAAAATATGGAAAGGGAAAGCAAAGTTAGTGACTCAGAGTTGCTTTTCATTGAGTGTTTTTTTAATTATAAAAGAAGTAAACATTCGTTTTCAGTTTAAATCATTCAATAAGCTGCAGAGCAAATAGTAAAAGGCTGCTCTTTCTTGGCCTAAAGTGCCCGATCCTGTTCCTCAGAAGTTGTTATAATTTCTTCTGTCTTTCAGATTTTTTTTAACTTTATTTATTTATTTTGAGAGAGAGCACACAAGCAGAGGCGGGGCGGAGGGGAGTAAGGGGAGAGAGAGCCAAGCAGGCTCGCACTATCAGCACAGACCCTGAGATGAGGCTTGAACCCATGAAGCTGTGAGATCATGACCTGAGCTGAAATCAAGAATTGGACACAAAACTTACTGAGCCTCCCAGGCGCCCCTGTCTTCTAGGTCCTGCTGATGTCTGCATCAGCGTAGAGATAGCTCTGTGTGCGTTTGCTAGAATAACTGGATGTTATTTTTTTCAAAGCACAAATGGTACCACAATTCACAAACTATTCTGTATTTGCTTTGATCACTTCATAATGATACCTTGGGCATCATGTCAACAAAAATAATTGTATCATTCTTCCTGTTCGCTCTGTAATATTCCTCTGCTTGTATGAACTATAATTTATTTAACTAATGTCCTTTTGACAAGTATCATTGTTTCTAGTTTTTTTTCCTATTATAAAATACTGTAATGAACACCTTTCTCTCTCTTCCATCTGTGTAACATTCTGTATAGGTCTTTATGCATGTGTGTTAATATATCCATGTGAGAAATCAAACCAAGGAAGCATAATTAAATAGCCCTTTAAAAATTAATAACTATTGTCAAATTGCATCCCAAAATGTGAATGTGAGCAAATCGCCCTTGACTATCTTGAGAATTATAGTGTCTTCAAAATTTTTGCTAATATGGTTCAACGGTAGTGATATCCCATTTGACGTAATTTTCTTTTTACTAGAAATGCACTTGAACTTCGTATCATACATTTATTGACCATCAAAAAGCAAAAGATGGCAACACTTCTGTGATCTCATGAAGGGACTTCAACTCAAAGGGTGGTATCTGAAGTCCTTTGGAGAATGAGTCTGGGCCCCTGGGGGGAAGATCCATGACCTATTTATCTCTCTATCACCAGTGCTCCAACACATCTCCTGGGAAACGAGAGACATTCCTTCAGTGTTTATTGAACGAATGAATAAAAGTGGGTACAATAATATAGGAAAAGGCTGAAGAAGGTATAAAATCTTCAGAAGAAATGAGACATGGTGTTTGGAGTAAAAGGAATTGAAAGAAAACTCCATAAAATTTACAGACACACTCTGCTCTTGAGTGTATAACCTGTGCCCTGTGCTTCGAAGGGCCCCAAACTTAATTCAATGCGTGACTGGCACCATTTTGAAATTCCTAATAGTTTTTAATAAGGGGCCCTGAATTTCCATTTTGCAATAGACCTCACCAATTATGTAGCTGGTCCTGAGTACAGAAGGTGAAAGTAAATGCGAAGATAAATATTGAGAAAGTGTTTGGAAAGATGAAGTTGCAACAGAGGGTTACATCTGGATGAAAGCGCCAAGTGGGGCCTCTGGAATCTTTTTGTCACATGCTTCTGCTTAAACTAAAATAGATCGGCATATGTAGTCCTTTCGAATCCTCATGCTTAGATTAGGAAATAGAGTGTTGGCTGACCCATGGCAACGGTAAAATTATGGGTATGATTCCATCAAAAAACATCCGAGTAAGCAGCTGTCCACAGAGTGGGGAAACAAGAACTAGAAAAAGAAAACTCGACCAATTGTCTGCATTGGCAGATTACAATTTAGGATGTAATTACAATAATTAACGATGGAAAGAATTGCAGTGCGTGCTGAGTTAAATATTTTACTTGTGCAAAATTTCACACCAGGTCCATTGTTTTGTAATAAGTGATTTTTATTCCCCTCAGTTCATGAATGAAAATGGTCATTAAGACTCTGAAATGTAGCAAGTGATAAAATGGGATTCCTTTCTATCTATCTGACAATTGGTATAGATGCACACATGTGTTTATGCAGGTATATGTCATATAACATATATGAATATGGAAGAGGGAGAATCATATGCCAAGCATCTTGCAAGAAGGAACATGGTGCCTTCCGGCCACTCACTGACAAAGGAAACGCCAGAAAAAAAAAGACCAAGTTCATGGTGGGAAGATCATCAGCCTGATTTCAGAAGCACATGAAAAGTTGAATCCAAAGTGCCTCTGAGCTATCTCAAAGGAGCTGTAACAAGTCATCTTTTGGCTACATACATTTGAAAGCAAAGGAAATGTCGACTCTAGAATTGCTTGTGTATCACTGGTGATTGAAGCCTTGACTGTGGACTAAGCAAAGAAAAATGGAAGAGGGAAGAAACGAGGGGCCAACCCCTGTAGAATGGACAGGCCTGTGTGTGGGGACTGAGAAGGGGGCCCCGAAGCCGGAGGAAAACCTGCCCTGTGTTGAGAACAGACACCAAGGGAAGAGATCATTTTAGGAAGAAGAAATGGTCAGAAACTACTAGCAAGTGCAATAAAATGGTTATTTTATGTGTTAGATTAAGTAACAGAGAGGCCACCACTGTCACTAAAAGAGCCATTCAGGCACCAGAAGCCAGACCAGGGTGGGTCAAAAAGTGGATGGGATAAGAGTAGTGAAAACATACGTCTACCGTCACCCTTTTGCTCACTCTCTCCCTCCTTCTCTTGTTCAAAGACATAAAGAATCAAGCTGTCTGATTCTCCATTCTACTCACTCACTGGATGTACCGGAGATGTCCAGGAAGAGCCCATTCTCTCCAGGAGTCGAGGACACAGGCAGGGCAATAAACATGACTTTCCTGGACCTCCAGCCCTGCTCCGAGTCTTAGTCTGGGGGTGATGTTTGAAGCTGGGGAAATCAGTGGGCAAGACGCTGCATTCCTCCTGTGAGAAGACAAAGAGTTTCGGGGAGTATTCATTGCCTTCCAGAGGAAGACTAACCCTACGTGGAAGCTGACACTCCTCCAACAGGAAGTGTATAGCCAGAGTGCGCCCTCCATGAGGCCATGTGCCTGGTGAGCCCTGTGCTGAGGTCCCGACGTTAGTGCAAAGTGTCGTCTCGATTACTGCAAATGTTTAGACTTCCGTCCCTGGCTAGAACTGAGGCAACACACACAGTCTCAGAAGTACCCTAACACGATTGGAAAGAAGACAGCAAAAACTGTAAATCCGTCTCTATTCCCTTTTACCTCAGGCAACTCCTGAATGTCCCTGTGCCCCAATTTCTTTGGTCATTGAAATATGGATAACAGAATCTACTTCATAAGGTTGTTGGGAAAAAAATTAAATGACGTAAGATTATGAAAGATACATTGAGCAATGCATGGTATACAGTAACTATTCAAAAAAATGTAAGCCGTTCTTATTTTTATTACTGCCAGATGTTTGTGGACAACATGACCACATTACATTGCATTTCTGGTATGAAACATCGTTTGTTAAATGTAAATATTTTTGAAGTAGAATCATTTTTGTGACCTTGTTTTGACACCTTTCTTTCTTTCTGTCTTTCTTTCTTAATATCCTGGAGCCTTAAAATAATCTAAGGGTCTCAAGCTCTTCTCCACTCTGAGTGGACTGACAGTGGTCACTCAGGAAGACTTGCGTATAGAAATGGAATGTGGGAGAAAGTGACAGGGGTTGGGGGGTGTCTACCTCTGTCTTCACAATTGCAAGACATCTCTTGACTGCTCGACCTTCAATGTTCTTTTTTTATTTTTTTAATGTTTATTTATTTTTGAGAGAGAGAGAGAAAGAGAGAGAGGGAGACACAGAATCTGAAATAGGCTAATAGGCTCCAGGCTCTGAGCTGTCAACACAGAGACTGATGTGGGGCTCGAACTCTGGAAGGGTGAAATCATGACCTAGGAGGTAGTCGGAGGCTTAACTGACTGAGCCACCCCGGCGTACCCCAACCTCTGATGTTCTTTATTGATATGGTGATAAGATGACTGTTGCTGCCAATTCTGTCGTCAATGTTGTTATTCAAATGACCAGTTCTCCTTGGAAAACTGTCTCCTGGCCCTTGACCACATAGGCAAGGCCAGCTCTTAGCACATCTGCAGGCAAACCCATTACTGAAGGTTGCTTTGTGAATCATTGTATCAAAAATTAGCTTATGGAACTGTAGCTCACAAGGGATATTAATGTTTGGGATGCTTATCAAATAGATTTAGAACTTTCTAGAGACTAGAGTCTCTGGGGAAAAAGGAAGGAAAAAAACAGCTTGTCTGATCTAGCTTGACGGTCAGGCAGGAGATTCTTACTTTTCATAGAAAAAGGAAGAATTGCCAACAGAAGAGATGGATTACTGGACACAGTTACTCCACTTAGACAAATTAATCTTTGGAAATTCAGAGTTCATGGAATATATATTTTATAAGCAACAACAGGTTTTCTACTTTCTACTATTGTCGAGGAAAGAAAATATTCACATTAAGCGATGGTGTTTCTGAACAGCAATTAATTTCTTCAAAAAGGCATTCTGGGGGCGCCTGGGTGGCTCCGGAGGTTAAGTGTCAACTTCGCCTCAGGTCATCATCTCTCAGTCCGTGAGTTCGAGCCCCATGTCAGGCTCTGTGCTGACAGCTCGGAGCCTGGAGCCTGCTTCAGAGTCTGTGTCTCCCTCTCTCTGTCCCTCCTCTGCTTGCACTCTGTCTCTCTCTCCTTCAAAAAAAAAAAAAAAAGGCATTCTGACTAACTGAGCTATGGCTGTCCTGGCCCCCGCCTTGGACTAGCAAGGGAACAAATATGGTACTTAGTGAAGCTAAAGCTTCGGGCCGGGAGGAGGAGAGACTAGTTCAAAATGAACTCTGTGGAAAGACATCTAGACCCAGGTGCAGTTGGAGGCCATGAAGGAATGCAAGAGTAGCTCCCGTTCCCAGGCTCTGTGCTAGCGAGCTCCACTTTGGCAGAGAACATCTTAGGAGTAATAACTGCATTAACCTGGTTGGGGAGTGTAGGAGACATGGGGAGAGGGGAGCAAACTCTTCCTGGTGCTCGGTCTGCTAGCACTCATTTTATAACATTTTTACCTACCTAACCATCCACGGTTAACAAATCAGAAAACTGAGGCTCAGAGAGTGTAAGCAACTCGTTCCAGGACACACAGCGGGCAATCTGGCAGGAGTGGGTGGGTGCTGGGATCAAACCCACGTCATTGCTCATGACGCATGATCTTTCCTGCTCCGTCCAAACTGCCTCGTTGCACAGTTGGGTTCCCCCAGTTTGGATGTCTCTTCTTAATGACACTTTGGAGGTATTTTCTAACCAGTGAATTACAAACACAGATACATGAAAATGGCCCAATCTGCATCATAAGACAAGAACTATCTGCAGTTCACTCTTCCCTTAACCTAAATGCAATCATTATATTCCTGCTGCTGTTGTTTGTCATGCCTCCTTCATTGTGATGAGTTAGTTAAGCGACTAATATCTACCTTGCTTACGAAAGGGCTCCAACAGCGCAACAAATAAAAATATGATACAGGAAAGTAGAAGGAGCTAAAGAAAGAAATGAGAAAAAGTTACAGAAGGGACAGTAGTTCTCATTAGTACTTGGCTAAGGATGTGACTTTGCAAAGCTCGGTGCTGTGCTCTCTTTTTTCATTTCCCGGATCCTACTGGGGACCCTGCCTGGCCTCCATCTGGGTCTTAGAGGCTAGTGGATGGCACAGGGCTGGTTGCTTCCTGCTTCCTTACACTGGAGACCTACACTCAATGACAGAGAATGGCCAGTATCAGCTGATAAAATACATCAAAGTTCAAAATTTCCACCATACGGTCAAAACATTGGTGTATTTCCTTCTAACATCTTTTGTGTGTGTGTGTGTGTGTGTGTATGTAAAAACATTTCTGCAGCGTTGAAATTATACCACACACATCGTTTTGTATTCTTTCTTTTCACCCAACATTGTATTGTTACAGCATATAAAATTCTACGAAAACAATTTGGGAAACAAATTTAATTAGCTTTTTTTCTAAATTGCGAAACAAATATATTCATGTGGTAGACACCTGGCAGGGTATACGAGGGTGTGGTCTCTCCCTGTGCATGCCCAGCCCTATCTCGTCCCCTGGTACATGGGGCAGAAATGCCCACCAGGCCTCTTGCTAGGGCTCTGACCCTGAGGCCATCCCTGCTGCGGGGGTAGTGGCGCTGAGTTGCAGAAATTGGAGGGGGTGTTTGCATTTGGATTCCCTAGCTCCCTAGCCAGCCACCTTTCTCCCACTGAGGAAGAGTTTTGCCCAACTCTATGGAATATTCCCTTCTGCCCTGGCTGCCAAAAGTCATTTCTACTGCTTGGCATTTTATAATGACCGTAATACTGTGCTCTTGGAAGATCTGGCTGTGTCTGCCAGTTTGTTCTGCCCTTGGGCCTCTGGGCAGGTAGCTTGTGAGTCTGTTGGGAAGAGGGGAGCTGCGTGTGACCCATTCAAGGGCCACGTCCATGGAGGCTGATAAAACCAGATTCAAAGCAACAAGGTACCCGAGACTGTGCCCAGGCCCTCTGACCACCTGTCCTTGCTCCTGGACTCATGGCTTCAGTTTCTGAACTCCGTGTCCAACTTGGATTGCTGCCTCCAGTATCCTTGGCAACTTTCCTGCCTCTTTTACTACTTGGTCTTTGGCTGGTTCACGCCCGTGGCTTTTGGTGTTCTCTGTTACCACGTGGGTTTGCTCCACCTTAACCTCATGGCCGTATGGAATTTCAGCTTTGGCCATGGTAAGCCTATTCTCCATTTCCTTCTGTTGAAATGGGGAACGTTCCAACATTCTGCCTATGAATGTCGTTGGGTTGCTCATTACCTACTCGAGGCAAAACATGAAGTCCCCCCCCCCCAGTCACTCACTGCCCATACCTGGAGAATTCAGTGTGACAGGAAGAAAAGACAGTCATTATCATTATCCCAAAGAAAGACGAGGAGATAATGGGGTTGACACTCAATTTACATGAGCCACCGCTTGCAGTCACCACCACCGCCTTGCCCGTATTTCTCTTCTCGAGCAATGCTGGGGTAGTTCCAGTAAATTTCTAGATTCCCAAGCCCACGAGGTAAAGGCAGAGAGGATGATCAAGCTTGTATCCAGACTGCTCTTGTTCTAACAAGGCAGAATGGATGGCCCCTCCGTGAAGGCATTCTGCAGCCGCAATTCTCTGCCTCTCTAGAATGTAGGGTCGGTTGGCTAATATACCACCCAATCTGGCCATACTAGCAGCAGGACAAATTGTCAGAAGACTTCTCTTTAGGGAGATCCGTCTTGCCTTTTCATTCACCGGTGATGTGAGTGAAATGGGCAATGTTTCCAGAAAGCGAAAAGAACTATAAACCATATTTACATATCCTTTGTTCCAGACATACTGTTTCTAGGAATTTACACTTCAGGAAATTCCTGGACAAATGTTAAGAAGGGGCAAATGGGTAACTGCAACAAGGTGATGACGGAGTTGGCTATAAAAGCCAAAGATACTTAAAGAGGGAGGGAAGAAGGGTAGGAAGAAGGAAAGGAAGAGACAGAGACAAAGACAAAGATATAGAGAGACACAGAAGCAGAGAGAGAGAGAGAGAGAGAGAGAGAACTTTAATGTTCCACAATATGGAACTGGTTAACTAAACTGAGGTCCATCTATAAATGTAACCCTATAATACAATATAACATTAAAATGATTTATACGAGGTTACTAGCCTAGAAAATGTTATACTGTTAAGTTACAAAAAGCAAGTTACCAAACAGTATCCTTTTAAGGATATGCACTACATGTTATAGTTATCTGTGGGTGGTGTGATTTCAGGTGACTTTTAAAAGTTATTTTTATTTATGTGTTTTTTAAAATAATCTACAAATGCACGCATTACTTCGGTAATTAAAAATAACAGACAAGGAAGAAAGTAATTAGCAGAGTAATTAAAACCCCCTACCCCAGCCATTCTGAACCCCTTGCTTTGTGTGAGAAGTGCCAAGCACCTTGGGGACCCAGACACATCTTCCAGTCTTTGAAACAACGCTGGCTCCTCAACTCAGGACGAACAGAGACATCTGGACGAGAACCTCATACTTGTACATTGCCTCATATAAATCCCTGATGTTGGCAATCCTCAGGCCACGGCAGAAGCCCCACCTGCCTGGGGGCCAGCCTGAGGACTATTTTCAAGAGCCCAGAGGCTGTTCTGTTTCACAGAAGCTTCTGCACAGCGCCATCTGGAGGACAGTCAGGGAAATCTAATGGTTCCTTAGCTCTTGGACCATTTTCTGATCTCCGGAAAAGGTTGCAGTTGTCTTTGAGCACGCTAATGTCTGTCCCCACCCACCCTGACCAAACCAAACCTTGCAGGATCAGCTGCGGAATGTGTCAAATGTACCCTTTCAGGTGCCCCATCTCCAATGAGATCAGGATCTGTACCAGCAGTACTTAGGATTCTGTGTTTTTAACAAACCATTCTGTCCACTAAAAGCTGGAAGACAGTTAGGTTGCCCGCACAGCCTCACCGTCTCTGTGCCATGAGAAATTCCTGTCTTGCTGGGCTAATTTGTTCTTTCTCTCTATAGAAAGGTAGCGGGTGTGTGGGAATTCAGACAAGCTGAACCCTACTAACGACTTGATGAATTCTTTCCTTCCTTCATTTCCTTCATTCCCACTGTTGGATAGTGGTGGTGAAAGAGAAATCCACGGCCATCACTCCCCAGGATCTTGCAAACAGAGGGGATGCTGGCTCTTAAACGCATAGCTATTATGCAGTGGGTGGGTGAAGTAGCAGAGGTCAGGAGCAGAGAAACCAAATGCGACATCCTCCCAGGCCACGAGGGCTTGGCCCAGACAGAACTAGTAAGAAAGCCCATGAGCCTGGAGCTCAGGCTGCCTGGGAAACGAAGGGCTGGGGAGTCAGTGAGAGACAGATTGAGCCCATTTTACAGCTGAGAAAGAGAGGAATTTGGGGCGACGGTAATTTGCTTGTGGTGATAAAGGGAGCTAGGGTTAGAAATGACTCTTTTCATCTCTCCACCCATAGACCATTGGCTGGGATTCCCACCTCCCACCCAGATCGCCATGTTTGGCCGTACAACGCCAGGCCAAGGGGTGTATTACTGCGTTAGCTCTTCGTCATTTCGATGCCATAGATCCCTCTGAGAATCTGGCGGAATGTGTCTAGGCAATGCAACACTTGTGAAAAAATGGTGAAGGGTTTATGGACCTCCCGAAGCACTTCTACCGTCCACGAGATAAAAACTCTTAACCCCCAACGAAGGACAGAGAGAGGTGGGAGGGGTAGGAACACAAGAAACTGAAATCTAAGAAAAAGATGTTCATCGTTAGCTGGGAGAAAATGCCTTCTGAAGGGCAGGAGGAAAACAACAAAATGAGTAGGCTGTGCGACGCGTTGCCAGCAAAACATCCAAAGTGATGACAGCTGACGCGCTAGCGGTATTTTAGGATCTCTCCGCCACTTGCACATTTGTTCCTTAGATACACTGACAAAAGCCCACGTTGGAGATTATTGATTCTCTTTCCATTGAGGCTTTTCTATCGAGGACGGCAATAAGAAACCTCCAGGCCTGGAAACAACATCGAGCCATTGGCGTGATGAAAACTAGGCGATGTGTATTAATGAAATCACTTGGTGCCTTTCCCATGGGATTCCAGAACATTCTCACTTGGTGACACAGCTTCCCCTGCCATGCCTCTCTCCCCGAAATGACCTGGGACGGCAACCACCATCGGCATCCGCCCGGCCTAGCCTCTGCTGTTAGAGCCTCGTTCTGTTGAAATAAATATGCTAACCTCACTCTCGGTAAGTCACAAGATGACTGTTCATGATGTCGTGAGCAGCTCTGTCCAGGTGGGAACTGAACTGAAGCACCGGAGTCGGCGTCTCAGGGAGCAGAAATAAGGAATGTAAGAACATGACGGATGAAGAAAATTAGGGTCCACGGCCCTAAGATTGTGTAGTTTATCTCTGAACATCGCCGACCTTGACATCTAGTCTGAGGTCAGGTTAAAAAGGACATAGACCAACACTAAGAATTTAGTGTTTCACTGAGCACAGTTTGCTCAGTAAAATTTGTTCTTTCCAAACCTCTCACAGACGGGACCTTAACGGACAAGTTCTCCCACCCCTATTTTTAGGAGCCCCGGAGGAGAACTTTAGGGAATCCGTTCATCCACTTCCATTTCAAACGTTGCAAGGTATAGATTATTATTATTCCTGCTTAATAGATGATGAAAACGGGTCATCTGTAGTGAAAAAAGCATGGGGTCTAACACCGTGGAGATCTGGATTTCGTGGATCTGAGCCTCAACATTCGTATCTATAAAATGGACATAAAACCTATGCGATCCAACATTATCATAGCAATGAATCAGACGCTTTAACTAAAGTCAGGTAGGCAGTAGGTGTTCAAAACACGTTTCTTCCCTTCACTGCCCAAAGTTACTCGTCTGGAAAATGGCAGAACCAGGTGTTGCAACGGCAAGTCCAGGAATCATTCCATGCATTCTACCCCGCCCTGCCCACATCTTCCGTCTTCTTGAAGCCACCGAGGAAAGAGCTTCGACTTCCCACATGGAGCCTTGGAGACTCACCTTTCATGACAAAGATTCCCGCAGAATTAATTCACAGCGTTGCTAAGGTGGGGTGCTGGTGGCTGCGAGTGATTTTTTTTATGGCGTTACAATAATTTATCATCCTCTCTCCAGCAGCCGCACTCTCGCTGGCAGCTCTAAAACCCTACAGTCCACGAGAGAGCAGTGAACAGAGATATTTTCAAGAGCAGATGGGACGTACCTTCAAAACGCAGGATTGTCCCACTGAAACTGGGACATCTGGCAACCCTAAAAAAGCCCAAACTAGATGAAATAAAAATTATGAGATGGAGAAGCAGAAAAATATGTCTTTGCATTGATTAGCAGGGAATGTAATTAATCTCCTTCAACTCCCTTTTCAGTCCTGTGGCGTCAGACAAGGAGAAATCGCAGTCTCGCCGCGTTCCCCGGTGACAGTTCTTACGTGATCATTTCCAAGTAGTACGAGTTTTAAAACTTCATAGTAATGCCTCCCCTTCTTGCTCAGAACCGTCCGGGGAGTGATAAAATTCATGCCCGAACTTCTTCAACACAATGCTTTTCTTATTAGCCTGGCCAACAGCGGGGCGAGAACGTTCAGCTGACTAGAATCAGGCCAGCTTTTACAGTTTTATTAGGAAATTATACAAACAACCCTTTCCCTGCCTGTTAGGTGGTTTTATTCCAATTTCCCTTTTTGTGGATGGGCAGAAATGAGAGGGCAGTGCCGACCCGCCCCGAGGAAAGGAGGGAACATCTCCGGAGGCTTCTCATCTGCTCCTCCTTCCTCCTCTTTCTGTTTCGGCTTCTGGCATCCTGTGTTAGGTTGGTCATTTTCTTCTTAGCAAGCCTGCGTTCCATTTAGCCCAAATGCCATTAGACTAGACACCAGTGTCAGTGTGTAGCTTGTGTACCTTGGTCTTTGTTGCCTGCTCTGCTCGGGTCCAGCACAGTGCCTGAAACACGTAGGTAGTTACCAGTAACATGTTCGTGGAGTTGAACAAGTCCGGCCCCTCACACAGACCGACAAACCTGCGTTTGGTCTGGAAGAGGGCCAGATGAGGAGTCAGTATCTGAGCTCAGTCCGTAATCTACTAGTGGACAGGCCACAGAAATAAAGAACAAAGATAAAATCTAAGAAACTAATCTTTTTAAAGCCAAATATCAACTCTCTATAAAGGTGTATTAAAAATGTATAAGATATTAATATATAAATATATTAAATGATTATATATTATATATGCTACAATATAAATATTTTATATATGCTATATATATTATGCTATATTATGCTATATATGCTATGCTATATATAACTATATATATATGCTATATATATTATGTTATGCTATATAACTATAGTATATATGCTATAATATATAAATATATGTGATATAATAATTATATATATTATATTATAATATATAATAAAATATAAATACATATGCTATTGTATATATATGTGTATACACACACACACACACACACACCTTACTGAATTGCATTTTATTCTCCCAAATAGTCTATTATTTCTGCTTCCTGGATCAGAGAAGCACGATGGACTGAATTCTGTCCTCCCCCAAAAACCACATGTTGAAGCCCCACCCCCAATGTGATGATGGTATTGGAGAAGGGACTTTCTGGGGGTGGTCAAGGGTTAGATGAGCTCCAAGGAGTGGAGCCTTCGCGCTGAGATTTATGCCCTTATTAGAAGAGGAAGAGAAAAGCCCCTCTCTCTCTATGTGCAGGCGGAGGAAGTACCATTAGAAGACACAGCGAGATGGCAGCCTCTGCAAGGCAGAAAGAGAGTTCTCCTCAGGAGTTGAATCCATTGATCCCTTGACCTAGGGCTTCTAGCCTCTGGAACGATGAGAAATGAGTCTCTGTGGTTTAAGCCGTCCGGTCGATGGCATTCTGCTAAGGCAGTCCGAGCTGACTGACACAAGCGATGCCCAGAATGGTTAAACACCGTACCCATGGGCCCCCAGCCATGGAATTCTAGTAAAGCTAAGAAAAACCATGTCTCCGGTTCCAAGCCCCAGACAATCTCCACCACACCACGCGGGCGCTCCAAGCCATGGCCCATTGTGCACGACTACGTGCACCTGCATGGATACAAGCAGCTTTGTCATCCCAGCGGTGGTTTCCTGGAACGAACCCACCGAGGTTGTGCACGGAAGCTAGAAGACTCGGGTCTGCCTCACCCTCCGCCAAGCGTGAGCTGTGAAAGCAGGCCACTTGCCGCTCCCAGCCTCAGTTTCCTTATGTGAAGAAGAGGGACCCGTTAAGAACACCAACTCGAGAGACCCTTGGGAGCTAAGTGCCTTAAAACAACAGACAGCACGTCTGTTTTAGCCAGGGAGCGCCTCAGAGGTGAGACGATTTCTCACTTTGCAAATAAGGAAATTGATCATAAACAATGATCTTTGAGGACCGACCCTGCCAGGGTCACCTTAAACTCATCCCTCAAAGATTCGTACAATTAAGAGAGAAGTGAGCGCCGCCTTATTCACGAGACACAGAAGGTATGGAGTCTAGGGCCCAAAAGTCTTCCGAGGCCCATTTAGCTTCTTTTAACATCAGGAGAAAAAACATGAACCTTCAGGTCAGAAAATTATGTTATCTTTACCCTCACGGCAGTTAGAGAATATAATTTTTAATACTGTTTGTGAAGGAGGGGCCCCACCAAGGCGAAAGTGCCTTAGGCCCATAAAAGCCATACTGCAGGCTTGAGGAAAGCACCGAGTAATGAAAATACTTTTAACTTCCGAGGGAAGCATTTCGTTCGCTTGGATTAAATGCTGCTATGTAGTTCTGCAGCCACGCTCGACTCCCTCGTGTTCTCCTAAAGGTGCAGCAACCTGGCCGGAGCGCTGTTCCCACTGTCTGCTTCATCCCTTCTGTCTACACCACCTTCTCCACCAGGCAAATATTCTACTGTCGCTCACCTTCGTGCCTTTGTTAAAAGGCATCGCAGCCCTTGGTCTCTGGGTTTGACTACTCCCGTCACCCTCATCACCCTTTGCTTTGTGTTTTAATCCCTCAGTCAGTGAGCCAGCCGTATCCGAAGTTTGCAGAGTGCCCTGTGCGATGTGTGAAGCTTAGCAGTAAAGACCGGATTCTGGTTCTAAGGTCGAAAGCCAGTTTGGCCATGTACTCGCTACGTGATATTTGCCTAGTCAGTTAACGTACTTCCTTTCTTCATCTGTAAAATGGGAAATATGACAGCATTTACCTTACCGGATTTTAATGAAGATCATTTGAGAACACATTCGCAGACACAGACTTACTGCTGGGAACGTAGTAGGTACTATATAATGATAGATATTATCATTATTTATTGTTAATTGATATGATTATCAATTGCTAGGCTCTAAGCATACAAAGAGCCCCTGACGGGGTTCACAGTCTAGCGGGAAAATAGGCATATAAAGAAAAAACATTAAGCTATGTCTTTTTAAGTATTTTTGAGAACCTAGATCCTCTCTAGCTGGGGGAAGTTTGAAAGGCATCCTAAATGGAGACCGCATCCAGGTGGAGGGTTGGGTTCTTCAGGCTGATGAGGGGCGCAGGGCATCTAGGAAGGTTTGCAGACTTGGATATCTCAAATGGCAAGTTATGTTTGGAGACTGGTGAGAAGTTCAGTGAGGCCAGAGCACAGGGCCCTGTGGGGAAAGGAACCGGAAGGGTGGTGGGAGGGGGAGAGCCACGACACACTTAGAAGTTTGGCCCTTTGCCTATAAGCCTTTGGAAACTGGAGAGTAATCTGTTTAAGTGTGTACTCTGGGGAGACCACGGGGTGCAGGTGGAGAGAGGACCGGAGGGAAGGGTCATTGCAGAGGGAACCGTCAGCAAATTATTGTGAGCGTGAGCTCAGATCTTGGGGCTGGATCTAAGGCAGATGGGGTGTGGAGAGAGAGAGGAAGAGGCCGGAAGTGCAAGGCTTGGCAGGGCACGGGGACAGATTGGTCGTAGGAAGACAGGGTGAGGGAAAGATGGAGGCTGACTGATTCTTGGTTCTTAGCCCAGGTGGCTAGATCGATGGTGCCTGTGTAAGTGAAGACTGAAAATGGTGAAGAAGGAGGCATTTGCAGTGCTTCTGGAACACAGGTGGAGACATCCGGGAAGCAACTGAAGGGATGAGTCTGTCTAGAGGATTCGTCAAGCCTGTCGGTGATAGTCAAAGCCACAAGAGTAGCTGAGAGCGCCCAGGTGAGGGTGTCGGGCACGGCTGGATGAGGGACACTGACTGCCTGCAGGAATTCCAGCCTGAACAGTTTTGGGAAAGTTGGAAGGAGTCAATGACAGTGTATTTGTGTTCATTATTCATTGTCCGCCTTATCCACAGGAATGCCAGTTTCATGACGATGGCAGCTTTGTGTTCTGCAGCAAAGGCACTGAGAGCCATGGGTAGCATATGATATAAACCGAAGGATACTGGGGAATACAAGCAGAAGGGAGGTTGAGTATACATGATCCTCCAAGGTTCGTTATCTCAGAGAAGGGTGCCTAGGTAGGGGCCCCGTAGAGAGAAAGCTTCCACTACTTTGAAGTTCTTTGTTACTTATTTTTAACAGTGGGGAGGGGGTGACCACAAAACAGTAGAAGCTTCCTGGTGGAGAAGCGTCCTCATTAGAAAGTCAGCCTTGGTCCCTGTCCCAGGGAGCTAACTCTGCTTACTAAGCCATTAAAGGGAGGATATGAGCTTCCGGGGTCATGAAATCTGTATCTCCTCACTCAGGTATCCCAAACACCTACAACATTGCTCAGCACATAGCAGTGGTCAAAAATAGGCATGGAATCAATAATCAAGGACTGTCTGGTACAGTCCTTGGTACATAGCGAGTGCTCAAGGAGTGAACTTTCTTTCTGTCTTCCAGACACTTATGGGACTCAGGCTAATTCTAACGTATTTCTCTAAGTCCTCTTCCTCGTTCATACATCCTGGTGCAGTCTGATCCACCTCCGAGGCTCTAAATACCCTGGTGTTCTTTTTCTATTTTTCCTCCAATCACATTTGCGGGACCCTCTGTCCCATGCCTCTATCCACCCCCACTTCCTGTTGGGTAATAACACTTTAGAACAAGTAGGGACAGCTGCCACCAGTTTTCAGCTGAGGAGACGGAGACTCCCAGGGTTGAATGTCTTTCCCCAAGGCCATGCGGGGGTGGTAAGGTGCAGTGTGGGATTGTCTAGGCCTTTTGACTCCAGGTGTATGGCTCTGCTGCTGCCTCCTATGGGAAGTACTTGGAGATGGTTCACGATGGTCCTTGAGCAGATCTTTGGGAGATGAGGAGTGGTCATAATGCTAAATTTCTAGAAAAGCTACACGATCCAGGCTGCTTAGGGCAGAATGGTGGAAAGAATACCATTCGTCAGGCCAGCTGGGTTCCTGGGTCAGCTCTGCCACTTAGCGTATGTGTTGAGCCTCAGTTTTCACTTCTGCTGTTTCCTGCCCATTTTACACTATAGAATTTTCGAATCAACAATTGTAAAGCCCGTATGCATAAGAAATGCAAATGTAAAAATAAACACGTAATTGAGTGAAAAAGTTTAGAAGATTATCAAGTTCTCCATAATGTCAGGGGCCTCTTGTTTTTTTTTTTTTTTTTCATTATAAAAATGGTCAATAATGAAAAGAGGGCCATGAGGGTCTCTAAAGATTGAATCACGGTAGCCGTGTATGTATTCATTTAGATTCTAAATTAATTTTTCTGAAAGGCATTATGCATGTTCGACTTGTGCTTTAAAAACTTTTTTTTTTTTTTTTTTTTTTTTTTTATCAGACAGACAAAATTTCTCATAGTTCACTCCGGCAGAATTCACTCACTGTCATTGTCCTCACTTTGATAAACAAAGCTTTCAGGTCTTAAAACACCCTGGGGGATAGAACTCATATCTGCCAAGGGATCCTTCGGTCCATGAATCTCCCCAACTTGTTCCTCGTGCAGTGACATGAATGAGAAAAAGAGCCTGGCTCTTGGATCTGGGACATCTGAACTGACTCCTGCCAAGTGGCAGGGACAATTTTAGTGCTGCTGAGAATCTGACTGCTGTTTCCGCCTACTCCCGCCTTCCTCCTTCCTCCTGTCCTTGAGCGCGCAGATGCTGCCTGCCTTCTGCTCTCTCCCTTACCAGTTCCTTGTATTTCCATGTCTCCTTGCACCCGTTTTCCTCACTCCACATTCTCACCGTTTGCCTCCTCGTCTCTCCCCGCTCCCCGTGCACAATTATGTATTGCTTGGCTTCTCTGGTAGACCTGTGCTATCTTTCCTTAGCCCTGTGAGCACAGTGGGGCACAGCCCGGGGGTAGCCGGGTGATTTCATTTTCTCTTGACCTCTGAATACCAGTGATAAGAACTGTCTCCAAATGCGAACACATCTCCAGTTTCTCATCTTTTCTCTGGGTTGCTGCATCCTTCCGCTGACCAGGCACCTGTCTCCAATTCTACCCAGTCCGGTCCACAAAATCACCCCCTTAGACTCAGAGTAAACTTTCTAAATATTAAATCTGACCATGTCGTTTCTGGAATGCTGCAGTAAACTGCAGATAAAATCCATATTCCTCAACTTCATTTTCAAGGTCGTCTCTTACCTGCCCCCCTGCTCACTGCTCTTCACTTACTCATTTCCAGCTACACCTGTGGCACAGACTTACTGTTGACCCCTAACGGCACTGCTAGTGAATGGATGAGTGAGTGGATGAATGGCGGGTGCCAGCTACAGGCAGCAGGAGGGTCCAAGGGGAAGAGCATGAAGGGGTAGACCTACACAGGTGGCTGCTGCTTATTCACCTACGGAATAATTAGCCTCTTTCGATCCAACTTTTTTGTTTAAGTAATAGTAAGTCTTCCACCGTCCTTCAGGGCTGGGACTGGGGAGAGGTGAAGAAAGGCTTCACCTTGGACCAAATATTTAAGGAGGCACCGAAACCTCAGTAATCAAGAAAACATTATTTACACATAGTATTTTTTTAAAAATCAAAATTAATGTAAAAGACCTCCCACAATGAACACATTTCAAAATGTTCTAAAGACAGTTTCTGCTGACAGTTTCTTGCTCTTCCAGCTCACTCTTCATCCTGCCCTTCTCCCAGGGGTACCGCGAGAACTCGGTGCAGGATGCGAACCACCACCTGGCCTGTGCCTGGTCTTTCACTTGTACTTGAACTCTCTAACGCGTCGATGCCTGAGTGTGGCTCACAGACCCGTATTGATCCATAAACCATTGTGGGTCTGCAATGAGGTAAGCACAGAAGTTCAAAGTGTTTGGATATTTTTATAGTATTTGGACAGAGCGATGTTCTGTCTGTTCAATCTGTTTATAAGTTTGGGCTTTTATTTTGTATGTCTTCTGTTTCTTTCTTTTCCTTTTTTAGCAATTCATTTTGATTATAGTTGATAAAAGTTTTGGCGAGCAGTGGTTTGGAAATCATTTTACAAAACTAGTCCTTCGTCACAGATGATTTCAACACCGAGCTGAAGTTTGAAACAATTCAAAAGGTCTGTGGCTTTCTAGAATGGATTCACTTGTTCCTAACATGGAGTGGACCAAACTCCGGGAGAAGATAGTCTAGGCAATATGAATTCTAGGAGACTCCAATATCCCTGTAGTCTATGCAAAGGGCGCCCCCTGGTGTTGTGAGCAAGGCAGCCCAGTGTGCATCCTGCACCCGCCCACCAGGATCCACTCTGAACCCCCTTCTTACGTTTCAGGGTGCATTTCATTTTCCCCTTTCATTCCTGGCTTGCTGCTACATTTTGCTGGACTATGTATCCATTCTCATTACTCACCTATTCAATCCACGAATGTTCATGAGCCCTTACCATGGGTGGGGGCATTCACAGGTGCTGGGGACATAGTGATGAGGGAACCAGACGTGGTACCTACCCTTGTTGAGCCTACAGTCTATTGGACAGGCCAGCTGACAATTACACAAGCAAATAATTAGACCAACTACAACCTGGTGAAGGAGCATACAAACTAAACACGGCGCTCTGATGAATTATAGAGCAAGCCTTACTTAAACAGGGTGTCCTGTTCAGTGAAGATTTCTCCAAGGACGGGAGCCCTGAAGTATGACAAGGTCTTAACCATGCAAGCAGGAAGGAAGAAGCATTTACGAGCAGAAGGAATAGAATGCATCGAATCACAGGAATGAAAGAGCCTGCTGTGCTCCAGGACCTGGAAGAAGAGCAGTGTGGTTATAGAGAGAGACGACACCAGGCGAGGTTGAGAGGTGACATGCTGCCTCGCCCAGCATCTGTAGGCTGTAGTGAGCTATTTGCATGCCACCCTAAATGCAATGAGAAGTCTGTTCCCAATCAGCGTAGCTAACACAAGCCAGCCCAATCTGTTAAGCCTGCGTCACCTGCTGTGGTGGACATTGTGTTCGGCCCTACGGGGCCCTGCTCCCACTCTCTCCCATGACTGCCCCTCTTGACCACTGCTACTTATTTCTGCACAGACTCTGACCCTGGGGAACCAGGCTGGGCAGGGACGATCTGCTTGCATTCAGTGACCGGCCAAGGGAGGAAAGCGTGACCCAAGCTGAACTCCTCAGATTACTTCTCTGAGGTTGAGTCTAACTGGAACCAACAGGAAAGCCTTTTGTGATTGGATGCCAACTGTGAGCGCATTCCTGCCTTAAGGAGAACACTTGTGCACACTATGGAATCAAAACCAGTTGGATGATGGGTAGAAAAAGGACATATCATAAATGTTTTATTTATTTAAAAAAACAACACAACCACAAAAAACAGAAACAAAAACCAGGCAGGCAGATGTAAAGGAGGGATGGGTAGGAAGTCGGGACTGTGCCGAGTCACAGGTCCCAGGTCCTGACCCTTCCACACTGCCCTGCTTCCTCTATCCCCTGAAACCTAACAAATCCTTTTTACTTATCATTCTGTCCGGCCTTATGGGAGTAGTTTCCATGACCTGTAACTGCAGACGCCACACCTGCAGCCTCCCCGGCTGCCCGCCACCTGCGGGACCCGTCCTTTCCCACGTTCCCACGTCGCCCGAGACTTCATCTGCCTCGACATATTTTATTTATTTTTTATTTTTAAATTTTTTAAAATGTTAATTCCAGGAGAGGTAACGCACGGTGTTAAATTAGTTTCAGGTGTACCATATAGTGATTCAACAATTCTCTAACTTAAATACAGTGATGGAAAGTCCATGTTTCTTGAAGTAGGCCCGTCGGGAACTTTCTACCACTGGGAGACTGAGTTTGACTGCTTCTCCATGTTTTGAGATGCGCTTTATCGTTGGGGGAGTTAGCAAATTTGAAGACCGTAAGTCAGTATTCTTCACAGATTCTAGGGGGCTCCTGAGAGAGGACATATACATATCATCTCTTCACAGATACACAAGTGCTCACACACGCAGATGCGTACACACGCAAACTCACACATGCCAGAGTGCATTCTTAATAAATGTTTAGGTGAGTTTCAGTTGCTGCTTTTACGACCAAGTAAAAGGAATACCGTTTTCTTCAATGTTCTATAAATAAAAGGCCTTTTCTTGGGCTCTGGGTCAATTTCAAGTTCTTCAAAACCATCTGGAGCATGATTTCCTTTCTTCTTAACAATTTCTTTGTGCTCTATTTCTTTAAGCTCAACTGTAGTAGAGGGGGGGCAAAACCCTCTAGAAACCAAGCCAAAAATTGGTGTGAATCTTGACAGCAGGCTCCGAAATGCCAAATGGGAAAGAAAGAAATGGAAACACTGACTTTTTCCAAAGCCGTATAACAATTCATCCATATAACAATGCACCCATCTCAATGCGTGTCAACTGTCAGAGGCTGGCCTGGGCCAGGAGGAGCACTTCGTCTTGGTGGCTACGCATTGTCACATGCCCATCTATCCATCCACTTCTACTACTCTGAATCTGGTGACCTTTAGGATTTGCTGCAAAAACCAGATGTTCAATCTGGCTTGGAAACCCCCAGAGGACTAACTATGGGCGTATTGCAGAGGTGCGTGTAGATATTTTAAGCTGCAAATGATAAGTTAATGAGGTAGGTGGCTTGTTGAAGTCTTGGAAGCAATGATCTACTGCCGGAAATTTGATTTTTTTCTGTGCTTTTCTTCACTTTTAAGAATAAATTCCACTGTTAGGCCTAGATTTATACTAAATTGCTCATAAAGGCTGATAGCTATGATGGTGTGCCCCCTTTAGGAGAACCATTTATGCTAAATTCTCAACTTCGAAACACATTAAGTATGCACTAGTTATTTGCATATCGAAACAATTCTATTAATACATTTTCCTTCCAAACAATTCTAATAAATATCTAGCTTCTCAGGTTTGTTTAAAAAAGATTATTTATGGGTACTTTTATGTAATTAGGAGAAAAAAATATTTTTGAGTAAGGTGGGGAATCCATACATCTGAAACAGAGGAATCAACTTGTAAGCTTTAATTACATGGCTTTCACTATGAGAAGATTTGATGACTGCCTTTGTCAGTTTTGGTCTTGGGAAGAATTTTTGGAGTTCTGAAGCTTAAACTGACTCTATGACTGGTATCAAGATTATGGCCGGCAATCAGTTAAGCGTGGCCGATTCTGTGAGCTGCTCCCGAAGCTGGTAAGCTGGTCCTTGAGAAATGGCCCTGGATTCTCTTGATTATCTGCCTGCTAACAGACAGGTGAGGGCGGGGCAAGAAGCCTGAACTTGGAACCAGAAATCTGCATTGGAGATTAGGCTCTAGTGTTGACCGACCATCTGTGTCACCCTTTGGCAAGTCACTTATTTCTCAAAGTTCCAGGTTCCCTGTTTGTAAAACAGGAATAATACCTGCCCAAATGTTCTATGTCATCATGGGATTTAAATGAGATTGCACATGTGAAAATGCTTCGAAGCTACTTTAAAAATCGCATGAAGATTAGTATCATCCTCTTCATTTTGTCCATTAAACAATGGTGTTCCCTCTGCCTGGAATGTTCTGTCCCTGCATCCCTCACAAGGTATATAGGTTTAGACTCCAGCAAGAGGCAGATTTCACCCACAATTTGTTAATGCAAAGACTATAATGAAGGAATAAATGTGTGGATAGGCTTAAGGGATCAACCAGGAAAGGTGAGAAACCTAGGGGGTGGCAGAAGGGAGAAGCCATTGCTACCTCTCAGGCCACGGTGACTCTGGCTAAGGTGGGAGGCTCCCTGTTACAAACCTGGAGCCATGGACGGGCCGCCTCATGGGAGCCGCAGTTGTGGAGGGCTACAGTTTCCCTGGGATGCAACCAAAGTCTCAGGTGCTAAGCAAGGAAAGGTCGGGAGAAAAAATGCCTCAACTCTCCCTCCTCCTGTCCCCTGGTGTCTCCCTTGGCCAAATTCCATTGTGATCCGGTTGGGAAGGGAGTTGGATAGGGAAGAGCTGGTGCAGATGGGGGCAAGTGGAGAATCCCCAGCTCACTGGCTACTTCCTTCTTGTTATTCAGTTCTCATCTCTTCAGAATGCCTTTTGTTACCAGCCAATCTAGAAGACTTTTTGCCAATCTTTTCAACTCCATCAGCTTGTTGTATTTTTTTTAAGCACCTATTACAACTTGAAATCACTTTGCCATTCATTTGCTTGGTTATTTATTGTTTGCCTCCCTCTACTAGAAGGCACATTCCATGAGTGTGGGCCCTGGTGGGTTTTGTTCACTGCTCTAACTCCAGAGCCTGGAACATGATAGATGTTTCCTATATCAATATCACTGAAAAAATCATCAATGAATGACGGTAGAGTAATGAAGGAAGATGAGCTGTTATGCCCAGAATTCGGGAACCCCAAGAACCACCAGGGAGCCGAGCCCGATGCAAGAACAAAGGGCCTTTATTCGAGCTAGCTTGAGCTCAGTCTCCTACCTGCACCGACACAGCGGTGGGTTGAGAGAGAGAGAGAGAGAGAGAGAGTTCCAAAGGCGCAAGAGTTTTAAAAGGAGTAGTGGGAAGGGTGATGGTCACAGCCCTAGCCGATTGGCTGAGGAAGGGTCAGGGTCCTGTTCCTTTCCAAGGCGGGAAATAGGTGTCTCTATTTGGGGGGTACAGGTGCTCTAACGATTAGTCCAAGCTGGTCTGGTGAGGGGTGGAGCCTGATTAATTGGTTCGGGCTGGTCTGGTGAGGGCTGGAACCTGATTGATTGGTCCATCTTCTACTTCCTAGTCGTTCGGAGTCCCGATTTGCCCTTACAGAGCCACTGATCAAAGGTGCCATCAAATAATTACATGAGCTGTGACTATATCAACAAAATCATCTTTACTCCTAACCCTGAAATGAACTGCCAAATTTTCTAGAGAATTCAGACTGCCCACTCTTGCCAGAGGCTAAGGGATATTTATGAATGATATGCTGCAAAGAGTAGCTCTTCCCTCATTGTTCTTTGCATGCTGCAACAGGAATGGCTTTTTCATGACAAAGCGTCAAGAAGAACCAAGACCATTCATTTTCTATTTGCATCTGAAGTCGAGACCCTACCATTTCCTCTACCTATCCCTTATCATCTGGCAAAGGGGAGCTTGCGTTGCACAGAAGCTCTTGTCTCCAAAAACGGGATGCATCTTGGCAATGACAACAATACTAGTAACCCCTTATACTTGCATAAAGTGCTTTAGGAATTAAAAAGTGCTGTTATAGGGGCTCCCGGGTGACTCAGTCAGTTAAGAGTCTGACTCCTGATTTCGGTCAGGATCTCACAGTTTGTGAGTTTGAGCCCTGCGTCAGGCTCTGTGCTGACAGCACAGAGACTGCTTGGGGTTCTCTCTCTCCCCCTAACTCTCTGCTCCTCCTCTGCGCATGCTATCTTCCTCTTAACGTAAATAAATAAATATTTAAAAAATAAAGTCTTAAAAAAGTACCATTGTAGCCATCATCCATTCATCCTGTTCTTAGAAAGGAAAATGGAGGCTCAAAGAGGTTAGATAAGTTGCCCTGTAGGAAAAATGGAGTTTGGTCTTGAACTCAGTCACCTTGGGAGCTGTTTCCTGTATCAATATACCTGAAAAGAACATAGATCTCTATTGGCAAAACCTGCCCCTGAGCAGGAAAATCCATGCATGGGAGACCCGTAAGAGTCTTATCTAACAACTGGCATGAATTCATTCGGCATCTGTTAGTTGATTGGAGAGCTTGGTCAAGTAACAAAGAATGGATCTTGGACTCAGACTTAAGATCTTACTTTGGAACACATTTGCTTTCTGAGTTTAGGGAAGTCATTTCTCTCTGAGTCATAGTTTTCTCTTCTGTAAGTGGGTTATCAACACATGTCTCCGGAGTCATTTGGGAATTCGCTTGCCCCAAGTCACACGATTAGCAAAGGGCAAGACCAGAATTTGAGCCTAGTCATGGAAGCTAATAATAGCATTGAAATAATTGCGTTGAAAATGAGACTGGACATTCTCCAGTCCTTCAATGTCTTATTTGCCCTCTCAGCCAACCCAGTGATTTGCCCACCCATTGTTAGAAAAATGAGGGGGAGGGAAAGAGGGAAAAGAGATTTGATGTAATGAGTGCCTTGCCCTCCAAGTGGGAGCTGAGTCTGAGCATAAGGAAAGCAAAAGATAGGAGCAGAGGCAGAGTGTTCACCCACATTCATCCTGGTAGAAAATTTAGCTTGAATAATCCAAGACTTGAGCCTGTCCCTTCCAAGTATAAAAGAAAGAATGTTCCAAGATCCTTTACGTGCCTATCCCATCCCCTTAACTTTTGCCTTTCAGTGCCCTCACCGAGGTGGGGAGGAGGATAGGAATCCTGTGGCTCCTTTTGATGCAGGCTATGGGGACCCAGACGAAGCTAAGGACAGGCCGCTCTCCTGCTGTTCCTACTAGACAGCAGTAAACAGCCAACTGTCCCCAAGGGATGCAGACCTCCGCTGCCGTGAGCATAAACTGCTAAGGCTGCACCCGTGATGACAATGGAAGCGAGTCCTTGCAGCTCAGGACGGCAAGTGGACTTTGCAGTTAATCAAGCAGCCGAATAGACATCGTAGTTAATCATGTCAGATATTGTGGCATCAGCTCTATTTGAAACAAAAGGAGGGCAAAGGTCACTACTGGTACCAGGTAAAAGGAATGGCAGGTAAAGAGGAATGTTTTATCTATGAATTACTGTTTTAAAAAGACAGGGGGAAATATGCTGGCTGTGATTTTAACAGGGTCAAGGTTATTTGAAATGTACGTGGGAGTTATTTTTGTGAACCACAATTGGCAGTGTTGGTACCTCTATTTACCCTGAGAGAGGTGACTCCAGCATTTGAGCCTCTGAAATTGGAATCAGCTGTGTTGGAAAACGAAGCCCTCTTCACCTTCATTCACATGTCCAGCGGAGCTGGGTGAAGGTTGGGGATTAGGTGCAGTGGATTCAACCACTGGATGGAAGCATATAGATTAGAGTGGCCTCCAAGGCTTGGATGACCTAATATTACTTAAATTGCCTGGGCTTCTCAGTGAGTACACCCATATAAGGAGAGCAAGAACTCTAACCCCAGTGCCAGGCACAGAGTAATAGCTCACTTAATGAACGTCCGATAAAAACAATACATATATACAAGCTTTTTAAATTAAGTACTTATACTGCAGTAGCTATTTAGCTAGGTATTTACATCATTCAGTCCTATCCCCAACCAGTGAGCTGTAGAGCAGAGATTCACAACCTGTCCCCCTAATGTTGCCCTACACACAGCCCCTGCTCTCCTTTGAAGCCTAATTGGTTAGGAGGGGTTAATCTAGGAAGTTGACTCACACAGTAGTCCTAAGTACTTTCATGGCTTCACAAGGACCTATGCATTTTATGGTGTCCTCAATGCTTTGATACAAATGTCCAAGATATGAAGTGTTTGGGCACTTTGGCAACTTGATGGAGGTTTAGGGAAGCATGGAAGATTTTCTTCAGTGACTAGTCATTCGTTGGAGATCTGTGTCTTTTGGGTAGGGTCAACCAAGTTCATTATCATTTTCGAAAATGTTTTATGAGAAGCGAATCTTCAGGGGGAAAGGAGACAGCCATCTTGTTAGGCACTGGAGTAGACTTCTCATTTAATCCTTACAGTGACATAGAGAAACACATTATTATTTAAATTCTTGTAGCAAAGGAAACTAAAACTCAGAATGGCTTATGCACTTAACAGAGGCCACATAGGGACTGGCAGAATCGGGTTTTAAATATAAGCCTTCATGACTTCAAAGCCCCCAAATCTGGAAGGTTTGGGGAAAGGTGGGGAAGGTGTTTAGTCTACTGCTTCTAAAACTTGCTCTGGGTTCAGTAGGGTGGGAAACACTTCTTGCTTTACCTTGGTTTTAGAGATTCTCAGTGCACATCACTCAAGAATGATGCTCAGAATTTCTGTTACGAGGACCATTTGTGTTTGGCCAGTACTTCCCAAGTGTGTTTGACCACCCAGCTTTCCCCCACTGCCATTCATTGTTGTTGTTGCTGTGCAGGGATTGGTCTTTGTTTCCATGTCATAGAATATACATGGAATATAGTCCATGAACCTTGGACTATAATTTGTGAAACTCTGGTTTATTCTGCCCTTATGAGAGAATCAGTGCCATAGCAGAGACAGCCAATAATTAATACTCTCTTTGTGTATATGTATGTGTGCGTGTGTGTGTGTGTGTGTGTGTGTGACATATCTGTGTGCATAACGGAAACAGAAGAGAGAGAGAGAGCCTGAGACTCTGAGTGCTACCACTATGTCTAATTGGGAACAAGAAGATGAAGACAGATAAACAAATGTTTTCCCTACTAGTGGGCTCAATGACTGCCCCAACTTTCTTCTTACCTTTTATTACATGAATATTGCAAATGGCACTGCCGTGGGAAATAATGTTGTCAGGGATTGGCATGTGTGGCTGGGATTGCTGGGAATTGGGATGAGGGTTGTGGGGGAAGATAGAAACATAAGTCCACTTTCTGGTGTGGACAGATGATGCTAAAGTCTGGGATGTGACAGCTTCTTTTAGGGAAGCTGGCAGGGCGATCAGTACCCAACTTCTCTGAGGCATTGCATATATGCCTCTGACCTAGAGCCAGGGATAGAGACAAAGGCTGATAAGAAAATTTTAGGATGTACTGCAATGCAATCGCAGATTTTGGAGAGTCTGCTGGGGTGTAAGTTCTTCTACACAGTTCTGTATCTCGCATAGATGAGACTGGACTGGATGGGATTTAAGGTTTCTCACAGATTAATGCCTGCTGACTTGATGACTTTAACCGTATTTACCAAAGGTTACTAAAAATTGATCATTATGGAATTTTTCAGACTGGTGCTTGGTAAGTAGCCCCCAGTACAGTCTCTCTTAGCTTCTTACTAAAATAATCATGAGGAGGCAGGTTAAGGGAAACCCAAAGCATTAGGAACTGAGATCTATAGACAACTTGTTCTTGTTATCAGGATTTGGAATGCCTTGTTACTTAATAAAATGCAAATGGAATTATTTTTAGAAAAACAAGATCAATTTGTGTCATGACCTGGTTTAATGTAATGAAACAGTGTGATAAAGAAATAATAGACGTTTTCTTTCTTCCTTATCATCTCTTGCAGATTTAAGAACTAGCACCTGTACTCACAAGATTACCAGTGTGCATACTCCCCCATCCTTCACTTTTTAAACTCTAGGAAAAGAACTCAAGTAGGAGATGCAGAGGGCAGGGCTTTGGCATTGTGCATTCTGGAAAGTTCCATTCTATAAAGAAAGTAGTGAATCCCAAGGCTGAGGAAGGAAACTTACAGAGCACAGCAAGCTTGGCATGATTGATTTTCACATATTGTTTGGGCTCATAGCCATGAGAGAACAAAAGCAGGAGAAAGCAGGAAGATAATACACTAGTCAAAAGTTTGGCAGAGGCTGGTCAAGGATCTGGAAAAGGTGCTCATCGACCTACCCTTGCACTTTAGGTTGGAGAAGGGAAACCAATAAGTAGAAACATCCTGTCCGAGAATACAGGGAATGATTGGATCTCACCTTTCTTGAAAGAGGGACAATAACAGTAAGAGAGCAGTATGGTGACCAGGAAAGAAAATAGCATCCAAACGACACATTTGGCATATCGTTGGAGAAAATCAGGAATGGAGATACTTCTGCACATCATCCATTCATGATCCCAGGGAAAATTTTGGCTCACAGTTAGGTTCTACTGAGCCCAGAATGAAAAAGACATGGTCTATGTAAAATATGAGTAGAAAGCCATCAAGAGAGAACCAACTGAGGTTAAAAGGTTGGAATATGGGATTAACATAGACTTAAATGAGATAACATAGATTTTTAAAGACTTTTAAAAGACAGTCGCAGCATTAAATTTTACATTGGAGAAAAGTAGAACTGATGTGTAAAAAACTTTATCATCCATTTGAGAAACTAAGCAAAAACCAGGGGGGAGGGAAGAGGGGAAAGGAAAAAAAGACACAGAGAGGGAGGGAGATAAAACATAAGAGACTCTCAAAGACTAAGAACAAACTGAGGGTGACGGGGGTGAGGGAGGGGGGAGAGGGAGTGACGGTCATTAAAGAGGGCACGTGTTGGGATGAACACTGGGTGTTATATGCAAACCAATTTGAAAATAAACTATTAAAAAAAACTTTATCAGTGATATGAATGACAAATTTATAAATTTTTACCAGAATGCAGAGGCAACATAGAAAAAAGGCGGGGGAAGGGGGGGGCAAAGACTTTAAACACTAAAGCCAAATATAGAGGCCAACTTGCAAATTATTATTTTTTCCGAATGAAACCCTGGAAAAAATAGAGAAGACATACAGTTATAATAAAAGAGCATTTTCTGCATTTTTCCATGTGAAGTCAAAGAAATGACACGACCATCCAGGCGTTTGGAAAAAGACAAACAACTAGGAAAAAGATAAAAATCAATTACGACCCAAATAAGAAAAACAGGTTTCCTGCAAAGAAACAAACATTGATTTAGCTCAGTTTCTCATTCGTAACCTTAAATGCCAGTAGACAATAGAGCAGTGCCTTTTCTCTGTCAATGAACAGTTTTTAGACCCAAGAATTTTAGACTCAATTTTGAGAAGGCAATAGAAATATATCTTCTGATAAAAAAAGAAGCTCATAAAATATACTAATGACATATCTACCTTACTCGATAGAATTATTTGCAGACCTATTCCAATTAAACAAGAAGGAAAGAAAAATTAGGAGCTCAAGAGCTCAAAATGAAGAAGTCACAGCACAGAAGTGTGAGTCTACGTATAGTCTGGTTCTCTGTCAGCATAAATTCACAATCTAGTGTATATATATATATATATATATATATATATATATATATATGTAAACTTATAAGCAAGATTATAGGTGATATGAATAATACAATTAATAAAGATAATTTAAAATATATACATCACATTTACATCCTTACATACTGAGAATCTAAGATCCTATGCCCATAAAACATGTACACAAATCATGACACATAAACTCATATATACAGTATCAAAAATTCCAAAGAATCAATAGTATACGCCTCAGTATCCTGACCTCTGGTCTAATGCCATGCTTCTAGAATTTAATAACAAAAAGTTAATCTATGAAAGCACCACTAAGTGAAAAGCAAATTTTCCAAACAAACCAGGTTGAGTTTCTCAATTTTGTTTTTCAGCTTACGTGCTAAGTGTTGAAAGTCTTTGGAAAACGACACCTCTTGTCTTGAAGATAGATAGGTGTTAGAGAGGAGGTCAGCTGTGATATATGGAACACTGGGGTTTTCACCTAATAGCTCCTATTACCAAGTGGCACCTCACCCTTCAGCTAAAATTTCTTGCTTTTTTTTCTTTCCTTCCTTCCTTCCTTCCTTCCTTCCTTCCTTCCTTCCTTCCTTCCTTCCTTCCTTCCTTCCTTCCTTCCTTCCTCCCTTCCTTCCTTCCTTCCTTCCTTCCTTCCTTCTTTTTTTCTTTTGAGAGAGAGCATGCAGCATGAGCCAGGGAGGGGCAGAGAAAGGAGAGAGAGAATCCCAAGCAGGCTCTGCGTGAGCACACAGAGCCCAATGCAAGTCTCAATCCTATGAACCATGAGGTCATGACCTGGGCTGGAAATCAAGAGTCAGAGTCTTAACCAGCTGACCCACCCAGGCGCCCAGCTCAAATTGCTTTTGTAAGAGATATATAATATTTTATAAACCTGAGAAAAATTCGACTTCAGATAAGCCAGAAGTGTCCTATAGAGAATGAAACAGGAAACACTTGCCAAATTGCCAGCTATCTTAGAAACATTCGTTTCCTGCCCCCACAGGGTAAGCCCTGAGTAATAAGGGAAATATGTATCACCTCCTCTTGACCTGCCTTTTACAAACTTATCTGAAGTATGCATTGTTCTTTGTTTAGGTTAGAAACTCAGTCCCCTGAAGACTGTAAAATCTTCCCAGAAGTTCATGCTATAACTTGAGGCTCTTTTCCAAGTCTTACGTGGTAGAGATACCTGCCGTGTGGGTCCCAGGCCTGTGGGACCTGACATACCACTGAGGGCCCCGTGCTGTGCTCAGGCTGGATGATTTGAGGTAACTTTGCTTCCTTTCAGTTCAGGTGTCCATCAGCTTTCCACAGCTTACAAGCCTACAGGGAGTAATTCATAGTTTTTCAAAGCGCAAGATGGTTTGATTATTTATGTATGTATGTATGTATTATTTATTTATTTTTATGTTTTATTTATTTTTAAAAGAGAGAGAGCAAGACACAATGCGAGCAGGGGAGGGACAGAGAGAGAGGGAGACACAGAATCTGAAGCAGGCTCCAGGCTCTGAGCTAGCACAGCACAGAACCCGAGGCGGGGCTTGAACTCAAGAATGGTGAGATCATGGCCTGAACCCAAGTCAGATGCTTAACCAACTGAGCCACCCAGATGCCCCAGAATGATTTGATTGTTAGGCACCTGTTGAGTACAGTGTTGATATGATACATCCTGGCCACTGAAACTTCTAGAGATATTGCTTTGTTGAATCATAATGTTTAGTGATTCATAGAGTGAAAAAGAATATTTTAAGTTGAGCTCGAATTGCAGTGCAGTTTCTGTCTGCTGGTCCCCCTGAAGCAGAAAGTGAAAACCATGATTATGACTGGCTCTAATTGCTCATATTTTGAAATTATCTCCTAACACAGACTAAGGAATACAGTAGACATTTAGTAGATATTTACTGAAAATATTGGAGTCTAAGAGGAAGGTGTGTGGTGACCATACTTACTAAATTTTTCCAGAACCTTGTTAATTTTAAACATTCTGCCTCATTATGCAGGGAGGTTTAATTTTGTCTTGATTATCAAGTGAAGAAGTATGGTTTCTTTGGTGTGGGTTTCAGATAGCTAAAGAAGAGAAGCTTTGGACATGCTATCTACCTGTGTGAGCAGCACACACAAACACTTAGCACGGCGACATCATGGAAAGTCTCTCAGCTTTGGAATCAGAAGGTCCTGAGTTTGCACTCCAACTACACTAGGTATTACTTGCATGACCATGGGCAAAACCGTTATAATTGTAGTGGGCAGAACTCATGTTCCGATGGCCATGATCATGCAAGACATCTGGGGAGCAGGAAGGGAGAGATATTGTAGGCTCACATTCCTGGGACTGAAAGTCCTAAAACCCTCGCTCCCTTAATACCGCACACAGTGTCTTTATAGTCAGCTCTGTACCTCCAGCTCTACGTCCACAAGAAGAGCCAGAATGCCTACAGTGGCCTTCCTAAAACAACCGGAAGAAAGAATGGACATCGGTAATGTCTCAATGCCTTCTCCTGGAAAATGTTTACTGCTACCCCTGCCCTGTCAACAAAC
The DNA here is from genome assembly GCA_030068075.1 of Paguma larvata. NCBI lineage: Eukaryota > Metazoa > Chordata > Mammalia > Carnivora > Viverridae > Paguma > Paguma larvata. Next base: position 58,614,877 of record CM057834.1, read on the forward strand.
CATGGAGGATATTTGCAGAGTGGTGTATGATTCTGAGGTTGTCAAGAAAGATTTCACTCAGCATCAGGACTCTGTGTAAAAGTCATAAGTTCATCCAGTTTGAAGGGGGCAGAAAAAGAGAGAAGGAAAGGTTGTTGCATATGGGGAAAACTTTCATAGGTCAATTCTATGGTAATGAAAGCCCAGGGATAGCCTGTGTATTTAAAGAAGCCAACAAACATTTTTCTTTTTCTGGTGGAAATATAATACATTCTATCATCAGATAGGGCTGCTCCCTACCTCACCAAGATGGAATAACAGCATCATAGCTGAATTCCACCTGTGCCATTCTCTCACCACAATGTTTGGCCAGTGGCCTAAAATACTTGGCTGCAGATGAGGGAAATTAGACTGTGAGTAACTGGTGTGATTAACTCACCTCTAAACTCAGGGTAAATGAAACTCCCTTTGGCAGGGGGAAGGAGAAGGGAATGTAATAGATATAGCATGTGTTTTAGGTCCTGAAGAAGAAATTAGCAAATGAACTAGAGCCCAGTGATCAAGGACTCATCAGTAATTAAAAAGTAGCAGATTCAACTATGCAGTCTGACCATGTTCAGGATTTAGAGATACTTTTTGTTGGTCCAGAGTGCACCATGGGTGTCTGTGCCACAGTAAAACCCTCTACTGCAGGTGCCAAGCTACCAATACAATGCATTTGGACAGTTTTCAAAGCAAGTGAATTATCTGTTGATTCTTTTCACCTCGAAACCACCCTCCGAGTCAGCCAGGCATGACATTATTATTCCCATTTGGCAGATAAAGAAACTGAGGATCGAAAAAAGTTAGACCACCTGCCAATGTCACAGAGCTAATAAGGGGCTGTTCATTTCTTAAATCTAGAACAATTTGATACAATCCAAATTTATGGAGTCCCTATTATGTTCCAGCTTCTTGTCTCTTCTTGTCTCTGTCTTCTTGCTCTTCCTAAAAAACCACAAGGTTATATCCTCAGGCCCAACATCAGTGTCACTTTGGGCGCCCATTGGGCTCTCTGGTCACAGTCTTGGCCCTGCATTTCCTCAAGACAGATGCTCATGACTGTTAGTTTATCTCTGCCAAATCTGGTAAGAGATGTTGGCAAATTCACAAAGATTTTAGAAACCCTTTCCTTTCTGAGGCTTCATTGGCCCTCTCTGTTCCAAATGGGTAAGTGTCCGCTCAGCTGTGCACATTGAAATAGTCAGTAGTTTGTGTCATGGGCCATCGAGCAAGGCCTATGTGGAACACATCTTGTATTTTTTCATCCAGAATGGAATCTCCAGTGTAGAAGAGGCTTAATAGGTGTTGGTGAGAGTATTTATTATTATGTAAAATTAAAAGGCTATTATTAACGATGATAATCTTCATCATCATCATCTAATATTGGATACCATGTATTGGTGTCACACTGTTCTCCAGATGCTTTTATCTAATGAGTTCACTTAGTCCTCATAAAATCACTACACACGATGGAAAACTAACATGGCCTGGGGCCTCCTTTCTGAGACTGAGCCCCGGACCCACTCCAGATGATAAAGAAAGACAAAGACAGCCCCAACCAACTTACCCGAAACATGAGACATTCCTGGACAACGGAAGGACCAGCACCACAGATGAGTGACTCGGTAGGAAGGGGGTTTCACACGTGCTCTTTTTTCTCCAGACTACTGCCCACTCCGCCAACTCTGAAAGACAAAATCAGCAGGCAGCCCAGGGGAGATAGGGGACACCTGGTCAGGGTAGGGCTAGAGGTAGGCCACAGGACCAATAGCAACAGATACATGACAACTGGACCAATCAGCAATTGAGCTTTTCCTCCTTAATCACCACCCTCTCTGAGCCCAAGGTGTTGGTTAGATGATGACAAGTGAATGAGAGAGCCACTGTAAAGGAGCAGAGCCAACACATAGGTACAAAGGTAGCTCAGGTGACTCCTTTGACCAAGGGGCATTCCTTCATCCTCACCCTTTAAATTCCTATGGACTTAACAAAGAATCCAGGCTTCAACTCTTTCCTGTAGGTTCATATCACCAACAGAGATGTCCACTATTTCCAGAGGAATATGAGCTCAGAGGGAAAAATAGCATGCTAGCCAAAGAGCAAACAACATTAAAAGGAAGATGGCAACTTGAAACAGCTTATACTGAATAAAGAAATATTAACAGACCAGAGAAAAAAATTAAATGACTCCCTATCTGGAAAGACACTACCTTAAAATCGTCAAAGTTAACATCACTAGTAATGGGACAAATTGACTTCCTATGACTCTTGATATGGTGCACTGAGAGGGACACAGAACCCAGAATCACTTTCATGGTATTTCTGCAAAAACGCATAACCCGAATCTAAGCATGGGGAAACACTGGATGTCCCAAACTGAGGGACAGTCTGCAAGTCAATGCTTCAAAATGTTACTCCCATTATATTTAAAAGCCTTAGGGATGTTCCCAATTAAAGGAGGGTAAAGAGACATAACAACTGAATGCAACTCATTATCGAAAATGTTCTTTTGTTACAAAGGACAGTTTGGGAACAGCTGGTGAATTCCGAATAAAATCCATAGGTTATGTAACAGTATTTTACAGTACTTTATCAAGGTCAATTACCTGATTTTGATCACTGGATGGTAGTATGTAAGTGATTGTTCTTGTTTTTATTTTATTTTTTTTTTAATGTTTATTTATATGAGAGACAGAGCGTGAGCAGAGAGGGTCAGAGAGAGAGGGAGACACAGAATCCAAAGGAGGCTCCAGGCTCTGAGCTGTCAGCACAGAGCCTTGACTCAGGGCTCAAACTCACAGATGGTGACATCATGACCTGAGTCGAAGTCGGACACTCAACCAACTGAGCCACCCAGGCGCCCTTGTTCTTGTTTTTAGACATTTAACACTGAAGTCTAGGGATGAAGAGGTATCATGTCCATAATTCACTCTCTAATCATCTAGACCTATATTCTATAAATCTATCTGTAGATTGATAGGTAAATCGATAACTATATATAAACTTGAAGAGAGAGAGAGAGAACAGCAAATGTGGTAAAATATCAATATGAAAGTGGAGTGAATGGCATGTATACATTCTTTGTACTATTTTTATAAGTTTTCTCTAACAATGAAATTATGTTAAAATATAAAGTTTAAAACTATGACTCCCACACACATTTCCTATCCCTTTCCTTCCTTTATATTTCCTTTCTGTGCTTATAACACCTGACATATATTCATTTGACTATTTGTTTATCTGTCTCCCTCCAGTATAATATAATTTCAGCGAGACATGTTTTGTCCTAGCCATATTTCCAGAATGGAAAATAGTACCTGGTAATAAGTGCTAATGTAACAAATGAATGTGTAATAGCTATTCAATGAATATTCTCAAAGGAAGATATGTAAGTATGTTGGAAAAATGAAGCTAGAACAAGAATTCATAGGAAGTAATGGGTACAAAATACATTAGTTATAATGTAGTGGAATTTAAAAACGTGAAAGAAAAGTGAAAGTTTTGAAGCTTCTGGGCAAAAAAGGTCACCTAGCGAGGAACAATAATCTGAGAGATAGCAGATTCCTCAAGAGCAACAGTAGATGCAAGTACACAATGGAATGAAATTTCAGAAGATTTCAGGAAGAGCACATTGAATCTAGAATTTTATATCCAGCTAAATTCTCACTTAAACTTGAACATTAAAAAAGACATTCTCAGGAATGTAAGGAATGTCAGGACTAATAGATACACAAAGAACTTGCAAAAGAGAAATTCATATTATTTATAAGAATCCATGGAAAATTCACAAAAAGTCAAGTACTCTCCATCAATTAATTTCAGATCATCAGCACCACAGAAACTAAAAAGTTTATAACTATTTAAAAGAAAGTTTATAATTCTAAATGTATGATCAATAAACAAGATAGGCTCAAAACAAGTGATCTAATACATCATTCAAGAAGATAGATATAAACCAGAGAGTAAACCCTTAGAATGAGAAGAGAGGAAATAATAAAGATTAGAGCAGAAATTAAAGCAGTATAGAATAAAAAAGAAACACAGAAGATGAACCAAACCAAAATTTTGGTCTTTCCAAAAATTTATAAACTTTAGGCATTTGGCAAGACTAATAAAGACAATTAAAGTATTTATCAGCACAGTAATTATATCTGAATTTTTAATGTAATTTAATTTTAAATTTTTTCTGCAAAATATTTCAGATAGTTGAGAAATAACTGTGGGCAAAATGGAAAGCTTTTACAGCTTAAAAGAATATCATGGACAACTACAGGCAACAATTTGGAAAGCTTGAGCCAAATGCATAAATTTCAAGAAACATTAAATACCAGAATTGGCACAAGAATAAATAGAAATTATCAATAAATCCTAATATCAAAGAAATAGTTAAAGACTTCCATTTCCACTTTGCTTTCACCAGCAGAAAACCTCAGGCCCAGATGACTTTTAAAAAGAGTTCTGGGCCACCTGGGTGGCTCAGTCGGTTGAGCAGTCCAACTTCGGCTCAGGCCATGATCTCGCGGTCTGTGAGTTCGAGCCCCGTGTTGGGCTCTGTGCTGACGGCTCAGAGCCTGGAGCCTGCTTCAGATTCTGTGTGTCTCCTCTCTCTCTGCCCCTCCCCCACTCATGCTCTGTCTCTCTCTGTCTCAAAAATAAACATTAAAAAAAAAAGAGTTCTATCCATTTTTAAATTAAAAAATTTGTTTTAAAAGAAGGAAAGGTAATTAACTTATTTCATAAGGCTAGTATATTTGCAATTTCAAAGCCAGATAAGAACAAGAAATGGAAATTATATGGACATTTCACCTAAAAACACAGATGAAAAGTTCAAATCAGGTATTAGCTAATGGAATACTTAATGTATTTTAAGGTAATACACCATAATCAATGAGTGTTTATCTTAAGAAAGTAGTGCCTAAAAGGAGCATTTAATTCAGAAAGATTATTAGAAAACTAGAATTAAAAGGTAATCTCCTTAACTTGATAAAGTCTACATATTAAACACATGCAACAGAGACATCTAGACCTTGTCCCTTTTATTGTAGGAAATAACCCAAGGATATACCCACTATCACTACTACTGTGTTATTTAGAAGAGTGTTAGAAGTTTTGGCCAATGCAATGAGACAAAAATAAATAAGGAAGAAGAAGAAAAAAGAAAAGTTATGAGGATAAAAAGGACAAGGACAACATAGATATTACTGTGAATTACTTGATCATCTGCACAGAAAGGGTAATAGAATTTTCAAAATAGGGTGACAATAGAGTTCCACAAGATTGTCAGATACAGACTTCGGTACTATGTATCAATATCATTGTTCTATACTAGTGTATTAGTCAGGGTTCTTTAGAGAAACAGAACCAATAAGATATATGTGTGTGTGTGTGTGTGTGTGTGTGTGTGTGTGTGTGTGTGTATGGAAATATACATCTCTCTCTCTGTCTCTCTCACTGGATAGGTATTTATAGAGACAGAAATATGAGATCCATGCATATATGTCAATATATATATTGAGATAAATGATATCTAGCTATATAAACAGAAACAGACAGAGAGGCAGAGACAGAGAGAGAGAGACAGAAAGATAGTAACAGAGAGAGAGATTTGATATTAAAGAAACATCTCCACGAACAGAGTAAGAGGAAGTGGATTGACTAAAGATTGCTCAGTAGATGATATTCTGAAAAACGGCTTACCATATGCAAAAAAAAAAAAAAAGTTTTGATCCACACTTTATACTGTATATTTGAGTGAACTCCAGAGGTATAAAAGACCTATATATTAGAGGTAAAGCTATAAAATGAATGGGAAGAGGGACATGATAATTTATTTAATCACTAGGAGGGGAAGTACTTCTTAAATAAGAACCCCAAAGCACAAACCAGAAGGCAAAAATTGGATTTGACAACATCAAAATTAAAGACCTCTGTTCAATGAACCACTGTATAGATTATGTTAACATATGGGTGCCAGATTAGGAGAACATATTTGCAACTTCAAAAACCAACAAGGGATTAATCTAGAAAATACAAAGGACTCTTATGAATCAACCAGAAACAAAAATGAACACAAGTAGAAAAACAGGCAAAGGTTATGACTATACAACTCAAAGAAATGAGAGCATGGAAGGATAAAAGCATATGAAGAGATTCTCAACCTTGTTAGTGAAAGCGTAATGAGAGAAATGAAAATTAAAGTAGGGGGCCTGGGTGGCTCAGTTGGTTAAGTGACCTACTTTGGCTCAGGTCATGATCTCGCAGTTCATGGGTTCGAGCCCCACATCGGGCTCGGTGCTGACAGCTCAGAGCCTGGAACCTGCTTCGGATTCAGTCTCCCTCTCTCTCTGCCCCTCCCCTGCTCACACTCTATCTCTCTCTCAAAAATAAATAAACATTAAAAATTAAAAAAAAAGAAAATTAAAGTAATACAGACCTATACTTTATGCCCATCTTAATGAAATCAGATACCACCCAGAGTTAGCAAATGCTTATGAAGTAAGATCTCTCCTGAACCGCTGGTGAGAGTGTGGACAATACAACACCTTCTGGAGAGCAGTGTGGTGCAACTGGATTAAAAAAAGGAATGCATGAACCCTCTAGAATAGGCAATGGCCTGACCTGTAGAGATGAGTAGGAGCAATGAGTCCATAAGGAAAAACCAGACAGAGAGCGACCAGCTCATTCCATTCTTCTATGGCATAAAATCCCCTCTGTGGTAATAAGGTGGACCATGGATCTTGATGATGACCACGCCCACTCTACATTCCTACTCAAAACGACACAGAAGATAGCCCAAGACTCTAGGACTCTCAGCTATGGTATGACCTTCACTCTTCAAGGCCAGCTGAGACCTCTAAACTTTGAAGGTCTCATCCTGAGTTAAAAAGAGACCCTAGGGAGCTGTGATTATTCAAAACACTGTAGATCTTTGAACTTAAGTACAACACTTACACAGAAACAAAGTAAAAATATAAGCTTAGCCATATCTGAGTCATCATTCTCCCCAATTCTTGACTCTAGACCAGCCTTTGTTACTTTGCCTAACTGACTCTGATCCTGAAATCTGACTACAAGGTACATATCCCAGACAAACTTATACAGAAGGTCATGAAAGTCTGGTCATGAGAGACATGAACAAAATTGCTCATAATGTCATTGTTGGCGATTGGGTAGCACTGGAGCCCAATTGAGGTTCTATCAACGGTGGAATGGATAAGTAAAATAAATGGACTGAGCTGAGTCTTATATGATGACTAGGAACTCTACAAGCAAAGATGTAAGGGGAGGTTTTTCCTAATAGAGGAAAGAAGCAACATTTATACGGGTGTGATGTGTAACAAAAAACAAACAAACAAACAAAAAAAATTATCTTTTAGGTTCTTTGAACAAGTACAATGGTGAGTAAGCGAGTGACGTTGTCAGATCACTACTAGCTATGAGGATAGACTGGAATGACAGGAAGTCAGGAGGCTGGAAGACCAGTAAGGTGGCTGATATAATCCAGAATTGTCTAGGCTTAAAGAGGCGGTAGTGGTGGAGACAGAATGGAAAGGATTAATTGGAGAGGAGTTAAGGAAGAAGAATTGATAGGGCGTGGTTGCGAAGGGAATGAAGAAGAAGGGATCAATCTAAAATAATCCCCACGTTTCTGGCTTGGAATTTGAGTGAATGCTTATGTCATTAACTGAGATCAGAAATACAGGGGAATGTTTTCTGGGCTTAACCAGCATAGTCTATGAGCAAAAACAATTAAGTGGTTGGCTCTACTGTCCAGAATCTTCAAGTTCAGTGGGTAAGAAACCACGTAGACAAGTGATATGGTAGTAAAATTGCAAGGAACAGTAATGGCATCGGGGAAGGGAGATTAACTGCCTTGGGGGGCATATCAGCAGCCGATAAGAGTACAGACCCTGGAGCCAACCACTGGTGTTTGAAGCCTAATTCATCCTCTGAGAAGTTGTGTTCCTAACCTTTCCGTGTCTTAGGTTCCTCACCTGCAACACGGGAATGACAGTAGCCCCTATTCTGCGGGCCTGGTGTGAGGTTTTCATTAGGAAAGTGTTGGGAACATAGTGCTTAAACTGGTGAGTAAGGCATGCCCTCGAGGCAGTACGATATTGTGAAACAGAAATTCAGACGTGGAGGTAGCAGTATACATCGCAGTTCGGGTCATGTGAGCTTGGACAAAGCAAGTCACCTTTCCGACTCTTAGTTTCTCACATGTTAAACATGGAAGAGAAACACACACACACACACACACAAAACAAACAAACAAACAAACAAACAAACACCTTTCCTGCCCTGGGCATCCAACAGGTCTTTAGAAACAAAGTAAAATAATGGATGCACTTAATGAAGCTGTAACGCCAATACTAATGGAGCAAATTACAATCGTGAATGCGGTTTCACTGGGGGAAGAAATGCTAACAATAGAATGTACTTGCTGTTTCAAGGGTTTACCAGTCTGTGGGAACAGGGAAATATCAAGGACGGAGATCTGACCTAGGGATAGAATTACCAATTCATTCCACCTTCCTTTCAGGGTTCTTATGACAATTAACTTGCCAAGTTTCAACCACAAGACCATATGTTTACCAGATCACGTGGGGAAATGTGGTTTATTCTGATTATTTGTTTGTATTAACATTATTAGTGCAGTGCTTCATTTATTATGTTGGCCCAAGTTCAATCTGTCAGGAGGCTTCACAGCACATAAAGTGTAAAAATATTCTAAATGCAAGTGATTTTTAAAACAGGAGAACTCTAAGCTCACCTCCTCCCTGGCAGACCTTGCTGGCAATCACCTTGGACCTCACACAGAGCGGTACTCATGCGGATTACAGTCCCGACTCTTCCTAAAGATTTGAAGATCCTTCTGCAGTGCCGAAGGAATATTCGCATGTACTAATGACAGCTTTAATATTTAATGTACTTTAATTATTCTAATTATTTGGAAGTTGGTATTCGGTGACCTAATTCAAGGTAGGTCATTCGGCCAGCCGGACCACCCACTTTCTGAACACTCAGAGTAACTAAATATACACCAACTCCTCCCTTCAATGCTTTCTTACAATTACAAACGATATGCTAAGTTCATACAGTAAAGTGTAGAATCATTATCGTACCTAAATTCACAATTGTTATTTTCTAAGTCATCCCACAAGGTGAGGTTTCCTACTACTTTACCCAATCTTTCCCCTTCGCTTCCATACGGCCATGCAGATGACTTAGCAGTTCCCCAAATGTATCATCCTGTTCAATAATTTTGTACCTTTGTTTGCTGTTCTCTCTACTTTCAACATCTTTCCAAGGCTAGCTCAAGCCTCATCCATCGGGAAAATGTCTACTCATGCTTCAAAACTCCTTTCAGACACTCCTCCTTGATGAAGCCTTCCCAAAGGTTGGTCATATGTCCCCTATCACTCTGTGTCCTCAGCATTCCTCCATGGGAGTTATTGGTTGTGGCCCCCAAAAGGCTGCAAGATTCTTGGAGGAGAGGAGACTGATTTGTTTTTCCCATCCCCTTTCCCCAGCCCTGGGTCTGGCACAAGGTAGACCTCCAAAACTCTTGTGGTGCCCATGCCTACAGGAAGTCTCCTCTAGTTGGGCTCATCTGTGTGAAGGAGCCCCACTATCTCAGTCCCCTGTTTTGAATGTTTCCTGATACAAAAACAGGTTTTTCCTTGGGACGAACGGGCGTGGATTATGAAAATGTTATGCAAGATTAGTCAAATGTTACACTGTTTCCTTCAGGAACCGTCCAGGTACACAACCGCCAGTGAGTTCAGGAGTGGAGCTTTGGTGGCAGGTGGATGGGGGCTGGTGGAGGCTATTGTGATGATCGGCTTCTTGAGGGGGCGGGCTTTGCTTGTCCCCTGACTTCTACTCCAACGGGCCGAGGTAAGACTGTTGGTCAAGAACTTTTCTTTGTGCCTTAGCAACCTGAATGTTCTTCCTGATCACTAAGAGAAGGGGCATAGAAAGTCTGTGTCCTCTTTCCTTCTTCCTATTTATAAGTATTTTTTATTTATAAGTATCTTTTGCCTGTAACCAAGCTAACAGGCTTGGGTTGAACGCAGGAGACGTTGATGAGACTGCAGCTGTTAGGAACCAGTAGAATGATGCAAAATGCTGTCGGTCAGGCAGCAGCTGAGGAGTGCCCGGAGGAGATGGAGGAAGGGGAATCAAGTCTTAGTCTCTTTGGTGGCGGGGGCAGATCACAGATAATAATAATCTAGAGCTGTAGCTAAGAATGGACAAACATATGGTGTGGCCATGAGAGCTAGCTGATTGCAGGGGAGGGGAGAAGGGAGAAAGAAAGGGAGGGAGGGGGAGAGAGAGAGAGACAGGGGAGTCCAGGAGATAAGAACTGCTGGTGAGCATGATGTTCCATTTCTGGTTTCCAGAGGGTGATACTTTAGCATGAGGATGTCATCCAGAATAATGTTCAGCATGCCCTAATCAGAACGATATTTTGGTACTTCGTCTTTAACAGATATAAGTTGTTAATTAATGAAACATGCTAAAACTAATGAAATTGAATATTCCAATGGGGCAATAGAGCAGATTTATATGTATATACTTCCATATCAACATATAGAAATATGATTGCTTTTATTTTATATATGCGTGTCTGTCTGTCTCATTATATAATGAAAGTAATTATTATCAGCAGATGCTTCTTTGAAGTCACTACACAGGTCCTACTCACTTCTGGTTCTAAAATCCCTGGGGTACTGTCAGGAGAGCGAGAAGGTCTCTAGTAATTGTTCATTCATGTTTGATAATATATTGCTAAATAATAACTTTCCTTGGCCACTCCTCCAACTCCTCCAAGACAAGAGATCAAGAAGTGAAGGAGTTTGGGGGGAAAGGATTTTTTTTTCAAGAAAATGACTGTAGGGCTGCTTTTTCATGGCTTTTTGGTGTTTCTCCACTGAAAAATACGCAGAGGGATAAACGCAATGAGACAAATAATCTGCTTCCTGCAACAAGAGCAAAGAGAGGAGAAACAAAGAGAAAACTAGAGAGAAACAAATTATGATGCGTTCATACAATGGATGACAATGTGGCCACTAAAAAAGAAGTCAGAGCTACATGCTTGGTCATGGTGTGATGTCTATGGTTGGTAATTGGCAACACGTTTTATGATGATTACTTCATAAGGTTGAAAGGGTGGGAACGTTTTCTCACTTGGTTTTGCAAACATTGTCTTGTTTAAAATGTTGGCAAGGAGTCAAAGTGGTATGTTTCTTATGTAAAGAAAAAGTAATTGAGGGAGAGGAATGTGAATGAGAGAATGAGAAAAGAGAATGAAGAAATCAGGGCACAGATCCCAAGAATACGGTCAAGGTGTACTCTTGTGCAGAAGGGACTAATGATTTTTCTATTTCATGTTATAAGGTGCCGAAGACATTGTGTTAGGAGAAGACATTGTCTAAATATGTATTAAATCATCCTTAACAAGTTATGTTGCTAATAATATACTAGACTCCTAGTTAAACACTGAACTTTCAACCAATTTAATATAATATTAATAAATGGGGAAATTTAGGAAGGAAGGGGAGTACTTTGGAAGCTTTGTTTAATTATCTTTTCGACCATGGGGCGCACAGAACAACTTGAACAAGTTATAGAGAATTCCAGAGACACAGGGTAGGACAAGGAGAGAGAGGGGCCAGAAGATTAAGAGTAAACCCCATTTTATAAACATCATATCATATTTGTAGGTTCTAGAAAATATGTATTAAAATATTTTCAGAGAAGAGATTTAATAAATCAAACTTTAGACCTCATATAAAAAGCCCACCCAAATTATATATGACCTTGTTTGTTTTCTTACTTATTTCTATTGAGTCTATGAAGTCCAATTGTGCCTTTTACCCTATAATTTAAGACACCCTGACTATCCTTCAAATCTCACTAGAGAAATCTCAGGGATGGTGGGGGTATAGTATAAGGATGGCAGAATTGTGGTTGAGTCAGAGATAGCAAAGCTCAGAAAAAAGCAAGCCACCCACTCTAAGTGACAGAGACAGCAGAGGGTGGAGCCCAGATTTAAATCTAAGTCCAAAGCTATACTCTTAAGAAAAAGATAAATTTTGCCTGATACAAGAGTATGATATGCTCACATAGCTAAAATTAGAGCCTCACATATCCTCTTACACTTTCTAAAAGGTAGACCTTTATAGAATTGATAAAGCAGTGACTTCTCTGGGGAAAGGTGACTGGCACCAAATATTCCTGACTCAGAGGTTGCTGTGAAAATAGCGTTCCGCACAAGAGGCATCCACTCCATTGGACAGTGAAAGAAAGAAGGATATATGCTAGACAGAATAATGGCCCCCATAGCAAAGAAGTCAATATATTGCCTTGCATATCAAAAAGGACTTCGGGGCACCTGGGTGGCTCAGTCGGTTAAGCTTCCAACTTTGGCTCAGGTCATGATATCATGGTTCTTGAGTTGGAGTCTCGCATTGGCCTATCTGCTATCAGATATCTGCTTTCACACAACTGTTTCAGACCTTCTGTCTCCTTCTCTCTCTGCCCCTTCCCTGCTGGCACTCTCTCTCTCTCTCTCAAAAATAAATAATTTTTTTAAAGGACTTCATAGAGATGATTAAATTAAGAGTCTGGTGATAGGAAGATTCTCCTGAATTATCTGGTGTGCCTATGGTGAACACAGGGTCCTTGTTAGAGAGAGGCAGGAGAGTGACTGAGAGAGGAGATGTAACACGGGCAGAGGGTCCATCAGAGAGATCCGAAGATGCCACCCGGTTGGCTTTGAAGCTGGAGGAAGCAGCCATGAGTTAAGCAAAGCGGGCAGCCTCTAGAACTGGGAAAGGGAAGGAAATGGATTCTCCCTCAGAGCCCCCAGAATGCAATGCAGCCTTGCTAACACCTTGATTTGAGCCCGGTGACACCCATTTTCGACCTCTGGCCTCCAGAACTATAGGATTATAAACATGTGTTGTCTTGAAGCTAGGTTTGTAGTAATTCGTTGCAACTCAATCGGAAACTAATACCAAGTGATCAGTGGCACAGAGTGACAGGAGTAGGATTGCTGGAGAATACTGCTGATTAAGACAGAGCAGAATCGTTGATGTTGGAAGAGCCTCAGAGTGTGACCTGTAGCTGTGTAGACAGGGAGAGTGCTTGTCCATCACTCTTCCTTAATCTCAGGCCCAAGGAAAAAGCAGCATAATTAGGGTGACACACATATAGCAATATGCTCACTTTAGCACACAGGATATTTTCTGCAGATTGTAGAAAATTAAAAAAAAAAAACAATTTCACTAAGATCTTACAAAATAATGATCCTTGTATGCAATCCTTTCATATTTTAACCACTCTGCTTTGTTCCGGCATTTGTAAATTTTCGAAGACGAATTTAACAGCAATTAATAAATTATTTAAAACTTACAGAAAAGGGCTTTCTGAACCAATTCCCACAGACATTTATTTCCTGAATCTCAGTCTTCCCTCGCCTTCTGGAAGATGCAAAAGAAGAATTTGGGCAAGTCATATAATCTCCCTAGAGTTCCTGTTTTGTGAAATTATGCCCAATTCATTGAGACGGTAAAAGAATCTTGAATCTCCGATCTGGAAGGAGCCCAGAGATGGCAGTAGCCCAAATTTTTCATTTTACATGTGAAGAAACTAGAGAGGTTATTTGTCCAAGATTCTACACTGCATTGCCCTCTGCCTGTGTCCCCGAAGGCACAATATTCCAGGTTCTGTACAAGGTAGTAGGAGTGCAGAATATTTTTTTTCTTGAGAGTTTTGTAATTTAGGAAAGGAGACAGACAAAACAAATAGCATAAATATATAAAATGGTTTCTTGTATAGGGTGCCTCGGTGGCTCAGTCCGATAAGCGTCTGACTCTTGATCTTGGCTCAGGTCATGATCTCACGTTTTTGTGAGTTCGAGCCCAATATTGGACTCCATGCTAACAGTGTGGGACCTGCCTGGGATTCTCTTTCGCTTCTCTCTCTGCGCGCCCCCCCCCCACTCGCACCATCTCTCCCTCTCCATAAATAAACATTATAATTATTTTTTAAATGGCTTCTTGTAAATACAATGACAGAGGTAAGCACAGGGTGTTGGTTGAGCTTGGAGGAGGGGCACATGGCTCAGAGAGGCATCACTCATCATGGAAACTCGTTGATTTTAAAAACAAAAAACTTCTATTCACCTCATTTTAGTTTACAAAAATTATTGTGCCCTTGGTAAATTGTTTTTAAAATACCGTCGAATAAAATGAGGAAAATAAAAATTGTCCATAATCAGAGATTATTGTCCACAGATTATACCGATTTTATATCTCTACACACACACATGCACACACCAAATATATACGCATACATATGTATATATTTCTAGTCTCTCTGAATATATGTATAATCTTAGTACGTATATTTCTATCTGTCACTTAGCATCCTATCACCAAAATATCTTAATTTTAAAGCCACTGACTCTCAGAGTTGGAGAGGATATACTAAATGTCATCTATGTCAATTTCCACAAAAGTAAAACTTTTTATATTTTAATAGTTTTAGATTTACAGAAAAACTCCAAAGGTAGTACAGAGAGTTTCCCATATCCATTTGTCCCTATTATTAACATCTTACATTAGTGTGGTACATTCATTATAATTAATGAATCGATATTGATACATCATTATAACCAAAGTCCATACTTCATTAAAATTTCCGTAGTTTTTACCTAATGTTCTTTTTTTCTGTTCTACAGTCTCATGCAGGACACCACATTCTATTCTGGTGTCACATCTTTTTAGGCTCCTCTTGACTGACACAGTTTCTTAGATTTTCCTTGTTTTCGATGGCTTCGACATTAAAAAAAAAAAAACACTGACCGGGTGTTTCCTGCCCCTCAGTTGGAATTTGTCTGGTGTTTGTCTTCATGATTAGAGCGAGGTTCTGAGTGTGTAGGAAGATCACAGAAGTAAAGCATCGTTCTCATCATACTGGGTCAAGGGGACATAACTGTCAACATGACATCACAGTCGACGCTAACCTTGATCGCCTGGCTCAGGGACTGTCAGGTTTCTCTACTGTAAAGTTCCTCCCCACCCCCTACCTTATCCTTCACTCTCTGAGGGCAGGTCACTATGCATAGTCCGTATCTGCGGAGTGGGAAGTTAGAAGGTGGTGCATCTACCTACATTATTTGGAACTTTGCTGCGTGGGAGATTTGACTATTTTCCCACAATCATTTATTTATTCAATCATTCATTTATATCAATGAGGACTCATGGATATTTATTTTAAACTTTTAGTTATGATCTCATACTGTTTTATTTATTATATGCTCACAATGTACCAGCTTTGGCCATTAGGAGGTTTTTCAGCAGGCTTTTGTATCTCTGATATACCACATCAGTGTATGTGTGCGTGTGCGTGTGTGTGTGCGTGCACGCGTGCGTGCTTACCACTTTCTTACTTTCTGGTATTGTCAGGACCTATAAGTTCATGTTTTATATTTCCTACCCCAGACCTAGAATCAGCCATCTCTCAAGGAGCATCAGTTCCTTATATTGGAGAAAGGTGTTAGAAACCAAGGCATGCTTATTAATGGTGGGGTGTTTTGCTTCTAGGCTCTCTCAGCAGACAGAGAGAAGAAATACATACATACATACATACATATATATATATATACACACACACACACACACACACACATATATATATACACACGTATGTATATATAATATACACATACATATAATGCTGACCCATGTATATAAACATACCTACAAATATGCCCATATGTAACCATTTATACCTACATTAAGCTAATCATGAGTTAGTATTGATGTCCCCAAGTCTAATCCATTACCACCTGGATTAGCCGCTTCCCCTTGCTTATTTCTAAATTTCCAGTCCAACTGTGAGAAATCTGGCTCCCGCATTACATTTGTGTGTTTTCCCTTTTATTCTCAGTTAGCTTCGCCAGAGATTTATCCCTTTTATTCATCTTTTCAAAGAACTGACTTTGGTTACATTCCTTTTTCTCTAGTGCTTTCCTGTTTTCAACTTCATTGATTTTTGCTCTCATTTTTATTACGTCTTTTCTTTTGTTCTGCTTGCTTTAGGCTTATGTTGTTCTTCTTTCTCTAGTTTCCTAAGGTACAAGCTTAGTTTATCGATTGTAGATCTTTATTTTTTTCTTTCTAAAATCTGTGCTATAAATTCCCTTCTGAGCACTGCTCGCGTAATTTTGTGTTTTCATTTTCATTTAGTTCAAAACATTTAAAAACTATCTTGAGAGTTCTTCTTTAACTCATGTTGTGTTGCTTAGAATTGTGTCGTTTAATGTCATTTGGAAATTTCCCACTTTTTTTCTGTTACCGGTTTTTAGTTTGATTCCTTTGGGCATGAGAACATATTAAATCTTCACATTTATCTAGTCTTTTAAATGGATTTTAGAACCCAGAATGTGGTCAGTCTTGGTGAGTGTCCCATGTTAGCTTGAGAAGAATGTATATTCTTCAGTAACTGGATGCAGTTTTCTATAAATGTCATTTGGATCAAGTCAGCTAACAGTGTTGTTCAGGCTGTCAATCCCCTTACAGATTTTCTGCCTACTTTGTGTATTAATTGCTAAAAGAGGGATGTTGAAGTCTCCAACTATAATAGTAAATATGTCTATTTCTCTTTTAAGCTCTACCAGTTTGTACGCCATGTTTTTTTTTTTTTTTTTTTTTTTTTTGATGCTTTTCTTGTCGGGTGCATATACAAGATTATTATGTCTTCTTATAATTACATTATGCCCATCTTTATCCCTGATAATCTCCCTTGCTCTGAACTCAGCTTTGTTTAAAATGAATATAGCTAATTCAGCTTTCTTTTGATCAGTGTGGTATGTCTTTGTCCCTTTTACTTTTAATTTATCTGAGTTCTTATATTTAAGTGCATTTCTTATAGACAGCATACAATTAGGGCCTTGTTTTTTTATCCACTCTGGCAGTATTTGTTTTTAACTGTTGTGTTTAGACCATTCACATTTTAAGTGATTATTGATGTAATTGGAATAGTATCTACTATGTTTGTAACTGTTTTCTCTTTGTTGCACTTGTACTTCGTTGACTTTTTTCCTCTCCTTTTCTACTTTTAATGAGCATTTTATATGATTCTATATTTCCTGTCTTCATTTGTCAATTATATTAATTTAAAAACATTTTTAGTGATTTCCCTAGAGTTTACAATGCACATTTTAAACTAATCTAAATTCGCTTTTAAATAACGCTATACCACTTCAGGTGTAGTACGGATACCTTAAAACGGAATAGTCCCAGTGTCTCCTTCCCATCCCTTGTGATATTACTGTTAATAATATTCACTTATCCATATGCTATAATCACTCAATACATTATTATCATTGTTACTTCAAACAGCTATGTTTGAGATCAGTTAAGAATAAGAAAAACAAAAGGTTTTCTTTCACCGTTATTTATTTATTCTTCCATGATACTCTTTGCTTTTATTGATCCAAATTTTCGACCTGTATCATTTTCCCTCTACACAAAGAAATTCTTTTAACATTTGTTGCCAGACAGTTCCACCAAGGATGAATTTTCTCAACTTTTGTATTTCTGAAATGTCTTTATTTTTCCTTCACATTTGAAAAATAATTTCACTGGATCGAAAATTCTAATTTGGTGGAGTTTTTTCATTCAATGCTTGAAATATTTCACTTCACTCTCATTTTGCTTGCATGGCTTCTGGTGAGAAGTCTGTTGTAATTCTTACCCTTGTTCCTTTGGAGGTACATTTCCCCTTCCTCTGTTTCCTTTCAAAATTTTCTCTTTATTTTTAGTTTTCTCTGGTTTGAAAATGATACAGCTAGGTATGAGTTTCTCATAGGTATCCTATCTGGTGCTTTCAAATTTCCGAGATCTGTGGCTTGGAGTCTGTTGTTAATTGTGAAAAGTTCCCAGCTATTACTTAAACCTGTTTTTCTGCTCTGTTCTCTTTCTTCTGTTTCTGATATTAAAACTACACATGCCATATCTTAGAATCATCCGTTAGTTCTTGGATGTTCTTTTTTAGATTTCATTCTTTTTCTTCATTGACTTTCAGTTCGGGAAGTTTCTACTGCCTATCTTTAAGCTCATCGATTCTTTCCGAGGCTGTATGAGTCTACTAATGATTTAATCATAAGCATTCTTCATTTTTGTTGTAGTATTTTTTTATTTCTAGACTTTCTTTTCCATTTTTTCTTAAAGTTCCCATCTCTCTGGTTACATTATCCTTTTTTTCTTACACGTTGTCTACTTTTTCCATTATACCCTTACCACATTAATCATAGTTATTTTACATCCGTTATCTGATCATTCCAACATCTGTGTCATATCTGAGTTCGGTTCTAATGATTGTTTTGTCTCTTCAGGCTGTTTTTCTTGCCTTTGATATGTTTTGTAAATTTTTGTTGAAAGTCATCCATGTTGTATCAAGTCATAGGAACTGAGGCAAATAGCCTTTAGTGTGAGAATTCATGTTAATCTGACTAGGTGCTGGGCTATGTTTAATGTTTGCTATAGCTCTAGGTTCCAGAGGTTTCAAATTCCTCTAGTGACCCTGTGTATAGCTCCTATCTTGACTTTAGTTTTCTTTAAGTAACTCCTCAGAGAAAATGTGAGACAGACAGAGACCTACAGCTCTTTCAGCTATAATCCCCTTTTATTATATTGAAACCCCATTGGCGTGTTGGTTAAATGTTGGGGAGAGGAAGCATTCTATAATCATCTGATTAGATTTCAGTCTTTACTGGCCTATGTGTTAGGGCTGCGACTTTCAGAAGCCTGTTGTGAAAAGACTGTTTTTTTAGTAGGTAGCCTTCTCCCTTTTGCCCACATTGCGCTACCTGGTAGCACCATTCCCATCTATATCCTTAAAGCCCCGACCCCTGTCGAGTGTGTTTTGTTTTGTTTTGTTCCCATAGGTGACATAGGCTAAAATGGTCTGATATAGGAGAAATGTTCTTTCACAATTGGAGTAAGGGTCTGGCAAAGTCTTTTTCCTTTGGAAATCTCCAAAGGCTATGGAGAAGGATCCGAGCATATTTCATAGTACTTTCAATACTTTTCCTCTCCCTTTTCCAGAACCATGAAGGGGTCTTTCTTTCATCTTCAGTGTGAGGACTGGGTTTGCCTCTAGAGGTAAAGCCCACGAGAATGTAAGAGACTGTCCTGGACCGCATCCTTGAGGGACAGTAGATGCTCCCAACCTGTCAAATTCAGTGTGTTCCTGTTGTGAAATAGTAACACACACACCATCCCTCATGAGGATTGTATCAGGTTTCAATCTCGACTTAGAAAATGCTGTTCTACATTACAAAGAATACTACATTTTTTATTATAGTCTGTTCTCAAACCATTTTTTATTATAGTCTGTTCTCAAACTGACACTTATTTTTCAGTTGTCTGAAAATACCTGCCTCCTTTAAGTCTTGAAGGATGTTTTCTAGTTTCTAAATTATTGGAGAACAATGAGTCAAACTTTCATATGGAAAAGAACTTAAACTTTAAGGAAGCTGATTTCCACGTTATTTCTAACAAAAACCAATTCGTGAATCCTTCAGTGCCATGAAAATTTTTTTGTGCATCTTATTTGTGAATGTGTGTGTATTTGAATTCATATTTTAAGGACCACGAAGAAAATGGCGTGTGAATTTTTAATGTTTCCTTTGAAACTTAGTGAGTTTTCATTGTGTCATAAAATAAAATGCTTAAATGAAAAGAAAAGAAAAGAAATGAACCCTGGGCTTTTTTCTTACTATGTGAAGTTTGTTGACAGAAGTGATAGTTGTAAGGGTGATGGTTCTTCTTGAACCACTGAAGAACCCATTAGACTAACATGCCTTAGAACCACTAGATTGAACCATACTGAATACATTCATGGAACGGAATGTGACAAGGCACAGCGCAGGAAGCATATGTCACTAATAGAACAACTTTTCAATGATATTGATATTTTTCAGTACTCAAGACAATGTGCAGGGTGGCCATGGTACCAGGCATGGTCCATGTGCCATTTTAGAGGAAATATCTCTGAATACTTGGCATACTCTCTTCCAATGAAACATGCAGTGGCTTAGTAGAGAAAGGAACAAAATCAGTGCCATTGGTTCGGTTTATCAGACATTTACTGAGCGATTATTTATTTCCGATGAGCATAGTAAACGGGAATATGCTCCAGCTGCCTAGAGTGTCCTAAAAAAACTTTCCCCAAATACCATCTATTTGCATCCTGAAAGCATTTTATACGTCAATTACAGGGATAAGCAATTTACAGCCTAGGCAGCTGTTTTGAGTCATGGCTGGTGGTCCCATTTCAGGAGTAAAGCTTAGAGAGCTGCCTCCATTGGGTTACTTATTTTGTATGGTCAGATTTAACATACTCATTGTTAAAAAGCAATTTTGGTTTTCTTACCGACTTTCATTATTCGGTAGAGTGGATAATCTAAGTCATAAGAATGTACATTTTTCCCCCATGGGGATCAGTCAAGTGAGATCGCAAAGAAAGAGTTTTGTTGTTGTTGTTGCCAGTAATAACGCAGCCCATAAACTTTTAAAATACATCTTGAATTGCTCTGCTTCTAGAAAAATCTTCACTCACCTATCCTCTGTTATCTTAGATTATTTCACATTGTATTACAACTTTTCATTTATTACTCTATTTCCCAGCCTAAAAAGAGAGCTCCTTAATTCAGCGAGGCTATCTTATTTTTATATCTGTAGTACCTAGAAGAAAGCTAGCTAGAGATATTGCTCAATAAATACTTGTTGAGATGAAATTAATAAGCTTCTATTGAGATTTGAACCTAGCCTCTTTCATTACTGAGCTCTAAACCTAACCTATGTATCCAAACTGCCTGCGTAATTATTATTATTGTCATCATACATACGAATCACAATGCATCTAAGATGATTGTAGTAGGTTTAAAGACCATTTTTCATACATTATTGCAATGATCCCTGCAATAATTCTGTGAAGGGAGCATCTAAAAAATAAATGTTTGCATTTTACTGGTGACAATACTGAGTATCAGGAATTGAGACCTGCCCAGCGTCTCACATGTAGTACCTACGGGAGCCAGCTCTGGGTCCTAAGTTGTAAGCAATTTATGCTTCCCTTTTTTGTAATATGGGGTTTTTCTATCTTGACACTTTTGATGTTTGGAATTGAAAAGTTCTTTGCTGTTGGGGGTGGGTGACTGCCCTGATCATTATAGGCGTGTTGAACATTATCCTTGGCCCGTATTCATTAGATTCTTGTAACGTCCTCCACCCGACTGTGACAACAAAAATTTCTCCAGACACTGTCAAAGGTCCCGTTGGCAAAATCAGTTCCAGTTGAGACTCAATGGTCTAATAGCAGGCACAATGTGGCACAAAGTACTCTGAGACCAGCCTAAGTAAAATGAGGGTAAAATGGTATATGGGGAGGGGGGTGGTCTCCTTCATAGCGGAAACAGCATTTAATTTGAATCTTTTATCTTTACTGTAGAAAGATTGAATTGACCTAGCAAGATTTATTGTGATGAGAATGATTACCAAATATTTGTTGAGCATTCGTGATGTGCCAAATTTAACTCTAAGGGCTAAAATATAATAAGCACTGTTAAATGTCTTCCTAAATTGAAACACCATCTTAACATCCATCTAGTGGAACATAGAGCCATTCGGGGTCACGTAATCTCATGATATGCATTTAACATCTAGATTTATCATATTATCTGCTAAAGATTACTTAGGAAAGAATTGCCTCTGATTTATTTTTGTAACTTACTAACTTATAAATCAATTCCAATCATCATTTAATTGTACTGAACATGGAGATTGTATTTTCTAGGAAGTTTCTGGCTCATTGGGAATGTTCAAAATTATTGAATTAAAGTGTCTTTGCATAAATGTGGAAGGAAAGAAAGCCTACTGTTAGCTTTAGTCCCTGTTCAGCCAGGATTCTTGGAACTGTGTAGAAACTCTCTCAACAAACATGAAAATCATTTGTCTGACTCAGCTTGATGAGCCCGGGGCTAAATCTACTTCCCGTCTATTCAGAACCACTGGAACACTGAAAAAGACTCTGACAACTCTGAAAATATATTTTCTCCTTCCCCGAACTGATCATTTGGAACATGTATAGGAGCTGTTTGCATACTCTTTGTTTTGGTCTCTAGAAATATACGTACAATTATTAAGAGTATGGATTTGGGGGTCAGATAGACCTAGATTTGCCTATCTCCTGCCTCTATCGTTATGAACTGTATGACTGAGAACAAGTTGTTTTAATACCAGTGAATCTCCATTTCCTCATTTACAAGAGGAGATAAGAATGACTTCCACCTAAATTTCTTGGGGGGATCAATTAAGAAAATGTCAAATTTTTCATGTGGGATTTGGCTCGAGCCAATAATAAATGGTGGCCATCATTACCATCATCTTATCAACTAATTTTTGTCACAACTACTAAATACAGAATTCCTATATGGGAAGGACTCCCTTGAAACAAGAGTGGGTTTACCTTTAAAGGTATGTTGACATAATCTTTTTCCTAAAACAAGAAACACTTCAATGGACCTTAGTAAACAATGAGGGTCTGATGAAGATTCTAGGGAGGCTGAAGCTTCCTCTCCCTACTGCAGGCTGTGTCTCTGTTCATTAATCCATCACTACCATCATCATTCACATCTCTGCAAGATAGGATTTTTGAGGGTCAGAGTGAGAAGTGTAGCACTCTTCCAGCCAAATCAATATGTCTTTTTAAATATTTAATAATAGGAGGTGAGTGTGTGTGTGTAGAACAATGACAAGAAGCAAAACTGGCCAGAGTTCAACCAGGAGAGAAGATATGCACTAACCAGATACGATAATTCTAAAATGCTGAGATCTGTTGGGATTTACTTCATCAGAGTTGTCTTGGAAAACTTGAGAAAAAAAATATAGATTTTCTCATCCCACCCCAGACCTACTGACTAACTACTAACATGCTCAATCGGATTTGAGAACCCTTTAACCAAAAGTCTCAACTGTCTGTTGTCTCTCCCTATGAGAGTTTACTCCCAGTAAACATTTCAACAATACATCAAACTCTGTTCTATTCTGGACTCCAAGCAACCTGATGATTAGAATTTGGCTTCTCATGTAAGTCAGAGACTTCAGTTCGTTAGAGTTCACAAGTCTGCTTCAGCTTTTGGCATTCTGAACCCTTTTCCCCATCTTGCTCTCCTTCTGGGTCTAGATTCTCCTCTCACTTCAGACTCTCTCCTGGGGTGAACTTATCTGTCACCCTGGCTTCAAATGGGAGCCGTTTTGTGGCTGCACATGTATGTTAGCCCAGACTTCACCACTGAACTCTAGACTCACTACCCAAATTGCATCGTGATACTTCCCCTCAGTGTTTCCAGGGGAACCTCAAACTACATTTGCAAAACAAACCACGCTGGATCCTTCCATAAACTTACTCCTCCTTCTATAATCCTTGCCCAATAAAGGAAATGGTATTGGCCACTTGCCCAAGTTGGTAACCTGAGAAAAACCTTTGGCCACTGTCTCCCTCCACACAGAGGACAGTCAATAAAACCTACTGATTTTTTTTCTCCCACATAGTCCTAAATTACTCACATTTTCCTCTCAGATCTTGGGGCCACGGTTGCAGCCACCATTATATCTCACCTGGTTTCCAGCCTCCTGTCTTCAGTTTTGTTCTTTCCACCCATTTCATTCTCCATATTGAAGCAACAGGACCTTTTTAGAACATAAATTTGATCATGTCACCTCCCACTACCCTCGGAGTAAAGTTTAAACCTCTTACTAGCATAGGACATCTTTCATGATCTGGTTACTCCTTCTCTCTCCAGCTGTATCACTTGACATTGACTCTTTGTAAGTTATGCAGTAGCCATACCTAGATTCTTGCCATGCTTCAAATGGACCATTCTTTCTCTTGCCTGAAGACCTTTGTGCATGCTGTTCCCTCTACCTGGATCACCCTCCTTCCTCTCACCACACGTAGAGCATAGGGGCTTACCTCGACTTGCTGGCACCTGAAGAAGGCTATCCCAGACAAAGGGGATTACAAGTGAAATCACTTGATCAGGAAGACATTAAAATCGTGCTTCTTTTAGCCTGTTTCCCAGGAGGACCCATTAATGGGAGAAGCATTATGTAGGGGATTCCTGAAACCTTAGTTCTAGCACTGCATATGCCAAAATTTCATTTTGTGACACTGTCAAATCATTTAGCTTTTCTGGGTCTCACTTTTCTTATCCTAACATTCTGTTACAAGATTACTGGGTTAACCCAAAGAGATCAAGGCTATGAGAATGACATATTTATTGAAAATAAGGAAAATGCATGGCATCCCTTTTCTAATCTCACTTTTGCTCTACTTTCACCTTCCTTCTAGTTGGAGAGCCTCTACCTTTTAGTTTATTTCTCTTCTCCTTCACCTCCTCAACTAACTAAAATATTAACTTTAAACTTGGTATTGTCCAGGATGTTTTTTTTCAAACCCTCAAAGCTGGGCCACGAGCTCGACCTATGAGATCCCATAAAACTCTCTCTTTTTACCCAGAAAAACTTAGCAACTCTATTGTCATTTTGATCTACTTTATTACCTCCTCCCTTGGACAGTGAACTAGTTCACCTTACTTTAAGTACCTATTTGTGGCTAAGGAATATTCTTCTGTATGCTGAGGGCACAGACCTAGAAGGAAGTGTTCTATTTGGGAGACTGTTCTTGGAATATCGATGTACTGGCTATCAACTGCACATTGTTTCATAGGCTTTGATATATAAGATATCTTCTTTAATTGTCATGCAGAAAGATTTTTTTTTAATTCAGTGATGTACACATCAGTTTTTCTGAATTAACTCTGCCTCTGAAGAGGAATTGATTTTCCCAAGACCCTTCTAGTAGGAGCTATGTTTAGAACGGTTTCCGTTCTCCTAATTTCTAATGCATATTTCCATGCATGTGTACTTCGACCTTTCACTAAATGAGCTACATTAATAAATAGATACGTAATTAATAGTCAAAATATGGATAATTGAGGGTTTCTTTGTAGATGTAATTGCATGCTCATTTTTATTTAAAAAATCACTTTTAAAAAATCATCTGAGATAAAAACTGTTAAAATAAAGACTTCATTTTCTAAGTGTAGTTCTGGACATGTTATTTCAAGTAAAGTATATTTTGTCAATTCGCCTTTGTCCAAGACCATCATATCCTAACGGGTGGTGCAGGGATTCTGGTCTTCTCAAGGGTAAGTAGGCAGTGGCTGCCACAAGAGGAGAAAGATATGGTACCACTTCCAGCTTTGAGACACACTTGGGATCCTGAGAGTAAAGGTTTCAGACATCAGGGGTGAAGAAGTGAGAGAAATCCTAAGAAACAAGGGACGTGTCCCAGGATAAGGTCAGGCCAGTTTATATAGGGCTATTGACATCTTGCTCACAGACACTAGGAACTCTGCAGAGGAACTCACTAGGTGTCAGAGAGTCAGAGAGAGAGAGAGAGAGAGAGAGAGAGAGAGAGAGAGAGAGAGAGAGGGAGACTAAGGCTAAGACAACCTTAGCCCTTCGCTTTTATATATTAAGGTTCCTGTTGTTTTGAAGTTAAACGTCATTTGAAATACACATGGCCTTTTCTATCATTCCAAAGTCTGATAATGCAGCTTATCAAAATGAAGACAATTGTTGGCATGCATGACTCAAGAATAGAATAATTTTTAGGTTGGGTTTTAGCACTATATCCTTTGTAAGGATGCATGGTAAATGTGACCACGAAGTTTAATTTTTTTAAACGAGGATGATAATGTATTTATTTACCTTTCTAAAGGGGAGTTGTCTGATCTTTCAATGAAAATACTTCATAGATACTGAAATCCCTCAGAAAGCAGAACTGACTGTTAACCCTGACAGTTTGGGCGCCTTCTTTAAGGGTTTGGGAATATGTGTGTATGTTTATGTTTTGTTTCCTCTGAACTTTCTAATAGAACTTCCTGGGAATTGAATTTCTCCACCTGGAATATCGAGTTCCACTGTCCTTATTTCCAGTGATGGTTTGCAATGCAAATTGTCGGGTTGGTAACACACAGCACCATAACCATGGTAACCAAATGAAGACAAGTTTGTTTTACTTCCTCAGCAAAATACTTTCCAACCCTGCATTCAGACCCAATGCTACTGCCAACAGTCAAGGGCATTGAAGGAACAGCCAGAGGGTTCATAGAAATAAAAACACAACTGGAGCCATTGTATTCATTTCCCACACTCCTCCCCTTAGTCCAGGACTTGTTACTAAAAACTTGTGCCATCTCTATTTTCTAACTGCTTTCTTGGAGGCAAGGGTAGAGAGAATCACCATGTATCTTTATCTCCAATTTGACTATAGATTTTGGCAAGCAGACTGCCCTGGGTTTCTGTGTCTAACTTCTAAATAAGAGCAAATAGAAACCTGGTCACGCTTCTGTGGTCACAAGGACTTTTTTAGCGTTAGCAGCTGTGATGCTCAAGGAGACAGGGAGGCTACCAAATAAAAACATTTTGTGAGAACAACTACAGCAAGCTACAAGGGCCACTTCTCTGCCGAAACTCCTTTCATCTGGTATGGTAATTCTTATAATTTGTTTGTCTGTTTCTAGCCTGTGGCGGAAGGATATTAGTCCTCTGTTTTCATTTTCTTTCTGTTGGAATGAAAAGGTAGCTGTGGCATGTTCTGAAACTTCTTTACCTACAGCTATGTGACCGGTGCTTCCCAGAAAGAAAGGCTATGAGCAGTAAGGTAAGCAATCTAATTATCATGGATCCTAACCTGCAGGATTTCAGCACTCCTACGACTGCCTGGGCGGCCTCCATTAACATGGAAAGGTCAAAAACACAGGGGATGGGAAGGCTCTAGACTCAGGATTCTTAGTTTGTTTCCCCTAAGTTGTGAATACCATATCAAGTCATGTTCCTGAGAGAAGATGCAGAGATTATATTTTCCTTCCTTTCGTAGCTTTTGGGACTTGGGTGTCATTTTCACTGATTGTTGATTGCTGCAATGTGGCTCGGCGGCTGATTTTCTAACTCTGTCATTCCTTGTATGATTATTGGTTGACATTCTACCCTAAAGAATAGCTTTTCCATCTCCCACAAGTCTGCAGCTTTTTGACATTGGTGCATATTACCTGACTGCTGTCCAGGAGGTTTGACTATTTAATATTTCCAGTGATGAGGGTCAATTGCCCACCTTCTAGATGTTCTCACACTAATGAATTTCTGAGAACCTAATATGGACATATTGTCTATTGTAACATATAGCCTTCACTTCCTTGAATATTAATAAGATACATTACATTTACATTTTTAGCCCTTCCTAGATTTCCTATTTTTGAATTGCCAGATTACATTGCTTCTACTTCTATGTATCTTTTTTTACTGATTTATACTTTCATGTCATATATTGAGAATACAAAAACCTTTAATGTCAAATATTCCACCAAAGTTTTTACAGATTTTTGTAACATTTTGACATTTTTATTATTTTTGGCATAGGAAATTGTAGATTCTTAATCTGGCTAAAACCATAGTGATTTCCCTCCATCGCCTTTGGTGTCATTTCTCTGCAGGGTTTCATGACCTCAAGATTAGAAAAATGTTAACCAATATTTTATTCTAAGACTATTTTTTAAGTTTATTTATTTATTTTGAGAGAGAGAGAGAGCGCATAAACAGGAGGGGGGCAGAGAGAGAAAGAGAGAGAGAATCCCAAGCAGTCTCTGTGCCATTAGTGCAGAACCCAACACAGAACTTGATCCATGAACCATGAGATCATGACCTGAGCTGAAATCGAGAACCTGATGCTTAACCAACGAAGTCACCCAGGCACCCCTAAGACTTTTTTATTTCATTTTTTCATATTAAATCCTTAACACTATTGAAATTTAATTTGATGAATTGTTTAGGGTCCTCTTTTTTTTTTTTTTTTGCTTTGTATTTTTTTCATTAAATTTCAAATTTAGAAAAAACTAAAAGCGCACATACAGTTCTAAGAAATAATACAAAGTCTACCTGCCTTAATGCAAAAATCTTTTCAACAATGATAACCTATTTCTGCCTATGTAGATTTTTATCTGGGACGGTCTTTGTCTTCTCGACATAATCAACAGGTATAAAGTTGTGATATCAGAATAGTTTCTTACAATCACTTATAAGGAATATCATCTCTTTCCTTCTCCACCTACTCTGAGGTTTTATGGTATGATTGTAGTGAGAAAGGAAGAATGATGATATCTTTGATATCAGAGGAGTAAAGTACATGCTAGAATTTGCCTTTGTGGATAAATCCAGGTAGGAAAGAAGATTTAGACAGCATAAAACTTGATCTCTTCTCCTCACTACTAGCTATTTCTGTGTGTTCTTAGATGCAACGCTTTCTCATTGTAGTTAAGAACTTAACCATTATGATGGTTTCCTATTGGACTGAAATATGACACAATTTTCATGGTGTAACAGTATGTTTTTAAACGTGAGATGTGTGCATCTGAAAATCTTAAAGAAAATAGCTTGACCAGTCACTTTTTTAAGGTATTAGGAAAGGTATATAGAAGGAGGTTGTGATAGAGCCCAACTAAAAGTATTCTTAAGAGAAATAGTCATCTACGTTGGTCAGGGTTCTCCAGGGACATGAGATTACATCATATATATATATATATATGTGTGTGTATATATATACAAATTATATACATATAAATGTGTGTATATATACATATACATGTATATGTGTGTATATGTATACATATATGTGTGTATAGACACATATACATGTATACATATATACATATATAAACATATATACATATATACACATATATACATATACACATATGTATAATTATATAATACATAATACAATTACATATATTTAATTATAGATGGAGAGGGAAATCTATATCTACCTACCTATCCGTCTCTCACACAATTATGGAATCTAGAAGTTCCATGATTTGCCATCCATAAGCTGGAGACCCAGGAAAGCTAATGGTGTAGATACTGTCTGAGTGAGTCTACAGCTTGCGAGCCGGGAGTATCACTTGTGTAAACCCCAGTTCTGGAGCACAAGGAGACTGATGTTCCAGCTCAACAATCAGGCAGAGAAAAGGGGAATTTTCTTTCCACACTTTTGTTCTATTTAGTCCCTCAATAGATTAAACAATTCCGGTCCACACCGGGGAGAACAATCTGCTTTGCTCAGGCTACCAAATCAAATGCTAATCTGTTCCGGAAACACCCTCATAGACATACCGAGAAATTATGATCAGTCAGATAGCTGGGCACCCCCATGGCTGAGTCAAGTAGACACATAAAATTAATCATCACACTATCGATAAGATGACTTGTGATTTCAGTAAGCTAACGTTGAAGAACATCTGTTTAATTGTTGCAAATCCAGTGTTGAATAGCCCTTTGGTGAAATTTATACTATAATTGCTCACATGCATTTCAATCCCACTGTCTGGAATGTTTGCCTATCCGTTAACCATCTTCAAGAGCCAGAGTCAATACCTCCCCTTCCAAGAAACCTTTGTTATGCCCCTAAATGAACATTTTCTTCCTTTAATATTTGAGAACAGTCGTTTTATACTTCTCTTAAAATGCGTATTATGTTCTAATTCACAGTATATAGTTAATAAGTACTATATTTTGTAACCAACCATAACTCCTCAAAGTCTCTTTGTACACAATAGACAGCAAAATAGTTCATTGAATTAAATTAATAGATACTACTATTGCGTTTATTTACTTAATAGTTCATGCATACGACATGCTTTTATGAGGAATGACTAGTGTACAGTACCATCCCTGAGATGACAGAGACTACAAAGATGAGTAAGGCACAGTTTCCACCACCCGAGAGCAAAGACAGAGTCCAGTATGAGAGCTATCATTCATTCAGTTAACAGTCATGGCCAATCACCTATTATTACCCACAGCCATGGATATAAAAATAAATAAGTCACGGTCCTTGCCAAGGACTTGCCAAGGAGTCCACTTAGTTGAGTGGGAAAGGCATAAGTGTAAATAAACTACTTGAACATGAAAAGTGTCACAATAAGGAGTTGGAAGTGTTTCTGTGAGTGCCAGAAGTGGGCCAGGACGGTAGTGGAGAGCGTTAAGGAGAGAAAGTGCTATCCAGTGAGTTCTATTTGAGCTCAGTAAAATGGTATCCAGGAAAGAGAAAGGCAGCACTAGCAGAGCGATCTGCAGCCATTAGCATCAGAGAGGAGGGTGTGTTGAACACGAGTAGTTCTGTGTATCCAGAATACGGTGTACACGCAGCCACCTGGATTGGGATGTGTGGGAATGGGAGAGACTCCCACATCCTCTCATTCTCCCTTCCCAGGATGAGGCAAGGCAAATGTTGAGAAGACAAGAGTAGAAATAATGAGAAAAGAGAGAATCAGTGAGAAAGACAAATCTCTTTAAAGTTGGAAAAGTATTGGAACAGGGCTAGGAGTAGGTGAGTCAGTTGATTCAATTTTACCAGCCTCTATGGCATTTCGAGTTTCTAAGAAGCTGTGTATATGGTTATTGGCCATAATCTTAGTGCTCTTTTGCTTATTTCACCAGCAAAAGATGAAAGCCCCAAGTCTAAGAGAACTGACTTTGGATTCCAAGTTGGGCACTACTGCCTCGTCTTTAAATCCAGCTTGCTCCTAAATGGCAGGAGAGAGCACCCTTCACATATTTCATGGTGGGAGGAAGCCACCCACAGAGCAAGTCATCACAGACTGCCTGTTCCTCCTAGCAGAGTGCTGACAGAACACTCTATTCTCTAGGGTCTGCCTTTACTTCACTGAATCACTTGGAAATCTTTACATGTTCTTGTGGGACTTTGATGCTTGGACAGTGAGGAAGAGCAGAAGGGCATTCCTGGCTTGGCTTTGCTGTTTGAGGTTTTGGGTGGTCTTCCAAATAATAGGAGCGGTGTTTTATTCTCAGCCCTTTTATGGTCTCGATGGACATAACTCTAAAGTACTTTTAAAATGTGAGCTCCACTCATCATTATGTGGTCAGGTTATGTGGAGGCCAGAAATAGAATAATCATCTTACGGAATCATCTCGTCACATCCAATTCTCTCATTATGCAAGAGGAAATTACATTCCAAGACAACTTGAAACCACATGCCCAATGTCATACAACCAATGAACTATTTGTTGATTAATTAAAATAAATCGCTTTTTGTTTCCCTGGTGATGAGTTAAGATCTTTCCTCTGCTGTTAGCTGTTGGAAGGCACATAACAGAAGGTATTTACTCAGATATCTTTGGTTGAAATAGTGGAAGTGGACATCAAGTGACTAGCCAGAATATTTTGCTTCAAAACGGAGGTAGTATATACACTTATATAGTTGTTTATTAATATGTATATGTATGTGTATAACTATATATCTGTATGTATATAATCTGATCACTTTTCTAACTCAAATCACATTGTTCCCTGACACCGTATACCTATTCCTGGCAAGTTGTACCTCCTCATAAATTGTTTAATTGCTGAATACCAAACTTTCCTTAATGATTTCATAACTAAATTTGCACTGCTATTTCTCAATTCCTTTTTGGCATTCATTTAAACAGTAATTTATTCAGGAAACGTGTACTGAGTACCGTTTTCATACAATTATGATATAAGATCTAAGAGCCCTGTCCTGAAGAAAATCCCACAGTGATTAAACAGAAGGAGTGGAGGCGAGGAGTGTTGAAAGTCACAGATTATTGAGCTGAATGGTCAGGTGTTAATGGGTCATCTAGATTGACCATGAAATCTTCGGGGAGGATGACAAAAAATACCATCTCATTTTTAGCAAACACACACTTATAAAATGTGAAAATACTTTAGTAGTGATTTACATTCAACTATTGGATTACAGGGAGCAATTAAAGCCATACTCATACAGGGAGAGCATATGGATAAAAAAAGATAAGGGGGGGCTGAGGAGTGAGGTATAGAACACTAAAATTTTAGAAAAACCAGCGAAAGGTCTTGAGAAAATAGACTTGAGTGAGATAGGAGGGAATCTGGGAGAGCATGGTATTAAAAGGCATTGTTTCCAAAAGACCATTTCCATGAAGAGCAAGGGGCCAACTAGTGAAGATTCTAAAATGATAAGAACTGATCATTAGTTGAGCATTAGCATACTGATTTGGGTGGGTAAGAAAGGTGAGAGGTGTGGATGGTAACATCCATGGGGCTCTTTGCTATGATCCAAATGAGACTACAAGCTCTGGTTCACATAAGGTTGACACAAGCAGAGGAGGTCAGTGTGAGATATATTTTAAGGGCCCCTCTCTCACTGTCTTTTAAGTAACTTGTTGTGAGAGGTAAAAGGAATAGAGGAATTAAGGAAGACTCATAAGTTCTTGGCCTGAGCAACTGCCTAAATAGTGGCACCATTTATTAAGGTTGGGAACACAGGAATAAAGGTAGGTATACAGGGGCTCAAATAGTCAAGGAAATAAGAAAAGATTCAGTGTGACACATAGTAACTTAAAAATGTAAGTATCCAAGGAAGATGTCAAGTAGCTGGGAATACCCCATTCTGAAGCTCGGGGGCCCTATTCTAAGGATCTGGACTAGATTTGGAAATGCAAATTCAGGAATCATCATGAGTTGAATAGAAAACTAGAGTAGGAGTTGGAGAGATATTGAAGGGTCGGTGGAGGGTCATTTTAAGATAAGAGACATTATAGCATGTTGTAAACTAAAGGGAACAATTCAGTATGGAGGGAAAATTGTGTCCAAGCAAAGTCTATGAGTAGAACAGAGGTGACAAGAGATGCTTGAAAGTGGGAGTTTGGAGGATGTTCACTTACAGTGATGAAATATGACCCAGCGAGTTGAGTGGAGGGAAGGAGTGTTGAAAGTCAGCAGATTATTGAACCGAATGGTCAGATGTTGATGGGCCATTTAGCTTGACAATGAAATCTTCCAGGAGGATGACAAAAATCCCATTTTCAGTAAGTGAGGCCCAACGTCCTGGATGTTGATGACAACATAGTCTGGTAGCTTATGCTTGAGAGGACAGAGGAAATAAGATCTGAAAGCAGCAATGAGGAACATGGAGGAAATGTATACCACCTCCAAGATTATGGTCCTGATTCAATGGGTGAAAAC
Organism: Paguma larvata; assembly: GCA_030068075.1. Lineage (NCBI taxonomy): Eukaryota > Metazoa > Chordata > Mammalia > Carnivora > Viverridae > Paguma > Paguma larvata. The sequence continues at coordinate 58,648,087 of CM057834.1, forward strand.
GAAAAAATCTCAGCTTGAGAGAGTGGCAAAGGAAGCTGTGTTCAGGTTTCAATTAGAAAAAGGAGATAAAGGGACATTCAGTGAAGAGCTTAGGATAAAGGGGATCTGGTAGGTGACAGTCTGTGACTTCTGGAGGCCATAGGGTTTGGGAGCACCTGAGAAGGGTGCGAGATCGGGCCGGATGAGGCAGCGTCCACTGTCACTTGAGCACGGCTCTAAGGAATGAGGCAATTAGTCCTATGATCTCGTAGAGTAAGATGTTTGAATCAGTTCTCTTAAAGTGGCAGCCTTCCAGGACAGGTATCTTAGTCTGTAGAGGAAAGTGAGTGGTGTCATGGCTCATGATAATTATCTTTTTGAGAGCCCACGAGGGGCTGTCAAGTCTTCTGTTTTAAACTTCCATGAGTGAAGTCAGAGCTGAGAAAGAGGTGGGTCTTCCTGGAGCATATGGCTCTATGTAGACTTCTCCTAAACATTTCTACTGGGGAAGTCAGTATATATGGACCGTGGAGGGGATCTTACGAAAGGCTTGATCAGAGGCTGTGATGATAAGGACCCATAGTAGACACATAGAGATGGTAAGATTCCTGTAGACTCAGAATGCCCGTGGAATTTTTTCCTGTCGTGATGTTCTCTTCTTGACCACAGAGCTCCTTCAGAAGCAGAGCCAAGGCTAGAACTATAGTCTACAGTTATAACCTTGAAATTAAGATCATAGTGGAAGGATTTTCCAAGCTCTGACAGGAGTCTCTAGTCTCAGAGAAATCTGCATTCTCATGGTCACAGAAACATTTTATTCTCATACTCTCCAAATATACCTTCTCAATTATTCAAACCAAGTTATCTCAAAATGACACAGGTTATAGGCAAACTGTGAGTGTCAGATTTATCTCCTATGGAAAAAGAACCGAACTATTACATTGACTAGTGATTCTTCTTTACTGGACAGTTCTTGACATGAAAATGACCTAGAGAGGCAACATAGAGAAGGAAAAAGAAAACAAAAACCCTGACCAATATGAGTATTGGTTGTTTTATATACATTTTTTATTAATTTTTTCCAACAGCCATATGAAGCGGTTATTTCATACTCCTTACAGAGATGAAGAAATAGATTATCAGAGATGTTTGAAAATTTCCCCAAGGAGATGTCAGAAAAGGAACAGAGCTGAGATTAAATTCTGGAGTTGCCTGACCTGTAAGCACTTACACTTTTAAGCACATAAGAGCCAAGAATACTGGCTAAACCAGCTGGCGTTCGTTTCCCAAATAACCAAAGCAATCGACGTACAGTTGCAGATTATTTACCATGGGCAGAGTTCTGTGCTGGGATCTATGGGGAACACAGAGGTAAATAAAGCACAGCCCCTATCCTCCAGCATGAATAACCCGTTTCGCAAGCTAACCTGTTTTGCACAGATGTGCAAAAAGTTAAATAACCCCTGAGGATGAGAGAGTAACCACTGTCACCACTTTAAGTACCAGACTATCAAATTCTGTCATTTCCCTGTGGGCTGGAGGCCTCACAGCGAAAAGGAGCAGGTATGGCTGCAGTTGCTCAAGGAAGAAAATGCCATGTAAAGTTAATGTACTAACGCCAATTTTTTTTTCGTTTTGATCATTTTAAAAATTCCGAAAACTTGATAACATTTCAGTACATTCATCTTTTTCTGTCTTTTCAATATACTTTGTTGTTGTTTTGTGTTTATAAAATTGAGTTTCCGGTGTATATATTGTTTTGCATCATCTTTTTAAAATTAGACAGAGTGTGAGAAATTTCCAACATTAATGGAAGTTCTTTATACACATAAGGATTAATGGCACAGGAATTAGAATAGAAAGGCTCTGAAGACCCTCGGGCACAGGAAACAACATAATCCAGGTTGAAGATTCACTTTGGGCCAAGTCAGCATTGGCAAGAATTTGGTTCCAAATGGTCCTTGGGATAAAGGGGTTAACCAGAGGAATCAGCAGACACCACATCCCATAACTTCTGCTCTGTCAGTCCCCTGGGCAATTCCGGGCTGCCACCAGATCTGTGTCCCTTTGCAAAGGACTGCTCTCGGGGTCAAGCCCGTGGATGTCGAAGGAAGGTCATTCAAACATCAGAGAATGCAAAGCAGATTTGTTTACTGATCAGAAAGGTGTCCACAGAAACCGGTCCAACAAAAGAGTCTTTCTTTACACACCAATCCCTGACCTCAGCCTTTAGCAAAGGTTCCCACTTTTCTTGGCAGGCTTTTTGCTGCTCTCAAGCCAACCACAGCTGAGCTGGCAGGCAGCCTACCCTCACTGGTCGTGCAAGCCTGGCGGCTGAGGTCAAACATGCCGTTTTAGAACATAAGTCTGGGACATACCAATAAAGCAGGACTTTTATCGAAAACTTTGATGATTTGAGGAAGTGGTAGCTAGGTTAAAATTTGACACTGGAGGACAGGAGCCGAGATTTGCGGACTGGGAGCTGCTTGACAGGTCCTACTACAGAGCAGGATCTTTTGTGCTAAATAGGACCTCACGTTCAGCTGAGGTCGGCGGAGGGGCAAGACTATTTGGGGCATCTTATTTTTCCATAATACATTATTCTTTTCTTCAAACCCTGAGCATGTACCGAGCCTGATAGTTCACGAGTCTTGTTAAGCATGATTTGAGAGATTTTCCCTCCTTGTGAAATCCTGCATCGTCACTGTCGACGCTCTGATAATAATTCACACGCGCAAGACGCACAGCACTGCCAATGAGAACTTTTTTTACTCAAAATCCCAAAGCTTATATAAAATTAATGACTAGAAATTCAATTCAATTCCTACAGTAGGTTTTGTCTCATGAAATAAATTCTAGTATACCAAATAATCCTATAAAGTTAAGAAATATATCGGGGCGCCTGGGTGGCTCAGTCAGTTGAATGTTCGACTTCGGCTCAGGTCATGATCTCCCGGTTGGTGGGTTCGAGCCCCACATCAGGCTCTGTGCTGACAGCTCAGAGCCTGGAGCCTGCTTCGGATTCTGTGTCTCCCTCTCTCTTTGCCCCTACCCTGCTCTGTCTCTCTCTGTCTCTCAAAAAATAAAATAAAACATTTAAAAAAATTTTTAAAGAAATATATAATCGTATCTGTATTGTTTTTGACTTGGTTTAGCATCGAAATTTTTATTAACGTTTCTTTGCTCCCAGAGGATATTCTGGAAGTTAACTTTCTGAGGTTGGCTGACTAAAAGGCTCCCTGTAAATACAGATATTAATTGTCCACCCCTTGCCATAACTTGTAAATAATGGAAACTTCTTAGTAATTGTTTTTTTATACATAAAATTAACAGTCATCACAATTGTCATTAATTTCTGCAGTAATTTACTGTTGCAACAAGTGTAAATGTATATTTATACTTCAACTGGATTCTAGAATTTTAATGTGCAAAGCATGCAAGGAAAACTCTTACTGCCAATTGCACCAAGAATGCTCACCTATACTTAAAAGAAAATATTCAAATGTTTGCAGTAAATCTGAATGACTTTGTCTTGATAAAAAACTGGTTAGAAACGATGGTTTATAGAATATGATTGGTGACTATGCATGAGTTTAAGGATGCAAGAGATGCTGCTGATAGAGGAATTTGACTATTTGGTCATTTCTCCAAACTTGGCCCAGAACATATGCAAATTCGAGTAGGTGTGGTGGAAAGAAGTTAGTCAGAAAGTGCTTTGGAATTCTAGCTTGGCTACTTTAGTTTTATACGTATTTATTTAGCACCTACTATGTGCTGGGAATGCAGTCAAATACTGTAAACACATCAAGTAAGAGGGAGGCCCTTGTTCTTAATGTGCTGACAGTCTGGGGCGTTTCAACAATCTACTCAGCTGCTCTAAGCCTCTGTTTCTGTGTCTTACTCTGCAACCCTCATCATGATATTAATAAAGGTTAAGTGAGATTAAAAAAGATGATCATATGCATAATATATTTATTAATATCCTAATTGGCCCAACCATCCTAGAGGGTAGATGGTATGGCTTAATAATCGTGGGAATATGTTTGGAGTCTGGTGCCTGGGTTTTAGTGCTGGTTATTGTGTGGCTTTTAGGTATGCAACTTCAGATACACAACCCCACTGCTCTTCAATCCACTATAAAATTGTGACAATTAGATTGCCTCCTTCGTTGCCAATTAAATTAAATAATGGATGGATAGAATTCAGCATAGAATCTAGCACATACTAAGTACTCCACTGAGGTCAACAATTATTAAAACTCAGTACAATTTACACCCAATTAAAAAATATCAGAAGGTAGAAAGGTTACATAATTTACCCGAGGCCGCCCAATAAGTTGCAGAGATGAGATTTGTCCCTGTTGATCTGTTGCCAAAGCCCTTGTTTTTTACTTTTTGGGTCTCTAAAAATATTTTTATAGATGTAACTCTTGGATAAACTGGAAGGATACTTATTTTGTAATCAATACTTTTAAACTTCCTTCCTGGCTGGTGCGCCCTCCGTCCACGGTTTCTTTGCCTCCACATCACAGTCCATCTGATTGAATCCACCCAGAGGGTGGATGTGGCCTGGTGACAGTGGAGGCCACGTTAGTCTCCGCCTCCCGTGGCCTCTCCACTTGAGAGGCAACCGCTTCTCTGCATTGGGACAGGGAACTCAGCTCCGGTGGGTGAGCCAGGCTCCGGAAGATTGTAAAGAAAGATCCACTTGGTGTCCTGTGAGCCCCCTGGCTTCTTCTCACTGAATCGAGTCTGACTCATTGTGTCTGATTTGTTCGGTCTGCATGTTTTAGTTTGCCGAATCACTCTCTTACAATGGCGGAGAGGACACGTGGACCCAGCAACTCCCACGGAGGGCAAGAGAAGAGCAGGAGAGAGATCCTGAGGTCCACCAAGAGGGCATGGGCTCGCCTGGATGAGCAGCTGCCACCGGGCTCTGAAGAGGAAAGCCAGGGTCTCACCATCCCCATGCTGGGTGAGAACGGGCCTTCAGGGCTATATGAAAAATCCTGCTGTGGGTGGTAAGGGATGTGGGGGCATCCCCATTGGCTGGGGGCGAATGATTGGGAACAAACGCTTGGCTTCGAAGATACCAGTGTTCCTGGTGGGATGCCAGAAGCATCTATGAAACGGGCACTTCTGACTTTCCCCACAGACATTCAAAACACATGCCTTCTTGATGGGAATAGACCAACTGTTCCCTTTCTGCTCCGAGGTCTCTTCTTCCCAAGTCCCCCATGGACTTGGAGTCCATGCCAGAGACAGGAGGCTTCCTTCAGAACACCGAACATTTTATCGAAAGGCTCTTATATGCTGGGTCTTGCACGAAGCATCCATAATAATTTTAATATTTTAAAGACTAATAAGTAGGAAAACACTTCTCCCTCTACAGTGACGTTGCTGTCTGATGGTTTTTCTTCTTTGCCCACCATCCCACTCATTCTACCTCTTTAGAGTCCCTAAATTTAAAAACAAGCACCTTCCATGTCCCCCTGGCCTTTTTGGTTCACCAGACACCTTGTGAGTGGGTAAGTCAGGTACTTCCCAGTTCAGTAGGATGAAGTCAAAGAATCAGCCCAGAGTAGCCTGTAGCCAACCAGAAAGGAAAGAAATATTTACCAGGAAATACTGCCTTTCTATCCTTTCCTTTTTGCCTGTCGACTATTTGTTAAGCCAGTGAAAAAGATCCACCTTAAAAGGCTGGCGCCTTTTTAACACAGGGTGCCTTTGGCAATCCTGGGACCCTAGTGCAATTTATCCCTGGAATGAATGCAAATTTGGTTTAGAACCTGGCAGAGAACTCCTTGCAAATAAACATCACTGGCTAGCCGCCTTAGGTAAACGTCGTGATTCGATAAGGAGAGGGTCCATGGTGATTTACACCCAACAAGAGAAAGACAAAAGTCTCGTATGCTTAATCACCCTTCACGTTCACACCAGGTAATTTAAAAATAATTCTAACATCTCTTGCACTTTGGTGATTTGTTTTTCTTCCTTCTCACGTTTCCTTTCCTTTGCTTTCCTTCCTTCCTTCCTTCCTTCCTTCCTTCCTTCCTTCCTTCCTTCCTTCTTTCCTTCTTTCCTTCCTTCTCTTTCTTTCTTTCTTTCTTTCTTTCTTTCTTTCTTTCTTTCTTTCTTCTTCCTTCCTTCCTTCCTTCCTTCCTTCCTTCCTTCCTTCCTTCCTTCCTTCCTTCCTTCTCTTTCTTTCTTTCCTTCCTTCCTTCCTTCCTTCCTTCCTTCCTTCCTTCCTTCCTTCCTTCCTTCCTTCCTTTCCTTTCTTTCTTTCTTTCTTGAAATCAGTCACTTGGCAAGTTTATACTTTGTTCCCAGGAAAGGCTGATTATGGAAAACAGGAAGTTCTGCCTTGGGAAAATAAATGAATATACTTTTAGAAACATGTGACTGAATATGTAGGAAATAGAGCTATGGGCAGTGGCTGGATAACAGAGCAGCGTTATTTGAGCTCTGTTTCTTTGTCTTTTGTAGAAGATTCCAAACAAGCAAGTATTCAGCAGTGGCTGGACTCTGGATTTTTGTAAGTGTTTCTTCATGCCCTTACACATTTCTCTTGCAACAATCCTTGAAAACAATGTGGGGAACTCTGCTGGGGCACGGTGTGACAGGTAGGGATTTTCATTTTAAATGGATGCCTGTAGGTTCGCTCCATTATTACAAAAGTTATATATCAGTTTTAAAGTACACCATAGAATACTGTTCAGTCCCTGGCTGTTGATTGGTTTTAAAAAGCTCTCCCATAATAAAGCCTAGCTCTGCATTTACTCTCATCTGTTTAATTAAATTTCAATTTAGTATAATTGAGTTGTACACATGTTTGACTCGCAATATTTTTGTTTCTTTATAGGGTCTCTGTAAATGAAAACTTTCAGCAAGTCATCGACCACACTGGTAAGACAACAGAACCAGAAGCAGTTAAGCTTTGCGGACCTGAGTAGATTTATTAAAATGTCTGTGTGAATAAATCTTCTTAAAATGAGATTATCGGAGCTTACTTAGAAACAGAACGGATCTCAAAAACCATCCAGCTCAACTGCTTTGTTTGATATATAAATCTGAGGCTCAGAAAGGATAGGGGGGTACCCAGCAGCAGGTTGGGGGTTGCAAACCAGGACTTTTGCCACATCATTAGCTCAGACTCTACCAGAATACTCACTGGGTCCTATGAAGGCATTTTGTACGGATATAATTATGGAAATGCAATTACTTAACTTTTCCTCATGCTGTGTTGTACTCTTCCGTCTAAATCTAGTTTCTTTCTCTTTCCTCAGTCTCAAAGTTATATCCTCTCTTTCTAATGATGCATTTGTTCTCAAAAAGAACAACTGACTTCTACAGCAAACAGTGCAAGTATGTATTTCTGACCCTGAACATATATCGCACTTGTTACATTGAGATGTGGTGAGAACATTCTAAAAAGAAAAGAAAATTAATTGCAGATCTTACAGTTTCCATCTTCTCTAAATGAAATAATGTATTTCATAGAAATACAATCATAAAATGCACGCACTGACGGACTGGCTTAGTCTGTGGAGCATGTGACTCTTGATCTCAGGGTCGTGAGTTCGAGCTCCACACTGGGTGTAGAGATTACTTAAAAATAGATAAAAAGGCACTCACATTTTAAGTACTGCTCAGATAGGAATATAAAACAAGCCCTGGCCATTATAAATGAAAGGCAACACTGACTACAAGATACTTTCTGATTTCATAGATGTTAAAATGTGTGGGGAGGGGAGGGATGTGTTTTAAAATTGGCAAAATGCCATAAATAATATATGTAAAAAATGACATAAATTAGGAGTTTAATGATTAGAGGGGAGAACTATTGGTCTAATGGTTACTGACATGGCTGATTTTCATTATTTCACTTCCTCTACTGACATCTTAAATTAAGATTGACCATTGGTTACAAATTTGGGACTTTTTGACTTAAAAACAATACAGTAACTACAGCTAGGTGTGTCATTGAAATTTCCTCCTTTTCCAAGCTTCCTTATTTTTTCTTAATATAAAAGTTCCACGATCCCCAAATCTCTGAAAACATTTGCCAAGAAAGTGAATTTAAGTATCTCGGTTTATAATAGTGCAGAATCAAAAAAAGGCAAGAACTTAAGAACAATAGCCAGCAGGAGATGTCCGATACCCCTGATGTTTCATCTTGCCCGGGTCATGGTGGGAGGCCCGGAACCCGCTCTGGAGTTGTCAGTAACTGTATTATTAAAAGCTTCACCTCCCAGAAATTAAAGACCACCACGGCCCTTCCACCTCTGAATCAAGTCAGCGAACTGTAAAGGCACAGACAGGAGGTGCCGAGCTGGAGGATTCGCTATAGGGATAGCGGTCAGAAACACACGGTTCCCATTTGCCAGGTCCTTTATCTTCGGTGAGGTTTTTAATAATAATGGAATAGCTTCTTACAAGTTTAATTGAGCCTTCATTTTTACAAAGCCCTTTATGATCTATCATATTTTAGACTCAGTCACCTGTGTGGAAACAAGGCTGGAGTTCATCTGAGTTTTTCAGATAAAGAATCTGGGCCACGAGGTGGTCAAGGGCCATGATTTTTGGTCACAGCTGGTTAGAAGAGGGCAGAGGAGCTTGAAGTCCAGCATTTCATTAGCCATTAGGCTGGTCCTAGTCACGAAGAGACCAATAAACACGGAGCTTAGGGAAGCTTAGCTTTTCATACTGAAAAGTGTGGAAGCTTGAACAGCACCAGAATCTGGTAACACGAAGGCCGAGGTGAGGGTGGCAGGGAGAAAATCTGTGGCAAGATGAAAAGAAACTGAAAGAGGAAAAGACTAATCACTACTGGAGGGAAAATTCCATAAAAACTCATCCAATCCTACGGCATCTGGGTGACTCCGTGGGTTAAGTGTCCGACTTCTGCTCAGGTCATGATCTCACAGTTCGTAAGTACAAGCCCCACATTGGGCTCTCTGTTGTCAGCACAGAACCTGCCTTGGATCATCCGTCTTCCTTTCTCTCTGTCCCTCCCCTGAACGCTCGCTCTCAAAAAGAAATAAACCATTAAAAATAAATAAAAAAATAGATAGATAGACAGACAGATGGGCAAAAAAGCCTTCATGCAATCCTAGTATAATGCAGAGTGGTGCATTAGTTCCTGGGGCAGCTGCAACAAATTACCACAAACCTGGTGGCCTCAAACAGAAATTCATTGTCTCGAAGTTCTAAAGACTGGAAGTCTGAAATCAAGGTGTGTCAGCCAAGGTCATTCTTTCTCTAAAGGTGCCAGAGAGGAATCCTCCCTTCCCCCTTCCTAGCTTCAGGTGGCTCCCAGAAATCCTTGACATTTCTTGGCTTGTGGTGACATCCTTTCCATTCTCTGCCTCCATCTCCACATGGTCACTGTTCCTTGTGGGTCTTCTTTTCTCTTTTTCTAAGGACATTAGTCATTGCACTTAGGACCCACCCTAATCCAGTATGACCTCATCTTTGCTAATTGTATCTACAAAAACCCTATTTCCAAATAATGAACGCTTTCTAAAATGAGATATCAGATACAGAAATTAAATTGAACTCACTACAAGTAGAACTTAGTCTAAGGCTGTTTTCTTCATTGGTCACCCGTGAGGCCTTTAGACTTTGAAGTAGGAATGAGATTCAAGTGTCTGCTCATCTTATAGGTGACCCAGGAAATCCCAGAGAAGTCAGGTGGGCCTTCAAGTCTTGGACTGGGCCCCAAAAAAAATGAGACGGGGAGTGGCTCAAGGTTTCAGTGGTCCTATTGCTGAATTCCTTCTGAATTTTGAGGCGGCCAAGGTGGAGTGTTGATGACTCTTTGGCTTTCCTCCTGCTCTGTGTCTACCCAAAGCCTCATTTTTATTAAACTGGAATCTGACTGGTCCATTTCCCTTCGTGATGAGGACCATTATGCCAGGTCAAGCCATTAGCCCTTGGCACTTCAGCCTCGTCATCAGTAGAACTGGGAGGGGAAGTAAATGAATACATATGAAGGCCACACAGCTAGGTACTTTCCATAAGTTATCTCGTTTACCCCAACCATCTTCTGAGGTAAATATTACCACTACTAACTTTTGTAAGGAAGAAAATGAGACTCAGAAAGGTTAAATAACTTGCCTGAAGTAGCCCAGTCAGTAGGTAAGGGGGTCAAGATTTGAATTTGGCTCTGACTCTGCAGCCATGTTGCCTCTCCAGAGGACTGGTTTAGTTTACTATTACTCTATGTGTTATGCATGGAAAGCCCTGCATCAATGTCCTTGCCAGAAAAATCGACGTGTGAGCACTGTGGCTGATTTTGCCGGCATTTACTTCTTTCTCCAGGTCTTCTGGCTCTTGTGCACCAACCTTCAGAGCCACAACACTGTCTGCCAGAATTTAAAATTCTTAGGGTAGAACTAATTTTTGAAGTCGAGCGAGCGTCTACAGAAATGTAAAATAGCCCTATCTGGATCTTAAAACAAAAAAAGATACATCAAATAATTCCTCTGGAAAGCCACGCAAAGATCGACTGACTGGCCACTTGCATCCCAAGTCTCATTGGAGTACTTCACAAAGGACAGTCTCTCACTGTCTGCCTTGTCTTCTGACAAATATTTGGGCATTTTAACCAAGTGGTCTGGCAGTCTTCTCTTAAAGTATCCAGAGAGCATTGTCTGCTCAGGGCACACGGATGATTTACAGGGAAGACCCTTATGGGCACCCTTTAATTTTTTTGTCTTTTCTCTTTCTGAGAACCACCACCACGGGTGCAGATCAACCCCTCTTAATGGGCACCAACTGCACACGCAAACACGAGTTTGATTCTCAGTTTGCCCTCAGTGAGAATCCACGGACCTGCCTTCTTATAACACACACACAATAGAACATTCAGAGCCTCTTTGGGTCAGTTGGGGTGCTAAAGGGAACACAGTTATGATTGTTAAGGTATGTCTTCTCAGGCTCCTAACTCATTCTTAATCTCAGATACTATATTAAAACTGTGTATAAGAAAGTCTGGGGAGAGGAGCTGATTTTCGGCAAACCCATTCCCACCACCGAAGAACAAATTAGACATCAGCACCGTCACCTGGTGAGAGTGCGTTGGAGTTATCCTGTGGGGACAGACGCCTACACCAACGCATGTGCCACTGTGTAGCTTTATATAATATACACTTGTTTACCAACACAGCCAAGCATAACTGTGAGGGAAAAAAACAGAACCAACTCCTATAGCAAAGAAACAGTTTTTGTCAAAAATCTGCTTGGAGCCATTGATGACTTGATGGGTGGTTAAGTCATTCATCATATTAATATTTAGGTACTTCTTCTCCAATCCCCAGAGAAGTCTTCAAAGCATAAACTTATGCTTTTCCAGAAGGAATTCATTAAATAAGAACTTATAAAATCAAATTCTAAAATCTGTGGTCTATAAGATGAAGTCAATGTAAATCCAGTTAAACATAATAGATGCTCTCTTAATGCTTAGCAAACAAAAGCACTTCGAGCAAAGAACTGAGCAGCAGAGAATACAAAGATGTAGAAGCTATGTTTCCTGCTCTTACTTATGTCACACTGACTTCCCAGGACCATTGCAATCTGAAAACAACCTGGGCCAACTTTTCACAAGACCCGCTTGTCTTATCCCCTCTCATTGCCATCCTAATTCTTTGTCTTTCTTCATCTAATTCCTCCTGTCTTGAAGTCTTTCCTGTCCCGTTCTAGTCTTGCTCTTCTTTTGAGGCCTCATTCAGGTCCCATATTCCCTATAAGGCCCTTCCTGACATCTGCACTAAAAGACTCAATGTTTCTTCTGAACACCGGTCACATCCATGACGGGTTCTGCCCATATGGCAACTGGTCCATGCTGCCTCAAATTATTAGGGATAGGATCGGCCTTACTAACAAAATTGTAAATCCGACCGAGGTAGGAATTATCCCTAACACATGTGATTTCCCCAGAGCTAGTCAACAAAAGATCTTGGTAAAACTGATCCATAATGAAGCTGATATAAGTCAGATTGGGAAATCTTCGAAGAAGAGAGACTTGAGCCAGTCAAAGAGCGATATGGTTTCGAAAAAAACAAAGAGGCAAAGGAAGACAATGGCACCTGGTTCAAGGAGCTTGAACAAAGGCACGGAATGAAAAGGAAACCAAATGTGCGCGGGAAAGCATACGGAAGGCGGTCAGACTAGAGAAATGGCTTCATGCTGGGGGAACGAAGATGGAAGTTTTTTCTGGTAAAAAAGGTGTTGTCAGGTTATAAATGCCTTAACATCCAGAAAGAGGGAATGACACTTGATGTGTTAAGATCATCTCAGGTTCCAATCAAAGGAGAGGTAGTTGTAATTGGGGTCTGTGTTGAGTAGGATTTGGACATCATATCTTTGTTCACCTGAACAGAAGGTCATGAATAATTAGTGATGGCCGCCATAGGTGCAGTGCCGGGGAATTGAAGCCCTCATGTTATGCACGGGCTGTCTCTTCTCTAATGAGTTATGCCTGATTTCCAAGAAGAGAAATGACAACTCCAGTGTTTATTCTGGTAATGGGAAAAAGGTACCCACCTTGGGAAGAAGCTGTTGTGAACTTGTGAATTCGGGGTGAGGTCACAAGTGGGGTGGGCTGTGTGTCCGCAGTAGAATGGAGAGGGGGAGTCAACTGCATCCAGGGAAGAAGCAGATATGTGGAGGAGGAAGAGCAAAGCATTACAATTGGCTTTAAGGTTTTGAGCCTGTCAGGGCAAAAGAAGCACCTGTTATTTTGTAAGCAGAGAGACTGCGATTATTTGCAAACCGACACAGATCAACCCCGCTGACTGCCTCTACTGAGTGTCTTGGTCATGCAGGAGTTAAATACACAGAAAGCTGCAGAATGCTATTATTTTAGAGCCCTGTGAAAATGTAATTTGATTAGTCTATTGGACGATATTCCAAAGAACCAAATGTCTTCCATGAATCAGTCAGAAATGCTTAGGAAAACCAAAATAAAAAATGCTTTCCAAGCCAATAAAGGTGCTAATTAGTGCCTTCTGCATATCTCACTACATCTTCTCCAGTAATACATTTTGCAGGGTTAAGTGCGTGTCTGCTGCTTCAGATGGCAGAAGTCCACCTAACAGTAGGGAGGGTGGCTGGAGACTCAAGTGTCTAAAAGGGAATCAGAACTGGCGTTTAACCCATGCAAAGGGATGTATTGCATAGAGCAGAGAACTTTCTATCTTGCTTTCAATCTCTTCCAAATCAACCCTTCCCAAACCTAGGGAGAGCAGGACCTTATTTTTCTATCTTTCTTCATCCACCATTGCTTTTAAAGAGTAGAATCTGGTTTTTAAAAACCTAATAAGGGTATCCTAGAAGGAAAAAAAGAATTGGAGAAAATATCAAGACCAAGCAAGTGGAGAAGAGAGGAGTACTTAAGGAGACGGTAGCCAGTAGGGATTTATGTGGTGGATACAGATACATCTATAAGTGTTCCACTTTCTGCTGGGGCAGCCTCGAGCATGGTGCCTATAGAAGCTTGAGGAAATGCAGGGTAACAGGAGCAGTGCGTTTGTCCCATTATGGTATTCCCTAGGTGTCAAATTCTTGTTGTGATCTAAGGTAGCCAATTCCAACACTTCCAGGAGCTGGTCAGGTAACCACTAATGAACCAAGCAAGTGGGACAGAGACTGCAGAGAATTGCAGAACACATGGTCTCCAACAGATCACTCCTCAAAGAGGTCTGGGCTTGATGCTACATATCTTCTGAGTTCTAAGGAAATTCTAGGAATCTCAGTGCCGGCAAGAACTGGGCTACCAGCTTCTGCCTCTCTGGTTCAGATTCCTTATTAAAAACAGGCAAAGGGAGCATAAACCCTTGACAAGCCCAGGAAGTTTATCTTGCAAATTAGCAAAGTAGAAAACAACAGCAACGACTAAACTTGAACTAAAACCAAAAAGACCCTCCAACAGGCAAGGAATAATAATTTCATACTGTTTTATGAGTGTCTCAACTGCTTGGGTCCAAATGCTGGAGTGATACGGCATAGATTTATATTGTTCACCCCATATGACTTGTGTTGCTGAGTTGTATTTGTTTGTAGGGCAGACATTCATTGCAGCTGTGATCTCACCACCTTTTAAAATTGTAGTCATGTATTCTGGGCTTAGTTAAGAACTCACTGTTGACTCACACCTCAGTGATATGCCTTGAGACCTTACCTTCCTAGACTATGTTCCTTTTCCATCCAGCAGGGTCACTGAGCCTTTGTGACAACAGATGAAAACCTCAGGTGCTATCTCCATATATGAAATTTGGCATTCAGAAGCAAGTTCACAGATACCTTGAGAACTGTTCCTAGTCTCCTCCCCAGACAAGAACTCTGGCTCTGGACTGAAGAGCCCTTTATTATTTTCAGGCTCTTTTTTCATATGTTTCAATCATATAGGTGTTTTTTTTTTTTAATTTTTCCCACATGTATTATATTTCTTATGGTGAGGAACTTCACTTTCTCGTGAAAGTGCTGGGTGACAACATTTCCAGTAAGATACATGTCACACATTTGCACCCAGGAAAGCACCCGGGAAAACCACCGTGAGAGGAAATGAGAACGCTGGTAAACTTTGGGAGGCACCAGCCCGTGTTCTGAATGTTTCCCAGGGCAGCCAGCAGCCGCAGCGTTACGTCACCAATCCTGCTCACCATAACCGTACCATCTCCTGAACGGGCCTCCGCCTCCCCACATTCAGCTCTTCTATCCTGCCCTCAGCACCACTAACCAGGCAAATGGACCTTCCCCGTCCTCTCTCTCATATTAATTTGTTTGCTCAAAAACCTTTTCCTGGTTTTCCATTGTAAACTCCTCTTTCTGGTTTTCAAATAAGTTCCAGGACATTCTGTTGGCAGCGGTGTGTTTTGAAAAGAAACAACAGTGACAAATAAAAACATGCTGTGACATCCTGCTGTTCCTGGAAAATTAATTTAATCTCTCTGAGCCTCAGTTTGCCTCTCTGAGAAGGGATTCATAATACCTATTTCACTGATTTGTTTTAAGAATTAAAAGAGGTGGTGCACGCAACATACTTAGCACACTGCCTCATTAATTTATTATTTAACACTAAATAGTAACTCTTATTGCTATAATCAATAATAAAGGTAATGATGAATCCCCGGACCTGCTACTTTTGAAGGTGTGATCATGAGCTCATTACTCAACTCCTGTGAGTCTGTTTCCTTATCTGGAAAATAAGGGTCGGTCCTAAATGTTAAGAGTGTTATGAGGATTAAGAGATGCAAATGCATGGAAGATGCTCAACCAATGTTGGGTCCTTCGTGTATTCTTTGCCCGTCCTCGCCCTTGCTCCTCAACCTCGTGGGCCATGAGAGAGTGTTCCAAAAGGCCCTACGATCCCTCCGGTTCAGCCCTGTCACTGTGCTTCGCATTTGCTACAGACCTCTTCGTGCACGGCAACATCTCTTTCCATCCATCAAATTCTACCCCTTCTCTTTTTTTTTAATTTTTTTTAACGTTTATTTATTCTTAAGAGACATAGAGACAGAGCATGAGCAAGAGAAGGGCAGAGAGAGAGGAAGATACGGAATCTGAAGCAGGCTCTAGGCTCTGATGAGCCGTCAGCACAGAGCCCGACGTGGGGCTCGAACTCACAGACCGTGAGATCATGACCTCAGCTGAAGTCGGCCGCTTCACCAACTGAGCCCCAAATTCTACCCCTTCTTAAAAATCCAAGACAGTCTCTCCATGAAACGTTGGCCAACTACTCTGTTTGCCACTGACTTCTCTCTACCAAGCAAGCACATGTCTTCAAGTGGTCGTCAGACAATTTAGCCATTCGTTACATTCTGTCGTGTTCCCTACAGAGATGCCTTGCACCTCATGCGCATACAATCTCGGATATGGAAATCAATCCCATGTTAATTCATCTGAGGACTAGAAAGCCTTCTACAGGATAAAAGGAAATTAAGCTCATGTCCCCTTTTGTTTGTTGCAGTTTCTGTGTGTGAACAAGGGATGGTGCACATGACCGTGACAGACTACATGAGGTAAGTGGCAGCGTCTGTGTCATTCCAGTATTTGACAGCCACATCTTTCATAAATGAAATGAAAGTGAGGAGCCTTCTTAACAATGCCACGGGTCTTGGGATTTTGTCACTGATTTAGCCACAGCACCTGGAACGCTTTCACTGGCCTTGAGAGAAATAGAGTTCTTTCAATGTCATAAAGGAGTGAGCACATTAAATGAACAAATACTGGCTTGGGGGGAGGATTTAATTAAAATATATGCATAAAATGCATTTGACTGTAATACAAGTGTTCAGAAGGACCTGTTCATGGAATAGTTGCATCCGTATTCTCACACTGTCATCACCTGTGTTATATGCTGGGCAATAATAGTGTTGGCCTTTGAACAACACGGCTTTGAACTGTGTGGGTCCACCTATCTGCAGACTTTTTTTAAATTCAAGTCTAATTACCACCCAGTGTTGGTTTCAGGTGTACAACACAAGGATTCAACAACTGTATACATTTCTCAGTGCTTGTCACGATAAGTGTACTCAAATCTTTTCACCCATCCCAGCACCCACCTCCACTTTAGCAACCATCAATTTGTGCTCTGTATTTAAGAGCCTGTTTTTCTTTTTTTATCTGTCTCATTTTTCTGTGTTTGTTCATTTGCTTTGCTTCTTAAATTCCACACATGAATGAAATCATGTGGCCTTTGTCTTTCTCTGACTGGCTTATTTCATCATGCAGATTTTTTTTTATAAGTACAATACAGTACCGTAAATGTGTTTGGATTTTCTTAATAACATTTTCTTTTCTCTAGGCTACTTTATTGTAAGAACACCATATATATAACATATAAAATATGTGCTCATTGACTATTATTAGTAAGGCTCTTGGTGAACAGTAAGCTATTAGTAGTTCTGTTTTAGGGGAGTCAAAAGTTATATGTGGAGAGGCGCCTGGGTGGCTAGGTCACTTAAGCCTCTGACTCTTGCTACCAGCTCAGGTCATGACCTCACCATCGTGAGATCGAGCCTGGGCATGCTGAACATGGAGCCCCTTCTGGATTCTTTTTATCCCCCTCTCTCTGCTCCTCCCCCTTGCCCTTTCTCTCTCTCTTTCAAAACAACAACAACAAAAAAAAACAACAACAAAACAAAAACAAAAAACACAAAAAAGAAATAAACATTAAAAAAACACACCAAAAGTTATATGTGAATTTTGACTGTGGGGGGGGGGGTCAGCACCCTTAGCCCTCAATGTTATACAGGGATTAACTGTGCATAAAATTTCCAATGTTGGGTAGAAAGCAGTAAGAATCTCTTAATATGAGAACAGAGACTAGGTTCAAAGTAGTGCTTGACAGTGGCAGAAATACCCTAGGGTAGAACCGCTGGCATAGAAGGTGAGCTTTTTGAGATCGAGAACTCTGCTTCCATGCCTCAGCCACCCTTGCATGTTGCAAGATAATTCCAACTAGTTGAAACCCAAATACTCAATACCGTATCCCTCTGGCTCTCTACCAATACACAGTTTTTCTATGCTCACAGTTTTTCCCTCCTAGCAGATAATTTTTGCTGCTAATAGAATCATAGAGCCACAGAGCACCCCAGAATTGTCTCAGGCAACTTTCTCATTTTGTTGAAGAGGAAAATGAAAGCCAAGGTCAGAGACTCACTCCCGCTCTCATGGCTTGATCAGAACTGTGACTATACATGGATCCTCCTGGATCCAAGGCCAGGGCAGTTTTTTGGTGGCTCTGCTAAGCATCACGAAGAAACGTAATGCCTACAAACCCCGAATGAAACAGAAATATGGCAGGCTTAATACAAACTGAGGTGAGGCAGTAAATGAAAGGATATCTTTTGCCTCTCTCCAGGGCTCCAAGCAAGCTCAACCATCTGTTAAAACCAGAGTTTTTATTATTCAGAAACATACATGGTCTCAGCCTTACTACAGAGAAGGAATTGAACAAAGAGGCAAAGGACAAAATCAGGGCAAGGACTAAGGAAAATTCGACATAACTTGGTCTCCTTGATAAATTCCTATTTTGTGCCAACTGGCTGTTATAATAGAGGCTCGACATATCTATGGTACTTCTGAACGATATAAAACCGAACTAGAATATAACGGGGTCTCATTCTGTTTGGAAGTGCTTTCAAATGACTGGCAACGCAGGCCCGTTTGGATAGAGCGTCACTGGTTTTTGTGGTAGTAGAGGACTTGGTTACTGTTGCATATGGATGGCCACAGGAGACGGCATTTAGAGATTGTTAACCGTGCAATATGGAATCTGTCACTATTATGGGAATTAATACGGAGTCACTTCAGTAACTGCTCACCATACCTCGTTCATCACATAATAACTTCTTTGGAAAGTTGGTGCCTAGTGGAACTGTGTTCCTGAAAGGTTCCCCAATGATTTGCCATCTGTCAGAAGTGAGACATTCTGTCACCTTTCTAATGAGCACTAGCGGGCACCTAACACTTAAATTCTCACACCTTCTGTAACACAACGCTCTTGAAAACTGGAGCGTCTTCTCCACGGCATGCTCTCTCTTCTTCGAAGGTGCGGCCATTAGGGATTATTAGAAATGAGGAGGAAATGCAAATGTTTGCTCTGGAGGGAAAGATTCGCAATGATCTCCCAGGGGGCTATCTAAATCAACACATCTCATCATTGGTATTTTCCCCGACTGTAGATCTCTGCATCCGTTTTCAGAAACTCCCACCCTTTCCAGAGGGACCAGTTTCAACTCGTGCCATTCTACTGCAAGTATACCGCAAAGGTATGTGATGTCCAGGCACTTTGCATCCAGAGAAATCATTCTATGCAACAGTGGATGTCATGAAATGATAAATAGGCATTTGAGAAATAACCGGTTGAATGAATGGATGAGAGAATGAGAACAGGATTTCAAAACTCTGATTCGCAAGAACAATGTAAAAGAGTCAGGGAGATCAAGCCAAGTATCTGTCGATGGGGAAATGGTCCAACAAACTAATGGTCCACCCATTTTATAGAATTCTATACAGTGATAAAAGGAACAGGCATTGTAGAATGATCTTCAAGTCATATTTTTGAGGGGAAAAATCAAGATGCAGAAAGATACATAGAGTGTACTGCTATTTATAGATCAAACAAGTGAAAACTATAAAGCATATATGTAATATAGAAACATCTGGAAGGATATGTATAAATTTAGTAGAGAGTCGGGATTGATGGGGGTAATGGCCAAGGGGAAAGAAAGCTTTATGTGTAATATAATTTTTTAACAATGTGAATATATTTTATGTATGCCTTACATACTTAAATGCAAATAAGAAGAGTTAATGATATTAAAAATGCTTGACAAAACAATCAACAAATACACTCTTGGGCATGAGATGTGAGCCTTTAGGAGGCAGAACTAGGTCTTTGCTCCTTTTTTGCACCTGGGGTGCCTAGCAAAGATCCTAGAACATGACAGATGTTCCATAAATATTTGTATAAATGGGCAGGATAAAAATTTTTACAATGAGGACAATGTGATAACAGACTAAATCTTTCATACACAATTTAGATTTCTCCCAAGAATTATTTTTCTCCCTCGAAACTTTTTTATTTGGGGGTATCAAGCGATCCCCCGTTCTCCAATTCTTTCCTATGATTAAGATATCCGAGCTGAGCCATTTAAGCCCCACAGTAAGAGCTTTGGCTTATCTCTTTTTCCTTGATTGAATCAGGAGGCAAAGTACCAGATCTCTGTGTCACGTAAGAAAGTGTGAACGTGATGTTAGCTAATGTGTGGTAAGTGGGCCTGCCCAGTGAGACTACAGGTGGCTGTTGTTAAACGTGTGAATGGCTAAATACATGAATTGTAATTAGTCCAATTTAAATGATGAAGTCATGAAAGTAAACCATCCAAACTACCTCAAATAAGCTCCTTGGTGTTGCACATAAAGTAGAGGCAAACGGAAACCCACGACAAAAGAACCAAGCAAACCTAGGAAAACCTCCTCAAAAGTCCTGCTTCCCATATAATCCGTGAGTTTTAAAAAGGTCAATAGCATAGTTACCAAGGAGAAGTTCGGTAAGTAGGTTGGTATACATAAATATAATTTATTGGAAAGTAGTTGGTATACATAAATATAATTTCCAGAGAACTGAAGTCTATAATTTTAAGTGCCAAAGCTGAGTGAAACGATTTAAAGAAAGCACTTCTTATTTCTCACCCAAGTCCAAAAAGAAAAAAAAATACAGATCATATTTTAATCCTACTTAGGGACTAAAAATCATTATTTGTGAAGATCGGTCCTTGGAGCCTGCATTTATTGATATCCTCAATAGATTTGTGTAGTTGAGGATGCCCTCAGGCTGGTTCTCATTAAAAACATCCTTTTTTGAGTTCTATTGGTCATCGTTTTGTCTTTTTTCTGTTTCATATTGCCATGAACTGCCATTTCTTTGCAGGTTATCAGTGCATCACTTCTGGTTTCTGTCCCACAACCTTCCCGCTCTGTCTAACTTAACATTTGCTTACTGTAAAATAGAAAGTCAGATAAATAAACTCATTGGTCTTGCATAGAAAGTACAGTCAAGCAGTCCCTGAATGGGGTTGATGGACTTTCCTTCAAGTGAGTATATGTGAGCTCTCGAAAATGCACCATCTATTTACCTATTTAGGTTCCTCTTCCCCTCAATTTCTCGAAGACTGGGTGGGTGAGGTGACTAGGAAAAAAAATGGGTCTTGTTAAATGAACTGTTACTGGCTCAAGATTTTCGTATTTTTACCACAGCATTCCTGAATGGCTGGAGTTTTGGGAAAAAGATCCAGTGGAGATTCTCTTGGATCTGGGGTTTGGTGCAGATGAGCCAGACAGCTGCACGCAAATCCCAGCCAGATTCCTGGGTTGTGGCTCAGCAGCCAGAGGAATCAACAACCAGGTTTTTCTTGAAGCTCAAAGGCAGCGAATGGACACTGAGAACCCAGACTTGTACGGTAAGCAGGGACTGCATGGCTTCTGAATCTCAGCAATGGGGGTGGTGGCCAGGTGAGCCCCAGTATCAGGAGGAACGCTTTGGATATATGCATAGTGACAATCACCCCTGCACTGCGGTGACTCAGAGCAGAAACATTTACATGTTAATCACTCTACATGTCTGACGTGGCTTCATGTGCGTGTTTGGGGGAAAGATCTCTTCCGTGTTGTCTTCACATGTGGACTTGGCCCCGCCACCTGGAAGTCACTGGTTGCAATGACAGAGACAAGGTGGAAATGGAGAATCATACTTGACTCTTGCCTCTCTCTGCTCAGAATTTATCCATTGATTTCATTGTCCAAAATCAGTTACATGGCCACACTTAACTCCAAAGGGGTGAGAATGTGCAATCCTACCGTATGTCCAGAAGAAAGAAAAGGCGCTACCAGTGAAAAATACTAATATATATCATAGCTACCTACCCGGGAGGCAGAGAAACCAGGATCTGACAAAGCTTATCACAAGTCACAAGGTAAAACCTTAATTTCCTCATCTATGAGGCTTAGCGTGGTACTTATTCTACCATGAGCCGTAAGTGGTAGGCATTAAGCTGCCAGCTCCAAATTTGTGGGTTAACTCTACCTAAACCTCTTAGTTATCATGCATGCTGCTATTTTTCCCTAACTGGTGGTCAATGGAATTTTCTCTAGGATATTCCTAGAATGCTCTTGGAGTATGTGTACTGTGCTCAAATAATTTGGGGGAAAGATGCCTTGCAGTTAAACAGGTGTTTATTTACTTCCGAATTTAATATGCTGAAGTGCCCTCTCAGAGAGAGGGTGCAGTGCAGACTTTTCAAAATCATTTAAATATAAAAACCCTCTTTGGAGGAGCATTGAAGAGCGTCTCCTCCATGGGATAGAGTTTGCAGAATTCTGGACTGGAGAAAATGCCAGCATGCCATTTCTGAAATAAGTTCTTTAAATAAATTCATGAAAGTCAAGTGAGATAAAGTGTTTTTCTCAAACAAATATCTTAGATTTTTCATTTTAGTCTCTGTTTCCCCCCATTTTCATGCGGGTGAAATGGGACTCAAAATTCCAGCAATGCAATTTTTTGAAAAGAGGATATATCCCTTAAGATGTTGCTATGCGATGTCTCTTTACTTTTTGGAAGAAATCGGTATCATTCTTTGTTGTCTCCTCCTCCAAGCCGCAGGGAGATGCAAGTTCTTCGATCAATTTTTTATTTGGAGACAATAACTCATCAATATTTGAGGAGGGTTTGACTTGAGCTGTAAAGTAAATATTTTATAGATGAAATTGATACACAGATTCTAGAAGATCAGGGAGCTGGCCCCTGCTCCTGTGATTGTGCCCATTCTTATTTCCATCACTCAACACTGTGCTAATAACGCACCGTAACCATTCTCACTCAACACTTACCAGTACACTTTTGCTTCAAGAAAGCTGAGAAGGTTGAATGTAAAATAAGAAATAATGAAATTAGTTGGTTGTAAAAACGAAAGGGAAAAGTATGTCTTATTCGGTGTCAATATAAAAGGCTCACACCTGAAGGGATGAGAATCAATTGGCTCATTGTTCAATCTACCAAAGGCAAAACAAACAAACAAAACACAAAACACCCACTCATCCAACCCCGCAAGACTGTGTTCTCTGAATTGACTTACCCAGTTAAATGGATAGATTCCTAGTCTAAGTATAAAAATCTGCTGTAGGATGGATGGATGACAATCATAAAAATAGAATTATGATTCAGTCATACCCTTGGGCTCACAAAGAAAGATTTAGTTTCAATTAAAGCTGAATTGAGAGGAAAAATGTAATCGGAACACTTCTGAAAATATCCAGAACCCAAGAGTTCCTTTAGGTCTTGAAAGGATATCAAAACCCTCTGTGAAAAGCCCATCACGTTTTTTTTAAGTAGAAAGATCAATAGTCAATATCTTTCCCTTTCAGGTAAAGGGAGCAGGTAGATGCGAGAATGTGCTTTGCTCACAGGAGAGTCATTAGCCCTGAGGGTGCAAGCAACAGAACAGAGGATAGTAGCCTTACTCACAAACAGGGCTTTTGACCATCGCCGAGCCATGCAACCTGCATGCTATCACTGGGGTTGAGAAAAGGTTGTGTAATAAGAACAGAATGTTCTGTTTTCATCCTTTTGGTTTTATTTTCTGGAGATACCAAGAAGAAAACTCTTCTTCACCGTTTTCTTTCAAAGTGGCGATGTGTCCCCAAACTGCCCTCGCCGTGCTAGGTCTCTTCCATATGCTAATTAAGTCAATAATTGCACATTGCCTACATGCACCATCCCGAAAGACTTACAAGTTGAGGAGCTGGTTCATTTGAAGACAAATAGATTTTCATATTAATGACTATCTTCTCTTGGATAACTGAGGACAATATATTGCCTTCTGGAGTCTTATGTATTTACAACTCGAACTGCTGTATGGCACTGTGCTTTTCACAAGAGACATGAGAGATACATAAGATGGGTATTCTTACGCTCCTTGTCCTGATGAAGAAACTGTTTACTATGTTCTTGGCACAGGACTAAGCACCATATTTCTATTAATTCATTTACTGTGACATCACACTCCCAGTGATTGGTTGAACTGGGACTTGGATCCAGGCCTTCTGATTCCATATTCCATGATCTTTGTACACGGTAGGTAACAGGCCAAGTGGAGATGATGGAGGTGATGATTACGGTATCTGCCCCCAAAAGCCGTGGAAGAATACTCAA
Organism: Paguma larvata; assembly: GCA_030068075.1. NCBI lineage: Eukaryota > Metazoa > Chordata > Mammalia > Carnivora > Viverridae > Paguma > Paguma larvata. Next base: position 58,671,781 of record CM057834.1, read on the forward strand.
GTTCACCTCACATGAAAGAGCTAGCTTCACTCTGTAACCTTTAGTTTAATATACATTAAATTAAGATTGATCCTGTCTATAGTTTTTATGGATTTACACATAAAAACTGAAGGGATATGTGAATGTATATAGCTATGCATATTTAACTAAATATAAAAGATATTAGCTTTCCTCAAGACACAATGGCATCTTCTTGTGTTGAGGAATCACCACCATAATAACCAGTGGCACCTACTGAGAAAAACTTAAGTTTCAAGAGTTTAAGTCCTTCCCATCTTGAAAAATCACATGTATTATGAACTTCTTCAGTTTTGACTACGTTCATGCAGTTTCACTGAAAGGACCCACTCTAAAAATTGTGTGTTCCTTGTTTCATTCAGGTCGTTTCCGACAACTAGAGATCCTGGACCGTGTATCCAATGCCTTCTCATCTTTGCTGAATGATGTTAACATCCTGCAGAACAAAGATGAAGAGAAAGATAGAGGGGAAAATGTGCGAAGAACCTCACTGAGCGAGGCCAAAGAACATCGAAGAAGAATGGGTGGCTTCAGGAGAGCTTCAAAGCAGAGTATTGGGAAGGATCGTAGCTTAGAAATGTCAGAGTCATTGAAGAAAAGGGGCAAATTTTCCATCACGTCTGCAAACTCAGGAGAATATGGAGCAGAATCACCAGCTGTGACAAACAACCATGACCGAAGTCATTTGTGTCCTTCGGCAGAACCCTCGTCTCTCCCAACCTGTGATGACTTGGTACCTTGTTATTCTCCCAGACCTCTTCTGAGCAAGCAATGGCCTCTCTCATCCACACTGGCCACGAGGGCTCCTCCTTCTTATATATCTGAAGGGTCAGTCAAGGACAGAACTCAAAAGGTGAACTCAATTCAAGCTAACAAGCTCAAGAACTTCTCTCGTCTTGCAGGTGAAGTACCAGACTCCTTTGAAATGGAAGAGGTCAGTGTTGTGCCTGTACCCTCAACTTCTAAGGGAAATAACCATTCCCAGGGCATCTTCTGCCTTCCGCCCTCAGTTAACCCCTTCACCTTTCAACTCTCCAGCTTTATATCTTATTGTTCTAAATTCCTGTTGGAACAATGTAAAGTCATTCTAGCGTGCTTCCATCTACTCTTTAGCTTTCCTGGTTTCACCAATGGTCTTTGAGGGCCAGTTCAGCTACTTCCCACTCAGTGAAACATACCCACACTTCTGCTCTGCATTCTCACAGCCTTGGCAGGGAGAGCTTGTATGGCAGAGACTATACATGTGTTTCAATGACATCTCCCCTGCTAGTCTGTCAGCTCCTTGACCACTAGGTTTTGTCCTCAAAGAGATGTGTCCTGGAAATATTTCCCCTATGATGCCTAATGCAGGGCCTTGGACAAAGAAGTGGAGAAATGGTTTAGTTTTCATTTTATAAGACTAGTATTTTGTTTGTTTGCTTGTTTGCTTTGGAATTTATCTATATTCACATAAGTTGACATCCATCCATTTCACACATATATATTCACAACTCTGCACCAAGAACTCTTAGCACCAACCCCATTCCTACGCTACTACTCCTTTCTGGGGCTGGCCCCACCTTCTTCTGGTGCCCACACAGTTGGCATCATCAGTCTCATTCTATGCCACCGTGAGTCAACTCAGGAAAAAGTCTGAGTGCATCTGAGATGTAGGATTCTCCCTGTTATCTCATTGTTGGATTCTCCCTGGGCTGCACCTGCAGCCCAGAGGCTCTTAGCATGGGTCCTGTGGCCTGACTGAAGTTCACACATCAGCGCCTGCTTGCTTTCATCCTTATGCAGACTGATCGCCATATATTTTGTTCTTAAAACACAAGCGTGAGACATGTGATGTGGAAAATATTATACTCTTCCAGACTCCTCACTTGTGCCTCTTCACACTGCCTATTTGGTTTCCTCTCCATACTATTTACTTCCTACCTACGCAGGATCAGAGCCCAGTAACCTTCAAACTTGTCTCTCTTGACTGGAAGAAGGGCTAAGGAATGTCAGTAAATTAAAGATTTTTTGTCTTATATATATGTATGTGTGTGTGTCTACACACACACATATGTATATTCACATATTTCACAAACTGCTCCTTAATCTTCCCCTTCATTTACTCTTGCTACCCTCACCTAGATGACACCCCCACTTGCACTTCTCAGTCTTTTAAAAATACATATATACTTTTTCACACATTTCTCTATTCTTTAATATTATGACAGAGGAAATACAAAAGAGCAAAACTTTTTCCCTAATGTAAATTATCCAGAAGTGAGGCAGAATATTTCCATGCAAACCCCAAGGCGGGACCACCTCTCCTACGAGCCCTCTACCAGCTAGGCACTCTGATGTCTCTGGGGTGCAGAACCTGCCAGCAAGGGAACCTCAGTGTGGTGGCAGGGGTGGGCACAGAAACCAGTAACATGCAGGGTGGGGGGTGACAGCTCTACTGGTAAACTCTCATATCACTCTAGACATGTTTGGGACATCTGGGGAGCAAGAAGATAGGTTCTTTTTTTTATAATGTTATTTATTTTTGAGGGAGAGAGAGAGAGAAGGATAGAGCATGAGCAGGGGAGGGGCAGAGAGAGACACACACAAAGAATCCCAAGCAGGCTACAGGCTTTGAGCTGTCAGCACAGAGCCCATTGTGGGGCTCGAACTCACAAACTGTGAGATCATGACCTGAGCTGAAGTCAGATGCTTAACTGACTGAGCCACCCAGGCATCTTAAGGAAGATAAGTCCTTAACCAGCCAATGGACAAGGAACTTGCAGGAGGTAAGGCTTACGCATAACCTTAAAAGAAGAGGAATTAGGTGAATATGCCTATTGGTAACCCTACCTATCCCAAAAAGATATAAAAATTACCCCAAAACATGTAGCTGTCAATGACCCTAATATCTATGTATATATGTTTATGTGTATGCATGTCTTATGTCAAAAAATTATTTGAGAACCTTAAGATGTTAAAAAAATAAGACTTTAAAATATTTATCTGAATGTAAACCAATAGCAATAGCCTACAAATAAATAAAAATTATAAATGGAGAAAAAAGCAGACCTTCGATCTAGTGCCCTGATTTGAAGATAAACTGAGGTAGCACTAAGAAAATTTTCTTCTAATTCAATCTTGCAAAGATTATTTAATTCCCAAACTACTACTTACAGTAATATAAAGGATATCAGGAAAATCTGCAATCCATTTGTCAGTCTGCAATATTACTTAGGATCCAAACAAGAAATTTCACCATCTCCAGACTGTTGGGATGCCCCAGAGTCGCTACAAAGTTTTTTTATGCTTCAGGTTAGATTGACTTAGAGGAAAATAATGTCCATTGGATGCCGTCTATATGTGAGAGGACAGGGAGAGATAAATATTACGTTCAGCATTAAAGGGATTCAGAAAAGAATGTCAGTTCTTGCAGGGCATAGTTTCAAATATTCTTAAATAACCATTATTCAAGGAAAAGATCTCTGATATTATGTATGGAGGTAGGAAGACACTCAGACACCAAAATAAAAGAATACAAGTCCATACGTGTTTTGTTTGTTTGTTTGTTGTTGTTTTAATGTTTATTTATTTTTGAGAGAGAGAGAGAAAGAGAGAGACAGAGCAGGAGTGGGGGAGGGGTAGAGAGAGACAGAGACACAGGATCCGAAGCAGGCTCCAGCCTCTGAGCTGTCAGCACAGAGCCGGAGGCAGGGCTCAAAGTCATGAACCACAAGATCATGACCTGAGCTGAAGTCATCCCCTCAACCAATTGAGCCACCCCTGTTTCTTTGTTTTTTAAAGAAATTTATTTTTATTTTATTTTTTAAGTTTATTATTTATTTTGAGAGAGACAGAGGGGCAGAGAGAGGTAAGAGAGAATCCCAAACAGGCTCCTCCCTGTGAGTGTGAGAGGCCAATCCCATGAACCATGAGATCATAACCTGAGCCTAAAGCAAGCGTCAGATGCTCAACCGAATGAGCCACCCAGGTACCCCAAGCTCATTGGTTTTTAGGCACATAGTAGGTACTCAGTAAATATTTGTGAATGATTAAATTAACATGATAAATATCTGATAATGTTAATTTAGTCTGGGTGGCATCCATAGAAAAACAGAATTCTCTTTTGACCTTCATAAGCAACTTTGTCCATGGTCTTTCTTTAATATTTGCCCAGATTTGTGTATCTGAGACAGGCTATATGTGTATCCAAGGCAGAGAGCCCCCAAAATGATATAAAGGAAACTCACTACTTGAATTTTGTTTTTCTAAAAAGTATACCTAAAATATTATGTCCTCATCACAGACTGGGAGAAAAATATTTGTTTCACTCAATACCAATGGATGAGTAAATGAAGCTTGGGTACATCACATCTCAAACAGGAACTAAGGCCAGATTTAATAGTCATTTTTTAATGGCAAATTGAAAAATCCAATTATATGAAATGAAAAATATGTGTGAAATTGGCAGATTTTCATGGCATTTAAAGCATGAGCCAATGTACTTAAATATCTAGCTATCATGATTTCAGCTGGGATTGGCCAAACTTGCCTCCAGATCAATCTATAACGCTCTCCCTAAAGTCCTACTTACAGGCGGAATTTGACAATATTTGGCTCACTTTTCAAAACTCCGATTCTGAGAGAATTGTGCATAGATTTTTTGAGCGCAAGAATCAATATACTTTTCGTTTAATTTTCCTTAATAAAACTGAGTCCGTTCCTTTCTTTTTAAATCCCCAAACATATTAAGAGAATTTAATACTAATGAAGCACCTGCAATTGTAAAGTCAAGGTAGGATGCTTCTTTATATCCACTATAAAACATGCTTACGCTTCCTCTTGGTTCTGTACAGGGATCCTGCTCTCTAGAACTAAATGTGAGAAACATTGCCCCTGTCATTAAACAATGCCACTTGGCATCCTGATTAGGGTGGCAAATGTTTCCAAAGTTTATAACTATTTCTTTATTTTTAATTTTCAAAAATTTATTTATAAGTTTGGCTCAGGGGGAGTCACCCAGGAGTACACCTGGTTTCCATTTTACATTGTTGAGATTTTGTTGTCTGGGGGTTGCTTCTCCCTAGATGAACATGTACTTTACACTGCACCAAGTGGACTTTGCTCAAGGGTAGCAAACACAGCAGAGGAATTTTCTTATTATACTTGAAAATGTCCACAGTATGTGTATACAGCGTGCATGCATACAGTGCACACCGGTTTGAGTTACAAAACCAATAAAAGTAATGTCGATAGGTCTAATTAATTCTAAGCATAAAACAACCTTGAAGAAAACAGAAAAAGGATTAAAAAGAGGGAAGAGATAGTTCTTACGTTGCTGAACTGTAACTTGGTGGCCTTCTCTTTCTTCCTCAGTTAAACGTCCTTTCTGGCCACAGGTACTTCAATGTTTAAATGTCCTTTGATTCCGTTTTCACTATTCAGATATGAGCCCAAATGAATAATATGACATGCAGAAGAAGATTTATGTACAAGGCTACTCATGTCACCATTACTTCTATTTGCAAAATTTAGAAAACATTCCCACATTAGGAGAACCATTCAGTAAATGAACGTGCCTTCAAAATATGGCCTGTTGTAAAGTCATGAAAAATGGTGTTTTCAAAGGAATTTCACAATGTGGGGAAAGAAGCTCCCCTTCTAAGTTCTGAGTGAAAAGTTTTGATGACATAACAATATCCAAAAACATCATATTAAAAAGGAAACCTGCAAAAATGAACTCCAAAATATTAACAGGAACTGTTTTCCTACCTTCTCTAACTTTTTTTATTTATCAAGTTTCTATAGTACTCGATATTATTACTTTTAAAGAAACTTTTTTTTTTTTTTGAGAGAGAAAGAAAAAGCGCACACGGGGAAGGGAGGAACAGAGGCAGAGGGAGAGAGAGAATCTCAAGCAAGCTCTATGTCCGGCATGGAGCCCAGTTCAGGGCACGATCTCAGAAACCCTGATCATGACCTGAGCTGAAATCAAGAGTCAGATGTTTAACAGACTGAGCCACCCAGGCACCCCTAAAATAAAATATCTATTATTTTGTCTTACCCATAATTTTATTTCCAATAGAGTAGTATTTATCAATTTCTGAAAATAACTTTAAAAATAAATTCTGCTCCATCGATTTGGAAAACAAATGTTCTTTGAGCTATCTAGGCTCCGTAGAGCAACTAAGTGGTGAATTTTCTGAATTGCTTTCCACAAATTTACCAAGTCATAAATAAATCCCTCAGAGAAATAAAATGAAATGTGGGAAATAACTTTCATTCTCCAAATATATTTAAAGCTCTTTAGGAGCAAAAAAAAAAAAACAAAAAAAACCTAGAATAATATTATTATGATTTCGGTTTCACTCAAATGCTGCATCTTCCAGACAGGGTCGCTATCCCTTGCACTCAGAAGGGATTCCCCCATTTCCCCTCTCCTGATCTCTTTCAGCTCTTTGAATCTGCCTGCGGCAGTGGAAGCTCTTTGAGTTTAGAGATCATGGTTAATCCTCTTAGCAGTAGCCAGTAGGCACTCATTATATGTTGATTAAATATTTCTAATGAGATTGATGTATTTTGGTATCTCAGGTCCAGAGCTTTGAGGAAGAGACCGGTAATCCTCCCGACATGACTTCAGGAATTGCAGGTAAGAATTTATCAAGGTGTGCAGTTTCATCGATGGTCTTTCAGAAAGAAACTGTAAATAACTAGTACTCAATTTTCTTAATATGTAAAACTTAAATTATCTTCAGGAGTTGTCATAGCTACTACTACCTCCATTTACTACTGCTACTATTTCTACCTACTACTATCTTTTTTAATTAATTTATTTTTTAATGTTTATTTTTAAGAGAGAGACAGAGCATGAGTAGGGGAGGGGCAGAGAGAGAGGGAGAGACACAGAAACTGAAGCAGGCTCCAGACTCTGAGCTGCCAGCACAGAGCCCAATGCGGGGCTTGAACTCACAAACTGTGAGATCATGACCTGATCCCAGGTCGGGTGCTCAACTGACTGAGCCACCCAGGCACCCCTACCTACTACTATTAAAAGCCTACTAGCGACACCAGTGTACATGTAAATTTCAAAAGACTTACTGCAAAAATGTTCGACATCCCTGGGGCTAACGCAACATGTGGTTCGTGCAACGTTAACTCTGTGTGCTTTAATCAGGAGAGTGGACTGGGACTAACTGAATGAATACTTTCTTCCTCCTACTGACAACAGCTTGATGTTACAAAAGTCACATCATTTTACTGGGCCTCAGAGAAGCGGAGGTAGTTTTTAAGTTCTCTGCTAGCACTGACATTCTAAATTAAGTGGTTGTAGGACCTTCATATTACACTCTCCATGGAAACAAGTTGCCTCGATGTAACCTTCCAAATAATCTCTCGGAATCATGTTATATAATCCTAGACAGCAGAGAAGGAGGCTTTCTCTACGCCTCAGCCTTATGCTCCCGTTCAGCCATCATTGTGATTCAGCATTTCCGTGATCCTATAACGGAGCTAAAAGTAGACAGGGATTAGTGAAGCAAAATAAAGCAGATGAAGCCGGTGCATTTCCTGGAAGAAAATATGCAAATTTTTAATTTAATTTAGTGTGGTGTCAAACACATCTTTTTCATTACAAAGTGTATGTATGGGCCTCATTTTGCTAAATGCTGTTTAGAAATTATGCATTAGTAATTATAGGGTCCTGCTGATTACATAAATTGTTATCCTGCTCTTCGAAGTAATTACCACATAACCTGCATGGAGGTTTATAAGACAAAAATAAGCATCTGTTTTTCATCTAATTGAATGCTTCTCAATGAAGCTGGAGGTCCCCGTGCCAACAGGAACTGCCTTCCTTGACATTCAATTAAGAGGTCTACTGATATCATGTAAGTCACCCCAATCATTCCAAAAAAATGATTTGGGAAGTTAGGCAAAAGCACCAAGCTCCATTTCATTTCAAATTCAGAAAGCAAAGCAAGGTGGGTGAAGGTTAGCCTGATGGAGAAAATATGAACGAAAGTAAAGCAAATGTAATTTATTACTTTCAAAAAACAGTGCTGTGAACCCAAGAAAAACTAGACCTGAGAAAAAAATAAGTAAAACTAGTTCTATTTCTATTAATAGGGAAAGGGGAAAAGTATTACTTTTATTTCTATATGAATGACTGAATGACTGAATTCATTTATGTATCAATTATATATATATATATATATGAATTTATATTTGTATATATACAAATATAAGTGAGTGAATTTTGACTCAAAGTTACAAAGATGACTTCATTCAAAAATGAAGCCTAGGGGCGCCTGGGTGGCTTAGGCGGTTAAGCATCCAGCTTCAGCTCAGGTCATGATCTCAACGGTCTATGAGTTCGAGCCCCGCATCAGGCTCTGTGCTGATGGCTCAGAGCCTGGAGCCTGCTTCGGATTCTGTATCTCCCTCTCTCTCTGCCCTTCCTCTGCTCACACTCTGTCTCTATGTCTCTCAAAAATAAAATAAAAACGTTAAAAAAAATGAAGTCTAAAATGGACTATTTTGACCAATAGGATATGGCAGAAATGATGCTATGCTGCTTCCAGAGTGTCGCCCTTAACCCACCTGACTCCTTCCTGGCCTTCCTGGCCGAACCCAGCCCTCATGTTGTGAAAATCTCAAGCTACATGGGAGTGTCCACTCTGGTGGACACCCTTGAATGAGCCTCCATGTGAATAAGGCACCCATCTAGTCCAATCCAGTCAAACGATGAGATGACTCCAGCCCAGGTGTCATCTGGCCGCCACCACATGAGAGAATCCAAGCGACCCACATAGATGAGCCGAGTCAACCCACAGAACCATGATAGATAATAATCGACTATGGTTCTAAGTCACAAATATTTAAAGGTATAGTAATACCAAGTGACAGGAAAAATGTGAAACAAACACTTACCCACTGTTGGTTGTAAGTGAAAATCAGAATAATTACTTGAAGTATCATCTGTCAGTGTCACACAATTTTAAATGTATGGAGACATTCCAGTTCTGGGATTTGACCCATCAGTAGACTCCAATGTACACACAAGGATTTTGATTGCAAAAATATATTTATGACAACAAACAGCCAGAGGCAGCCTAAGTGCCCCAAAGTATAAATTAGCTTTAAATAATTATGGTACATTTTTACATTAAAATCTATTCAGACAGTATTTTGGAAAATGAAGCAGATTTTTTATGTGTTGATATAGAAAGGTCTTTGAGAAATACAGTTGTTAAATGAGAAAAATATATGTACAAAAGATTTTATATAGACACATCTTTTTATTAAAAGAGTTCTCTACTTCTATGAAGGGGAGAAAGTATGCACAGCATGCTTCTGGAAGAATATCTGAGGAGCTGCTAATAGAAGTACCTTAACAGAAGGGAAACTAACATGTTTTAAATTAATTGGCATCTTTTAATTTTCTTTTGTTACCATGTGCATATGTTATTTTCATAACACTACTGAGCAAAAAATTCTGGCGATACTATAGGAAATTGACACGATAAAATGGGAGATTTTGTGGTTAATTCTCTGCTCCCCAACAACAACCCTACACTTTGTGTTTGTACTTCAAAAATTTTTAAGTTAAAATTATCTGTATTCAAAGTAGGAAACGTGACACATATGCATATACATACTGAAATGATTACAACAGTCAAACTACTTAGCATATCATCTCCTTACAGTGTCCATTTTGTAAGTGCGATAAGTGATATTTATAAGTGCACCCTCTTAGTAAATTTTCAATATTCGATAATATTGTTGACTAGAGTCACCATGTACCTTAGATCTCTAGACTTATTCTTACATAACTATAATTTTGTATCCTTTGACCAACATCTCTTCCAAAATTGGGAGCTTTTAATATTCCTCTCAGTCTTTTACTGGTAAAATGGGACATAATAAAAGATGGTAGAAAATATATTAATATCATAATTGATAACATGAGCATAAGAGAAAAATACTGAAATAAGTATTCTTTTTAGTGTTCTTGGTATATTTTATTAAAAGAGCTAATAATTTGTCAATGCAAAGATTATTTCATTGATTTCTTACACAGGCACACATTACGTAGGCACCACCTTGCCATGGATAAATGCAGTAATACGTGAATTCAATAATAAAAATAGAAGTAACACTTCCCAACAAACAAAATAAAATGCTAAATCCAGGACTTGGAGACTGAGTTCTCCATTTTAAAAAAAGTGCAGAAAATGCTCATGTAAAACTATAAGTTCAGATCATATAAATAATAATGATGAATATTTCATATAAAATTTAAGAATTGGAACAGAAGCAGTAATCTGAGGCAAATTCATAGCATTAATTGCTTTCATTATCAAATAAGTAAAAATTAAAATGAATTATTTGCCTCAAGAAGTCATCATAAAAACAGTAAAATAAACATTTGGAAGGTAGAGATTATTGAGCTAGAAATTAATAATGTAGAAAGCAGAGAAAAGTAATTTGATAAGTAAAATCGATGCAGTAGCTTTTTTGTGGGGAATAAAGGCAAAGTGTCAAGCAGTGAAAGAGAAATGCATACAAACAAAACTAGATAATCAAAATAAAATTAGAGAAAAGACAGAACCGCTGACATAAAAGTTATACCATATGCAAAACTGATGCTTAAATTATAAAGGAACACAAACATAAGTGGTATAATTAAACCAGGGATAATTAATATGGATGATATTTTAGAAAATGCATGTATAGTAAAACCTTGGTGTGCCAGCATAATTCGTTCCAGAAACATGCTTGTAATCCAAAGCATTTGTATATCAACGTGAATTTCAAGAACCATTGGCTCAGTTGTGATCATGTGACATTCAGTGTCACGTACTACTCCTATTGCAAGACATCGCTCATTTAGCAACGTAACATTTATTTGAAACATTTGCTTGTCTTGTGGAATACTTGCAGAACAAGTGACTTGCAATCTAAGGTTTTACTGTATTTATATTACCACAGTTTATATAATTTTATATTTATGTTACCAATATTTATATATACATACCTATTTTAAGCCGAAATTACTAACAAAATAACATAATAGAACTGCTAAGTAAACTAATATCAGAGAGGGATAAACAAACAAAAGTTAAGTTTATCAAAAACTGCCTCGAAGAACAGCAAGGCGCAACAACCAAACAAAACCAAAATTGTTACATGAGTAGACTCTTCCAATTTTCCAAGAGACAGTTGCTCTTCCGTATAAATCTTCCAGATAATGTAAACATTTGTAAATCTTTCCAGTTCCTTTTAGATAAAAAAAAAAAATACTACAACAACACTTGATTTCAAAATTGACTAAATTGGCTCACGAAATTGATAAATTCTACTTATGAATACAGCTGTAAACATTTTTTTAATGTTTTATTTCTTTTTAAGAGAGACAGAGAGTGAGAGTGGGAGAGGGACAGAGAGAGAGGGAGACACAGAATCTGAAGCAGGCTCCAGGCTCTGAACTGTCAGCACAGAGCCCAAGGCGGGGTTCGAACTCACAGACTGCGAGATCATGACCTGAGCTGAAGTCAGATGCTTAAGCAACTGAGCTGTGCAGGTGCTCATAAACATTTGCAATAAAGTAATGATGATTTAAATGCAGTAAAGCATTAGAACTATTCAAATCCTTGAAAACTTTCATTCCAAGATTTCAATGTTTCAACAATTGAAAAACTCAAATAATTTATCAACTACTATGAAAAGAAATAAATGATGTGATCAACTTGATGGATTATGAAAAAGATGTGTATGCTTAGAAAGTATTTCGCTCTTCACCAACAAAACTTTCAGATGAATGAAATTTCAGACAGATAATTAAATATAAAAAAATGATGCCCAAATTATAAAAGGGCTACAAGTATAACTGTGGATGAATTTTATGTAACTTTGGAATTAAAACTATTTTTAAAGCCTGATTAAAATGCAAGAGCTAATTAAATTCATCGATTTTTCACTACTCTTTTTTTAAGTTTATTTATTTATTTTGAGAGAGCAAGGGACAGCACAAGCAGGGGAGGGGCGGAGAGAGATGGAGAGAGAATCCCAAGCAGTCTCCGTGCTGTTAGCGCAGTGCCAGATTCGGGGTTTGAACTCACAAAACCGTGGGATCGTGACCTGTGCCAAAACCAAGAGTCAGATACTTAACGTACTGAGCCACGTAGGTGCCCCCAATTTTTTGCTACTTAACATTGAATATACCTATGTATGAAAAACGATCGTAAAAAATTAAAATGCAAATGACAAGCTAAGAGTCTATTTTCATCATAAACAACTAAGCATTATGATTTTTGCTATGCAAGATTTCTTACATAACGAATATTTCACAACAATAACATAACTGTGGTGGCTTTCCGTAAATTTGAGGACGGATGAACACTGGTAGAATCACTTTAAGCATATTCTATCAACGGTTTAAAAACACTGTTATGCCCAGAATTCGGAAACCCCAAGAACCACCAGGGAGCCAAGCCCGATGCAAGAACAAAGAGCCTTTATTCGAGCTAGCTCGAGCTCAATCTCCTACCTGCACTGACGCAGAGGTGGGTCGAGAGAGAGAGAGTTTCCAAAGGTGCAAGAGTTTCAAAGGAGCAGTGGGAGGAGCGATGGTTGTGGCCCTTGCCGATTGGCTGAGGTCAGGGTGCTGTTCCCTTCCAAGGCGGGGAAACAGGTGTCTCTAGCTTTCCAGGCAGGAAACAGGTGTCTCTATTTGGGGGGATACGAGTGCTCTAAGGATTGGTCCAAGCTGGTCTGGAGCCTGATTAATTGGTCCTGGCTGGTCTGATGAGGGGTGGAACCTGATTGATTGGTCCATCTTCTACTTCCTAGTCTTTGGAGTCCCGATTTCCCCTAACAACACACAGGAATCTAAGTGCAGAAAAAAGAAGACGGCAAAACATAAATGTGAATCATGATAAAAAATCAAAACAAACAGAGAAAAATTCCTTGCAAGTAGAAATAGAAGGAAATTTTCTTCATCTGAGAGGCATCTATCAAATCTTCATAGCAAATGTCAATCCTAACAAGGAAACTTTCAAGATAATCTCCTTCGACCAGGAACAAAACTTGCCACACTCCTTTGAACTCAAGGTCAAAGCCAAATGACAACACCATGAAGTAAGATGTATATAAAGTTAAAAACTATTCACATTCGCAGGCAAAATAACTGTCTGCATAGAAATCCTGAGAGAACTAATAGGCATATTAATAGAATAATAAGGCTTAGCAAGTTTGTCGAATGTAATAACAACATGCAAAAAATCAGCATTATCTCCAGGCATCAGCCATAGCCAATTAGGGAAGACATTAAGGAAAACAAAAGATTCCTTTCACAATTCCAACAACACTAAACCCATAAGAGTATCTTTGAACACACCTAAATGAAGACTCGGGATATTTATTGGGAAAACTATAAAATATTATCATATCTCTTAGTGACACCTAAATAAAAGCAGAGCTATGTCATGCGCAAGGATGGGAAAGCTAAATAGTATAAAGAAACCGAATCTCCACCAACAGTAAAAGGTACAATACGGTTTCAATAAAATCTTGATAGGTTGGTTTTTTGCTTTGTTTTGTTCTGTTCTTGTGTGGAACCTGCAAGATGGTCCTGAAATTCCTATGTCCTGGTAAAGGACCAAGAAAAGCTGAGACAATAATGATCATAGAGGAGAAATTTACACTCCTAGAAATCAACACTTATATCATAATTGTAATTAAGGTGTTACATCACTGTTAAAATTTTTTTTCTTTAAAAAGATAATGGACCAGTAAAATAGAGGTCCGAAACAGACCCTCCATGTATGGAAATGGTAAGTCGGAGAAAAGCATTTCAAAACCAGTGGAGAAAGGATTAACGCAATTGATACAATGAATTGGTTATCCATATGAAAAAGGTTAAAAATTACACTCTTAGCTTGTCCCATTAACAAAGATAAATACAAGTATAGCAAAGGTCTAAATGTGAAAAGCAAACCATTGCTACTTACAGAAGAAAATAAAGTAAGGTATACTTATGACCTCAGAGTAAGACACAATTTCTTAAACAGGACACCCATAAGCACACACTATGAAGAGAAATATTGATAATATGACTTCGTTATAATTGTTACTATTGGTTCCACAAAGACAGCATAAACAAAGTTCAAAGACCAGTCATAGGTCAATTATACTACAATTGAAAAACAGACAAAGTCACAAAGTAAAAGGTATCTACAACATATATACAGAAAAATGTTTGTTTCCAGAATTAATAGATAATTTCTAAAAGTGAGTAAAAAAAGGGCAAATGACTAAACCAAAAATACACAGTAAATAAGTATACGATTCACAGAAAAATTAACCAGTAAAGAAGAGGGTCGGTTAACAGAGCCTGGACCCTGCTTCCAATTCTGTATCTCCCTCTTTCTCTGCCCCTCCCTCCCAATAATAAACAAACGTTAAAAAATTTTTTTTAAAAAGAAGAAAATAAGCTTTACCCTATTATAATCAGGAATAGATAAATTTAAATTATTAGATACCATTTTACACTGACAAAAGTGTTTACATTTAATTCTACCAAGTATTGGTAAGAGAGGAAAAATCTTACAGAGCTGGTGAGATTATAAATTGGTTACAACCATTTTGCAAAGCAGTTTGGCAGAATCTAGTAATGTTTAAAACGCACATACCCATTGACTCAGCCATTCCATTCGTAGTCTATGGTCTAGAGAAATCCTTACATATATGCAGATGAATGAACATATAAAAACATTTTTGTGACACTGAAATAGTGATAAACTTAAAACAACCTAAGGACGATCAAATCAATAAGAATAAGGTTAATGATATCATAACATAGTCATAGAGTAGAAAAATATACTACAATGATAATAAACAAACAAGCTAATTTATCCACATGGAAAAATACCATGAGTATGAGGTGGGAGTAAATAAATCACAGTTAGGTGCATACAATATATAAAATATATTTACTTTGGCAACTCTTGGTGTGTATTAATAATGCACATACAAAGTAAAAACCCTAAAGTATACAAGGGAAATATAAAACAGATACACATTATGTTATTTTCTATACTTTGTACATTTCCCAATGCATGAAATTGACCAAAAAATAAAGGTATCAGTAGGAATTTGTATTAAACGAGCTAATACAAACGAAGCGATTTTCAACCTCAGTAGTAATCTAAGAAATATAAATTAAATTACACTAAATCAGGCAAATGAGTTATTAAATCGGTAGAGTTTTAAGAAATCATATAATCTAATGTTGGCAAGGATACACATTGTTTTCTGGAAGGCAATATATAACCATATGTATCAGAAATTTTGCCACTGTGTTTATCTTCCTACCTAGATATACCCTCTAGGAAGTTATCCTAAGGCAAGTGTAAAAGAGGTGTGAAAAACTAGCTTAAATGTCCAGTTAGAGGATTGTTTAAGTAAATAATGGTACGTTAAATGGAATATCATTTTGTCATCAAAAATGACAACTGATATTTTGTGCCACGGCGGTTAAAGACTTACAATTAAGAGAGAAAAGTGGGTCGTAAAATAAATGTTTGTTAACTCACTTATATAAAATTACATATATAATCGATACAATATGTTTAAGACTTGATTTAAACTACTGTCAATAGTTTGGTGACCATCTCATGGGGATGGGTTTCAGGTAATATTTTTTTCTTTCTTTATACTTTATACAGTACAAGTTAAAAATTTTAATACAAGTTTCTAACCCTCAACCGTTTCACAAAAAAGCAACAATAGAGAAAACACGAGTGTACACAGTGTAGACAATAGAAATCTAGATGATAAATGACATCTGGTTTTCCTTCTTTTGCTTCTCTGTATTTGCTCATTTATCCACAACAGAATAAATAATCATTCATCCAAAATAATGCTAAATGTTCATTTTTACAATTTGAGTACATTTGGGGATTTAGTGAGAGCTAAATTATTAAGGTTTTACTAATAGAACTTTTGCTCCAAAGCAGATTTGGAAAAGGTGACTTTGAAGAGATACCTTTCATATCCTCTCTCTTGGTTGGCCTTTGGGTCTTCTTCCTTATCAGTTACCACTAAACTAGGCTCTGTTTAGTCTTTCAATTTCTCAATCTCTCTCTCTTCTCATTGCTCTGTTATTTCAAAGGGGCTGGTGTGCTGATTTAAGAACACGAAAATCAGCTCATTCTCTCTCTTTTTAAAAATGTATCTATTTAAATTCAAGTTAGTGAATATACAGTGTAGTATTGGTTTCAGGAGTAGAACCCAGTGATTCATCACTTACATATGACACCCAGTGCTCATCCCAACAAGTGTCCATCACCCATTTAGCCCATCCCCCCATCCCATTCTCTTTTCTTAAGCGGACAAATTCTACAGTCCCTGCTACTCTTCCTCCTTTCTTTTCTCCACCTGTAAACCCTCCCTTTATGCCATTGCCAGCCTTGGTCAATGACACCTCAATGCGACTCATCTGAAAAACACTAACCTTTTGCTTCTGTCTCTCTTCCTATGCTAAATTATGTTCTACCTGAGATTAGGAATCTTGTCTAATTTACCCACCATCCCCAGGCCTAGCACAGTGCCTGATCCATCAGGGAAGTTCATATATGGCACCATCTAAGTTTCTCGTACCTTAGCCAGGAGAATTTCCATTCTCATTCACCAGTGGCGATTTAATGTTGCAACAGTCTTCTGTGGGCAGAGTGTAATGACTATCTTAAAATATAACACATGGTATTTTAATGATTTTATTGGCATGGATTTCAGTATTTGTAAATTAGGACTGTATCTGATATGTGTATTCCTTTCAGATCAATGAATCAGGGCTTTCTTTTTGCATGTTGCATCTAGTCCTAAGTAATGTAGACTTAATTTATTTTGGTTTTGCACACATTCCAGCAACATCTCTCAGAAAGTCATTTTACGTGAATATATCCAGCATCTGTTGCTTAACTCTGTATTCTAGTCAATTACAATTATTATTAGGAAGTAATTCATTGGGTTTGGGAGGGAAGGTTATTGGTTGTTTGTAAAGTTTATTTTGAGAGAGAGAGACGGTACAAGCAGGGGAGGGGCAGAGAGAGATGGAGAGAGAGAATTCCAAGCAGGCTCTGCACCGTCAGCACAGAGCTCAGTGTGGGGCTCGAACTCAGGAACTGTGAGATCCTGACCTAAGCCGAAATCAAGAGTCAGATGCTTAATCGCCTGAGCCACCCAGGTGCCCCAGGAAGCAATTCATTGTTAAATTTAACAGTTAACATTTGATACCCAGGCCTGCAGTGTACTGAGCAGTTTCAATTATTCCATTATTTAACATAATCACTACTCTTTCCTCTTTTTTTTTAATTTTAAAAATCTTTATTTAATCTTTAGAGAGAGAGAGAGAGAGACACACAGTGGGAACTGGGGAGGAACAGAGAAAGAGAGGGAGACACAGAACATGAAGCAGGCTCCAGGTTCCAAGCTGCCAGCACAGAGCCTGACGTGGGGCTTGAACCACGAACCGTGAGTTCATGACCTGAGCCAAAGTCAGAGGCTCAACCTACTGAGCCACCCAGGCGCCCCTACTTCTCTTTCCTCTTTAGAGATAAGACATCAACAAATTAAGCAACTTGCCTGAGTTTACCTAGCTGGCAAAGGAAGGACCAAAATTCAAGTCAGAATCTTTTGAATTTAAGTCTCGTCCTCCTCCCATACAGAATTCATCCATTCAGTGAATATTTAATGAGCGCCTATACACATAAAAACCTGGCCTAGGTGCTGCGGATACAAATGAAAGCAAAACAGAACTTAGTCTCGTAGAGCTCAGGAATAACCAGAGAAACCAATTAATTATTGAATTACTATTGTGATAAGAGTCATGAAGGTACTAACATCCGGGAAAGAGCCAAGTACATATTTGAGTGCCTTGCTAAAGCCTCCCTTTAAATTCCTGGTTAAGTGCTAACCTCGTGCCAGGTGCCGTTCCAGGCACTTTACACGTACCACTGCATTGAATCCTTCCTCGGAGGTGGAGTCTACCTTTACTATTCCCATTGCACAGACGAGGAAACCGAGGTAGAGAGAATGTGTAACTGTCCACAGCCACACACCTCAGAGCTGCCTTTTGTTTCTGGTTGGCTTCCGAATTGATTCTGAGAGAACGCACCCGGTCGCAAGCTCTTGCCTTAACTTCTCGTGCAGAACGGCTATTTAAACAACAAAACTGCTCAAAGATAAACGTAGATCACGAGACCCAGAAAATACCGGTTTCTGCGGTTATTTACACACGAACCTACTTCGCCATCTAGAGCGTCATACTTGGATTGTCACCACTGGCCTCCCTGATGATGGGGGTTGCTAACTCAGAGGTAAAAACCGAACCCCGCCAGGCCCTGAGCAGAGGGGCTGGAGTGCCCACCTCTTTTGTTGTCGTTTTGGTCTGGGTAGCGTTATTTGTTTTCAGGGAACGAGCACACGGAGAAGAGAGATAGCCAAAATAAAGGGAACCGGTCACCGGTGTTGGCCGGTTCACAAAACAGACGAGGAGCGGGACACCGGCAGAGCCCAAGCCTCAGCGGCCCTGTCCCTTGGCTCAGTCGCCTGGCCTCCATTCGAGTCCAATTGCTTAATTTTCTACACGCCCCACGAAAGGCAATTCCCATGCTGCTCTGTGTCTTCTTTATATTTCTCCGTAATGCCGTCTCTGGCTGTTTAACTGCAGTGGGCTTTATGATAAGAGTTGTTGTTTGTTTTTTTCTTCCTTGGCAGTAGGCAAAGACTTCATTTTAAAAGACACACTCGAACTCCACCAGCCCTGAACGACTTACACAGAAAGCAGGGTGTTTTCCAGGCTTGTTTTTGAAATATTACAATTTTTTTATTAGGCAATTTTATCATTGTTATAAATAAGTAATTGTACTGGGGAGAAGGGATAATCCTTATTTAATTAAATTCATCTATACTCCCAGGTTGGCAGCAAGAAGACATATGTGAGACTAATACCCACAGCCTGCCTCTTTGCATGTGCAATTAAAAATTCACTCTACAGTAGCTCTGGCAGTTTAGTGTTGCTTTTGGCATTTACAAATTCTTTTATTTTGTGACTTTTTTTTTTTTACCATACACATATGCTGGAGCAGATGTTGCTTATTTGTTGTTTATTCAAATCTGTAGGCTCTGGCAGCTAACTCCATTGTTCTGTAATGAAGCTTTATTCACTGTCCTGTATTAGGACCCAGCGCCTGCACGAGAGACTGCCTTAGTTCCCAGTAGGACGCCACAGTTATTGCCCTTGTAGTTGGCTGTTTATAGTTGGAAGCTTGCGCTGGGGGAGAAAACCACCACAACAAAGAGCTGGGTGGTTACGGTTGGGGTGAGTGGGAGGGGACAGGCAGGAAGGTCGCCCGTGTTCCTGCCCGGTGGCCTCGGCCGGGCATCCGGACTCTGCTGCTGTGGGGATTTGGCGTCTGAAGCTGGGAAGCCTTTCCTTCTCGCTCATTCTCTTCTTTCACTTTCCTTGTCTCTTTCTCGTTATTTAATTCGTTCGCAAGCAGGGGTGTCTACGGCCACTCCCCGCCCCCGCCCCACCCCACTCCCTTATTTGAGGGCACCCATGGATTCCTTGACAGCCACCTTTAGCCAGAGGAGCTCTGTCCGGGGCCAGACCGTTTCTTCCGTGTATCACCCCCTCGTCGCATCGTTCCTCTTGCACATACTGTTCTGGCTGCCCATGTCTTGGGGACAGCCACACTTCATAAAGTCGAGAATGTCAGGTCCACGTTGACCAAAATAAAGACCTGCTGATCCTTAGAGCTCCAGTGCCAATCTCGCCTTCTGGAAAACCCCTGTCTTGGCCAGGAGGCAATCAATCAGAGATGTAACCACCTCCATCTGGCACATTATGACACGGAACCTCACTATTAACACATTTGTGATTCATCTTGTCCCAAGGAGCGGTGCCAGGGATCAAACCACATCCTCCCTCCCCGTGGCAGCTGGGAGCACTCTAGCTTCCCAGCATGCGGAGTTAACACATTGGCTCCTGTGACATCGCGAGTAACAATTCTTTTAATTATCACACCTTCCCTCCCCCTCCCCACCCACTCCACAGACATTTTGGCACCATGGGGATATTTTGCAGCCGGCAATCAGTACTTCTCTTAATTGACTGAGTGTGTTCCAATCGCGTGAAGCCTGGTATTATCCACTGTGAAGTGAAAGGGGCAGTTGCTTGATGCTAAGTTCTGTAGATACAACACCCTACACGTGTTTGGTAGCTTTTTCCTCCATAAGGATGCTGTAGTGTTTATTCACAAATTTTTGAAATTATTCCTCTTCATTGTCTATACATACACATGTGAATCTCCCTAGGATTGAATTCAAGGACTGTCTGAATCAGGCCCCAGTCCGTCCTGGCCGCCTCGCTTCCTCTCCCCTAGCCTGCCCTGCATATGTTGGGGTGCTCAGTGTCCTCCATCACTCCCTACTTTTATGTCTCCGTAATACATTGCCGCTTTTTCACAGAATCTACTTCCAATCTCCTTTTCCGCGTGCCAAATGTCACCCATCCTTCAGTGTCTCAGTTCGGTTATTATTCTTCTATCACTTCCTCCGAGAACCCTGTTCCCTGGGGATACACCTTCAGCGCTCCCATAAATTTTGACATATGCCTTTACCCCAGGCCTTCACGCGGTCCGCCTTGAATTATAATCAGCCGGCGTAAGACATTAGTCCCTAACTAGATTGTTACTTCTTTTAAGGATTTGTTCCATGCATCGTCATAGCAAGGGTTGGCATCTCATCTACAGAGGGGTTAGCATGGGGGTTGGGTTTACGGATCAAGAATAAATCTTCATTGAGCATTCCGCATGCTGGGCACTCTGCAAATCACTTTATGTTCCTCATTTATCCTCAAAACAACAACCCTATCAATCCAAAAGTGGATTTTACTCCCATTTTATAGATGACAAAACTGAGACTCAGAGAGGATAAGTAATTTGGATCAAACTAACACAGCTAGTGAGTGGCCGAGCTAGAATTCACAGCTCTGTCTGATGCCAAGCTTTTGTTCTTGCTGAAACACCCTCCTATTTTCCTAGTAAAATTTGAACGTTGTTACGTTCAAATAGCCAAGATACCACCATAATTTAAAAATGTAGGTAAAATTAGAGTCATCTTTCAACAGAGAAAACACTGCAGTATTTCTAAGGAAATATTAAAGTCAAAGTATATTAATATAGTTGAAGTCATCCACACCAAAGAAAGGGGAGCAAACTGAAGTTTATGACTTACCCAATCTGAATTTATTTAAATTCAGACTTAACACATAATAATTATTATTATGCTATTAATATTATAGTATTATTATTCAAATCCCCACAGAACTATGCTAGATATGAAAATAAAAAGAACCCTACCCTGCCATGCCCTTATAAAAATTTTTTGTTTCATAAGAGATAGGTTTCAGAGTTTTTTCAGAAGATAGTTTATGTCAGATATGAAACCAAGAATGCTTTATTTCATTTTAGCCTGAGCGATTGTTTGTGTAGGGGGTTAGAAAGTCAATCTCTCACTGGTCTTTTCGATCCTGGATGGGAGAGTATGAAAGGAAGGGAGGATGCGGCCAAGGTCGTTGATGGAAGCCACCAAAGAGGAAGCCAACGCATTTCGAATGCCATTTATCCTGTGTTTTATCCCCTATTCTTGCCCCTGCTCAGCCCTCCCGCTCCCCCCACCCCACTTGTTTCTATGACCCTTTGATAACTGGCCAAATGCTGGTATAAAACCTTTCAAGGTGAAACAAGGCCATTAATTAACAAGGCCATCAATCAAGAAACTAGGACCATTAATTAGAAAGGTTTTTTTTGCCAGAAGTCCCAAGTAATGTGAAGTAGTATGAACATCAGTGGCTCGGGAAAGCACAACGGGGAAATCTTAGCTTCCCAGCTCCTTTTCCAGTATCTGTCAGAAGGAAGTTCCCAGCTCTGGTCTGGTGTCGCAAACTTCACCCTGTATGAGAAGCACGAGGCTCTAGAAAAGGTCGAGCAAACATGGGATCCCAATGGGAGGAGAACAGGGTGCTAGAAGAGCCTTTGAGCGTTAGGGTTTTTCCTCCCATAACTGATCTTATTCTGGTTGTTCTCCTCACCTCAGGAAAGGAGTTGGTATTTCCCCCTCCCAGCCTCAGCCTTCCCTGGGCGAGTTGAAGCCAGAGGTACGGCTCATTCTTCTTCCTGGGAAGAGAGGGTAGAGGGAGGCGCAGAGCCAGAGCAGCTGAGATTTTGATTGGTCTCTCCCGCTGCCAGCTCTCGTTGGCTTCTGGTGCCCACACAGACGTCAACCATCATATCTGACATGGTCTATTTCCTGCAGCATGTGCAATTTGCCCACCTGCGTGGCAATCACACAGGTTTAACCTTGATCGGGGTCTGATGCATCCACCAATAGGCTTTAAAATGTATTTTATAAAATACGACATGGTACAAACCTGTAGATGCTCTATTTTCATTAAGTGACTTTCTTTTAAAAATGGATTGAGTTGGTCTCTGGGAACTTTCAAAGTTTGTTTGTTTGTTTTAATCATTATTGTTCCTATTATATTAATAGATAATATTGACAGTATAAATTCTGAGAAATAAGACTATTTCAGACACCAGTATTTCTTCTTTGTTAACTGGAAAGAGAACAAATTATTATTTCCTTGTAGTCTGAAGTCCCTGACATGCATACCCTGGCAACCTAGTGTCTAGAGTCAGACTTGACACCTATTAGAAGCTCAAAACTGTTCAATGGGTCCCCAAAGATTTCTCAGGAGCTGTACTTCTGCCTGTGATAAACAGACAATCAAGCTCCTCCCTAAATGTCGACAAGATAGACGGAAAGTCATAACGGCCAACCCCCTGAGCTTAAGTGAAATCAAGGTCACACCAATAAAACACTGCAAACATAATGTAATCCAGTATCATAGATTTCTGTTGAACTGACTTGATATGGAGAAAGAGCTTTGAATTTAGAGGAAAAACAAAAGATTCTTTTGTGTCCCTCGGACTATCATTTTCAAATATTTATATCAAATATTGTAGTGACTGAGGAGTTCATCAGGGAAATTGAAGAAACTGAAGGCTTACATGGAGATACTGAATAAAAGATATGGACCAAGGTATTTCTGGAAAAGCATTTTTTTTTGTTTATTTTCCTGTGGGTATAGTGCCAACTCTTTCCACAGTTTCCAATACCTTCTCAATATATATATACGTGTATGTATATATATATATATATATTTTTTTTTTTTACAAAGTAACTTTTAATATCATGTGAGTTAGCAAATCTAATAATTTCAGTTTATTCTTGGCATCTATTCTTAGGGTAATTTTCATTCTTTTCTCTGGATGGGATGATTTCTAAGCCTGCTATGAAGCAGTCAATCTTGTTTTTTTTTTTTCCTTTGTCTTTTTCTTGAGTTAGAAGAGATCATGTCTTCTCCCTTTGAATTCTCTTTTTTTTTTTTTTTGCTCATAAAATATCCTCCAGTGATCTCATTAGGAAAAATTAGGAAAAAAGGATGCAGAATCAGAGAACAAAAGCTCTGCCATCAGCATGCCTTTCCCATTAGTTAGATGGTGGTCTTTTAATGCCTGCTGTATAGCTGTCATTTTAGAACATCTTGGTAACACCACTTTGGAAATTCCCTTGGATTTTATCTTTGTTGGATAGCCAGATTTTTGTTTTTGTTTTTGTTTGTTACTTCTCCGTCTCGATGGATGCCTTCACTTTGGTGAAAGGATATCTCTAGTAGCTTCCTAAGAAGTATGTAAAAAAGTATAAATTTCTTAAGAGGTTGTGTATCTTAAAATGTCTCTATCCCGCCTTCACACTTGATGGATAAGTTGGCTCAGCATCAAATTCTACCTTCATTTCCTGCAGAATTCTGAAGGCTTTGCTCCTTTGTTTTCTTGAGTCTGGGCATCATGCTATTGAGAAGTGTAAAGCCGAGGTGAGCACTGTGTTATTTTTCTCTCTTGTTACAAGTGTGAAGATTTTCTCATTGTCACTAGTATTCTGAAATTTCATAATGAAAATTGTGGGCCTATTTCTATCCTTCAGACTGGGTGTTCATGGTCCATTTCAATCACAAATACATGCCCTTCAATTTCAAATTTTATTCGTCAATATTTTTAACACCTTTTTTTCTCTTTCTGAAAATTCTATAATTCACTTATTGGCACTAATGAACTAGTTTTCTACTTCTCTCAAGTTAGCTCTCCTGTTTTCCTTTCCTAAAACAATTGGATTGAACCTTTGTTGGATCCCCTGTTTGGGGAATACTTCTCTGCTCTGCCTTACAGATGCCTTCACTTCGACGGAGGAATATCTCCAGTAGCTTCCCAAGGAGTATGCTGTTCTTAAAACTAGGTGTTTTCATCTCCTTCTAGTTCTGCCCTCATGCATTTTTATTTGTTCTTCCATTTCTTCTTTATAATAACTTTATTGAGGTACAATTTACATACTATAAAATTCACTCTTAGAATGTGTACCAATTCAGAGATTTTTAATGTATTCACTACAAAATACACTAAATGTAGTACACAGTCATGTAACTATCATTGCTAATTTTAGAAGACTTTCATCACCCTAAAAATAAGCCCCACACCTGTTGTCACTCACTTCTTCATTTCTAATGCCCTCTCTGTCCCTATGACAATGGCTAATCTACTTTTTGTTTCAATGTCTATTCTGGCCGCTTCTCGTCAGTGGAATTGTACAATTTGCAGTCTCCTGTGAATGGCTTCTTTCAATTACCATAATATTTTTGAGAGTCATCTGTATTGTAGCATGTATCCATACTTTATCTCTTTTTCTATTGATGAATAATATTCTATTTTATGGATATACCACATTTCATTTATCCATTCATCAGTTGATAGACATACGGGTAGTTTCCACATTTTGACTCTTGTGAATAATGCTTCTTTGAACATTTATGTATAAGTTTTTGCGTAGACATACATTTTTATTCCTCTTGGGTGTATACTTTAGGGGAGATTGCTGGGTCATACTGTTTAACCTTTTAAACCATGTCGAATTGTTTTCCAAAGCAGCTATGCCATTTTACATTCCTACCAAAGAGTTGCCATGCAGGTCACATAGTGACAGTGCTTCCAGAATGGGGCTTTTTTAGGACTTTCACATCTTTCTGCTTCCTCCAATAACTGCTGGGGCTGTTGCATTTCACAGCTATCATTGTTCCAAGGTGCCGGGGCAAGGATATGGGATTCAGGAAATGTAAGATGCCACAAAGTTCACTGTTCTTATTTATATCCACCTGCTTTTTTTCTCTTAATTTTTTTAACATTTATTTATTTTTGAGAGACAGAGAGACAGAGTGTGAGCGGGGGTTGGGGCAGAGAGAGAGTGAGACGCAGAATCTGAAGCAAGCTCCAGGCTCTGAGCTGTCAGCACAGAGCCCAACACAGGGCTCAAACTCATGAACCGCAAGATCATGACATGAACCAAAGCTGGTCACTCAACTGACTGAGCCAATCAGGTGCCCCCAGCGACTTTTTTCTTAAATATATGTTCCTTAGATTGTTACAGGACTTTGGTTAATTCTAGAGTTCTGAAAGAGTTCATTTTGACAATTCTTACCAGTGTTCTTGTTGTTTTTATGGACCAGTAGGGTTTGGAGGTTATTTTTCCACTATCCTAGAAGTACCTCTCTCCCTGTATGTCTTTGTAATAAAACACATTTCTTTACTGTAGCTTTAGTAGGATACTTGCAAGAAAAAATTCTGTGTTCATTCTAACATTTTGGTCCAGACCCTACATTTGTGTTATTATTCAGAAACAATGGATTTTAAAATTTCCACTAGTAGTATATCAGGTAGTAAGACACACCAGAAGGAAAGTTATTCTTGGTTAAGGCCACCTTTCTTTTAAATTCCCATATGATCAGCAGTCTGTTTTGTTTCAGTCTGAAACCAGATCCAGCGGTTCTGTTTATATTTATGTTGTATACCCAATAACACTCTGGACATTCCTGAATTTAAGAAACGGCTCCTCAGAAATGCAGATATCATTTGGAACTATTTATTGCTCTTTGTACAGCATAAGGACATTAAGTTACACTCGTGTCATTCTTGTCATTAATAAGAGCTTCAATATTTTCTAGCTCATATGCTTTTTTCCTCACAGTCACCTGTGCAATAGCTCAAGCCGTCAGGCTTATTACCTTTGTTAGATGTTGGATGTTGGCTCAGAGGAGTTAAGTAACTTACCAGAGAACAACCTGTTAGTATGTCCCAAGGTTAGGACTTGAATCCAGGTCACCTATATTAAAGTTTAGAGGCCTCTTCACTATACCATCCAGGGGCCTGGATCCTAGGTCCCATGAGGTTTTTGATTGCTGTTTAGTACAAACCATCTGATGCTTACAATACCTATACAATGTCCGAGATTTTCTCAAGCATCTAAATAAGGGGGCTGGGGAGGTGAGTCCATGAATGTTTCCAATAAATTATGCTTTACAAGGGAGAGCTGGAGCTAAATTACGCCTTTGCTTTTGGAGGGGAGGAGGGTGTAGACGGGACTATGAGACTTAACTTGAGGTCATCAGCTCATCTGAAAACTAATTCTGCATGCAGGTCTTCGGATTTGTATTTTTTCTAGTAACTTAACAAATATTTACTAAGCATCCATAATGTGTCCAGAGCTATAAATAACACTGACAAAGCTTCTACAAAAAGAAAAGGTGACATACAAAGTAATAGGAATATATTCTTCATGACTATAGTGATTTTCTCTGTTTTGTTCAATACTGTATGCCCAGATCCTTAGAACATATTCAGATCTTGGTACATAATTGCTGTTCAATAAATATTTATGGAATTTATTAATTCACAAGATAATTTCAGATATTTTGAAAGGTTAAGAAAAGATAAAATGGGGTAGCGTAGCACAGAGTGTCTGGGCACAGGGAGCTATATTATACTGGGTAATTAAAGAAGGTTTTCTGCAGAGACAGTATCAGACACCCTTGTCATCTGATTTGAGAGCAAGTCATGGCTTATATTTTGAAACCTACTTCAGAAGGAACCACTGAGAAAACTCCCGACTTAGCAGCTATGTTTATGCTTTCAGGTCACAAGGACTCCTGAAATGTCCTTTCTTGTTCCCTGGAGTAGGATGGCAGGGGTGGATGCCAGACACACTGGGGTCCATTGCTAATATTTTCCACCTGCCAAGGGACTCAATGGACATTTCCTTTGAGCTATAAGCTGTAGGCTTGAGAATGTAATTAAATTCGGATGAACTTTATACTAATTTTTTAAAGGCGGATAAGATGGCTTCTGGGACATATATATTGATTAGCAAAATGGTAGAAGTTACCATAATCCAGAATTCACCCTTAGAAAACAAAGCGATGAAGGGTCATTAAACACATACTGCCAATATATTCTCATTTCTTCTTCAGGCATGAATACAGTACTAACGGGAGAAAAACCAAAGATTTGATATGTGTAGGTTAATGGAAAAAGGACCAATCACATGTATTATCTGTGTGAACTGTAGTAAGTTATTTGAGGCCCACGAACCTCAATGTTTCCATTTTCGCGATGGGTGTGATGAAATTTACCCAAGTTGGGGTTGTAAGTTTGAAGGACAACATGTACAGAACATCACAAGCAATAATGGCAAACGGTGAATGGTAGCCATCAGGACTACAAACGGTGAATGGTAGCCATCAGGACTACTGTTATCACGAAGGATTCATCTCACGGGTCCTTTGCAAATCCTTTTCTGTCATTTCCAGGGACAAAGATACAAAGACATGATCAGCGATTATCAGTGTATTGTCCTTAGTACTCGTTTAAGGAAAATGAAACCTTAAATTTAAAAAAAAATGGAAATCCTTTCTCTAATTCTTAGGAGTAAAGCATGTGTAATTACATACACTTTAATTGTCAGGTATGATCAAGACTATTGCTAGTAATATACGAGGTATTGAAGGAAGGACTAATGCAAGTAGTGTGGTAAAGTTTACTGAGAATTCTAAGTCAGTCTTCTGTTAAGGGGCCTGGCTGCTCGACAATGCTTTGAAAGCATGACAAGATACCTACTCTCCATAGAACATGTAAATGGTTGGAATTCTTGCCATTTTCAAGAATTGTGGTTTGTTATCCGTATCGTAATAATAGCATCTTTAATTGATCATGGCTTTCTATTGTGACTTTTCTTGATTTTTTAAAATGTACATCATTATTTATATTTCTTTATTTATCATATTTATGGTTAGCCCGTCGGGGCCTAGAGATGATTATTTACATACCTGGGCTTTTGGCTTTCAATCGTTAGATTTTTTTTATTTAAATAATTTATTTTCAAATTGGTTTCCATATAACACCCAGTGTTAGTTAGATTTTTTTAACACGTAGGTTCCAGAGTTCACTCATGAATCATCGCTACCATTTGTCTTAGACACTGACCTTGGGGAAAGGTTTGTATGAGAGTGATTTATTAGAAAGTATTCCCAGAAAAACAAACAAACAAACAAGCAAACATAGGGGGACCGAGGAGCGGGACCGTGAAGAGAAGGAGGTGATATACTTTTTAACGTGCCCTTCCACATAGCAACAAGGGTCTAATTTTTTCATCATCTCGTTGATTCCACAGGCACTATCTGTTATTTTAGCTCTGAAAATAGCTAGTACCTTAAATCACACAGTTCATTCCCCAGGTAACTGGAAGAATAGTTTTCAATGGCTTTTTGCTGATTTCCTCTGTGCCCGAAGCAAGAAACAGCATGAGGAGTATGCACAAGTGAATGAGACAAAACACACAAGACCAAAAAGGTTTCTAAAACGCACA
Source organism: Paguma larvata (assembly GCA_030068075.1). Taxonomy (NCBI): domain Eukaryota; kingdom Metazoa; phylum Chordata; class Mammalia; order Carnivora; family Viverridae; genus Paguma; species Paguma larvata. Next base: position 58,700,647 of record CM057834.1, read on the forward strand.
TGCTGGCAGCGTGAAAGCATTAGCTTGTCTTTCAAACAATTGTCAGACTCCCAAACCTCTCCTGCCTTCCTTTTCCTTTCCAAACCTGAGCATTTGTCAATGGAGTGATTTTAATCTTGGTGCTTTGCATATATGGTGGGGTTGTCCTGGTCATATACCAACCAGTCTAGGTATTTGTATCCTCTCTTCCTCAAGCCTCCTGTTGCCGATATTCTGAGTGGCATTCTTCTTTCCTTTTTAACCGACTGCTCGGGGGCACCACTGTGAGGCGGTAAACGGCTGGACGGAGTTGCCCCAGAGATGGTTGCACATCAGGGGTAGGTGCCCCATCCTGGTACAATTTGTCCAGCAACTTGTTCAACATTCAAAACTTTTGGCATCTTTCAGGAAGAAAAGCCTAGAGAAGAGAAGATCTTATGATTATTCCCAAACCCTCAGCAGATGTGAAGCATTGCTCTCCTTAGGATGGACAGAACACCAGCATAAAAAATGATAGACCAGGGGAACCTGGGTGGCTCAGTCAGTTGGGCGGCCGACTTCAGCTCAGGTCATGATCTTGAGGTCTGTGAGTTTGAGCCCCACGTCAGGCTCTGTGCTGACGGCTCAGAGCCTGGAGCCTGCTTCCAATTCTGTGTCTCCCTCTCTCTCTGCCCTTCCCCTGTTCACGCTGTGCCTCTATGTCTCTCAAAAATAAATAAACATTAAAAAGAAATTTTAAAAAAAGTGATAGACCTTTACAGAGAGGGTGATTCACGTAAAGGGGTTTCTCAATATGAGGTATTCATTGATAACCTATAATAATAATAGCCTTACGTTTAGGTTTACCCACAGGTAATCATACCTCTGTGCAGTATTAGGCATTTCTAAGTTAAGCAAGAGGGGCATTAAAATAGCAACCAAGGGGCGCCTGGGTGGCTCCATTGGTTGAGCGTCTGACTTCAGCCTAGGTCATGATCTCACAGTTCATGGGTTCGAGACCCATGTTAGGCTCTGTGCTGACAGCTCACAGCCTGAAGCCTGCTTCGGATTCTGTGTCTCCTTCTCTCTCTGCCCCTCCCCCACTCACACTCTATCTCTTTCTCTCAAAATAAATAAACATTAAAAAAAAAAAAAATAGCCGAAGGGAGCCAAAGAAGGCCGGAAGCAGATTTTCAGAAACTTGCCTTCCTTGATTGGGTTACAGTGTAGAACACCATCATTATAGATGAGGGTTAAGACTTACCTACAATTATTTCTATTTTGTGAATGAGAAAATCGATACTCGTAAAACTTAAGTAACTTGCTCAAGTTCACCCAGCTGGCAAGTGTTGGCATCAGGACAGAGCCCAGAACGCTCTGGCTCCAAATGGCATGCTCTGCCCAGATTCGGTGCTCTAAATAACTTTATTATAAAACGTGCCTTGCTGATGCAGACTGCTTTCTAGCAGAAGCCAGATGGGTGAGACGGTTTGTCCCACATTTCACAGGGGGTGGGTGGCACAAAGCATTTCAGGGTTCACTCTATACAACCTGATGGCCCATCACCTTATATATAGTATGTCTGAGAGAGGAAATCCCTCCCGCTCCGTCTCTGTCTTTACCTTTGTCTTCTTCCAATTTCTTTATTTCTTTATTTTTTTAATGTTTTTACTTATTTTTGAGAGAGACAGACAGAGTACTAGTGAGGGAGGGACAGAGAGAGAGGGAGACACAGAATCTGAACCAGACTCCAGGCTCCGAGCTGTCAGCACAGAGCCTGGTGCAGGGTTTGAACTCGTCAACTGCAAGATCATGTCCTGAGCTGAAGTCAGACGCTCAACCGACTGAGCCACCCAGGCGCCTCTGTCTTCTTTCAATTTCTAAAGTATACTCATGCTATCTTTAACTTGTATATAAGATTCTATTAGTTTTTAAAAATAGATTTAGTCCCCTCTCCTTTTCTTGGTCTGTAAATACATGCGAGGCACTCTTTCTCCATCTCCAGAGGCTTTAGTGAACCATGTTGAGCCAATATATATACTTATGTTAGATTCTCAGGGGTGGGATTGGGGTTATGGTTATTTTCAGGCAATCGCACTTTTGTCATTGTAAAATAAAGGCTTAATGACTACATTTCTAGGCCAACCCTCATACTTTATATATGAAGAAAGAAAGGCCCCTGAGGTTAGTAATTTGCTCCAAGTGCCAGTGATAATTAGTGCCAAATCCAGACCCAAGATTCAGTTTTGAATCTTTAATTCTGATTATTTTTTTATTAATGCATTCTCTATGTAACATGGTCCTAATTTATTCTTTGTTTACACCATATGGGTAAACCTAAGTTTAAGCAGGTAAATTCACTATACCACAGCATTCTGACGTCAGGGATGATGTCTGATTTCTCTTCAGTCCCGAAAATTTCCCTTAGTGACTGGCACATGGCCAACACTCAAAAATATGTATGTTGAAGAAACAGATGACCAAAGAGGTTTTTAAATAAAACATGTTCTTAAAAACATTTAAAAAAAATCAGAGTAAGCTTTTCTTAGAATGTCTTTTTTTCCTTTATGAAAAAACCAGCATATTTTATTGATTTTTATTTTATTTGTTTAACATTTTTTTAATTGAAATTCAAGCTAGTTAACATACAGTGCAGTCTTGGCTTCAGGACTAGAACCCAGTGATTCATCTGTTACATATGACCCCCAGGGCTCATCTTGAAAAGTGCCCTCCTTACAGCCCATCCCCCATTTAACCCATCGCCCCACCCTTGTCCCCCTCCAACAACCCTCAGTTTGTTCTTTGTATTTAAGAGTCTCATGTGGTTTGCCTCCCTCTCTGTTTTAACGTTATTTTTCCTTCCCTTCCCCTATGTTCATGGGTTGAGTTTCTCAAATTCCACATAAAAGTGAAATCGCTTTTTGAAGTTTTAAAAAGTGATATCTTCTGAAAAATCATTTCCTTTTTAAAGTTATGTTATAAATGCTTTGTCAAAGTAAAATGATCTCATCCAAAATTAAAACACTATATTTCAGATTCAGCTACATTAAATGTTAATAAGAAGGTTCTTTATTTACAGGTATTTAATGATGATTTAAAAAAAAAAAAACCTTCAAGAAACTTTGCTAAGACTTCTTTATCTATGTATGGCTCAATCTGTGATTTTTCTAGTGTTAAAAGGAACCCAAGTTGATTCTAAAATCAAAGAACAGACAGAAGTTCAAGTGGGTTGCAGTCTTGGCAAAAACATGTTCTACCAAGAAAAAAAAAAAAAAGAATTCAGCCTCCAAATGTTACTGTGCTTGCATCTTCTGGTTTTCTTCTTGTATGAGCAAAGTCCAGGAAAGAGAATCGTAGCATCACATAAAGCAATGAAGTATATTCTATGTGGCTAAAGATATAAAAATTGCTCGTTTGAAATTAGACCAACTGTATAACTCCTTCAGAAAAGTCAATTTGCAACTGGACACCCTATCACCACAAGTATACTTTAAGTTTGGGTGTGTAACCTTATGTTCCTGAACTGCCATGAATAACATTTATTTTATTTTATTTTATTTTATTTTATTTTATTTTATTTTATTTTATGTTTATTTATTTATTTTGAGAGAGACAGAGAGACCATGAGGCAGTGAGGGGCAGAGAGAGGGAGAGAGAGAGAATCCGAAGCACGCTCCACACTGTCAGCACAGAGCTCACTGTAACGCTCAAACCCATTAGCTGTGAGATCATGACCTGAGCCAAAACCAAGAGTTAGACACTTAACCGACAGAACCACCCAGGCTCTCCTGCCATGAATAACATTTTAAATTTCCCTAATTAGCCTAATTGCTTAAATAGCACCTAATCTGATACTAGTAGGTAGAAATAAATTTTTTCTAACATGTTTTGTTTGTATTTTACTATTTACAGATCTGTGGTTGTCCTTTTCTTTTGTTATCATGTTTCCCTTTGCTATCATGAGTATCCCAAAGATGGATACCACAGCTTAATTTTAGTTCCCCCCTGTAGTAGTTATTCAAGGTTTCTCTTCTGAATAGTTTTTAGCATTTAAATCCAACAGTTTTCTCATGTCCATGAAACCATGCTCTGTCAGAGAAGATAGTGCTGTTGGGGTCTCAGGTAAAGGCTCTTTGTTTTAAATGTGCCCCAAAACTCTTGTTATAAGACAGTTTATTCTTTGTAAGGGCCACTGACATCCTCAAAGTTCATTCTCAGAACATTAGACTGTGAACTTCTGGAAAGGAGAGGGATGTTCTTATTCACCGTGTATCCCCTGAATCTAGGACACTGTCTAACACACAGTAAGCACTCAATAGATAAATATTTGTGGGATGAATGAATAAATACAGCAAACTTCTAGAAGGTAGCTAATCATCAGTTTTAAGATTATTTTATTGCTTAGGAGGATACCTTGTGAATTGTGTGTTTCAAAGAAAACCCATGTTGGGAAAGATGTCCCAAGATATTTTTTATTGCCATCGAATTAAATAGAAAAGCATTCTTAGCATTTTTCTTTAGCATCTATTCTATCCTTAATCTGTGACTTGTCCAGTAGACAAGCTCCTCAAAGGCTGGGCTGCATCTTTCATTTCTCCTCAATGTCCATCTGGTGCCTGGCACAGAGTAGCCAATCATTAAATAGTTGTTGTAAATGAATGGAATATATATGAAATAATTTTATCAGAATTTAAAATGACATGGTAGCAGTAAAAACAAACAAACAAGCAAACAAAAACAAAACAAAAAAAAACATTAGTGGTGCAAAAAAGAAAAAAAGAGAAAAGAATAAGCTGACATGGAAGATGCTCTTTAGAGAATCATCAGCATAAGCAGGACAAAGAGAAGAAAGTGAGTAAATTGTAAATATGACAGATATGGAAGACAATGCCCAATCCTCTGTTCATCTTTTCTCCAAGCTTGAATGAGTTGAGGTCCCTAAAAACCCAAACCTCTTCTTTATTAAAAAGCATATTAATCAGAATTAACATGAAAGGATACAATGCTATGAGAAAATTGATCATGGCAAGGCATTTTTAGTGGTCTAGTTGGTTGTACTGGGGATATCACTCAAACAGGAAAGAGAAAGCATATTCAAAGGGTTTGACTAAAAAAGTTTGAAAAGAAGTTATTTACTAAGGTGGGCTGGATTGAAGGAACCAATAAGAGATTGGGAAGTACCCCCAAGACTAGCAAGAGTACAAGGCCATGTCTGGAAAGACAGAGGGACAGAATCATGCAACTGGAGCCAGACCCAAGTGGAAGCCTTAGAAGAGAACACCTCACCAAGACTCTTACTAAAAAGGAAAGCAGCCATTTTGAAAGGGCAGCCTGAAGGACGTGGGTGAATAAGTAGTCCATGTTCTGTCTCCTAGGAGCCCTTCAACCTCCTACTTCTATTGGCACCTTCCATCAGTGGGACACAAGTGCAAGCTTGGAGCACAGATGGGGGCAGAGAATGACAAGAGCAAGGCAGTGAGGGCAAGAAAGGGCGAATGGAGACCCACCAACACACAGCTGGCTTCCCTGAGAGTCTCCTTTGTCTCTGATGCAGCCACGAGTCTCACATCTGTCCCCTAATAATTGTCTGTCAATCAACTGGTAAACTCAGGCAGGAGTAACATTTGCTCCCAGACTGGAGCAAACAAAAAACAAAAAACATTTGGACTGGTTGTCTCTAGAACTGTGGCGGTCGAATCAGCACAAAAATTAAAAGCTACAAAAAAAAAAAAAAAATCAGCCTTAGAAAATTTGCAATCCACCCATTGCCTAAGATGGTAATGGGGACATTGTTCATTTTACCCTGGGAACTTCTAATTTTCTATTTTCAAATATAGGATAAGCACCGGATCTAAATTTAAATGTGTTATTACATTCTTCCAGGACAATGAATGCAGGTTTGCTGTTAAAAACTGGATCTGTGCCCCCTTTTTTTTTGTCTCGGGAATATCTAACAAATAAGGATCTACGTAGACAAAAAGGGGGGGTAGATTGAAACAATACAATCCTTATAGATTCTTATAAATGTTCTGTTTTAGAAATATGTAATAGGATTAGAATTCTGACTTGTTTCATTCCAAAATTCTGCAGGACCAAACTCCTAATCACTTCATGTCACTTAGCTCCAGGCATACCGGCTTCTTTTCTCCTGTGAGGGGGGAGGGAGCACAGAGAAACATCACAAGTCACTCCCTGCGAATATGCAACTCCAAAGTGTCCTTTTCAACAGTTGTTAAGGTAATTTGTTGATAGGATAATTTGTAAGAAAATGGTATTGAAAAGATGCCAGAGGAAGCGGTATGAATTATGCATTTAAAAATACACCGATCAGACCAAGGGACCAGTAGAGAGGGGTTTTCATGCTCACTTAACTTCTCAACAAACATCCTCTTAATGGGTGCCAGAAGATAGAGGGGGCACATTTTAAATTGGATTTGTAGCTGAAGAGTTCTTTACCCTTTCAAATTGTCATATATTTAGGAAAGCATCCTTTCAGATAAACAGAGTCTCAGGAATTATAAATTCTATAGGCATAATGCAAATGCCATGAAATTCTTAGAAGAAACAGGATAAAATAATTCAACAAGAATATCCTGGATCTAAAACCCAAATCATATCCTAGAAAGCTGAATGTAGAAGAAAATAAAATTGTCAGCAAATACTGATTAATTGGGGGCATCAAGAGATACCGCTTAATTCTTAATGTTGATAGTTGTAGTTTGAATGTTTGCATATTTTAAGTTATCACCAATTTAATTTAAAAACACTCTATATGCCTTGTGAATTACCAGAGGGAAAAAAGCAATCATGAAAATATAGTATACTTGGCAAAAGAATAAACATTAAAATTTAATTATATTAATAATACTACCAAATATTAAGGCCAGGAACCAGGCTAAATGTTTCATATTATCGCCTTTAATCCCCACTGAAGCCTCTGAGATAGCTATTTATGATGCAGTTCAAAATCAGGTCTACTTAAATGTGATGTTTGGGGGTTATTAATATAACAGTAGGATGGCAAATCCACATTATCACTTGTATCCCAATTTTCACGAATTCGTATTAGCCATTGGTAATGTCGAACTGTTAACTATTCTGAGGTCGAATTCCTGCTCAGCAGAGGAGACTGCCGTGGGCTATGAGTGATGCCTTTTTTCAGATTTGCATCAAGCATGCCACATCTTTGCTGCGTCAATCCCAGTTATAAAAATAGAACACATAAAATTACAAACACGAAGACCAAACGCATGTCTTATGAAAGTAGTTATAGATGGAGTTAATGCATCTAACAAAGGAAAAGATTCAAAGGTTGTTTAAAAAGGTTATCCACATTTAAAATAAGGAATCACAGAAAAGCTAAAAGAAAAATGAATGGGCAAAAGTACACCGTAAAGTATGCCAATGCAAAAAAGAAAAAAAAAACAAGAATGACAGCATTACTCTCAGATGCTATGGGATTTTTTAAAAAGGGGGTCACATAAAAACATATGAAATAAGTCCAAAGCTATCTTAAGAGGCATAGACATAGTCTTTTCTCTTTTTATTTTTATTTTATTTTTAAATTTTTTTATTTATTTTGAGAGAGAGAAAGCATGAGCTGGGGAAGGGCAGAGACAGAGAGAGAGAGACACACAAAATCCAAAGCAGGCTCCAGGCTCCGAGCTGGCAGCACAGAGCCCGATGCGGGGCTTGAACTCACAAACCATGAGATCATGACCTGAGCCGAAGTCAGATGCTCAACCGACTGAGCCACCTAGGTTCCCCGGTCTTTTCTCTTTTTAGAGACTCTAGAATGAAAATAAATTATACGACTGATGACATTAGAAAATAAATAAGAAAAAGTAAGAATTCTATCAATCCAAGAAGGAGAAGTGGTGAAGTATTAATAACTATTGCCAAAATTAAAAATTGTCAAAAAATGTCATCTTTTAAAATGTGCCACAGTCAGTGGTTTTATGACTGAGCTCTTTTAAAGGTTTAAGGAAATAATACTACATCAGCTCTCTACGCTGCTTGAGGGCATAGAAACAGACAGAAACCTACCCAGTTATTTTCCACACAAGTGGCACAATCATGATCCTGCAGTCCGAAAAAGAATTGAAGGAGCTCACAAACACACACATTCTAAGGAAGTCTTGAAAAAGAAAATCTTACGTATATTATGCTAAAATAAGCAGATTCTAAATTGTGTCTGTTATGATTTTTATTTCACAAAATACAAAGACCGGTGCACCAAGAGATTGTGCTGGATTGAAAGACCTATAGACATATTACAGTAATTTTCCTGCATGGTTAGATTATAAGTGATTTTTATTTTCTTATTGACATGTTTTCATTTTCACAATTTTCTTCATCACCATGTACTACTTCTATAATGCTAAAAAACAACTAATGGTATTAAGCCAAAAAAAGCAGCTTAGAGAAGCAGCTCTCAATCTCTCTCTCTCTTTCTCTCTCTCTCTCTCTCTCTCTCTCTCTCTGTAATGATAAAGGAAGTTCATTCTCACTAAAGAACAGAGGAGAGACTGCTAAGCCTAAAGCAATAAATGGACAGAGAAAGTGAGAGAGAAGGAAGAAAGGAAAAGAGAAAAAAGAAAAAAAGAAAAAGAAAGAAAGGAAGGAAGAATTCCCAGGTAATCAGAGGTTGAAACAAAAATGTCGGGAAGGCACTCGTGGAAGTTATAAAAACCTTATGTAGAAATCTTGATACGATAGAAACTCCTCCGCCCAAGCCTCTGGCGTAGAAGGAAGAATCAAATTGCTTCAGGAATATTTGCCACAATCACGAATGTTCTCAGCCATTCTTCAGTTCTAGGATCAGAGTCAAGGTAAATATAAGCTCTGTGAGGGTGGGTACCTTTGTTGACATTGTGCAGGAGTTTCCAGAACAGTGTAGGACCCCACAGGGGCCCGGTGAACATTCGTGAAATGAAAGAATGGGGGTTTGCAGTAAAACGCCCCCAGACTCCATGTTGTGGCCTATTCTCTTCAGAACATTAGCAGTGGGTTGGCCCACAGCAAGAATGGGTTTCAAAGCCAAAGATAACACCAACAGATTTTAGAATGAAGATCGAAATCACCTTGACCGGATAGAAATATCCCGAAGTAGCCAGGTCAAATTTCACAAGAAAACAAAACAGAGACTAATGTCAGTATAACTCAGTTGGGAACACGACATCTGCCTAGACTAACCCTTGGGCTGTGTGGACAGGAGTGAAATATTCAGAAGTAGACAGACGGGAATCCTCCTCTACTCCATGTTGGTCAGACCACATCGCACCTACTGAATCTAGTTCTGAGTGCTGGATTTTATAGCAAACGTTACTGGGTAAGTGCTTATTCAAAAGGACAAGACACAATGGTTTGAACGCACTGCCCTGTGAGGGCTGATTTAAAGGATCTGGGGGTATTTAAGCTGAGGAAAGGCCTGGAGAGTACAAGACAGCTGTCTTGAGAAAAAGGGGTTAAACATGTTTGGCATTACTCCCTGGAGCCAACTATGACCAAGAAATGGAAAATGCTAAAGTAGATGCAGCTCAATATAAGAAGCATTTTATAAAAGGTATGATATGCTCTGACTTGATAGAAGGAAGTCCCTGTCACCACAAATGGGTAAGCACTAGCTAGATGGCCATCTGTAAGGAATGTTCTGGAAGGGATTCCCTCATTGAATAAAAGGTGGCACCATTCCATCTTCTAACCTGGAGAACTGACTTTTGTTTGTTCTTTTGTTTGTTCTATAAAACATTTAAAATTCATTTTTAAAATGCCTTTAGGGGAACACAGCCCCTAGAGTCTAGTCTCTTCACACCGTCCCTATTGTCTTGCCTCCTAGCTGCTTCACACGTGCCATGCACAGCTCCTGAGGCAGTTAAGTTTGCATAGTCTATAATGTCCAGTCCAGTTCCAAAATAATTGGCCTCTGTGACTCAACTTCACCACAGAGCTGCCACAGAATTTTCTCCCACTAAAGGGAGACATAAAGGAAGGGAGTGGCAACGAAATCGGGGAGGTAGAATAGATCGATGTAGACAGTGAGCCCCTGTCTAAGGCTAAACTATTCCGCTCTATACAGCTCCAACCCACGGTACACCCCCTACTCCTTTTCTTTTCTTCCCTCCCTCATTTATGTTTCAATTCCATAGACTTCCTTTTCCCTGAGCCTCTAGGAACTCGGGGTACATTAAGAGTAAAACTCTCCACTTAGGATTCAGAAGCCTTTATTATCAGCTCAGTTCACAAAAGCAGCCCTTTGGGGTTGACTTTTCTGACTACTTTTAGCCATTCCAGAGACTGGGCAGGGCCCTGGCTCCTCTGTTCTGTGGTTGGTGTAATGCTGCCACCTGCTGGTTATTTGGGCAAAGTGCCTGAGGCATCTGTCTGCTGGTGGGCAGAAATGTTTCAAACTTATTAGGCAGTGAAGCAGTCTTACCCAGGCAGGGTCCTCCCGCCTGGGAGGGTAAAATCTAACTCTGTGAAGACAGACCTGTGCTGAAAAAAGTAATTTCTGACAAATATTAATATTAATAATGGTACATATTAATGATATTTAATAATGATGTTAATAGTGGTAGAGTTCTAATTGGTAGTGTTACTCTGTCACAAAAATTTATATATATTATTATATCGTCTTTAACATGTGCAGGAAGTCTTCATGTATCCAACATGTATTATTAGATATTACCGCCATCACAACCCCACAAGAAACCTATCATAACCACGTTCTTTTCCCCGTGATGAAACACTCAAAGAACATTAAGTGGCGTGCCCTAGATCGCACTGCTAATAAACAGGAGAGCCAGAATCTGAATCTAGTTGATCTGGTTCCAGATTTTTCTAAAGGACTCGGTTATGGGGCCTGCATGGATCTCAGTAGCATAGGCTGCAGAGAAGTTAGCCCCCTTGAGCTATGGGATTGGCAGAGTGGAGGGGACCCAGCAGTCTAAAGGGGCATGACGAACTCATAAGCGGTCTGTGGTGGTTTGGAACAGGATCCCTCCAGTAGTGGAGGGTTTGAATAATCAGATCTAGCTAGGAGAAAAGTACTGGTAGGTAGAGGTAAGGTGGGAAGTCAAAGCCCCAACCTAGTGATTAAGGAAGAGTTGTAGTTCCTTGGGCACATTAAGAGCCTGTGGAAAATCCCATTGTAGGTGATGAGGCTTCTAAAGTTCTCCCAAGCTTGGCCTAGATAGTTTCAGGAACTGGGCTGGGTTGGCCTGGGGTGCTGGTACTACTTCCATCACTCCCCCCAGAGGCCATACGCTCTTTCCATAAGTCATGCTCTGCGTATCACATATTAGGTGTGAGAACTTGGGAGTAACAAACAACGCACATTTGTATCTTTTGTTTGTTCAGTCATCTATTGTAGACACCTTGGGTGAGGAAGCTTCTCACTCTTTGTATCATTTCATCGCTACAACCTTAAGGGAATATTTAGAATTTGCAAACCCAATTTCAAGATGTTTATCGTCTAGGTGCTGAAAGGGAGGTTTATAGGCAGGAAAGATTTTTGGTTTTCTGAAGAAACGAAACCATCTGTAAATTGTCCCGCATTTTGCTTGGTGACTCTTTCTAAATGGTTCAGATGCATGTATTTGACTTCTAAAATACAAGATAAACAAGCCTCTATTCCTGAGAGAACTATGCCCAATTCCACCATTTGATCTCACCATCAAAGAAAAACTCTCAAAATCTGGTTGTTTCACAAATACACTTAAATGAGTTTCAGAGGTTATTTTTGTTGTTTTTGTTTGTTGTGCTTTACACTGGTGCAATTAACTGAAGGTAACAGTTACAATTTTAAAATATCCATCTTAGAGAAAATTACTCTTTTTACCTTTCAGAGACCCTTTATGTTAGTGGTTGTTTATTTTCATTGGGACCAGATTGATATGGACCAACCGGCATATGGAGGAATGAACTCCCAACACAGAATTTTGTTCTAGCACTCGAATGTATAATTTCATCTTAGACTTGTAAGAAGGGGAATAGCAACCATTTTATATGAAGCTTATACGCAATAATAGTACTTGGTTAGGGATTATCTGGCAAGTTCGAAGACTAATCGTGGACCTGGAGTCCTTCACAGCTTGTGGCGCAAATCTTGCACTAAAACATATAGGAAGAGGAAGAGGCTCCAAAGCTGTTTCGTCCGTCCTTTAACAAGGCTCAACCCTGCTGTAAATCAACTCTAGGCCCTTTGACACTTGCATGGTATGGGGATGGAGAGTGAGGGGTAAAAATATTGCTTTCTCTTGCCCCATGTTCTATCTACTGCAAAGCGGCTCGGGGGGCTAAGTAGAACGTGGGCCCCAAAGCATGTCAACTGGAACAGAAGGCTTGTGTGGAAAACTCTCGAGAATCGGCTGCCCACTCTGGAGGGCCAGTCAACGGAGGGGCTCCAGCCAAAGTGATTGGGGCCCTTGTATGGTACCAAAACAGTATATGACATTCTGTGCTGAGCATTTGAAAGGTTTCTGCCCTAATCATCATTTATTTCCTACCCATAGTTGATATAAGGAGAAAAATAGATGATGGAAAGACAAAACTAAGAGTCTAAAAGACTAAAAAACTAAAACTGTAGAAGAGTTTTAGTATTGGTTGAGTTAATTATAACCAGAGCAGTGAAGTCTTAAATATTACACCATATTCTGTAAGTATTGCACAAGTAAATTTCCTATAATAAATATACAACGGGTATACACTATTTCCTTTGCCAACAAATAAACAAGTATTCTGTTACCCAAGCTGAGGTCTCTGTAAAGATTGTGCATCACAGTTAAAGGGAAACCTCACAGGGAAGTTGTTATCTGCTCTCACTTAACACTGTTCTTTCTCTGCCCCTTTCAGCTGATCGGAATGACAAGAGAAGTAGGCTAAAACATGAGCATGGACTTGGAGTCATATAGAGTCCAGATTAAGCTAGCTAGGTTCTTATCCAACATTTAGTTAAAAAAAAAAGGGGGGGGGATATATATTTCTTAGTCAGTTAGGGCTGCTATAACAGAATACCACCCACTGAGTGGCTTATAAACAACAGAAATGTATTTTTCCCAGTATGGAGGCTAGAAGTTCAAGATCGAGGTGTTGGCCGTTTCGGTGTCTGGTGAGGAGCCACTTCCTGGTGCACAGATGGTCATCTTCTCACTGTGTTTCTGCATGATGGAAGGGACAAGGGGGCCTCTCCTCTCTGGGCACTTTTTTATAAGGTACTAACCCCATTTGTGAGAGCTCTGGGTTCACTACCTGATCACTTCCTGAAGGTCCTGCCTCCTAAAACATCACTGTGGGGGTTAGGACTTCAATAGAATTTTGGGGGAACATTATATTCAGTTCATTACAAAACATATACACACAGATATACACGTTTTGTTTTTTATTGTTTTATCAGAGCAGCATTTAAGATTCCTGCTGGATTTTCTTCCCCTTGGTAAAGATACATCACAATCATTTGTTATTTGGTTTTAAGAGATGGTAGTTCTTTTTACTTTAGTTCATGTTTTTCATCCTTGTGTCAGGAAACCAGTGACACGATTTTACACGGACCCTCTGACAGTCGAGAAAATGAGTCCTTAGAGTTCCCTCCTTCATCTATATTTCCCTGTGCAGTGGGCGTTCATTCATCGAGGATCCACGGCGTGTCAGGCACAGAGGGGGTTTGATCTCAGTCCTGTTGACAGCCTATTTCCCTTTACTTACTCCAGGTCTCTCTATTTCTTTCCACAGGTGCCACCGTGAGCAGAGAAAACAGCTGCCAGTCTGACAGCAGCGGGTTCCTGGAGGAACCGCCAGAACCACTGGCCCTGCAGGTAGACAGCCAGGGAGGGTTGGAAGAGGAATAAACGAAAAGATGAGTAGAAAGTGCGGAGCCACATCTGGAAAAGGGCCACCAGCCCTTAGAAGACACGCACCCTAGGCACCCAAGGGACAGGGGAGGACGGAGTCACAATAAACAAGATGCCACAGGGACGCCTGGGTGGCTCAGTTGGTTGAGCATCTGACCTCTGCTCAGTTCATGATATTGCAGTCTGTGAGTTTGAGGCCCCCCTCGGACTCTGTGCTGCCAGCTCAGAGCCTGGAGCCTGCTTTGGATTCTGTGTCTCCCTCTCTCTCTGCCCCTAATCCCCTCACTCTCTGTCTGTCTGTCTCTCTCTCTCTCAAAAATAAATTATACATTAAAAAATTAAAAAAAAAAAAACAAGGTCCCATAAAGCTTAGCATTCCTTTCCTTTTTATTTTCTTTTGACTTTGCTAAATAAGGAAGCTGAGCTTCCTAGACAGAAGCTCCCAGCTAAAGTCGTAAACTAATGTAAACCTGAGTTTATAACCCTGATATCCTGACTCCTGAGTCAATGGTAATGATAAGGAAAGGACACATGCTGCTGCTGCTGCTGCTGCTGCTGCTGCTGCTTCTTTCTTCTTCTTCTTCTTCTTCTTGTTTTTTGTTTGTTTGTTTTTGAGAGAGAGAGAGAGAGCACGTGCACGAACTGAGCTGGGGCAGAGAGAGAGAGAGAGAGAGAGAGAGAATCCAAAGCAGGCTCCACAGTGCAGAGCCTGATGAGGGGCTCAAACCCATGAACAGTGAGATCATGACCTGAGCCAAAATGAAGAGTCAGCTGCCGCGTAACAGACAAGCCACCCAGGCGCCCCAGACACACGCACATCTTAAACCTAGTGCCTCCACCACCCTCCTGACCCACTTGCCTTTATCCTGGCTTCTCACACAGATGCCTTCCTTGCCGAGCAGCCGGAGTCCTGCTGAGGACGGATGTGCGCAGCCAAGGGTTCGGGGCCAGCGTGCAGTCTCGCCCCAGGGCTGCCAACAAGAGTCGGATGAGTCTGATCACAAGGGTACGGTGAGCACGTCCTCTCCGTATCAAGGCTGGAGGATCTTGGAAGAAAAAGCCTCCGCATATACGGTGGAAAAAGAGTCTCAGCTTGAGGGTGTGGAGGAGCCACCAGAGCCGTTGACTCCGGATGCTGGCCTTCACAAGACCGCCAGAGGGGCGAAATGCCCAGAGGAAAAGATCCATGTGAGGCGGCTCCCGCCCATGCCCCCAACTGAACGTGAGACTGTGGTGGGCACAGTCACCTCCAAATGTGATCGTCCTCTGGGGTTTGTGGGGACCCATATCGCAAAAATGGAGGATGGGTCGCTGAAGCCTGAGGGGGGTGGGGAAACATATACGCAAGGCCACCACTGCGAGTCCCACAGATCACCTGAAATTGAACCTGCTCAAGCCAAGTTCCTTCATGTTGACTCTGAGGCCCCGGCGGGAGCGGAAAGCAGTAAATCTTATTCTGACACCTGCAGTATCTTACTGAGAGGAGAGAGTCCGCCACACAGTGTCCCCAAGCCCACGAACATCGTCCCCCACACAGTCGACCTCATTCAAATATCCGAAAAGTCCCTTCCCCACCTAGACAAACTGGCTGGAGAGCCTCCCCAAGCAAAGCCAACGTTTAGTGCTGTGGGTCAAATACCACCGAGGGCAGAATCTGAGATGGAAAACCCTCCTCCAAATGCTGACTCCAACACTGTTGGCGCCAAGGCTGTGACAATCCAGATGTCCTCCAATCTGGCATCAGCTGCTCAGAATGCTGTGGCTTTGGGGACTGATTCTAAAGGAACAACTTTAGAATGCACTATGTGTGACCCTATCCCCACAACAGAACCAGGACCGGAGACAGAAGCAAGGCAGTGCAGTGATGTTTCTGTTCAGACCTATATACGTGAGCCTCGGCCCCGGCACTGCTGTTTAGCCCCAAGTAACAAGGCCCAGCGCCTCACCAAATCCGTCTCTCTAGACACGGGCATTCCTCGTATCTACCCAGTGGGCATCGGCCATGCTGTACCTGCCCACTGCTGTGTCTGCTGTCATCACTGTCCGCACTGCCACTCAGAGAGGCAGAGCCCCAGTCCTGCGCCCTCAGCCTGTAGGCACTGCCCATGCTCATATAATCATCTGGAAGCCCAGTTCATGAAGACTTTGAACGTCCTTCAGGATACCGTCGTGAGGGAGTTGTGTTCTGTAAGTATTCATCTCTGCAAAGACAGGAGAGCAGATAGAGCGATACCATCTCGGGGATAATGTTCAGGCCTCCAGGGCATGCCTTTCCACCTCAGATCACGAGTAGTATTTGTAGAGTGCTCTATAGCTTACCACATATTCTCCCAAATTTCTTCTTATCTGAAGCTTCCAATCACCTTCTGAAGTAAGGAGGCAAAGTTCGTTATCAATCCCCATTTTGCAGAGGGATCTAGAACAATCGAGTCATGTGTACGGTCACACACAGGAACGCATCTGTACCTCATCTCCAGTTCAGTCTAACTGAACAATTCTCTGTCCTAAATTCACTTAGCAGAATAACCCGGCACACGCTGTGAACTCTCTCTGCGCCTGTTTTGCAAAACAGGGAGACTCTTCGTGCTACTGACACAGGATTGTTTTAGGTTAAGCGAGAGAGTGCTTGTAAGGCCCTCCGCACGCTCAGACACTCAGCACAGTGCCCAGCACACACACAGAAAGCCCTAGAAAATGCTAATTGCGTGGCCGCTTCTGAGACATAGCACTGGGGAAGCTCAGAGCCAGGTACCGGGTAAGGACTGGTTCTGGGAGCCAGGCAGAAGGACACCGACTAGAACGAGGACCAAAGATTAAGCCTGGGCCAGCTACAGGGGTGAGTGACCCTCCATTCAGCACAGCCCTCCTCATTTCTCTAGCTGGTGTTAACAGATGGCCTTGGGCCCACGTAGCCCCAGCTGTGTGGAGGGATCTGGCGACCGGAAATAGACCTTTCTCTTCACTTAACGCTATGAGACATCGGTGCTTCCACAGAAAATACAGGGGTTTTGCGTCCCATTATGCACAATTGCCTTCTTAGACTTGTGTGTGGCTTTCAAATGAGTAGGTGTTTAAATGAGAGTGTCCGTGCAACCATCTCATGTCTTGCCTCACGTTACCTTAGCCTGCTCTCCTCTAGAATTCACAACTATACAAAAAAACAACGAGTCTGAATGCCTCAGTCGGTTAAGAGTCTAACTTCGGCTCAGGTCATGATCTCATGGTTCATGGGTTTGAGCCCTGTGTCAGGCTCTGTGCTGACAGCTCGGAGCCTGGAGCCTGTTTCGGATTCTGTGTCTCCCCCTCTCTCTGCCCCTCCCCCACTCATGCTCTGTCTCTCCTTCAAAAGTAAACGTTAAAAAAATTTATTTAAATGATATTTTTACATCAACTTGATCTGACATTATACATCCTGAAATGCATACCATGTCAGGTTTTGTTAGGTGACAATGCATTTCTCCTTATTTAGATTCAAGGAAACACAATCATACATCCAAAGAAAATAATCAACACACACGCATACAGGGGCATTATTATACTTGTGTGCAGGCATACACACATGTGCACACACACGTGCAGAAAAGCAAGTAAAAATGGGGGAATTGCATTCACCCATGAAAGGAGGCTGCTTAAACTGAGGAACAAACTCAAGAATGAAGAGAAAAGCCATCTATGGTGAGTGAGTCTGAGTCGGTAAGGCCTGAAAAATATTCTGGAGAAAAATGTGTCTAAATCAGGTGCTAAGTACTAACTATGACTACAAAAATTATTTATTAAAAAAAGTATATGGAAAATGGATCTTGAACTAAATGAAGATTATATAGGGAGGGATAGGTACCATCTCTTACCTGTCAATGGAAGTTCCACATGGGCACTGAAAGTAAGATCGCTTTTAGATAAAAGACTCAGAAAAACATCCCCATCTCATCCCCTTACAGAGAAATATGTAACTGACTCGCTTGACTATTTTGGGTCATCTAAAATAATGGTTTGTTGGTATGATTAATTCCTATATATATATATTCATATATATATGAATTCTTCATAATAATTTATTAATTTAAAAAAACTCTCCAGAAAAAAAAATATTACCTGAAATAAGATTTTTAGATATTAGGAAATGCTTCTATAATGTTTATTATTTAGATTTAAATAAAAATAAAGCATATACAGAGCTTAAAAGGTAGTATGAGCCAATTCAAAAGTGAAGTTTCAATGTTTTCTGTTACTGTTGAAGTTAAAGTTTGTTTTGATGGGCTTGGGTCAGTCCAGTAGACCTGGAATTGACTTTAGGTTATAACTCAGCACTTATATTGGAAAAAAGAGTTCAAAACAACTTCTTTTTCATTTTCATTGCCTAAATTTTTCCTTTTTTCTGAAACTGCTTCTGTACCTGTTCTAAACCTGAAATGTAGCGTTAGTATTTCCAAATGACCAGAAGATGGCAGTGTTTCAGAATCTTCAAGTCACTCCCTTCTCAGGGACCAAATGGCCATCAGTTATTCCTAAATCCCAGCCGTGCATGCCTTCCGATCACAAAAGGTTACCCTAAAATAACTAGATGAAGCATAATATTTAATGTTTCTAATGCTCAGCCTACTTGAGCGCCATATTTCCATGCCCTTGGCCTCACCATCCCTAGAACTAGTCAACTAGGGCCTAGAGCTGGTTAGCTCACCCCTAAGAAACAAATAACTTCCTTCTGTGTCCAGCTGCACTGTAGTTAATAGTCCTGCTGGAACTCAGTTAGATCTTGAGAAGAGAAGGAATGAACCAGGATACTTGGGCTTGAAATCTGCCCTTTTTTGACCTTGGACAAATTGGTTTGCCATTCCGCGTCAGGACACTTCTCTATAAAAAGAGCCCTTCATGGTCTCTGAGGTCTTTTCTGGTTTCAAGAGCCGTAATTGTAGTCACCTTTCAAGCACGCTTGCCAACGTCAATAATACTTCAAATCCTCCTCTACCTGGTTCAAATGTACTCATACTGAAGCAAAAGTAATTTGAGAGTTTTGCCGTGTAAAATATGTTTTTCATATATAAAAATTAGGGGTCAGAAACAAAACCGAACTCGCAAAGCAAAATGATGAGGCGTTTTCAGTAGAAAAACATCACTTGAAGGAAAGTATTTCCATTATGACCATTTCAGTAAAAATAGCCATGAGGCTGCCAGGATCTTGACCACGGGGTTTTGAGGAGAGGAGTAAGAAATCTGGGACTTCCTAAACACAGGGCTACGAGGAATTAACACAGCTGTAAGACCAGTCTCTGTGGAAGGAAGAAGAAGAGAAGGTTGAAAGAAGACTGCCATGAAAATCAGTTTCCTTTAAAGAGCCCTCCAGGGGCACCTGGGTGGCTGAGTCAGCTAAGTGTCTTACTTCGGCTCAGGCCATGATCTCACTGTTCGGGAGTTCAAGCCCCCTACTGGGCTCTATGCTGACAGCTCAGAGCATAGAGCCTGCTTCAGATTCTGTATCTCCTCTCTCTGCCTCTCCCTCTTTTGCACTCTATCTCTCTCAGTCTGTCAAAAATAGATAATCATTAAAAAAATTTAAAGAGCTTTCCAGAAGCTCTTCCAGGCCTGGGAGAGAGAGCATTAGGGTCTAAAAAGCATTAATGTCACTTAAAGTCAGATGGATGGAGATGTTGGGGTTCTGGATCGTGCATCTATTCAAAGCAGGATCTAACCTGGGCTGGAAAACAAGGCAGATAATAGTAAGAACTCAGCGAATCATGAGGTTCCTGACAAGTGGACTGGCTGTAGGGGCCGCAGGAAGATACGTAAATTAGGAAACCAAGGCGGAAGCACAGTCAAGGGGAGAAAGTACGATTTAATGATTCACGTCAGGAGCACTAAGGAGCCGGACTGGGAGAACAGACAGACTTCAGTTCTAGATTCCGTTCAAGGAGAGAGTGGGACGCCTCGTGTACGTCCGCCTTGCTCTGGATGAGCTCGTTAGCTACACGGGGCTGATCCTGCGGATTTCACCCCCAGGACTGTGGTTAAGCAGGGCAAAGACTAATAAAAAAATATCCTAAGCAGACTTTCTCTAATCAAACACATACCATACGGACAGATGTGTTCAATGTTGAGATTCAGAGTGAGGCAGTATTCGGCACCCAAATTAAACACGATTTAATGAGACTCAACTTTTCTAAGCACAAGCCCTCACTCTGGCCCTTTCTCTGCTGCTCTCCTTTGTCTACCCCCTCGCACCCCCATGTCACCTAGTCCTCCCGACAGCCTTTCTGTCTCTGGGACATGATTTCTCCAAGGGCCGTCCTGTAACAGCTGCCCTTCTGTCCCAGACCGGTATTGCCTCCCCTGGCCTGGAGAAGCCAAAGGCCAGCTTCTCCCTCTTTTCTTCCCCCCCACATTAGCGGTAGGGCTTCATTCCAGACCAGGGAGCCCAAGCGGGAAGGCAGGCTCCGCCGTGGCGAGCTCTCCCAGTGAATCAGGAAGGACTCCCTTCTCAGCTCTTTCTAATTGTTCTCAGTGCACCGTCCAGGAGATGGAAGCCATGAAGACGGTGTGCCAGCGTTTCCGGGAGCATTTGGAGGAAATTGAACGGCACCTTACAGGACAGCAGGCTCTCTTTTACAGGGCCATGTCAGAGGAGGAAAGGTAATTATTGAAGCCAGTTATAAGAGTAAGTAGCAGTCCACACACCTGGAGCAAGGAAAGGTAATCAGGGCAGGACAGATGAGCACCAGGGAGCAGGAGTAATGAGAAGTAAGTCCTTTTCCTTTGCTTTCCTGTTCCTGTTCTTGCTTGCTCAGTGGGAGTCGGTGAGAGCTATTTGCTGGATAGCAACACTTACTCTTTAAGGCCCAGGCTATTTGAGGTCAGAAGACGGGCGGTCAGCTGGCAAGAGCGGGGGTGGCCAGCAGGGTATCTTCAATCGATGTCAGTGGGGCTTATGCAAATGTGAATGTTGAAAATCTGCCTTATTGGGGTTTTGGAAATCTGCATTATTTTCACATAGATTAAAAGCATATGTCCCCAAAGTAGATTAGTAGTCATTGCCTGGTCCTGAGGTGAGCATAGCGATCGACTATTAAGGGGCACAGGAATTTTTAGGGGACAAATGAAAGTGCTCCTAAACTGCCAGGCGGTGAGAGACAAAACCTGGCAAATTTACTAAAAATCATTGCATTGTACTGTTAAAACAGGTAGATTTGTGGAATGCAAATTATTCTGCCATCGGATTGTTTAAAAAAAAGAAAGAAAACCTGCCCTAGTAATACACCTAAGTCTACAACTGATACAAATAAAGAAGGTGACGTTCCCTTTTAAGAAATGGCGGGCGAGGGAGGCACCTGGGTGGCCAGTTGGTTAAACATCTGACTCTTGGTTTCAGCTCAGGTCCATGATCTCACAGTTTGTGGGTTCGAGCCTTGCACTGGGCTCCACACTGGCCTTGCAGAGCCTGCTTGGGATTCTCTCTCTGTCTCTCTCTCTCTCTCTCTCTCCTTCTCTCTCTGCCCCTCCCCCATTTGCTCTCTCTCGCTCTCAAAATAAACACACTTAAAAAAAAAAAAACAAAAAAGAAAGAAAGAAATATCAGAAGAGTGACCTCCATTTTGAGAGGGACCGTGGAGGACTGTGCTTGGAGGTGACGTGAAATGTGGTCATTTCCTATTCTTTACGCGCAGGGAAGAGGCGGAGCAACTGCAGACTCTACGCCAAGCCCTGCGGCAGCAGGTGGAGGAGCTGGAGTTTCAGTTAGGAGACCGGGCTCAGCAAATCAAGGACGAGATTCTGTCGGTATGGGGCAGTGGGGTGTGAAGTTTGAGCCCCTCCTGCCCACCGCAGGAAGGATGCATTAAATCAGAAACCTGACTGCACATTCATTTCAGCTGCTAGGACTATGGGCCTCTATTTTAAATATTAAAGAAACTGAAGCCCAGAGAAGTGCATCGCTGGGTTCAAGGCCACGTGGCTAGCTGATGGCAAAGCAGGATTAGAACTCGGGCCCTCTAATTCCTACGCCAATCTTTCCTCCTGCCCTCTATCCCAAGAAGAGATAACTATTATTAGCCATTTTCCGAATGAGAATAAGAAACGACTTTTGAGCTAGTATGGCTTAGTCGCTGCCAGAAGTTGCCGCTAGCTTCTCTAGAGCCCCCTCCAGAGAATTCCCGCCCGCGAGTACGTTGCCCACAAGTCTGGCTTGGTTATCTGGCACAAATATGGTAAGCTGTCCACTCTTTTTGTTCTTATTTTCCTTTCAGCAGCTTGAGCTCCTCACAGAGGAACAACATAAACACTACACAAATCTGCCTCGCTGTTACTGGACCGAAGAAAAGAATGGCCAGACTTCGTGCGCTAAAATCCACTCAGCCGTGGCCCCCCGGGTTGCCGTTCCTCCGGACGGTAACCAGCAGATTCCCAGCTCAAGTGGGACCCACATGGCTGCCTGTTCTCTGCCCACCTGGGAGAGCAACACCAGGATGTCTCCTCCAGCTCAGGCCGAGTCAAGTCCAGTCCCTTGGTCAAATTGTCCTATTGGAGAAAAGGATACAAATGACTTCCTCTAGATTGGAGTGGTTTCAATGACCTTCCTGCAAAATAGAAGAGCACATTCTAGCCAGACAAGGAAATCTGAGTTTCCCCAACAAAGTGTCTACCAATTCTTCTTCAGCTATTTAAAAAAAAAACTCTACTCTGGCTCTACTCTGGGGGACACCTGGGTGGCTCAGTCGGTTAAGCGTCTGATTTTGGCTCAGGTCATGATCTCGGGGTTCGTGAGTCTGAGCCCCAGCATCAGGCTCTGTGCTGACAGCCCAGAGACGGAGCCTGCTTCGAGTTCTGTGATTCCCTCTGCCTCTCTCTCATTCTCTCTCTCTCAAAAATGAACAAACTTAAATTTTTTTTTTTAAATATTCTACTCTGGGGGGTACTGGTTAGCTCAATCAGGTAAGTATCTGACTCCTGATCTCAGTTCAAGTCTTGATCTCAGGGTCATGAGTTCAAGCCCCACATTGGGTTGCACACTGGGCATGAAGTCTACCTTAAAAAAAAACCTACATATATATATATATATATATATATATATATATATATATATATTTATATTTATATTTATATATATATTTATATTTATATTTATATATATATATATATATTTATATATATATATAAAAACTACATATATATATATGTTCTACTGTTGTTAAACCCAAGAGAAACTCAATATTTCAATATTCATTCAATACAGAATAAATGAGCACCTATTATGTTCCTGGCACAGGGAATACCAATAGCCAATATAAATATATATATAATATAGATATACATAATATATGTAAGATATATATATATATGTGTATATATATATATATATGTATATATATATATATATATATATCTTTAGGTATAAATGGTATGCAGTCTTTGCCCTGCTTAAACTTAGGGTCTACTAGGGGAGACAGAATGGGGACACATAAAGACATATGCATTTGAAAACTGCGAAAATGTTTTGAAGGAAAGAACATTTCCTATGAAAGAGAACATAGCAGGGAGTCTGACTGAGATCAAGGTGTCAGGAGGGCCTGGCTGAGGACGTGACAACAGAAGAGGGAAAGAAAATCCAGGCCTCAGAAGGACCAGACTGTCCAATGGCCTGAGTCAGTCGAGCCCTGGAGGCGCTGATGAAGCTCCTCCCCTGGGCCCCTGGGCCAGGGAATCTTCTAGTGCTGGAGACGGCTGTGAACAAGACAGATGTCTTACTCATAAAGAGTTGGACAAAGAGAGAAAAGAACAACAACCAAGTAAGATAATCTCAATATTGACAAATGCCATTGGAGAGGACAGTGTGGGAACACTGAGGAGGGTGTGCGGAAGAAGAGTGTGTGGCATTCCTGAGGGTGACAGGGAAGGCCTTGCTGACGGGAGGCTATTTGACTAAAACCCAAATGGTGAGGAAGAGGAAGCCATGTGAAACTCTGGGATAAGAACCTTTAAAGCAGAAGGAATGGAAAGTTTAAAGGCCCTGAGACAGGAGCAGCCAGAGCTGCTGAGTGATGGGAGCGCCGAGGGAGACGAAGGCCACAGGGCCCATTGTACGCCAGAGTCTGAGAGCCGGGATCCTTCTTCCATGTGGAAGCCATTTTAGATTTTAAACAGGATCGTCATATAGTCTGGTTTACATTTAAAAATCACGCTCACCGCCTGTGGAGAACACGCCGCCGGGGACTTGCAATTAGGCAGTGCTTCCGGTCATGACACCACTGGTGTAATCCCTGAGGTGAGAAGCCAAGTGTCAAGTTGCTTCCATGCAGCCGGAAAGGTGTGTGAGGCCACCACCTCAGCGAAATGCAGGATGCATTGGCAGGCCTGAAGTGCCGAAGGAATTCTAAGGAATAGGGAACAAACGAGGAATGGGACAGTCAGAAAATCTTCATGGAAAAAGGAACCCCTTGAGAGAAGTTATAATTTGTGTAAGATGGGCAAGTGGAGGTCACTTCCTAGCATGGACACTAGGAAGCTAATTCTTTTGAGACTACCCACTACCAGAATGGCTCTCCTAGCCCATCTCATACTTCATCCTCCTTGCTTTTCAGAAACCTTTGGCTTTGGTGGACCTCTCCTACCCTCTGGAGGGTCCCACAGTCTGCTCTGTTGACTGTACTTTCTCAGAGCGCAAACATCCCCTTCCATCCTTAATTCTCTTTTTTTTCTCTCCACACCAACTTCCCCAATACACACACACAGTCTTCAAGCGTCTTTGTTTCCAGTGCCCGCCCTCTCCAGAATTCCTCTCCAGTATTTTCTACTCTCTGTAAGGTATTTTCACCTGGAAGACCTGCCTGTATGTCTCGCTCAGCATCTTACACTTATCCTGCTATTTCCCCAAATCAGTTCGTCTTCCTGATACTCTCTGTTGATGGCATTACCCTTCTCCTTGACATGCAGACTCAGAACCACAAATTCACAGTCTCCTCATCCTCCTTCACTCTCTTCCCTCAGAATCAATGATCACATCACTGAGGAAAGGGAGACATGTTGCTTTCAGACGAAGGATAGCATATGGAATCCCCAAGGATCGCTAAACATCTCATGGCATTTCCTTATTTATGCTCCTAACTTTCCAACAAAGAGCACAGAAGGGGAACGAGGATGTAGAGAGGCTGCCCATCTCTCCCAGAACCCTGACTGTCTTCAGCCCATGATGACCCGATTGCCAACACTACTTCCAAATACCATCTTCTGTAGTTCATGCCCTTCCTCTCATAGACGTGAGACCTCTAGAACCCCAGGCCACCTGCAGTTCTGTGGATTCCTGCTGGTGTCCACAGCGGTTCTTTATCTTGAATACCCTTTAAACTCATGGGGGAGCTCTAAAAAATACTGACATTGAAGCCCCACCCCAGATCAATTAAATAAAAACCCCCAGGGATGGGATCCAGGTATCTACAAATTTTTAAAGCTCCCCAGATGATTCTGATATGCAGTTCAAACTGAGGATTGTTGTTCTAGATGAAGAGGCTACCTTACAATTCAATCTTTCCTGTTATTTTCTAAGGACTCTCTTTTATTTCCCCTTTTCCTTTCTATACCACCCCTCTCAGCTAAAGAAGTCTTTCACAATTCATTTGGTAGTGACAGTCGCTAAATAACAAAATTGGGAGAGAAGAGAAAGGAAAAATGATGTGGATTTTATTTCTATTTTTACAGCATTGACTTCTACCTTGCTCGTCAGTTCCTACATTTCATCTTTATTTATAGAGAAGCACTAAACAGATGACTTTGTTCTGTTTTCCTTCCTTTCCCAAAAGTCCTATTCCAAACGTGATGAAACAGACTAAATGTACATATTTGATTAGGTAGGTCAGGGTAAGGATTGTTCGTTTCTTCAGTTGAACACCTTCATTCTCTGGCAAGAAATGTCTGTATAAAGTAGCCGATTACAAAAATTATGGGAATTTCTTTTCAATGTATATAATTGTTCCACCTGGAGCATAGAACACACACATTCTAGGAAGGTGAGCAATTAGGCAGTTTCCCCTTTACAGTGTAAACATTAAAAGTAAATGTAAAATATTATTTATAGCGCATGAAGATACGAAGCAAGTCTTTCAAGGATAGAATCTACAACAAGCACACAGGTCACTCAAATGCTCTGACCTTATGATGTCACCCGTCTTTTGTTCTTTCGTCTTTTCCATAAACAAACTTCAAAAGTTCATGTATATATCATAGTATTTATAGCAGCTACAGTGTTTCACTCTGGGATCAACTTACTCAACTTAAAATATCATAAAACGTTATGGTTAGGGACAGGATATCAAAGTGTTTTCTGGAGTTACCCAGCAAAGAAAATGCCTTCCGCCTCGAATCTTCGGGCATACTTTGCTGGCCTACCTCTTTATTTCAGGGCGAGACACCATGTCCCATGTCAAGCACTTCCATTACAATCTCTTGTTCTCAAAAGCGGGTTCACAGCAAAACTGCTCGTTAGGCTTGGAAAACTTTTTTTCTGAGAACCTAGCTTAAAGCTAAGTAAGATTCCATTCTGGAGTCCAGATATATTTTGACACATTTCAGACATGCTTTTGACTTGAGTTGCCTCCATAGAAAACAGATGGAAAGATTTGGTAGTTATTAGTTGATATGATCGAACTGAAAAAAATGGACTAACCGTGCAGGACGCCATTTGTTTACACGAGACGAGGAGTCTTTTGCATGTGACAAACTTTATCTCATTGAGTCTCAGCAGGCTGAGGGGAATATTCGCCATCTGAACAGTGAGGGAGCTAAGATATGGAGACATCGCCCTACACAAGTACACACTGCGTCTTGTGCCTTATCATTAACAGGAAACTGCATGCTGGAGTTAGGGACTCCAGCTCTGGAGTTACGGCCAGAGTTTGAAGCTTAAATCCAACTCTACTACTTATATCTGTGTTGGGTAAACTACTTGAACCCCCTAAGCCTCAGTGTCACCATCTGTAAATTATCAGAATTCATACGTACATAGCCCTTTAGAACAAGCCTGGGACATGGTTCCGTATGATTCCACGCTGAGCCTGGCTCAGTATGATTAGCATCCTGTTGATACTAACAAGAATAGAGGCAACTTTTTAACACCTACTCCATGCAAGGTACTGGGATAGATACTGTATGTACGTTATCTGTCATCTTTACAACAGTCTTGAAAGACAAGAATGCACACATGCTCACACACACGCACGCGCTCACACACATATCTTTAAGAAGACTGTAAATTGTCTAAGTTCCGGCAACTGGAAGAGATTGTGTTGACTCTGCTTCCCTGCTTTGCCAGTGGTTCCCCTTTGTGGGTCTGCCAAGCCTCAGGGCTTATGTGGAGCCTACTGCTGGCTCTAAATCAGCCAGAGTAGCCCTGCTTTTGACTACATTATATATTGGACTTCGACAGAGATTTCCCTTTTTTAAAAAATCTCATCGCTATAGAAAAGTTTGAAAAGCACTGTACTATGCTAATCACACGTGACTCATACGGTCTGATACAGTTTCTGAGTTGCTTTCATACAAGGAAATGCCTTCCCCCACGCAGGAACCCTCAAGAACCTACCGTCCTAGAAACTCTTAGCTTATTGCCACTTGCCCTGCTGCCAGGAATAAGGGCATGAGGTCCTTTGCAGTCTCTGAATGATTTTCTGTGGAGTTTTTTTGTTCTATCATCAAATCCTGAGATCCTGAATTCTCTTTCTTTGAATGTTGACTGTATTCAAGTCGACTATATTCAGGAAAACCCAGACCACATATTTAAAATAAAAACAGAGATCATTGCAATAAATATTTATAGAAAGTTACAAAGATAGCAAACTCTTGCAGCACCTAGGTGGTTCAGTTGGTTAAGCATCCAGCTTCAGCTCAGGTCATGATCTCACGCGTCATGGGTTCGAGTCCTGTGTCGGGCTCTATGCTGACAGCTCAGAGCCTGGAGCCTGCTTCAGATACTGTGTCTCCCTTGCTCTCTGCCCCTCTCTCACTCACACTCTGTCTCTCTCTCTGTCTTTCTCAGAAATAAATAAACGTAAAGAAAAATTAAAAAAATATATAGCAAACTCTTGAATTTTGAAACCAACTCAGGGTTGGAGTCATTTTATTTCATCAAAAAAGAAGGAAAAGGTAAAACCATACTACCAGATTATTTTCCAATTTAGAAATTGGCAAGAAAACAGTTTAACCTTTTCTATATCGAAGGCCAGGGGTCGCTTCCCCATATTAACTTCACTCTATCCAGATTGTATTTCAGCGTTCAAGGCCAAAGCTCTGAATAGAGAAGACAGGCTTGAGAAACAATGTTGGAACTCAAGTCACATATTTTCCTTGGTTTTGTTATGCATGAGTGAAGACCCAGGTTGCGAGGTGGAGACAAAAAGATAAAACCTTGAAGATTGCTTTGAACTACAGCACACGCATAGGCTATGTAGATTTGTCTCAGAAAGTACATTTTTTTTTGGTCCACAAGTAAACACTTCCCACGAAAGTGTCCCATTAGATTTTGTTCAACAGGTTTTCTCTTATGTGTAGATTTTTGTCCACGGGACCAGAGTTATTTTGTCTTCAAAAAGTATAATTCTGTTGAGAAAAAAAAAAAAAAGATCAGAAGACTTTCTAATGATGTGAAAATCTGGTCTCTTAAACTATTTTTTTTTCTTTGTTGAGAAAGTAATCAATTTCTGTGGTATAACACTAGTCAAAATGGGACGTTTGTGCAGAGGTTAAAGATTAAAAGTAGCTTCCTCTGAGAAGAAAAACTTCAGAGTGTTTTATTGAGGGTTGGAGGGTTGCATATCCAATTTCAAATTCTAATTAAAATAACAAAAAGTCATACTTTGCAGGGATCGTGGGTTATTCGAAATGATGTCAAGTTACCTTTTCTGAAAATTGAGAGAATATGAACAGAGGCCAAAATGCGGATGGCACTGCTCTCTAACCAAACTCAGTCTCTAATACTCTCATTTTAAGACCTTAGTGGACCAGAAGCATAGTACGGGACTTGCCCTCTCTGAATCTGCCCCAATTAAGTAAAGGAAGAGCCCTCCGCATGGAAGGTGATTTCTTACTAGAATCCTCTGGAAGGGAAGACTTTTCCCTTTGGGGGTACTTTAAGAACTCCGCGCTTCACGAGGAAAATGGAAGTGAAAGAAAACAATTCCTAAATTACAGCTACATTTCCTTGATTCCCATTATCCTTCAATAATTGCTTATTTGTTGATGACAATGTGCGAGACTCACAGGACATCTGTATTTTTCTTTTTTAAAAAAAAGTATTGGGTAGTATTTTACGAGTGTGTAGTTTATAAGAATTAAGAAACATAATAGGTGTCCAGCATTGGGACATACCTTTGAATATGCAACATAATCTACTGTTAAAACTATATCTGGTTCCCTCTTTTCACCTGAATAGAGAGACAACTACGTTGTCCTTTGTGTCCCTGGAATACCCCGCATGGACTCCATCCTTAATTCCAAAGTCTTCATGGCGCTTAATTGTTCAGATTCCCACCTTCCTCTAGACTTCGGAGTAAGTTTCTTCTTAAAAAAAAAAAAAAAATTCATGTTTATTTATTTTTGAGAGACACAGAAACAGAGTGCAAGCAGGGGAGGGGCAGAGAGAGAGAGGGAGACACAGAATCTGAAGCAGGCCCAGGCTCCAAGCTGTCATCATGGAGCCCAATGCGGGGCTTGAACTCACAAACCACGATGATCATGACCTGAGCCAAAGTCGGATGCTTAACTGACTGAGCCACTCAGGCCCCCCCAGAGGAAGTTTCTTGAAGAGGGGGGGTTGAGTCCTTATCTTTGTGGAATTGTTTGCACAGAGCGCTATAACTAGAACATGATAGGGGCGCTGGGTGAAAAATATATATGTATTTTTTTAAAATATCAGACTGATTTCAGAACTAAATTCCCGAGTGATATTTTCAAAGGGCTTGGAAATTCGCATTGACACTATTTTTCTTATGACACTTTAAAATGTTATTCCACTATTTTCTTTTTCTGTTTTTGCTTTGCCTCCGTGGTTTCTGAGGAGAAAGTGTCCCTCCTTTGAATTCCTGATTCCTTATGTGTAATGTGTTGTTTTTATCTAGCCTTTTCAAGATTTTTGGCTTTGTTTTTTCTGTTCTTTGATTATAATGAATCAGAGAATGGCTTTCTTCAAGTTTACCCTATTTGAAGTTTGCTGAACTTCTTTCGTCTGCAAATACATGTCCTTTATCAAATCTGCAAGTTTTTCAGCTATATCATCAAGTACATTTCTTCACCATCGTTCTCTTCACCTTCCAGGATTACAACAACACCAAAATAAAAATCTTTGATACGGTCCTACAGGTCTTTGAGGCGCTGTGCATATTTTATCAGACTTTTCTTCTGTGTTTTCCAGATTGGATAATTTTTATTGATCTACCATAAAGTTTATTCTTATTAAGGTAGTTTATTCTTTTTTTCTAAGTATGTTTCTTTTAAGTTTATTTATTTGGAGAGAGAGACAGAGAGAGCAGGAAAGGAGCAGAAAGAATCCTAAGCGGACTCCACACTGTCAGAGCAGAGCCCAATGCAGGGCTCGAACTTACAAACCATGAGATCACGACCTGAGCAGAAATCAAGGGTCAGATGCTTAACCAAATAAGCCACCAGGTGTCCCATTATTGATTCTTTTCTTACTCATCTCCATCCTGTTTTTGTGGTCCTACAGTGGACTTTCTATGTCTGTTATAGTTCAAAATTTCCATTTTGTTCTTGATATACCTTCTATGTTTTGGGTGAAAATTTCTGTCTTTCCAAGAGTGTTCACCCTTCCTTAATGCACATCATTACAAGAGGTTCTTAAAATCCGTGTCCGATTATTACTATGTCTGGGTCATCTTGGACTTTGTGTTTGTTGAACATGTTTTCTCTTCAAAGTTGCTAACATTTCCCTGATTCTTTGCATGTCAAGTAATTCCAGAATGTATCCCAGGCATTTTCATATCATGTCTATGAAACTCTGGGTTCTGGGCTTACCTTTAGGTTAAAATTTTTCGGGAGTGTTGTTTTTTGTTTGTCTGCTTAATAGGCAATCAACCTAGTTAATTAAGTTCAGACCACCATTCTGACCCACCTGCATGCCGTAGTTCCAGTATCAATTTAGTGTTTACAAACTTTATTATCTGGCCTCCCCTCTGCATGCACCATCCAGGGTTCACTCTGAAACCTGGATGGTGGTCTACACTGTAGTTCAGTTCTCAGAGTGTTTGCTATGTTGCTTATGGTCAAGTTCTATGTATGCCTGGCCCATGATGAGCCCAATACTTGACAGATTTAAAGGATCCCTTTCTCCAGCTACCTCCTTTCTGTGAATTCCCCACATCCTCTGACTCCTAGGAGCCCTTTTTTGTGGGAAACCATGGTTTTAGCATCCATGCACTATAATGAACTTCCTGAAACTAGGTCTACCTCAGAGCAAAGTAGCAAGAGGAAAAAGACTTCACGCCACCTGTTGCTGTAGCTGCTACCCCAATGCTATTTCGGCTGCTGCTACTATTGCCGCTGCCTCGGGGATGCCGCTACATTACTCAGGCACACCCCGAAGTAGGGCTTGAAGAGGTAAACAACTCTCTTTCACAGGGATTCCTTTCCCAGCCTTCTGGCCCAAGAGTGAGAATTTTCTTGCAGCATTTTCTATTAGCATCTACTGCACAGCTTCAAGATTCAGGCTGCCGTGGTGGAATCTATGCCAGGAAATATGGGAGGAGAGAAGAAGCAGAGAGACTCTTCTCCAAAGGTGTGTTCTTTGAGTTTTTTAGTCTCCTCCCCAGTTGACTTGCCATTATATATTTTTCAGAGTCTTCTGATAGTTATTTCATGTCTACCGTTCAAGACTTTGGGTTGTAATCATTGAAAAAGATAGGGTGGCCTGCACTTCCTTCATCTTAACCAGAACTCAAATTTGCCAATCTAATTTTAATATTCTCCTTTTACAGTAAACAATCCTAACACTTGCTGACTATGTGCTAAATACTGTCTTAAACCTTTTACATGTAGAAAAACAACAAACATTTGCCGTAAGCATCATTATCCCAAGTTTCTAGATGAGGAAACAGAGACTTATGGGGGTAAGTGAATTGCTCAATGTCACACAACTGGAAAACCAAGTACAATTCTAGGCCGGTCTGACCCCAGAGCCAAACTCTGAATCACTCTGAGGTGTAGCCATGGCCAGCCCTGTCAAGCAGCCTGAATGGGGCCAGAGTTGCAGACACTCTGATAGCATGTGAGGATCAGGCGGCAGTCTTCTCTGGGACCCATGTTTTCCTAGCTTTCAGCATTGATTAGGTCAAGTTGAGAGATGTACTTATGCACAAGGCAGGTTGAGATTTAATATTGCTTTGTGTTGGTTATTGGGCAGGTGTTTGTTTAAAAGAAGTGGAAACAGGTGTGTGGGCTCCGATTCAATTACATGATGGAGAGGAACACACTGATCCATGGCCATTTTCAAGGAGAGATGCTGATTGGGCTAATTAATCATTTGTCTGTCAGAACAAAATAGAACATAATAGAAAATGATGTTCCAGTTACCATAGGTATGGAACACGGACTCTTGTGTCTGGCACTCCAGCAACCAGATGCAACTGTTTATGATGACAGCAATTAAGATGCAGTACCTGAGTCCTCCTGGATTACCATGTCTGAGATGGTTTGAAGGAAAGGTGTTTTATAGACTCTTGCCAACAGCATGGGACATCGTCCAGCAGGAATTGCATCTCAAAGGAACTTTTCCCTTCAAAGAGATTAATTGAGTCTTTTCAGATCATGATGGCATCCCAGAGATATGGCTGAATGGAATACTTTTCCATTCTGTGTTCTAGGAACACTCAGTCTACCTCACCTCACCATGACATGTATGCTTACAATAGAGTGTCATAATAATATCGAATTCTCTCTTTAAGTTATCCACTTGCCACCCAACAGCCAGACTACTCTTTTAAAAACAAATCGGGTACATTGCTCCTCTGCACAAGAGTCCCCAGTGGCTTTTCAGTACATTTATAATTAAATCCCATCTCCTCACCAAGATCTACAAGGCTCTAGTCAACCCGGTCCTGCATACCTCTATGACTTCTTTTCATGACACTCTCTCCCTTTCTCCCTTTGATCCAACTTCGTGGACCTTCTTGCCAATTTCGGAACAAACTGAGGCCATTCTCGCTTCAGAGGGATTTCTTTTGCTGTTTCCTCTTTACCTTTGTTATTCCACTTTCCCCAGACACTCATATAGGTGGGGCTTTCTCACTCGGATCTCTGTTCAAACACCACTTTTTCAGAAAGGCTACCTTAACAATCCCATCCAAGATAGGGCTTCTTCCTGCACACATCTCCGTATACTCTCTATATATCTAGCCTCCTTTATTTTCTTCATACATGTATTATCTGGATTTTTATTGCTTCATTTATTTGCTCAGTGCTGTCTCCCTTACTAGAATATAAGCTTCCTGAAGAGGAGACTTATCTATTGCCTTTCCGTATTTTATCTGGGGGCCTAAAACACTGCCTGACACATAATAAGTTTATAAAAGAATTTGATGAGTAAATGGATAAGAAGATTAATTAACTAATAAATGTTGGATATACGTAAATAAGGCCCAGTCTAATCCAACAAGGAATTTTTAGTTAGGGGAGGAAAACACATACAGCTAATAATCTGTCCATGTTACTTCTTTGCTTATACCTTTCAAAAATTCCCCATTAACAGTGAGGTTTTCGAGCCTGGGATCATCATTTTCACCAGACCGTGGAGAGGTCTAGAAAAAAATGGTAGGACACATGTTGTCTTTAATAAAGTGAATGCAACCAAAGTGATAGTGTTCTAACTTGTGCTTCGAGGTTACATCTCCTTTTAAATTAGAGGACTTTCCTCTTGGTTGCCGTGTAAGAAACCTAACTGTGTATTACAGACTCTACCTCAGAGATTTCTCCTCCACTCTAGGCCCCTTCTTACTTCTCCAGCACATGGAACTTACTATCTGAGCTCCCATCATTGTAGGGGCGCCTGGGTGGCTCAGTCGGTTAAACATCTGACTTCAGCTCAGGTCATGATCTCACGGTCCATGGGTTCAAGCCATGTGTTGGGCTCTGTGCGGACAGCTCAGAGCCTGGAGCCTGCTTTCGATTCTGTGCCTCCTTCTGTCTCTCTGCCCCTCCACTGCTCACACGCACACACGCACTCTCTCAAAATAAATAAATAAGCTTAAAAAAAAAGAATCATGCTAATAACCATAAAAATGATACTGATAATAAATTGCCAAGACCCAACCCCAGCAAGGATGAGGAGCAACTGGGAGTCTCCTATATTCCTGGTGGGAATGCAAACTGCTACAGCTGCTTTGAAAACAGCACAGCAGTTTTTTATAACATTAGACATACATTTACGAAACAACCCTTGTGAAATTCCGTGGATTATACCAAAGGCAGACTCCGTCCTGTGTCGATGTATATTTCAAGGAAATTCTTCCAAACTGCTTTGATAATTATATGTTGCTTTACCACTTTAGATAGCTGGTTTGTTCAATAAATAGCTATTCAGTGCATATTATATACCAGGCACCATTGTAGAGTCTCAAACATACAAAACAAGACAGGTAGTATCTTTTCTTTTATGTGGCTTATATTCTAATGGATAAGGGCATAGATAAATAGACAATAGAGAAGTCAACAAAAACAATAAAATTTCAAATAATAATACGTGCTTTTATGTAATCAATAAATACAACAACATGATGGAGACTGTAGAGGTTATACTGTACTGGTCACCAAGATGGACCAGCTCTGTCACTGGGGTACAGACCAGGATAATGGAATAAAACAAATTGGATAACAAATGTTGGCAAGGTTGTAAACAAATCGGAGCCCTCTTACATTGCTGGTGGAAATGGAAAATAGCACAGCTGCAACAGAGAACAATTGTTCAAAATGCTAAACATATAATTACTATTTGACCCAGCAATTCTACTGCTGTGTACCCAATGAAATGAACCCATATGTCCACACAAAAGCTTGCGTATGAATGTTCATAGAAGCCCTGTTCATAAGAGCCAAACTTCTATCGACTGATGCATGGATAGACAAAATGTGGTACATCCATACAAGGGGACGGTCTTCGGCAACAAAAAAGAATGAAGTACATTAATGCATACTGATACATGGGTGAACCTCAAAAACATGCTAAGTGAGAGAAGCCAGCCACAAGAGACCATACACTTTATGAATCCACTTACGTACAATGTCCAGATCAAATCTGCAGAAGTAGAACTTAGGTAATTAGTTGTCTAGGACTGGAGAATGAGGCAGGTAATGGAAGTGACTGTCAATGGGTACAAGATTTCTTTTGGAGGCAATGAAAAGTATTCTGAAATTAGATCATGGGTGACGGTTGCACAATTCCGTAAATATAATAAAAGCCATTGTATCGTTCACTTGTATGTAAACTATATCTCAATGAAGTGTTGAAAAATAATAAGGCAATTATGCAAACACCTGAGGCAGAGTGTTTCCAGGGAGGGAAAGGCAAGCATGGCCACGTGAGCTGGGAATAAATTTGGCCTATTTAAGGAACGGAGAGAAAGGAAGGCTGAAGCTAGTTGGGGAATGAGAAGCAAATAGAGACCGAGTCAGATAGAGTCTCTTAAGCCATCGTGGGAGGCTTGGATTTTATTTCGAGTGTGATAAGAAGCCATCGGAGGGTTTGAAGTAGGATAGTGACAGGAGGGGATGCACGTTAAGATTAGTCTGGCTACTTTGTGGGTAACTGACTCGAGAAATCTAAAGGAAAGCAGGGAGGCCAGCCAAGACCTATTATGGCAGTTTGGGCAACACTCAGAAAT
Organism: Paguma larvata; assembly: GCA_030068075.1. Lineage (NCBI taxonomy): Eukaryota > Metazoa > Chordata > Mammalia > Carnivora > Viverridae > Paguma > Paguma larvata. The sequence goes on from CM057834.1 coordinate 58,736,309, forward strand.
GTAACAGATTTCTTTTTTCTTTCCTTTCCCCTTTCTTTTCCTCATCTTTTCTTTCCTACACTTCTCTTCTTCATCATAAACAAAAAAACAAGGTCACTTTCTTTTTAGCAGGACGGTCCTCATGAGCGATCCCAGAAAAAGACACTAGGCAAAATAGCTGACCCTCTGTTAACCTTTAGTGCCTCAAACAAGTTGTACGTCACTGGTCACAAGAGATCAATCTATTAATAATGAAAAAATTTAGACTATTTTATATAATTAGTCCTTATTAAAAAAAAAAAAAGCAATATTCCAATTTAGTACCAAAACCTGCTTTTCACTCCAAACGGCACTGTCACAGTAAAACAGAGGCCACTTCGTGCGGCTGTGACCACTCTTTCCACACCAGTTTCCTACCTCGTAGCCAAATTATTTCCCTACACTCACAAACAAACTAGAGTCTTCAGGGTTATATTTGGAAAAGGAACAATAAGGCGTCTGTAGAAAACAACATTTGCATTAGATTCCTCTTGTCGCCTAAGGGGTTCTTTGCAGCGTTGAAGCTCAAGTGGGTGGCAAAGAACAGGCAGGCTTTGTTAGACCATTACTCATGTAATGAGATTTGAGGTCTGCTATTCAACACGATTTTCAGCGGGCACTCTCCCCATGGCTAAATTGCTGCCTACAGACATTTTGATTATCAAATATAATTTAAAAATAAGAGAGCACAAAATACTCCTTCTTGTCTCCAGCCCCACCCCCGCCTCGCGAGTTCTTCCATTTATCTCATAAACCAGGTTTGCTCAGCAGAATACCACGCTCAACCTTGGAATGTCTGACTCTCACCTGGGACTCCTCCAGCCCTCCTCCCATCCCGCGACAGGTCCCAAGGCATCTCTCCAGTTGACCCAGATATTTCTATGTCAAGAGCCAATCAACCTTGAAATGATGAGTGATTTGACACCTTGTGTTTCAGCCAGCTCCAAACATCCATATACCACATGCCCACTTCTCCGTAAAATTAAGCTACACCCATGCGCTGGTGATTAAAACCATTTTAGAGCCTGTCTGTGGATTCTAAACCTGCCCCTGCTTCAGTGCAATTTTCTTCCTGTTTCTCTCCCTTATGATCCTGTACGTCTCCCTGTGAACTTTGGTTTGCCCTAATCTCTCTGACAACTTTTGTCTTGTTATTACTTGGATTCCAGATAGATCAAGCAACACTTTAAAGTAGACTCACGAGAAACTTTAGAACTTCGGGCCCAGGCCCTGTGTATGAGCTGCTATGAGACTGTCTTCGCACCTCTGCCACAAAGTCCTACTGTATTTCACTGGTCACTCGTTGCCTTGTGCCATGGTAATGGCTCACAAGCCCACTGGCTCTGAACCTGCTCTCCACCACTTCCCCACTCTACACCACCACCACCCCATCACCAAACTGGGGTGCACGGGGATGTCTGGCTGTCTTCAACATCATGCCTGGGCTGAGGGAAATCGGGGACCCTGTCTCAGACCCTCTATCCATCTAAGACTACCATGCTGGCATTTCTGTTGTGCCCACTCCATATAGCCATGGGACATGTAACAATATAGCCGTGGGTCAACTGGAAGTTCAAGTGGGAAGCAAGCTGTAAGTCTCCTGAACTCTGAGATTCCCAAACCTCGGTCAGGAAATCCCAGAGATCTAACAGGAATCTAGCCAGAAGTGGGGCACGAAACCACACTAAAACTAAATTATTTTTCCCCTCTTATTTCTCTCCTCGCTTCCTCCACCCCTTACCCCACAAGGGATTTTTACGTGTGTGATAGGATGTTCTTCGTATCGTAACTCCCACTCTTTCATGCTCTAAGGATGGATTCTCGTTTTGTGAAAATCTAGTTTGGGAATTTTCTAGAAAATTAGTATTTTTCTCTTCTTTCCTAAAGACCTTTTTTTATTATTTTTGTCTTTATGGGGACTCTAAAATGTTCAAAGCTGAGCTATGACTTTTTGTTCTAAGCAGTATCAGTCCCCTTTCCTGGGGCAAAAATTCTGACTCCTGGCCAAGGGTTAAGGCAAAAAAATACTGGGTGGTAAGGAGGAGAGAGATATACTTTAACAAGACAAGAAAGTACATTGTGTGATCTTTCAAAAAATTACACAATTGCAAACATTAACATTGCAATTACAAATTACTTTCCAATACTGCTTATAGAGAGCAAGATGCAGTCACTCATGTCAGGCAGGGGCCAGTGTCAAGCAATGATGCAAGCAGTTAAGGGTACTGTGGCTACCAGATATCACCGAGGTCAACACTAGCTGACCACACCCCAGAACTGATAACAAGCAGAAGCAAGAAGAGATCTGCAGGGGCCCAAAGGGCCAAATCCATTTTTTAAAAGGGAGGATTTTTGCAGCAAACTGTTAGACTCTTCAGATATAGTCCTCTCTATGTCTGACCACTTCAAAAAGGCAGCTGCCACCAAAGCCTCTGCCTGATGGATCACTGAACAGAACTGAGGTCTTTCCCTGCTTGTACATAATAAACAGTAAGTGCCAAGAGCTGACCCGGGCCAGACTGAAGCTTTATCTCAACTGCGTGCCCACAGACTGACTTCACATTTGGTTCATTAACTTCCTACCTTCTGTGTTAATCTTGCTTGTTATGTGACTTGTCTTGTGTTCTGTTTTGTGTGCTAAGAAGTCAAGTTAATCACATGGTGAAATGTCATTGAGTTTGGGATCCTGAACCTACTTTATAATTATGTTAACCTTGCTTTATGGCTGAATAAAGCCGACATTGTAGAAAGACACAACTTGTGTGTGCACCTTTGTAGCATGCTCACGACACTGCTAATGCCCACGACCGATATATAGCTAGCTTCTGATATTTCCTTCTTATTAACAATGAAATAGATATCTTTTTACACAGAACAGACAGTTTTGGTTGGTTAAATTAATAAGAGTGGAATTTCAGGGCCAAAATATTAACATTTTTAAAGCTTTAGATACTTGTAGCCAAAGTATCCCCTTCTCCACATAGACTCATCAACAATTACTCTTCCTGCGTACTCTTCATGATAAGTCACTATCATTTATTTAACTCTGTCAATCTGGTATGTGAGTTCGGATTGCATTTATTACAATATTATGGAAATCAAACAGATTTGCATATACTTTTGACTCTTCTATTTCTTTTCTTCTTTTCTCTGTGTTTTCTTTTTTGGTTTTTAATAGACTATTCATATTCTTTGCACATGTTTGAGAGTGTGGAAATAAATGAAGAGCATTCAAATGAGAGTAAGCAAAGACTATTCATTTCAGAGCCTCCTATAACAAGGGAGTCGGCCACCAGCACTTGTGTTTGGCAGGGATTCAAGGGCAGACGCGGAAGTGGGAAAGTTTTATCGTGAAATATAAAGGGAAGTCTTCAAGTTCGCTCTGGATGGGAGTTGTTGGCATGGTGAAGCTGAAAACTAGGTACAAGTGAGCCATCCATATGATTGGCTTGGGGAACATATTTGACTTTCTCCAGTTGGCCTTGAGTTGGAGCTGGGCAAAAATTAGGGAAAGTAACAGTAGTTACCAAGTCATGGCCATTTGGAGCTGATTGTTGCAAAGATTATGGATCAGAGTTCTTTTTTCATATGTGGTCTAGCCATTGTCCATTTGTATATTCAGACTTTGGAGAGAGAAAAGAGACCTTTTTCTCTTTGACATGTAAGAACTCTTTATAGATAAGGAGACTCATTCCTTGACATATGTGTTGCAAATTGATTCTGAATCCTGAATTTGTTGAAAAAGGTTTATGTTATATCAGTTTTTAAATATTATATAAACTATTAATTTTTATAGCCTCTGCTTTAGTTAGCTTGGAAAGATTTTTCATATTCAAATATTGTGAAGTATATACCTGTATTTTCTTTAATACTTGTATTATTTTTAAATATATTTAGAATTTGTGTTAGTGTAAGATGGGTGGTAAAGACTAGTTTTCCTTTTATCCAAACTGATGGGCAGTTGCCTCAGCAACATTTATTAACAAACCCATGCCTTGCCCATCAAGGGATTCCCACAATAGTTTCATTTTGATGAGATTATAATACCTGCATGTGAATTTGTAATTGAAGTCTAAGCTTATGAAGTATCCCACAGAGCTCTTAAGAGTCCAATGTGGGGCAAGGAGTAAACTTACAAGAAAACCCAGAACTAACTGCTGAGATAGGGGTGTGCATCCCCATCAATAAGAGTTTGCTATGTGTTTACAGTCTGTGTCCTTTAAACATATCTGAAATGCACAAATCTTAAATTCTTCATTCAATGAATTTTGACAAAAAGTGCAACTCAAACTATTATCGAGATAACAAACACTGTAATAATCTCGGAAGTTTCCTCTTGTTCTTTCTCAGTGAGCCCTTCCCCCTCCTATGCAGACAATCATTATACTTATTTTTTCCCTATCGTACATTAGTTTTGTCTGTTATTGTGTACAACATACTTTGAAATGCATCAAAAGTACTATGTGTTGGGGCACCTGAGTGGCTCAGTCAATTGAACGTATGACTTCAGCTCAGGTCATGATCTCATGGCTCATGTGTTCAAGCCCTGCATTGAGCTCACTCCTGTCAGTGTGGAACTCACTTCGGATCCTCTGACCTGCTCTCTCTGTCTCTCAAAAATAAATAAAACATTTAAAAAAAATAGTATGTGTTGATCGAAGGATAGAGGAATAAATAGATGGACAGATACATGATAAAGCAAGTATAATAAAATGTTAATGATAAAATCTGGAAAATAGGTATATGTATATTCCCTGTAAAATGCTTTCAACTTTGTTTTTGTTTGGAAATGCACATAATAAAATGTTAGAAAAGAGAGAAGAAAAGAAAAAGACCAAAGAAGAGCTAAAACACTTCTGAGAAAGACCAAGATTAGGGAACTGTTGCTACATATCAAAAAATATATAAAGATACATTAATCGATATAGTGCGGTATTGGTACAGAGAGAGAAAAACTGACCGATGGAATAGAATAGAGAAACCAGAAACAAACCACACGTGTGCAGAAACTTCATTTATGATGGAAATAGCACTGCAGATCTGTAGAGGAAGAATAACCTTTTCAAGAAATAGTACTTGGACAAAGAACAAACTAAGGGAGAGGGTGGTGTGGGATGGGGGAGAGTGGGTGATGGGCGCAGAGGAGGGCACTTGTTGGGATGAGCACGGGGTGTTGTATGGAAACCAATTTGACAATAAATTATTTAAAAAAAAAAGAAATAGTACTTGGACAACTGGTTATCCACATGGAAGAGTAAAATGAGGTTCCTTCCTGACAGTGTAATATCAGTTGAATTAAATGGGCTTAAATGGGAGGGCAAAACTGTGCAAGGTTTTCAAAATGTAGTTTACTGATGCTCAGAATCCATTTCCACTTTCCTCTGATGTGTATCCTTGCCCTGCAGAAACCTTATAAAAAGAAAAAAAATCTCCAACTCCCAGTAGCTAAGAAACAGGATACAATTAGATCTAATCAATTAGGCACACTCACACGAGATTTAGAAAGTGGCAATGAGGCCAAGGCCATTGCTGCTTTAGGTTACTTTTGGCTTCTTCCATCAAGTCCAAGGAGAGTCCAGCAGGCAGCCTAGCCTGTGGAAGGACAGTTGTGATGGCAGCAGTGGCTGGAGACTCTTCCGGGCTTCCGTTACCAGCTTCAGAGCTGCAAAGACGTGGCTGACTCGGTGGTTGTGACAGCTCTGTGATTACAGATTTTTGATTCTGGATCATAGATTTTATTTTGATGCAAGACCCAGATTTCATCAGCATTAATTCCCTCTTTTAAACCACTCAGGTTAAAATACCTTGATTACATTTCCTGCATTCAACCCTGACTGACAAAGCATGCAATAGTAGAAAATACCCTTATGGCTTTTGGGATAACATTTCTTAAACCGGACACATATCGAACAAGTCATAAATCAAAGTAATTCACATTTGACTTCTGTTCAAAAAAGACAATATCAATAGAGAAAACCTCACAAAATAGTTGATATGTGCTACACATAATCTTGGTATAGATTAGAATCCAAACTAGATTTTAAAAAAACTAATATGAATCAATAATAAAAAGAGAAAGTTTAAAAATTGGCAAAATACATGAACAAGAGAAAGTGCAAATACCCTATCAGCATGTGGAATTATACCTAGCTGCACTGGGAAGCAACAAATGCAAAATAAATCCACAAGACAAAATTCGAACTCATCAGATTGGTAAACATTTAAACTTCAGTGGATCATACAACAATATTTGGATATGGAAAAACCGTAATTCTAAAACACCGCTAATAAGAATGTGTCCTGCTACAGCCATTTTGAAAAAGAGTCTATAATTACCCGGAAGAGCCCAACAAGAGTCCTACCACACAGATAGTTCATTGCCGAAGCATATCTTTGAGAAACTCTTGCACATATGAATCAGGAGGTATGAGTAAGAACGTTTCTGGGAGCTTTGCTTCTATGGAAAAAAATCTGATAGAATCCAAATCTTCATCAATAGTAGCATAGATGAATGAACCATAGAATATTCACTCTGTGGAATACCATGCAAGAGTGAAAAATAAGGGAATTATAGCTACTTGTTGCCTATTTACTCTCAGATCTATTTCTCGTCCTATTGCAAACTACATTTTATAGGGGCCTTTGCCAAATGACTTCTGGTTAGGCGTGCATCCTGGCCAATCAGATGTACAAGATGGAGGCTGGGGAGTAGGAGGGAGCAGAAATCTAGAGTATTTCTCCCTCCTTTTTCCTCTGGGTGAGTGGACTTCCTCCAGTATAGGCCACATCTCTGCCATTTCCCCCCAGATGATTCTTTTCTCTGTGGATCCAACTCTTGCTGTGGTTCTAGGTCTCACCAGATGGCCTGGTTCTAAGCTCAGGACCTCTTAAGCTCTTCCAGTCCCAGTGCTGGCAGGGTCTTTGTGCTGACGGTAATAGCTGGCTTGGTTCACCATTCTCTACTTCTCAGATCTTTGAACCTCCCTGGAAACAGTGCCCGTATTGCATTTCTTTTGTTTCATACCTAGAGTGGTATTTGTTTTTCTGATCCTTAACTGATACACACAACTATATACATCACAAGTGGGTCTGAAAAAGTTTTTTTAAAAAATGAAAAAAAAGCAAATAGTAATTACATAGGTTTCATAAGTATGCAAAAGTAATATATTGGTTAGGGATATAAACACATGCTAAATTTATAAAGAAAAACTATGGGGATATTTCAGCAGGAGAGGTGTTGTTTCTGAATCTTGTAAATTACCCATTAAAAAGATGGGTGGCTCAGTTGGTTAAGCATCCAACTTTGGCCCAGGTCATGATCTCACAGTTTGTGAGTTTGAACCCCGCCTCGGGCTCTGTGCTGACAGCTCAAAGCCTGGAGTCTGCTTCAGATTCTGTGTCTGCCTCTCTCTGCCCCTCCCCTGCTTGTTCTCTCTTTCTCTTTCTCTGTCTCAAAAATAAATAAACATTTTTTTAAAAAAAAGACAAGGCAACAGAATAGCAAAGCCAAAATCCACCGACAACATCTACAAGAAAGCAAGTGATCAGGTATCCATCTGAAGAACCACATATAATGAATGTATCTCGGAATCTACCTCCTGAAACACAGAAGAGAATATTTCACCACTGTCTCCTATCTTCCAGAGTTGCCCCAGGAGATAACAAGGCCTTGTTAATACCACAATGCTTTCAGGTTTGCACGTGTGCCAGAACGGCTGAGCCGGCTCCTGCAGATGCTCCCCATGTCAGGGGCAGAAAAGCCCAGGGCAAAAAGCAAGAGATGAGCCAGTGCAGCTGAGCCAAGGGCTGTTTACAACAGTCAGAGCAAAATGGTGGGTGAGCCGGAGTCAAAGACACATCCAATGCAAACTCTGAAACCTGGCCATAGAAGAACACATTTGCTTTTCAAGAGCATGTGAAACATTCAGGAAAATTGGTCAGAGTTTAGGTCACAAAGAAAACCTCCATCAACTCCCAAGGATGGATATGGTACAAAGAGCATTCTTTGACTCCAATGAAATAAAACTAGGAATTAATTACACATAATAGTAATTTTAAGAGATATAAACACATACACATGTGCATACACATTATTAACTTCTGAGTCTAAGAAGTCTAACTTCTAAGGGGCAGATACAAGACAAAATTGCAGAAGTTGTTAAAAATAACAAAAATGAAAACATTACACATCAGAAGCTATGATGTACAGTCAAAGCACTAATGAGAGGGAAAATTATATATGTATATTGTATATAAATAAATAAGTATATATATGCAAGTATGCATACATATATATACGTTTATAAGTACAATACATACATAAGTACGATATATATGAATTAACTACCAATTCCATAATCTAGAAGAAAAAAAAATAGTAAACCAAAATAAAGCCACAGGAAGGAACAAATAAGACAAAGATGAAACTTCATGGGTTAAAAAATAGGAAAATACTATACTAGAATTATTAGATAAATACAAAGATTTTCTTTGAATAAAATAAATGAAATAAACAAACCACTAGTCAACTAATTAAAAGAAAAAAGGCAAGTTGGGTAAATGGCAAAGACATAGCATCAATCAGGGATTTTTTTTAATGAATCCTAAGAAATGTCTGCAGAGGGTGACCGTTGGTCCCAACTTTCCTAGGGCAGCTCAGGTCTGTTGTCCTGGCATTGCTTCCAGTGACCACATACGTTAAGCTCAGTTGAACAATGACTTTTATGGTCACCTCAATTCTGCACAACTCTCTCTATAAATTTGGAAACCCAAATTGAAATGAATAATTTTGTCAAAGATTTGTAGCAGCAACACTAACAGCAGGGACAGAAAGTACAATAATAGGATAATTACAGTGGAAGACAAAGAGAAAATAATTATATGGATTCCCCCCAAATAAGCACCAGGACCAGAAGGTTTTTTACCAAGGAAAAAGGACCAAGGAAATTTTACCAAACTTTTTTTTTTTAATGTTTATTTATTTTTGAGACAGAGAGAGACAGAGCATGAGTGGGGGAGGGGCAGAGAGAGAGGGAGACACAGAATCCGAAGCAGGCTCCAGGCTCTGAGCTGTCAGCACAGAGCCCGACGCGGGGCTCAAACTCAAAGACCGCGAGATCATGACCTGAGCCGAAGTCGGATGCTCAACCGACTGAGCCACCCAGGTGCCCCTTACCAAACTTTTTAAAGGTCAAATAATAGCAATGTGACTTAAACTATTTCAGAACGCAGTCAAAGAGGAAAACCTTCCAAACTCAGTTGTGAAGAAAGCAGATTGACACCTAAACTTGAAAAAGTTTATACCAAAATGAACCACTCTCAGGTATGAATATCAATGAAAACATCTTAAACTATTAGCCATATTAACCACTAGAATCCAATGGCACAATAAAAAAAAAGTATATAACCTAAGTGGTCCCCCCTCCCAGGAATGTAAAACTTGTTAAATATCAGAAAACCTTTTAAAATAATTCCGCATACCAATAAAGCTGAGGAGAAAGATTAGATTTTTATCTTCATAAAGGCAGAAAAAATATTTTATGAAATAAGTCAGTCAGAGAAAGACAAATACTATATGATTTCTCTCATAGTGTGGAATTTAAGAAATAAAACAAATGAACATCGTTGGGGGAAAGAAACAAACCAAGAAACAGACACTTCACTATAGAGAACAAACTGATGGTTACTGGAGGGGAGGTGGGCAGGGGATTGGGTGAAATAGGTGATGCGGATTAAGGAGGCACTCTTTGTGATGAGCACTGGGTGTTGTATGTAAGTGATGAATCCTTAAATCCTGCACCTAGAACTAATATTACACTGTATGTTAACTAACTGGAATTTAAATAAAAACATAGGAGAACACAGTATAATATAGAACACAATGTCGTATGTATTTTCCCTTTGATCCAATCATGTTACTTCTATGAATCTTTTCCAAAATAAGATATAGAATATTTACATCACTTCTAGAATGTTTCCTATGTTCAGTTACCAGCCTTCCTACCATAAGCAACTTCCTGATTTTTTTCAGCATAAATTAGATTTGCCTGTTCTTGAATTTCATGTAAAATATAATCATACACTAGGTATCTGGATTCTCTGCTCGACAAAATGTTTTGAGATTCATTTGTAAGTTTTAGTGTACTTGTTTACTCCTTTTCACTGTAACATAGCATTCCACTGGGTAACGATGCCATAATTTATTTATCCATTTTCCTGTTGATAGAATTTGGGTTTTGTTTGTTGGTTGGTTGGTTGGTTTAAGTAGGCTACATGCCCAGTGCAGAGCCCATTGTGGGTCTTGAACTCATGACCTTAAGATCAACACCTGAGCTGATATCAAGAGTCTGGACACTTAACCAACGGAGACTCCCAGGTGCCCCTCCTTAGGGTTGTTTCTACTTTGGGTTTTTTACGAATGATGTCATTGAAAATTTGTTGAAAAGACTTTTCTTATTGAGCCGCTTTGGCAGCCTTGTCAAATATCAACTGGTGATACAAATGCGGTCTCTCTGGTCGGTTTCATTGATCAATTTATCTCTCTTTACTGTCTCTATGCCAGTGGTTTTCAACCACGTGATTTTGCCCCACCCCCTGGAAGGACGGAGGGAGGGAGTCACTTGACAATGTGTGGGTAAATTTATTTGTAACAATTCAGAGAGGGGGTTGCTACTGGTATCTAGTGAATAGTGGCCAGAGATGCTGCTTAACATCCTACAATACATAGGACAACACCCACAACAAAGAATTATCTAGCCCAAATGTCAATAGTGCCAAGGTTGGGAAACACAAGTCAACACCAATATAACACTGTCTTAATTATGATAACTTTATAGTAAGTCTTAAAATCAAGTAGTGTAAGTCCTCCAACTTTGTTCTTCAATTTCAAGATTGTTTTGTTATTCAAACTTTTGAATTTTGAATGGGAAATGCCTTGAATCTTTAGATAAACAAGGGAAAATGGGCTTCTTAATGATACTAAGTCATCCAATCCATGAACATGCTCTTGGCTGCAAAACTGGTTGATAGTTGTTTTGTTTTGTTTTTCTTATCATGTGCTTGCCCAGTTTTTGTATGAAAATTATTCTGGCCCTATGGAATATTTGGGGAAGCATTCCCTTCTTTCTATTTTCTGAAAGATTTTATGTAAACTCAGTATTATTTCCATCTTAAATGTTGGTAAATTTAGTATTGAAGCCATCTGGACTGAAGTTTTCTTTGTGCAAGATTTTAATTATGAATTAAATTTCCATATAGACAAAGGGCCATTCAGATTTTCTTTTCTTTTCTTTTTTCTTGCATCCACTTTGGTAATTTGTGTTCTCTAAGCATTGCTTTATGACACTCTACAAATGTTGGTATGCTATATTTTTATCATTCGGTTGAAAATAGTTGTTTTGATTTTTATTTCTTGACTAAGGGATAAGTTTGAAGTTTGTGTCTTAATCATCAAATATTTGAGGATTTTCCAAATACTTTGGGTTCTTTATTTCTAATTTTGTTCCACTGTGGCCAGAAAATATACTCTGTATTATTTCAGTCCTTAGAAATCAAGGATGTGTGTGTGTGTGTGTTTATGGCCCAGCAGAGAGTCTACATTGGTAATGTTCCACATCCCTTTGAAAACAATGTATTGTTGATTGGAATGTTTTAAAAAATCAAAGAACTTAATTTGGTTGATACTGTTATTTAAATCTTTTATGTTGCTATTGATTGTTTTTCCACATGTACTATCAATTACTGAGAGAGATTTAAATCTCTAATTATATGGTTAAAATCCCTAACTATAATTGTGGATTTCTCTATTGCTTCCTTTATTTCTGACAGTTATTGTTTCATTAAACCCTCTTACTAGATATGTACACACTTATCATTTATATGTATTTTTGATTAATTGACCTTTTCTCATTACGAAAGGTCCCTCTTTTATCTCTGGTAAAGCTTCTTGTCCTCAGGTCCACTTTGTCTGATGTTAATACTCTAACATGTGCTTTCTTAAGCTTGCTCTTTGTCTGACATATTTTCCCATTTTTTTTGCTTTTATTATATTTGTGTCTTTATGTTTAAAGTCTGGATCTTATACACCATAAATAGTTTGACCTTTCTTTTTTATGCAATTGGACAATTCCCGCCTTTTAAATTGAGTGTTCATTTCATTCACGTTTATTCTAATTACAAATATTGTGCATTTTAAGTCTACAATCTTTATATTGGTTAAGTGGCCCCTCTGTTCTTTGTTCCACTTTCTCTCAATTCCTGCCTTCTTTTGAATTAATTATTTCTTAAGATTCCATTTTATCAGTGCTCTTGATTTATTAGACATACCAATTTGTTTTTAAGGTGTCACTCTGTGGTTTATGATATACAACTTTAATGTATTACAATCTACCTTTAAGGGATATTATGTCATTTTACACATAATGTGGAAACCTTACAAGAGTATTCTTCCCTTTACCTCTCTTCCAACCTCTGTTGTCATGTAATCATACATTTTACTTCTACGTGACATCATTTCAACAAGAAGTCGCTATTCTTTATGCTTTCGGGATCTAATTATCACTTTAAAAATTAAGAAATGAAAAAATAAAGGTGCTTTATGTTTATTCACGTTTAATATTTCTGTGGGTTCTTGCTTCTTGGCATGTCTCAAATTTTTTTTCATTGTATGCCAGGTTTCGTGGGCAAAAGAACAGTAGAGACTGAGGTAAATAATAAATATTTGCTGTGAGCAAAGGGCACGCTTATTCTTCTGTTACACACTGGCACGGGGGCCTGAATTAATCTAATCTGAGATTAAGTTGGGTTGGGGTTTTGTTATAGCTTTCATTAGCTTCAATTCACCACTGACTCCAGGTATTTTCAGGGTGGAATAAGGACCTTCTCTTCACCAGGACTTGGGCTCGATGCGCTAATGACTTCAAGATTTCTTTAAGATTCACTGTCCAGCTGTTCCCCTCCAGCGCCATAGGGTAGCTCTCTCTGCTCAACAGTCGGCTTTCAGCTCTTTGAGTCCCTGGGGGCCTCTCTTTGCCCTTCAGTCCTTCTCATTTTGTGCATTTCTGCTAAGACCTCGCTCCATCCAGCTGCCCGATTCTACCCATTCACAGCCTCTGAGGTGTACTCGGTGATGGCCTGAAGCGCCCTGGCGTGATTTCCCTTGGTTTTTCTGCTCTGCTTCTTGCATTCTGGGGGTTCCTGCCTTGCACTAAGTGAAGGCCTGGGTGCCTTGAGGAAAATGTCTTCGCTCTCCTGCCCTGCACGCAGCTTTCAGTGGGGTGGACCACTACATTTAACTTGGAGAAGGTGCTGTGAGTCTAGGGGAGAGTATCTTTGCTTTCCTCCAGCCCTCCTGCCCTGCCCCAGCCCTCAGCACACTACCTGCTCCCTTGCACTCAAGGCGAACCCTCAGGAAAGTGACGGCAAGTAAATATAGTTCTCTCTGGCCAGGGATTTTCAGGGTTCTAATTAGCCCTCCAGCTCATACCCAGTCATTAAGATTTCTTTTCATCTACAGTGAATTCTTCTTTTGCCTCTCCTTTCCCCAGGGATAAATGTAACGATTCCTCTATTTTCTCCTAGGAAAGATTCATCACTTTCTCTAATTCTTAGCTCATTTAGCTTTCTTTGCATCCTCAACAATCTGATGCGTTAAAAAAAAAAAACTATAATATTTGTGGTTTGTTCGTTCTCATTGTTAAGGCCTTGCAATTTCCTATATCCTAACTGACAGCAAAAGTCTCTCCCCACCTTTAATTTTAATGAATGGATTTTGAATAGTCATGGAGCTAGAACCTCTTATAAGTTATTCTCACATATGATTTTCAAAGTTCTACTGAACCTCCAAATATAGCTTTTGTCTAAGTTGATCCAGGAGATTTCTATTTGACAAATCAAACTGGATTTTGTTATTAATGGTAACGTGAGAATAAAACATGAAGCAAAGAAAAGGGAAGAGGATGAGTATTTATTAGGAGTCTGCTATAAGCCACTCACTGGATCAGATATGTTTGTGGTACTCTCTCTTTTAATACTGATCACAACCCTATAAAACAGGTAATACTGCCTCCATTTTACAGGTGGGAGACTGAGGTCTCAGAAACTAAACTACCCGTGCTCACCCAAGGATGAGTGGACAAGGTAGAATCTAAGCGCGGTTTTCTAGATTTCACACCCTGTGCTTTCTTTCCCAGTATATTATATGCTTGAGACAAGAATATAGGGGGCAGGAGGGGGAAGCAGGGAATGACGAGGAAGTCACATTGGCCGTAGGGGCCGACCAGGCTGGAGAAGTGAGATAGAATCAGATCCTAGTTGAAGACGTGGATTCTAGTTGAAGATGTTTGAAATTGACCTCAAAGGCAACTGGTATCATTTCAATTTCCTGGACTGTGGTGGGAATGTAAGAAAAGTTTTTCTGGAAACACTGGCAGAGACATGAGCTGGCTGACTTAGTTTCCACACTGTGTGCACCACCAGCCCAAACCCATATGAGCACACGATCTGGGAAAAACCACATGCTTATTTGCAAAAGCGGCTTAGAAGCAGAGCCTCCAACCCTCCTTCCCACCAGAGAGCACCCCAGGGCTGCCCCTCCGCATTCATTCTAGAGTTGTCTCTGCCAAGCCAGGTAGACTGGACAGACAGGAGGAGGGGCCAGAGCCCTTATCAGAAACCAGGTCGCTGACCTTCTCACGGGCAAAAGGCTGGAGAGTTTCCCACTGGGCTTTATGTGGATGGTAATACGAGGCATGTAATTTCCTTGAAATTAAGTGCAGAAGTTATAGCTGTTATTTTAAATACATGCTGGGTTTAAAATTTGCTTTCACATTTTCCTAAATTGTGTGTCATTTTTCATGCAGTTGAAACTAAAGAGGCAAAGTCCTAAAACTTAAAAAAAGTTTTTTTCTACATCGTAAAAACCTTAGTCAACACTTTTCCTCATGCTCATAGAGTTAATGAACTCGCTTATTAATATTTTTGTAGCACAATTCAAACATGATAACCCTTCATTTAACTACTTCTCCCTGAGCAGCAGAAGCTTTAAACTACATTGCACATACCTTAAAATTCTATGTGCCCCTTGGGAAAGTATATGTGCTTGCTCCCTCTGTGTTTAGAAGCCCCCATAAACAGTGTGTCGTGTCTGCCACTATTACCATCTGGTAGCTGACATCAATTCCCTCGCCGGTTTCCTCCAACAGGGCAGCCTTATATGAACACTTGCAGTAACATTTAACGGGCTATGGTGACACAGCGGGGATTAGGCTCAGTTCCTTTATTGTGTTGCCTTTCTGGTGGAAGCTTCTCAGAATTCGGGCAAGTCTCAGATCTGGGGAACTCATAACAGCTTAGCTTGAAGGAAGCAAGCACGGAAATGGCGATGCCTTCATTCTCTGCAGGCCTATTCATTCTCACGTGCTACGAGAGGTAACCAGTGACCAGAGAGCACTCGGGTTCCCTTAACGACTTAGAGCTGCATTAGTCAGCATATTTTCAGCATGTTTTTCATCTTTGGTACACTTACTTAATCGAGCATCAGAGAAGCCATGATAGAATTAATATTCAAGCAAAGCTTTGGATTAGTAACCGAATAAAGGCCACATGGCTCCCTTGCTGTTGTGCTGAGTGGTGATCACCATTTTATACAGTAGCCAGATGTCCAGCTTTGAGAACATGTTACTCGAAAGAAATAAAATCGGCTTGATTTTCAGGAGGGAACAAATGATGGGCCAGATTTGTCTGTTTCATTGATGCAGGAGAATAGAAGAGCAGGAAGCATGGAAGACCACCCAAGCAGGTAGGGGACGTGTCACACTCACTAAAGAGCAACGTAGAGGGAAGACTACTGACTCTGGAGAGGAAAAGACTGGGTTCAAATCACTCCTTTGCTCTTTAGTAGCTACTCAGCATTGACAAGTGATCTAGGTCTCTGAAAATCAGCTTTTAAATCTGTAACATAAAATAACATATACCTGATACAGATATGATGAGAATTCACCAGAATATAGGTAGGAGATTGAAGTAGGAACTTAATAAAAGCCAGCTAGGTCAGAGTGACCATGGGGTTTAGATCAGAATAATGCTCAAGATCAATCAGCATGATTATGTCCCATTGGGTCAAAATGCTGCTGACGGTCAATGGCACTATGGCCCTTTTGGTCAGAATAAGGCTCAAGGACCTCATAATTGTAAGTCTTTGTTGGATAAGACAAATCAATATAAGCCAGGACCTGAAGACTAGATAGAAATGCATCTAGGTGGGGCAAGTCTTGGAACCGAATCAGCTGCAGGAAATGAGAGAAAATTAAGGCAAAGATAAAAAAAGAGATGAAAGATGGTGTATGTGTGAAAAATGGAGATGTAGCTTAGATCAAACACCCAGCCAAGCATCAGAAAACTTCAAAGTCGGGTCTTGATAGGTGAGCGGCACATCGTCATAGACATTCAGGCGGCCAACTGACATAAGAAAGTAGGGACCAACCCACCCGATTTAAAGGCAATTCACCCATATTCCTGGGAAGATATCATCACAGCCAAAATATCAGAACTAATTCAAAGTTTTATTTAAAATTTGATGGTTCTTGAAACCATATAACACTGTCCTACAGAAAGATTGGAACTTTTTATTCTTTCTCAGAAGGATAGGTAAATAACTGCTACATTCTGCCAACTTCAAAATGTGGCTATCCTTGGCCATCACCCCCCCCCCATATTCCATGCAAAGAACTCTGAGATTGTGGCAAGACTATATTTTATTTACCACTTTAGCTGCAGTACCTAACACACAGCCTGCACGCAATTCCTCAAAGTTCAGTTAGATGGATGGATGGCTGGATGGATGGGTAGTTGGATGGATGGATGGATTATTTCTCTGTCTATATTGCCTTTTTCTGCCTTTCATTCTGAATCAATCCCCCACTTTTTCAAAGACCTCAAATTCTCTTCCAAGAAACAGATCCTTACTTCTTTCCTGGTGATCCCAAGCTCTTGGCTCATAACTGCTAGATCACAGCGTGTATCCATCCTTCTTTCTGTGCCTACTTCCCTTCATTTCTACCAGATTATGAACTCCTAAAAGGTAGGGTCCATATCTTATATATGTTTCATTCCATCATCAGAGGTTAACTTAATGCCAGTCATGACACCAAGTTATAATTTGAAAACAAAAGACATAGGAAAAATCTTGACAGCAGCCAGAGACAAATGACAAATCACACATGGGAGAACACCAATTTAAATGATAGTGAATTCCTCATCTGAAACCAAAGATACCAGAGGAAGTAGCGTAATATCCTTCAAGTGCTGAAAGTAAAAACAAAACAAAACAAAAACCTGCAAATTTCAAACTCTACATCTGGTGATATTATCCTTCAGGAGTTAAAGGGAAATAATACCTTCTCAGTAAATAGAAAACTAGAATATGTTGCTAGAAAATATACTCTTTAAAATTTGACCAAAGGAATTTCTTCCAACAGAAAAGAAATGATATAAGAAAGAATCTCAGAGCATCGGAAAAGAAGAAAGGACAATAGAACGAGTAGAAATATGGGTACTTTATAAGAGTCTAACCTTTTGCTTATGAGTTTTTAAAAATAATATTTGATGATTAAAACAAGAATTAGAATACCATTTGATATTCAAGACAATGATGTTTACAAGTGGGAAAGGTAAGGAACCTAAATGGAATTCAAGTTTCCACACTGCATTTGAAACACTGTAGTGTTGATACCAGTAGACTGTTATATTCTGAGTGGTTCTGAATGTTTTTATGAGTGTTTGTAGATGAGATTAACATTAAAGGCAGTGGACTTTGACTAACCCAGACTGCCCTCCATAATGTGGATGGGCCATACCCAATCAGTTGATGGCCTACATAGAACAAGAAACTAACCTTCCCCAAGTGAAAGGAGATTATGCTGGCAGATGGCCTTCAGACTTGAACTGCCTGAGTCTCTACCCTGACAGCCCACCCTGAAGATTTTGGACTTGCCAGCCTCCATAACCACATGAGCCAAGTCCTTAAAAAATATCTCTTTCTATATATATGCACTTCCTATTTGTTCTGTGTCTCTGGAGAACCCTGACTATTACAGAGATACACTCAAACAGTCTCTAAATGGATGAAGGTTGAATCCTAAAAAATGCTCAATTGACTTCAAGGCAAGAAAAAGGAATTGAAGGAAGGCAAGAAAAAAGAAAGAAAGGAAAAGAGAATCAGAAGAAACAAAAAGAAAGCAAATAATAAAATGTCAGAGTTAAATGTTAATATATCAATAATTGTCTTAAATGTAAATGGTCTAATAAATAAAATAACAGAGATCTGAAGAATGGACAAAAATCACTACTCAACTATATGCTGCTTATAAGAAACTCACTTCCAATTCAACAATATAGATAAGTTGAAAGTAAAAGGATTAAAGAAGATATGTATTGCAAACAATTTTGAAGAAGCAGGAGTGTCCATATTAATATATGGCAAAATAGACTTCACAACGACAAAAAAATTTACTAGAGACAGAGAAGAACATTAGAAGTAATAACAGAATTAATATACCAGAAATATACAATGGTGTCTAAGCACCAAATGACAATCTCAGACGCATAAAGCAAAACTAATAAAATTGAAAGGAGAAATAGACAAATCTACAATTAAAGTTAGGGACTTCAACACTGCGGTCTCTGCAAATAGGCAAAAAGTTATCAAAGAAATTGATGATCTGAGCGACTCAATCAATCAACAATATATAATTGAAAAATATATATCACTCCATACACATTTTTTTCAAGAAATCATAGAACAATCACCAAGATAACCTATATTAGGAGCCATAAAACAACTCTCAACAAATTTAAAAGAATTGAAATTATACAAAGTGTACTGTCCACCCACAATAGAATCAAACTAGAAATCAATAAAAGAAACACAATAGGAAAAATCTGTAAACATGTGGAAATTAAATAACACACTTTTAAACATCCTAGGAGTCAAAGAGGAGCCCTCAAAAAATTTAAATGCCTACAATTAAATAAAAATAAAACTACTGGGTGCCTGGCTGGCTCAGTCAGTTAAGTGTGTGACTCTTGACTTTATAGCTCATCTCACAGTCATGAGATGGAGCCCACCTCTCCCTCTCTCTCTCTCTCTTTCTCTCTCTCTCTCTCCCTCTGTTCCTCCCCTGCTCACACTTGTGTGCATGCACCTGCATGCACTCTCTCTTAAAATATATAAACATACATACTATATTTAAAAAATATATATAATGTGGAATGCAGTTAAAGCAGTGCTTAAGGGAAATTTATATCATTAATGCTTACATTCAAATTGAAGAAAGGTCTCAAACCAGCAACCTAGGTTCCTACCTCAAGTAAAAGAAGGATAAGATAAATCCAAAGGGAGCAGAAAAGCAGAAACAGCAGATAAGAGCAGAAATCAATGAAACTGAAAATAGAAACACAACAGAGAAAATCAACAAATCAATAAAATTGATAAGCCTTTAGCAAGACTGACAAATAGAGAAGACACAAATCACCAATACCAAGAACAAAATAGGGGATATCTCTGCATATGCATATCCGACAGCTATGGAAAAGCTGATAAGGGAACAACTTTACGCTCATACATTCATTCACTTAGAAGAAGTGGACCAATCCCTGAAAACCACTAACTGCTAAAATTTAATGAAGATGAGATAGCCCTAGAATCAGTAAAGAAGTTGAGTTTTTAATTTGAAGGCTCCCGAAAGAAATGTCTAGGCCCAATGGTTTCAACATCTGAATGGGACAACACCAGTTTATCATAGTTTCTTCCAGAAAATGAAAGAAAAAGGAATACTTCCCAAATCACTATACAAAGTCAGCACTAACTAGATAGCAAAACCAACAAACGACAGCACAAAAGACACTATAGAAGGGATCTACTTCATTGTATTATTTCATGTGTATCTATAATTATCTCAAATAAATAACACCACCTCTTATTTCAATAGGCACTTATTAAGTATTTGACAGGAAATTTCTGAAATATTAAATTGTTTTATACCTTAATTTTAATGAAATGAGAATACATGGTATCAGTATTTATCATTGATTAATTCAAAGAGTCCTCTGTTATGAAAAACTAGAAGTGTTCAGAGTGTCCCAAAGCAAAACATAGACACTTATTTACCAGAAAATATTGATCAGAAACAGTCATTTCTCCTCTTTAGGGGCTGGAAGAGACAACCAAAGAGACCCAGCTCTCTTGACTGAGAAAGCACCATCACCCCTCAACGCAGAAACTGCCTTAGATTGATTCTGGAGGCAAATATTTCAAGTGCACACTCAATAGGCTATTGACTAAAATAAATTGTCTGGAAATGCTCATCACTGTGATCATTCTCATTCAGGAAGATGGAATATTTGTGATTAAAATGAAAATATATTCATTTAAAGCTAGTTACCATTAGGCATCCATCAGGAATGAAGCCAGAAGCCAATTGAGCCACACATCAGAGGGCTCTTGGACCAACAAATCATGTCATGGACACAATGGCTCCTCGCACTTACGCTGGGAGCGCTGTAGGCCAAGGGTCTATGACTTCAACACTGCACATATGTGGCTGTTATTTAGAGCTCTCTGAGGTATAGATTTACATTACCATCTGCCATCTCAGTTGCTGTTTACGTCTGCCTTACAGGGGGGGTTGGGCATAATCAATTAAAGTGTGCATAGAAAGCCCTGGAAAAAAACACCACCACCACAACAACCTGAACTTGGGCTAAGAACACACGTCCATCCAAAGGGGAAATAAGGAATTCATACTCTCTTCTTTCTTTGAAATATTCCCTTTGAAATTAGGAGAATTCAGTGACAAAAGAGTGTTTTAAAATCCCTAACACCATTTAGCTTCCCTGAAGAGCTTCAGAAATATTCTCAACTATATATGTTTTAAAACTAATTTATTGATAACCGAGACTTGATATAAATCTAAAACTTCTGCTCTATGAAAGACTCTGGTAGGAGTTTGAAAAGACAAAGACAAGCCATAGACTAGGAGAAAACATTTGCAAAACTACATTTCTCATAGAGGACTAGTATCTAAAATATAAGGAATTTTCAACACTCAACAATAAAAAAAATTTTGATTAGGAAATGGGCAAAAAATATGAAGAGACATTTCACAGAAGAAACACACAAGTGGCAAGTAAGTGCATGAAAAGATGTTTAACATCATTAGTCCACAGGGAAATGCAAAATAAATGCACACTTTTAAGAATGACTTTAAAAAGATTGCAACAAAGGGGCTAGTCGGTTAGGCATCTGACTTCGACTCAGGTCATGATCTCACAGTTCGTGAGTTTGAGCCCTGTGTCAGCTTTGTGCTGACAGCTCAGAGCCTGGAGCCTGCTTCAGATTCTGTGTCTCCCTCTCTCCCTCTGCCCCTCCCCCACTTGAGCATGCTTCTCATGCTCTCTCTCTCTCAAAAATAAATAAACATTAAAACAAATTTTAAAACAAATTGCAACAACACTGAATGCTGGCAAGTATGAAGAGAAACTGGGTCACTCGTAAATGGCTGGTGGAAACATAAAATGGTAGAGCCATTTTGGAAAACAGTTTGGCGGTTCCTTATAAAATTAAAACTGCCATACGAGTCCGCAATTGCACTCCTGGGCATTTGTCCCAGAGAAATGAATAGTTATGTTTACACAAAATCCTGTACATGAATTTTTAGAACAGCTTTATTTGTAATAGCCAAACACTAGGAACGATTCAGATGCCCTACAACATGTGTAAGGTTAAATGTTGGCACATACCATGGAAAACTAGGCAGTGATTAAAAAGGAACAGATTATTGATTCGTGGAACAACTTGGATGAATCACTGGGAATAATGCTGAGTGGGGAAAAAAAGCCAAATCCAAAAAGTTTCATACTGTATGATTCCATTTATATAAAAAATTTTAAAGACCTTATTATTTTTTAAGTTATCTCTACACCCACCGTGCAGCTTGAACTTACAACCCCAAGATCAAGAGTCACATGCTCCACTGATTAAGCCAGCCAGGCTCCCCTATATAGTATTTTTTAAATAAACAACATTATAGATATGGAGAACAGATTAGTGCTTGGGGCAACTGCTAAGCAGTGGGCAGGAGCAGGGAGAATGAGGAAGGGAAAGGGAGGCAGGTGGGTATGACTATTTAAGGGCGACGTAAGACATTCCGGTGACGGAGCTGTTCTGTATCTTGATGGTATCAATACCAATATACCAGCTGAGATACTCTCCTATGTAGTTTTGCAAGATGGTTCTATTGGAAGCAATTGCTTACAGGGTACAGGAGACTTGTCTGCATTATTTCTTCTAACTGCATGTAAATCTTAATTATCTCAGAAAATGTTTAATTTTTAAAAAGAATTGAAGAATTTAAGAAGAAAGCATATTTTTTCCACTCAAGTTTGGAAATGAACATCCATTGGCCAAAAAGGCTGTTGATAAGAAGATAAAGCAGGCAGTTTGGTACAGAGAGATGCTTCTAGAGACTTTTGCTTCATATTCAGAGCCTCCCTTTTTAGCCAGGAGCATTCCCTTCTCGAAGCCTCCATTTCTTTCCAGTAGATTCCAATAAGGACCAAGACAAATCAGATCCAACAAGGAAACATGCTCCCTGCTGATTTGTTACTGTGGCCTCTGAATAAACTCTAACCCTAGGAGTCGGGATGAGTTTATTATAGTTCCAGCTCTATTATTTGGGAAGCCAGCAAATGGAAAGGGGGAATCAACCAACTCAATACAGGAGACTAACAGGTAGCTGAAGTCAGTGAGGGGCTTCGCAGGATGCACACTGCATGCACCCTCTGGAAGGAGAGGAAAAAACATGCATGGATTGCACTACAGCCTCTTGGGTGTCCTTGGTGGGTGGCCTCTGGCTGTCCTCAGGGATCTCAAGCTGGTCCCTGCCTGATCCCTCAGACTAACCTCCCTGCTCTTCATATCCAGACCAGTGACTATGTACTGCTCCTCTGGTCAGCACAGGACAATTCCTCCAGTGAGCTCACCCCCAACACAGACCCTTCCTCTCCGTATGACAGCACATGGCGCTCAGCCTGGCTTCAACACCGTTCGCTCCCCCTGCCCTTTCCTGTAGTGCATGTGAGTTCCTAATATTAGAACATTCGGCTTAGTTCCTTTGAAGGAGCAAACTTTTCCTGGCCTCCACACCCCAACCTAGATAAGGAGGGCCGCTTTCTTTGCTACGTGCCGTCCTCTCCGAATGCTCTCTCGGGTGAGCAGTATTGCAAACTGGTTAAGAGCATGGACTCCACATTCGATTGCCCAGTTCGAGCTCCGGCCTTACCATTTACTAGCGGTGGGATCTCGAGCAGACGATTTATCAGCTCAGTAACCCATCAGCGACAGGGGGCTGATAACAGCAGCTTACCTGGCAAGACCCTAATGAAGATAAAATGAGTCGATGTGGCTAAAGAAGAGAGCCTGGCACCTGGGAAGCCTTACGGAAATGTCAGCGATTGCTCCTCTTCTTCTCACCCTGCTACTACTCTAAGGGGCCCCGGTGGCGAGTGAAAGTACTTCGTATTTAAACTCAGTAGATGTGAGGGTTAAAATGAGCTGTGGCACCTTTGGGGCAAGTCACTTAACCTGACTGTGCCTCAGCTACCGTATTTGCAAAGTCAGGCCAAAAACGACTGACTGCTTCGGGTCATTTCAGGCATTAGAGGGTCGAGCTGGCTTGTCTGGATTTCCCCAGCCTGGCACACTGGGAACTCAAAGTACAACTCTGTGCTGTGTTTTGTAATGGACAATTATTGCAGTGGGAACAGTAGCGGCGAGATTATCCTCTTTGCCTCTCCATCCCCCTTGCCCTGGCGCCTGTGAAACAGAGCATCCCCATGGCAACAGCGGCAGCTGGTCCCTTGATAAGAGGAGCCTGAGCCGGGCAGCAGCCACTGCTGCAGAGGAGCCTGCCCAGCTCGGGGAGGAGGCTTCCCCTCCCATCTTTCGCCTTCTCATCCCTGGGCCTGCACTGATTGGTAAGTGCTTCGGATTTTTACTCCAAGAACTTTTGCAGCAAGAAAAGCAGATTTCCAATAAGTTACCACTTCTTTAAGGTTGCTGGGACAAAGGAGGCGGCAGGCAGCTCGCAGCGCAGGGGCAGGGAAGGGGGCGGGGGCAGGGGCATGCTTTCTGGAGCAAGACTAAGCTGGGGCTAGATGGGGAGTTGGAAAAGTCATCACTTTCAAGACATTTTTTCTAAAGGAGGTGGAGTTGGGAATTCTGTAGAGTCAGAATTCTCGCAAATTAAATTGCTAAGTTTCGAGATGAGCATTGATATAGCCACGTATTCACACAATGTGGGTGGTTTATGTTCTAAGGCTGGGGAGATTGTGCTTAACAGAAACATCTTTCTGTGCCCTACTTCAAGTAAGACTCACTCCTGGAGGAATACTGCAAATTTAGTCTTTTAATGAACAAACTTGATTTTAAAACGTAATACTTTTTGACCTGAATTAAATCCTCAGGTTAAAAGGAGATGAAGGATATGAATTTTATATAATCAGACACCACACTGGGCTGTGGACATAACCTTCTAACTTTTTATTCCATCAAATCAATCCAGAGATGATTACTTTGGGGGAAATTCTTTAGAATTCTTTAGAATTTCCTCACGCTTAAGTTGTGTCCGCTCACTTCTGCGAATCAGTAGTACCATGTTCCCAAGACTTGGAACGGAGTGTCTGCATTGGTTTGTACCTTGGATTATTCCAACCTCATGATCAGCTTCAAAGAAGGCCAAAGATAGGGCAGGGAGATGGTTCCAATGGTTCAAATTAATATACGTGTCATAATTACAGGGGGCGGATGGAAAGAACAGACAAGGCAACTCACACTTCTTACAGTGTCAGCGTGCACTGAGATCTGGACCAGAAACTTTAGATATGCTATGTGCGAATACCCTCCACCCTGGAGAAGGGATAGTATCAGCCCATTTTATAGATGCCAAAAGTTTCCAAGAGGACACACAATTTTCCCAAATCGACCCAGCTAGAGAGAAGTACAAAACTAAACATTTGCTTCCACCCCATATTGCCTCACAGGGCCAAATGCTTGCTTGTCAGTGACCTTGAGTTAAACTACCTATTCTAGCATCCAAACAAAGAAACTTCCTCGGTGGTAAGAGAAAAGACAAAATGCCCAGACCTGCTTCTGACCTCAAACTGAACTGACCAATCTTTTTAACATGAGGAAATAGTGCTACTGTCCTCCTGAAGTAGGAGCTGGCTCTGGGCTGGTGGAGGCGGGCTCCCCCCACCACGTCCTCAGCTTCAGCAGCTCGCTCCGGCTTGCCTGTGATTTGGGGGAGTTCTTTCCCAGGTCCCTGAACTTCCGGTTCCTGCTCTCGAAAGAGAAGGTGACTTTTGTCATTAAATGCACTGGTGACCTTGTGTACTATGTGATAGCAGTTAATATACCTCTTCTCTAGGTGGTATTTGCATTTACAAGCGTCTCTCTGTAGGGGAAAAAAAAAAGACTTTGTCCCTCGTGAAAAGGAATGCAAAAATTAGCAAGAGGAAGTTGCTAGAGTTTAGTATGGGGTCCTGAAAGCCTCCTCAACCCCTGACATCCTATAGCTTTGTTTCCTTCTTCTACATACTACCCCAAACCACCCTCACTCTCCCCAACCACAATGAGGAGATTGATACGGACCCATCATGCTTTTTGCTCTAATTAAGAAATCTGAAAAACTCTGAGAACCGGAAGTTTTTTGTTGTCGTTAAATTCAACATAAATTTATTTGGTAGCAAGACCTCAGCTGAAAGGGCGTGAATCCTCCTAGTGGCCTTTATTCATCTCATAGTGCGCATTTCATATTTTTGCTATGGAAGTAGTGCCTGAGATTGTGGTGCTTCCTGAGGCCCCTCTAAGGGTGTCACAGAGGAAAAATTTCCTGGTTTCCATGCCTCGTGTGGCCCCAGGCTTTTCGGGTGCGGGCGGGCAGCTTGATACCCTCCAAATCATCAGTGTGTGAGTGTTGAAATTCAGAGACCACACTGAACGCGCAGTAAACAGCAAGAGAATGTTAAAGGATGACAAATCTTTGTACTAGAAGACAGTTTGTGCAATACCCCCAAGGCATCTCAGAAGGCCCTAGTCCCTTGGTCGGAATCTGAACACCCAAGGGACCAGGTATTTAGGTATGAAAGAAAGAGCTAGCACTTCGAAAATTCCCAAATTCTAGTGAGCTGCTGAGAGAGATACCACCTTCCAGGGCAGCATGACAAGAGCAGGGTCCCTTCACTAGTGCTTGGGATGGGGAGGCATTCATTTCTTAGTTCTATCATTAGACTGGCTCGTGTCTTACAGTGGCTCAATCGCACAGAGCACTCCTTCTCACGGGAGAGAAATGGTGAGTGAGGAGGGAGATGGGGTCATCTGAGACTCACATTCGACACACCGGTAAAATAAGAGTTGCCAAGAAGGCGATGCTAAACAAAACTTCCCTCTCCTCGAGTACTTGTTCCTTTCTTTGTGTGAAGGTTTTTCTGCCCAAAACATCTTAATGACATCATCCGTGATGACAGTATCTTCTAATCCCCTGGGCAAAACCCAACCCTGCCCAGCGCAGGCTACTGCTGTGACATCAAAACCCCAAATCTGAAAACCGTCCTTCAGCTCCATAGCAAACAGAGGCTTGCCCAGCCACCGCCGCATGCTTGCAGGCACACTAGTTTCAAACAGTGCTTCTGGGGCAGTTGGGTGACTCAGTCACTCATGCTGGCATGGAGCCTGCTTGGGATTCTTTCTCTGCTCCTCCCCTGCTCACACTCTCTTTAAAAAAAAAAAAAAACTGAACGTAAATAAATAAACAAAATAGTGTTGCTTCCCCCACAGACACTAGGTACTATCTTGGGGAAGAAGCAGGTGCCCTCGATTGTCCAGGGACTTCCGACATTTAGACCATTCGCCTGCCGAGGGAGGACTTCTCTCCCTCAAGTCCAGTATGTGAGAGCCGTTTTGTTCAGGTGAAGGCTAGCCCACCCATGGTTCAGCATCTAGATAAAAATGAAGGATTTGATCATTTTTTGGCATTTTTTAGTTAAACAAGCTGGTTTTCATTAGCTAGTCATCTAGTATGGTAGAGATATTACTTAGCGACGACTACCATTCACTCGGTTCCTGCAATGCGCAGAGCAGGGAGCTGTTCTATTTAACCTTTCTAGCAACTCTGTGAGGTGGGTCTTATTACCTCTATGTTATAGGTGAGAAAAGCGAGGGTAAGAATGGGGTAGGGGGCAGAGAGGGCCCTATGGGTCCCCTTCCCTGGGCGCACCACGAAGAGGCTAGCCTTTGCTAATTCTATCATACCAGCTGTAGCTTGCAGAAAAAAGGAAAAAATGATTATATTGTTACTTGGGTTCCATTTACCCTCACTACGTCATTAAGATTTAGCTACTTCACCAACGTCGTATCTCTTTTTAAAGAGCTGAGATTTAACCTAGATCCATTTGAACTTGAAAGCTCAGATTCAAATTAAATAACCAGCTATTGGGCACACAGGAGCAGTCATATGATTCAGGTACAAAGAAAAGAACAGCTTACTCCGGCTGGAGAGAAGGAGAGGGGAACCATTGCGAGATAAGACCTAGAGCAGAGAGTAGGAGCATAGGTTCAGATGATGGCTCTGACTCTAAGTGTGTGACTAATGATAGGTCGCCTCAACCTTTTTAAGCCTCGGTTCTCCTTCTAAATGAATCCTGGACTAGATCCTCAATGGAGTGATTTTCAGCATAAAGTCAATGATGGAGGCTGTGACTTTCAATGATGGGGCCTGTGATGGGGCAAGTGAAGAAAGATGGGATTGGTTACGGTGCACAGGCCATATATGAGGCTGTAACTTAGCCTCTAGACCTCAGCACTAAGCCCACTCATCCCGACTGATGGCCCAATAGCTTTCCTCTCCACTCAAGCAGGTGGGGGGTAGCCACCCAAGTTAACAGCCTACTTCCTTATGGTCCCAGGGAGTTGGCAGCCTCTATACAAACACTAAAACAATGGTCTGAATTGATTTCTGCTAAAGTCACTCAGTACAATCAGTCTGCTCAGAATGACACTAAAAGCTGGGTTCAAGTAATCCGTTAAAAGCTCCATCTGCTATGCAATGATCTCAGCTTGTAGGGGGAGAGGCCCTCAGGCCTTCCCGGAGAAAACTGGCTTATTCCTCAGAAGACAACTGAGTTGAACTAATTCTACGAGCTCGAAATGTTAATACAACTGGTCTCTGTGTCGTCTGCACGCCAGTGATCCAGGAATCTCAAGAGCAGAGGATCAGTTTGGGTCATTTTAATCTTTTTTGTCTGCAAGATTTCTTGTTATGATAGGGTGTGAATAACAGATTATCAGAAAGAAAAAGAATCAAGGCAGATTCTATAAATCTCAACTAATGCATTTCTCATTCGGACTTGACACATGTCCATTCTGAATTTCCATTCCTGGACAATGGCTACAACTAATAGCTCTGAAAGTTCAATGGATTTGTGGTCTAGGAAAAATGAAGGAGTGGGAGGAGGAAACAGACTTGCTCTAATGTCAGAAATCTCTAGGGAGAAAATAATAAAGATCCATTTCAAGACCTAGATTTTTTCCCTATCACATCTCTACCATCTGATAATATGGGTAGGGAAAAAAATCTCACTACCTTATACTCTAAGTTACTTTATACTATACATTTATACATTACGTGCTATACTTTATAGCATGTAGTGACAGAAAACCAGAAGCTTGGTTCAATTTGGGTTCAAAGGAGTCACTGTTTCAAGAGTCTTGAGTGTCTAATGGAAATCTTCAGAACTGGGTTTGGATCCAGGCTATTTAATAATTGGATCTCGGTTCTTTAATAATTGCATGACTAAAGAAATTAATTATATTTTCTGATCCTCGGTTTCTTCATCTATGAAGTAGGCATAATCCTACTTTGCAGTACTCAACAGAATAGACAGACAAGATTTAATCAAGATTTTCTATAACTCTCAGCTAATTCATTTCTAATTCAGAATTGATGAGTGTTCATTCAGAAACTCCCACAGTGCTTCTGAAAGAGGAATAAATATTGAACATTTGATGAATGGCAGTTACATCCATGTATACGTGTATGTGTTTCATTTATTTTGACTTAAATCTTTTTTTTATGTTTATTTATTTTGAAAGAGAGAGAGAGAGAGCGTACACGCACACACATGCGTATGAGCAGGTAAGGGGCAGAGAGAGAGAATCCCAAGCAGGCTCTGCACTGTCAGCATGGAGACTGACACAGGGCTCTAGCTCATGAACCTTGAGACCATGACCTGAGCCAAAATCAAGGCTTGGATGCTTAACCTACTGAGGCACCCAGGAGCCCCTATTTTGACTTAAATCTTAAGCTAGGGCTTCTAGTAGTTAAGCATAAGAAACAGACGTGAAACATGGGATTGAATTGAGAACGCAGTAAGTGCTCAGGAAACATACTTATTGAATAAGTGAACAAATGAACAGAAGACATACTAATCGTCTTGTTTCTTATGCTTCCATCATGCTGGAGGAGATACACCTCCTTCGATGATGTCCACTGAGCAAATGCAGCCACTGGAGCTCTCGGAAGACAGACTGGACAAGCGAGACCCTCGCCGTGAGCACTTAGGTAAGGCTGCAGTGTGCGTGTCTCTGCCATCCTCTGCCATTCGGTTTGCAGGCAAGTCAGAGGGAGGCCCCCTGAAACCTGATCGCTTGTACCTTCTGGTGACAGCCAACACCAGATGGACAGGCAAATAGCCATGGCTCTGTGGGGTCTGTCGTGTAAATATTAGCCGAAGCGCTGGAGAGAAGTTCATTAGAGTTACAAAAAGAGAGAAAAGGCATTGTCCTCTTTTTTGGGTCTGACAGAGTCCCAGACAGAGCATTTTTGAGGCAATAAATGGAACGCGGCAGCGGAACCGCTTTCCAGTATTCGCCGGCACACTTACACCCCGTGTGCAGTGCCAATAAAATATTTCAAATATCTCTCTTTGCCTATCAAGACAGAATTTTAAATAGCCTTTTTCGGCTTTATTGTCAATCTGTTTCCTTTCCAGAACTGACTTTTTGCATAACCTTTGTAATGAAAATACCAGAAACATTTCTGCCTCTACCCATTTCTAAAAATGAGACACTCAGACTTTTGATGGATGGGCTTTTTGCATATTCATAGCCTTTGTTTATGTCTCGCCTGGTTATGACTCCCCCCCCCTCGTCTCCCCTCTCCCCATTTGCCATCAAGATAGTTTATGTTCAGGATTTCTCCAAAAGTAGGAAAAAGTGCAGTTGAAGTAAAAGTCAAAATTGAAGCAAACGTCTTGCTCTCTCTACTGTGCACTGAGTCGTATCCTGGGGTGGAATGGCGACCCATGACTGGTCCATATCCAGCCTGTACTTCCAGAGCCCCTACAGCTGGGCAGCACCCATTCTGACCAACATTCATTCTTTCAACAAATGTCTATGGTATGTAGGATATGGGGGGGAGTTAACTGTGCTATGTGGCAGCAAATTTTTAAAACTGTATTTTCAGCCAGGCATTAAGAAACATACTCCCAAGAACCTGGGTTACTCCTGATGCCATGACATGCCAGGAAGTAACCTATCGCCTTTCACCTGGCCTTCTAAACCTCAGTTTCCTCATCTACAAATTGGGAATAATAGCACGCCTTCCTTGTGGGCATGGTGTGAGGACTGCACGAAATAATGTGTTTAGGATACAATATGAATATATAACAACCAGTAAGACACAGGCATTGATTAATCAGAGAAGGCGCTGGTCATTCCCATACACTGGAAGGATGTGGAATTATCTCGTACATAAGCAGTACTCAACAAAGTTCACCTCTCTCCTCTCTTCTTTGTATATGTAAGCCTAAAAGCAAATAGTTCAATGCCTTACCTATAATATGATCTCAATAAATGCTTATCAAATTGAAATGATTGGATGGAATTATTCAACTCCTTTAGGTGAAAGGAATGATGCTGTTTGAGTTTTTGGGAATGTACTGTGATCTTTGGGTGATGCAGGCGTAACAATGTATGGTTACTGAGTATTTCTACTGGTAGGTTTCTCATGAGTTTTCTGAAACAAAGGATCATCCAGACATAAAGCCCAATACATCATAGCAAGTTGAAAACAACGACCATTTCTTACTTGTCTTTTTAGTCCTAGAATCTTGCTCAAGGCCTAGCATAGAGTAGGAGCTTGATCAACATTTGTTGAATAAATACATGAATGAATGACACAGGTTATATCTAGACCCACAAAACTGATGCGAACAGGTTTGATGGATTTAATCCACAGTGTTTTAAGGGGGGAAGGAAGGAAGGGAGGAAGGGAGGGAGGAAAAAGGAAGAAAGGAAAGAGGGAACGAGGAAAAAAAAGGAGGAGGGAAAAGAGGAAGGAGCAGAAAATATCCAATTGATAATTGAATTTCCTCAAATTCATTCACAGTTGTAGATGTAACCAGACTGTATCCAGGCCATAGTGAGTTTCCAGAGAAGACTTCATTGCCTGGGGCTTCTTTGAGCCCTAACGGACTATCTCCTTATATATAACATGTTTGAGTTCATTCATTCAAGCATACATCCAACAAATATTTATTAATTTCTGTAAGAAGATAAAACATGAGATACCCATCATCAAAGAGGGTAGAGAAGACATACACAGAAAAGGTGTTACATGAGCAAAACTCCTGTGGCTACCCAGAAACTGAGAAAGGATACCCAGGACTGGGAAAGACTTACGGAGATGGGGTGGGGAGGTAGGCTTTCTTCGGATCTTATAGAAGGTGTCAGGGGATGAGCAATGGCCAGTGTCAACATTTTTGGGGGGATTTGAAATATATCAAATATAACAACTGCTTTACCAATATTAACACATTTAATTTAATTTCTCTCTCTATGTCGGTCACGCAAACACACACACACACACACACACACACACACACACACACACACTCATTTAATATTATCCCCATTTTAAAACTGGAGACAATACTTAAGTTGCTAGAAATTGAGGCCCAAATTCTCATAACTAACAGGGGACAGAGTCACCAATTGAACTGGGATCAGCCCGACTTCATTTATCCATTCAACCTGCATTTATTGGAAGGAGAGACGAGTAAGAATAAAATTATGGGGTGCCTGGGTGGCTTAGTCAGTTAAGCGTCTGACTTCGGCTCAGGTCATGACCTCATGGTTCGTGAGTTCAAGCCCTGCAGCTTGGAGCCTGCTTCGGATTCTGTGTCTCCCTCACTCTCTGCCCCCCACCCCCGCTTGCACTCTGTCTCTCTCCTTTAAAAATAAATAAACATTAAAAAAACTTTTTAAAATTAAGAATAAAATTATTAAAAGAATGTAATCCTTAATTTCCATGAAGCCTCTGTCTAGAGCAGGAGATAAACCATTATAGAATAAACAGGTGCTAGAACAATGACAGAGAAGCTCAGAGGAGCGCACCATCAACGAAAGCACTGAGTCAGATGGAGCAGAGAAAATAATGGGAGAGGAGTGACCAGACTGGGTTAATCATGTACCCTGACATCTGATGGATGTGATGCCGAATCCGAGCCTCACAAGCTCCGGGGACTGAGGAGGGTAAAAAGCTGAGTAAGAGGACAAGGGGGCCTGGGGTTGGGATGGGCAAATGGGAGAATTGCAATGCCAGCGGCCAGGGAACAAAGAGACTGATGCTGAAGGCAAGTGTGAATCGTCCGTGTAACCGGCTGGCCACAGAAATGAAGGTGGGTGAGGAATTTGCAGAAAACCTTACTACAAGACCAAACAGCGTGCCTTGGCTCCATACTGGCGGGTGGAGTCTTCAAGAGAGCAAGCCTTGAGGAAATGAAATTAAGAAAGAGTAACATTTAGCACAGAGAACCTGTTCTCCTATCAGAAATTTAACTCAAACCCACTCTGTGGCTTTCCTAATTATATTTTAAAGTTCTCTTTTGCTTTGATTATCCATCCACTTTGGTGTTTTATGGAATATTCCAGTTCTCTGTTTTATCGTATGTATTTGTGCAAGTCTCCTAAAGTCCTAGGCCAAACTGTATACATAATTTTCTTTTTCAGACTGAATGGCTCCTGCCAATAACCGGAAACCAACCAGTCGGCAAGCGACCCTTACTCACGTCATATTCTTTCTTATTTTGCATCCTCTCAACATCAGATGACCTTTCCGACCAGTTCATTAAGGACTGTGATCTCAAAAAGAAGCCAAGAAAGGGAAAAAATGTCCAGGTTGCCCTGAATGTTGAGTCAGACCAGAAAAAACCAAGGAGGAAAGACACACCGGCGTTACACATCCCGCCTTTCATACCAGGTAACGGACAATGAGGTCGGTTTGCACGTCTGTAAAAGGGAACCGCTGCCCTAGGTCACACTGCTCTTACAACGTTTCCTGAAATATTTGGGCGCTTTTAAATCACTGGTACTATCCCTGCCTCTGTCTTCACGACAATACGGCCCGCTGCTATAACAAATGAATTCCGAAATGTTAGTGGCACAGGTTTGTTGCTGTTGTTTTTCTCACTCATCACTAGCGCGAGTTGCGGAGGCAGGTTCTGCTCCCAACAATAATTCAAGGATTCTGGCTGATGGCAGTTTGGACGTCACCAGCACACGGTTTTCAAAGTCACCGTGAGCTTCAGCATCCAGCAGGCACAGGGGTGAGGTGGGGAGGGGCGCGGAACCGAGGGGAAGATCGCCCCAAAGTGGCACACATCACTTCCTTCAGCCACAAACCTCGCCTGACTGCAAGGGAGGCCGAGAAATGTAGCCTCACTGTGTGGCCAGGAAAAAACAAAAACGGTTGGGTGAACACGTTAGCTAACGTGTCTCTAAAACAACTTGCTATGTGATGTGTGACACCCCTGTTTCCCAAAAGTTTTGTTTGGTCTTATTTCCTTTTCTCCTTCCCTCTGGGCCTTTCGTTTGGGGTTCTTTCCACTCGCGCCCCACTTGGAGGGCTACAAAACAAATAGAACCCAAGACTTCCTGGGAAGGAGCTTTCAGTTTTACAAGAAAGAACAGAATCCCATAAAGAGCTGAAATATGCAATAGGAAAAAACGTAATGAGGTCCTTACATACAGACTCCAGGAGCTCAGCCTGGGCGGGGAATTGTGGAGAGTGTCCTAGAAGAGGCTACTTTCAGAGACTCTTTAAATGATGGAGAGAAATTTCACACAAGGGAGAGGAGAGAAGGCAGGGGAGTCACGGAAGAGTGAGCCGTGTGGCTTGCGGGACAGCAAATGATCCACTGTCCTGGCAAGGATGGCCCTCGGAGGCAGGCATACCTGGGCTCAATTCCTGGCCCTGACCGCTAGGAGCTGGGCTGCTGCGGGCATATTTCTGTGCCTCGTTTTCCTCAGACGTGTGATGGTGACGGTAATATTAAGCTTCTCGCAGTTTTGTGAGGCTAAAATAAAATCAGGTATATAAAACCCTTTGCTTAGAGGATGTTCTCTAGCATTGCCTCGATAGATACTAATTCTTAATATTGAACATGATTTTATCAAAATAAGTTTGAAAAGATATGACTACCAGCACTAGGTGTATGTGCAAATATGAGTGCATAGTCCTTACGTATTAGGATATATGTGTTTGACCGTGTTTTCCCGTTTGTTCCCCAAACCATGCAGGTGTGCTTTCAGAACACTTAATTCAAAGATACGATGTTCAAGAGAGACATCCAAAGGGCAAAGTGAGTCCAGCTCTTCATAACACTGACCTGGAACAGAAAAAACCAAGGAGAAAAGACACACCTGCCCTGCACGTGTCCCCCTTTGCAGCAGGTAAAAGAGCTGGTGCAAGGCATTTGCAGGGGGTGATGGGAACAGGTCAAGAGCCTTACCATCTGGAAGGGCCGTGGGCATGGCCTTTGTCGTGGCCCAGCAATCTGTGTCACACAGAAGTACTCTGGGGAGGAGCAGCATTTATTGCTGCCTTTCAGGTTTTCCTTCACTGGCAGCTCCCCCAGGGCTGAGCTGGCGCTGGGGGAGGTTCAGAGCGGTACTCGTGCTTCAGCAGAACTGATTGAACTCACTGAGCCAATGAAATAGAAATGTCAGCGGGTCCTTGAAAGGAGTTGAAATATCCTCCTCTCTAGTCTTCCATGAATCATGCATCCTATGACTGATGGCCCAAGACACCTAGATATACTGACCAAATCGTTAAAACGAGAGAGAGAGAGGGAGAGGGAGAGAAAGAGAGATGCAGAAATAATGATAGCTATCTTAATATGTGTCGAATCAAACCAAAAAGTCTTGCTGAACCATGTACACAACCCCAGGCTATATAAGGCAGCTAATGTGTGAAGTGGAGTCTTGTCCCTGAGGATGTTAAGGGCAGGCTGGGGAAAAAGACATATACATTCATGATTAGATTATAAGACTGAGTGTGTGCGTGGGTGTGAGTGTGTGTTTTACATAGTTATTTGGAGGGGGTGGCAGAGAGGAAAATGCACTAATGTTTTTCGAGACCCTACTAAATATTACGTACTGGGTTTGGTATGTCTGGTGGATTTTTTAAAATCAGCTGATTAACACAAGAAAGTATCTATTAGTTCCCTTCACCCGAAGAAACTGAAAGAGAATATATGTAACTTAAAGTCTTCTGCAGATGATGTCGATGGATAGATAGCTGCTTGGTTGATTGCTTGGATTGACACGGGATGATGAGGGAGACAGATAAATGGATCAAATTATGCTCAAGGTCAAGCACAGGGACGTGGCACAGCTGGGGCTCGAATCCAGGTCTACCTTACCTGTGGGCGGTTTTTCATTGTACTATGCTAGATAGTTGGGAGTTTCAGCTCTATGGCAATCCAGAAGGGACACTTGGGGAGATGAGATTTTGTTGTTGTAGAACCGTGTTTCCCCATTATTTTGTTTAATAAAGAAAAAAACGGAAAGACAGCTCAGAAGAAGACATCATGAATAGGCAGTCAGGGATGCAGACAAGGCCACTGATTTCGGTGGAGCAGAGCCGGGCAAGGAAGCATGGAGCATAAGGAGGCATTTCTCTGGAGAAGTGGACCAAGGACCAACTGGCAGGCTCTGAACTGCCTCAAATGTGTTCTCATAAGCTACCTGCATTTTTACCTGTGCCGATCCTCCAACCCAGCACACATTTCCCCCAAGTTCTGCCTCTGTCCCAGTTCTAGTCACCTTTCAAGACTCAGCCAGATCAAAGTCTCTGCTAATCATCTCCCCCAACCCCAAAATGAATGTTTTCTATGTTTAACTACCTCTGTAGTAGATGGGCATGCAAACACTAAGACTTTGTCATCACTTTCAATATAGTTCTTACTGTTCTTGCTGCTATTTTTGTAGCAGTTCTTTAAATTGGCTTAAATTTGATGAATTCATGAGAACTGGCCTGTGATTGCTCTGTGTTGCCAGTATTGACCTCGATGTCTAGTCCAGTCCCTTCTATACAGCAGCGCTCAATAAGTATTTGTTTATTTGCTACTCTATTTGCCCATCGCAATTCTACAGTTCCAAGTTCTCTATTAGATTTTGTGTTTTTTTCTTAAATCCATTCTTGTATTTGTTTGTATTAAAGTTCTTCTAAAGAAAGACATGATAGAGGAAAAAAATATTTATGGGCATAGAGTCACCTTAGAACAAGCATTGAATACGGGCTTTGGGATCAGAAAGATCTAAGTTTGATCTCTGATTCTGCTCATCCTAGCTTTGTGAGCCTGGGCAACCAGCACAAACAAAAGAACCTCCTTCTTCCATGCATCTCTAAAAGGAGGACCATAAAATCTGTCTTCCCAGGATTGTGAACAAAATTAAATAAAGTATATAAAGCACTTAGCACAGATCCTGGATTGTTGAAAGTCCTCAATAAATGTGAGTTCCTCTCCATTCTCTTCCATCTTCTATTCCTTGAGATTCCTCAAACCATTTCTACAAGGGAGAATTTTCCTAGCTGCAGTGTTCTGCCTCTCCATATAAATCTACTGATTCAAGGGACTTCTTAAAATGTTAAGCTCTGTTTATTTAAGCAATGGATGCTGCCTACGTCCCAATATCTACATCTTAAGAGAACAGATTCCCAGCTGAATAAAATAAATGTTTATTAAACAGGGAAAAGTACGCAGAGCTGGAAAGAGTGGCTGTTTATCCATGGACTCTATCCACATTGTGGAATTTCTTGAATCAGCAAATCTCTGTGTTGTGAGTATTTGCAATTATAGATAGTGTTCTATGATTCTAGCTTTTATTAGCATATTAGCTGAAGCACTTTATTTTTGAAGAGCCTTTTAGTATCTAAAGATTTGGCAGTAATCGAAATGCTAGTTAAGCTGATAAGGATAGAGCCTTCGGCAGCTGTTCAGAGAGACTCATATTGGTTCTAATAAGGGGGTTGAGAGGAACTCACAGACAAATGCACTCCGGAGACATCTCCTCTCATTAGCCCTTGGCAAGTGAAGACCGGACAAGGATTATCTCTCTCTTCTAAATCTCTTGCTAACTGCCTTCATTTCCCTAGGTTAATGAGCTTATTTGACAGGTTCCAACTGCCAGATAACTCCTTAGTGAGGGGTCATCTCTGACTTCCTTGCCAACCAAGGTTTGTTCCCAACTTGGCCCACATTTGCCAGAGTCCCCCATCCTGGTGACTGCATGGCAGGGTGCAATGGGTTGTGATTAGTAAGATCTTAATAGCCTAGACCTGCTTAAAAGAAAAAGAAGTCTTTAGCTAAGGTTTGTGCAAAAAGAACCATGGAGAGTAAAGAATAATGAGGCTGGAGGCACTGAAGAGAAGTCACTTGGAAAATTGGCCCATGAGCTGTGAATATTCGGAGATCAAAGCTCCATAATGTACTTGTAGAAAGGAGACTGATATGTCCTTCGAAAGTGACATCTCTTCTGTCCTGCTGGGAATAGTGTTCTCTCTGGTGTGGTTTGCCAAGACAGGTGACATATGAACCCTGGCTCCCTTGGATTAGAGGCATACATCTGTAATGCAGGTGACCAGCTCTGAGTGGGATCATGGCCTAAAACAGCTTGCTGCAAGGCTAATTGGCTGGCCCTTAGAGACCTTGGACTGACAGCTTTGGCCTTAAAAGCATACCAGTTTCTAACAAACAGCCAAGTTCCTTAAACTCTCGCACACAGAGAATGGAAGGGTAGGAACTGATATTTTCTAAATCCCTTCTGTGTCCCAAGTCCCCTGCTAGATGCTAGGATATCCTTTAAAAAACCCACGGTTCTTGGGACTCCTAGGTGGCTCAGTTGGTTAAGCATCTGACTGGATCTCAGTTTGGGTCATGATCTCATGGTTTGTGAGCATGAACCCCTCATCAGGCTCTGTGCTGACAGTCCAGAGCTTGCTTGGGATTCTCTCTCTTTCCCTCTATCTCTGCCCCTCCCCACCCTCTCAAATTAAGTAAATTAAACTTAAAGAAAACCAAAAAGAACCTCAGAGTTCAGTAGGGGGTAGGGGTGATGGATGTAGGAGTCCAATGACTCCTACAATGTGAAAAGTGCTTTCATGGAGGCTCGTGTAAAAGTGTGCCTGAAGCATATAAGAACCTTAGTCTAAATCTACCGGGCAATGTCACCCCCTGAGGGAGATGTGATTTACTTTTTCTTCCGTTTTGCAAATGAGTAAACTGAGGCTCCGACAGGTTAAGTGACTTGCTTGAAGTTCAGTGACCACCAAGACAAAGCTTTCTGGCTCCAGAGTACATTCCTTCAATAACACCCCTCTGTTTCCCACAGGAGAACATGGCATCAGGACTGGGTTAAATCACAGACCAGGGTTTATCAAACCTCATTCATCATCAAATGAGCAAAACTGACAATATGAAGCATCAAGAATAAGAATGCAGGGATGGCATAGACGTTACTGATTTAAGCCTCATCCTAAGCAATGATAGCCATGAAATCATGATTTCGATGGGCCACCATATGTATTTTTCATTATAAGACATGAAAAATAATGCTTAACTATATTAATACTAGTGCTAGTTCACTTTCCACTTGAAACTATCTCCTGTGTCCCTGTGGAAAGCCTAGCCTACTTTGGGAAGGTTGACCTTGATGGTTAAACTGGCTCCTCCTTTCCCTGAAATCCCAAGACTTTTTTTTTTCCCTGCCCAGATGCTTATACAACTAGGTTTCAAGGCTACCCCAAATAATCAGAAAATTGACTGGGCTCTGGGAATTTAAACACTCTTGTCCACTTTGAATCAACTCAGACTTGGCTTGATGTGAAGAGATGTCAAGGAAATTAGGATGGAACGTTTGGGGGCTTACCATAGTTAACTCTATGTTCTGCAGTTCTACCATGATAGCCTTAATTCCAAGTAAAAATCCAAACCTCTTTGCAGCTGGTATAAGAGAAAATATCTCCCACTGTGTTTCATAAGTGATTTATGCAAAATCCTCATTTTCAACCAGACTCCTGAAATTGTTTTTCTCCTCCAATAAATATCAGCTAATTGGTAAAGAACCCATATGAACAAACTAGGAACTGAATCAAATGAATAGTCATTAAGATCAACACATAGTTTTCATTAATTTGCTGCTGTTGAATGGAGTCCAGCGTTGTAGAAAGGCCTCTTGTGGTGCACAGCTTTCTACCCTCATGTTTAGATCTTTATGAAATGCTTAATGAACCGAAAGTTCTCTAATTATGAGGAGGTGAGGGTGGGGAAAGGCACCGGTGGCTGGCTGCCGTGGGATGACAGAAATCACGGACGACTGGCCTTGAATCATAGCTTCCTTTGTGTTTTTATTAAAATGGCCCTATTTCACAATTCACAGGATGAACAGAACCACCCAGACCTCCTTGGAAGGTCTTAACTAGGCTGATTGGTCCAGAAAATTGTGCTCGGACTTCTGAACTTCAGCGATCAATAAACTCTTAAAAAACAAAATATATTGGAGACTAACATAGGGATACCAACTTTGAACTTTGCCTAGTAAGAATGCTAAAATAATAACCATCTGACATCCTTAAAATTTCACCGAAGAAAGCATATTTTAATACCCATAAGGAGAAAAAGAATCATCTCAAAATAAAGAACAACTTTCTAAACTGGTAGTCACAGAACTTTACAAAAACTCACTGCACTTTCTTGAGTTTCTCATCTTGCTCTGAACCATATAAAGTTATTCACCTACCAGCACTGACACCCAGAAATGGCATGTTCAGAGCCTCAGCTCAATATTTCCCCCAGACGTTAAAATGTATTTGACTTTGACCTTATGCTGCTGACCTA
The DNA here is from genome assembly GCA_030068075.1 of Paguma larvata. Lineage (NCBI taxonomy): Eukaryota > Metazoa > Chordata > Mammalia > Carnivora > Viverridae > Paguma > Paguma larvata. The sequence continues at coordinate 58,776,617 of CM057834.1, forward strand.
TTTTTTTCAAAGAAGTAAACTAGCAAATGTAAAAGGAAAGGATGGGGCGCCTGGGGGGGCTCAGTCGGCTAAACGTCTGACTCATGGTTTCGGCCCAAGTTACGATCTCACCGTTTGTGAGTTCTGGCCCCGCATCCGGCTCTGTGCTGACAGTGCTGCCTCTCTCTCCGTTCCCTCTGCCCCTCCCCTGCTCGTGCTCTTTCTCCCTCTCAAAATAAGTAAACTTTAAAAACTAAAAAAATGTATAAAATAAAAGGAAGGGAGCCGCGGACTCGGCTGCTCACAGGTGTGGTGCTGTGCTCAGTGTCAGCTTCTTGTTCATGCCCTTTGCATAAGGATCAGTGTGCTCATTTTACATCCAAGAAAATTCGCCTGTGAAAGTGTTCACCGGCCCAACGCAGATGGAGTGAGTGGCAGAATGAGAGGTCCAAAGCAGTTGGATTCCCAAACCTGTTGGCTTTTCATCCTCCTGTGCCGAAAGCTTAAACGCAGAACCTAGACACGGGGGTAGAAGCTGCCTCTGACTCCCAGGCTGAGTGTCCCCCGGGAACCAGAGCGGGGTCCTCGCTGAGTCACAGCTCCTCTGGGAAGGCCAAATAAGGCCACCCGGCTCCTTCATCCTGTTGGCACCTTTAACACTTAGCTCCGCAGATGCTAAAGGGCTTTTGGGTTGTCATGCTCCTGTGTGCTCTGTCTACACTGTAAGGTTGTCTAATGTTTTAATTAGAGGCACTTAATTGCAGATCAATGCTTTGTTTTGCAGGTGTGACACTGCTCAGGGACGAGAGACCCAAAGTGATCATGGAAGATGATGAAAAGGATGGTGACAAAATAGCTATTTAAATAGAGTTCCCCAGAGACCACTTGTAAATAGGTTAGACGGGCTCCTTGTGGCGACCTAGAAAAAAACAGACTTGCTTCTGCTCTCGTTTTGTCATAATCTGCCTGTAAGACCCAGACACCTTTCCCCCAGGAGGCGTACTGTATCAGATTGCCAGTCACCTCTTTGACTCTCTCTTCTTTCTTGAATCTGGTTTCTATTCCCACCTCTCGAATTTTCCTTTTCTAATGCAGTGGAAAAGAAACAGATCATTCTAAAGTAGGAGGTGACAGGGAAGGCTCTAGAGTTCAGACTTTGCATCTTCTGGATCAATTCATGAAGCAAAGAACATGAATAGCATGGAAGTGCTTTATTTCTTGGTCTATACAGGTGAGCAGGACTTGACTTCACACTATCCAAACAGCAGTTCCAGGAGGGGAATCCCTGTTGCCAGTTAGGGAGGTGAGAAGGCTCGGGTTCAGACTCACTGATTGCTTTGGAGAACATGGCCTTTTATCCTTTCTCAAGAATCCAAGTGTCTCTGGTGACATTTCTAAGATCCTTGTCACTGATACCCTAAGGGTGAATGAGTCGGGGAAGTCATCCCAATCAACCATGCTGGTCTACTGAGAAGCTTAGCGATATCTCTTATTTATTTTTATCTTTTGAAACATCTCTTAACCATGTTATCCAGAAATTTGTGAGCTGTGTCCCAAGTGAACCATGATACGTAGAATATTGTTTGTGGTGAATTTTCTTTTTAAAAAATTAATTAAGTCAATGGAAGGCATTCCTATATTTTTAGCATTCTGACTTATTTACACCCCAATATGCTTTTTTGGATGGGAAGGAAAAATGTGGTGTTAGCTACCCAGCAGGGATCTGTATGTAACCCTAGCCCCAGCCTGCTGGCTCTGAGTGCTGTGGGAAGACTTTGCGTGAGGGCCTCATCCACCAAGTGACGGACATGAGGAAATGAAAAAACTGTTGTTCAAAAGTAGAAATGTGGATATTCAAACAGATCCTGCCTAAAAGGGTTAACATGGGAGTGCTGTATACACTCTGACTCCAAGACGCTGTCTTTCTCACAAATGTGGACAAGATGGAGGATGTCGCCGGTAATAAAAAACGCTTCTAACCACATATTTACGTCTCGGTGCATTTCTTCTAAAAATTATTGACTTACAAATATAAAGAGAAGAGGTTGCAGGAGAGAATCACAGGACTGATTTTGTTTGGTTTTGACCCACATAGGTTTAAAAATGTTTGAATCGGCCATTAATATTTAACAATCCAATCAGGAGAACTCGCATAACATTCTAGATTTCCAGAGTCTCTTAGAAAAACACCTCAAGATCTAACAAGCTTGGGCCTCATTAGAAGCATGGCAACTGTCCGCTGATGCTGGGCACTGGATGCCCTTTTAGAAACACACATTGTCCAGCTCGCCCTCTGCCCCACACGGAGTATGTCGTCTGCTAACGCTACCCTCCAGCCTTCAAATTTGGGTTTGGAGTCACACACTTTGTGTTCCTAATGATGTCTTGCCAATTTGATCCCAGGGCTCCCTTTTTACTCTGATGGCCTCAATCACAGGGGTCAGGGGGGAGGGGAAAAAAGATGTGGCCAGGCTGCTGGTTTAGGCATAAGTGGTGCAATAGGCCACCATAAATCCTTTCAGAAACTGAGGACAACTGCTGTATCTAATAGGATTATACCGCCAGCAGCAGCAATTTTTACCAAGGGGTTCTCCCTAGAAAAACACAGATACAGCCTTGTGCTATCACATTTGCTGATAAGCATGGTGTGGTATACTCAATAAACTCAAAGGCTGCTCAGGGAAAGCCCGACCCGTTTTTGACTTCTAGATGGTGTGGAGAGTAGACTGGCTATTGCAGAGACAAAGGCCTTGGGTTCTGATCCCAACTGTGCCACACCAAACAAGTCCCTGAAACTCTCTGTTACTTTCTCTTAAAAATGAAAATAATAACCCCTATGTGGCTTTCTTCATAGTTGGAGAATTACGTGAGATAATGTAGGGCAAAGAGCTTTGTAAAGGAAAAAACCACACCGATCTGTAACACAGGATAATTTTAAGACATTTACAGAGCAAGGACTGTGCCTCTTCAATCGCCAAATCTCCATTGCCTGGGTATTAAATGGGTAGCAAACATAGAGAATTCAATGACAGCACCTGAAAAAGGACTTCCAACAAGGAGATACCATCACTTGTGCAGCCTTAACCCTCTTGCTTCAGGGAATGGCCTTCATCACAGTCTCTGCTGAAAAGGAGCATGCACAGAATGCAGAGGGGCAAAGCCAGTCAAACGTCCAACAAACGTTGGACAGCGCTGGGGTGATTTGGATTGAATTCTAATCTCCCTTACTTCCCTTGAGCCATGTGGCCCTTTTCTGGGCAGAGACTTAATTTCAAGGATACGTCCTGATTAAAAGAGTTCTTAGCACATTGTATATAACTTCCCTCCAGCCACATAATAGAATTAAGAAAATAAAAGCATCATATGGTAGCCTATTCAGAAAGAAGGCCAGAATGAAAGGCATCCCAATGGAACCGGCAAACCAGTTGGCCATTTGTCCCTTCTGAAGGCATTGACCAACCCCAGGCTACCTGGATGCGGAGGCACCAGATGTGAGACACTTAGCTCTCTTTCCAAAGCCCCACACAGACCGGAGCCTTTCTTTAGATTCAGACCCTGCTTAAGAGCCATCGCCTGAGATCACACAGCCAACTTCTCATGTTTAATTATCACTTGGCGAGGAAGAACCAAGCAGGTGCTGAAGGAGAGGGATAGAACCATAAAGGACTCAAGCAGTGTTTCCTTTGAACTTCAATTAAGTGAATGTTCTTTTCCCAAGTCTGTGTGGTCCAGGTTGTTTCTTAGAACAAGGATAGATGGAGATAGCATGCAGTTGTGAAAATAAATTGTCAGGCGATTATTTTTCCTAGCTGAGAATAAGAGGCTAGTTCCATGATGGATTTTGTAGAACCTCTGTCATCTTGTGGAAACGAAGTTCCCTTTCCCCGTGTAATTTGTAAGTGTGAAAATGTTACTTAAGAACTCCCCAAGGCGGGGAATGACTGTACAGGAAACCCGTGAGCTGAGAATACCCCCCTCTCGTTCTCCTGGACACAAGATTCCTTCGAACTGGCTTTGAAGTATCATCTGTATGTAGGGTTCAGAACCCTAGGATGGCCATAATTCCTGACCCACAATATCAGGGCAGAAGCGTGTTCATAGATAAATGCGCTCACAAGGAAAACAACGTATCGATTGAAGGGAGCTCTTGCCTCGAAAGCTCCCGATGTCGGCTTACCTTTTGCAAGAAGAGAAGGGTAGGAATTTCCTAACCTACAGTAGCAGGTCCTTCCAGCAAGATAACAGTCCTCATTTCTCACAGGACGGAGAAGAAATAGAAAATGGAGTACCACTGTGCTCATCCTAACCAATGTTGCTCTGCCTCCTGATGCCAAATGTGAATGCCAAGGTTGACTCAGACGTAAACTACAGAGCCTCTTGCCCTTATAATTACGTGAGAAATTCAGAAGAACGATATATAGGGGTACCTGGGCGGCTCAGTCAGTTAAGCGTCCGACTTCAGTTCAGGTCATGATTTCATGGTCTGTGGTTCGAGCCTGCATCAGACTCTGTGCTGACAGTTCAGAACCTGGAGCCTGCTTCGGATTCTGTGTCTCCCTCTCTCTGCCCCTCCCCACTCATGCTCTGTCTCTCTCTGTCTCACACAAAAAAAAATAAAAGTATTAAAAAAAAGAGTAAAAAAAAAGAGCAGTATGTACTTTAATATTTATCAACTAAATCATTTATAAACTATGTTTAAAATTTATTAAATGCTACTTAAATAATGCCATTCAGGAAAGGAACAGCATGCTCTGAACCCTTGCGTTTGTTCTTTTTCTTGTGCCGTCTTATTGGATCCTCAGAAGCCATTGTAAGAAAGCTAACTATCCAGGGAAATGAACTTGAAGGAGAGGCCAAGACCAGTGTTAAGGTCTCTGAACTCCTAGCCAAGCACTCTGTATACTACAAAATTGTTCTGAAAATCCCCCTAAAAGCAAGGTCTGGAGGACAGAGAAGGTTAAAGGGGGAGGTTTTTCAGTGATCCAGGGAGGAGTGCAATATGTAAGTGGTTCCTTTTAGTGACTCTTCCCCTCCCTCTCTAAGGAGACTAATTTTTGAATAACTACATAAGTAAATATTTTCAACTTCCTGATACCCAATATTTGACGGCCATTATCAGACACTACTATGCTTTAAGGAGGCGACCAGACTATTTTCATCTTCTCATTTCACTCCAGCCCCCATGTTATCCATTCTGTTGTACTTTACATCTGGACCGATCTTTTTCAAAACACAAATCCGACCATGTCTGACCTTTCCTTAGTGTCTTCTGGAGATCGAGAGCCTGGGACTACCCCCTTCACCCTCCTCTGTGCCCCGGGGGTCCTGGCCTCCTGACAGTTCCTAACATGCGCAGCATTCTCTCTACCACAGCATCCTGCCCCCGCCTCACCCCTCCCTCCCACCCACTCCCCCACATGGGGGCCGTAGGACACCCAGTGAAGTCCACTCAGCCTTTAGAGTTCAGCAAAATGACACTTCCTCGGGGAAACTCTTCCTAGCCTCTTTTTGTCTAAAATTTATTTATTTATTTATTTTGAAAGAGAGAGAAAGAGAGAAGAGAGAGCAGAGGAGAAGAGAGACAGAGACAGAGAGAGAGAAAGAGAGAGACAGAGAGAGAGAGAGAGAGAGAGAGAGAGAGACAGAGAGAGAGAGAGAATCCCAAGAAGGCTCCACACTCCACACTGCGGAGTGCGTGGAGCCCAACAGAGGGCTGGAACTCACAAACTGTGAGATCATGACCTGAGCCAAAATCAAGAGTCACACGCTTAAACAACCGAGCCACCCAGGCGCCCCTCCCTTACCTCTTTGACCAGGGCAGGCTTCTCCTTTACTCACATGTTCTCCAACCACGTTCTTTTCCTTCATGGTCCTTGTCTTTCATGATCGTCCATTTGCAAAACTGGTTAACCTTTGTCTCCTCGCCCGTGAATACAGGGGCTGCATCTGGTTCTGCACCACTAACACCCCATGCACAGCATCGAATTTAACGTGACATAAATGCTCGAGAAATACCAGCGAGTGAGTAGGTGGGTGAAGGAATGAACTCTGTGAGACGCCAAACCTGATAGCGCCATCTGGGGAACTGGAGGAATAAGGTCACTAACTCTTGCAATAGACTAGGTAGTCACTGTGGCCACAGCAAGCTGCTCTGCGTTCTGGACCCCAGGTCTTCCCGTTGGCACCGGAGACTTCTCTCAATTAGCAGCCCACCTGCCCCCAAGAGCAGGGTTTTCTGTTAGCAAGTCCTCTCCCCTCAGGAATCGATGCCGGAGTCAGAGGGAAGGGCAGCTGCCCAGTAACCTGAGGGTGTGGGTGTCATGGATGGCCGGTCAAGGTGAGGACCTCATAGACGCTGGACTTGGGGGGTTTCCTGCATGAGGGGAAGGGAAGGAGTCCCTTTGCTCCGGCATCTGACACTTCTGCTTTTTAAGCTGCTGCATTATCGCCGTATGTGTTCACCCTAGTGGTTATGTCGTACGGGGGAGAAAATGCCAATCACAGACAACAGGGAAAATCTAAGATGTTGGTTTGACCATGTAATTTGTGGAAACAGACTTTTATTCACACGTATGTATACATTATTATTATTGCAAGAACAATTGAGTTCCTCATTAATTATGTGTGAAGGCATCTTTTTTCTTTTTTCTACTCGCAGAAGGAACTTCTCTGTACTTCCAGTCGGTTTTCCAGTCTGTTGACTTGACAGCACAGTTTAGGCCGGGAGCTCTGAACTGTTAGACACACCTTCCATCAGCCTTGACCTTGAGCCTGCAGTTTTGGTCCATCCCATTGTCTATAGCCCAAGGTCCTGTGGGTCCTGCTCCTGAGAGCGTGAGCCTTCTGGTGCACCAAATGCCTTCACAGGCTGAGGGAAACAGGAAGAGTTCTAACTGAGACCCGCTGAGGCCCAAATCATCCCTGCTGTTCCAGGTGACTTCTAGATGAGTCAGCCCGTCATATGGTATCAAAGACCCTGAGAGCCAATGCCAGCCTGTGTCTGAGTCTTAGATGAAATCACATTTGCCATGAGCTTTGCTAGGACCTGCTGTTACAAAAGAGTCTTAATCTTTTGACAGTTTTTTTTAATCTTTATCTATTTTTAAAAGAGACAGAGCGAGCACAAGCAGGGGAGGGGCAGAGAAGGAGACACAGAATCCGAACCAGGCTCCAGGCTCTGAGCTGTCAGCACAGAGCCTGACGCGGGGCTCGAACCCACGAGCTGTGAGATTGTGACCTGAGCTGAAGTCAGATGCTTAACTGAGTGAGCCACCCAGGGGCCCCTCTTTTGACAGTTTTGTACAGCTAAGGACCAACTGCCCACCGTGTGCTATGATCCTGGCAGCTGGGTGTAGACGAATGACCGCTGTGTAAAACCTTCTCCAGCTAACGGCTGCTGCCAGGCACCCAGGGTAGCTCTTACGGACTTGTCATGGGTTCTGGGATCACCTTAGGGGAAAGGGGGTGAAACAGTCAGGTTCAGTCAAGTTCAGGCCCCTCCTGTAGTTCTAGAACCAGAGCCTGAATACCAAATGGACCCTTGGTTACTAGCAGGGGGCCGCAAATAGCAGCAGTGAGCCTGGCCAAGGCAGGTTGAGAGACAGGAGTTCGAAAGAAATGTGTGAAACTAGGAGGGTGTCGGATATGTGGCGAGTTGATCCCTGGGGTGAATCCAAGGTCTGGAATCTTGCATATCAGGGTCTTCTGTGGCTTCTTTAGCTATTTACCAGAAATGCTTCCAGGTGGCAGCCTGGCTTTCCCTCCTCCCTGAACACTCTATGGCTCCCAGCCACCCCCAGCATTCAAGAAGGCTCTGCAAGTAAAGGACCACAACGTTTAAACTTCATTCGCTTCCTAGTCAGTCTGCCCCCCAGTGGACCCAAGAGACAGACAAGGGAGCTGTGGCACAAGGCAAACGTGGGCACCCGTTTCTTTCACCCTTTTTTGCAGCGGTACTCAGATATCATCTATTCTCCATGCATTCACTGACCAGATTTTGTAACAGCGTGATTGATGAAATTGAAAGGTGAACATTATTAAGACAAGACCGCCTGCCTCCGGAAGTTTTGGTAAGGCATCTTCCCCAGCTCTGTAGTGGTGACAAGGTTGTCCTTTAATGTCATGTGACTGATACCGCTCTCTTTTTTTTAATGTTTATTTCTTTATTTTTGAGAGAGAGAGAAAGAGAGCATGCACGTGCAAGCCAAGGAAGGGCAGAGAGTGGGGGACACAGAGAATCCCAAGTAGGCTCTACACTGTCAGCACGGAGCCCGATGCAGGGCTCGAACTCACGAACCATGAGATCATGACCTGAGCCGAGATCAAGAGTTGGATGCTCCATTAACTGAGCCACCCAGGTGCCCCATGACCGATACAACTCTCTACTGCTCTGGTCAATGTTATTATAATTTCCCGGTGTCAAGTCTTCGTGTATTCCCAGAAACGGCTCTTTCCTTGACATGATCCCGTCATTCTTTCCCGGTCACACGCTGCCTCCCCCTCCCGATCCCACAGCACAACCACGTGGCTCTATGTTCCATCTGACAGTAGTTGCAACAAAAATAAATTCCACACATTTGCTGAAATGAGCCGTCATATATATGAAGGGCTTGAGGCATACTGGTCAGTACCCATTGCTCTAAGGCTTCTATTCAGAAAGAAAACAAGCACTATGGCCAATTCTGCTCTTCCTTAAACCCCTTACTCCCACAGGAAATCTTCTTGCTTCCATTGTCAAGTGTTTGAGGGATCCTTTTGTTGAAAGGAAATGATACTAGGAGGTCTAATGTGTAGAACACATGGAAGCAGAGGTGCTAAGTGCGAGCATGGTGGGAAGCCCCCTATTTCCTCTGCTCTCCCCTCCTCCCCATATCCTCCTTCGGCCTTGATGGAAACCCTGAGGACTCTGCTGAGCCCGGGTGAGAAAGCACAGTAGCTAGGTAATTAGGGAGGCCAAGCATTCCTTCAGCCGCTTCCAGCCTGAGAGCCCTCGGTTCCCACTCAGCCCGAAGCCTCCCGTGTGGAGTGGGATGCAGGTTTTCATTGTGCGGGTAATGTATGGGTTTTAATATACGTGTTTGCAAGCTCCGTCTTTGATATACCCCATGCATTTCTGAATAGGAACACTGTCCCTGGCGATTCCTCAGTCTGAGCAGCCGCCAAATCTGCAGCCGGTCTCCTATAGAGCAAAGCAAAAAGCCAGCAATAAAAAAACTAAATAGCAAATCAACGGGGTGTAGTTCTTGAACAAATGCACATTCATAATTTGTAACTGTGTAGTTATAAATCCCCTCCTAGAGCTTTGCTCTAACGACCCAAAACAGAGAGGAAGCTTTTATTTTTTTTCTCCACTTGGGTATTTGGTGAAGGAGCCATGTACATTTGCCAACAGTACAAATATTTATACTTTTTAGTACTTTTAAGCATTACTTCAGGTATAGTGGAGTTACAGAAAATCAAGTCCTGGTTTTACCAAACCCTTCGTCTGCAGCAAAATTCCTATCAGCCACAGATATTAATTTTAGAGAAGGAAACTCTCGTGGATTTGTCACGAGAGGTTTAAAGACGGGCTCCATTTGCATGCTTGCGAGTCTGTGTCTGTGTGTGTACGTGTGTGAACATACGCCTATAAATCTCACCCCAAATCTCTGTAACCAATGTCAAGCACACAATGCTTGGCAAAAGGCAGAACATCCTGCGGCCCATTTCACTGCAAGCTCAACCTTAATCTGGAGTAGTGAGACAAGAGGTCAACAGAAAGAGAATTCTAGAGCAGAGCTTATGTTTGCCATTCGGAAACGATTGGCTCTCAACAGCAAGGCTCCTTTATCCCGGTGCTTAAACGAGGAGATGACGTCCATGAGGAGATGACGTCCACTTATTTAAGACAGTGCTGACCAATGGAACTCCCTGCAATGGTGGAAGTGCTCTAGGTGTGTGATGTCCAATATGGTAGCCACTTGCCGCCTTATGCCTCCTGAGCACTGGAAAGGTGACTGGGGAGACTTGGGAACTCCGTATTGAATTTTCATTCATTTAAAATTTAATAGCCCCACGTGGGTGGTGCCTACTATATTGGGCGGCAAAAGTTTGGAATGTAAAGGTGTCTAATTTGGGATGCCGCGGTTGGAAATAGAACGAACCATCCAAGCAGTTGGGCTGGGCGTAGAGAAGCAAGTGATTTTAAGTTGGAAGAGATCTGAGCATCCTCGTGTGGCAGAGACAGTAGGGTTTGGAAACTCCAAGTTAAGTGTTCAATGTTAAATAACCCCAATAATGGAATTTGTTAGATTTCCAGCAATGCTTGGGAAAGCTCTAGACAGGAAGCTCCAGTCCATAGACAAACACACACTCAGATGCTTTTGCTCTTCAGAGAGCCAGGCTACATGTCCAGCCACAGCCATGGTTGCACAAAGAGGGCTCAGTTGAAACGGGAGAGAGTGGAGAGAGACGAGACGAGACCGTCAGAATAACTGCCCCACACAGGATGCTTCCCCCAGAAGACCCTCATTTCAACCTCACAACAATCCCATTCATGGACGTTAGGAAGGGGAAATAGTCCTAGAAAAGTAAGAGCCCAACACTCACACAATAAGTATAACCCCTGGCATTCGAACCCTGTCATTTTTGCACCGGAACCCCTCAGAAGGTGCTGTGTCACTCTGCTGATAAGGACTTCCTCTAGCGGACTGCTTTTGTACCTGCCTCCCACCCTTGGACTTCCCATCCCCTCCCAGTGTGCTTTGGCCTCACCCTCTAGGAACTGAGCTACCCTCAGCTCCCCGCCAGCCCTCCTACAAACACCAGAGCCCACACCCTCAGTTGCCACTGCAGGCATGCTGCTCTCACTTCTCTCCAAACTGTCCCGTCCTGAGCCCAAGGTCTTGTCAACCTGACTGCTCTTCTGGTCTTTGACTCAAAGTTCTATGTTCTTCTTTTGGTGTAAAACTTAATAGCCACGTTCATTCAATAAACACTTATTGAACACAGGACTGGGCGTACACCAGACACAGTGGTGGAAAGGCAAAGAAGGAGCTTGCTCACCTGGAGTCTATAGTCCACCAGTAGGATGGTATCAAACAGAAATAATTCAATTAAGTATTTCTATTGACTAAACCAGGGTTACGGGAATTTATAACAAGGGAGCCCGGCCTCATCGTGGAGGTGGAGGGGCAGTCAGGAAAGTCTTCCCTGGAGGAACGGTGTTTGTTTGCACTGAGATCGGAAGGATACATGTGCGTTAACCACATGCAGCTCTCCCAAGAAAGCTGGGAGAACTTGGCTTTGGGTCTGACGGTGTCATTTTGGAAGTTATGTCCGAGTCCTTGTGGTCAGTTTTCTCTTTGAAAGTTCTGGAAGTTATATTAATTTATTCCCTCATTCCTTGGGTATTTATGAATCATCCACTGTTTTCTGAGTACTGAGGGTTCAGAGAGAGTGGGGGGCCTGGGTGGCTGAGTCGGTTAAACGTCTGACTCTTGGTTTTGGCGCAGGTCAGGATCTCACGGTTCACGAGTTCAATCCCGGCATCAAGCTCTACACTGACAAGACGGAGCCTGCTTGAGGTTCTCTGTCTCCCTCTCTCTCTGCTTCTCCCCTGCTGGCTCTCTCAGTCTGTCTCTCTCTCTCAAAATATAAATAAATAAACTAAAAAAAATACATCATCCCAGGCTTTTCTGAGCTCACACCATCTTAGAGGAGGCCATCGGCCAATGATGATGACTTACGAAGTTCAGGGCTAGATAAATGTCGGCTTTGGAACCTGGAAGAGTTGGCGTCAGAGGAGAGGCTAAATACTGCCAGGAAGGTTGCAGAAGAATTCACAGAGGGGGTGAAATCTGAGTTGGCTTAGAGAAAGCGAGAATGAAAGGCGAGAATTTCAGTCCTAAGGACTGAAGTGAAAGCAGAGAGGGATGCTTTCACCTGGGTGGAAGCTAAAACGGTTGGAAGCCCAAAGAATATAGTCCACGTTCTCTGGCGATAACTCTTTCCAGTCTAGAGCCTGGGTTTTGTACGTTGTAATCAGGGAGACCTGGCTCAGTTTCAGACCCCATTCCACTGGCCTGGGATCGGACTCTAGGCCTGTGCCTTTACCTCTTTGGAGTCATGCTTCCTTATAAATAAATAAATAAATAAATAAATAAATAAATAAATAAATATCAATCGGACTTTGCTATGCTTTGGTAAAAATTAAATTTAAAAAATGTGAAAATTTTTGGCACTCGGTCTGTCCTACAGGAAGCATAAAACAAACAGAAGCTTTTCGGTAAAAGTTGATTTTCTTTGTTCATTCCCCTGGACACGGGCGACCTTCCACCTGGGCCTTCTTCAGAGATGGCTGTTCCTGCCCAGAGACCACGGTGATGGGCTTGGTCTGGGTTTGGCCCAGGATGAATGAATTCCATTTACTCTTTACCAGATGCTTTGCTCTGGCGTGAAGGACAAATTTCATAAAACCTCAACTCTAGTACACCACCGAGCAGCCAGGAGGCAGTAAGAGAAAAGAGTAAAAGAGGCTTTGCATTTTTTAACATTTTTACCTCTTGCCTGACCCTTTTAATTTCTTTTAATGTTTATTTATTTTTGAGAGAGAGAGAGATAGACCATGAGCAGAGGAGAGGCAGAGAAAGAGGGAGACCCAGAATCCAAAGCAGGCTCCAGGCTCCGAGCTGTCAGCGCAGAGCCCGACATAGGGCTTGAACCCACGAACCACAGGATCATGACCTGAACTGAAGGCAGACAGACGCCTAACCGACTGAGCCACCCGGGTGCCCTTTGCATGACCCTTTTGAAGTTTAATAGTAGCAGTAAATTCAACCTCGGCAAAACCCGCCGAATCCGAATCCACTGTACCCGGTAGGTGACTCTCTCTGTTTTACATCAAGGAAAAGCTGCTCACACCAGGGCCATTGGAGAAAGCCAGGGCTGTCACCCCAAGGATTCCTGTCCAGGATGTGAACTGGAGGCTGGCTCCAGATCGTGAGCTCAGTCCAGGAAAGAGAACAGAATTAGGCCAGGGAGGGATGCTTGGGTGTGGGGAAAAAATACCAGGAGATTTCTCCCTTTAATCCAGGATCATAATAGCTACAAGACAAATTCTTCTGATTGAGTCCGGGAGAAGAAGTGAAACAATTTAAACTTTCGTCAGAACCATTCTGTATAGAAACCACGCAAACCTAATTTGAGAGCACAAATTTCATCCGGGAGGACATGTAGTCCATCGGGAGCTTTGGAACTACACCCGGGGGGCTTGACCCAGTATGACTGGCCGCTCGGCCATTTACCAGCGATGCCTTGCGTGGCGGGTTCCTTAGCCTCCCTTTGCGCCAGTGTCCTCGCGCGTAAAAACGGTTCGCTTATCATACCTTCCTTACCACGTTGATGGGACAAGTAATTGAGACCCTGCACTTAAAGCCTCTGGTTCCTCTAGATGTTAATTCAGTCTTAGTTCAGCTCTCTTCCCCACTTTCCCTTGGTGTCTGTGGCCTCACCAACAGATACTGTGCTGCACATACTCACGTGTGTGTGCATCCGCGAGACATACCACACACACACACACACACACTGATCCTTTCAGCTCAGCAGAAATATTTCAGGATCACTGACCTCCAGTCTCAGTTCTTGGGTTCAGTTTCTGCTCCCTCCACTAGACTTCCTCCTCACCTCCTTCCCCGGGCTTCCAGCTCCCCCGCTCCACAGCCCCCAGTCCTCCCCCACGTCAGCCCCTTTTCCCCTCCTAGTGCCACGCAACCGCCCCTCTGCCTCTCTGACCTCTGAGCTGTCAACTGACTACACGCGGTTCATTTCAGTCCGTGAGCCCTTCTAAATTGGAATGGCCCCTCTGCAGTGTGGGAAAGAAAAACTGGGCTTCCAGGTCAACCCAATTAAATAAGCATTTGCTAAGGACCTCATTTTCAGTTTTTCAGCTGAAGCGTGTGTGCAGTCTCTGTGGCAAGCGCTTTCTTAGTTGCTGTGGACAGAGAGATTGAATCATTGCTGTCCTCAGTGAGGAAGGGAAAACACACATAAGAATAAATAGATACAATTCACTGCAATACATGCAGGAACAGATACTCATTCGAGGGGCAGAGGTCACACCTAATAGTGAGTTAACTTTGCTTGGAAGGAAATGAGTGGCCCAGAAAAAGCTTAAGGGTGAGATGACACGTGAAAACGGATAGGAAGGGTGAACGAAAGAGGAAATGACACAGCGGAGGAAGGAAGCAACAAATAAAACAGACCTAAACTCGCCTGGTAGGTCTCAACACCTAAAGACTAGCTCAGAAAAATGCAAGGAGTTTGGGGATCAGGAAGCTGGAGGAGTACAGGCAGGCAGATCGTGGAGGGCTCTGCAGACCTGCAGAGGAAATAGGCTTTCATCATCCCATGCCGTCGATGAGAAGCCTCTGGACGGTCTTACGGGGAGGAATGACACTGATTGGTCTATGTTTCGCTGCGTGGTGGGGAGGGACTGCAGGAGGCAGGCAGGGGCATCGGGAACCACAGCTCAGCGAGCTCACGGGAACCTGCAGGGCCCTAACGATGAAACGGGAGCCAGAAGATCTTCTCCGAATCTCCAACCGATCCCTGGCAACAAACCCCCTCTTAATACAACTAAGTACCACATGTTTGGGGGGGAATGGCATTTTCCCACTGGACGCTAAGCGCTGAGGCAAAATATTTCCAGGAACACCTTTTTTCACAACGCTCCAGGCATGATGCCAAACCTCCGCCAAGTTTACCTCTAGCCAGGGTCACTCCGGCCCGTATTCTGGCCCAGAGAGGACAGAGGCGGCTCTGCAGGGCATTACTTTGCATTGTTTCTTTTCCCAGAGCGCCATGCCTCCTTCAGTTCTGCATCTGAAAAAGCAGGGTGTTATTCCAAAGGGACTTGCCCTGCTGGAGGCGGAAACGTGTATGTAAAGGGTACGTCGCCCCAAAGATTGATCGCCTTGCGGCGAGCACGCACGTGCAGGTGTTCCCACACCCACTCAGATGTCCGCATTCATTGTGGGGGGCCGGGAAGCCCAGACAAGGGGTGTTGGGGGAGGAACTTCAGTATCTCATTTTCTTAAGACATTTACCTGGAAAAGCTGCTCCATCCTGACTGTTTTCTCCCTCTAGCTTTTATCCATCTCATAGTGGAAGCAATTGAATTATGACAAATAGCTGGCTTTAGGCTGTTTTTGAGGGACTCAGTCATTTTTGGACACCAACAGTGATGCTTAATTTTGTCAGCCTGGGTGGGCTATGATGCCCAATTGTGTGGTCAAACAGCAGTATAGATGTTGCTGATTCACCTTTAAGTCAGTAAACTTTGAGTAAACCATAATGTAGGTGGGTCTCATCCCATCGTTTGAAGGCCTTAAGAACAAAAACTGAAGTTTCCCAAAGAAGAAGAAATTTGACCACAAGACTGGAACATAGACTAGGGCGCCTGGGTGGCTCAGTCGGTTAAGCGGTGACTTCTGCTCAGGTCATGATCTCGCAGTTCGTGGGTTCAAGCCCCACATGGGGCTCTGTGCTGGCAGCTCAGAGCCTGGAGCCTGCTTCAGATTCTGTGTCTCCTTCTCTCTCTACCCCTCCTCCACTCATGCTCTGTCTCACTCTGTCTCTCAAAATACTAAATAAACATAAAAAGAAAGAAAGAAAGAAAAAGACTACAACATAGAAACCCTGCCTGTGTTTCCAGGTTGCTGGCCCGCCCTGCAGATTACCAACTTGTCAAACCCCCAATTTCATGAGCCGATTCCTCAAATTTCTCTCTCTCTGTGCTATTGGTTCTGTTTCTCTAAAGAACTCTGACTCATACACCCACATGCTTGGAGCTTTTCATTCCCACAATTCGTGTTAACAATATGGCTAAAATTAGTAACAGTAAACTGTAAACCAAGGAAGACCTTGGGGATTAATTGGTGGATGATCTTTGATCCTCCAAAGATAGGTTTGGTAGAGCCCTGAAGCCTCGTTATGATGAGGGGAGAGGATTGCTGAGTTCGGTGGGTGGCAACAGTGATTCATCCCGATGTTGAGGTGAGATCATTTTCGGGACGTGTGTCAGGCTCTGAGCTAGGAACTCCCATTCTTAATGGAAAGCCATTCTATAGGGTTGTCACAAAAAAAGAATAGGAATAGCTGGCATTTGCTGACGGCCATTTTCTTTTGTTCCTTATTCATTAAATAAATTGGCTTACAAAGACCAATTTGTTACCTCTCAAACAGATAGAGTTTGAGTGTCTCCCTGTCTGCCCCCAATGGTTCCTTTCAATTACCTGGATAATATCTGAGATGCAGCATTAAAATAGGGCAGGGATCTCCCTACCAGCTATGGCTTTTGGGAGGTATGTCATTTGCTGAATGTGGCACACAGTCATGTCACCCCTCTGCACAGGGGACGATGAGGGGACCATGGTGGTGATGACTAATATTTGCAACCCACAAAGTGCACTCCTATGAGGTACCTTTTTAAATATCCCATAGGCAGAGAGTAGCTATTATTATTCCTATAAAACAGATAAAGACGCTGACTTAAGAGAAACCAGTGACTTGCTCAAATCTACACAGGTGGGAAGCACTTCTCCTAGAATTGGAATTCAGACTTTTGCTTTTATTTTTTTTAATTTGTTTTTAATGTTTATTTAGAGAGACAGAGCGTGAGCAGGGGAGGGCCAGAGAGAGAGAGAGAGAGAGTCACAGAATCCAAACCAGGCTCCGGGCTCTGAGCTGTGAGCACAGAGCCAGATGTAGGGCTTGGCCCTGAGATCATGACCTGAGCTGAAGTCAGAGGCTTAATCGACTGAGCTACCCAGATGCTCTCAGACTTTTGCTTTGAGTCTTCGTTCATTGTTTATTAATATTCCTGCCCTTCTGGAATTCCATGATACAAATGTCTCCACTACTTATGTATCCTTTTAAAATTACTAGTAAAACACCGGACACTGAAAAGCTTCTTTCACACATAAAAATGTTTTGGATATTTCAAAAGTAGTAAAATCTCCACCCACCCCATTCCACCAGAAATTAAGATATTTTTAGAAAGTGTTCATTGCGTATCTCTTTATTGAGCAACTCCTATGAAGAAGGTACTGTGAGATTGATGATAAATCACACCCCCGAGACATGTGCATAGGTCATCAAAATCATAGCTATTATATCTGAAGGATCTTAAAGGTTAGTTCATGTGGTCCCCACTCTGGTCAGAAAATGGCCCCAAGACCTTGGCAACCTGCTGAGCTCACAAGATAATTTAGTTAGAGTCCCTTGGCTCCTGGTCCGAAGCCCTCGCCAGGCTCCTCACTGCTGGTCTCTAACACAAATCAGTGTGTTAAAGCCATGTTTCCCAAACTGTGCACCGAGGAACCCTGGGGCACCGTGGATACTTTGAATTTTGAGGGAAATACAGTAATACTTGATACCTGTCAGATTCTGTGTGAACTACTAATTCCAGGTAGTTCACTATTTCAGCATGTCCTATCTTTTCGAAGCTGAATTTTCAACTGTTGCTGTGCTAAAGAGCAAGTGTCACACACACACACACACACACACACACGAACCAATAAAGAACAGTGAATGAGAATGTTAGCATCCACAATGAACCCAAGGTTCGAGAAATTGTGCAGGCCTGGGGTGTGCACATATCCCATTGGTAAGTAATTGTGGTTATTTAAGAATAAAATTAAAATATCATAGTTTTCTTTAAATTTATGTATATAATTTTTGTTCAAATGGCTCCTAAGTGGCTAGAACATAATGCCTAATACGTTGTGTGAAGCTAACAACCTAAAAATTGGAAAAGGAATTTCTCTTGGCTGAGAGTCCTGAGTCAAAGCTGCTGACATGGAGAAAGTTCAAGAACCTCTGCAGATTAAATCCTTGCTACTTCAAGTGTGGCCCAACACCTTCCCTGTCACCTGGGAGCTCGTTAGAATTGCAGTGTCCTCTACCAAACCCAGACCGGAAGTTGATTTCTCACCAGGTGAGATCATATACCTGACTCACACATGAAAAGCTCTGCATTAAGTCTCCTAAAGGCAGTAGAAGCCTGCAGGCTCCTTATCAGACAGACAGAGTATCCCGGGGAGCCAGAATTCAGACCCCACCCCTGACACTTACTAGCTATGGATCTTAGGGAACCTTGTGAACTTTGAGCCTCTGTTTCTTTACCTGTCAAGTGAGAATAATGGCCTATCCGGGCTCTTTGAAGCCATAATAAAAGTTAAATGAGGTAACACAAAGTACAATGCCTGACCCAGAGTTGATGGTCAACAAACAATTGTTTCTTTTTGCTTCCTGGCTCTAGGGCGGGTGATTTGTCTTTTTTTTTTTTCTTCCCTGTATCTTTGAAAGGTCAGAACTGAAATGGACAATAGGCAAGCAATTACAAACACACACTCTCCTTCCAGGTCTTGTATGGAGGCTTGCTGCCTGCAAATGTGTATAGGTTTGCTTGGGATTTCATTGTGTCCCTACAATGAGGGCAAACACTGCAAGTGGGCCCCGGGGGTGGAGGGTCGTGTGTGTGTGTGTGTGTGTGTGTGTGTGTGTGTGTGTGTGTAGTAAAATATACATATGTACAGTCTTAAGCATTTTTAAATGTACAGTTCAGTGGCGTTTCGTTGTGCAATCATCACCAGGGTCAGAACTCTTTCCATCTTATAAAACTGAAACTTTGTACCCAGTAAGTGATAACTCCCCACTTCCCCTCCCCCCAGCTTCTGGCAACACCCTTCTACTTTCTGTCTCTATGAATTTGACTACTCCGAAGTACTTCATATAAATGCAATTTGACAGTATTCATCTGTTTATGACTGGCTTATGCCACTCAGCATAACGTCCTCAAGGTTTATTCATTGTAGCATGTGGCAGAATTTCCTTCCTTTTTAAGGCTGAATAATAATCCTTTAGGTGGCTACACCACATTTTGCTTGCTGTCTATGGACACTTAGTTGCTTCCTGCTTTTGACTGTTTTAAGTGTATACCCAGAAGTGGAATTGGATCAGATAGTTATTTTTAATTTTTTGAGGAGTTGCTATACTGTGTTCCGCATCAGCTGTACCATTTTACATTCCTATCAGCAGCCCACAAGGTGTGGGATTTGTTTTTAAGATTTTTTTCCCAAAAGCAGAATGAATGACCCTGCCTGATAGACAAGGACATATTCTCCCCCCATGACTGTGAAGTCCCCAAGCTGGGTGCCCCTGCCTCACTCCTACTGGATCCGCTGCACATTTAGGGCGGTGCCTGGAAACTAGAAGGGCTCGATACAGGATTGCAGACTCAAACGTAATGTTCCCAGTCAGTGTCTATTCTGGCTTATCCTGGAGACCACGGTCTCAGAGTGCAGCTTTTTTTTTTCCTACACACCACTGCCACCTGCTGGAGAAAATTCACATTGCAGGGCTAGTGTTGGTGCCTTTACTACTCTGCAAACCTTAATTTGGAACTTGCATATTCAGATTTTTGTGATCCTTTAGACAGGTTGAGGCTTAGTTTTGCTTTGTAATTTTTTTATCAGAAATAAAAATGTCATAGAGTTAAAATAATGGGTGCACAAAAAATGAGTGTGTGTGTGTGTGTGTGTGTGTATGTGTGTGAGAGAGAGAGACAGAGAGAGAGACAGAGAGAGAGAGAGAGAGAGAGAGGGAGGGAACCAAAATGATGTTCTAAACAATTAGAATAGCTTGTATGAGGGAAGCTCTGTGAAGAAATGGAACATGGCAAAGTGTGTTAATGGTATGAAAAGACACAAGAGGAACAGGAGAGGGCCAGCCTCGAGGCACTTTAAAAGTGGCCACTTAGGGGCACCTGGCTGGCTGACTCAGTCAGCAGAACGTGAGATCCTTGATTATAAGGTTGTGAGTTCAAGGCCCATGTTGGGCGTAGAGTTTACTTAAAAGAAGTGGCCTCTTAATGCAGGTGGTGTTCTAATTACAAACTATTTGTTCGTTGTAACAACTCCTCTGATTCTGCCCTTAGCTGCAGGAAAAACAATTAATGAACACACCCACCATTAGCCAAGTTTGGTCTCTTTGTGTTCATGTACAATAAAACTATAACTTTTGAAACCTGGAGTTAAGAATTATAGCTTTTAAAAAATGAATTTACTTTTGAAACCTAGAATCAAGAATTACAGCTTCCCAATAGTTCACAATGACCTTCCCCAAATAACAGTCGGAATTCATTCTCTCGCATATGAAATATCGCCACTCCAGAGATGTCGGAGTGTAGTGCAGTAAGTCTAAAGCCTGAATTTGTATCTATTTCTTCCGCAATAACCATTCCAAAATACTCTGACTTTGGTCATCACTAATGAGAAGAGAAATGAGCAAGAGCTTTAAGCCTCGCT